>JAQPPZ010010145.1:1287947-2575894 GCA_028583015.1 Wollemia nobilis | reverse complement strand
AGCTTTGTAACCATTTATTTTGAAACCAGGTTATCCGTGCTACCATTATCAATAATAATATTGCAAACTTTGCCCGCACACTTACATCTGGTGCGGAATAAACTTCTTCTCTGATCTGTGTCCTTCTCCTCATTCAACAGGACTCTTCTTACAATCATTGCTTCCCCTCTCTCCGCTTCTTCGAAATGTTCAGACTCAACATCTTCCTCTGCCACAGCAGCCCTGGCTGGACCCTCAGGCCTCTTGTTTGTCCTTTCTCGATGTTGTGGACACTCAAATGTCTGATGCCCTTCTTCACCATAGTGAAAACATGTCCCACGAAATACTCCTCTGCCAAATCCTCATCCAGATCCACCCCATCCTCTTGGGTAGCTGTTATGATCTCGGGACTGATAAAAATCCTCTTCCCTTTGATCCTGGTTACTACTGGCTTCACCAGTCTTCCTTGGGTATTTATACTTTTCTCCACTGGTTCTCCCACCAGTTCTTCCACCATGGCCCCTTCCTCTTTGCTTGCCTTCAAACCGCCTAATCAGTTTTTCTTCCACCTTTAAGGAAAACTAGTAAGCATCCTCAATGGTGCTTACCCGAACTAGGCTCATCTCTTCCTAGATGCCGAGCCTCAACCCATTGATATAACGGGCTACCTTTTCTTTTTTTGCCTCTAAATGCCCAGTTCTAATAGAAATATTTTAAAACTCCTTGGTGTACTCTTGGACAATTTTGTTTGTTTGTCTCAAACTCTGCATTTTTCTTAACAGATCTAACTCATAGTCTGTCGAAATAAACTGTCTTTTTAGTTTTTCCACCATTCTATCCCATCTTGTTATTCTCTCCTTCCCTCTTATGTTCCTCTCCAACTGTATTCCCCTCCACTAAATGCTGGCATGACCCTTTAACTTGGTCTTAGAAAATCTGACCCAGTTAGGGTCTTCAACCTCCTCGTATTTGAAATACTCTTCTAAATCATTTATCCAGTCAATCACCTCTTCTAGATTTAAGTTTCTCGAGTATGTAGAAACCTCCATTTTAGGTTGTTTTCCAATCTGAGAGATGGCCTTGTACAACCTGGCTTGTGCAGGATCCACAGCCTCTTCTTCTTCCTCAAACTGGTCTTCTTCTTCAACTTCATCTTCACTTTCCTCATCCCTTTCGGGCTCGTGCCTTCTGCGTAACTCTGCTTGCAGGGCTTGAACTTGTCTCTGCAAGGCTCAGAAGTCTTCGACCGACACCACATTTCCTACTCCACCACGGTTTCTTCATGGAGGCATCTTCTCTTTTTTTTTTTTTTTAAATCCTTCCATAGATCCTGGTGTAACTGCCTCTCTCCGGTGATCTGTTACACGCTCAAGAGCTCCCGCTCTAATACCACTTGATGGCAAGCCGAGATTCACACAATAAAGTTCATCGTAATTTTTCAATTAAATTGCTTAATACAGTTTTTTTACAGTCTTTCCAGGCATACAGCTCTCCCCCTTAATCTTGAACTTCACCATCCCTTCCATTACAATTTTTTGGGTTTTTATCGAGGCCCCGATCCTCTAGGCAATTAATGCCCCGCCTAAAAAAAAATCAATTCAAATTTTCCCCCTCCCTGGGTTTTTCAAAATTTTAGTCTTAAATGGCAATCTGCCCGATCTACCATGGCACTAGCATTGATGGCCTCCCTGCATCGGCCGCATTGTTCTGACCATCCTCTGCACTGTTGTCTCCTCCATTAAGCCATCACCTGTAATGGTTGTGTTGCCAGAAATAATAATAAAAGAATGCGTGGCCGACACTTCACCTCCTTCATCTTTGTTTTCATGCACGTAGCCGACCGCCTGTAAATCTGGCCATGCCTTCTCCATGTCGCAATATATTTGATACACGTACCCTTTATAACCGTTTTGATACACGTGGTTGTTCACGTGTCAAAATCGGCCTTGCTTGGTCATCGGCTCATTCCATTTTGGTCTTGATTTCACTTGGCCGCGATATCGCGACAGGTTGCGAAATTGTGACATGTCGCGATAACGTGACCGAAAGCGCCTCCTCTAAGCCGAGCTCTTTGGGGTCGCAAAATCACGACGTCATGATTTCACGACCCCCTCTTCCCCCTCAGCCTTCACTTTGCTGAAGTCTTTTGTAATGTTTCCTGCCTTACTTTAGCCTTTAATGCTATCTTGGAATCATGTCACGTGGCAGCCTCTGATTGGCCGCGATATTGCCACAGGTCGCGATATCACGACCTGTCGTGATATTGCGACAGGACTCTTCTCCTCCGCCTTGCTCTGAATACCGTCATGATATCGTGACGTCTAAAGGCCTTTTTCTCTACAATGCAATACTGTCGCGATATCGCGACGTCGCGAGCTCCTTTCCTTTGCCTTTGCAATATTGTCGCGATATCACGAAAGAACCCGCAAAAGTTACACAACAACATTCGAGGTCGCGATTTGGCGACCTCTCCTCCCCTTGCCTTAAAAAAATTCTCCAAACCGAATATTGCTCTACAAAACCTTCCCCAATACTGAAAATAAATAGATCAAAGTGCAAAGAACTTAGAAAAATTTGAAAATTTTTTGGAAGATGCAAGATTGCTCTATCGCCTCCGGATGCTCCTGCAACACCTACTCACTTGTGTTTGGAGTAGAGACATGTTTTAAGACACCACCAAAATTGTTTTGCTAGGGTTTAAAACAATCCTAGCTATTGTAAAATCTATATCAAAGGATTCAAGGATCCTTATTGTAACAATGGAGTTTTGAGGCTCCTACCATTAATAAAAATTATTCATTATGCAATATCATATCTTTTGAGTTCATATTTATATCTTATTATTTGATGTTGCGGTTTTATCTCTTCACTTAGAACGTAGCAGATTTTATCATCATAACAACATTGTAACAGACTTCCCATGTATATTATATAAACACACATACTTCTCTAAGAAGAGGATAATATTAATATCAAATAAAGCTGAATATATATTGTACTGCAATTCTTATTCATAAACAAAATTCATTCGAGAGTTTCTTATATGTGTTCAACTTTCATAGTCTACTATGCGGAAGCGGCTACAGCTTGGGCCCACTCCTAGGTAATATTCCTCCCCTTCTTCTTATTTGCTTTCCTAATTATATATATATTTTTTGGTGTGTTGCATTTCATTTCTATAAATTCTTTTATTTCTGCAAGTTTATTTATTTCCTACTTTCTTTTATTTCCGCACAGCGTGGTGTGACTTTATTCCTACAATTTAATTTATGTAAGTTTAATTGGTGTGGATGAATTAATGCTATCTTAGTAAACACGCTAGAAATTATAGAACTAGTGGACTCATCTCCATAGGTTTTGTAATTGATCTCAACTTGGTGCTTCACAAGCTTATGAGTTTCCCTAGGTTGACAAATTAAATGAAAGAGCTATGAAAAAATAGTAAGAAATTAACTAATGTTTTTTCCCCAAAAGTAACTGAGATCTATTTTATTAATAAGAAGAGTATTCCGTTTTGTTATCTTGTTATTTCAATGGTTACATAATTTCATGTTTCAATTTGTTTACATTTTTACAATAGATTAGATGTATGGTTTTTGTAGCTTTACATATTGCAATAAAGGAATAGATTGTCCACCTAGTAATGTTGATAGTAGATGTTAATAAATAGTTGAAATCACTATAAATATGTATATATGTTCATTTATTGATGCATGTCATGGTGGATATAATGTGAAGTGTAAAGGTACTACATGAAAGTACATGATATGAGATGGGTACACAAACTTATGGATAGCACAAAATTTAAATTACTGTGATTTGTCTAGTATCACATCAAAATAAAACATGCACTAATATATTGGAAGTTTAAATAACTAAATATACCATCATCTTAGTAATTTTAGTGATAAATTTGTAAACGGTAACCTATGAGTAGTTGGACGAGAATGAAAAATAGATTACAAATTGTAATATACCATTTTATATTCAATAAGGGGAACCATAAGCATATCACCGATTAGAGGAAGTTATTAGTATGGTATAAACTTGCATAATTTATATATGTTTAAAAATTTTACATTTAATAATGAGGTAGAATAAAAAACCAATATGGATCCAAATAATAATCATGTTCTCAAATATGATGAGTGCATGCAATACGAAGGGTACTCTAATAATATTTTGCTACATTGGTAGTTTGAGGACTCTAAACTTTTTGAACTTGGATACTTATAATTGGATGTTAAGGAAATGAAGAGTGCAAATACAAATTGGAAGTTACATATTCTCGACAAATTTGATATGGTATAGCCAATAAATTTTTAAAATATTCCACTAATATGTAAAATATTGATTCATGTATGATTGCAAAATAAGGATAGAAGAAATTAGTGAAATACAAATAGATGAGAGGATAGGATGTCTATTTGTTTTAAGTAATTTTATCAATTATCCTAATGCCATCAAGCTTAATGATGCTCAAATGGTGTTAGTGAATCTCAAGAAACCATATAAATAAATATACTACCTATAAATATTATTGTTATCATGAGTTGGAGGTATTAAGTTTATATTTTTTTTTAAATATGATAATATAGTTTTGTATATTTTCAAGGTGATTAAGGGGATTACACCTATTTTTTTCATCCAACATATACAATTGCTTTCAATAGCATTGCTAGTGATATGGATACCATAAAATATAAACCCATAATAAGAAACATTGGTAAATGCAAATATTTACACTATTGCATATGTAAGTACCATATTCAAAACTCTTGGTAATGATTAAATTCCATACCAATGGGATATTGGTTCAATGGTTGAGACATACAGATGATCTATCCCATACCAAGGTTTGAATCTTAGTGGCACTAAAGAGGCTATATAGATTTATATTACTAAGTTGATATAAGAGGGAAATCTAAACTCTTTCAAAATTCTACTTTTCAAGTCATTTAAATCCAATGAGGCTTGGTTCAATGGTTGAGATATATGGATGATGTAGCCCACACCAAGGTTCAAATATTGGTGCACCAAATAAACCCTACATAAATATTTTATTCTAGAGCATCTTATACTATTAATGAATAGGAAATGAGCATGGAATATGGTAAACTAAATAGAGGTGTCTTGTATACTATTAGGTTTAGGTTACAATTTTTAGCAAATTTTGTATACTATAAGATAAAAGTGAACTATTGAAGAATCATATGCATGAGGTATAGGAGTAGAGATAAAAATACATATATGAGATACATAACAAAATTTAAAATCATAAGAATTAATGAATACGTGTGGAAAATCATTATGATCAATGGTCCCTTAAGAGTTTTAATAACTCCATTAGTAGAAATGGTTCACAACATAGGCATATTAACAAAATTATTTTTTATGTATGGAAATATTTATAGTCTTTTATTGTTAAAAGTTATGGTCCCACATAATTTCAATGGATTCCATAAGAAATTATAGAGCGGAATGCATACATCAAAATTAATATACATCTATGTGTCCTTGATTTGGACTATGAGTACTAAAATTGTTGTAATAGATGGTGGTTAACATTATCTTGAGGCCCTAGCATGCCCTAGGTTGGATTCTTAATAGGAGATATTTTTATGGTTCAACCCCTTGAAATATGGAGCTAAATTTTACATCCATGTTCCTTTGGGTATCCAAGAACTCACACCTTTCGTCCTCGCTTGCCATAGCCCTCACATCCATCACCACCCCTCTTGCATAGTTGGATATACTTATGTAGACTCACCCCTTAGCCATTGAATGCCCTTAGGCACTTTATATCATCACAGAGTGCCACTGGGTGCTTCCCCCTCCTCCACCAAGCACCTTTGGGCACCCTCTAGCATTCAAAAGTGCCCATGGGTGTTTCCTACAACTGTCGAGCACCCTTAGGTGTTTTACGCTAGAGTTCTAAAGTCCTGATAGCTCTTGGGTGATGCTAGGGAATCGCTGCACCAATCCACTACAAAATATTTTATCAAATCATAAGACAACATATAAGCAAGGTAAATATTTCATTTTATGCACTTTTATATTTTTTTCAATTATTTATATTGCATAGCTAGGATTTTTATATTCCTTTATGAGGGCCTCACATTGTGGAGCCCTCATAGTTGCTACTAACTCATTTGCTATTTTTATTGTGTGCAGATCTCGAAGTGTTACATTAGCATTGTATAGTTTCTTAAGTTGGAGTGGCCCGACATCGGATAACTAGAAGCCTACTGATGGCAAGCCGAGATTCACACAACAAAGTTCACCGTAATTTTTCAATTAAATTGCTTAATATAGTTTTTTTTTACAGTCCTCTTTCCAGGCATACAACTCTCCCCCTTAATCCCGAACTCACCATCCCTTCCATTACAATTTTTTGGGTTTTTATCGAGGCCCCGATCCTCTAGGCAATTAATGCCCCGCCTAAAAAAAATTCAATTCGAATTTTCCCCCTCCCTGGGTTTTTCGAAATTTTAGTCTTAAATGGCAATCTGCCCGATCTACCATGGCACTAGCATTGATGGCCTCCCTGCATCGGCCGCATTGTTCTGACCGTCCTCTGCACTATTGTCTCCTCCATTAAGCCGTCACCTGTAATGGTTGTGTTGCCAGAAATAATAATAAAAGAATGCGTGGCCGACACTTCACCTCCTTCATCTTTGTTTTCATGCACGTAGCCGACCGCCTGTAAATCTGGCCATGCCTTCTCCATGTCGCAATATATTTGATACACGTACCCTTTATAACCGTTTTGATACACGTGCCTTTCCATGTGTCAAAATCGGCCTTGCCCGATCGTCGGCTCATTCCCTTTTGGTCTTGATTTCACTTGGCCGCGATATCGCGACAGGTCGCGAAATCGTGACATGTCGCGATATCGCGACCGGAAGCGCCTCCTCTAAGCCGAGCTCTTTGGGGTCGCGAAATCGTGACATGTCGTGATTTTGCGACCCCCTCTTCCCCCTCAGCCTTCACTTTGCTGAAGTCTTTTGTAATGTTTCCCGCCTTACTTTAGCCTTCAATGCTATCTTGGAATCATGCCACGTGGCGGCCTCTGACTGGCCGCGATATCGCGACGGTCGCGATATCGCGACAGGACTCTTCTCCTCCGCCTTGCTCTGAAGACCGTCGCGATATCGTGACGTCGCGATATCGCGACGTCTGAAGCCCTTTTTCTCTGCGTTGCAATACTGTCACGATATCGCGACGTCACGATATCATGATGTCGTGATATCACGATGACTGAAGCTCCTTTCCTCTGCCTTTGCAATATTGTCGTGATATCGCGACGTCGCGATATCACAACGGAACCCGCCAAAGTTACACAGCAGCTTTCGAGGTCGCGATTTCGTGACCTCTCCTCCCCTTGCCTTACAAAACTTCTCCAAACCGAATATTGCTCTACAAAACCTTCCCCAATACTGAAAATAAATAGATCAAAGTGCAAAGAACTTAGAAAAATTTGAAAAGTTTTTGGAAGATGCAAGATTGCTCTACTGTCTCCGGATGCTCCTGCATCAGACACCCGGGGTAAATTAAAAGTGACCCTCACTTCTGCTTTGTTGGGGGAAGACCCAGGCGGTCAACCTCCATTTTTGACAACCAAGTCGCATCTTCAATAGGCCTGCCCTTCCACTTTACCAAGTATTCAGAATACTGTCTATTTCTGGTGCTTCTGCCCTCACGAGTGTCTAATATCTCCTCAATCTCGTTGGTGGTTGGAGTAGATGCTGGAATTTGCCACAATTCTGCACTTGGTACCTCTGTACTTTCCCCTTCATGATATTCCACTAAATCTAAAATATTAAAAATAGGTGAAATGTCAAGCCAATTTGGTAATTCTACTTCATATGCATTTCTTGACTCCCGTTTCTCCAGTATTCTGCATGGCCCAAATTTCTTCATCTTCAATTTGTTATAAGTCTTGGCAGGAAATCTCTCCTTCCTGAGATGCACCATGACCTCATCTCCTACTTTGAACTCCTTGAACCACCGCTTCTGGTCTGCCCTTGTCTTATATTGAGTATTCATTTTTATAATTTGTTTCCTTACTTCTTCATGCAGACTTTTCATATGTTTCGCAAATTCTTCTGCCTCGACACTGCACTTTTCTCTCTTGTCCAACTTTCTCAGTTCAGACACATTTCTTGGGTTGTTCCCGTATATTATCTGGAATGGAGATTTATTGGTGCTCTTATTGACTGAACTGTTATACGCAAACTCCGCCTGTGGTAAAACTAAATCCCATCCCTTGGGTTGATCTACTATCAAGCATCTCAACAAAATTTCGAGGCTTCTATTCACCACCTCTGTCTGTCCGTCAGTCTGTGGGTGGTATGCAGAACTGAATTTCAGATCTGTCTTCAACTTCTTCCACAAAGTTCTCCAGAAATACCCAACAAACTTTGTATCTCTCGTCAGAAACTATGCTTCTTGGTAGACCGTGAAGTCGTACCACTTCCTTGAAGAATAACCCTGCAATGTGAACTGCATCACTTGTCTTCCGGCAGGGAATAAAATGTGCCATTTTGGAGAATCGGTCAACCACCACAAATACAGAGTCATTTCCCCTCCGTGTTCTCGGTAATCCAAGAATAAAATCCATGCTTATGTCCTCCCATGGCCTCTCAAGTACAGGTAATGGCTGGTACAGTCCTATGTTTTGCCTTACACCTTTTGCCATCTGGCATATTCTGCAACCTTGCACAAACTTCCGCACATCTTGCTGAAGTTGTGGCCAGTAGTAATTTTCCTCCACCAGGGCAATGGTCTTATCCCGACCAAAATGCCCAGCCAGTCCTCCGTTGTGCTTTTCTTTGATTAAGTTTTCCCGCATGGAACTTCTAGGAATGCATAATTTACTTCCTTTGAACAACATTCCATCTTGGATTAAGAAATCCAACCATTTTGTCCTGTCCATAGTAACAGGTATCGAGCAAGCCGTCCAGGCTTCTGCAAAATCCGGATCTTCAAGGTACAAACCCTTCAGTTCTTCAAATCCCACTACTTCCACTGTCAGTTTAATCAGTAAAGTCTGCCTTCTGCTCAAGGCATCTGCAACTCTGTTTGATTTCCCACTTCTGTGCTTCAGCACAAAGGTATAACTTTGGAGGAACTCCACCCATTTCATGTGCCTTTGATTCAGTTTTGTTTGACTGTTAATGTACTGTAAAGCCTGATGGTCAGTAAATAGAACAAACTCCTTTGGCAATAAATAGTGTCTCCACTTTTTTAGAGCCTGAACTATAGCATAAAATTCTTGGTCATAAACTGAATACTTTTTTCGAGCATCATTTAGCTTCTCACTGAAATAAGCAACAAGTCTGCCTCCTTGACTCAGCACAACCCCTATTGCACTGCCACTGGCATCACAGTCCACCTGAAATACCTTGTCAAAGTCTAGGAGTGCTAAAACAGGCTGTTCTGTGACCTTTCTCTTTAATGCATCAAAGCTCCTTTCAGCCCCTAATGTCCACTTGAACTCTTTTTTATCCCCCCTCATTGTTTCTGTGAGAGGTGCACAAATGCTGCTGAAGTTCTTTATGAACTTCCTGTAAAAGCTGGCTAGACCATGAAATGATCTTACTTTTGTTGTGCTTCTTGGGGTAGGCCATTCGATGATGGCTCTCACCTTCTCTGGGTCCATTTTTAGGCCTTCTGCTGAGATTACAAACCCCAGGTATACTAACTCTTTCTTGACAAAATTACACTTTTTTAGATTTATTAACTGCTCTTCCCGCAGCTTTTCAAAAACCCTCCTGATATGCACCAGGTGTTCCTCCAGTGTTCTGCTGAAGATCAATATATCATCTAAATAAACAATGACAAACTTTCCCAGAAACTCTTTTAGTACTTCATTCATCGACCGCATGAAGGTACTAGGTGCATTGGACAGCCCAAATGGCATGACCAACCACTCATACAAGCCTTCTCTTGTCTTGAAGGTTGTCTTCCACTCATCTCCCTCTCGGATACGGATCTGATGATAACCACTTTTTAGGTCAATCTTCGAGAAGTACTCGACTCCACTTAAGCGATCCATGATATCATCCATCCTTGGCAATGGGAATCTGTATTTGATAGTGATTTTGTTGATGGCCCGTGAATCTGTACACATTCTCCATTCTCCATCCTTCTTTGGTGCCAACACTACAGGTACTATGCATGGACTCAAACTTTCCCGAATCAATCCCTTCTCCAACAATTCCTGGACCTGCTGTTTAACTCCTCAGTCTCTACAAGCATCATTCTGTGTGCGACCTTATTTGGCAAACTCGATCCCGGCACCAAATCTATATGGTGGCTGATTTTCCTTACTCGGGGTAAACCCTCAGGCACATTATCGGACACAATATCTAGAAATTCCTCCAGCAGATCTAGGACTTCTACTGGGGTATCCTGGCATTCCTTCTCCCTAACTCTAGGGATTATTGCATAACATAAATGTTCATGCTTCAACCCGTCCAGGAACTTTCTCCCTTCAACTAAACAGATTCTGGAGTTGTTACATACCTTTTCACCCACTTCCTTTAAGGGCTTTAATTTGTGGCATACACCATTCTTTGTCAATGAGTAGGTGTTGGCACGGCCATCATGCACTGCACTCCGGTCAAACTGCCAGGGCCTCCCCAACAACATATGGCAAGCATCCATAGGCAGGATGTCGCACAGGACCTCATCACAATAATTTCCAATATTAAATTTAACGGAGCACTGCTCATTGACCAAAGCTCTATGGTCCTTCTATAACCATGCGACCCGATATGGATGCGGGTGCTTCTTCCTCTCCAACTGTAGCTTTGTAACCATTTCTTCTGAAACCAGGTTATCCGTGCTACCATTATCAATAATAATATTGCAAACTTTGCCCGCACACTTACATCTGGTGCGGAATAAACTTCTTCTCTGATCTGTGTCCTTCTCCTCATTCAACAGGACTCTTCTTACAATCATTGCTTCCCCTCTCTCCGCTTCTTTGGAATGTTCAGACTCAACATCTTCCTCTACCACAACAGCCCTGGCTGGACCCTCAAGCCTCTTGTTCGTCCTTTCTCGATGTTGTGGACACTCAAATGCCCGATGTCCTTCTTCACCACAGTGAAAACATGTCCCACGAAATACTCCTCTTCCAAATCCTCGTCCAGATCCACCCCATCCTCTTGGGTAGTTGTTCTGATCTCGGGGCTTATAAACATCCTCTTCCCTTTGATCCTGGTTACTACTGGCTTCACCAGTCTTCCTTGGGTCTTTATACTTTTCTCCACTGGTTCTCCCACCAGTTCTTCCACCATGGCCCCTTCCTCTTTGCTTGCCTTCAAACCGCCTATTCAGTTTTTCTTCCACCTTTAAGGCAAACTGGTAAGCATCCTCAATGGTGCTTACCCGAACTAGGCTCAGCTCTTCCTGGATGCCGAGCCTCAACCCATTGATATAACGGGCTACCTTTTCTTTGTTTGCCTCTAAATGCCCAGTTCTAATAGAAATCTTGTAAAACTCCTCGGTGTACTCTTGGACAGTTTTGTTCGTCTGTCTCAAACTCTGCATTTTTCTTAACAGATCTAACTCATAGTCTGCCGGAATAAACTGTCTTTTCAGTTTTTCCACCATTCTATCCCATCTTGTTATTCTCTCCTTCCCTCTTCTGTTCCTCTCCAACTGTATTCCCCTCCACCAAATGTTGGCATGACCCTTTAACTTGGTCTTAGCAAATCTGACCCGGTTAGGGTCTTCAACCTCCTCATATTCGAAATACTCTTCTAAATCATTTATCCAGTCAATCACCTCTTCTGGATTTAGGTTTCCCGAGTATGTAGAAACCTCCATTTTTGGTTGCTTTCCAATCTGAGAGATGGCCTTGTACAACCTCGGCTTGTGCAGGATCCACGACCTCTTCTTCTTCCTCGAGCTGGTCTTCTTCTTCAACTTCGTCTTCACTTTCCTCATCCCTTCCGGGCTCGTGCCTTCTGCGTAACTCTGCTTGCAGGGCTTGAACTTGTCTCTGCAAGGCTCGAAAGTCTTCGGCCGGCACCACATTTCCTACTCCGCCACGGTTTCTTCGTGGAGGCATTATATATATATTTTTTAAATCCTTCCATAGATCCTGGTGTAACTGCCTCTCTCCGGCGATCTGTTACACGCTCAGGAGCTCCCGCTCTGATACCACTTGATGGCAAGCCGAGATTCACACAACAAAGTTCACAGTAATTTTTCAATTAAATTGCTTAATACAGTTTTTTTTACAGTCCTCTTTCCAGGCATACAACTCTCCCCCTTAATCCCGAACTCACCATCCCTTCCATTACAATTTTTCGGGTTTTTATCGAGGCCCCGATCCTCTAGGCAATTAATGCCCCGCCTAAAAAAAATTCAATTCAAATTTTCCCCCTCCCTGGGTTTTTCGAAATTTCAGTCTTAAATGGCAATCTGCCCGATCTACCATGGCACTAGCATTGATGGCCTCCCTGCACCGGCCGCATTGTTCTGACCGTCCTCTGCACTGTTGTCTCCTCCATTAAGCCATCACCTATAATGGTTGTGTTGCCAAAAATAATAATAAAAGAATGCGTGGCCGACACTTCACCTCCTTCATCTTTGTTTTCATGCACGTAGCCGACCGCCTGTAAATCTGGCCATGCCTTCTCCATGTCGCAATATATTTGATACACGTACCCTTTATAACCGTTTTGATACACGTGGCTGTCCACGTGTCAAAATCGGCCTTGCCCGGTCGTCGGCTCATTCCCTTTTGGTCTTGATTTCACTTGGCCGCGATATCGCGACATGTCGCGATATCGCGACCGAAAGCGCCTCCTCTAAGCCGAGCTCTTTGGGGTCACGAAATCGTGACATGTCACGATTTCACGACCCCCTCTTCCCCCTCAGCCTTCACTTTGCTGAAGTCTTTTGTAATGTTTCCTGCCTTACTTTAGCCTTCAATGCTATCTTGGAATCATGCCACGTGGCGGCCTCTGACTGGCCGCGATATCGCCACAGGTCACAATATCACCACCTGTCGTGATATCGAGACAGGACTCTTCTCCTCCGCCTTGCTCTGAAGACCGTCACGATATCGTGACGTCTGAAGCCCTTTTTCTCTACGTTGCAATACTATCACGATATCGCGATGTCGCGAGCTCCTTTCCTCTGCCTTTGCAATATTGTCGCGATATCACGACGTCGCGATATCGCGACGGAACCCGCCAAAGTTACACAGCAACTTTCGAGGTCGCGAAATCGCGACATGTCACAATTTCATGACCTCTCCTCCCCTTGCCTTACAAAACTTCTCCAAACCGAATATTGCTCTACAAAACCTTCCCCAATACTGAAAATAAATAGATCAAAGTGCAAAGAACTTAGAAAAATTTGAATTTTTTTTTGGAAGATGCAAGATTGCTCTACTGTCTCCAGATGCTCCTGCATCACCTACTCACTTGTGTTTGGAGTAGAGACATGTTTTAAGACACCACCAACATTGTTTTGCTAGGGTTTAAAAAAATCCTAGCTATTGTAAAATCTATATCAAAGGATTCAAGGATCCTTATTGTAACAATGGAGTTTTGAGGCTCCTACCATTAATAAAAATTATTCATTATGCAATATCATATCTTTTGAGTTCATCTTTATATCTTATTATTTGATGTTGCGGTTTTATCTCTTCACTTACAACGTAGCAAATTTTATCATCATAACAACATTGTAACAGACTTCCCATGTATATTATATAAACACACATACTTATCTAAGAAGAGGATAATATTAATATCAAATAAAGCTGAATATATATTGTACTGCAATTATTATTCATAAATAAAATTCATTCGAGAGTTTCTTATATGTGTTCAACTTTCATAGTCTACTAGGCGGAAGTGGCTAGAGCTTGGGCCCACTCCTAGGTAATATTCCTCCCCTTCTTCTTATTTGCTTTCCTAATTATATATATATATTTTTTGGTGTGTTGCATTTCATTTCTACAAATTCTTTTATTTTTGCAAGTTTATTTATTTCCTCCTTTCTTTTATTTCCGCACAGCGTGGTGTGACTTTCTTCCTACAATTTAATTTATGTAAGTTTAATTGGTGTGGATGAATTAATGCTATCTTAGTAAACACTCTAGAAATGATAGAACTAGTGGACTCATCTCCATAGGTTTTGTAATTGATCTCAACTTGGTGCTTCACAAGCTTATGAGTTTCCCTAGGTTGACAAATTAAATGAAAGAGCTATGAAAAAATAGTAAGAAATTAACTAATGGTTTTTCCCCAAAAGTAACTGAGATCTATTTTATTAATAAGAAGAGTATTCCATTTTGTTATCTTGTTATTTCAATGGTTACATAATTTCATGTTTCAATTTGTTTACATTATTGCAATAGATTAGATGTATGGTTTTTGTAGCTTTACATATTGCAATAAAGGAATAGATTGTCCACCTAGTAATGTTGATAGTAGATGTTAATAAATAGTTGAAATCACTATAAATATGTATATATGTTCATTTATTGATGCATGTCATAGTGGATATAATGTGAAGTGTAAAGGTACTACATGAAAGTACATGATATGAAATGGGTACACAAACTTATGGATAGCACAAAATTTAAATTACTGTGATTTGTCTAGTATCACATCAAAATAAAACATGCACTAATATATTGGAAGTTTAAATAACTAAATATACCATCATATTAGTAATTTTAGTGATAAATTTGTAAACGGTAACCTATGAGTAGTTGGACGAGAATGAAAAATAGATTACAAATTGTAATATACCATTTTATATTCAATAAGGGGAACCATAAGCATATCACCGATTAGAGGAAGTTATTAGTATGGTATAAACTTGCATAATTTATATATGTTTAAAAATTTTACATTTAATAATGAGGTAGAATAAAAAACCAATATGGATCCAAATAATAATCATGTTCTCAAATATGATGAGTGCATGCAATACGAAGGATACTCTAATAATATTTTGCTACATTGGTAGTTTGAGGACTCTAAACTTTTTGAACTTGGATACTTATAATTGGATGTTAAGGAAATGAAGAGTGCAAATACAAATTGGAAGTTACATATTCTCGACAAATTTGATATGGTATAGCCAATAAATTTTTAAAATATTCCACTAATATGTAAAATATTGATTCATGTATGATTGCAAAACAAGGATAGAAGAAATTAGTGAAATACAAATATATGAGAGGATAGGATGTCTATTTGGTTTAAGTAATTTTATCAATTATCCTAATGCCACCAAGCTTAAGGATGCTCAAATGGTGTTAGTGAATCTCAAGAAACCATATAAATAAATATACTACCTATAAATATTATTGTTATCATGAGTTGGAGGTATTAAGTTTATATATTTTTTTAAATATGATAATATAGTTTTGTATAGTTTCCAGGTGATTAAGGGGATTACACCTATTTTTTTCATCCAACATATACAATTGCTTTCAATAGCATTGCTAGTGATATGGATACCATAAAATATAAACCCATACTAAGAAACATTGGTAAATGCAAATATTTACACTATTGCATATGTAAGTACCATATTCAAAACTCTTGGTAATGATTAAATTCCATACCAATGGGATATTGGTTCAATGGTTGAGACATACAGATGATCTAGCCCATACCAAGGTTTGAATCTTAGTGGCACTAAAGAGGCTATATAGATTTATATGACTAAGTTGATATAAGAGGGAAATCTAAACTCTTTCAAAATTTTACTTTTCAAGTCATTTAAATCCAATGAGGCTTGGTTCAATGGTTGAGATATATGGATGATGTAGCCCACACCAAGGTTCAAATATTGGTGCACCAAATAAACCCTACATAAATATTTTATTCTATAGCATCTTATACTATTAATGAATAGGAAACGAGCATGGAATATGGTAAACTAAATAGAGGTGTCTTGTATACTATTAGGTTTAGTTTACAATTTTTAGCAAATTTTGTATACTATAAGATAAAAGTGAACTATTGAAGAATCATATGCATGAGGTATAGGAGTAGAGATAAAAATACATATATGAGATACATAACAAAATTTAAAATCATAAGCATTAATGAATACGTGTGGAAAATCATTATGATCAATGGTCCCTTAAGAGTTTTAATAACTCCATTAGTAGAAATGGTTCACAACATAGGCATATTAATAAAATTATTTTTTATGTATGGAAATATTTATAGTCTTTTATTGTTAAAAGTTATGGGTCCCACATAATTTCAATGGATTCCATAAGAAATTATAGAGCGAAATGCATACATCAAAATTAATATACATCTATGTGTCCTTGATGAGGACTATGAGTACTAAAATTGTTGTAATATATGGTGGTTAACATTATCTTGAGACCCTAGCATGCCCAGGGTTGGATTCTTAATAGGAGATATTTTTATGGTTCAACCCCTTGAAATATGGAGCTAAATTTTACATCCATGTTCCTTTGGGTATCCAAGAACTCACACCATTTGTCCTCGCTTGCCATAGCCCTCGCATCCATCACCACCCCTCTTGCATAGTTGGATCTACTTATGTAGACTCCCCCCTTAGCCATTGAATGCCCTCAGGCACTTTATATCATCACAGAGTGCCACTGGGTGCTTCCCCCTCCTCCACCAAGCACCTTTGGGCACCCTCTAACATTCGAAAGTGCCCACGGGTGTTTCCTACAACTGTCGAGCACCCTTAGGTGTTTTACACTAGAGTTATAAAGTCCTGATAGCTCTTGGGTGATGCTAGGGAATTGCTGCACCAATCCACTACAAAATATTTTATCAAATCATAAGACAACATATAAGCAAGGTAAATATTTCATTTTATGCACTTTTATATTTTTTTCAATTATTTATATTGCATAGCTAGGATTTTTATATTCCTTTATGAGGGCCTCACATTGTGGAGCCCTCATAGTTGCTACTAAATCATTTGCTATTTTTATTGTGTGCAGATCTCGAAGTGTTACATTAGCATTGTATAGTTTCTTAAGTTGGAGTGGCCTGACATCAGATAACTAGAAGCCTACTCACTTGTGTTTGGAGTAGAGACATGTTTTAAGACACCACCAACATTGTTTTGCTAGGGTTTAAAACAATCCTAGCTATTGTAAAATCTATATCAAAGGATTCAAGGATCCTTATTGTAACAATGGAGTTTTGAGGCTCCTACCATTAATAAAAATTATTCATTATGCAATATCATATATTTTGAGTTCATCTTTATATTTTATTATTTGATGTTGCAGTTTTATCTCTTCACTTACAACGTAGCAGATTTTATCATCATAACAACATTGTAACAGACTTCCCATGTATATTATATAAACACACATACTTCTCTAAGAAGAGGATAATATTAATATCAAATAAAGCTGAATATATATTGTACTGCAATTCTTATTCATAAATAAAATTCATTCGAGAGTTTCTTATATGTGTTCAACTTTCATAGTCTACTAGGCGGAAGCGGCTAGAGATTGGGCCCACTCCTAGGTAATATTCCTCCCCTTCTTCTTATTTGCTTTCCTAATTATATATATATTTTTTGGTGTGTTGCATTTCATTTCTACAAATTCTTTTATTTTTGCAATTTCATTTATTTCCTGCTTTCTTTTATTTCGGCACAGCGTGGTGTGACTTTCTTCCTACAATTTAATTTATGTAAGTTTAATTGGTGTGGATGAATTAATGCTATCTTAGTAAACACTCTAGAAATGATAGAACTAGTGGACTCATCTCCATAGGTTTTGTAATTGATCTCAACTTGGTGCTTCACAAGATTATGAGTTTCCCTAGGTTGACAAATTAAATGAAAGAGCTATGAAAAAATAGTAAGAAATTAACTAATGTTTTTTCCCCAAAAGCAACTAAGATCTATTTTATTAATAAGAAGAGTATTTCGTTTTGTTATCTTGTTATTTCAATGGTTACATAATTTCATGTTTCAATTTGTTTACATTTTTACAATATATTAGATGTATGGTTTTTGTAGCTTTACATATTGCAATAAAGGAATAGATTGTCCACCTAGTAATGTTGATAGTAGATGTTAATAAATAGTTGAAATCACTATAAATATGTATATATGTTCATTTATTGATGCATGTCATAGTGGATATAATGTGAAGTGTAAAGGTACCACATGAAAGTACATGATATGAGATGGGTACACAAACTTATGGATAGCACAAAATTTAAATTACTGTGATTTGTCTAGTATCACATCAAAATAAAACATGCACTAATATATTGGAAGTTTAAATAACTAAATATACCATCATCTTAGTAATTTTAGTGATAATTTTGTAAACGGTAACCTATGAGTAGTTGGACGAGAATGAAAAATAGATTACAAATTGTAATATACCATTTTATATTCAATAAGGGGAACCATAAGCATATCACCGATTAGAGGAAGTTATTAGTATGGTATAAACTTGCATAATTTATATATGTTTAAAAATTTTACATTTAATAATGAGGTAGAATAAAAAACCAATATGGATCCAAATAATAATCATGTTCTCAAATATGATGAGTGCATGCAATACGAAGGATACTCTAATAATATTTTGCTACATTGGTAGTTTGAGGACTCTAAACTTTTTGAACTTGGATACTTATAATTGGATGTTAAGGAAATGAAGAGTGCAAATACAAATTGGAAGTTACATATTCTCGACAAATTTGATATGGTATAGCCAATAAATTTTTAAAATATTCCACTAATATGTAAAATATTGATTCATGTATGATTGCAAAATAAGGATAGAAGAAATTAGTGAAATACAAATAGATGAGAGGATAGGATGTCTATTTGGTTTAAGTAATTTTATCAATTATCCTAATGCCATCAAGCTTAAGGATGCTCAAATGGTGTTAGTGAATCTCAAGAAACCATATAAATAAATATACTACCTATAAATATTATTGTTATCATGAGTTGGAGGTATTAAGTTTATTATTTTTTTTAAATATGAAAATATAGTTTTGTATATTTTCAAGGTGATTAAGGGGATTACACCTATTTTTTTCATCCAACATATACAATTGCTTTCAATAGCATTTCTAGTGATATGGATACCATAAAATATAAACCCATAATAAGAAACATTGGTAAATGCAAATATTTACACTATTCCATATGTAAGTACCATATTCAAAACTCTTGGTAATGATTAAATTCCATACCAATGGGATATTGGTTCAATGGTTGAGACATACAGATGATCTAGCCCATACCAAGGTTTGAATCTTAGTGGCACTAAAGAGGCTATATAGATTTATATGACTAAGTTGATATAAGAGGGAAATCTAAACTCTTTCAAAATTCTACTTTTCAAGTCATTTAAATCCAATGAGGCTTGGTTCAATGGTTGAGATATATGGATGATGTAGCCCACACCAAGGTTCAAATATTGGTGCACCAAATAAACCCTACATAAATATTTTATTCTAGAGCATCTTATACTATTAATGAATAGGAAATGAGCATGGAATATGGTAAACTAAATAGAGGTGTCTTGTATACTATTAGGTTTAGGTTACAATTTTTAGCAAATTTTGTATACTATAAGATAAAAGTGAACTATTGAAGAATCATATGCATGAGGTATAGGAGTAGAGATAAAAATACATATATGAGATACATAACAAAATTTAAAATCATAAGCATTAATGAATACGTGTGGAAAATCATTATGATCAATGGTCCCTTAGGAGTTTTAAAAACTCCATTAGTAGAAATGGTTCACAACATAGGCATATTAACAAAATTATTTTTTATGTATGGAAATATTTATAGTCTTTTATTGTTAAAAGTTATGGGTCCCACATAATTTCAACGGATTCCATAAGAAATTATAGAGCGGAATGCATACATCAAAATTAATATACATCTATGTGTCCTTGATGAGGACTATGAGTACTAAAATTGTTGTAATATATGGTGGTTAACATTATCTTGAGGCCCTAGCATGCCCTGGGTTGGATTCTTAACAGGAGATATTTTTATGGTTCAACCCCTTGAAATATGGAGCTAAATTTTACATCCATGTTCCTTTGGGTATCCAAGAACTCACCCCATTCGTCCTCGCTTGCCATAGCCCTTGCATCCATCACCACCCCTCTTGCATAGTTGGATCTACTTATGTAGACTCCCCCCTTAGCCATTGAATGCCCTCAGGCACTTTATATCATCACAGAGTGCCATTGGGTGCTTCCCCCTCCTCCACCAAGCACCTTTGGGCACCCTCCATCATTTGAAAGTGCCCACGGGTGTTTCCTACAACTGTCGAGCACCCTTAGGTGTTTTACTCTAGAGTTCTAAAGTCCCGATAGCTCTTGGGTGATGCTAGGGAATTGCTACACCAATCCACTACAAAATATTTTATCAAATCATAAGACAACATATAAGCAAGGTAAATATTTCATTTTATGCACTTTTATATTTTTTTCAATTATTTATATTGCATAGCTAGGATTTTTATATTCCTTTATGAGGGCCTCACATTGTGGAGCCCTCATAGTTGCTACTAACTCATTTTCTATTTTTATTGTGTGCAGATCTGGAAGTGTTACATTAGCATTGTATAGTTTCTTAAGTTGGAGTGGCTCGACATCGGATAACTAGAAGCCTACTCACTTGTGTTTGGAGTAGAGACATGTTTTAAGACACCACCAACATTGTTTTGATAGGGTTTAAAACAATCCTAGATATTGTAAAATCTATATCAAAGGATTCAAGGATACTTATTGTAACAATGGAGTTTTGAGGCTCCTACCATTAATAAAAATTATTCATTATGCAATATCATATCTTTTGAGTTCATTTTTATATCTTATTATTTGATGTTGCGGTTTTATCTCTTCACTTAGAACGTAGCAGATTTTATCATCATAACAACATTGTAACAGACTTCCCATGTATATTATATAAACACACATTCTTCTCTAAGAAGAGGATAATATTAATATCAAATAAAGCTGAATATATATTGTACTGCAATTCTTATTCATAAATAAAATTCATTCGATAGTTTCTTATATGTGTTCAACTTTCATAGTCTACTAGGCGGAAGTGGCTAGAGCTTGGGCCCACTCCTAGGTAATAGTCCTCCCCTTCTTCTTATTTTCTTTCCTAATTATATATATATATTTTGGTGTGTTGCATTTCATTTCTACAAATTCTTTTATTTCTGCAAGTTCATTTATTTCCTGCTTTCTTTTATTTCCGCACAGCGTGGTGTGACTTTCTTCCTACAATTTAATTTATGTAAGTTTAATTGGTGTGGATGAATTAATGCTATCTTAGTAAACACTCTAGAAATGATAGAACTAGTGGACTCATCTCCATAGGTTTTGTAATTGATCTCAACTTGGTGCTTCACAAGCTTATGAGTTTCCCTAGGTTGACAAATTAAATGAAAGAGCTATGAAAAAATAGTAAGAAATTAACTAATGTTTTTTCCCCAAAAGTAACTGAGATCTATTTTATTAATAAGAAGAGTATTCCGTTTTGTTATCTTGTTATTTCAATGGTTACATAATTTCATGTTTCAATTTGTTTACATTTTTACAATAGATTAGATGTATGGTTTTTGTAGCTTTACATATTGTAATAAAGTAATAGATTGTCCACCTAGTAATGTTGATAGTAGATGTTAATAAATAGTTGAAATCACTATAAATATGTATATATGTTCATTTATTGATGCATGTCATAGTGGATATAATGTGAAGTGTAAAGGTACCACATGAAAGTACATGATATGAGATGGGTACACAAACTTATGGATAGCACAAAATTTAAATTACTGTGATTTGTCTAGTATCACATCAAAATAAAACATGCACTAATATATTGGAAGTTTAAATAACTAAATATACCATCATCTTAGTAATTTTAGTGATAAATTTGTAAACGGTAACGTATGAGTAGTTGGACGAGAATGAAAAATAGATTACAAATTGTAATATACCATTTTATATTCAATAAGGGGAACCATAAGCATATCACCGATTAGAGGAAGTTATTAGTATGGTATAAACTTGCATAATTTATATATGTTTAAAAATTTTACATTTAATAATGAGGTAGAATAAAAAACCAATATGGATCCAAATAATAATCATGTTCTCAAATATGATGAGTGCATGCAATACGAAGGATACTCTAATAATATTTTGCTACATTGGTAGTTTGAGGACTCTAAACTTTTTGAACTTGGATACTTATAATTGGATGTTAAGGAAATGAAGAGTGCAAATACAAATTGGAAGTTACATATTCTCGACAAATTTGATATGGTATAGCCAATAAATTTTTAAAATATTCCACTAATATGTAAAATATTGATTCATGTATGATTGCAAAATAAGGATAGAAGAAATTAGTGAAATACAAATAGATGAGAGGATAGGATGTCTATTTGGTTTAAGTAATTTTATCAATTATCCTAATGCCATCAAGCTTAAGGATGCTCAAATGGTGTTAGTGAATCTCAAGAAACCATATAAATAAATATACTACCTATAAATATTATTGTTATCATGAGTTGGAGGTATTAAGTTTATATTTTTTTTTAAATATGAAAATATAGTTTTGTATATTTTCAAGGTGATTAAGGGGATTCAACCTATTTTTTTCATCCAACATATACAATTGCTTTCAATAGCATTTCTAGTGATATGGATACCATAAAATATAAACCCATAATAAGAAACATTGGTAAATGCAAATATTTACACTATTCCATATGTAAGTACCATATTCAAAACTCTTGGTAATGATTAAATTCCATACCAATGGGATATTGGTTCAATGGTTGAGACATACAGATGATCTAGCCCATACCAAGGTTTGAATCTTAGTGGCACTAAAGATGCTATATAGATTTATATGACTAAGTTGATATAAGAGGGAAATCTAAACTCTTTCAAAATTCTACTTTTCAAGTCATTTAAATCCAATGAGGCTTGGTTCAATGGTTGAGATATATGGATGATGTAGCCCACACCAAGGTTCAAATATTGGTGCACCAAATAAACCCTACATAAATATTTTATTCTAGAGCATCTTATACTATTAATGAATAGGAAATGAGCATGGAATATGGTAAACTAAATAGAGGTGTCTTGTATACTATTAGGTTTAGGTTACAATTTTTAGCAAATTTTGTATACTATAAGATAAAAGTGAACTATTGAAGAATCATATGCATGAGGTATAGGAGTAGAGATAAAAATACATATATGAGATACATAACAAAATTTAAAATCATAAGCATTAATGAATACGTGTGGAAAATCATTATGATCAATGGTCCCTTAGGAGTTTTAAAAACTCCATTAGTAGAAATGGTTCACAACATAGGCATATTAACAAAATTATTTTTTATGTATGGAAATATTTATAGTCTTTTATTGTTAAAAGTTATGGGTCCCACATAATTTCAACGGATTCCATAAGAAATTATAGAGCGGAATGCATACATCAAAATTAATATACATCTATGTGTCCTTGATGAGGACTATGAGTACTAAAATTGTTGTAATATATGGTGGTTAACATTATCTTGAGGCCCTAGCATGCCCTGGGTTGGATTCTTAACAGGAGATATTTTTATGGTTCAACCCCTTGAAATATGGAGCTAAATTTTACATCCATGTTCCTTTGGGTATCCAAGAACTCACCCCATTCGTCCTCGCTTGCCATGGCCCTTGCATCCATAACCACCCCTCTTGCATAGTTGGATCTACTTATGTAGACTCCCCCATTAGCCATTGAATGCCCTCAGGCACTTTATATCATCACAGAGTGCCATTGGGTGCTTCCCCCTCCTCCACCAAGCACCTTTGGGCACCCTCCATCATTTGAAAGTGCCCACGGGTGTTTCCTACAACTGTCGAGCACCCTTAGGTGTTTTACGCTAGAGTTCTAAAGTCCTGATAGCTCTTGGGTGATGCTAGGGAATTGCTGCACCAATCCACTACAAAATATTTTATCAAATCATAAGACAACATATAAGCAAGGTAAATATTTCATTTTATGCACTTTTATATTTTTTTCAATTATTTATATTGCATAGCTAGGATTTTTATATTCCTTTATGAGGGCCTCACATTGTGGAGCCCTCATAGTTGCTACTAACTCATTTGCTATTTTTATTGTGTGCAGATCTCGAAGTGTTACATTAGCATTGTATAGTTTCTTAAGTTGGAGTGGCCTGACATCAGATAACTAGAAGCCTACTCACTTGTGTTTGGAGTAGAGACATGTTTTAAGACACCACCAACATTGTTTTGATAGGGTTTAAAACAATCCTAGCTATTGTAAAATCTATATCAAAGGATTCAAGGATACTTATTGTAACAATGGAGTTTTGAGGCTCCTACCATTAATAAAAATTATTCATTATGCAATATCATATCTTTTGAGTTCATTTTTATATCTTATTATTTGATGTTGCGGTTTTATCTCTTCACTTTGAACGTAGCAGATTTTATCATCATAACAACATTGTAACAGACTTCCCATGTATATTATATAAACACACATTCTTCTCTAAGAAGAGGATAATATTAATATCAAATAAAGCTGAATATATATTGTACTGCAATTCTTATTCATAAATAAAATTCATTCGAGAGTTTCTTATATGTGTTCAACTTTCATAGTCTACTAGGCGGAAGTGGCTAGAGCTTGGGCCCACTCCTAGGTAATAGTCCTCCCCTTCTTCTTATTTGCTTTCCTAATTATATATATATATTTTGGTGTGTTGCATTTCATTTCTACAAATTCTTTTATTTCTGCAAGTTCATTTATTTCCTGCTTTCTTTTATTTCCGCACAGCGTGGTGTGACTTTCTTCCTACAATTTAATTTATGTAAGTTTAATTGGTGTGGATGAATTAATGCTATCTTAGTAAACACTCTAGAAATGATAGAACTAGTGGACTCATCTCCATAGGTTTTGTAATTGATCTCAACTTGGTGCTTCACAAGCTTATGAGTTTCCCTAGGTTGACAAATTAAATGAAAGAGCTATGAAAAAATAGTAAGAAATTAACTAATGTTTTTTCCCCAAAAGTAACTGAGATCTATTTTATTAATAAGAAGAGTATTCCGTTTTGTTATCTTGTTATTTCAATGGTTACATAATTTCATGTTTCAATTTGTTTACATTTTTACAATAGATTAGATGTATGGTTTTTGTAGCTTTACATATTGTAATAAAGTAATAGATTGTCCACCTAGTAATGTTGATAGTAGATGTTAATAAATAGTTGAAATCACTATAAATATGTATATATGTTCATTTATTGATGCATGTCATAGTGGATATAATGTGAAGTGTAAAGGTACCACATGAAAGTACATGATATGATATGGGTACACAAACATATGGATAGCACAAAATTTAAATTACTGTGATTTGTCTAGTATCACATCAAAATAAAACATGCACTAATATATTGGAAGTTTAAATAACTAAATATACCATCATCTTAGTAATTTTAGTGATAAATTTGTAAACGGTAACGTATGAGTAGTTGGACGAGAATGAAAAATAGATTACAAATTGTAATATACCATTTTATATTCAATAAGGGGAACCATAAGCATATCACCGATTAGAGGAAGTTATTAGTATGGTATAAACTTGCATAATTTATATATGTTTAAAAATTTTACATTTAATAATGAGGTAGAATAAAAAACCAATATGGATCCAAATAATAATCATGTTCTCAAATATGATGAGTGCATGCAATACGAAGGATACTCTAATAATATTTTGCTACATTGGTAGTTTGAGGACTCTAAACTTTTTGAACTTGGATACTTATAATTGGATGTTAAGGAAATGAAGAGTGCAAATACAAATTGGAAGTTACATATTCTCGACAAATTTGATATGGTATAGCCAATAAATTTTTAAAATATTCCACTAATATGTAAAATATTGATTCATGTATGATTGCAAAATAAGGATAGAAGAAATTAGTGAAATACAAATAGATGAGAGGATAGGATGTCTATTTGGTTTAAGTAATTTTATCAATTATCCTAATGCCATCAAGCTTAAGGATGCTCAAATGGTGTTAGTGAATCTCAAGAAACCATATAAATAAATATACTACCTATAAATATTATTGTTATCATGAGTTGGAGGTATTAAGTTTATATTTTTTTTTAAATATGAAAATATAGTTTTGTATATTTTCAAGGTGATTAAGGGGATTCAACCTATTTTTTTCATCCAACATATACAATTGCTTTCAATAGCATTTCTAGTGATATGGATACCATAAAATATAAACCCATAATAAGAAACATTGGTAAATGCAAATATTTACACTATTCCATATGTAAGTACCATATTCAAAACTCTTGGTAATGATTAAATTCCATACCAATGGGATATTGGTTCAATGGTTGAGACATACAGATGATCTAGCCCATACCAAGGTTTGAATCTTAGTGGCACTAAAGATGCTATATTGATTTATATGACTAAGTTGATATAAGAGGGAAATCTAAACTCTTTCAAAATTCTACTTTTCAAGTCATTTAAATCCAATGAGGCTTGGTTCAATGGTTGAGATATATGGATGATGTAGCCCACACCAAGGTTCAAATATTGGTGCACCAAATAAACCCTACATAAATATTTTATTCTAGAGCATCTTATACTATTAATGAATAGGAAATGAGCATGGAATATGGTAAACTAAATAGAGGTGTCTTGTATACTATTAGGTTTAGGTTACAATTTTTAGCAAATTTTGTATACTATAAGATAAAAGTGAACTATTGAAGAATCATATGCATGAGGTATAGGAGTAGAGATAAAAATACATATATGAGATACATAACAAAATTTAAAATCATAAGCATTAATGAATACGTGTGGAAAATCATTATGATCAATGGTCCCTTAGGAGTTTTAATAACTCCATTAGTAGAAATGGTTCACAACATAGGCATATTAACAAAATTATTTTTTATGTATGGAAATATTTATAGTCTTTTATTGTTAAAAGTTATGGGTCCCACATAATTTCAACGGATTCCATAAGAAATTATAGAGCGGAATGCATACATCAAAATTAATATACATCTATGTGTCCTTGATGAGGACTATGAGTACTAAAATTGTTGTAATATATGGTGGTTAACATTATCTTGAGGCCCTAGCATGCCCTGGGTTGGATTCTTAACAGGAGATATTTTTATGGTTCAACCCCTTGAAATATGGAGCTAAATTTTACATCCATGTTCCTTTGGGTATCCAAGAACTCACCCCATTCGTACTCGCTTGCCATAGCCCTTGCATCCATCACCACCCCTCTTGCATAGTTGGATCTACTTATGTAGACTCCCCCCTTAGCCATTGAATGCCCTCAGGCACTTTATATCATCACAGAGTGCCATTGGGTGCTTCCCCCTCCTCCACCAAGCACCTTTGGGCACCCTCCATCATTTGAAAGTGCCCACGGGTGTTTCCTACAACTGTCGAGCACCCTTAGGTGTTTTACGCTAGAGTTCTAAAGTCCTGATAGCTCTTGGGTGATGCTAGGGAATTGCTGCACCAATCCACTACAAAATATTTTATCAAATCATAAGACAACATATAAGCAAGGTAAATATTTCATTTTATGCACTTTTATATTTTTTTCAATTATTTATATTGCATAGCTAGGATTTTTATATTCCTTTATGAGGGCCTCACATTGTGGAGCCCTCATAGTTGCTACTAACTCATTTGCTATTTTTATTGTGTGCAGATCTTGATGTGTTACATTAGCATTGTATAGTTTCTTAAGTTGGAGTGGCATGACATCAAATAACTAGAAGCTCACTCACTTGTGTTTGGAGTAGAGACATGTTTTAAGACACCACCAACATTGTTTTGCTAGGGTTTAAAACAATCCTAGCTATTGTAAAATCTATATCAAAGGATTCAAGGATACTTATTGTAACAATGGATTTTTGAGGCTCCTACCATTAATAAAAATTATTCATTATGCAATATCATATCTTTTGAGTTCATTTTTATATCTTATTATTTGATGTTGCGGTTTTATCTCTTCACTTTGAACGTAGCAGATTTTATCATCATAACAACATTGTAACAGCCTTCCCATGTATATTATATAAACACACATTCTTCTCTAAGAAGAGGATAATATTAATATCAAATAAAGCTGAATATATATTGTATTGCAATTCTTATTCATAAATAAAATTCATTCGAGAGTTTCTTATACGTGTTCAACTTTCATAGTCTACTAGGCGGAAGTGGCTAGAGCTTGGGCCCGCTCCTAGGTAATAGTCCTCCCCTTCCTCTTATTTGCTTTCCTAATTATATATATATATATTTTGGTGTGTTGCATTTCATTTCTACAAATTCTTTTATTTCTGCAAGTTCATTTATTTCCTGCTTTCTTTTATTTCCGCACAGCGTGGTGTGACTTTCTTCCTACAATTTAATTTATGTAAGTTTAATTGGTGTGGATGAATTAATGCTATCTTAGTAAACACTCTAGAAATGATAGAACTAGTGGACTCATCTCCATAGGTTTTGTAATTGATCTCAACTTGGTGCTTCACAAGCTTATGAGTTTCCCTAGGTTGACAAATTAAATGAAAGAGCTATGAAAAAATAGTAAGAAATTAACTAATGTTTTTTCCCCAAAAGTAACTGAGATCTATTTTATTAATAAGAAGAGTATTCCGTTTTGTTATCTTGTTATTTCAATGGTTACATAATTTCATGTTTCAATTTGTTTACATTTTTACAATAGATTAGATGTATGGTTTTTGTAGCTTTACATATTGCAATAAAGTAATAGATTGTCCACCTAGTAATGTTGATAGTAGATGTTAATAAATAGTTGAAATCACTATAAATATGTATATATGTTCATTTATTGATGCATGTCATAGTGGATATAATGTGAAGTGTAAAGGTACCACATGAAAGTACATGATATGAGATGGGTACACAAACTTATGGATAGCACAAAATTTAAATTACTGTGATTTTTCTAGTATCACATCAAAATAAAACATGCACTAATATATTGGAAGTTTAAATAACTAAATATACCATCATCTTAGTAATTTTAGTGATAAATTTGTAAACGGTAACGTATGAGTAGTTGGACGAGAATGAAAAATAGATTACAAATTGTAATATACCATTTTATATTCAATAAGGGGAACCATAAGCATATCACCGATTAGAGGAAGTTATTAGTATGGTATAAACTTGCATAATTTATATATGTTTAAAAATTTTACATTTAATAATGAGGTAGAATAAAAAACCAATATGGATCCAAATAATAATCATGTTCTCAAATATGATGAGTGCATGCAATACGAAGGATACTCTAATAATATTTTGCTACATTGGTAGTTTGAGGACTCTAAACTTTTTGAAATTGGATACTTATAATTGGATGTTAAGGAAATGAAGAGTGCAAATACAAATTGGAAGTTACATATTCTCGACAAATTTGATATGGTATAGCCAATAAATTTTTAAAATATTCCACTAATATGTAAAATATTGATTCATGTATGATTGCAAAATAAGGATAGAAGAAATTAGTGAAATACAAATAGATGAGAGGATAGGATGTCTATTTGGTTTAAGTAATTTTATCAATTATCCTAATGCCATCAAGCTTAAGGATGCTCAAATGGTGTTAGTGAATCTCAAGAAACCATATAAATAAATATACTACCTATAAATATTATTGTTATCATGAGTTGGAGGTATTAAGTTTATATTTTTTTTTAAATATGAAAATATAGTTTTGTATATTTTCAAGGTGATTAAGGGGATTCAACCTATTTTTTTCATCCAACATATACAATTGCTTTCAATAGCATTTCTAGTGATATGGATACCATAAAATATAAACCCATAATAAGAAACATTGGTAAATGCAAATATTTACACTATTCCATATGTAAGTACCATATTCAAAACTCTTGGTAATGATTAAATTCCATACCAATGGGATATTGGTTCAATGGTTGAGACATACAGATGATCTAGCCCATACCAAGGTTTGAATCTTAGTGGCACTAAAGAGGCTATATAGATTTATATGACTAAGTTGATATAAGAGGGAAATCTAAACTCTTTCAAAATTCTACTTTTCAAGTCATTTAAATCCAATGAGGCTTGGTTCAATGGTTGAGATATATGGATGATGTAGCCCACACCAAGGTTCAAATATTGGTGCACCAAATAAACCCTACATAAATATTTTATTCTAGAGCATCTTATACTATTAATGAATAGGAAATGAGCATGGAATATGGTAAACTAAATAGAGGTGTCTTGTATACTATTAGGTTTAGGTTACAATTTTTAGCAAATTTTGTATACTATAAGATAAAAGTGAACTATTGAAGAATCATATGCATGAGGTATAGGAGTAGAGATAAAAATACATATATGAGATACATAACAAAATTTAAAATCATAAGCATTAATGAATACGTGTGGAAAATCATTATGATCAATGGTCCCTTAGGAGTTTTAATAACTCCATTAGTAGAAATGGTTCACAACATAGGCATATTAACAAAATTATTTTTTATGTATGGAAATATTTATAGTCTTTTATTGTTAAAAGTTATGGGTCCCACATAATTTCAACGGATTCCATAAGAAATTATAGAGCGGAATGCATACATCAAAATTAATATACATCTATGTGTCCTTGATGAGGACTATGAGTACTAAAATTGTTGTAATATATGGTGGTTAACATTATCTTGAGGCCCTAGCATGCCCTGGGTTGGATTCTTAACAGGAGATATTTTTATGGTTCAACCCCTTGAAATATGGAGCTAAATTTTACATCCATGTTCCTTTGGGTATCCAAGAACTCACCCCATTCGTACTCGCTTGCCATAGCCCTTGCATCCATCACCACCCCTCTTGCATAGTTGGATCTACTTATGTAGACTCCCCCCTTAGCCATTGAATGCCCTCAGGCACTTTATATCATCACAGATTGCCATTGGGTGCTTCCCCCTCCTCCACCAAGCACCTTTGGGCACCCTCCATCATTTGAAAGTGCCCACGGGTGTTTCCTACAACTGTCGAGCACCCTTAGGTGTTTTACGCTAGAGTTCTAAAGTCCTGATAGCTCTTGGGTGATGCTAGGGAATTGCTGCACCAATCCACTACAAAATATTTTATCAAATCATAAGACAACATATAAGCAAGGTAAATATTTCATTTTATGCACTTTTATATTTTTTTCAATTATTTATATTGCATAGCTAGGATTTTTATATTCCTTTATGAGGGCCTCACATTGTGGAGCCCTCATAGTTGCTACTAACTCATTTGCTATTTTTATTGTGTGCAGATCTGGAAGTGTTACATTAGCATTGTATAGTTTCTTAAGTTGGAGTGGCTCGACATCAGATAACTAGAAGCCCACTCACTTGTGTTTGGAGTAGAGACATGTTTTAAGACACCACCAACATTGTTTTGCTAGGGTTTAAAACAATCCTAGCTATTGTAAAATCTATATCAAAGGATTCAAGGATACTTATTGTAACAATGGATTTTTGAGGCTCCTACCATTAATAAAAATTATTCATTATGCAATATCATATCTTTTGAGTTCATTTTTATATCTTATTATTTGATGTTGCGGTTTTATCTCTTCACTTTGAACGTAGCAGATTTTATCATCATAACAACATTGTAACAGCCTTCCCATGTATATTATATAAACACACATTCTTCTCTAAGAAGAGGATAATATTAATATCAAATAAAGCTGAATATATATTGTATTGCAATTCTTATTCATAAATAAAATTCATTCGAGAGTTTCTTATACGTGTTCAACTTTCATAGTCTACTAGGCGGAAGTGGCTAGAGCTTGGGCCCGCTCCTAGGTAATAGTCCTCCCCTTCCTCTTATTTGCTTTCCTAATTATATATATATATATTTTGGTGTGTTGCATTTCATTTCTACAAATTCTTTTATTTCTGCAAGTTCATTTATTTCCTGCTTTCTTTTATTTCCGCACAGCGTGGTGTGACTTTCTTCCTACAATTTAATTTATGTAAGTTTAATTGGTGTGGATGAATTAATGCTATCTTAGTAAACACTCTAGAAATGATAGAACTAGTGGACTCATCTCCATAGGTTTTGTAATTGATCTCAACTTGGTGCTTCACAAGCTTATGAGTTTCCCTAGGTTGACAAATTAAATGAAAGAGCTATGAAAAAATAGTAAGAAATTAACTAATGTTTTTTCCCCAAAAGTAACTGAGATCTATTTTATTAATAAGAAGAGTATTCCGTTTTGTTATCTTGTTATTTCAATGGTTACATAATTTCATGTTTCAATTTGTTTACATTTTTACAATAGATTAGATGTATGGTTTTTGTAGCTTTACATATTGCAATAAAGTAATAGATTGTCCACCTAGTAATGTTGATAGTAGATGTTAATAAATAGTTGAAATCACTATAAATATGTATATATGTTCATTTATTGATGCATGTCATAGTGGATATAATGTGAAGTGTAAAGGTACCACATGAAAGTACATGATATGAGATGGGTACACAAACTTATGGATAGCACAAAATTTAAATTACTGTGATTTGTCTAGTATCACATCAAAATAAAACATGCACTAATATATTGGAAGTTTAAATAACTAAATATACCATCATCTTAGTAATTTTAGTGATAAATTTGTAAACGGTAACGTATGAGTAGTTGGACGAGAATGAAAAATAGATTACAAATTGTAATATACCATTTTATATTCAATAAGGGGAACCATAAGCATATCACCGATTAGAGGAAGTTATTAGTATGGTATAAACTTGCATAATTTATATATGTTTAAAAATTTTACATTTAATAATGAGGTAGAATAAAAAACCAATATGGATCCAAATAATAATCATGTTCTCAAATATGATGAGTGCATGCAATACGAAGGATACTCTAATAATATTTTGCTACATTGGTAGTTTGAGGACTCTAAAATTTTTGAAATTGGATACTTATAATTGGATGTTAAGGAAATGAAGAGTGCAAATACAAATTGGAAGTTACATATTCTCGACAAATTTGATATGGTATAGCCAATAAATTTTTAAAATATTCCACTAATATGTAAAATATTGATTCATGTATGATTGCAAAATAAGGATAGAAGAAATTAGTGAAATACAAATAGATGAGAGGATAGGATGTCTATTTGGTTTAAGTAATTTTATAAATTATCCTAATGCCATCAAGCTTAAGGATGCTCAAATGGTGTTAGTGAATCTCAAGAAACCATATAAATAAATATACTACCTATAAATATTATTGTTATCATGAGTTGGAGGTATTAAGTTTATATTTTTTTTTAAATATGAAAATATAGTTTTGTATATTTTCAAGGTGATTAAGGGGATTCAACCTATTTTTTTCATCCAACATATACAATTGCTTTCAATAGCATTTCTAGTGATATGGATACCATAAAATATAAACCCATAATAAGAAACATTGGTAAATGCAAATATTTACACTATTCCATATGTAAGTACCATATTCAAAACTCTTGGTAATGATTAAATTCCATACCAATGGGATATTGGTTCAATGGTTGAGACATACAGATGATCTAGCCCATACCAAGGTTTGAATCTTAGTGGCACTAAAGAGGCTATATAGATTTATATGACTAAGTTGATATAAGAGGGAAATCTAAACTCTTTCAAAATTCTACTTTTCAAGTCATTTAAATCCAATGAGGCTTGGTTCAATGGTTGAGATATATGGATGATGTAGCCCACACCAAGGTTCAAATATTGGTGCACCAAATAAACCCTACATAAATATTTTATTCTAGAGCATCTTATACTATTAATGAATAGGAAATGAGCATGGAATATGGTAAACTAAATAGAGGTGTCTTGTATACTATTAGGTTTAGGTTACAATTTTTAGCAAATTTTGTATACTATAAGATAAAAGTGAACTATTGAAGAATCATATGCATGAGGTATAGGAGTAGAGATAAAAATACATATATGAGATACATAACAAAATTTAAAATCATAAGCATTAATGAATACGTGTGGAAAATCATTATGATCAATGGTCCCTTAGGAGTTTTAATAACTCCATTAGTAGAAATGGTTCACAACATAGGCATATTAACAAAATTATTTTTTATGTATGGAAATATTTATAGTCTTTTATTGTTAAAAGTTATGGGTCCCACATAATTTCAACGGATTCCATAAGAAATTATAGAGCGGAATGCATACATCAAAATTAATATACATCTATGTGTCCTTGATGAGGACTATGAGTACTAAAATTGTTGTAATATATGGTGGTTAACATTATCTTGAGGCCCTAGCATGCCCTGGGTTGGATTCTTAACAAGAGATATTTTTATGGTTCAACCCCTTGAAATATGGAGCTAAATTTTACATCCATGTTCCTTTGGGTATCCAAGAACTCACACCATTCGTCCTCGCTTGCCATAGCCCTCGCATCCATCACCACCCCTCTTGCATAGTTGGATCTACTTATGTAGACTCCCCCCTTAGCCATTGAATGCCCTCAAGCACTTTATATCATCATAGAGTGCCATTGGGTGCTTCCCCCTCCTCCACCAAGCACCTTTGGGCACCCTCCAGCATTCGAAAGTGCCCACGGGTGTTTCCTACAACTGTCGAGCACCCTTAGGTGTTTTACACTAGAGTTATAAAGTCCTGATAGCTCTTGGGTGATGCTAGGGAATTGTTGCACCAATCCACTACAAAAGATTTTATCAAATCATAATACAACATATAAGCAAGGTAAATATTTCATTTTATGCACTTTTATATTTTTTTCAATTATTTATATTGCATAGCTATTATTTTTATATTCATTTATGAGGGCCTCACATTGTGGAGCCCTCATAGTTGCTACTAACTCATTTGCTATTTTTATTGTGTGCAGATCTCGAAGTGTTACATTAGCATTGTATAGTTTCTTAAGTTGGAGTGGCCTGACAACAGATAACTAGAAGCATACTCACTTGTGTTTGGAGTAGAGACATGTTTTCAGACACCACCAACATTGTTTTGCTAGGGTTTAAAACAATCCTAGCTATTGTAAAATCTATATCAAAGGATTCAAGGATCCTTATTGTAACAATGGAGGTTTGAGGCTCCTACCATTAATAAAAATTATTCATTATGCAATATCATATATTTTGAGTTCATCTTTATATCTTATTATTTGATGTTGCGGTTTTATCTCTTCACTTTGAACGTAGAAGATTTTATCATCATAACAAAATTGTAATAGACTTCCCATGTATATTATATAAACAAACATACTTCTCTAAGAAGAGGATAATATTAATATCAAATAAAGCTGAATATATATTGTACTGCAATTATTATTCATAAATAAAATTCATTCGAGAGTTTCTTATATGTGTTCAACTTTCATAGTCTACTAGGCGGAAGAGGCTAGAGCTTGGGCCCGCTCCTAGGTAATATTCCTCCCCTTCTTCTTATTTGATTTCCTAATTATATATATATTTTTTGGTGTGTTGCATTTCATTTCTACAAATTCTTTTATTTCTGCAAGTTCATTTATTTCCTGCTTTCTTTTATTTCCGCACAGCGTGGTGTGACTTTCTTCCTACAATTTAATTTATGTAAGTTTAATTGGTGTGGATGAATTAATGCTATCTTAGTAAACACTCTAGAAATGATAGAACTAGTGGACTCATCTCCATAGGTTTTGTAATTGATCTCAACTTGGTGCTTCACAAGCTTATGAGTTTCCCTAGGTTGACAAATTAAATGAAAGAGCTATGAAAAAATAGTAAGAAATTAACTAATGTTTTTTCCCCAAAAGTAACTGAGATCTATTTTATTAATAAGAAGAGTATTCCGTTTTGTTATCTTGTTATTTCAATGGTTACATAATTTCATGTTTCAATTTGTTTACATTTTTACAATAGATTAGATGTATGGTTTTCGTAGCTTTACATATTGCAATAAAGGAATAGATTGTCCACCTAGTAATGTTGATAGTAGATGTTAATAAATAGTTGAAATCACTATAAATATGTATATATGTTCATTTATTGATGCATGTCATAGTGGATATAATGTGAAGTGTAAAGGTACTACATGAAAGTACATGATATGAGATGGGTACACAAACTTATGGATAGCACAAAATTTAAATTACTGTGATTTGTCTAGTATCACATCAAAATAAAACATGCACTAATATATTGGAAGTTTAAATAACTAAATATACCATCATCTTAGTAATTTTAGTGATAAATTTGTAAACGGTAACGTATGAGTAGTTGGACGAGAATGAAAAATAGATTACAAATTGTAATATACCATTTTATATTCAATAAGGGGAACCATAAGCATATCACCAATTAGAGGAAGTTATTAGTATGGTATAAACTTGCATAATTTATATATGTTTAAAAATTTTACATTTAATAATGAGGTAGAATAAAAAACCAATATGGATCCAAATAATAATCATGTTCTCAAATATGATGAGTGCATGCAATACGAAGGATACTCTAATAATATTTTTCTACATTGGTAGTTTGAGGACTCTAAACTTTTTGAACTTGGATACTTATAATTGGATGTTAAGGAAATGAAGAGTGCAAATACAAATTGGAAGTTACATATTCTCGACAAATTTGATATGGTATAGCCAATAAATTTTTAAAATATTCCACTAATATGTAAAATATTGATTCATGTATGATTGCAAAATAAGGATAGAAGAAATTAGTGAAATACAAATAGATGAGAGGATAGGATGTCTATTTGGTTTAAGTAATTTTATCAATTATCCTAATGCCATCAAGCTTAAGGATGCTCAAATGGTGTTAGTGAATCTCAAGAAACCATATAAATAAATATACTACCTATAAATATTATTGTTATCATGAGTTGGAGGTATTAAGTTTATATATTTTTTTAAATATGATAATATAGTTTTGTATATTTTCAAGGTGATTAAGGGGATTACACCTATTTTTTTCATCCAACATATACAATTGCTTTCAATAGCATTGCTAGTGATATGGATACCATAAAATATAAACTCATAATAAGAAACATTGGTAAATGCAAATATTTACACTATTCCATATGTAAGTACCATATTCAAAACTCTTGGTAATGATTAAATTCCATACCAATGGGATATTGGTTCAATGGTTGAGACATACAGATGATCTAGCCCATACCAAGGTTTGAATATTAGTGGCACTAAAGAGGCTATATAGATTTATATGACTAAGTTGATATAAGAGGGAAATCTAAACTCTTTCAAAATTCTACTTTTCAAGTCATTTAAATCCAATGAGGCTTGGTTCAATGGTTGAGATATATGGATGATGTAGCCCACACCAAGGTTCAAATATTGGTGCACCAAATAAACCCTACATAAATATTTTATTCTAGAGCATCTTATACTATTAATGAATAGGAAATGAGCATGGAATATGGTAAACTAAATAGAGGTGTCTTGTATACTATTATGTTTAGGTTACAATTTTTAGAAAATTTTGTATACTATAAGATAAAATTGAACTATTGAAGAATCATATGCATGAGGTATAGGAGTAGAGATAAAAATACATATATGAGATACATAACAAAATTTAAAATCATAAGCATTAATGAATACGTGTGGAAAATCATTATGATCAATGGTCCCTTAAGTGTTTTAATAACTCCATTAGTAGAAATGGTTCACAACATAGGCATATTAACAAAATTATATTTTATGTATGGAAATATTTATAGTCTTTTATTGTTAAAAGTTATGGGTCCCACATAATTTCAATGGATTCCATAAGAAATTATAGAGCAGAATGCATACATCAAAATTAATATATATTTATGTGTCCTTGATGAGGACTATGAGTACTAAAATTGTTGTAATATATGGTGGTTAACATTATCTTGAGGCCCTAGCATGCCCTAGGTTGGATTCTTAATAGGAGATATTTTTATGGTTCAACCCCTTGAAATATGGAGCTAAATTTTACATCCATGTTCCTTTGGGTATCCAAGAACTCACACCATTTGTCCTCGCTTGCCATAGCCCTCGCATCCATCACCACCACTCTTGCATAGTTGGATCTACTTATGTAGACTCCCCCCTTAGCCATTGAATTCCCTCAGGCACTTTATATCATCATAGAGTGCCACTGGGTGCTTCCCCCTCCTCCACCAAGCACCTTTGGGCACCCTCCAGCATTTGAAAGTGCCCACGGGTGTTTCCTACAACTGTCGAGCACCCTTAGGTGTTTTACGCTAGAGTTCTAAAGTCCTGATAGCTCTTGGGTGATGCTAGGGAATTGCTGCACCAATCCACTACAAAATATTTTATCAAATCATAAGACAACATATAAGCAAGGTAAATATTTCATTTTATGCACTTTTATATTTTTTTCAATTATTTATATTGCATAGCTAGGATTTATATATTCCTTTATGAGGGCCTCACATTGTGGAGCCCTCATAGTTGCTACTAACTCATTTGCTATTTTTATTGTGTGCAGATCTCGAAGTGTTACATTAGCATTGTATAGTTGCTTAAGTTGGAGTGGCTCGACATCGGATAACTAGAAGCCCACTCACTTGTGTTTGGAGTAGAGACATGTTTTAAGACACCACCAACATTGTTTTGCTAGGGTTTAAAACAATCCTAGCTATTGTAAAATCTATATCAAAGGATTCAAGGATACTTATTGTAACAATGGAGTTTTGAGGCTCCTACCATTAATAAAAATTATTCATTATGCAATATCATATCTTTTGAGTTCATTTTTATATCTTATTATTTGATGTTGCGGTTTTATCTCTTCACTTAGAACGTAGCAGATTTTATCATCATAACAACATTGTAACAGACTTCCCATGTATATTATATAAACACACATTCTTCTCTAAGAAGAGGATAATATTAATATCAAATAAAGCTGAATATATATTGTACTGCAATTCTTATTCATAAATAAAATTCATTCGAGAGTTTCTTATATGTGTTCAACTTTCATAGTCTACTAGGCGGAAGTGGCTAGAGCTTGGGCCCACTACTAGGTAATAGTCCTCCCCTTCTTCTTATTTGCTTTCCTAATTATATATATATATTTTGGTGTGTTGCATTTCATTTCTACAAATTCTTTTATTTCTGCAAGTTCATTTATTTCCTTCTTTCTTTTATTTCCGCACAGCGTGGTGTGAATTTCTTCCTACAATTTAATTTATGTAAGTTTAATTGGTGTGGATGAATTAATGCTATCTTAGTAAACACTCTAGAAATGATAGAACTAGTGGACTCATCTCCATAGGTTTTGTAATTGATCTCAACTTGGTGCTTCACAAGCTTATGAGTTTCCCTAGGTTGAAAAATTAAATGAAAGAGCTATGAAAAAATAGTAAGAAATTAACTAATGTTTTTTCCCCAAAAGTAACTGAGATCTATTTTATTAATAAGAAGAGTATTCCGTTTTGTTATCTTGTTATTTCAATGGTTACATAATTTCATGTTTCAATTTGTTTACATTTTTACAATAGATTAGATGTATGGTTTTTGTAGCTTTACATATTGCAATAAAGTAATAGATTGTCCACCTAGTAATGTTGATAGTAGATGTTAATAAATAGTTGAAATCACTATAAATATGTATATATGTTCATTTATTGATGCATGTCATAGTGGATATAATGTGAAGTGTAAAGGTACCACATGAAAGTACATGATATGAGATGGGTACACAAACTTATGGATAGCACAAAATTTAAATTACTGTGATTTGTCTAGTATCACATCAAAATAAAACATGCACTAATATATTGGAAGTTTAAATAACTAAATATACCATCATCTTAGTAATTTTAGTGATAAATTTGTAAACGGTAACGTATGAGTAGTTGGACGAGAATGAAAAATAGATTACAAATTGTAATATACCATTTTATATTCAATAAGGGGAACCATAAGCATATCACCGATTAGAGGAAGTTATTAGTATGGTATAAACTTGCATAATTTATATATGTTTAAAAATTTTACATTTAATAATGAGGTAGAATAAAAAACCAATATGGATCCAAATAATAATCATGTTCTCAAATATGATGAGTGCATGCAATACAAAGGATACTCTAATAATATTTTGCTACATTGGTAGTTTGAGGACTCTAAACTTTTTGAACTTGGATACTTATAATTGGATGTTAAGGAAATGAAGAGTGCAAATACAAATTGGAAGTTACATATTCTCGACAAATTTGATATGGTATAGCCAATAAATTTTTAAAATATTCCACTAATATGTAAAATATTGATTCATGTATGATTGCAAAATAAGGATAGAAGAAATTAGTGAAATACAAATAGATGAGAGGATAGGATGTCTATTTGGTTTAAGTAATTTTATCAATTATCCTAATGCCATCAAGCTTAAGGATGCTCAAATGGTGTTAGTGAATCTCAAGAAACCATATAAATAAATATACTACCTATAAATATTATTGTTATCATGAGTTGGAGGTATTAAGTTTATATTTTTTTTTAAATATGAAAATATAGTTTTGTATATTTTCAAGGTGATTAAGGGGATTCAACCTATTTTTTTCATCCAACATATACAATTGCTTTCAATAGCATTTCTAGTGATATGGATACCATAAAATATAAACCCATAATAAGAAACATTGGTAAATGCAAATATTTACACTATTCCATATGTAAGTACCATATTCAAAACTCTTGGTAATGATTAAATTCCATACCAATGGGATATTGGTTCAATGGTTGAGACATACAGATGATCTAGCCCATACCAAGGTTTGAATCTTAGTGGCACTAAAGAGGCTATATAGATTTATATGACTAAGTTGATATAAGAGGGAAATCTAAACTCTTTCAAAATTCTACTTTTCAAGTCATTTAAATCCAATGAGGCTTGGTTCAATGGTTGAGATATATGGATGATGTAGCCCACACCAAGGTTCAAATATTGGTGCACCAAATAAACCCTACATAAATATTTTATTCTAGAGCATCTTATACTATTAATGAATAGGAAATGAGCATGGAATATGGTAAACTAAATAGAGGTGTCTTGTATACTATTAGGTTTAGGTTACAATTTTTAGCAAATTTTGTATACTATAAGATAAAAGTGAACTATTGAAGAATCATATGCATGACGTATAGGAGTAGAGATAAAAATACATATATGAGATACATAACAAAATTTAAAATCATAAGCATTAATGAATACGTGTGGAAAATCATTATTTTTTTTGGTAAGTAAGAGAATATTATAATTAACACCGGGTTTTAACTGGTTGACCCAAAACCATTTTACAAAATAGGGTCCACTGACCAACTGGACAAAGGCCAAGCCCTAAAAGTTTAAGCGACAACAAAAATGGCCAAGACCTACTCTTCCAATAGAATACGGCCAAACTAAACTATGGAAGCCTAATATTATGGCCATGAGAAAAGAAAGACGCAAAAAAGAACTAACAAAGACAAAAACTAATCATGCAAGCACCATGCCGAGTAGCTTGTGCCCATATAAAAATAATAGAATATGGTCAAAAAAAAAACATCCCATAGAATGGACAGCCAAGAGGCCAAGCAGTCTTCCTTGTAGTCCTCATCTAACTTCTTATCATCGTTCTTGCCATCATCTTTAGATTTTGCCTTCGACTCCTTGTGCCCACAGGCTAGCTGGCTATAAAACGAGAAGATTTAGGGAATCACACAAATCAACGATTGCAGCGATGAGGCCGAGACAGGACTCTTCAAGCTGGTTGATACTGTTGGAGGTGATGAAATTGTCATCTTCTCCAAGACTATTATGGTGGGGTCTGGTGCCTCATTTCCAGGGATCTCCAACACTTTGTTATTTTTTGCTAGGGCCCTGTTGCGACATCGAAACCAAACACACCTTGGGAAATACTTGAGGCCAAAGGAGATGTTTCCCATGCATGAATTTGTAGATAAAAAACCTATATCAGTGCCCCACCAGCTGCAAAAAACACTAGTCACATGAACAAAAAAAACAAATATGACAAAATCCATTATAAGGTTCAAATTTTTTTTTTTTAAAATGCCCCCATTTTCTGTCATTGATCCACTTTGAGCCTTCCAATCTAAAGTTTTTCATTATCTATCACCATTGAGACTGCATGAGGAAGATTTTCAGTCCACGTGATCAAATTTGCTGCTACAATGCCTTCATTTGCCAGCCTATCAGCTGCCATGTTTGCTTTCCGGAAGGTATGCAAAATTATGGCCTCAGGTCGGTCATGAATTAGAGCCCTTGCTTCATGGATGTAGTCATCAAATCTCCAAGGAGCTCTCTTAGTGTTCTTTAGAAGATTTATAATAATAAGAGAATCACCTTCCACCAACGGTTTCCCTGGATAATTCTACGCCACCTTGAGGCTCCTCCAAGCTGCCCTTGCTTGAGCCACATTGTTAGTTTGAGCTCCAAGATGTTTGGCAAAAGCTACAAGCACCTCACCCTTGTGGTCTCTAAGTAAGCCACCAGCCCCGACTTCACACGGGTTGCCCCTAGATGCCCCATCAAAATTTAACTTAATCCACCCTAGGGGGGGTGGGGTCCATGTGATCATGGTTCTAGGACGGACTTGAGGATGATTGAGGCCATCGGTGAGAGGTAAGTTTAATGGCTGGCCTAATGAAGCTTCAAAAGGATTTGGAGGTCTAGATCCTGCGAGGCACTAAACAAGCATTCTCATTAGCATATGCTAAAATTTTTGACAGGACAGAGGATGACTGAGAAACCTTATCCAAGAAGGCCCGACGATTCCTTTCCAACCATATCTGCCACAAGTAGTGATGAAGGCAGATCTTCCACATATACCTAAGACGCCTATTCAAAAAGGGGGAAGGCCCCTTGGACAAATAAGTCAAAAATGGGTTGAGGATGGACCCAATAAATATGAAACACTTGTAACGAGACCTAACAAGATTGAGACGAGAAAAATTACAATACGAGAAACAAATGATCAATAGACTCCCACTCAGACATACAAAGATAACACCTATTAACAACAATCACACCTCTTTTTATTAAGTTATCCATGGTGAGGATCTTATTTTGGATGGCCTGCCATGCAAAAAACCCAACCTTCGGAACAATGCTTTTGGGCCAAACTTCCAAGTGAGGGAAAGTAGGTTCATCATTATCAATAAGCATCGAGATAAGCGGTCTTGACGAGAAAATTCCCCATTGTACTGAAGCTTCCCGAGATAAAGCTGGTCCTCAAGAATGCCGGAAGGGAGTAAAGGCTGTTTTAATTCATTCTCCGAGTATTATTGATGCCCCTGGTAGATCATTATTCATTATTGGCTTCCATACCCTTCTATTGTTTGACAAAGTAATAAAATCTGCAACTTTGGTACCAAAAACTTCAATTGTCCAAGCTCTAAGGGTTGAAATGATGGGAGTCTGCGAGAGAGGGGATATTCCTTTAACCATTTGTGGTCCTAAAAATCAATGTTTATTCCATTCCCTAGTTTCCAACGTAGCCCTTTGCTTAGCAAGTTTTTAGTTTGAAGGATTGATTTCCAAAAAATTGATCCACTGGGAGGAAAGGAATAACTTAAGAATTCAATTTCTTGCAAATACTTTCTTCTGATTATAGTAATCCATTCTGCATTTGCATTTGTCAGAAGACGCCATGCTTGTTTGGCCGGGAGGGCCATGTTTAAATGTTGTATTCTCCTTAGCCCAATACCTCCAAACTCCCTTGGTTTGCAAACCCTATCCCAGGACACCAAGTGAAAGCGCTGCTTAGATTCAGAACCGGTCCATAGGAACCTCTTACGGATCTGTTCAATTTTAGTGTAGACACTTGTAGGAGCTTTAAAAACAGAGAGAAAGTAGACAGGGGATGCTTTGAATGGAAAACTTGGTGAGAGCGCCTTGCCGGCTTGAGATAACAAATTCCCTTTCCATCCAGACCGGCTTCCTCCGAATTCTTTCAATTACATTAGTCCACATGGAATCGGTAGCTCTGCACTGTAAATAAAGGAAGGCCTAGGTATGTGGATGGAAGAGTAGAAACTGAGCATCCAAGAATCCTAGCAATCTTAATCCGCCTACGAATGGGAGTGTTAAAGAAATAAATTTTACTCTTTGAAAAATTTACCTTTTGCCCCATGACATCCTCATATAGCTCTAGAATATGTTTTATGACCTTAGCCTCAAAAACCGATGCAAGAGTTAACAACAAAGTATCATCCACAAAGCTGTTCATGTGTAGCTACTTGTGTTTGTGATGATGCTTTAATTTCTGAAATAAGACCAATATTACGAGCGGCTTTGATTGTCCTCCCAAGGGCTTCGACCACAATGATAAACAACATGGGAGAGATAGGGTCACCTTGCCTTAGGCCCCTTTTACTTTGAAAGTATCCAGCGGGAGCACCATTAACAAGGGTGAAAACCAAGGTTTCATAAAACATCCTTCCAAAAGCTTGATCCATTCATGATGAAAACCAAATTTTTGAAGAATGGCAGAGACAAAACTCCGGTTTATGCGGTCATAAGCCTTGTTCATATCCGAGCTTGAGAGCAAAAGCGGGTTTTTAGTCCGGACTACCGAATGGAGGGCTTCATGAACTGTTATGACCCCATCAAGGATGGACCTTCCAGGGGCTGAACTGCCTTGACAAACATCAATAAACATAGGAAGGATCTTCCTCATTCTATTTGCAATTGCCTTGGTCAAAATTTTATAAACAACATTACAAAGGCTAATAGGTCTAAAATCCATCATAGATCTAGGAGTAGGAATCTTTGGGATTAAAGCAATAAAAGTGGAGTTAAAACTTCTCGGAATATGCTTTGTGGACTGAAATTCCTTGATAGTAGCACATACATCAAAACCTACAATATCCCAAAAAGCCTGAAAAAAATGAGGTGAAAACCCGTCCGGACACTGGAGCTTTATCGGGGTTCATTGAGAAGAGAGCCTCTTTGATTTCTTCATCTGTGAAAGGCTTAATTAACTCCCCATTCAAGTCATCAAAAATTAAATGAGGAATATGGTAAAGCATTGATTACGAAGCTAAGGCGAGAACTGAAATGTTCTTCTCCTAAAAGATTACGAAAATAGGAAAGCTGCTTCATTTATGATTTCATTAGGACTAGAAAGGAATGATCCATCATCTCTAACAAGTTCTTTAATTCTATTGTGGCTTCTGTTCCTTAAGGTAGATGCATGAAAAAATCTTGTATTGGCATCACCTTCTTTTAGCCAGGTAGCTCTAGACTTTTGCCGCCAAAAAGTCTCCTCGCAGGCTAGAACATTATGGTACTCAGCAAGGGATTTCTTTTCATCTGCCTGTAGGGAAGGGTCTGGCAATCCCTCTTCAAGTTTTTTCTCAATGGTTGATAACCTTTCAGAGATGGCTTTCTTGTTTTCAAAAATATTTCCAAAAATTTCCTTATTCCGGATCCTTAGATTTTCTTTCACCACTTTAAGTTTACGTGCTAATCCGAATGAAGGCACATCACGACAAGAATCTTGCCACCAGCGAGAAATTCTGTCTGCGAGATCGGGGTGGTGCATCCACATAGATTCAAACCTAAAAGGCCTTTTGAATTTTGGAGTCTCTTCAATTTCAAGTAAAATCGGGTTGTGGTCAGACCCAATGCGAGGCAAGGACAACAGATTTGCATCCCCAAAAGATTGTATTGCTTCTGGTGACAAAAAAAACCTATCAAGCTTTTCCATTATAAGTTGATTTCCAGACCTCCTATTGCTCCAAGTAAATTTAGCATTTTTTAATTTGACATCCAATAAATTGTTGTTGTTGATGAAATCTTGAAAGTCCTCCATACTTCTTGTTGGAATTCCTACTCCCCCTTTTTTATCGAGAGGGGTAAAGAGGGGTATTAAAGTCCCCCGCCACTATCCATGGGATATTCTGAAAAGCTTCCTTGAAATGACTGAGTAAATTCCATAGATCAGCTCTCCCAGATATAGAATTAGGGGCGTACACATTTGTTAATATCCAAGAAAGGTCATTAACCTTATCCTTAAAAATAATGCTCATTACCCTTTCCCCCAATTGAATAACCTTGCCTTCCACCTTCCCTGGATTCCAGATACAAAGAAGACCACATGAGGTTCCATTGGCTTTGCAAAAAATTGCTTCTCCATTTTTCCAGATATTGAGGGCAATTTTTCTAGACAAAACTTCATCGACTTTAGTTTCTTGCAAAATAAGAATAGTGGGATCAAAATCTCTTCTTAAATATTTGACTAACCGCTGTTTAGGAAGGCCATTGAGCCCCCTTACATTCGAGGATATGATCTTCATTTGGAACTTTTAAAGTTTTTTTCCTCTTCCCCTGCCTTGGACTTGAGGGGGCTTAAGAATTTTGTTTTCTTCAAAGGGAAGATTTCCGGTTGGTGGAAACGAGTAGTACTGAATTCCATTAGCTATCTCATCTTGGACCTCTTCTTTCCATTCTTTGGGCATTTGACTTTCTTCCCTTTTTTTTCTCACCTCCACAGTCAATCATGGGGGATTTCATTGAGCTTCTAGTCTGTTTCGGGCTAAATTTGGTTTGGGTGACCTGTTGGATAACGATCTTTGGAAACCCCTTCTCCGGATTGGGACAAAGACAAAGGTGAAAAATGTCGCTTGGAAGGGCTGATTAACTCTGAAATCACTTTTTCTCTTTTCCCGGGCAGAAAAGGACTCATCATTAGGGCATTCTTTATGGCCAACAGGAGGAGGATTGGAAGGTCCAGATTTGGTTGGGGAGTCAAGGTAAGCAGGGAGACCAAGAATTATATCCTCAACATTAGACCCTTCATTCTGATTTTCCTCTGTAATTATTTGGTTTTCAGCCAAAATGTTAAATTTATTTAGATTCTCGAAAGGAGAGCATACCTTTTGTTGGTCAGTTTGTGATGTAGCAATTTGCTTGTCCTTACCATTGTCCATGTGAAGCTCAGCCTCATTCTCCATTTGTCCCAAACCAGAGGCCTTTGCCTTTTCAACATTTGGATCTTTAACCCTGTACATTCCTGTGTATTTGCCATTATTTCTGAAAGATTGCCGCTTGGAATCATTATTCCTAGGAAGGGTTTGCTGGCTTCTCAAAAAAGAGCATTGTCCTTTGAGATGGCCTTGAATATTACGATTCGAGCAAAATGCCGGTCTATTTTCATATTCGATGACCTGTAATCTTGTTATATTTCCATATTCTAACTCCACATGAGTAGGAAGCTCAGATTCTAGGTTTGCATTTACACAAATCCTAGCATGCGTCATTACGGTGCGTGCAAGGGTTGGATTATCAATGGCCACCAATTCCCCTATGGTCTTGGCAATACCCTGAAGAAAATACTCATGCCACCAATGAAACGGGAGATTTGGGAGACGGACCCAAATGGGGGCAAAGTTTATGCTCTGCTTTTATGGGTCAAAATCCTCAGCCCATCTCCTAAGAAAAAGACTTCTTCGGCCCAAGAACCAAGGTCCTCCTGTTAGAATACGACTAGCATCTTCACTATTGTTAAGGCGTACCGCAAAAAACCCCCTTGATAATGCAATAATCTCCATGTGTCCAGAAGTCTTCCACTTCAAGGATGCCCATCGTCGAATCGTTTCAATATCCGGCCTGCCCCCTATGAATTTGCCTACCAGAGAAAAATTTTCCATCGATATAAAGTCTGCCATTACGCTTTCAGGCACGGATACCTTCTGCCCATTGGGAGTGAGAGGTGGTAAAGAATGTAAGGAAACCCTATTGCCACCTTTAAGGGCCTGTGCAAAAGACTTATTGCCCTCAGAATTCTTGATGTGGGCCTTCTTATCAAAAATAATATCAGGGGGTTCGTGTCCCTCTAATTTTTTAAAACCCTCAGTGTCCTTGTCACTGTCCACCTGCTCTTCCTCAGTTGCTTCAGAACCTTGCTTGTTCCCTCCTTGAGCCTCACGGCTTCCAGGGGTTTGGAAACCCTGTTTCCCACCTCCAACAAAATGAAAAACATGTTTGCAAAAATTGCACCTGCCTCTGCTCCCGCTTTGCTCCATTCCTGCCTCAGTGGACTTTCTTTTTGCACTGATTGCGAAACTGAAAATCATTATGATCAATGGTCCCTTAAGAGTTTTAATAACTCCATTAGTAGAAATGGTTCACAACATAGGCATATTAACAAAATTATTTTTTATGTATGGAAATATTTATAGTCTTTTATTGTTAAAAGTTATGGGTCCCACATAATTTCAATGGATTCCATAAGAAATTATAGAGCAGAATGCATACATCAAAATTAATATACATCTATGTGTCCTTGATGAGGACTATGAGTACTAAAATTTTTGTAATATATGGTGGTTAACATTATCTTGAGGCCCTAGCATGCCCTAGGTTGGATTCTTAATAGGAGATATTTTTATGGTTCAACCCCTTGAAATATGGAGCTAAATTTTACATCCATGTTCCTTTGGGTATCCAAGAACTCACACCATTCGTCCTCACTTGCCATAGCCCTCGCATCCATCACCACCCCTCTTGCATAGTTGGATATACTTATGTAGACTCCCCCCTTAGCCATTGAATGCCCTCAGGCACTTTATATCATCACAGAGTTCCACTGGGTGCTTCCCCCTCCTCCACCAAGCACCTTTGGGCACCCTCTAGCATTCGAAAGTGCCCACGGGTGTTTCCTACAACTTTTGAGCACCCTTAGGTGTTTTACACTAGAGTTCTAAAGTCATGATAGCTCTTGGGTGATGCTAGGGAATCGTTGCACCAATCCACTACAAAATATTTTATCAAATCATAAGACAACATATAAGCAAGGTAAATATTTCATTTTATGCACTTTTATATTTTTTTCAATTATTTATATTGCATAGCTAGGATTTATATATTCCTTTATGAGGGCCTCACATTGTGGAGCCCTCATAGTTGCTACTAACTCATTTGCTATTTTTATTGTGTGCAGATCTTGATGTGTTACATTAGCATTGTATAGTTTCTTAAGTTGGAGTGGCATGACATCAAATAACTAGAAGCTCACTCACTTGTGTTTGGAGTAGAGACATGTTTTAAGACACCACCAACATTGTTTTGCTAGGGTTTAAAACAATCCTAGCTATTGTAAAATCTATATCAAAGGATTCAAGGATCCTTATTGTAACAATGGAGTTTTGAGGCTCCTACCATTAATAAAAATTATTCATTATGCAATATCATATCTTTTGAGTTCATCTTTATATCTTCTAATTTGATGTTGCGGTTTTATCTCTTCACTTAGAACGTAGCAGATTTTATCATCATAACAACATTGTAACAGACTTCCCATGTATATTATATAAACACACATACTTCTCTAAGAAGAGGATAATATTAATATCAAATAAAGCTGAATATATATTGTACTGCAATTCTTATTCATAAATAAAATTCATTCGAGAGTTTCTTATATGTGTTCAACTTTCATAGTCTACTAGGCGGAAGCGGCTAGAGCTTGGGCCCACTCCTAGGTAATAGTCCTCCCCTTCTTCTTATTTGCTTTCCTAATTATATATATATTTTTTGGTGTGTTGCATTTCATTTCTACAAATTCTTTTATTTCTGCAAGTTCATTTATTTCCTGCTTTCTTTTATTTCCGCACAACGTGGTGTGACTTTCTTCCTACGATTTAATTTATGTAAGTTTAATTGGTGTGGATGAATTAATTCTATCTTAGTAAACACTCTAGAAATGATAGAACTAGTGGACTCATCTCCATAGGTTTTGTAATTGATCTCAACTTGGTGTTTCACATGCTTATGAGTTTCCCTAGGTTGACAAATTAAATGAAAGGGCTATGAAAAAATAGTAAGAAATTAACTAATGTTTTTTCCCCAAAAGTAACTGAGATCTATTTTATTAATAAGAAGAGTATTCCGTTTTGTTATCTTGTTATTTCAATGGTTACATAATTTCATGTTTCAATTTGTTTACATTTTTACAATAGATTAGATGTATGGTTTTTGTAGCTTTACATATTGCAATAAAGGAAAAGATTGTCCACCTAGTAATGTTGATAGTAGATGTTAATAAATAGTTGAAATCACTATAAATATGTATATATGTTCATTTATTGATGCATGTCATAGTGGATAGAATGTGAAGTGTAAAGGTACTACATGAAAGTACATGATATGAGATTGGTACACAAACTTATGGATAGCACAAAATTTAAATTACTGTGATTTGTCTAGTATCACATCAAAATAAAACATGCACTAATATATTGGAAGTTTAAATAACTAAATATACCATCATCTTAGTAATTTTAGTGATAAATTTGTAAACGGTAACCTATGAGTAGTTGGACGAGAATGAAAAATAGATTACAAATTGTAATATACCATTTTATATTCAATAAGGGGAACCATAAGCATATCACCGATTAGAGGAAGTTATTAGTATGGTATAAACTTGCATAATTTATATATGTTTAAAAATTTTACATTTAATAATGAGGTAGAATAAAAAACCAATATGGATCCCAATAATAATCATGTTCTCAAATATGATGAGTGCATGCAATACGAAGGATACTCTAATAATATTTTGCTACATTGGTAGTTTGAGGACTCTAAACTTTTTGAACTTGGATACTTATAATTGGATGTTAAGGAAATGAAGAGTGCAAATACAAATTGGAAGTTACATATTCTCGACAAATTTGATATGGTATAGCCAATAAATTTTTAAAATATTCCACTAATATGTAAAATATTGATTCATGTATGATTGCAAAATAAGGATAGAAGAAATTAGTGAAATACAAATAGATGAGAGGATAGGATGTCTATTTGGTTTAAGTAATTTTATCAATTATCCTAATGCCATCAAGCTTAAGGATGCTCAAATGGTGTTAGTGAATCTCAAGAAACCATATAAATAAATATACTACCTATAAATATTATTGTTATCATGAGTTGGAGGTATTAAGTTTATATTTTTTTTTAAATATGATAATATAGTTTTGTATATTTTCAAGGTGATTAAGGGGATTACACCTATTTTTTTCATCCAACATATACAATTGCTTTCAATAGCATTGCTAGTGATATGGATACCATAAAATATAAACCCATACTAAGAAACATTGGTAAATGCAAATATTTACACTATTGCATATGTAAGTACCATATTCAAAACTCTTGGTAATGATTAAATTCCATACCAATGGGATATTGGTTCAATGGTTGAGACATACGAGATGATCTAGCCCATACCAAGGTTTGAATCTTAGTGGCACTAAAGAGGGTATATAGATTTATATGACTAAGTTGATATAAGAGGGAAATCTAAACTCTTTCAAAATTCTACTTTTCAAGTCATTTAAATCCAATGAGGCTTGGTTCAATGGTTGAGATATATGGATGATGTAGCCCACACCAAGGTTCAAATATTGGTGCACCAAATAAACCCTACATAAATATTTTATTCTAGAGCATCTTATACTATTAATGAATAGGAAATGAGCATGGAATATGCTAAACTAAATAGAGGTGTCTTGTATACTATTAGGTTTAGGTTACAATTTTTAGCAAATTTTGTATACTATAAGATAAAAGTGAACTATTGAAGAATCATATGCATGAGGTATAGGAGTAGAGATAAAAATACATATATGAGATACATAACAAAATTTAAAATCATAAGCATTAATGAATACGTGTGGAAAATCATTATGATCAATTGTCCCTTAAGAGTTTTAATAACTCCATTAGTAGAAATGGTTCACAACATAGGCATATTAACAAAATTACTTTTTATGTATGGAAATATTTATAGTCTTTTATTGTTAAAAGTTATGGGTCCCACATAATTTTAATGGATTCCATAAGAAATAATAGAGCGGAATGCATACATCAAAATTAATATACATCTATGTGTCCTTGATGAGGACTATGAGTACTAAAATTGTTGTAATATATGGTGGTTAACATTATCTTGAGGCCCTAGCATGCCCTGGGTTGGATTCTTAATAGGAGATATTTTTATGGTTCAACCCCTTGAAATATGGAGCTAAATTTTACATCCATGTTCCTTTGGGTATCCAAAAACTCACACCATTCGTCATCTCTTGCCATAGCCCTCGCATCCATCACCACCCCTCTTGCATAGTTGGATCTACTTATGTAGACTCCCCCCTTAGCCATTGAATTCCCTCAGGCACTTTATATCATCACAAAGTTCCACTGGGTGCTTCCCCCTCCTCCACCAGGCACCTTTGGGCACCCTCCAGCATTCGAAAGTGCCCACGGGTGTTTCCTACAACTGTCGAGCACCCTTAGGTGTTTTACTCTAGAGTTCTAAAGTCCCGATAGCTCTTGGGTGATGCTAGGGAATTGCTGCACCAATCCACTACAAAAGATTTTATCAAATTATAAGACAACATATAAGCAAGGTAAATATTTCATTTTATGCACTTTTATATTTTTTTCAATTATTTATATTGCATAGCTAGGATTTTTATATTCCTTTATGAGGGCCTCACATTGTGGAGCCCTCATAGTTGCTACTAACTCATTTGCTATTTTTATTGTGTGCAGATCTCGAAGTGTTACATTAGCATTGTATAGTTTCTTTAGTTGGAGTGGCCTGACATCAGATAACTAGAAGCCTACTCACTTGTGTTTGGAGTAGAGACATGTTTTAAGACACCACCAACATTGTTTTGCTAGGGTTTAAAACAATCCTAGATATTGTAAAATCTATATCAAAGGATTCAAGGATCCTTATTGTAACAATGGAGTTTTGAGGCTCCTACCATTAATAAAAATTATTCATTATGCAATATCATATCTTTTGAGTTCATCTTTATATCTTATTATTTGATGTTGCGGTTTTATCTCTTCACTTAGAATGTAGCAGATTTTATCATCATAACAACATTGTAACAGACTTCCCATGTATATTATATAAACACACATACTTCTCTAAGAATGGGATAATATTAATATCAAATAAAGCTGAATATATATTGTACTGCAATTCTTATTCATAAATAAAATTCATTCGAGAGTTTCTTATGTGTTCAACTTTCATAGTCTACTATGCGGAAGTGGCTAGAGCTTGGGCCCACTCCTAGGTAATTTTCCTCCCCTTCTTCTTATTTGCTTTCCTAATTATATATATATTTTTTGGTGTGTTGCATTTCATTTCTACAAATTCTTTTATTTTTGCAAGTTCATTTATTTCCTGCTTTCTTTTATTTTCGCACAGCGTGGTGTGACTTTCTTCCTACAATTTAATTTATGTAAGTTTATTTGGTGTGGATGAATTAATGCTATCTTAGTAAATACTCTAGAAATGATAGAACTAGTGGACTCATCTCCATAGGTTTTGTAATTGATCTCAACTTGGTGCTTCACAAGCTTATGAGTTTCCCTAGGTTGACAAATTAAATGAAAGAGCTATGAAAAAATAGTAAGAAATTAACTAATGTTTTTTCCCCAAAAGTAACTAAGATCTATTTTATTAATAAGAAGAGTATTCCGTTTTGTTATCTTGTTATTTCAATGGTTAGATAATTTCATGTTTCAATTTGTTTACATTTTTACAATATATTAGATGTATGGTTTTTGTAGCTTTACATATTGCAATAAAGGAATAGATTGTCCACCTAGTAATGTTGATAGTAGATGTTAATAAATAGTTGAAATCACTATAAATATGTATATATGTTCATTTATTGATGCATGTCATAGTGGATAGAATGTGAAGTGTAAAGGTACTACATGAAAGTACATGATATGAGATGGGTACACAAACTTATGGATAGCACAAAATTTAAATTACTGTGATTTGTCTAGTATCACATCAAAATAAAACATGCACTAATATATTGGAAGTTTAAATAACTAAATATACCATCATCTTAGTAATTTTAGTGATAAATTTGTAAACGGTAACCTATGAGTAGTTGGACGAGAATGAAAAATAGATTACAAATTGTAATATACCATTTTATATTCAATAAGGGGAACCATAAGCATATCACCGATTAGAGGAAGTTATTAGTATGGTATAAACTTGCATAGTTTATATATGTTTAAAAATTTTACATTTAATAATGAGGTAGAATAAAAAACCAATATGGATCCAAATAATAATCATGTTCTCAAATATGATGAGTGCATGCAATACGAAGGATACTCTAATAATATTTTGCTACATTGGTAGTTTGAGGACTCTAAACTTTTTGAACTTGGATATTTATAATTGGATGTTAAAGAAATTAAGAGTGCAATACAAATTGGAAGTTACATATTCTCGAAAAATTTGATATGGTATAGCCAATAAATTTTTAAAATATTCCACTAATATGTAAAATATTGATTCATGTATGATTGCAAAATAAGGATAGAAGAAATTAGTGAAATACAAATAGATGAGAGTATAGGATGTCTATTTGGTTTAAGTAATTTTATCAATTATCCTAATGCCATCAAGCTTAAGGATGCTCAAATGGTGTTAGTGAATCTCAAGAAACCATATAAATAAATATACTACCTATAAATATTATTGTTATCATGAGTTGGAGGTATTAAGTTTATATATATTTTTAAATATGATAATATAGTTTTGTATATTTTCAATGTGATTAAGGGGATTACACCTATTTTTTCATCCAACATATACAATTGCTTTCAATAGCATTGCTAGTGATATGGATACCATAAAATATAAACCCATAATAAGAAACATTGGTAAATGCAAATATTTACACTATTCCATATGTAAGTACCATATTCAAAACTCTTGGTAATGATTAAATTCCATACCAATGGGATATTGGTTCAATGGTTGAGACATACAGATGATCTAGCCCATACCAAGGTTTGAATCTTAGTGGCACTAAAGAGGCTATATATATTTATATGACTAAGTTGATATAAGAGGGAAATCTAAACTCTTTCAAAATTCTACTTTTCAAGTCATTTAAATCCAATGAGGCTTGGTTCAATGGTTGAGATATATGGATGATGTAGCCCACACCAAGGTTCAAATATTGGTGCACCAAATAAACCCTACATAAATATTTTATTCTAGAGCATCTTATACTATTAATGAATAGGAAATGAGCATGGAATATGGTAAACTAAATAGAGGTGTCTTGTATACTATTAGGTTTAGGTTACAATTTTTAGCAAATTTTGTATACTATAAGATAAAATTGAACTATTGAAGAATCATATGCATGAGGTATAGGAGTAGAGATAAAAATACATATATGAGATACATAAAAAAATTTAAAATCATAAGCATTAATGAATACGTGTGGAAAATCATTATGATCAATGGTCCCTTAAGAGTTTTAATAACTCCATTAGTAGAAATGGTTCACAACATAGGCATATTAACAAAATTATTTTTTATGTATGGAAATATTTATAGTCTTTTATTGTTAAAAGTTATGGGTCCCACATAATTTCAATGGATTCCATAAGAAATTATAGAGCGGAATGCATACATAAAAATTAATATACATATATGTGTCCTTGATGAGGACTATGAGTACTAAAATTGTTGTAATATATGGTGGTTAACATTATCTTGAGGCCATAGCTATTGTCACTTGTATTGCCATTCAGGCCCACTAACTATTGTAATAAGTATTTTTGTAATTTTGATAATAATTTACTCTAGAGGGTGAGTGTAATAACCTTGACCTAAAGGAATCCTATTCTTGGGTATATGTGTCCCTTCATACCAATCATTTCATTATTGATTGGAGTGTAATTTAATTTTCTATAGTGAAGAAATTTTTATTTCTATAGACACCCTATCATATTTTATGTCCTTTATGCTCTGTAATTATTTTGGTAAGAAACACTGGGTAATAATTGATTCCATTTATTTTTTAGAACTACTATGAATTTTTACATGGTGTAGGAGCAAGCATGAATCTCCATTATTTGATTGCTTCTATTTTAGAAGTTCCCTATTCCAAATTCTCTTGAGGATGATTCTTGTAGGGGCTAGTAAATAAGGATTTTGAAAGTTGTTTATGTAACCTAAATAAGGGTTTCTAATTAAAAAACCCTACTGAACTTGGATCACAACAATCTCACTAAATCTAGTATATTCACTCTAGTAGAAAGATTCATTAATAGGCTTATTTTTCCTCTCATTGGCATTTATTATTTTATTTTTTATTTTTTTTCTAACTAGATAGATTCTCTAGTCTTATAATTGAGTTCTTTGAGGTTATTTTAAAACCTCGATTTATTTTATAGATTTTTTGAAAAACATACATTTCCTTTTCTCTATTAATATTTTATGTCCAATACTAGCATTGTTGACAATATAGACTGCTTGACCATTGTAAAAGAAGAAAATAGGTTATTTTTATTTTAGGAAGACCCTTGGTGTAAAAGAATTCATGGATAGGATTTTTTTCATAGCAAAGTCCTATGAGACACATGATTTTTTTTTTTAAATGGTCCAACAATTATTTTTCTACATATGCATTAAAGGAGTTGATTGGTTGTGTATGGAAATAGTAAAAGATATGGATGAACCATTAGTATTTTTGTATTATTTGAAAAATTTTAGGGTGGTCATGGTTCAAAATTTTTTACCATTTGCCTCTACGAATTTAAGTTTGTGCATGAATATCTTATTCTTTTACCTTCAAAAAGTGAATTTTTAAATTTGAAAATAGGAATATTTTGATGAAAATTTTAATAAATAGGAAGGAGAATATTATATTGGTCATGAGTATATCATATTAAAATAATATTATATTAGCAACAAAATAAAATGTGTAGAATATATATCTCACCTCCCAAGTGTGGTGCTTTGGGAAGTGGCTTGCATAGGGTATGCTAAAGCTTTTCAGTCATCAAGAGATATAAAGTGGCACTATGCACCTCCCAAATGTGTAGAAGAGATATCTCATGATTTGAACTCCATTGATTATTTTGATGATGGTGTCATCAAAACATAAACTTATTTCCTTTATGGCATAAAAAATATGGATGCCATGGTAGTTCCTAATGACAAAAAATGATGTGGCATCCACTTTTCACCAATATAATTACATGATAGTGTCATATATATGTCACATGGTAATCTATACAACTAAAGTGGCACTATGCACATGCATCTTGACGTGAAATATGGTATTATGTAATTTTAAAATGGTAGCTTGTATAGATGTCTTGGTAGGGGGTGCAAAAATCATAAGGCAACATGTGCCAACTATGGTGGTATTGCAACCAAATGATGCAATGAAATGTATGGAAAATTGTAAGGATGTTGATGTGGTATAAATACTAAGTCCAAATATGGTATATGATAACATAGTGGTGGAAAAAGATAATTTTGGTTGGACTAACATGGTAGGCTATATGCCATTTCACACCTATAAAATTGGGATTGATCAGTCACATTTTACTATCCCCTTGAACATGACATGTAGATTGCATTATCAACAATAAAATTGGTGACACATGGATTTCAAAGAAAATTACATAGTGATAAGTGGCACAATATGGTTCCTAGATAAAATAACAAAAAAAATTATGATAATTTGTGTCACATAATTCATTTGTACACCATTATTAGTGCATAGTAAGTAACCCCTCAACCACTCATGTAGTGACACGTGGAAGCTTCTCATTCATTGTAGGTACTAAAAAATTAAGATTTTTTCAAAGGTTTTGGAGGTAATTTTTATGATTTTAGGGATAAAATTCTTGGGGGTATAACTTTCATGTTAGGAAGCATTTTAAGCCATTTTTAAAAATTGCATGGTTTTTTGAGCTCACTACATTGATAGTGTTGGTCTTGGTCATAGTTACAATAAAAAAGTTGTTTTTTAGTAAAGTATAGATCATCATATGCCCTTGTTGAGTGGTCCATGGTATATTTAAAAATATTTTCAAAACATGAATGGAATCAAATGTTACCTAGTATTGCTTTTCAAAAGAAATATGTAGCATATGAAAAATACAGTATATTATGAAGTGTCTTTAGGCACCAAAATATTTTTCCTCAAACAAAATTAGGATGGGTACTTATATCTAATTATATGTTGACTTTAGTACAAGGTTATGAGATTGACCCTTAGGAATAAAATGATAAAAATTTACAAAAATACCTTTTTCAAGGTTTACATGGTCCTAAAGGGAAAATATAACAAAAAGTCGGTTGTGGTTTAAATAGAAGCTTAACCACCACATATTTCAACATCATTGCTTGATATTAATGATAAACATGGAGAGAGTCCCTTAATATGGATCCCCCTTAAGGGATACTCTCCAATTTCAATAATATTTTACACACATACAAAAGTTATCTCAAGCATAATGTTGGTCAAAATATTTGCTACTTGTTTTGATGAAGAAATAAACATTGGATATAACATCATATGAGAATTACTTGATCACACAAAGTGCATCCATATATCAATATAATTTGTCTACTAATGAGACATAAATTATAGATAAGATGAATAGTAATCTAATTATCACAAAGAACAGGAACCCAAGAGCTCTAAGAAATACCAATTTCCTCCAAAATCATCAACACCACCTAAGATGATCGGATACCTCATTGGATACATAATATTAATACTTCATAAAATATTAATAATTTATGGATTGACATGTAGAACACCAAGAAACTAGGCTATATCCCTAGTAAAACATAAATCCTATGGCTGATTGGCTCACATCTAAATCTCCTACGTGATCAACATTTGAAAAAACCATTAAAATTAGAGGAGACCAATAGAGTAGTGAATTCCCATTTGACCTACACCTATAATATATTTGAGATTGTTCTTGGCTACTATCCACTAACTCTCTCAAGGATCCTACATGTACCTAGTATAGTAGCCAATAGCAAAGAACATATCCAATAAGAGAACAGTAGAGAGTAACATCAACCAAAGGTCTAATACAATGAGCCTATAATTATAACCTAAGAAAAATAGGGTGCTTGTACACTTGAAGTCCTCCATACTAAACCATTTAAGAATATAAAAATAATATTTAGGTTGAGAAATGGTAATACCAAAATCTGACTAATTAATCTTGATTCTAAAAAATAGTGCAAGAGCCCTAAATTTATCATCTCAAAAGTAGAATGAATCTATGAATTTATCTATTGAATCAAATTAATGGATATAATAGTTGTAATAAGGCCATCAACATAATCTATAATAATTATAGTCTCTTAAACATCATGATCATTATAAAATCATTAAAATTCATAATCGATGGAGGAAGAATGAATTTTCTCATACCAATTCCATGGACCTTGTTGAAGTCAATACAAAGATTATTTCAAGCAATATACCAATCAAGTATGGTCCTCTAGATAAAAAGTGGGTGACTGTTGAATGTAAATATCCTCCTAAAGTTCTCTATGGATAAAGGCACTCTTCACATCCATCTAATGTACCTTTTATCAATAGGAAGCTATAATAGAAATATTTATTCTAACAGTCCATACTATTTATTGGTTCAAATAACTTAGAGCAGTTCATTCCAACATATCAAGATAAGCTCTTGGAAATAAGGTGTACCTTGTGCTTTTTAATATGACCATCCAATATATACTTATTCTTGTATACCCACTTACACCCCATAAAATTCTTCCATATTGGAAGATGAACTAAATCCTATGTTCTATTCTTCATCAATGCATCATATTTGGATTCTATGGCATCTTTCCATTCAATATTATTCTTAGAATGGAGTAGATGACAAGATATTATGAATGGTTTCCTTCAAATATTAGTATGGAGCCTTTCAATTTTGCTTAAGGGATATAATGGGTTGTCAATATTTTTGAAGAGTCTTAACCCACATAGTGTAGGATATTTGAAAAATCATTATTATTTTGCACTATATCAGAATGATAAACTAAAATAGAAGAATCCATATAATCATCACTTACCTCATCATGCATGACTAGAGAATTTTGAAGTAAACTATACTACTCATCTTGTTCTACTTTATAGGAAGAGGATATGACCTAGAAAACTATGTGTGATGGAGTTAAATTAATAGGTAGTCAACAACCACTAGAAGAGAAATATTATTTAATAAGGATAGAGTCAACCAAAGCATTTGAAGAACCTATTAGAGATAGAATAAACAAATAATCCAAGGAATTATAAGCCAAAGGATTATAAGGGAAAGTGAAGGAGTACTTGGAAGCACCTTATTTAATATGATACCTCTACTAATAATACCTCATGTCTTTGAGGATAATAGATATGATATACCTCTAATATATTAGAATATACCGTAAATATACACTTATGGCTCTTATGTGCCTACTTTTTCTAAATATCCTTGGGTATGTGAGTCCATGTTGAAGACCAAAAGATCCATTTAATAGAAACATCTAGATATTTCCCTATTAAATTATCAAGGGAAACCACTCCTCAAACAACCCTAGCAAGAATATTGTTGATGATATATCCTACACAAGTGAGAACTTGATCCCAAAACCAATGATCTAGTACCTCAACATGAATCATACAATGAGCCATATCCATGCTTACCTTGTTATTTCTCTTAGATACACCATTCTATTTAGGAGTGTAGTGAGCAATCCTATGATATTTTATTCCATAAGTGACCAACAAATTATATAAAATATGGCTAACATATTTACCACCCCAATCTATCCTTAGACACATGATACTTCTATCTAACTAATCTTCAGGAATAACCTTGCAATTTTTTATACTCTTAAATACTTCATCTTTGGTATGAGTGGTATATATCTAGACATATCTATAAAATATATCAATGAAAATAAGGAAGTACATTTTCTCTTCATATGGTCCATATATCACTGTGAATAATCTCTAAAGGATCATATTCTCTTTTGGCAATTCCTTTTTAAAAGGTCTCCCTATGATGCTTTTCCAAAATGCATCCCTCACAAACATCACTTGGATGATATATGTATGGATTACCAATAGTGATCTCATGCTAACTCATGTACTTTAGGTAACCATAACAAAATATCCAAGCCTATTACACAACTTCTAACTCTCATGACCAAAATGACCTATCATTGCAATAATATTCTTATTGCTAGAGGGGAAAGATGATAAAGGAGTGGGTATTTCATAAAACTTATGCATATTATCATATTCATTTATATATTCATAAGCAATACTCCTAAACCCATTTTCTATCTCCTTAATCACTTATCTATTAGGATACAATTCTACTATTTAGTTTTTATTAGTGATGTGATAAATAGAGAAAATATTAGGACCAACATTAGAAATATAAAGTACATTATCAACTTATTTAGATCCAATGCCGATGTCTCCATTTATAGCCACTTAAAATGGGGATTCATCTCCAATCATAACATGTTCTCTTGTAAGATTCATATTGTAGCCTTGAAGAAGGTAATTGTGATTCATAATATGTCTATTTTCTCTTTAATAAGTTATTCATTCATCAAATGAAGTGTACGTTCAATATGCATAATGAATAGCAACATGTACCTATGAGGTTTAGCCTTCAAATCCTTCCTCACTTTAACTATAAAAAATAGTAGCATCAATACCCCTTTTTTGATACTTCTTCTAACTTCTTGATATGAAGTCTATAAAAATATTCCTAGTGTCCTTTGTGGCAAATATCATAAGTAGGTTTCTTGAATGGCTTCTTTAATTTTTTTCTCATTCTATTTGGACTTTTTACTTTTTGATTTTTCATCACAACTTCTTTTGAATGTGCTTGATTTAAAATAAAATTACCCTTATGTCTATTTCTCCTAGCTTGATGATGCAATAAATACTTAAATACCTCATCAATAGGTAGTGTAGGAGTGTCCAAGAAGTACATGTATTATTTTAAAGACCACAACAACTATTTAATTTTTTTGACACATTATTAAACATAATATTGAGAAGCTCTATGTTTCTTTCTTTCTTCAATGTCACCTATCCTTCTCTATTTTCCCTAGGTAGTACTCTCACAGTTAGGATATTATTTTCTCATCTCTTAAACTATTTCATGTACTCTTTTAGTGTGTCAAATGAGTCCATGGATAGTGTTACAAGCTCTGATTCTAACATGTTTATCTAAATGAAATTAATTTGATCACATAGCCCCTAGAACATCTTAAGCAAAACCTTGGGCTTGTTCGTACTACTTACATGGTTGTCCTAAATATTATCCACATGATAGCAATCATGCCATGGGATTCATCCTTACTATCCTTATGTACTTTATCTCCTAACAACTAATATCTTTAGGATGTGCATTCACACACTTGATCAAACCCTTTATTTGAATAAAATATTAAATCTTAGTTTTCCATGTATCATAATTTGGACGACTCAATAAGGGCACACAATGATTTATAAAATTATTGTTAAAAATAAAAAGCAAGTAATAGTGACTAAAACCAATACTACCATTGTAGAGAGCTTGAAAATTGAGCAATTTGAAAAAATAAGCTCAAATGCATATATTTGAAGCATTTATGGTCTCTATAAATTTATCCCTAAAATAATAATAATTTGACTATAAAAAAAACTAGTACCTTTGACAAATGAGAGGCTATCATGTGTCATAGTATGAGTGGCTAAGAGATTTTATTATATGCTAACTATATAGGGTACTAATGAACCATATTATACCACTTTTTATTATCTAAATTGACCTAAAATCCATCTATTTCCAATTCCACTATTGACTATGCAAGTTGCTTGTCAAGTTTAATGATATGGTAGAATGGGATTGGTCAATTCCACTTTTATAGATTCCAAGTGATGTATAGACTATAATATTGAGTACTATATGAACAACCATGTTGACCTAACCAAATCTCACCATGTATCACCTCAAAGTATGTGTCATTCCAACTACCCTATGTATCACCTCAAGATGCAAGTATCTGATAACTTTAATGTACAAAATATTATGTCACCTCAAGAAATCATGTCACATCATCACTTAGGAAGGGAAAAGGTCCCATGTCATCATACACAACATCAAATGGTGGCATGTCATCATGTGTGCAAGTGTAGGGTATGTTGATGTCACTAGTAAAAATATGAGGGTTGAATTTAAGATCTACCTCAAGCAATATCTTATCATCCCTTGTGCTAACCAACCTCCCAAGTGCTTATCTTTCAAGGGTAAAAGAAATATTAATGAGTAAAATGTTTAAAGTAAGCATGTGACCCCCATTATATGTGCATGACATGGTCACACATAGTGGTAATGCATGCATATACAATAGTGATATTTTTTGCCATGGATGTGGAATATTTAATGGAATATTCTCTTTCAAATTCAAAAATTCAAAAATTCAAAAAATGAATACAAATGAGCATAAATTTCAAGTACAAATTTGGAGTACTTAGAGGCAAAATGCTAGAAAGTGCTAAACTATGACCCCCTAAAATTTTACAAAGAATCCAAAAAATTTTATGGTTCATCCATATATATTATGGGTTGCCCTACATAACTATTTTATTAAATGCAACCAATTTGGTCCTCATCTCATGCCTATGCATTAAAAAATTATCGGATAATTTTTGCAAGTTTGTCAAGTGTCTTGAAGGTCTTTGCTAAGAATGGAAGCACATCCTTGATTTCTCTAGCACCAAGGGTCTATTTGAAAAAAAAAAATAGCCTCTTATTTTCTTCTTTCTCAATAGCCAAGTATTCCCTCCTTTCAATAATATTGGTAATGAACATAAAAACTAGAATAGAAAGGGAAATGGATTTTCTTTTAAATCATACAACACAAAGAGGTTTTCAGAAAATCTCAAAATAATAATCCTAAAACCAGGGTATCCATCTAGTTAGAAAATTAACAAAATAATATTGAGTGCTAGTAAGAGTAAAAAATGTACTTGTTAGTGAATCTCTCCTAGAGAGAGTCCTAGGGGAGCAACGCAATGGTTTGGAGTTTGGATCTATTTTAGGAGGTCAGAGATTCAAATTCTGGTATGTATGTGTGTGTGGTTGTGTGTTAATCCATTATTGATAATTTTAGCTCTTGGTATTACAAGGGGTCATGGTTGAAATGGGAATGTTCAACCCTAATAATTTGGTTATAGGGGTTTCTTACACTAACCAAATAAAAATAAATAGCTCTCATATAGAAAATGTATTGACACTAGTGGAATACTTGTGATCTAAGTCCGCTAGTTTTTTTTTATCAAAACCCCTTATTTAGGTTATACTATTAGCTTCAAAATATGTTCTACAAATGCCCCTATGAAAAACACATTAAAGAGAAGTTGAAAGAGAAATCCACTATAAATAGATGCAAACAAATAATGAATATTTACACTTTATTTTAAACCATGATAGGCTTCATAAGAGTTTTCATAAATAAATGGAATAAAAAATTACCCAATATTGCTTGTAAAAATAAATACAAGACCTATAAAAAACACAATATATTATGGTATATCTTTAGGCACCAAAATATATTCACTCAAAGAGAATCAAAATTACACTCATATTGATAATAAAATAATAAGTCTAGAGGGGTATTTTTTCCTTATTACATGCTACCTTTAGGTCAAGGTTATGAGACTCACACTCAAGAAAAAAATAATAATAAATAATAATAAAAATATTTTTTAGGGTTTTCATGGGACCAAAGGGAAAACATAACAAAAATTCAATCATAGCCTTAAGAAAATATTAACCACCACATATTCCAAGAGTGTAAATTATGCTACATAGAAAACTAATTTTAGATATTTGCTCTAGAGCAAGGGGTTACTCATGTATGTGAATGATAAACCTTGAGACACTCATACTAATAAGGTTAAGTAGTTATACAATAATATGGAGGATGAAGCCCATGGTATGATTTACATCCATGTGACAATGTATATGACACCCATGTTAGCAGCACTAATAACCCCAGAGTATTTCTTGATAAATGTTAGATGTAATTTCATCAAATCAATCGTACTTAGATCATTCATCTAGAGATAAAATTTATAACCCTATCCATGAATACCTTCGATGACATTGATGATTATATTAATCAATTAAATAAATTACAATAGGATATACAAACTATAATAGGGTTTCTTAAGGAGAGGAGAGAAGGGCAAGAATAAATAAATAATAAAAGAACATAAATCTACTCAATATTATCTTCAAAAATATGTCAAGAACATATGATATAGTAGTTATGTTTTCAATAAGCTTTGCATTTATTTTCCAAAATTTTCTACATTACCTATTGATGAGGTATTTAAATATTTGTTGCATCATCAAGATAGAATAAATATACATAAGGTAAGATCTATTTATAATCAAGCACATCCAAATATGACCTAATATGATGTACTTAATGTAAAACCCCTAGATGCAACTAGTATGATTTTTGCAACCTAAAAAGATAAATAAATGCCCTAAAATGCCATCTTATTTTGGATTTTTGCAAAAATACTTAAAATACCTAAAAATCCTAAAATTCTTACAAAATTCTTGATCTACTACCTACACTAAAAACAAAGATAAATAAGCAAATATTTATTTTTATTTTTCTTTCAAAAATAAAAAAAAGCTAGGGTTTTAGAAATGGCTTACCTAGAAGCCTTTCACTTTCTTCCTCTAGCTCTCTAAACATAGTGTCACATCTGATCAGGATCCTATATGCATAGAGGTGTCTACTCAAGAACCTATATGTATAGGGGTATATACATAGATCTCTGAGATGTAGTTCTACGTCTTCTTAGGCTCAAAACAGACCTAAACAAGCTCTAAAACTCTTGAATTGAATTTCCAACGTTTTGTGTGATTGGAGCTTCAAAACCTAAAATAAAACAAACATAGATTAGTAAATCACAAATATCAAGGTATATCCAAAAAAAATAACCCTTTGGGTGTCCCACTATAATCACCATTTTGTAAGAAAAAGAAATAACACCAAATAATGTGAATAAAGAGACAAGCAATGTAAAGTAAAACAAATTATTTTGTATTGATATTTCAGAGCCTTGATCTCCTTTTATTTTACATATTGATTTTACCCAAAATGGTTGGGGATTGATTATAATAAAATATTGCTTATTTTATATTACAATATGCCCAAATATGGGAAATCCCCTTTATCAAATACAATGGATGGCAGTGTATTTGATCTCCTTTTGCTCCAATCAATTTATGGATGGGCTTTAACTATCCTTACGGACCATCCATTGCTCCAACAACATCCAATGACATATAACCTACACACATGAATTTGTAAACACATGGGGTTAGTAGCACCTATTGATATGAATGAAAGAAAGCTACCAAAACCAAAACCCTAATGTTTGTAAACTATAAAATAAAATGCAAGAAACATAAACAATGAAATCAAAGCTACCTTGCTATCACCTAACTCAATATGTATCTTTTAGGGCTAAAATTATCACTAGGTAGATGTGGTGCCATGTATGGATACTAGCTAAACATAGTGTTACATTTGTGCAGATGTGAAGTTGCATCTGGGAGATGGCTAGATGTAGTGCTACATATTTTTAGATGTGAAGTCGCATCTAGCAGATTTGTAGATGCAGTATTGTGTTTGTGTAGATGTGGAGCCATGTCTAGGATATGTGTAGATGAAGTCTTGTGCTTGTGTAGACATATATCCACATACAGGTCTATGTATATGCCCTACTGCATCTAATATAAGTTATAAAACTATCAAATATTAATTCAATATTTTTATGGCTTGACATCCAAAATAAGGTTTCTTCTCATGACTTTAGCAGAGTGTCATTATGGATTTTCAGATCTCTTCCTTCCCAAGCTCCATTCACAAAAGTGAATTAGGTTTTATAACCTTTTGGAAGGTTAGGTTTAGGGTTTGGAAGTGGTAAACTAGCATTGCCAAATGGCAAGATAGGATTACAATTTGGTTAGGTTTTAGGAAATTATATAAATATATATAAATATATATATATATATATATATATAGCAAATGGTTAGGATTTAGTGTCTATAGGACATAAATTATCCCATGACATGGACTACCTAAAAACACTATCAATCATAGTCTCCTAAGTGCTTGTCTATTGATTAGGCTAAGAGGCCATCGCTTAGGGTCTATTGATGCCACACATTAATAAAATATTAGTTTGTAAATTACTATTAAATTAGTATTTTGAACTGATAAACATAATGCAAATAGCTTATTTTAAGGAGGTCTAAACTTTAAATTATATCTAGATGCTAGTAAACTAACCTTCTTTTCTACAAACAAGATAAATTCATGAAAAATTCTTCTTCTATTTCTAACCCATGACAAACCATACCGAGAGTATATATAAATATATTTTAGTATCATGCACATATTAAATCATAAAAATTAAGTTATATTCAAATTTTATTCAATTTATTTTGATCTTTTATCTTAGCGTTAATGTAGCTAGTTAATTTTTTTAATATCACGTTCAACATTGCTACCATCCTTCAAACTGATTACATACTTTGTTATTAGCCTAGATTCACCTTATCATTCCTATATTTCACATCATTAGTTGGAAAAAAATATTTTTGAAATCATATCAAAATCCCATTAATCCTCTTTATACTTAGAATTTTTAAAATCAAATTAATTTGCAAAAAAATCTAAATCAACTCTAAAAATCAAATTTCTACTCACATATGTCCACTATATCTATCATACAATATCATAAACACATCACAATATCTATTTATTCATCCATTTTATTTACACAAATTTTAACATTATATCAACTCAAATATTATAACATAATCATGAACCAAAAAATAACTAGTACATATATCTCTACATCATACAATCATATGTCGACTTGATGTACCATAATCAATTAAAAATGATATAATAATACCATATAATTTGGATAAGGCACCTTACAAAAATTGGTGTCCTCATGCCACTTAGTAACCTAAAATCTATACTAAGTATGAAATTGACCTTAGGTCCCTAACCCACCCCCAATTGGTTGAGGAGTAAACTAGGCCAACTATTGGAAGGGTCTTGTTACTAATCTCATCATAGAATGATATTGAGATCAAATCCTTATAGATGAAGGTTATCTCTATTAAAGAGGAAAAATCACATGGTAGAGCATTTTCAGTGTGTGCTCCTCTCTATCTTAGTTGTCTATTAGGCATAGAGAGAGACCATATGATTAAAAAACCCTTTTTTAGTCATATCACTACTCCTAGACCCTACTATAGTCACCTTGGATATAACATCATCCCTCTCAATCCACACTTGATCTCTCTCTATTATCAAAATATCCCTCATAGTCTAGACCTAGTCCATCTCAACTATGGCCTAGTCCCTCTTCAAGAGGGAAGTATCATAAGCTATGACTACCTAATCCAACTATTCCTAGATAAGCTCTATCTTTCACCTCATAACATCCCTCCTATTGGGATCCCTCCTCTACTCTCTTAGTAGTACTTGCCTAGTATAATAATCTATAGTAATGGGGGGTATAACCAATGCTTGCAATGATGTGGATATATCTCTAGGTCTATGTATTAGGCTCTCTTGCACTACTCAAATGCAATTGTCTACCATCCAACTAAATATAGGATCCATTTATGGTTATTTAATGGTTGGAGTCACCTGTGCTAGAGAAATTTGATAATACCATTGGAGATAGCCAAGAGTGACCCCTATGTTTTCTATCCTAATATTAGTGATAGACAAATTTTTTACATCCTCCTCTACAAAGCTCTTAACATTTACGTCATCAAACCCTCTCTATCTCTCCTAAGTCACAAGCTAAAATTATAACTCTCCCATTAACGAGATCCTCTAAAAGAGACTAAACTATCTCAAAATATGATCTAGGTAATAAATATTAAACTTACCATGATCTCCCCATAGACATCTAATCCTATACTTGGACCAATTAAAAATCATACTCAACCCACATATTATGCTCTCTCCATGGGTGTTATATCACTTGTTTAAGCTATAGATCATTGATAACCTATTGTGCTACCACAATCACTCCTATGAATTACCTCTTGTCAATATTGTGGGCATGATCACACCTAAATCTTGTTGAAACTTATGGGTCAAATATGTCTATGGGAAATCCAAATACTCATATAATGGTAAAATGTTCATGTGTCCAAACTTGTGGTAAAGTATAACAAACTAAGTTCTTCCCTTCTTTGCATGTAACTAAGTTAAGGGTTGGATATAATCTATGCAAAATAAAAGGAACCCAAGTGAATTTCACCTGCTTATACCTCATCTAGACAATGATATTTACCTAACCCTAATGTAATAATCTATTTCTAGTATCTCTAAACAACAATCCTAAAACTAAAGCATATAGTAGTGGTATAAGTTCATCTAGTAGTCCTAATTGATACACAACATTGATATCAATATTTCACCTCCTTAGCCAAAATTATAGGCCATAAATTAATCTTTGAACTGCCCATGCATGATACCAACTCATTTGTATATGAGAACCTCAAATAGGTACCTGAAGGATCCTCTAAACATGCTCTAGCATCATTGATATCTCTTTCATGTTACTAGTTGTGGAGAGAAAACTGCTCTAACTTTGCTTATAAATATGCTCTCAATTCTATCTCAAATATTCCCCAAGACTTAATAAAAATATTGAACAAATAAGAAATCAAACCTAATCTCAATTATATCTCAAATATTCCTCAAGCCTTAACACAAAGCTTGAACAAATCAGAAATCAAACCTACTCTCAATTCTATCTCAAATCTGCCCCAAGCCTTAACACAAAGCTTGAACAAATCAGCAATCAAACTTGCTCTCAATTCTATCTCAAATATACCCCAAGCCTTAACACAAAGCTTGAATAAATAAGCAATCAAACCTGCTCTCAATTTTGTTTCAAGTCTTCACAAAACTTGCTCAAATATACCTTCAAGCCTTCTCAAAATACTTGCTCAAATCTACCTTCAAGCCTTCTCAAAATACTTGCTCAAATTTGCCTTCAAGCCTTCTCAAAATACTTTCTCAAATATGCATTCAAGCCTTCTCAAAATATTTTCTCAAATCTGCCTTCAAGCCTTCTCAAAAGACTTGCTCAAATCTTCCCTCAATGTTGCTCACAAAACCTACTCAAATAACTCCAAATCTTGCATACAAAATGCAACTTGAATCTCTTTCAAAAATCTTCTTCACACAAACAAATTCTACTTAGAATTCGTTTAACCTCTGAAAAATATAGAGAATGATATCCTCTATCACAATCTCAATATGTTCTTCATACTCACAAATATTTTACACACTTTGCCAATCTCTATCTCCTGCAAAATCTCTTTCAAATTAAATCAAAACAGTGTATAACTTGTTCCACAAAACTGGTCTATATTTCTTGCAAATTTTCTCTATAAGATAAATCACACTAATGCACAATTTTCTCTTACAAAATTTATCTCAAACATTTTCACAATTGCTATCAATAGCTCTTAAACCAATGTTCAAAAGGTTTCACAAAGATGTACTAACTTGTCTTCAACCCTAACTTAAATATTTTCAACAATGCTTATCAAACAACCCTTTTATCTCCACCTTATGTTCCATAAACATTTACTCAACCAAACATATTAACCAAAGAATGATGTGCCCATACCTCTTATTTTGCTTTGATGGAGATATGTCTTCAAAACCTGTCTCATAGACAACTAATTTTTCTAGTGCCACTTCAAGGGTTAGATAGCAAAATACTTTCTCAAATCCATCCACATGAATTTCCTTCTCAAAATATAGGGCATTAATAATTATCAAAAACCTTCAAACTCACTTTCACCATGCAAGCATTACAATAAAATATCAAACCATTGTAACACCTTATTACTCCTATTCTTTCATGCAAAACACATTTTTCTTTTTTTTCACTTTGCAAAAATTAAATTATATAAAATACTCTCAAAATTTATTGAACTACACCCTTATAATTCCCTAAGTGTAAATTCAAACTTTATAACCTTAAACCTTATGACTCCCAAAGTCAAGCATCATAAGCATACCTTATAAAAAAAAAATCCCAAGCATTGTCGTCGCTACTTGAACTCGTGACCTCACTAGCCCTGCGCCCTACCACAAGGGCATACACCATGTGGGCTAGCCACCCACACAAGTCCAAAGGAGCACATGCTCCTATTTCTCTACTAACACTGGCACAAAAACCTCGATCAAGTAAAAATGACTCTACGCGATTCAAACACCAAACCTATCGCTTGCCACGTGCTCTGCAAGCCAAGATTTCCAACTAAGCTATCCACCCACGTTGGATGAAATTGAGTGCCCTTCGTCTTAACTTCATGCTGCCTTTGAAATAAACAAATGCTTTATCTACCTCCATCGCATGTCAAATGAAGCGAACAAGGAGATACATTTTAGGGATAAAACTTAACTTTGGCATTGCAAAGCATTTACTCTTTTTTACACGTTTTGCCCTTTGACTTATGATGTCAGCTCAAATTTGAAACATGCCTCCATGCACATTAAAATTTTGGTGCCTTATGATAATTCAAATTTTATTTTATTATAATATTTAAAATTTGATTTAATATATTATAATTTATCTCCTTTTTTATTTAACATATTTAGGCCCAAATGCCTTTGTACTTTGCACAAATAAACTTGTCATCAAATTCTTTTTCAAATAAAACCTTTTGGCCCAAGTATTATAATATTTAAAAATATTATAATATCATCTCTTTTCTTTTAAACCATGGCCTTTATTTCAAACTATGCCTTTGCCTTTGAACTTTCAAATTTTTTTCCTATTGTGTATAATATTTAAAAAAATAATATTATAACCTTTTCTTTTTACCAATTCCTTGTATTGGGATGAACCTTGCCTTGCATAATTAACCAACTTATAAACCTTATCCTTTTTCCATACCAAACTATCTTTGGCATCAATGACAACCAATGACATCAACCTATGCCATCAATCCTTTGACATCAATGACAACCAATGTACTCAAAATTTCCAACATACCCCTCTTCTACTATAGGTAATCATAAGGTAGGGAAGAAGGTGTCTAAATATCCAACACCTTCCTCCACCTACCAAAATTGACCCCAATCAAGGGGATAATTTATTAGAGGTAATCTCATTATCCAGTCAGTCTTGTCATTAGCCTAGTTAGCCACGTAGCATTCCACCTTATCCCTTCCCTTTTGGAAAACTTTCAAGAGAACCAATTTCTATAAATTGACCCCTTGGGGTAACACTTAGCATGAATATTTTAGATGAAAAAACTTTGCTAGAATTTAGCATTATAGTTACATAACAAAGTGTTTTTGAAATTTAACTATGGATACATCGTAAAGCAAGGGGTCACTTTGTGTATTTGAAGGATTTTTTATGATATCATTTTTTCTTACTTGATTTCAATAATCATTTATTTCTAAATTTTTATCATTTAACCATTGTTTTTGTATGTATCTATTCTTATTTTATTTCAATCTAACATTTTGCATGATCAAGTGCTTTTTTTATTCTGTAGACATCTAAGGAAGCCTACCTGGTAGGAAATCATCTTTTAGATTCTTATAACACTAGTGGAAAAGAATTTGCAATCTAAATTAACCTTTATTTTTTATTTTTTTATCATCATACATGAATTTACCACATAAATCCAAAATAGATAATGTATTTGCTATAGGCACCCAAAACTATAGTTTTATTACTTTGCACCATTTCTTATTTTCTAGCATTTGAAAATAATACACCACATATGACTACTATAAGTATTGTATTCACTATCCACCTAAGAGATCTTATATCCCCTTACTAGCCCAACATCTAGTTCAATTATATTTTCTTTTCTACATCCTTCTATCAATATCAATAGCCCATAAACTCTATTATTTCTCTATGATCATCTCATTTTATCATCCTAATAAATTTTCTTGCTATAAAGGTTTCAAGTGGTAAATTCACTATAGGTATAGCAACATCAATTTTAAAAGGTTATCCACTTTGATTTTGTGTATAAATAGGGTTTCTAATTGTGCCAATTAAGAATTTGCATGTTGCTTTCTATTTGGAAGGCATCCAAACTCTAAATCATCTCTTTTTCTTTTTACTTTGTAGGATATTAGCGAATCTATAAAGTACAAGACTTCCAAGTGAGATATTCGTTAGTTAGAATATTTGTACATAGATGGAATATTTGCACCAAGAACCAAAATAGGTAAGTACCCTTTATCCTCCAATTTTCAATCTTTAGCATAGGTTTTTTGTTGATTGTTTAATTGCATTAATGTGAAGGATGAAAATCCAACTAACATTCCATTCATTTAGAAATTTTTAAATAGGCCAAGAAATTCCAAAATACAACCATACACCTAAATCTCGTAGGTAGAGAAATAGGGAAGCAAAAATCAATTAAATATGCTAACTGCACCTAAAACTTACTAACAACTAGCAATCATGAGCTAAGGCTAGCTAATGGCCAAACATAGCCTACGTGAGTTGACAACTCACGCGCATTATTAACAACTAGAAAAATAACATAGGAATGATATAATCACACTTATGCCTAGGTAGTGGAACTTGATACCCTCATCATACCTCCCCACTCAAGAAGCATTGGACTCTAATGCCTATACAATAGGAGTGGAAGGGTAAGTCACCAAAAACTGCATAGATGTCTCATAATTAGGTGGAAGAACATCATGGAAGCCATGTGATACTAATGTATAGAAACAACATCGAGAGTCCTCCATTACAAATTTAAAAATAAGGATAAGGAGTAATGACCTATTGTTGGATCTATGAAGGCTACTAAACATTTGGAACCTATGAAGATGACATTGAAAGAGGCCACTATAGTGCTCGAGATGGAATAACAGGAGGAGTAGTAGAAGCAATAGGAGGAAGTACTAATGAAGGAGGATAAATGACCTCCTTAGAAATATAAGGGTGAAGGTCCTTAGGCCATGAGACTAAAAAAATCCTTGGTGAAGACATCAAGAATTGAGATGATGGAAGAGAAAAAATAAGAAAACTCTTATTTTTATGATTCAAGGTGTATGTTCTATGATAAGCATAATATGAAGTCTGCTTATCATATTGATAAGGTTGGCCTAAAATCATTCCATATTAGTCCATGGGAGTCACATCATAGGTGACTCGATCTATATAGTGTGGACCAAGGGTAAATGAAAAAATAAAACATTCTACAGTTATAGAGGTAGAACCCTCATCCTTCCATGCAAGTGAATATGGGGAAGAATGGGTTTCAACTGGAAATTTGAGTCGATCGACTATAGATTGAGCAATGAGATTGGTCATGGATCCATTATCAAAAATGCAACTCACTAAATTTTTTTGAAGAAGATGTAATATTGTGAAGAACAAACTCTCTCTATGTTGTTTTTTATGCATGAGATTCACATGACTATAATTAGTTTAACCTTAAGGTCTGTATACACATTATCCTCTCCTGTAGACTCAATGGGCCCATCTGGTGGGGCCTCTTTTTGAGGTTGTGCAAGAAAAAATTTCTTCTTTCTGAAGCACTCATCCTCGATGTGTCCTTGTTTTTTATAATGTATAATTTTTTTTGTCATTATAAGAAGAGGAAGAAGAAGGAGTTTCTGGAGTCTTTTTAGACTACTGCTACTATGGTGGCCCTATTTTGGGTGCCTTGGAGGAGGCACCTAAATTCGTAGAAATTTTATCTTCCTCAAGTTGTGCCTTATTATACACTTCATTCAAAGTGGCACAAGGTGTATATTTCAATTATCTAAAGAGTTGATCTTGCAAACCACTCTTAAACTTGTTCATAAGTTTAGGAGTTGGTTCTAGGATGCCATTAAGGATCCTCAATTTGTCAAATCTTCCAATGTAATCTTGAACACTCATGTTGTGTCCTTGCCTCAAATGAAGCCATTGGAAGTCAAGATCTTCAACAAAATTAGAAGGATAGAATGTATCCTTCAATGCTTTGACCAAATCATCCCAAGTATCAATGGGATCCTAAGTGCTTTGATGGTCCTGTACCAAAACCTTAGCAATACCTAAAATTTTGAGCTTTGATAAAGTGACTTGTTCATCCTTTTTTATTTTCCTTTATGTGGACCAGGTATCCATGTTGAGAATCCAACTATTTATAATGTATGAATCTCGAGAGCCATCATAAATTTTGACCCACTAGGCTTAGTTATATTTTAAACCTTATCATCCAATATGTTGATAACTACAGCTATGATGGCCACTTGATCCATAAACTTAGTAGCAATTTGACCTCTTATGTAAGCCAAGAGGGCTACAGAAAACTCTTCTAAAAAAAAGTTACAATATTTGTCTCATAGGGCAATTACAATGGTGCTATGAGTTTCAAGCACGTACAATGAGCACTTACAATGATGCTAGTCACATAGGCAATTAAAAACTTGTGTACCCAATGCTAATGAAGTACAAAAAAAAAATTAGCTCTACAAGATTTACAAGTAATTGCAAATATTTTACAATAAGTTTGTTACAAAAATCTACCTTTGTTTTAAGCAAAAATAAATATTTTCTTAAAAGGAAAATTGCAAAAATGTAATGCAATATTTAATTAAAATGAATTAAATAAAAAATTTAATTAATGGAACTATAACCTAGAGCAAAAATATTATTTTGCACAAGTGCACATCAATGGATAATGTCATAGTAACCAATCAATGATGTATCACTATAGGTTTGACAAACAACGACCAAGTGTCCTCCTGAGGGTGTACCTTCAACTGGAGTATGGGCATGGAGCCCAATGTGACCACCACATGAGGATCCAACCATCAGGTAGTGGTCAAATGGAATAGTAGACCTATACCTATTTAAACATAGCAAATCCCACCATAGCCCCAATGTGGGATAATATAAATGAATCCCTTTCACTATGTACTCACCAAAACATATAGGAACACCAGGGAATGGTACACCTGGAGAAAAATCTCTAAAAACCTATGGTATACATGTTTGTACTAAAAAATAAATGATATTTTGAGTAAATAGGAAATCCTTGGCTAACACACGACCTGTGTTGTCCTTGGAAGCGTCAGGCTATAGCTGAGAGAGAAGGCATTGGTCTGTAGCATCGATCAAAATAGAAAATACCCTACAGTTCCTATGAGGGTGATACCACCTATATCCAACTCTATCTTCATCAGGGAAGGAAGAATCTATAGTTAAACACATTAAATAAGCTTGTGATCATCTATAGAGTGTATATTTTGTGGGCTCAATAGTGTGAAGGTTGGTTTTCAAAATCATGTTGCATCATTGTGATTCTCTATTCCGTTAGAATCCAATGCCTTCTATGATGAACTTGTGTCCTTCTATGATTGATGGCATCTAAATTATGACAAGATAGCAAGACTTACATAATGAAGATATCATGGACTAATTTTGTGCTAGTACAGTCTTCGTTGTAAGATGCAGGAAGAACCAAACAAAAGTGCAAAAATATTACAACATGGTCGAAAGAAGTATCCCACATGCAATATATTGTGGATCATAAGGGGTTTACAAAAAAAAAGGTATTATGTGTCTTATGACCACCTATTGGTGGTCAGTCTACTCCACCTTGCATCCGTGAACCCATCCACATCGTTTGACATGTAGTTGTCTCCTTTCCTCAATCAGTCCTACTATCTATCTATTTGTATAGTTTGTGTGTCTATTCATTCAATATTCAAAGTTGTCCACTCCTTTAGTCATACTTAGCCTATATTACAGTCCACCATTAACCCTTTATAGAACTTTGTATTGCCCATCGGTCTCACCATAATGACTAGTTTAGCCATCGAACACACCGTTATATTTTGCTTAGCCACCTTCTCCAAGGTAGAGTTGAATAAATTTTAAACAAATTATACCAACCCAAATATTGCTCGCAAATTGTGAATAAAAATTAAAAATTTGCCCAAAAACTAGATAAATTTTCTCACCGAATGTCAAGCTATGAAGCAAAATGCCCAATAAGCCAATACAATTTGACTACTACATGGTTAATCACTTAGTATGATATACTCCTTTTGAATTATTTCTTGGATCTCCCTCCCAATATTATAATTTTCAAGGATAAAACTATAGTAAAAATGAACAATATTCAAAGGGGAAATGGAAACTAAATCAATGGAACACTTTATCTCATAATGAAGTTGAACCCTAGTTGACAACTTGAACAAGTTATCATATTCTGCTTCAATCTGATCCATATACTTTTGTTATGTAAAGCCTATAATTCAAGTAGTAATGGTCCTCCTACTTTGTTGCTTGGTCACCATTAAAATATATTTTCTTATTTTAACTATCTCTTTGTGTGTTTTTTAGCATTGATTGAGAAAATAGAGGAATGACAATATACATATAGGATCCTTACATAGTGATGATGAAAATTTGCAGCCTAGACTCATATATACCATACCTTTTCCACATAACTGGTTGGCCTAAAAACACATCACAAACATCTAAGGGTACAAAATTGCATAAATATTCATCATTGAATATTTTATCCCATTGCAATACTTGAGGATCAATGATTTTTATATCTTAAATATCTATGTATGTTGTCGTGGAATGGAAAACCCCAACGTAATCTTGAATAAATTAATTTTTGATTTGATGCAATTGTTTCCATTATATGTATTGATTTTCATAAGATCCCATAGGATAGTATTCATCCTTGAAAACCTCCAATGAAATCATCCCATGAGAAAACTACTTCATCTTTACTCTCTTGCATAACCCTGTTACAGTATGCTTCCCACAAATTTTGAATAGGTAATGAAGCTTTGAATAGTGCAAAATTGATTATCTCACTATCAATGAATTTATTTACAGAGATTTATAAAGATAACTAATCCAACCAATTTTATAGGGCATCAACATTAATTTTTCCTTCAAAAATAGTAATATCAAAATTCACCTATATGTTAAAATGTGTGGGAGCACCGGATGGTGCTAGGATAATCAGAGGTTATGTAGAGAAGATTGCAAAACTTATATCTAGAAGTCATTAAAATTATTGAACAAATTGGTCCATCATCTCATTCCTCTATTTTATGAGGTATTTGTTAAACATCTCTTTTAATGTATCAACTCTCTCAATATTATCCATTCTACTTCTTGCTTGAGGCTATATGGAATTCCAATGGAGGTATCATAAGTATCTTGCATCTGATACCTAAACTTTTGATATCCTAATCTCATATTTATGGACATACACTTAAAACATAGATTGATACAATTCTCCTAATATTAAACTCAAAAAATTTATTGATCTAGAATTATAATTTTGAGTTAACAAATATTACGAAAGAGTGACAAAGTATAACAAATTAGAAGCAAATATATATATATATATAAGAAAAATAATAGAATGATTTTATTTCTCAAAAAATAGAGTACAATGCAAGCAATATCTAAGAAGAGATATGAAGCTATAACATTGCATATATTACTCATGCATTTTGTAGTTAGGAGTGTGTCTCTTCTTATACAATAATTGGTGTACTAGAAATTCATTGTATCAAATATGGAAGGTATCCCATATGGAAGTGTGATGGTTTACCTTCCATGAGTTAGAATTTCATCTAGATGGAAATGTGGTAATTCACATCCCATGAGTTACAAAGTGCATAATAAATAAAAATTACATACATATAACCTTTTTTTTGTGTGTTTTGTCTTCCATAGATGTATCAACATAGCTAGAGATGCACTTTTGCTACATAAATATTAAAATAGATAATTACTATATTTAGTAAGTATATATTTTATATTTTTTAGGGTCTCTCGAGCATTTTTTCACAAAGTTAATGACAACTATATCTATGATAATGTTCCTTGAAGAAATTGTTTTTTCTCTCTCTAATATTTCTCATGCTTATTGAACATATCAAAACTATGTCCTAAGTACAATGTTATACCCCTAACCATGCAGTTAGGATCAATATTGTTTTTTGGGGGGAGTATTTTTATGCGTAAATTCATGCTATAGAAAGGTCATATTCTTCGATCACTATTTGCTAAGTTATAACCCTCTATTTCCACTACACCACTTCCTCTGTATCCACAAGTTGATAATAGAGGGAAGTGAAATAAAATATTACTATTTCCACCACACATGTTGCACCAAAGGATTCATAGGAGGGGAATACCAATTTAACTCATAAATTTGGATCAAGGGTAAGCCATTACATTTCATTATTTATAGTATAAGTCAAAATAATTTTATTTTTACTTAAATGGTGAAGGATTTGAATCTACTTGTCACATCATACCCATAACCATATAATTTTGAATGGTTACAATAGGAGATATACATTTTTATCACTCAATAATGTCTCCTAACTTATGCTATCAAACCCTTCAAAGATGATATTTGTACAGTATTATGCCCTTGAATATTTATGATATGATTTTCATCCAACCATTTATATGGAAGAAGCATGGTGTTTATGAATCTAGGCCATAAAGTGTCATACTACCTATTGTAGGTCCATGTTATAGAATGCTATAGGTATATTTTATTGCCTCTATTTCCTTAATTACTAATAAACAATGTAGGAAGATGATAAAAAAAATAAGAAAAATCATTCTCTTGGTGACCAAGTTGCAAAATAGGAGGACCATTGCTACATATACCATAGGCTCTACATAATAGAAGTACATGTACAAGATTATCATATAATATGATGACTTGTTCAAGTCACCAAACGGGTTCCACTTCATTGTAATTTAAAGCCTTTTAATAATTTAGTTCCTAGTTCCCCTTTGTTTCGTGTATTTTTATCACATATCAGTCCTCAAAAATTATGAAACTAGGATGTATATCCAATAATTGGTTTTAAAGGGGTACATTAAACCAAGTGCTTCACCATGTGGAAGTCCAATTACTTGGATTCAAAAAATATGGATCATGAAGACTTTATATTGACTAATATAATTTTGTCTAAATTCACTATGAAGAACTGCTAATCATTCCCTCAAATAGATGAGTTGTTGGACCAACTCTATGGTATAAAATTATTCACCAAAACTTATCTCAAATCAAGATATCATCAAATACCCATATAACCCACTCAAATAAAATACTAAATTCTAATCTAGGTTTATTTGAGTGGTTGGTTATGTTTTGACTTGACCAATGCACCTAATACTTTCATGAAGACAATGGATGATATTTTGTGTCCCTATAATAACTTATTTGTGATATTCTCATATATAGTAATATATGGAAGGAAATTTTGTTTTTGATAATATGGATGGAGTTTTGAAATGATCTCCAAACCTTGTACAAAAGAGACTAAGCCTCACCCAAAAAGAGGGAGCCAAAATTACTTACATATGGTAATAATCGAGGAATGACCAATTAGAGGAGTTACCCCTTCCAAATCCAAACAAGTACATAGGTAAGACCATACATAATTTAAAACTTAAAACAAATTGAAACCAAATCAAGATTTTAGAGATAACCATATGAACATAGATCAGTAGCAGGACCTGAACCACAAATCGAGCCATGCACCAGTCCCATTATCCCCATGAGATCATTGTCTTACCAAGCCTACTAGCCTATATTTTTTTTTTATTTGTGGAAAACATCCCAAAAGGGATGCCACTTTTGGGTAAGACCCAAGGATGCAGGGGTATCCATTCCGCAAAAAACACCCAGGACTCGGACCTGGCCTACCACCTTTGACATACTCAAGGAGCAAACAAACACACAAAACCAAATTAAAAAAAGTAAATAACAATAAAAATAATAAAATAAAATAAAAAACATGCTCCTTGAGTGTGTCAAAACCAAAATCACAACCAAACACGCATAATAAGATAAAATAAACCACAACACAAACCACATAGAAAAACACAAAACCCACATAACAAAACACAAACAAGACAAAAACAACATAACACTACAAAGACATAACCCAAAAAAACATGAAAAATAAACACAACCAAAACTTAAAAAATAAAATAAAAATAAAAATAAAAATAAAAACAACCAACAACAGACAATAAACAAAAACAAAAAAACATAGAAAACACTCACACATAAAAAATTGAAATAACACAAACAAAGAGAAACCCAAGAACAATAACGAAAAAAACACAAGAACATTAACAAAAAACATAAAAAAAAAACAAAACAACAAAAACACAAGAACAAAAAAAACAACACAAAGAACACAAAAACAAAACAAAACAACAAAAACACAAGAACAAAAAAAAACAACACAAATAACACAAAAACAAAACAAAACAAAAGAACCCACCCACCTTAAAAAACTAAACAAAAAAACAAAGAAGACAAAAGAAAAATAAATAAAATGAACAAAACAATGACCTATCTAGACCAGAAGACTATTAATGCAAGAATCAATAGAGGAAACAAAATAAAGAATAGAATGAGCTAGGGAACTAAAAAAACTAAATGAACCAAAGAGAAAGGAAAAAAAAAAAAAACCAAGAAGAAACTAGGTACCTTCAGAACTCGAGCCATCCAAAGAAATGATAGAAAGAAGAGCTTCCGTAATTTGAGAAGCCCACCATATAGGAGGGTGGCCATAACAAGTAAGATCACCTTTGTCCAAAGCCCAATTAGCTAAAGCATCAACACTCTTGTTTTGATCTCTGACCACATTATTGTAATCAACTTTCAAAAATCCCATCTGGATTAACTGAATCTTCTCAATAATTCTTTTTATTCTCCAATCCACCTTATGATTCTTAGAAGGAGTCTTCAAGAGATTAATCATAAGTTGAGAGTCAGAATCAACTAACACCTTTTCCCATCCAACCTTAGTAGCCTCCTGAAGGCCTCTAAGGATACCATACCCCTCAACAAGGTTATTGGATAGAATACCCAAATTTTCAGCAAAAGTAAAAACTAAGGAGCCATCTAAAAGTCTACCAATTCCTCCCACACTAGCTTTTCCAGGGTTCCCTCTAGAGGCTCCATCAGTATTGACTTTTCCAAAATCCTTAGGAGGAGGTTGTCAATTTCTAGTCCTATCCATCTTACTAATACTCACATTCCCTTTAATATGGTTTCCCTTAGAAGGTTTAATCTTTAATCTTTGCATAACTTGATCCCATCTTTGGTGGGAGTTTTAGGGGTGATTAAGGAGTTGATGGACTGATTCAACTAAGTTGGCTATGGTATTTTTCCAAATATAGTGAAAATCCTTCCTATCTTGATTAAAAATTCGGTTGTTCCTTTCATTCCAAATATTACAAAGAAGAATGGTAGAACCCATCCAAACTAACTGCCTAATAAAATGATCAACACCCTCTTGATTAGGCCAATCCCTCCAAAGTTGTTCAAAAGTGAAAAAATTGGACCACTGTAAGCCAAGTAAAGGTGCCATTCTCCTCCATAGCTCAGAGGCTAAAGTACACTCAATAAAAATATGGTTGATATTTTCTACATTCTCTTCACACATTTCACATCTAAAAGGGCCATGAAAACCACGCTTCATAAGTTGCTCACTAGTAAGCACCCTACGATGCAATAAAATCCAATTAAAGAACCTCACCTTAGGCCAGAGCTTTTGATCCCACAATTGAGAAAATATGTCAGAAGAATGGTTGGTATTATTATGGCATAAGGTCAAATAACCTTGAGAAACTGAATACTCACCCTTAGTAGTGTTGTTCCATCCAAAACAATCTTTTTCATGGGACCAAGAGAGGGATCTCATATGAAGTATGCCTTGGATATCTTGTCTTTGCCTTTCTGGGATTTGAATAGGCTAGTCCTCAATAGGGATCCAATATCTACCAACCTTTGAATTACCAGTATGGTATCGATAGTAATTAGCTTCCTTTATCCAATTGGCTCAGTGAAGCTCCTCCATACAAGGCCTCCAATCAGGAAACTGAGTTATCAAAGGCTTGTGACCATCCCAATAATCTGTCCAAAAATTTGCATGTTGACCATTATGAATGATCAAAAATAATTTTTTCTTTATCAAATCCTCACCAGTCTTAAGAACTGCTAAAATGGGAGGACCTTTGGTAGGAAGTTGATAGCGAACAAGGTCTTCAGGACATTTGTTCTCAGCATATTTAGCATGGAGATTATTGACCCAAAGAGCATTGGGGTTATGCAACATTCTCCAATATAAATTAGCAGCTAAAGCTTTGTTTTTATTAATTGAATATCAGAATCCTAACCCCCCTTCACTTTTAGGAAGACATAAAGTATCCCATTTCACTAAGGCTCATTTTCTTTTCTCCTTAGTACCACTCCAAAGGAAGCGATGACTGATTTTATCCAATTCTCGAAGAACAGCCTTTGGGATATTCAAAACGGAAGAAACATAAATAGGAATAGCTTGAAGGACTGATTTTACCAAGGTGATTCTACCCCTAGAAGAAAGCCACTTTTTGGTCCACTTTCCAATTTTCTTCTTGACTTTGTCCAACAACCAATTCCAATATTAATTTTTTTGCCTTTGAATATTTATGGGAATACCTAAATAATTGATTGGAAGAGAGGTCTTCTTATATCTTAATTTATCCAAGACCATGGATTCCTGTCTAGCAGAGCAGTGAAATAAAATAACTTTAGATTTGTCTTCATTGATCAACTGCCTAGTAGCCTTAGAAAAACAGCTAATGATCTGCTTAATATTAGAAGCTTCCTTAATCGTAGCTTTACCTAAAAGGGTAGAGTCATCCACAAATTGAAGATGAGAGATAGGTCTAGCTCCATGAGCAATGGTAACTCCCTCAAGGGTTTTGTTTTCCCTCTTTTTGGTTATAGTCCTACCCAAGCATTCAGCAAGAATGATGAATAAATAAGGGGATAGCAAGTCACCTTGCCTAATACCTCTGGAAGCTGGGAAATACTAAGAAGGCCTGCCATTGATAAGAACTAAGTAGGAAAATGAAGAGATACATCCCATAATCCAATCCATACAATCCTTAGAGAAACCAAATTGCCTCAAAACTTTGATAAGGAAGTGTATATCCCCCTTGCTCTGGGGAAATAATCTTATGCAAAAGAGGCTTCAACCTTTCTGCCATGATTTTAGTAATAATTTTAAGAAGAACATTACATAAAGCAATAGGTCTAAAAGCTGAGATATGATCAACCTCTTGAGCTTTTGGAACAAGAGTAATATAAGTTTTATTGATAACCTTTAAAATTTCTTTGGATTTCCTGGCTTCTTCCACCACCTCTAATAAATCAACATGAAGGATATCCCAGAACTCTTGGTAGAACTCAATAAGAAAACCATCAGGACTCGGGGTTTTCCATTTTTGCATTTTAAAAACTACTTGTTGAAGCTCATTGATAGTAATAGGAGCAGTCAAAATAGAGTTCTCCTTAGAAGTGATAAGAGAAGGGATTTCTTGAAGAACATTTTGTTGTGAAGCTGATTCAAGAGGAGTAGTAGCAAAAATATTGGAAAAGTAATCAACAACAATAGAGTTCATGCCATCCCAAGTATAAACAACATCTCCAGAATCTGATTTTAAGGAAGAAATAAAGTTGTGAGATCTTTGAGCTAGAAGGGATTTGTGGAAGAAATTTGTGTTTTGATCTCCTTCTTTGAGCCATTGAATTCTAGATTTTTGCTTCCATAATATTTATTCTCTTTTTTCCCATTCCTCTAACTGAGTTGTGAGTTTAATTTCATTTGCACTTCTATTCTCTGTGAGGCCATCTAAATAGATTTTCTTATTCAAATTTTCAATATAAGCAATAACTTCATGTTTATTTTATGAACATCCCCAAACTCTTTCCAGTTCCAAGTATTGATTTTGGATTTAATGTATTGCAGTATTTTGGCAAAATAGAACATCTTAGTCCCATGCCTAGGTTTACCTTCCTTCCACCATTGTTGTACACGAGGTCTGAAGGAAATGTCTCTAAGCCACATTAATTGAAAATGAAAAGGAGAGAAACTCACATTGGTTTTCCACATTTCCACCATGACTGGACAATGATCCGAACCAACATTATTAAGAGTCTTCACTTTAGGAATGTGACCATGGATTAAGAAATTTTTAGAGAGCAAAAACCTATCCAATATATCCATTATACAAGCTAAGCCTTGCCTTTTGTTAGACCAATTCATAAGGCCATTATCTGGTTGGATATCCACAAGATGGAGGTTTGCAATATATTCGCTCATGAGGTCAGTACTTTTGTCTAAATTTCTATTTCCCCCCATTTTCTCATCCAGAGAGATGATGGTATTGAAATTTCCTCCGTTCAAGATCCAAGATTTAGGAAAATGAGAGATAATATGAGTAATATCCTTCCACTGTCTTATTTTTTCCTCCAAAGAAGTCGGGGCATAAACAGTAATGCAGAGCATAATCTGGTTGGAATTTCTACTTTGAATAGCTATAGCCAACAAACCCCAACTGCCAACCATATGGTGAATAACTACCTCTTTTGGGTCCCAAAGACAAGCAATGCCACCCGAAGTCCCTTGGGAACTGAGGGAAACCACTTTTCTAGCTGGCCAAATTTTCTTGGCAATTAAGTCCATATCCTCCATTGACATCTTTGTTTCTTGAAGGAAAACAAGATGTGGATGATTTATCTGAATCATTCTTCTAATTTCATTTTGTTTTGAAAGACTCCCTTTGAGTCCTCTAATATTCCAAGTGATGATCTTCATTAATACCAGGTCTAAAAATGTTGGGAAGGGCATTAATATTACCTTCCTCTACAAGCTTTTCACCTTCTTTTACCATATGATATTGATTGGTCTTGTGACCTACTTTTTGATTAGAATCCATCTTCAATTTTTTTTCCCTGTTTCTTGACTTATTCCAATTGAATCTGAAATGGCTTCTAACCTTGAAGAATGCTCATACACGACCAAAATTTTACTAGATGGTTCAATGGAGTCTATATTGGGACATGCATTATTTGAATTTTTGACATTTGAAATATTGTTTTTCTTGTGTAAATTTTCTCATTTTTTTTTTCCTGTTGAAAACCTTTGATTTGTTGGTTTGTCTTTGAGTTCTTTCCTTCATATTTAAATTGTGTTTCTAAGATTTCAGTTTCCATTATTTCCTCTTCCTCACTTGGGACATCATTTGTAGAAAGGATTTCAAACATATTAGCAAATGACTTTGATTGATCCTTCATTACTGGTTTTTTCTGAGTGTTCTTCTTCTTAGGTATTTGGAAACCTGTTGAGTTTATATCTTCTTTCTTTTGATCAAGAATTTTATTTGGGCAAGCACTGGCCAAATGACCATATTCATGGCAAATTCTACAACAAAAAGGAATGTTCTCATAGTCCACTACTTGCTCCCAAGTGTCTTCCCCAAATTGTAATGTGATCTTTTTAGGTAGGGGTTTGTCAAAATCCATTAAAACACAAATTCGAGCATAAATAATATGTTAAAAATTTTGAGTACAATCAGCAGTCATCATAAAAGTTCTAAAGAGTTTCCAATTGAAGTAAAAATAGTAGGATTCCAAAATTCAATAGGGAGGCCAAATAATCTAACCCACATGGGAGCTATAGAAGGCATCTCTTCTTCGGCTTTAAATTTAGTATGGCGGGGCTTCATGAAAAGCCCTGCCCTTCCAAAAAACCAAGGACCCCCTTGAAAAGTTTTCTCTCTATCTTCATTATTAACAAATAAAACAAGAAAATAACCATTTGGATAAATAGAGATTTGTAACTCACCTTTAGTTTTCTAGCTTTTTGTAGCCCAGACTTTGAAAGTAGATAGACTCGGATGAAAACCCATGAACCGAAAAATTAGTCCTCTTTTTTCCAAATCTTCAATGCCAGTCTGAATGTTACCCATATCAAGCTTAACAATAGGAGTTCCATTAGCTACTTTAAGACATCCTGACTCCATTTTCCTGGGATCAATCTTAGGCATTATTAGAGGTTTATGAGAAGCCCTAATATTGATATTAGCATTGGGATGAGGTTGTCCACCATGAAGGGCATCCCTAAAATTCATTTTTGGGACTGAGTCTTCAAAATTCTTACCCTTGACAGGGGTTTTCATAGTAGAATTATTTTGTGGGTGCACCTTAGCACTAGATTCACTTGAGATATGAGCCATTTTTTGATCAACTGCTTGAAACTTATTTTGTGGTCTATTTAATCCTTTCCCTAGACATCGTGAAAATGTATGGTTTTCATTTTTCTTTTGTGTAGCAAATTGGAAGCCGTTGTCACTCAAGTTCATAGTATGATCTATTGAAAGATAAATTTCTAACCCATATTGTATCCCCTGCAACATTTCCTACTAAAATATTGAGCATAAACCACAAAAATATTGGCCACTAGGGCCCGAAGGCCCTAAAAACCAACCTTTGGAGCTGCTTGCACTCAACCCAGATGAAACCCTCGCATAGCCGCTTGCCAAATATATCGTTCACACATAGGGATGCGATAGGATCTGTGTTTCTCCAAATGATATGAAAATTGGTGGAGACGTTCTAAGGTTTTTCAGGCATCTACCCTCAAAATTTTAGCTCAATCCAAGTTCATATGAGTGAGATATGGCCAAAAAGAGTTCGATAGTTTGGGCAGTCCTACGAAAAACGTCTAATCCTCCCTAGCCCAGTCTACTAGCCTATCAAGCCAAGAATTTCTTCCACATTGGATATTGTGGCTTGTAGGGAGGAAACAATAGCTTGGAGATATGAAACTTAGTGCAAAAACCTAAAATCAACAAGCACCCCTAAGTTTTACAATCATCATCAAAAACAACTTGACCAGAGTTTCTAATTGTGTATTAGGTCATTATCGATAGAAGTAATATCCACCAAGAAATTATCTTGCCACACCACCAAACCATTATAAATAACTCCTTTTTAGCCTATAGATCAACCACTCGATTACCTTCCCTGTATGTATGCTTAAATTGAACCTCTTATAGATTTTGAATGTATCTCTAAACTTCTAAAAGAAGGTTTGAAATAGTCCAAGTAGGATATTGAGTCCCTCTTGCCTATAAAAAATAGGTTCCCAAGAATGATTATGAAAATAATATATTTCAACATTAGACTAGACTTAGGAATGTCGTAGCCTTATATAGGTTACAAAATAGGATAATTAACCAATTAGCATAAGTAGTGCTAACAGAGTTGTTAGAATAGAATTATGCTAACAACTTAGACTAAAATATCTGACATAGGATATTTTAGTTACTAACCTAAGTTAACCACAAGATATTATAGAACAGTAAATATCTCCTGTGGTAAAAAGTAAATGTAATAACCTATGTAGTATAATGCAATATACTACCTATTTTACCTAGTGTAGTAAAAGGGTAAATATTCCAAAGAATGGAATATTACTCTAACATCCCCCCTTATTACATTATTTGGGTAATACATACATATCCCCCTATACAACAATATTTGGGTACCCCAATACGGTGAAGAAGATGTTGATCTACTGGTTCTTAGTATGTCACAGTTCTTTGGCTGCTCCTAAGAAAAAAAGTGGGTCATTCCTCACTTTGTCTTCACACCAACGAATGTCCTTATAGTAATTTCATAATCCAACCAAATTGCATGGGTAACCAACCACTGAAATCACTAGGTGTAGTAGAATAGATCTCTTCATACGAGGTTCATTCAGTTTACAATATGAATTTGCAAAAGATAAGGTAGATAAGGTGTCGGTCGCCGCCAAAAATGCACCCTTATAAGTTCCTCCCTTCTTGTTACAAAATATGTTGTAATTAATTTCTGAAAGAAGTATGACTAAGGTGTCGGTCACTGCCGAAAATGCACCCTTATAAGTCCTCTTCCATTTTTAAAAAAATTGTGAAGAAAAGAAAGTATATCCCCCCTTAATTGCAAAATATGTGAAACTTAAGAAAATTTGAGAAGGATCTTACAAATATTGCCTCCTAGGCAATTTTACACCAGAAAATTCCCTCCTTTTGTTACAAGAACTTCAAACAATGAGAGTTTTCTATTTATGAAGCCTAAAAGAGGTAAAAACACCCCTTTATTACAAGTACTTCAAACAAAAACTTATGCTATTTATGAAGCCTAAAAAAGAGAGAGGAAATGGTGCTTTGATTAAGGTGAAAAATGTGTTTTCCATCTATAATATTGTCTTTGCAATGAGCACTTTGTGTGTTTTTTCTGAATCAAAATTAGAATCAGAACTAGACACTTCACTAGCAATATTGCCTTTGTTTTGCTTCTGTGGTGTGCCTTTATCTTTCTTGTTTTGCTTGTTTTTGAACCAACAACGATTGATTTCATGGTTGTCCTTTTTACAATGTGAAAAGAACCTCTTTTGAGATTTATTTCCCTTACCTTTTGAGGATGATCCTCCCTTTTGAAAGTTCCTTTCTTCTTATCACCCTTATAGTTTGAATAAAGTGCATTTTTCGACACTTCATCATTTTGGAGATGATTTGCTTCCTCAGTTTGAAGCAAATTGACTAACTCCACAAAGGTGACTAATATTTGTGAAACATTAAAGGATGTAATCCAAATTTTGTATGATTCAGGAAGGGCTCTCAAGATTACTGAATTCAAAATGGTGTCTTCAAATTTGGCTCCTAAAGCATTAAGCTTAGACTTCAGATTTTCCACTCTGCAGAGGAATAGTTCTATTGATTCACCTGACTTCATATGGAGTGTATGAATTTGTGTTTGAAGGTTTAGAATAGTTTATTGATTCTTACCTTCAAAAATGGTACTAAGTGCATCCCATGTAGCTTTACCAGTTTTAGCTTCACTTATGTGAGGTTGGATCTCATCAGTAGTTGCAAGGAGTATCAACATGAGAAGATGATTGTTCTTTTTATCCCATGCTTTTTGATCTACTCCTAGTGATGCGGGTCTTGTTTCAGTACCATAAACTAAATCCCACATGTCCTCTACAGTCAATATGGATTTCATCTTAGTTTTCCATGCTGAATAGTTAGGACCCTTTAGTAATTGTGTATAACTTAAGTATTTATTGATAGTTTCAATGATGAAGGTCCTACAATTTGTACTAAGATGATATTTCTTTCACTCTTAAGTGATATTTAATGGCACCTGCCTAAAAATTCTCTTGAAGAGAGATAATCAGTTGGAGGAAATTAAGCCAAACAAATAAGAGATGAAAGATAATTCACTTAAAAAGATATTTAATGGCACCTACCTGAAAATCTTCTTTGAAGAGGGATAATCAGTTTGAGGAAATTAAGCCAAAAAAATAGAGTGAATTAGGGGTTTTTGTGTGTAGGAGAGAATATCAAATGAATATTGGCTTTAAATATGTGCAATGGTTAACACAAATTTATTAGTGAAATTTTTGGGTATGAATATTTCTTGATTCTATGACTTATAATTACAAAAGAAATAATGTAATAATCAAACAAGAATGCCCACAAAATTCTTATCACCTAGGTGTCAGATGCAACCAAAAATGCACCTAATTTGCCAATAAAGGTGTTGAGTAAAATTTAAAATGCACCTTTTAATTTTTGCAACAAAATTTGAATGTGTGTTGTGCAAAAAAGGATAGATTTTTGTCTCCTTGTCTTACAATTTTGCAAATAATGTGACAATAAACAATTGCATATCTTTTTTAATTTTGCAAAATAAACAAGTTTGATTTGTTTTAAGTGCTCCTCACTTTTGTGTTACAAATTTGCAAAAGAAATACAATTTCTTGTCTTCCCCCATTTGTTTTGCAAATTTAACAAATAGCACTCCTTTCAAGACAAGTCGACACATGACCCGCATTTGAAAGGCTTCTAGACCAGTTGACACTCTACTTGGTTTATGTCTTCAACACTCGAATTGTGAAAGGTGAGTGTGGACGAAAAAGGATTAATTGCATTAACATTAAAACTTAGGTTACATAGATTAAATAGGCAGTAAATAACCCATTTGAGAAAGAAAGGGGGAAAGGAGAAATTGGGGGAAAGGAAAGATGAATAGAATTCTCTTGTCGCCCAAATGCTTGCCGTCCACTGCCGTCCAGGTAAGGTAAAAGGTAAGTTACCTTTACCCAAGGTAAAAACAATTTTTTTAACATTTTACTAATGGTAATATTCCAACATTCTCCCCCTTAAAGTTGAGAGGACTAACTATATAGTCTCTCAGCTTTATAAATTGAGCTTTAGCCATGCCTTTGGTAAAGATGTCTGCTAGATTATCCAAAGTGCTAACAATATTGAAGCTCAACTGTCTGTTGTTCCACCATATCTCTTATGAAGTGATACTTCATATCAAAATGTTTTGACATTTTGTGGTGGATCGGATTATATGCCAACTGTATGGCACTAATATTATCACAATTCAGTTTGGTTGGACCAATTTTTTTTTCACCAATCTCTTCAAGGATTTTCCTCAACCAGAGGATCTGAGTACTGGCATGAGTAATGGCTATGTACTCAGCTTCTGTAGATGATAATGCTACAACACATTGCTTCTTGGAACTCCAAGTTATTAGTCCTGAACCTAGACTAAAATAGTTCCCTGATGTAGATTTTCTGTCATCTATATTACTGCCCCAATCACTGTCACTATAACCAAATAACTTCACAAAGTTAGACTTGTGGTAATGGATTCCAAAATCCAATGTACCTTTTACATATCGTAAATTTTTTTTGGTTGCTTGTAGATGCAGCTCAAATGGGCATGCCATAAACCGTGATACAAGAGAAAAAACATACTGTATATCTAGCCTAGTGTTGGTGAGAAACATTAAACTCCCAACCATGCTTCTGAAATTGGTCAAGTCAACTTTTGGTGCTCCATCTTCTTTGCTTAGCTGGATTCCATGTCCATTTGGTGTTGTAGCTGATTTGTACTGCTGCATAGCAAATTTCTTGATCATATCATGAGCATATTTCTATTGACATATGAAGATCCCATTCTTTGATTGATGTACTTCCATTCCTAGGAAGTGTCTCATTAATTCGAGATCCTTCATCTCAAACTGATTCATCATGGAGTTTTTGAAATCCATATTCATTTTATTATTACTACCCATGAATATTAGATCATCCACATATAAACAAACTATGAGGATATCTACTCCATTTTTTAGGTAGTATAGTGTTGGTTCACTCTTGCTTTTTGTGAAACCATATTTTCTTAAATAGTCGTCAATTCGTGAGTACCATGCTCTTGGTGCTTGCTTGAGGCCATAAAGTGCTTTTTTTAATTTATAAACAAGATTCTTTTTTCCTGGTTCTTGGAAACCTTGAGGTTGTTGAACATACACTTCTTCTATCAGGTATCCATTTAAAAATGCACTTTTCACATCCATGTGTTGAATTTTCCATCCTTTATGGGCTGCCAAGGAAAGAACAGTTCTAATTGTTTCTTGTCGAGCAATTGGAGCAAAGGTTTCCTCATAATCTATTCCATATTTCCGAGTAAAACCTTTAGCTACTAATCTTGCCTTGTGCCTTTCAATGCTTCCATCAGCATTGAATTTGGTCTTATAGACCCATTTACATCCAACACATTTTTTTCCCTTGGGAAGCTTCACAAGCTCCCAAGTATCATTTTTTTTAATTGAGGATATTTCCTCTTCCATGGCATCTTGCCATATATTTTCAATGCATGCTTTTTCATAGCTAGAAGGTTCTAGCTGTGCAGCAGCCAACAAAGCATAATTGACTACATCACCCCTTGGTTCATGAGACTCATCATCCCCTGACATTTGAATATTTTCAAGTCTTGACAAAATGTCATCCATCTCACTAGCTTGACTCCTAGTGTATCTTTGTTGGAAATTCCTATCCAACATTTGAGTAGATGGATGACTCTGTAGTATGCGCTTTCCTCTATTTGTCTCTTTCCTTTGAGAAACTGAATCAATATCCATCGGGCTTGGAGCGCTTATAGATATTTGAAATAGTTTTGGAGAATTTGGTGGTGCCAACAAAGAAGTCCCTCTTGGACTTGGTGTACCACTTGATGTACTTGATGAAGTTTCATGATGTGGAATTTGTGGAGGAGGAATTTTTCCACTACTTTTCTTGGGTTGTACCAATGTGGGAGGTACTAATGTAGAACTGTCTGAATTAGAGTCAAAATTAACAAATTTTTTATGACCCCATTCTCCCCCTTCATCAAAAATTACATCCCTGGAGATAATGATTTTATGTGTCATGGGATTGTACAGTCTATACCCTTTGGTTGAATCACAATACCCTACAAAAACACATGCTTGACTCTTTGGATCAAGCTTCTTTCTCTTCTCCTCAGGAATGTGTGCATAAGATAAAGAACCAAATACTCTGAAATGTTTGACATTTGGTTTCTTACCGTACCATCCTTCATAAGGAGTGATACCATCTAAACTAGAAGTCGGACTTCTATTTAGAATATATGCACTTGTTCTCACTGCATCTGCCCAATAGTTGTTTGTGAGATGTTTTTCCTGAAGCATTGTTCTTGCCATTTCAACAAGGGTGCGGTTCTTTCTCTCAGCCACACCGTTCTGCTGTGGGGTATAGGCAGTGGTGAACTGCCTTTTTATCCCATTTTGCTTACAATAATGAAGAAATTCATTTGAGGAGTACTCTCCTCCTTTATCAGTGCGAAGACATTTGACATAGTAGTCACTTTGCTTTTATACATTATTTCTAAAGTCTATGAAGCAATCAAATGCTTCATCTTTGTGTTTCAGAAAATAGAGCCAACACATTCTAGAATAATCATCTATGAATGTTAGAAAATAAGAATTGTTTCCAAGACTTTTTGTTTGCATTGGACCACGAGATGTCCGAATGTACTAGTCGAAGAGGATAGCTTGCTCTCCACGCTCGGCATTTTGGAAACTTTGTTCTGGAGTGCTTTCCCAAAGCACATGCTTCACATACCTTTTTATGTTCTGGAATTTTTGGTAGTCCTATCACCATAGCTTGTGATATTAACATTTTCAAGCTAGCGGAATTGAGGTGACCATATCTCAAGTGCCACAATTCACTTGGATTTGTAATAGAAATGTTTGCAAGTTGAGCTCCCCCTGGCTCACCAAATTTTAGAGGGAACAACCTATTCTTTGTCATAGGTACTTCTGTGATGACCTGGTTACAATTGTTTTTATCAAATATTGTACATTTTCTTTCATCAAAAACTAATTTGTAATGCTTCTCCATCATTTGGCCAACAATTAACAAATTGTGTTGTAGTTGTGGAGTATAGTATATGTCATTAACATTTTTAAGGCCTTCTTTTGTTGGAACTGCCATAGCTCCAATGCCTTCAACTTGCAAAGATTTATTATCCCCTAACTTAACATGAGATTTGTAATTTGAATCTAATGTAGCAAAGATATTTTCTTTGCCACTCATGTGGTTGGAGCAACCAGTATCCAAAATCCATGTATCATTTAGATTTTGATCTGGCTGTCCATAAGAGATAAAAAGGTTTGATGGACCTTCTTCTTCTCCATATAATGAGCCATATTGACTGCTTTGATCTTTTGAAGACTTTGACCAGTAGTCACGAGTGAAGTGACCTTGTTTCCCACAATTGAAACAAGCTGTTTTAGTCTTGTTACTTCCTCGTCCTTGATTTCCACGAGCTGCATTGCCTCTTTGGTTCTGATTGGCTCCTCTATTTTTATTTCAACCTTTGTTTTGATTACCTCCTCTGTAGGAGTTGCTTTGGATCTTGCATCTTTGTTTTTGTCCTCTGCCTCAGCCTCTTCCTTGTTCTCATCTTGCAGTTTCATTTGAAGTGAAGGCTTTGTCATCACCTCCATAGCTTGTTGAAGGGGCTCCTTGAAGTCGCTCTTCATGTGATGTTAATGATCCAATCAAAATATCAAATGTAAGAGTATAAAGGTCTTTGGATTCTTCAATTATGATAGCAATGTGATTCCACTTAGGAAGAAGTGTTCACAACACTTTATTCACAATTGTTTCATTTTTTGTGTCTTCACCTAAAGTTTGCATCATATCAACTATTGCTTTGACTCGTACACAGTAGTCTCCAACTCTTTCATTTTTCTTCATTCTGAGATTTTCAAAATCTCTTTTCAAAGTTTGAAGCCTGACTTGCTTTACTTTATCACTTCCTTGGAATCCTTCTTTCAAGGCATTCCATGCATCTGTAGAAGTTAAGTAAGATGCAATTCTAGGAAAGATACTAGGATCTAATGCTGATTGAAGATGGTATAATGCAAAAGAATTATTTTTCTGTGCATCTTTGTAGATCTTCTTATCATTTGCACTTAAAGTAGTCCAATCTGTTGGAGCAATGTATCCGTCTTCAATAATATCCCATAGTCCTTTTCCAATGAATAATGTCTTCATCTTGATGGACCAGTACTCATAATTATCCCCACTGAATTCGGGAATTGGTAGATTATTATGTGATCCCATTATTATCTACTAAAACAAGAAACCTCTCTTTTATAGTCTTATTGCAAAAAATACTTTACAAACTATCAAGCCCTGCTTGATTTACAATCATAAACAACTCACACTTGTTGTTCAACAATTACAAAATTGTCAGTGATTTGTTCATCATCATCACTGATCAATATTATTTCAGGAGAAGGAGGTTGAAGGATTTCAATTGAATTACTATAGTGAGTATATTCGGATCCTTGTGAAGTAATTGCAACTGTGTCGGATTGTTCAAATCTACTGCCAAAGGAGTTATCTTCTGAATCTGCTTCGTATCCTTGATCAGGATTTCTCTGGTGTGCAATAACCATGTTTTGCAACTGTGAAAAAACTGTATTAAGTCCTAGTGTTTTCACGTGCCTATCAAAGTTTTCAGGGTTTGTTTTCAATAACAACTTGCAGAGGGCATGATAACATCCATCCGATCTTATCATTTAAGAAAATTTCCCAGAAATTTTCTTTTACAAAGATTTCCTCTTAGGAAATAATAAAAAAAAATTAACTTTCAAAGTTTTTTTTTTTTTAAATTTACAATTATTTCCTCTCAGGAAATTTCTATCAACTTTGAAATTTTTTTTTTTTTTTTTATAAAAAACTAATGAACAGATATTTCCTCTTAGGAAATTACACAAAAAAAAATTATTATTTTTTTTAAATTTAAACTATTCCTTAGTTTTAAAAAAAAAAAAAATTAATTATCTATTGACCCCGCCGAGAGTCGATCCTGCGACCTCGCAGGTGTCAGGGCTGAGGGTAGCCACTGCGCTACCGGGCTGATCCGGGAGCAATGCGTGCTCCCCGCCCTTTAACTTCTGCATCGAGCGCGAAGCTAATGTTGGCTTCGAGCTTCGACACAAAGCTTGATTTTACTTGGGACTTTAGTCCCACATAGCCCGTAGGGCGATGTAAAAGCTCTTTAAAAAGATCTAAGCACAAAGTGCTTTGACTGCCTGCGGGCAGTCACTAACTCTGCAAGATCCTTTTGCCATCGATGCACATGCGGTTCACCACATCACCACTCCTCAGGCCGCGCATCAGCGCCACATCACCACACCTCGTGGATCACCACATCACCACTCCTTGGGCCGTGCACCAGCGCCACATCACCACACCTTGGGCTACGTGCCAGTCAGACGTCGCCATGTCACCACATCTTGAGAATTGTGCACCACGTCAACAGCACCTCAGGAATCATGCGGATCTACTGCTCCTGCGGTCCACTTCGTCTAGCTCCTCCAGCACCTTGAGAAACATGCTAGATTGCTCCTACGGGCTGCCTCAGGATCCGTGCCGCCTCGGTTCCTATGGGCTACCTTGGGATCTGTGCTGCCACCTCGAACTACGAGCCCCACCGCCTCGAGAATCGTGCCGCTCTGATACCAAATGTGAAAGGTGAGTGTGGACGAAAAAGGATTAATTGCATTAACATTAAAAATTAGGTTACATAGATTAAATAGGCAGTAAATAACCTATTTGAGAAAGAAAGGGGGAAAGGATAAATTGGGGGAAAGGAAAGATGAATAGAATTCTCTTGCCGCCCAAATGCTGCCGTCCACTGCCGTCCAGGTAAGGTAAAAGGTAAGTTACCTTTACCCAAGGTAAATTTTTTTTTTTAACCTTTTACTAATGGTAATATTCCAACACGAATAATAGGTTGAGCATTAGGATCACAAAAGGTTCAAAATTCTTCTCAAGGTTACAACAAAAAAATTGCAATGTTATGTCTTATATCCCCTTTAGAGGAGAAAACAAAAGCAATTATTTGGTTTTGTTGCAAAAAAATGACCTTTGTCCTTGCCCAATTTTTAAGTCTTTTGGTTTTGCAATAGAATATGGAGTTCCTATGTCTCTTTATCTCCAAAAATATGGGAGAAAACTATAGGATTTTGAGAAGTTATTGCAAAAAAAATGTTGAAGAGATGCTATGTTTTGCAACCAAATAGGTGATATCTTTGTCTCTTTATCTCCAAGTTTTGAAGAAAACAAAAGAAATTGTATGGCTATAGTTGCAAAAAACATTGTCTGGAATAATCGTCTAAGTTTTAATGCTTAAAAAATACATTTAATGATGAAAAATTTTATATAATAAAGGTTTTGGAAAAAAAAATCATCTAAAAATATTTAAAAATGATTTAGTTAACCAAAAAACACTAAACTATATAAAAAAATTAAATATTTTTAAAGCAAAAAAAAACTTTAGACTATAATTTTTCTAAAAAAAATGTTTGCACCTTTGATTTTTTTTTCTTGGAAGAAAAAAAAATTGTGCGCTGACCTTCGATCTCAAAACCTAGCATTGTCAAGGCTTAGGACTTGACCACTGCATTTTTGGGATGAATTTGAAATTCATCCCTCAGGTGCAAGATTTAATGAGCATGAGCCTTTTGAATAGGCTCTATGGGATTAATCCCACATGCATCTAGTGACGGATGCTTTAGGCCTTTATAGGCCTGATCACGCTCATTTGGATGCGTGATTGGCTTAGGCCATCACTGCACCCCTTTGTCATTGATTTCCCACCATGTTGCTCCATTGACCAAATAGAATCTGCCACATGTCGATCGACCCATGAAAAACCAAAATTTTCTTTGCCTATGTATCACCCAATTATCTCACCCCTTCAGTGTCCTTCGCCACATGTCACCATGCGGTTGGCTTAGTAGGTCTAGGTAACTGGCATCTGAGGTCTAGGTGGTCGATCGTAGCCTACTGGGAGTGATAGGATGCTCCTACCCTCGTGGAACTCCCAGTCAACAGTAGCGACATGGGAACATGAGGGTGCTCTTGCCCTTCATGTAGTCCCACTGGCTGTTTTATGGGGGAACAAGCCTGATTGGCCAAAGGAGTCCTCGAGGATGCATGTATGGCAGGTCTATGGCCTATCAGGTCTCTGACCCGAGTGATCAGATTAGAGCTGATCGTAGCTGATCCACCTCTGATGAGGGGTGATAGGGTCACCGGGCTAGTTGATTCGCCTCATATTAGGTGCCTAGTCACTGGCATAGCCGATCGTAGCCAATCTAGCTGACCCACCTTGGATGTGGGGCCTGGCTAGGCAGTTTGACTTGGACAGTCAAGCTCCTCAGATGGGAATGAATCGTGCCATCTCCTGCTCACCTATCGAGGTGAGGTGAGGTGGCCAAATGGTGTCACCTGCTCTTCCTTCGGGTGGGCAAAAAAAAATCTGGCTCTGATGCCAATGTAACAAATAGGTGCCCAAGAATTATTATGAAAATAATATATTTCAACATTAGACTAGACTTAGGAATGTCGTAGCCTTATATAGGTTACAAAATAGGATAATTAACCAATTAGCATAAGTAGCTCTAACGGAGTTGTTAGAATAGAATTATGCTAATAACCTAGACTAAAATATCTGACATAGGATATTTTAGTTTACTAACCTAAGTTAACCAGAAGATATTATAGAACAGTAAATATCTCCTGTGGTAAAAATTAAATATAATAACCTATGTAGTATAATGCAATATACTACCTATTTTACCTAGTGTAGTAAAAGGGTAAATTTCCCAAAGAATGAAATATTACTCTAACATTGCCATATTTATAATATTAAGGGAGTCCCCTTCAATGATTAGTTTCTTGCAACTTATAGAATCCAATAGATAAACTCCTTCGAATAGGGCCTTGAATTCAATGAAATAACTGGTTTGATGGCCCAGATTATCATAATAGGCTAAAATTATCTATTCATTATGGTTCCTTACAATCCCTCCAATACCTACAAGACCTAGATTCCATTTATATGCACCGTAAAAATTCAACTTCAACCAACCAATTGGAGGTGGATTCCACTTAAACCTAGCTCTATTCAAAGGCACAACAGGTCCAACTAGTTGAGGATTGGTATTGAATCTAAGAGATCTCTCCACTGATCATTCCTACTCTATAGTCACCATATTCAGATTTAGGGTTCTAATGTTCTCCACGAAAAAATAAGTCGGATATAACTTTAGTCGAATGAGCAACATCCTTAAATACCCTTAAGTTTCTTTCCATCCAAATCCACCACCAGATATGAGTAAGGCTAAATTTCCAAAACCGATGAAGGCAGAGATATAGGAAGGGAGAAATCCATTGGGTCAACACATCGTCTAGGTTGTTTGGAAACACCCATTGGATGTTCAAATATTTGAAAATGTAGCTAAAAACCTCCTGTAATAAAGGACAACTAAAAATAATATGGATTGGGGATTCCTCTACATTTTTACACCAAAAAAAAGCATTAAGTAAAATCATACCTCTTTTTTGATATTTTCTAAAGTTAAAAATTTTCCTTGTATAACCAGTCAGAAGAAAATTTTGATTTTCAGAGCCAGTCCTTATAGCCAAATTTTATCTACCAAAAATCGAGGATCGTAAGGACCATATACTACTAAATAAGCTAATTTGATAGAGAATTTCCCATCCTTATCTAATCCCTATATGAATCTATTTGTATTTTCTCTTCTAGGAATTATAACCCATTTAATGATATTGAAAATTTCATCAAATACCCTCCTTTCATCCACCAAAAGTCTTGGAAATTCAAATGGTTTCCATAGGGGGTGATCTTCAATCCTTTCAATGAAATTACAAAACTTATTCCCCCAAAAATAATTTGTAATTGGTTTGACTAAATCTAGCTCTGATCTTGACTCCAGCGGAACCTCAATCCTCTACACATCACTCCATAAGTCGATAAACATGACATCTCCCAAACACCACCTACCCCCTCTATGAATATCTGATTTTCATCAAATTAGACTGGACTAGAAAGCTAAACCCTAGAGGGGTAACGAGTCTCTAATAAACTACTTCCCATAATTTAGGTATTTGGATTTGACAATATCAACCCATCCCACTTTCTTCTCTTGAACCAGTATTCAACACTGCTTGGAAACAAGAGCTTTGTTCATGGATTTCAATATTCTAAGGTCTAAACTACTGTCCTCCTTCTTGCTGCATAATTGGTCCCACACTACTAGATAAAAAAAAAATTATCACTTGCTCCTGACCAAATAAATGAACATTGGATCTATTCTATTATTTCAAGAATCTTACCCAGGCATAGGAATAGAGAAAGGAAATATATCGGGATGCTTTGAAGGGTGGAATTAACTAACATCAATTTTATTGCTTGGATAAGGAGATCCCATTTATAGCTTGCAATATTTCTTTGGATACGCTCCACAACCAGTTCCCATAGGGATGATCTTGAAGCCCCAAAAAACATTGGCATCTCTAGGTATGCTGAAGGGAGAGACCCAATATTACATCCCAGAATATTCGTAATCCTCAACTGCCTTGTTGGAGGAGTATTGAAAAAAATAACACTTTTCCTAAAATAAAACTTTTGATCAACCACCTATTCATAATATTCCAAATACTTATGACTAATTTTGCTTATGGAATTGAAGCTTGAAAGGACATAAGAGTATCATCGACAAACTGATGATGGGATATGGGACTGATGGGCGTAGCTGGATTAAGGCCTACAATAGAACAACCACCCCCTAGAGATTCCTACATCAAAATAAAAGGTATGGGGACAATGGATCTCCTTGAAAAATTATCTTGCAGCTCCTAAAATATCCCAATGGAGAGCCATTCACCAGAATCAAGAACTTGGCTAAAGAGACACATGATTTGATCAAAATTATCCACTCTTGACTAAAGCCAAATTTATACAAGACATTTAAGAGACACTCCTAATCAACCATATTGCAATATTTGTTCATATCCAGCTTGAGTAAGGTCCTAGAATTACCACTTTTGGTCATTGAATGGATGATTTCATGGACTGCAATGATTCCATCTAGAATTTTCCTCCTAGCCACAAAACCACTCTATGGGATATCAATGATGCTTAGTAATAAAATTTTCAATCTATTCGCTAGGGTCTTTGTCAAAATTTTAAAAATAGTATTGCACATATTGATAGGCCTATAAGATGCAAAATCCTTAGCATCAACTATTTTAGGGATAAGCACCAAAAACATAGATTTGACATCTGAAGGGATCCATTTTGAATATTGAACATCTCTAATGACATCATAAATCTTCGGCCCTAAAATATGCCAAAATTTCTAAAAAAATATTGGGGGAAACCCATCAGGTATCGGTGCTTTGAGCCCACCCATTGCAAAAACTACTTTACTAATTTCATCATATAAAAATGGAGTATCCAAAATATTATTCATATTTGCAGAGACCATAGGTGGTATGTTATTTAGTAAGTGAGCTTAAACCTATTGATTTTTTGCTAACATGGGACACATGAGGTCCTTAAAAAAATTTAATGCCTCGGATCTAATATCTTTGATATCTTTAGAGAGTTCACCATTTGCTTTCATAATCACCCTGATCCTATCGTTACTCCTATGCCTTAGTACAGTGGAGAAAAAACAATTTGTATTTTTATCACCCTCCTTAAGCCATAGGGCCCTATATTTTTACCCCCACATAATTTATTCCCTTGCTAGAACATTATGGAGCTCTATGAGAATAGATAGTTCTTGCCTCTTTAATTCCACAAAGTAGTCTTGAGTTTTAGCTATCTACTCAATGTCCTACAACTAGTTGTGAATCTCCATATTTCTAGTGACAATATTTTTAAAAACTTGCTTATTATAATCCTTCAGCTTTACCTTTTTAAATTTCAACTTGGAGGCTATTTGTACAATTCAAGAACCTAAAAACCTATGAATCCATCATTCCTAAATTTTGGATTCTAGACTAGGGTGCTGAAGCCACATTGCTTCAAATATAAATGGTCAGGGAAAGAAAGTTGAATCCTATGTCTTCTCAGGCAAAATTGAATTGTGATCTGAGGTCAGCTTAGGGAGAGAGCATTAGGATGCATCACCAAAAAATGGGATACCTTATTTAGACACCAACATTCTTTCTGGACTAACCTAAATGGTTTAAATCCTAATTTACCTGTTACTCCATGTAAATCTTGACCCTTTCAGGTCCAAATCCATCAACTCCTTGGAGTAAACAAAAGAGGTAAATTCATCCATGCTACTGAGCACCAAGGTTCCTCCTTTTTTATTATATGGATATAAGGGTGTAATAAAATCATCTGCCAAAAGCTAGACCTCTTCTTTAAAATATTCTCTCATAAAACCAAGGAAATCTCAAAGCATGGTTCTAGAGGATCCCAAATTTGGAGCGTAAATATTCGAGGTTATCCATTTAAATACTGACTTATTGGAATAAAAACATATGTTAGTCACTTGGTAAGATATGAACATAGTCAACCCATAAAATATTTTAGGGTCCCACATGCACAAGAGACCCTTGAGGTGTCATTATTCGAGTTAGCTACGAACTCAGCCTCCTTCCAAACCTTCCTCTTAACTATTTCAGCACTACTACTATCCATTTTTGTTTCATGCAACAAAATTATATCTGGTTTAAAATATTTTCTAATGGATTCCAATGCATGATGTTTAGATAGCCCATTAAGGCCCCTAATGTTCCAGGATAAAATTTTCATTTACAATTATTCGAAATAAAATGCTCATCCTTAGATTAGGGGGACTGATAGAATGAATCTAACTTCAACTGCTTACCATTTGTACCCTTTTGCTTTTTGGACTTGAGCTTGGATTGAACTCCATTTGCAATATCAGCTTCCACCTCTCTACTTCTTTGAGCTTTATTGGATGGTTTTCCTACCTTCCTTGTAACTCCCACATCAATCGGGCCCTTGCACAGGCTTTTAGTTTTAGGATGCAATATCCTTACCTCTAAGTAACCTTCACCAGAAGAGTATTTGACATCACCCAAAATTGGGAGGTCCATTTTCAACTCCATATTCTAAGGATATACCTCACCCACCTGAGGTTCTTCAAAGCCATCCTACTCAACCTCCTTCAATTTTAGGCATTGAAAATATTTTTGGAGAAACTCCTTAGAGATTGGAGTCTCAAAAGTTAAATATTCATTTCTGATCACTAGCAAGCTAAAATAAGTACTTCCTAAGATCATACACCCCTTTTCACCATTTTTGGAAACCATTTATTTCATATCTTCCTCAATAACTTCCTTTTGACCAAGAGCCTCACCTGAGGGACCTGCAAAATCAGATCCCACCTTCTTTTCTAGTAGCTGGTCTTGATTTTGCTCTGGATTCCTTTTCTCCCATGTTCTACTTGAAATAGGCCTTCTTGTTTTAGATCAAGCATGAGCTAATGACATGTCCAAACTTATTATAGATTGAACATTTCACTATTTGATTATCATATACAATAGGTTGAATATATGGCCTAAAATTTGAAAGTAGATTAATGTGATCTAGAATATTAGCTTCAAGGTCCACCATAACACACATATGGGCAAAGACTAATCTAGATTTGGACCTAGTTATCGAGTCGATTAGGACTAGCTCACCTATGGATTTAGCTATGCCTCTGAGAATATCATCATGCCAAAGGTGAAAGGGTAGATCTGGTAATATAACCCACAATGGAACCAGATTAATTTTTTGGGTTATGGGATTAAAATCAGGTCCCCATTTTCGTAGAAAGAGTCCCCACTTTCCAAAGAACCAGGGCCCTCCACCCAAAATCTTCTTCGAATCCTCCTCGTAATTAAGCTTAATGAGGAAAAAACCATTGGAAGCTACCATAATATCCAGAGCTCCCTTAGGCTTCCACTTAACCAGGGCCTAATGTCTTATGGCATCAATGTCAGGCCTCCTCCCTTGAAATTTTCCAACCAAGTTCTAGGAACCCTCTTCCATGGTGATGGAAAAAATCTCATCCAAAATTGGTAAAATATCCTTTGAAGGAAATAGTTCAAAGAGAATCAATGACTTTCCAACAACAAAACCAAAAGCGATAACCTCAACATACAAACACTTACCTAGAGATGAAAATTTTCCTAGGTATTAGGACCCACCCAAAGATACGATAGGTGGAGCCCTAAGGGCCCCTAATTTAGGAGAAATCATGATTTCTCCAACCACCTCATCAGACTGCACCTCCCAAACTAGGACTCCAAAACCTTCTACCACTTGGGATTGAATCCCACTCCCAAGGGTCTCCTCCTAATTTCCAACCTTCAAACTACTAGATATATTCTCCTGCAGAATGATTGCCTCCACATCCATGGAAACTCTCTCCAAAATTTACACCTTCCTGCCATCACCCATTTTAAAATATATTGTATAATTTCCCAAATTCTATTGCCAAATAAAAATATTTTACTTCCTTGCCCTAGCACTACTACACTTGCCTTTGCTGCCCTAGCAGTTTTGTGGCACTATTAAAATATTTTCTTCAATGCCCTAGCACTGTTGCACTCACCTTCGCTGCCCTAGCACTATTGTGACACTGTTAAAAATTTTCTTCGTTGCCCTAGCACTATTGCGGTATTGTTAAAATATTTTTCTTCCCTACCCTAGCACTGCTGCACTCACCTTCACTGCCCTAGCACTGTTGTGGCACTGATAAAATATTTTTGTTCGTTTCCCTAGCATTGTTGTAACAATGATAAAATATTTTTCTTCACTTCCCTAGCACTATTGTGACACTGATAAAATATTTTTCTTCGCTAGCCTAGCATTGTTGCAACACTGTTAAAATATTTTTCTTTACTTCTATATTCAATAGGTACTTTAAACCTTTAAATCCAAATCTATATGCCAATTTGGTGAAGCATTTATTTGGCATGATAAATATTTTGTAGCTTTGGTATATTTTTGACAAAGAGGAAGTCCATGTTAAGTATAAGAATATTTAGGTAATTAAAGATTAACCTACCCCAAAGACTCTAATAAATCTCCACATCCTTTTGGATCTTATAAAATATAAAATATTCATATTAGGATTCTCACACATTGTTGGGCACTATACTAGGTGACCAAAGGAGGTGCCAGATCCAAGTTCCATTATGTTTAGATCCTAAACTTTTCCTTTGTGATTGGTCTAAATTAACCTTTAGAGACAATCATTGATATATTTAAGTATGCATTAGGAGTTGTCCTCAAAACATGGGCATCCAATTGCCTATCACAATTTCACATTCAATAAACTTGTTCAAAAATATCCTACATATGACAAAGAGGTATATTCCATTGTACAACAATGTAGATAACATAAGCACTATATCTTAGAAAAGGAAACCATCATATGCACAGACCACAAACCTCTAGAGTTTATTCAAATGTTGAAACTTAAGAAATGAAAGACATTAAAAGTGGATCATGTTTTTGCAATAATTTTATTTGATAATAAAGCACAAGAAAGTAAGGGGTAATTTAATAGTAAATTTTTTGACTTGACCTCAAATTATACCACTCACAACCATTCTTCATTTCTATGGGCATGATACTTCTAATCGGTGCACCTTGTATGAAATAAATTCTAATTTTATAGATGTATACCAAGATCTTTGTGTGGGTAAGCATATATTTTATTTTTATTTACAATATAAACTCCTCTATCATATGGGTCATATTTATGTTCTAGCTGTTGAGCACTCTAATATGGTTTAGGAAATTCACTATAGCAAAGTAACATGTCACTTTGGTATAAAAATAGGATTGACAATTCTTCAAATGTACTTCTATTGGCCTAAAATGAGGAATGATGTTGATAGGTACATCAATTCATACACCCATCACATTGTTCCTAAATAAACCAACAAGAATCAAGTATTGTATAAACTATTTCCAATGCCATCCATGTATTGGGAATTTGTCTCCATGGATTTCCTCTTAGTTTTTCCTGGATTTACACATGGTAATGATTGTGTTTTTGTAATAGTTGATTGCTTTTCAAAAATGGATATCATGATTCCTTGTATGAAATCCATTTCAATTGTGAAACCTACTAAGCTCTATTTTAGTCATGTGTAGACGGGATTTGGCTTGCCAATGTCCATTGTATCTAATAAGGATAGTATAATTTTTACACTTTTTAGCCCATCATTTGAAGTATTATGGACACAAAGTTGACCATGTCCATAACATTCCATTCTCAAACTAATAACTAGACACAGGTTGTGAATTTAATGACTATAGACCTTATTTAGATATATAATTCCAATCATCCATACACATGGGATGAGATAATCCCTTACTTTCAACATGTATACACTTGAGCTCTATGTAGATCTACCAAATATAGCCTATTTCATGTTTGTTTTGGGTTCCAACCCTTGAAACCCATTTATATAGATATACCTATTAAACCCATGGAATACTAACCTTAAGGGCAAAAATAATTACAAAATGGAACATATTTTATTAAATAGATTCAAAACATACAATGATAGGTCCATGACCTCATAATAATGACAAATAAAAATTACAAGTAACATCATGACCAACATCAGGTCTAATATCAATTCAAGGTTGGATACAAGGTATGGCTATGCATTCATAAAGAGAGACTTATAGAACCCCATAGGAATATCAAACCTATTTTCTATGGACCATATACCATCACCAAGAAGGTGGAAGAAAACACTTTTAAATTGAATATTCCTTCTTATCTTGGTTTGTGTCTAGTATTCAATATTAAAATTCTCAAACTCTATCATCCACCTTTATTGAACACTTCCACAGTACCAAAATGGATATTGAATAACATAATACAGACAATTTAGGATGATGTTAGCTTTTGAGGATATATGCAATGGAAGAGATCTAACACATTTTCTAATAATATGCAATAAATATAAAATAAAGTGAGTTTGCAATATGACTGAAATATACTATAAATAGAAATGATAAAATTACAATGTAGTATGGAGGAAATGGTCACTCAATTACTATGAGCTAAATAACTACATTGTGCTCCATAGAGGAGAACTACTATCTACTACACTACACTGGATAAGAACTTAACTTGATACTGAATTGATCTATGAGGCCCTTTATATAGGAAGATATATTCCTTGGCCAACACTCTACCTAGTTGTACAAGGGGACACCTTGCACATTACAACTTGCATATTGCCACTTGTGCATTTATTACATTTCTTGAAGTAACTAGCTAACTTTCCCCTAAAGTAATATCCTACTCTAACTATGTACCTAAGGTGGTACATTTATGTGATCCAAATGATGTAATATAATCTAAATCTAACACCCCCTATATTACATTATTTGGGTATTGAAGATTTCAATATTCAATATGGATCTTCTTCTTTGTCTTGGAGCTTGTATTATTCTTCTCTATTTTTTGTAACCTATTCAAGAAAGTAGTTAGTGTCTTCATATCCTATTGTTCTTGCTGAAAGAGATTTGACTTCATAATAATCTATAGATTCTTCCAGTTATTTTATTTCTTCTATCCTTTGAGCTAGGTATCCTTTTTTATTCACTTTTTGATACTTCAATTGGGGATAATTGGTTGTACATTGATATTTTTGCTGATTTTTATATTGTAATGGTTGAAATATGCTCCCATTGTTTATCTAATTTCCTTGATTCTTATTTTTTGGATTGAATCTGCAATAGTTAGTGCTATGACATTTTCTCTTGCATATATGACAATACCTGTTATACCATGGTCTTCGTCCATTTGATGATGAAGCAATATTTCCTTGTGGATTATCTTTTTATGCCAATGTTGCTTTAGTCATTTCATATTTAATTGTATTCTCTACCTCATATTCTTGAAGAATATTGATTAGGTCATCAAAAGAAGTATCTTTACTTAGGACTTGTAAATATGTTACCAAATATTTGTAGCTATATGGAAGTGCTCTCATGGTTACTTGAGTAAGAAGTTCATGGTTAATTTCTTCTCCTAAGGTTAAAAATTTCCCTTTAATATCTTCTACTTTCCTTAGGAATAGTTCTATGCTCTTGCCACTATTCATTTTTAGAGAATGTAGTTGAGTTTGAAGATGAAGGATAGTGGCTTTATTTTTTCCTTCAAATATATTTTCTAAGATTTTCCATGCTTTTGTAGATGTCTTTGTTGAAATTATATAAGTTTGTATTTCATCAGTGATAGAAAAGGTTATTATAATTACGGATTTTGCATCATTGTCATCAAAATTTTGAATTTTAGTATCACTTGTGTTTGGCATTTTTGCTATTCCTTGAGTTATCTTCCAAAGTTTTTCATATGCTAAGATTGCTTTAACATTATTTTTCCAAGAGAAATAATTTGGTCCCTTAAGTAATTGGGATTCCACAAGAAAATAAAATTTTTTGATGCCATGATGATCCTTGTGGTCTTCTTTTAATTTCCCTAGTATTGATTTGATGATGCCTTGGTGAAATTCTAGGTTTTGTAGAATGCCTTATGTCTCCCTAGTAATGTTGAATGATAGATAAAGTGCTTTTGGGAATAATAGTTCAATTTTGAGTTGATTTTGTAAAGTTTTATGGATAGCAAAAATCAACTTATTTTACACCTTATTTCTCCTATTGAACTTAAGAACTTTCTAGTTTAATGAGGTTCTATTTGTTGGAATTCTTTTGTCCCTTTAATGTTTCCAACTCTTGATTTTCCTTATAGAGCCTTCTTTTATAGCCTTTGATAATTTTATATTTAATGTTTCTAAATTCCAACTACCTATTTTGGTGTAGTATTCCTTATAACTCCCTAATATGGAATTTTAGAAAATAATGATATTTGCAATGTTAGATAATTAATCTATCTAGGTAGAAATCCTTATTTCTCCTATGCTTTAGATTGCAAATATTAGGCTATTTAATATATATATTCCTTTTTAATATTTCTTTCAAATATGGTTGATTTCTCTTAATTTTTCAACCTTATATTATACCTTATATATCCCTATTAATGAAAGCAAATTGGAATAAGATATAGTCTTACCTTTATGATCCCCTAAACCTCTATGTATCCGACATTGATTCTTAGACATAGATGACATCACTCTTTAGTGCTCTTTTGACTGTTATATCCAATGTATAGGCATAGGCTTTAGCTTCTCTTTAACATTGATGGTGGATGGTTTCTTTGACGACACTGCTTGGAAAATGGATGCTTCACATCTGACCGCTTTGAATAGGAGCATTCAATGCTATTTTACTACTATTGCTATGACATCGAAGCTACTACATAATTCTACCATGAGCTCAAATTTTGATGTTTCTACAAACTCAACATCCAATGCTCAAATTTACTTTGAATTCATTCTGATGCTTTTTCCAATATGGGTGCTTCTAAATAGAATGGAATCTTCCTCCTTTTGGACAAGTGGTGAATGGGAGTTGCAAATTGGAATTATTTCAATGCTCATGCAAATATAATGTATGTAACCTCCTCAATATTCCTTGTAACTCCTCTTGATTAGGCACTTGAAATTTCTTGAGCGTTAAGAGTTGGGATGTCACCTTAGAATGTTTGTGCCAAGTTGAACTCAAGGTATTTGTATGTAGACATTTACTATAATTATCCAGAAAGAATGTTATAACTCCTCTTGCACTTTTGTATCCTTTTTTCTTGGCTTGCTTCATTTATTGGACAACAAGCAACCTTTTTATTTTGTAGGTGTTTTGATGAGGACGTTGGATGGTGCTAGCTATGATGCTCCTTGGTTCTATGGAGCTTCGAATGGTGGTTTTGTAACTGACATTGGTGCTTCTTTTGGTGGATGTTCTTCTCCAAGTTTGAGACCTCAGATGTAGCACCTTTTACCCTTATTCTCTATACTTTCAATGTGTTGATTTTTGTGCTTCTTTATAGTGTAGATAGTCCTTTGTAATAGCTTCTTGTAATGTTGTATGTTCCACATTGATAGAAGTAGATTTTGATGCATTTTTACATAGATGAGCACCCTTTAATATGGACCTTTATGCTATCCTTTTTTGTCCACATAGATGTAGATTGATAATGGCATTATGTGGGATTTGATATTGTGAGTGAATGGTTGCTTCTTGATGCTTTGACATGGAGCAATGGTATCTTTTGACACCTTAAATATTGAGCAATATGTGCTCCTTGACAACTTTATTTTCTTGCTTGAAACCTACCCTTATACCTACTCGGATGATGACCATTCTCTTTCTTGTATTATAAGACATTTTTTCCTTCTTGAATGGACAATAATGGTGCTTGTATTAGATAGATTTTACACCAATATGATGGGTCGAATGCTCTTTTTCCTTTTTATGAGGAAAATCCTTGCCTTTAGTAATTTTTTTTTCTTGGAAAATTTAGTAAGAGTAAAACCAAGCTAATAATTTGTACATAATATGCACCCTTTTGAAGTAGAAAATTCTGCACTTATTATTTTAATGAAACCCTAAGTGCACTTTAAATATGAGACTATCCAAGTCTCGATTTTTAGCTCCTATTGTTGTTTTGATGGTGGCTTTCTTCTCCACTCCTTGGAGGAATTTGATCTGATTTTTGTGGCTTCTTTGGGCCACAAAATGTTGTAGGTTTTGTGCACCAAATAGTGTCTCTAGACACTTTGATAATCTACTAGTTTTTGTGTCCTTGATATTTAATCAATAAAGACAAACTAACCCCTTTGAGAGTAACTAGTTAGAGATCAACTAGTATAGTGCTAATGCAATTTTAATGGTAACAATAATCTCACCTTATTGCTCCAATAAATGAAATATCAAAATAATTTTATATGCACTTAATAATCTCTACAACTTTTAAGAGTAATCTATAATTTACCCTTAATGAATATTTTGTAATTTTTCACTACAATCAATATTGTAGGATATAGTCTTCTTGCATTCTAGATAAAAATAGGTAGATGATAATTTTATTTCTTTTGAAAATATCCAACTCCTATTTAATGTGCAAATAATCCTTAAAATGATTTTTCCCTTTTTGCACTTGAATACTATAATGCAATCTATCTTTCTACAAATTTTAATCTAAATATGGTGCTTAATAAGAATTTGATAATGAACCCTAATTTTAAGTTCAAATAATTATACCCTAGTTGCTTACCTCTTTGATGGCTTCTAAAGTAGATGTAGATATTTGTGGTTTTGATTCATGAAGTTTCTACCTTTCAATGGTTTAATTCATAGCTTCTTGGTGGTTTTCCATAATAGCTTCCTGCTTCACCAAATTATAGTCTTGAACTTTCTATCTTAAGCCTTGGATTTGGTGGCTTGATCCTTCCAGTGATATTTGCTTTTCTACTGTAGATTCAAATAACTCCTTTATTCTAACTATACCTCCTTATTATGAGAGGTAATCTTCTAATATCCTAGATTTTTTAGGTTTCTTCTATTTGAATCTTCCTTCAAGCTTCTTGTCAAATTCTGAATTCAAATAGGTTATTTTTCTTCTCAAGATTTTGAATGTCTTGAGGTCTTCATTGGATTTTTCTTCTATATTTGGCACTCCTTGACAAATTATTCTTATAGGATATGGCACTCATTGCCAAAATTTTCTTCTCTTTGGATTGTTTTCAAATGGTGACAATTGTCTCAAATTCATCACTATCAGGAGTTTTCTCCTTGGTAGTGGATTTCTCCAACGAGTTCTCCTAGGAACTCTTTTGATGATGCTTCTACAAGCTCTACAATAAGACTCTCCAAGTCTTCTTATTTTTCCTCCTTGAGACCTCTCCAAGGTCTTCTATCTTGCAACTTCTCTGGTCTTTTCTTCTTCTAGGCTTCTTTGGCCTATTCTTCTTCTAGGCTTCTCTAGCCTATTCTTCTTCTAGGCTTCTCTAGCCTATTCTTCTTCTAGGATTATTTGAAATTTTATTCTTCTACGCTCTATAGGTATTGATCTTGAATGGAGATCACCAATCTCCGATCTTCTTCTATGACTCAAATTTTGGAGTCTCTTCTTCCTTGAGTCTATTATAAGGCTATTGTGGCTATTTTCTTCATTTCTACACTTCACAGGATTGCAGCTCTTGTAATGGGACCTTTATCGAGATATTTGAAATCTTTAGTATTCTCCTTGTTGCTACAATTTCTGTAATTATTCTAAGAATATATTATTCCTAACTCTCTTGTAGGAAGCTTCCCAAAATTTTGTTGAATCTCATTTTTCTGTTAGAAACTAGAATTGAATAATTTATAATTCTTGAGATAATATTCACTAGTTTATTTGTCAATCTAGTGGTATGAATGTTGATTCCTAGTCTTCAAGAGTTTTTTTGCAACTCTATGGAAAGACTCTAGCCAAATATCTTCTCAAAATTTTTGTAACTAAGATTTATTTTAGTCCTTACTTTTCTAATATTTTTGACTACTGTGGCTATTTCTATAAATTAATCCTAATGGCAACTTTCACATGTAGCGATGCACAATGGTAGATCCTATTTGCAAAGATGTAGGTCAATAGTAGTAATGGTAACTCTCCCTATTCCTATTAAACTAATGGACTTATCTTATTATGGATATAGGCCTCCCTATCTCGTTTCTCTATGGCTCTGATACCACTATTAGATTTTGAGGATATATGCAATGGAAGAGATCTAATGCAGGTACTAATAAGATGCAATAAATATGAAATAAAGTGAGTCTGCAACATGATTGCAATATACTATAAATAATAATGATGAAATTACAATGTAGTGGAGGAAATGGTCACTCCATTAGTATGAGCTAAAGAGCTATATTATGATCCATAGAGGAGCACTACTATCTACTATATTGCACTAGGTAAGAACTTGACTTGATACTGACTTGAACTATGAGGCCCTTTACATAGGAATATAGATTCCTTGGCCAACACTCTACCTAGTTGTACAAGGGGACACCTTGCATGTTACAGCTTGCACATTACCACTTGTGTATTTATTGCATTTATTGAAGTAACTAGCTAACTCCCCCCTAATATAATCTCCTACTCTAACTATGTACCTAAGGTGGTACATTTACATGACCCAAATGATGTAATATCTCTAACTCTAACATATGAGTGGAGGATTAGATAGTTGACACATGGACTTAGACCATAAGAAGGTTGTTCATTTATATATACAATATGCTCAAGGTGGGACAACTAGGTCACTAAGGGAAATGGATCACAAAAAATTGATAAAGAAATAATTCCTACATATGATGTCAAAAGTTGATGTAATGGGGACCATTTCTTTTCAAAGATTAAAAAATTATCAAGGCATGTGACCTTCTTGGGAAATGTATTTATGTAGTAAAATTCCTAAACATTCATTTTTTAATCCTAACTATATAGTTAGTGGCATAACCTTGTGCTCAAGACTCTATTTTCATATATTCAAGAAGCATTGAAAATATTTTATAGAGAGAAAAATAATCTTATCTTGTAAATTTTCCATAGAAAATTTGTTAACAAATTTATGGAAGAAATAATCCAAAGGCCCTAAAAAATACAAAACACAATAGTTAATAAAACTAGTAAGTTTCTATTTTAGATTTTCATAGCCAAAATGCATCTTTATCCTTGTTGACATATTCATAGAAGATAAAATGTAAAAGTACAAGTCATATGTATGTAATTCCGACTGAAATGCACTTTGTAAGTGAATCATCACATTTTCATATGGGTGAACTTCTAACTCATGGAATATGAGCCACCACATTTCCATATGGGTGACTTTCCATATTTAATATAGTGGATTTTCCAACAGACTAAAAATATTGTATAAAGATATATGCACCCTTGTTTGTAAAGGTATGAGTGATGGATGCATATTTTTAGTCTCACATCTCTTTTTAGGGATTTATTACACTGTACTATGTTTTTAGAGAAATAAATTAATTATAGTATGTTGCTTATATATTCCCGTGTTCTAATTTTTTATAATATATTGTTTCTAAATAATATTTTTCATCTCTCTTAAATCAAAATTCTAATGTTTAAAATAGTCAAAATTACGAGTTTTGGATCAATCATCCTTCTTCTTCCCCAAGATAACTAGTGCATTCCAAGGTAATAAAATTGTATGAATCAACTATTTAGAAACTAAAAAAGTTAATTATCACTTAAGCTAAAAACACTTAGTTATTGTCATTTGATAGGGACCCTTAAGACTATAGCTCTCTTCTTGAAAGAACATCTACTAAAAAGTCAAACTTCCTAAGAGGATGAAGTCTTGGGAGCTCTTTCAAAAAGACATCATGACACCCATTCAAAAGTGGGTAAGCTTCAAAGTAGAATAATTTTCTTCTTTAAGATAATCAACATATACTTCATATAATGTGTATCTATTTTGTTGCATTGTTCTCAATTAAAAAGTTAAAATATAATTTAAATTGATAGGCTTTTAAACACATTGAATTATGGTATGGCATTCAAAATATTGATAAATTTTACCATATTGGTATAGAAGTTAACCATTTCTCTATGTTTCCATAACTAATTGAATCCAATGATCATATCATATAACCTTAAAAGGTAAACATACAAGTTCACCTTCATGGATAAATTGGGAATTCCAAACAATAGTGTAGATAAGCATTTCTCTACACCTCTCTTCACCTAGTTCTGTTTTGTTGATTTGTTCTCGTTTAAAAAGCTAAAATATAATTTAAAATCATAGGATTTTCAATACCTTGAGTGGTGGTATGGTATTCAAATTATCGATATGTTTCACCATCTTGGTATAGAAGTTAACCATTGATATATGTTACCACAACTAATTGACTTCAATGATTATATCACATAACTTTAAAATGGAAACATATAGGTTCACCTTAAAGGAAATTTTGGAAAATTAAAAATTGGTGTAGCCAAACATTACTCTACTATTCTCTTCATCTAGTTTTCATACTAATTAATCCAAGTATTTGTTGGAAATATTGAGCATATTGAGTTGTCATCAATGTCAAAGGTGAAATAGTTGAGAATTATTGTCAAGGTTTAAATATTACAAAGAAAGGCAAATATTCTTAAGGATTATAATATTTAAATATATTATTTAAATATTATAAAAGAAAAATTTTAAGAGGCTTGGGATGAATTGTTTAAAATCTTGGAACAAAAAGGTTTAAATGTTGGAGATAAAATGATTTAATATTACAAAGGTTTATGAGTTTGAGACAAAAACTTTTAAAAAGGAGTTTAAGAGATGTTAAGAAAAGGCTTTTAAAGTTGTCATAGGCAAAGTATGGGACAAAAGTGTATAGTATTTAAACCACAAGGGTTTAAATATAACAAGACCTTAAATATAATAAAAATGGAGAGTTATAATATTTAATTAAATATTATAATCCAAAGGTTTAAAGAAAGAGAAATCAAGGCAATAATGATTATTTAAAGTCCAAGTTGAGCTGACGTTGAGGAAAATTGAAGTCTATTGTGTGCATATAAGTACATGTTTTATTTCTCCATGATGTAAGGCATGTTTTTGATCTAATTTATGCGAGAGGTAAATTTTTCATTGTGATTAATAAAACAGCATATGGAAGAGGGACAGTGAACTCTGAAAAGTGTGCATTCGAAAGACATTGACATATCCATGCAAGCACCTGATTTATTCCACCTACTGGGATATCCTAGTCAATGGTTTGATCTACGTGAGTGCAGTTGAAGAGAGGATCGCATAGTTGAAACCTTTCGATGATGTCCTGGCTATGTAAGATAAGCAATAATAAGGATATAATATCATTCACATGTCTCGGTATGAGGTTCAGTTGTTTTAGTAGCACAGTCGGTTATGAGGCTTGCTTGAGGGCTTGTGTTGAGAAGGTCGCAGGGTCGAAACCCCTGGATGCTATTTTGCATGTGCATGCTAATTTTATCAATTTGTGCATCAAGGATAGTGTTAAATTTAAAAGGTGACATTTTAATTCTACTTTTTGCAGTAGAGAAGCCGGTTACAAGCGCTTGAGAAAGCACTATGTGGAGAGGGGTTGCAGTTTCAATTCACAATGGTAGCATTTGAGGTATTAATTTTGATTTTTGATTTGTCTGCTTTCAAGAGGGATTTATAAGGTATGTTAGGTTTTATTTCGAAGTGAAGGGGTTGTTTTTGGATGAAAAAAGAAAGGATTTATAAGGTGTATTAGACTTACTTGAAATTTGTATCCTGTATAAAGTGTGAGAAAATTATTTTTGAAGGTGATATAAAGTACTTTCTGATTATTTGAATTTTTTTTTTGCATATTAAGTGAAATATTTATAAGGTTGGTTGTTACTTAAAATAAAGGAGATAAAAGGTGTAAATTGAGATTAATTTTAATTGAAATATTTGTATTTGAAAGTTAGATCTACTAACTAGTTTTGAAGTGGCACTTTGAAAGCGAAATTTTTTTGAGATAGTTTTTTGAGGGCACATCTTCATCAAAGGAAGTTAAGAGGTCTGGTGATATCATTCCTTCTTTAATGTGTTTTATTGAACAAATATTTCTGAATTATAAGGTGGATAAATAAGGATTATGTATGAGCATTGTTGTAAATATATGTGTTAGGGTTTGATAACAAAATTATGCTTCATTGTTGAATGAGATTGGAAACACTTGTGCTAAGGTTTATGAACAAGATATGCATTATCATTGAAAGAAATTGGAAACACTTGTAATAGGATTTTGAGAACAAATTATGCATTCTTGTTGAAAGAATTTGTGAATCAATTGGCCATTGATGTGATTTACATTGAATGTGAATGATCAAGTATTAAAGACCAATTTTGTGAAGCAAATTTATGCATTATTGTGTTTGATATTTGAGAGAAAATTTACAAGGAATATAAACCAGTTTTTGTGAAGCAAAGTTATACACTAGCGTGATTTGATTTGAAAGGAATTTGCAAGAAGTAGAGAGCTGATTTGATGAATGTGAGACATGTAAAAGTGACAGACTTAATGAATATGAAAATAACATATTAAGCATTTGCATTGAATATTATTTGTTATATGTTCTTGAAATAATTTTAGGAAGAATATGTCTGAATTTCCTAGTTGAAAAAAGTATTTTTGAAAGAGATACAAGCATTATTTTGAACATAATTTGTGTGCAATATTTGGGATTGGTTGAGCATGTGTTATGAGCATATTTGAGTATGTGTTATGAGAAAATTTGAGTATGTGTTATGAGCAGATTTGAGTATGTGTTATGAGCAGTTTTGAGTATGTGTTATGAGCAGTTTTGAGTATGTGTTAGCGCATAGTTGAGAAGAGATATTTAAGGTAGATTTGAGCATGTTTTGTGAGAAGACTTGAAGAAGGTTTGGGCAGATTTGTTAGTAGGTTTTGTTGTTGATTTGAGCAAGCCTTGTGAGTAGGCTAGGTGTAGATTTGGGTATATTGATAAGTAGGTTTTATTTCTTGTTTAAGCAAGCCTTGTGAGTAGTCTTGGTGCAGATTAGAGCAGTGATTTAAGTAGATTTTATTATAGATTTAACCAAGCCTTGGGTTAATGCTTGGAGCAATTTTTGAGTAGAGTATGGAGCTAGCTTTGGAGTAGACCATAACTGAGAGGTGAAGTGTCTCCTATGGATAGATATCCACAAACCAGAGCTGATAGGAGAGGTGTCTCCTATGGATAGAGATCCATGAACTAAATATGAGAGGAGAGGTGTCTCTTATGGATAGAGATCCACAAACCAGAGTTGAGGGGATAGAGCTCTCCTCTGGATAGAGGTCCATGAACCAAATTTAAGGGGATAGATTTCTCCTATGGATAGACGTCCATGAACAAGAGTTGATGGGATAGAGTTATCTTATGGATATATGTCCATGAACTAGAGTTGAGGGGATAGATTTATCCTATAGATAGAGGTCCACGAAGAAAAGTTGAGGGGATAGAGTTATCATATGGATAAAGGTCCATGAAGTAGAGTTGAGGGGATAGATTTCTCCTATGGATAGAGGTCCACAAACCAGAGTTGAGGAAAAAGAGTTCTCCTGTGGATAGAGATCCATGAATCAGAGTTGAGAGGATACAGTTCTCCTATGGATAGAGATCCACAAAATTGAGAATAAGGGATTAGTGTATCCTTTGGATAGAGGTCCATAAATATTGTAATAGGGATTTTGTTCCCAAGATATTTTTGAGAAAATTTATAAGAAATATTTTCTCCATGGACATAGCCCACATTGGGTGAACCACATTAAATCTATGTCTCTCATAATGTGTGATGATATGTGCATTGTTTTTCTACTACTATTAATGATATTGGTTAACACTACTTTGGAAATATATTATAATTGATAACATTGGATAATATTGTTTACGGAAATAAAAGAAAAAGGTTGTCTTATATAGTTCACCCCCCCTCTTAGTATAAGCTTGTGTTCTTCAATTGGTATCAGAGTGGGTTCCTTCAGGGAATCCTAATAGCTTGAAGGAAGATCTTACAAGAACATGCATGGGCAAGAAAGGCAAAAGAAGAACCATGAGATCATATCCTCCTAAGAAGGAAGGAACACACATAGCTATGAAATAAAAGGAATATGCTTCATAATTGAAATCCAAGAAAGTAGAAAAGAAGATAAGTTTGTAAAAAGGAATAAGAAGGAACTAAGAATACTCAAATATTTTATTTGTGGTAATTTTGGTCACCTTGCAGATCATTGTTCAAAAACTGGGTTTAGTAGTAGTGAAGATGAAAAGGAAAACATACATAATCAAGACAGGTATGAGAGGAAGATCTTTTTTAGAAATATTAATGATGAAAGTCTCTTCGATAGTGAAAAGGAAGATGCTCCTATTGAATATCGAGGAGAAAAGAAAAACTCAAAAAATGATAATAAAGTCACTGTTGAGTTTGCTCATAAAAAATTGGAAAGGATTAGAAATAATATCTCAATATTGAAGGCTCAAGCACAAGAGAATGAATATGATACCATAGTTGAATACCAAGAAGAAGAGGAAATCGCAGTTGAGTTTACTCGTAAAGCATTAAAAAGTGTTAGAAAGGAGATCTCAAGATTGAAGGCTCAAGAAAAAGAGAAAGTAGATGCTCCTATTATTGAAGATCAAGAAAAGGAGAAATATGAAATTGAAGACCTAGAAAATGAAAAAGATCCAGAAAAAGAAGAGGAAGTCATATTTTATATGGAAAAGTAACTTGTTGATCTTGAAAAACTAAAAAAGGAGAACTTAGAATTGAAATATCAAGTACAAGAGGATGAGAAAACAAAGGCAAAGCTTCTACAAGATCTCATGGACCTAAAAGTTAAGGTTGAAGAGGCAAGGAAAATTGAAGAAGGTATGGCTAAATAGTTAAAGGTAAAAGAACTAGAATGTGAGATATTAGAACATGAAGTGGTTTCTCTAAGGTTGGAAGTGAAAGATTCTAATGATAAGCTACATAGGTTTGAGAAAATCTCAAAATATTTGGATGATATTTTCAAGGAAAAAATATCTCCATTTATCAATATTGAACTTGGTTTTGAAGAAGGATAACAGAAACAAGAAGGGTCAAGCTCAAGTTCAAAATAAATAGAAGAACTAGAAGAGATTGAAGAATAACCTAATAATTACACTAATGTGTTGAGAGGTTATAGTATCAAATATGAAGCAAAAAATGCACCATCAAGAGATATAAATCATCACAGGAAAAGAAAATAAAGAATAATGAGATCAATGCAACATGAATATTTCTTCTAGGGTTATTGTTACTCATGTAATCAATTTGATCATAAAGCTATGCATTACAGGATTCATGGAATGAATAATTATGGATTCACTATGAGTAACTTCAATTTATTTACCTAGGTGTTGTAGGTGATTTGGAGAGGAGAGGGCAATCCTCCAGAGGAGGTCCCAGGTTCAAATCTCCACCCTACCAAAAAGCTGAATTGGGTATCCAAAATGCAATTGATAATGTTGGTATGGGCTGGGTCAAGTGCGACTCCCAGGTGACTTTGATGGTGTAGAACCCCCTGTTCGTGGTCTATCAAAAAAAGGCGGCCCCACAAGGGGTTTTTTGCTTTAAAAAAAAAAACTTCAATTCATTTGAAGGTGGGTATTTCTTTCAAGGTCATTACTACTCATGTAATCATTTTGGTCACAAAGCTATACATTGTAAGGTTCATGATAGAAAAGGTTATGGCTTCACCAAGAGAAATTTCAGATCATTTGCACCTTCCAAGGACTACAACATCATGTGTTACAATTGCAATAATTTTGGGCACAAAGCAAAGTGGTGTAGAACAATGTTTCAAGAACTACCAAGAATAAGAAATAAGTAGGACATCTAAAAGGTTCAAAGAGTTATGACTACAAATGTTGGAGTAAGGTTGATAAAGGAGAAGAACATTGTAATTTGGGAGTAGATTTACTCCCACCCTAAAATTTATCACCTCAAGGAAATGAGGTGGTGAGGAGGTTGAGCTAATATTCTTATTTTTAGACCCAAAGGAGTCCTTTTCCATTGATGTCAAAGGGGGAGATATTTCAGTAAAGGGGAGCAACTTCTTAGGGGGCGCAAATTTGGAATCTAGTGGTAGTAAAAGGAAATATTCTAGAAGGGTTGCCATCAATGACAAAGGGGGAGATTGTTGGAAATATTGAGCATATTAAGTTGTCATTGATGTCAAAGGTGAAATAGTTGAGAATTATCTTCAAGGTTGAAATATTACAAAGCAAGGCAAATATTCTTAAGGATTATAATATTTAAATATATTATTTAAATATTATAAAAGAAAAAGTTTAAGAGGCTTGGGAAAAATTGTTTAAAATATTGGAGCAAATATTTTTAAAGGCATGAGATAAAATTATTTAATATTATAAAGGTTTATGAGTTTGAGATAAAAGATGTTAAAAAGGGGTTTAAGAAATGTTAAGAAAAGTCTTTTAAAGTTTTCATAGGCAAAGGATGCGACAATAGTGTATAATATTTAAACCACAAGGGTTTAAATATAACAAGACCTTAAATATAATAAAAAGGGAGAGTTATAATATTTAATTAAAAATTATAATCCAAAGGTTTAAATAAATAGAAATCAATGTGCCAATGATTATTTAAAGTCCAATTTGAGCCGACATTGAGGAAAATTGAAGTCTATTTGTCTGCATATAAATACATGTTTTATTTATTCATGATGTAAGGCATGCTTTCGATCTAATTTATGTGAACGATAATTTTCATTACGATTAAGAAAAATAACAAATGAAATAGGGACAATAAACTCTGAAAGTGTGTGTTTGAAAGACATTGACATATCCATGTAAGCACTTGAGTTGTTTCAACTATTGGGATATCTAGCCGATGGTTTGATCTACGTGAGCACTATTGAAGAGAGGATCACAGAGTTGAAACCTTTCGATGATGTATTGTCTAGGCAAGATAAGCAAGAACAAAAGTATAATATCGTTCATGTACGCCGGTTTGAGGTTCAACTTGTAGTAGTGTAGCCAGTTATGAGGCTTTCTTGAGGGCTTGTGTTGAGAAGATCATAGGGTCAAAACCCTTGGAAGAAATTTTGCATGTGCATGTTGATTTTCTTGATTTGCATACCGAGGATAGTGTTAAATTTAAAATGTGCCCTTTTGATTCTACTTATTGCGATAGATAAATCAGAGTTGAGGGGATAGATTTCTCTTATGGATAGAGGTCCACGAACCAGAGTTAATGGAATAGAGTTATCCTATAGATAGAGGTCCACAAACTAGAGTTGAGGGGATAGAGTTATCCTATGGATATATGTCCATTGACCAGAGTTGATGGGATAGATTTATCTTGTGGATAGAGGTCCACAAACCAAAGTTGAGGGGATAGATTTCTCCTATGGATAGAGGTGCACGAACTAGAGTTGAGGGGATAGATTTCTCCTATGGATAGAGGCCCCTAAAACATAGTTGAGGGGATAGAGTTATTATGTGGATAAAGTTCCATGAACCAGAGTTGAGGGGATAGTGTTAGCCTATGAATAGATATCAACAAAATTGAGCATAGGGGATTAGTGTCTCCTTTGGACAGAGGTCCATAAACATTGTAATAGGGATTTGGATCCCAAGATATTTGTTGAGAAAATTTATAATAAATATTTTCTCCATGAACGTAGCCCACATTGGGTGAACCACGTTAAATCTATGTCTCTCATTGTGTGTGATGATATGTGCATTACTTTGCTACTTCTATTAATGATATTGGTTAACACTAATTTGGAAAGATATTGCAATTGATAAAATTGGATAATATTGTTTTTGGAAAGAAAAGAAAATGGTTGTCTTATACAGTTCACCCCCCCTCTTAGTATAAGCTTGTGTTCTTCAATTGGTATCAGAGCGTGTTCCTTCAGGGAAGCCTAACAACTTGAAGGAAGATCTTACAAGAACACACATGGGTAGGAAAGGCAAAAGAAGAACCATGAGATCATATCCTCCTAAGAAGGAAGGAACACACATAGCTATGAAAGAAAAGGAATATGCTCCAATAATTGAAATCCAAGAAAGTGGAAAATAAGATAACTTTGTAAAAAGGAATAAGAAGGAACTAAGAATACTCAAATATTTTATTTGTGGTAATTTTGGTCACCTTGCAGATCATTGTTTGAAAATTGAGTTTAGTAGCAGTGAATATGAAAATAAAAATAGGTACAATCAAGACAGGTATGGGATTGTAAATAGTAGTGATGAAAGTCTCTTCGATAGTGAAAAGGAAGATGCTCCTATTGAAGATCAAGGAGAAGAGAAAAATTTAAAAAATGAAGAGAAAGTCACAATTGAGTTTGCTCGTAAAACATTGGAAAGGATTAGAAAGAATATCTCAAGATTGAAGGCTCGAGCACAAGATAATGAAGACCTGTAGTTGAATACCAATAAGAAGAGGAAATCATAGTTGAGTTTGCTCGTAAAGCATTGGAAAAATTTAGAAAGGATATCTCAATATTGAAGGATCAAGAAAAAGATAAAGTAGATGCTCCTATTATTGAAGATCAAGAAAAGGAGAAAGATGAAATTGAAGACCTAGAAAATGAAAAAGATCCAAAAAAAGAAGAGGAAGTCATAGTTGATATGGAAAAGGAACTTGTTGTTGATCCTGAAAAACTAAAAAATAAGAACTTAGAATTGAAATCTCAAGTACAAGAGGATGAGAAAACAAAGGCAAAGCTTCTACAAGATCTCATGGACCTAAAAGTTAAGGTTGAAGAGGTAAGGAAAATTGAAGAAGGTATGGTTGAACAATTAAAGGTAAAAGAACTAGAATGTGAGAGATTAGAACATGAAGTGGTTTCTCTAAGGTTGGAAGTGAAATATTCTAATGATAAGCTACATAGGTTTGAGAAAAGCTCAAAATATTTGGATGATATTTTCAAGGTACAAAGATCTCCATTTATCAAGATTGGACTTGGTTTTGAAGAAGGACAAGGGAAACAAGAAGAAGGGTCAAGCTCAAGTTCAAAATAAATAGAAGAACCAGAAGTGATTGAAGAAGAACCTAAGACTTATGCTAATGTGTTGAGAGGTGATAGTATCAAAGAGGAAGCAAATAATGCACCATCAAGAGATAGAGATCATCACAGAAAAACAAAGAAAGAATAATGAGATCAAGGCAAGATGAATATTTCTTCCAGGGTTATTGTTACTCATGTAATTAGTTTGGTCATAAAGTTATGCACTGTAGGAGTCATGGAAATAATAATTATCGCTTCACTAAGAGGAACTTCAATTCATTTTAAGGTGGGTATTTATTTTGAGGTCATTGCTACTCATGTAATATTTTTTGTCACAAAGCTATACATTGCAAGGTTCATGATAGAAAAGGTTATGGCTTCACCAAGAGAAATTTTAGATCATTTGCACCTTCCAAGGACTACAACATCATGTGTTACAATTGCAATAATTTTGGGCACAAAGCAAAGTGGTGTAGAACAGTGTTTCAGGAACTACCAAGAATAAGCAAGAAGTAGGACAACCAAAAGGTTCAAAGAGGTATGACTACAAAGGTGTGGAGGAAGGTTGATAAAGGAGAAGAGCATTGTAAGTTGGGAGTAGATTTACTCCCACCCCAAAATTGATCACCTCAAGGAAAGGAGGTGGTGAGGGGGTTGAGCTAAGAGTATTATTTTTAGCCCTAAAGGAGCCCTTTGCCATTGATGTCAAAGGGGGAGAGATTTCAGTAAGGGGGAGCAACTTCTCAGGTGAAGCATATTTGGAATCCAGTGGTAGTAAAAGGAAATATTCTAGAAGGGTTGCCATCAATGACAAAGGGGAAGATTGTTGGAAATTTTGAGCATATTGAGTTGTCATTGATGTCAAAGGTGAAATAGTTGAGAATTATCATCAAAGATGAAATTTTATAAAGCAAGGTAAATATTCTTAAGGATTATAATATTTAAATATATTATTTAAATATTATAAAAGAAAAATTTTGAGAGGCTTGGGATAAATTATTTAAAATCTTGGAACAAAGAGGTTTAAAGGCACGAGATAAAATGATTTAATATTACAAAGGTTTATGAGTTTGATACAAAATATTTTAAAAAGGGGTTTAAGAGATGTTAAGACAAGTCTTTTAAAGTTGTCATAGGCAAAGGATGGGACAAAAGTATATAATATTCAAACCATAAGGGTTTAAATATAACAAAACCTTAAATATAATAAAAATGGAGAGTTATAATATTTAATTAAATATTATAATCCAAAGGTTTAAAGAAAGAGAAATCAATGTGCCAATGATTATTTAAAGTCCAAGTTGAGCTAACATTGAGGAAAATCAAAGTCTATTTGTGTGCATATAAATACATGTTTTATTTCTCCATGATGCAAGGTATGCATTTAATCTAATTTATGTGAATGACAAAGTTTTCATTGTGATTAAGAAAAATAGCATATGAAAGAGGGACAATGAACTTTGAAACGTGTGCATTCGAAAGACATTGACATCTCCGTGTAAGCACCTGAGTTGTTCCACCTATTGGGATATCCCAACCGGTGGTTTGATCTGTGTGAGCACTGCTGAAGAGAGGATCACAGAGTTGAAACCTTTTGATGATGTCCTGTCTAGGAAAGATAATTAAGAACAATGGTAGAAACCCCTGGAAGTCATTTTTCCATGTGCATGTTGAGTTTCTCGATTTTCATGTCGAGTACAATGTTAAATTTATAAGGTTCCCTTTTAATTTTACTTGTTGTGGTAGAGAAACTGGTTACAAACACTTGAGAAAGTTCTACATGGAGAGGGGTCATGGTTTCAATTCACAATGGCAGCATTTGAGGTATTAATTTTGATTTTTGATTTATCTGCTTTCAAGACGGAGTTATAAGGTGTGTTAGGTTTTATTTTGAAATTGTATTTTTGTATATACAATGAAGGGTTTTTTCTTGCATGAGAAAATAAAGGATTTATAAGGTGTATTAGGTTTACTTGAAATTTACATTTTGTATAAAGTGTGAGAGAATTATTTTTGAAGGTGATATAAAGTATTTTATGATTATTTGCACATTGAGGGAAAGATTTATAAGGTTGGTTGTTACTTAAAATAAAGGAGATAAAAGGTGTAAATTGAGATTGATTGTAATTGAAATATTTGTATTTGAAAGAGATATCTACTAACTAGTTTTGAATTGGAACTTTGAAAGGGAAATTATTTTGAGATAGTTTTTTGAGGGCACATCTTTATCAAAGTGTAGACATAAAAAATGAATCATATCGAGGTGACTACTCATATGGGACATGCTAATATATCATGTGAATGATCTTGGGAAAATCTAAGGTGAAGAAGTGGTTTTAACCACTCAATTTAGGCAATCTTGGCCTAATCAGTCTTAGTTATGACTGACACCAGTGGCTAACAATGGTAGTCACGTCTCAAAGCCGCAGCTAGCATCAAAACTATTTTGAATCTCGGGCTAAGCCAATTTTATTTACAATAGTCTGGGCAAAGAAAATTCAAATGATTTTGGGTAGGGAAACTTCGAGAGCTTTCCTCCCAAGTGATTCAACCTCCTGGATATTGAACTTGGCTTCCCAAGCAAGCCAAGATTAGATATTAGGAAGGTTATAAGACCCCCATCCAAATTAGGGAGAGTTTTGGAACAATATTTAATTGAAATGTAGAGAATCTCTAGCGAAACATATAGTGAATTGACAACCCTTGAGGAGAGTCAAAATGCTACTCAATTGTGGAGTGACAAGCATAAACCCATCAATGGAGCTTTCAAAAGACTAGGAAGCATCAATTGAAAAATCAAGTTAATCGAACGTGAATCTCATAAAATTCAACTACCAATCCATCTTGGGATACAGAGGTGACCCTTGATCATCAATTCCACAAAGGGAATTAGAGATCCAAGCCTTGATTATAAGAGCAAGAACACTTCTAGCTCAGCCATGACTAACAGTGCCAGTTGCGCTTCAAACCCATAGTGAGGGTTTGATCCTTAATTTAGTTTGTTTTAGCATTAGATTTCCATTTCCAATTGTGCAATTAGCTTAATATAGCATAGATTAAAATTTTTACAGACATTTGATCGGTCAATTTAATATTTAGAGGTAGATTTGCTTCCATTTCCTTGCAATTGTTAATTTAGACTAGTTGCATGCTTTTCAAGTTCTAATAACTAATTAGGATACATAATAGTTAGATTTCATGTTTTATTTACATGCTTTACAATAATTTTATGATTTATTGCATATATTCATATATTTACATGCTTTATTTATTTCTTTATCATTAATTTATGCAATTTTCCATCAAAATCCTCATCAAGAGAAGTCTCCTTTGTCATTAACCTCTTTCATGTTGCTTCTTGAACGTAGGGTTTATAGGATCTATTCATTTTCAAGGCATTTAAGGCAACATATACCTACAACCAAAGGAGAATAAGTCTATATTTGGCCTTAAGCAGTTCGTGTACCTTCTAAAAAGTTTACGTAATTACACCTCCCCCTCATTTAGAGGGTCTTCAATATTGTATCAATTGTATAAAAAATTGAGTATCCCTAAGAGGGACGTATATGTAATTTGGATTTGACAAAGTTTTAATAAAAGGAAACCCTATTTCTTATTAAATTTATTTTTGTCTATTTCTTTATTACTTTAATACTTGATTTTAATTGATGCACTAGTTGAGTGTATGCTTTTTAAATCATTATAGATGGTGATCATGGTGGGACCCCCAAAAATTTTGCAAGTACTAATGGATTTTTAAACCTTTTTTTTGCAGGTGTTAGCCATGCTTGATAGCTACATTGCACAGTCTCAGTCGTGCTTGACAGCCATGCCTAGCACCAGATCAGAAAAGTAGATAGATATCAGACTATCTCTCCATTAGATGAGAAACCCAGGTAACCCTGATACTCTATAATTTTTCTATTTTTCTATTTTCACTACTATAGGTAATTAAATCACCTAGATAAATAGTAAAGTGAATAATTTCTATGCAATTTTCATGTTTTCTATCAGCCACACTTGACATAAATGACTAGCTCTATTAGTTGCACCTATTAAATGTGACCAAATTCTTGGCCCGTGGCTCTATCCCGAGGTGAGCACTGTTACCTGTGGTTTTGTCCCATGGCTAACACTTAGAGTCTATTTTTAGATTTTGCTTATTATAGACCAATCATAGGCTTGTTAGAACATTTAATCTACATTATATTAAAAAATATATAGATTATTTAGATGCATCTTTCTAAATGTTAAACATATTTATCATTAGGTATTTAGGAAAGAGCATTGAGTGCTTGGTGTTGCATTTTTACTTTCATGCAAAATTTAAAATGAACAAACACACACCACACACTACTTAAACACTGGTGAGTTGGAATTCATATCCAACCACTAGTAGGGTTCAACGACGGTGGTAGTGATTTCCATTCGTTCGCACAACTCCCTCAAACCTTGTACTATTTCCCAATACTAAATCTAAGATGTGTACTAACTATGCAAAGTAGCACACATTCCTCTTTGGAGGGGTGTATCACTGCACACAAGGTGCTAGGTGAGGATTGGAAGGACCTATGCTCCTTTCCAGGGTGTGGATTTCATATCCATATTTTGAGGGGTTTATGTGACCATGACTTTCATTGCTCATTGTTCGAGCTACGAGCATACAGGTGAAAACCCTTAAAATATTGAGCATTACATCAACAATTTTAAACACGATGAGAGTAGTTTAAGTTTTCAACAAATTTTAAAATACATAAAACCATTGTAGGGCTCACAAATAAAATTTAAAAGAGAATCACTCTAGTTTGCTTTGTTTACTTTAAAATCTACATACGACATAATACACATCATGGTTAGTACATGGAGAGGTCAATATCTATGTAGAACCAATGTCAAAGCCGAAGCTCCACCAAATGCATAGTATAATACGTCAAACCCTTAATAAAAAGATCCTCCTAAACGGAGTTCAGTGAGCATTAGAGGGGTTAAATCTACACACAGGGATTCTCATAAGAATACCCCATCCAGAAGAGGTAACGTACATGCCTCACAAGATAGATCTGAGTATGGAAGATCCCAACATGGGACCTTTGAGCATGGAATTATATATCATGATCATACACATCGTGGATCCATTGGATTCACTAAATAGTACATCATCGAGGAAGGAACTATAACTAAGTTAGTGCCCATTTGTACTTGATATAAGGGAGGCTACAAGCCCCTGTCAATTCAAAATAGACAAGTAGAAGATCCTCCCATTTAAGGGTAGGAAGAGAGGTCTGCTTCAAAGCATAGGCCCAAACATACTCCAAACAATAATGAACTTGGTAAGTTCACATTTGATATGTCCAAAGTTGGAATCAATGGTATGCCACCACATGATCCATGGTGCACTAGATAATTGAATGGTATGGATAGAGTCCTAGGGTAGCTAGGATATAAACCCTCAGTTTCACACTCTCATTCTATGAGTTATTTTAGTGAAAGCACAAGTAGGACCATCCAATAACCAAGAGAATGCTCTAAGTCTTCTCGTAGTATAATTTCCTTGTCGATCCACATGGGCATAAAGCATAGAAAACATTAGAACATGAATGCTATCTACAAAAACAAAGGAAAAAGCATGGAAAACAACTTTGTTGGAGTTCACATCGATAAAGTTACTCGAATAGAATAGATACACCAGATATCACATACGATCGATATTATAGATCGATCATAGAAACTGGTTTTAGAGCAATGACATCAGATCTTCCAAGACCAATTGGAATATGTCTGTGTAGAGCATGAGTGTCTAAAAAATGAGGATACACAGAGATAGAGGTTACTAAGGTAGCATATTTTTGAGCAATACATGCATGAACAACACATCCTTGATCAAAAGGAGAGTGCTGAGTGAGAGGATCGATTGGATCATGCTAATATACCCTCTCATAGTGAATATAGGGAGCACATTCATAGACGTGCTGCTTTATAGAATGATCTTCATCTTGAGCACATTAACACTCCTACTCACCACACGACCTAGAACACAATGCAGTACCAAGTGCTGGAATATCATGGGTGAGCACAATTGAAGAAGTAGTAGGAGATAAACAAGAATAGGAATATCTTGAGATCTCCCTAGTAGATGTGGAGGATGAGCCTAGTTCTCCAAATTGACCAAAGAAGAATTTTCCTTCAAAGACTCCCCAATGACCTCTCAAATAAGAGGAAATTCTATATTTGAAGGCCTATTAAACCTTGGAAGATAAGGTTCAAGCAATAGATAAATAAGGGATGGCTTATCAAAAGCCAACCTTGAACAAGATTCATAATGAGCCTTTGTGCTCATCAGTGCCCATTCTAGAATATCCTAAGCACTTCGAGATGCCAAAGTTGGAGAAATTTCAAAGTGAGGAGGATGCTCAAGAATATGTTACGATATTTATGGACATGTGCTTTTATATAGAAAGTAATGATGCTATTTTGTTGAGAACCTTTGTCACAATCCTTTTAGGCCTAGCCTGAGAGTGGTTCAATCAACTTAAGAGGCACAAAATAACTAGCTTCGAATAGTTGGCTAATGCATTTCTTGAACTCTTCTCCTTATGCATCAAGAAGAAGGTAAACTTATCTGATATGGATGCTTTAATGCAACATGATGATAAGCCGATCATGGATTATGGGAAAATATGGAGAAAGATAATAGTAAAGTTATAATTTTTTATTCTGACCATAGAACTAACTCAGATGTTTACCAAGAGTTGTGTGAAGCATATCTTGTTACTACTATAGTTGTAACAGTATCAAACATTCAAGGAAGCGTTGGCACAAGCCAAGGTAATAGAGGACATCAAGTTACAAGAGGGTAATTTGAAGATCTAAAACAAGAAGAACACCCACAATAGAAAGAAACAGGCCAAGTTGGCCCATGTAAACCAAGTGGTGTTAAACCTCCACAAAGGGGATAAGGGGTAAAAACAAAATTATCATGCCCAACCTCCTCCTGCATGATACGATCAACGCAATAATAACAAGAAGGATAAAAATAAAGAATAGTGTCCACCTCACAACTTCACACCTTTGTCAGAGTTGATGACATCGATATTCCATAAACTATGTGAGGCAAAGCCCTTCAACTTATTGAATATCAAATTAATAGACCCTAATCAACCCAAGCCAAATGGGTATAGGGACGATTTGTATTGCACTTTCCACATAATGAAAGGACATGACATCGAAGGATGTTGGAGTTTCAAACATGTAGTGCAAAACATGATTGAAAGAGGAGAGCTAATGGTGGACAACCCTCAGGCTTCAGATAACTAGAATATGGGGATTTTCAATAACCCCTTACTGAATCATGAGCCACCGAGGAACAATACTAGTCATGTGAATCAAGTGCAAGTAGATCCACCAACTCAAGGATTCATCAGTATGGTCAATGTTGTCATGAGAAAATGGAGGTATGAAAGACCAAATATACCTCTAGCTCTAATTAGGGTGCATATTGCACCTCAAAAAATGCCAGTGTAAAATTTTCTAGGCCCACCAACTAGACCGATGGTGACTATTAGGAGTAAGCTTGCTCATATCTTGTAGATATATCCAGTGAAGTTTTCAATCTATGAACTGATTCAGTAGTCTCCTAAGCATAGGGAGATACTCATGGATATCCTAACATCCATTGAATTTTGTTCCTAGGATGCTAAAGCATTCATTAACTTCATGGGACATGTGCAGTAGTGTAGTGAACCAGTGATTCAATTCAATGATCACAAGATTAATATGGTCTCCACTGCTATAGTAGACCTACCGCTACATATAATTACGTGTGTAAATCACACACCATTCAAACATATTTTGATTGACATAGGTTCATAAATAAACATATTTACAACCAAGGTATTGACATATCTAAAATTATCGAAGTCACACATTGTACCTTCTACTTTCATCTTGAGAGCATTTAACAATGCACTATGATAAATGGTAGGTACTATAGATATTTTGATTTAGGTTGGAATTAAGACCATCCCTATGATGTGCCATGTGATAGAAGGTGCCATGTAGTATAACATACTCCTAGGGAGACCTTGGATTAGAGAAATGTGTTGCATTCTTGATTCTGCATTAGTGTATTAAATATATACACGAGGTACAAGTTCACATGGTGCCTTCTAATGAATAGCCATTCAAATATGTGAAATTAGTTGATTTACCAAGATATTTCATTCTCCTATCAACACATTTGGATATAGAGTCGATGTTTCCAATAAAGCATCTAGAAGGTAAATTAAAAGGAGTGTGTGCAGGACATTCTGCAAGAACACAACTATTAGAGCACACAACATCAACTTCAACAAAGCCTATGACATCCATGATTCTTAGGAATGATAAGAATCTTAAGGTAGTTATGGGTGAAAAAGAGCCAAATAAAGCACCCAAGGTAGCAACTATCGAGGTTCCTAGTCCCATTTATGAAGGGGATGCTCAAAATCAAGTCAGAGAGGTACCTCAACCTGCCTCGCTTGCTTCTTCACTAGGGTCATCTGCACCATAGGTTATCGTACATTTGGTTAATCCTAGATTACTAGAATATATCATGTAGAACGTGACATTCACACTATTTATCAAAACTGCATAGGATATGGACCGATATCAAGCCCATTGCTTTCCCATGGGAACGATGGTACCACTGGGGGTGCCACATAATGAAAAAAAATCATTTATGAAGGGCTTGATAAACTAAAAAATTGCACGCCCATATATGAGGATGATGATGAACCATTCATGGTGAATGGTCATTATTTATCTAACCTTGAATTCACCTTGTGCTATTTTGAATGTTACCATTGGTATGGTTACGAATTAGGCTTATTTGAGCAAGGGTGTTGAGTTCCCATTGAACCTTTGTATCAAATACTAAATTATAGGTTTGGGTTAGGCTACCACATAAGAGTATAACATGAGCTCCTAGCAGCATATTTAGATCATCTAAACCTTAGTTTGAGGGATGATGTGGATTGGAATCCATATCACCCTAACTCTTCTCACATACAAAGGGGTAATAGTTTGGTAACCTACATCTCTATTGAGCCACCTGAGATCTATCACGACAACATCATGGTAGAGGTCAATCCAAGAGATAATCCAAGAGCTAACTTGGACATTGAAAGTTGTGAAGCTACTGATGACACTGACATGCAGATACAAAATTTAGGTATAACAATCAATACTGAATCATAAGTTGCTTCTAAGGAAGTGCAAGCAGAGTCCATTGTCGAAAGTGATGGACCCGATTATGATTCTAGAATAGATTATAATGAGAAATCCTTAAGCAATGAACAATATGAGGATGGAACTGAGTTGGCTTACTTAGGTCCTCTACATTTACATCATATGTTTCCCATTGATATAGTGGGTAAGAATGAGGGACCCCTCATTGATGATAGTGGTTATGAAGAGTAGGCATACCTTGGGTATCATCTTGTTGAATGCCCAATTATAGTTGGTCATGGTGAAGGACTCATATACAATAGTGATGATGAGGATGAGATTGAGAGAGCTTATCTCGAGCCTCACTATTTACAACATCATTATGAACTGGTTGACATCGATGGGATGTATTAGAGAGTCTATCATGGCTTGCATCTTAGAGGGAAGACCACCTAATTTGGATATGATTTATCATATAGTCTTACCTAATATTCTAACAGAGATGCAAATCCTTAAGCCAAGTGATCCCACTTTTGAGTCTATTCATAGACCATATTCAGAGATCCCCATACCCCTAGAGCCACATCTTGGGTATGTGAATAGCACATATAAGTTAGAATTGCACATACATGGTTCTAGAGATCTAATCTATTCCATCAATATGATCTTCATTGATTTGACCACTCTACTTCACAATCTAGCCGATCCCTCCAAACCATTGTATCTTAATGTAGATGTTATTGATTGGGATCACATTGATTCACCACTGGATACTAAAGATTTATTCCCTAATGAAGAAATATTGCAACCTTTCCATTTCATGCTAGGATATGCAGATTATGTTTATCACGCTAAGAAAAACTTCAATGTGGAATTGTTAAACCTAGCTAATGGCATCCACTTGATTCCTACACCTCACCAGCTTGAGGAGGGATCACATATCTCAGTATAGAAAACCTTTGATGTGGATATCAATGATGATCCCACTAATCCTAAGAAGATTAAATTTGGAGAGAGCCTATCTCCTAATGAGTGTGCTAACCTCATACCTCTGCTAAAAGAGAGACCTAATCTCTTTGCTTGAACATTCGAGGATATTTTGGGACTAGATCCAAATATGGCTACTCACAACCTTTCACTAGATCCCTCCAAAAGTTCTATCAAGTAGAAGCTCAAGAAGATGCATCCAAAAATTGCTTTAATGATTAAAGACAAGCTACATAAGCTATTGGATGTAGAGTTTATTATCTCTATCGACTATTTAGAATGGGTATCAAACATGGTACCTGTAGGAAAACTTGATGGAAGGATCTCTATCTACACAAATTTTAGAGACCTCAACAAGGCAACACCAAAAGATTAATTCCCATTGCCCAACATAGATGCTCTTGTAGATGCAATTGCAGGTCATGAGATGCTCTACCTTATGGATGGTTTTTCTAGTTACAATCAAATTTAGATTAAAGTTGAAGACCAACACAAAACCATACTCACAATACCATGGGGAACATTCTATTACAAAGTTATGTCATTCGACCTTAAAAATGCTGGTGCCACATATCAGTGAGCCATGATATATATCTTTCATGACTACATGCACAAAATATTGGAAGATTACATCAATGAATTGTTGGTATAGTCATTGCTACATTTTGAGCATGCAGAGGTCCTGAGTAAAGTATTTTATCGCTTGATAGAGCATAATTTCATGTTGAATCCCAAGAAGTACATATTTGGCATAACTTCATGAAAGCTCTTGGGATTCATCATTTCAAAATGAGAGATCGAAGTTGACCTAGTGAAGGTCAAGGCCATTAGAAATGCGTCTTACCACAAATATCAAATAACTAAGGAGCTTATAGGGTAAAGTAACATCCATAAAGTGATTTATCACACAATTATCAAATAAATGCCAACCCATGAATCAATTGCTACACAAGGGGGTCCCATTCAATTTGGAAAAGGACTGTCAAACGACCTTCACTAAAATTAAGTAATACCTGGAAATGCCACCAGTGCTAGCTCCACCAAGACTAGATGTGCCTTTCTTGCTATATATATCAGCTACTGAATTTGTATTGGAATCTATGTTAGCCCAAAATAACATGCAATGCAAAAAGCAAACAATATATTACATCAGTCACACCTTGGTGAGTTATGAGCTCGGATATGCATATGTGCAGAAGTTGTGTTTAGCAGTGGTGTTTGCAATGAAGAAGTTATGTCATTACATGCTAAGTCATATGATGTATGTGAAATATAAACAAAATCCTTTGCAGTATATGATGAGCAAGATATATCATAATACACATACTACAAAGTGGATCATGTTATTGACATAATTCAATTTGGAATTCATTAGTCAAAAGTTCATTAAGGGATAATTCATATATGATCAGATGGAAGAAGTAACTATCGAGAATAGTATATCTATTGCCATTAAGCTTCCTAATGATGTAGTATTTACGTTATCAGAATCTCCTAAACCCGAATAACAAGATAACAAAGCTGACATGACTTTGTTCTTCGACATTTCGAAGTGTGAGCAAGGGGGTGGTGTAGGAATTATTTTTCTCATACCTAAAGGTGCTCCAATGTCCTTGTCATTTAAGTTGGACTTTACTTGTACCAATAACAATGCCGAGTACGAAGCCCTAATATTGGGACTCCAAATAGATATCACCATGAAAATTAAATGATTAAACATATTTGGTGATTCCCTTTTCATAGTCAACCAGGTGAAGGAACTTTTTCATTGTAGGTGTCCTATCCTGAAAGCTTATAATAATCTTACTGACACTTATCTAGCCCAGTTAGAGTGGTAAAAAATCAAGGAAATTCCTCGTACATCAAATAGATTTGTAGAAACTGTGGTATCTTTGGGATATTTAATCCCTCAAATATATCTACTAATTTTACTACCATTTGTATAAATACACTATCACATAACATGATGCAACATGAGGATCTCAATAACAAGGAATCAATCAACATGATTCATATAGAACCAAACCATGAGTGGTTCTATAAATCTAGAGACTTTCTCAAGAAGGTGTCCTGGGGGTATTTGATCTCACAGGTTCCTACAAGGAATGACACCACCATTTACCACAAGGTTGCATCCTAGTCTGCATTCACGCACAATGATATGTCATGGGAGCAAGTCGTCTTGTCAGTTGAGGCAAAAATTTATTAGGACTAGATGTCACAATTACATGACATCCTGAATATTGGTTTAATCCCTCAAGAATTGTTACATGTTGCAAAGTGCACATTCATACAAAAAGTGACAAAGTATGTCTTGCTAGGATACATCTTGTACCATCGAAGCTATGATGGAATTCTTCTTCATTGTCTTGATCCCCAATAATTAGCTTGGGTAATTTTGCAAGGTCATGATGATACATGTGGTGGCCATTTTAGTAGCATGGTTGTTGTCAAGTGCATGCTTTGAATGGGTTATTATTGTCCCACTATGGATAAGGATTGCACCACGTATGTAAATAAATGCTTTAAATATTAGCATCATGCTAATCTTACGCACTTGACATCATAGGCCTTATAGCCCATCCAAGCGGCTTGACCATTTGCTGAGTGGGGTTTAGATTTAATCAATAAGATTTATCCCATTCATTGGGTCAGCATACATTTATCATAATGGCTATTGAGTATTTTACAAAGTGGGTGGAAGCAATCCCTTTAACAATGATAACTGGAGCACGTATTGTGGAGTTTATACTTCACAATATCATTAGTCATTTTGGGATATAAACCAAGATAATATTAGAAAATGGAGCATCATTCAAGAGTAAAATTGTGAGGGCTTTGACATCCAAGTACAATATACATCACAGTTTTGTGACTTGATACTAGCCATAATTAAATGAGTAAGTTGGAGCTTCAAACAAGATGGTGGTAGCCATATTAAAAAATATGGTACAAGAAAACCACACATATTGGTACATCCAACTACCCCTTGCATTATGGGCTTACAAGACTAGCATTTAGACACCCACTGGGGCAACCTTGTTTTTGTTATTATATGGTGTTGAGGTCATTATACCCTTAGAGTTGGAAATTCCAATGTTGTGCATCTCATTGAAATGGTTCATCGATGATGACACTGCGTGGCAAGCTCACCTTGATGAATTGACACTTATTGATGAATGTCATGTGAATGCCCTTGAGCATATCTACATTTACCAAGAGCGCTTAAAATTACCTTAAAATAATAAATTCCATATGAGAGAATTTAAGGTTGGTGATATTGTGTTGAACGAGAACCAAAAGAACTAAAACCTATCACCACACTTATGAGATAAATTTACGGCTAACTGGTTAGGTCCTTATATCATCTTAGATAAGATTGGAACTGGAATGTATCACTTGACATTGCTTGATGGTGTTGAAGAGCCTAAAGCTCTCAATATTCTTCATCTTAAGGCGTTCCATACATAATAATTTAAAAATTTTAAAAATATGGAAATTTTAAAATCAATAAAAAAAATCAGAAAGCAATAAAACCTAAAAATATTGCAAAATATTCAAAACTACAAAAACATTTGCATTATGCATTTTCATTTTGCACATGCATTTCATTTAATTGCATTGCATTTAGGCATTTCCATCCATCACACTTGCATTAGTATAGGTTGTCTTTGCAATATTACAAACGACACCATATTTGTATTTCAATCATGCATCTATGCATCATCACAATCCATCACCCTTGTGAGTAATTGTGTTTTTCAACACACCCCCTTCTATTTCTATGAATAATATACTAGGGTTTTCTGGTCATTTAGCCATAACTAGTGGTCTTCTCAAGAGTTGGTAGAAAGCTTAATTTGATTTTGAGGATGAGGTCTAGTTTTGATAGCATCTAGTATATCAGAATCCCATCACTAATCAACACATTAACAATCCTAATTACGGTAAGGAAGGATAAAAAATACAAATTGGCCTGGGTCACCTTAAGCGAAAGTTTTTTTTACTTGCTCATTTGTGAGGTGCAATGGTCTAGAGTAGAGGTCATTGGCAAAATAACAATATTTTCCCCCTACCCGAAGAAATCCCTTGCTTACATCAAAAGGAGAAAAATCCCAAAATCAAATCAAATCTCTTGCTCAAAACAAAAAAAAAATAACAAAAACAAAATATACAAAATAAATAGTGATTTTTATCACTATATATGAGCAAGTATCCTAATAAATTGAAGAAAATAAGGGGGTGAACTTGAATCCCTGGAATGGTCAATACTCGAAAATCATGGAGTGATCCCCAATATAGAAATGGGCTGAATGAATCCCACCTGACATTGGGGTAGGTCTAGCAATTCACAAATGAGCTAGCTTTTGATGGCTTGTATTGCCTAGTGGTCTAGTACAACTGATTCCAAACCTAGGATTGGGTGGACATTTGAGGATCCCCAATATAGAAATGGGTTAAATGAACCCGTCTGGCATTGGGGTATGCTTATGTCTCATCTAATATATTCATTTGCACACATAGGGGTAATGAATAGTTGGTTATTTCATAATGAAAACTTTATCTTTCAGAAGTCTAGTATAGTCATTATACAATTTTTGATAAGTCAACTAGGGTGTTTGAGTCTCATGGAAAACCTAAAAAATTCCTAAAGAGTAACAACCATTTCTAGTCATCAATTATCCATTTCTTTTTATAAGGGTTTGTTTGTTAAGGGGTGTTCATAACATAGGGTAGATACCGTATGGATATCAACAATGATATTTAGATGGCCACTGACTATGTTGTGCATATTCTTTTAACTTACAAAAGCTTATGAATAGAATCAATACATCATTTCATCTCACATATGGGTTTCTAATTGATTAATTATTATGACAAGATATATCAATTAAATTTATGATTGTTATACATTCTGTGGTGTCATCCATTAGATTGATTAACTCATATTACATTCATTACCTATGTTTTAAGTGATTAAAGCATACAAGTTCATTTAAATTAGATCATCATCATGTAAATAATGCATTACATACATTGCATTCATCATATCATAACATCATAAATTAAATGCATAAAATAAAATCAAATTAAATATGCATTTAACATCTAACATTGCATCCATATACATACATCATAGTAGTCCATCTACATATCTAGATCACAATATCTAGTCATACATCCATCATCTAGCTAGTGCATGTCATCCATACATCACATCATATAACATCAAATCAACATCACATATAAGCATTGCATCCATATGCATTACATAAACATAAAATAAATAAATATACATATTTAATGAGTCTCACAAATGTTAGATCATATATATGTGTGTGCGCGTGTGTGTCTCAAAAAATACATAGGTGTGTCCCAAATTCCTGCAAGCTACAACTTTGTAGGTCCTCAGACCTTACACCAAAAAATAGTACAAACATATAACAATATTTATACTAAGTAGGGCCTGTAACCCCTACCTGTAACGCTCCACCACCGTCTCCACCCTCTCGGGGATTCCACATGGAGCTGGAACCTATGGACCTCTCTAACATTTGAGTCTTGTGACTAGGCTGTGTTGATGACTACCCTATCTCCCGTGTCTTGGTCTGTAGGGTCCTTGTAGTAGTAGTCCTCTCTGGCACCTCGTACCCAAGCAATATAATCTCTCCCTTCAAGACAGCGATGCAGGCCACATTTGAATAATACTGTGTGTTAGCCTCCTAAATGAGGACCCGTAATCTCTAGATCTCTACACCCACATCCAAACCTACTAGTCTCGATATGGTTGAAGCCATAGGAGTAGCCTATGGAGTTGAGGATTCACCTCCCAAACTCCTCTCCAGATCCCTCTCATGAGTCCTAAGGTCTAGTTGAGACTATAGAAGATACCATTAAAGTGTCATATCCTCTAGAGCTATAGTGGCACTCTAAATCTATGTTAGGTGAAGAGTCCTCTCCTCCTGGTATCTGCACCACTGCTCCTGTACCTATGCTAGTTTATCCTATGCTTCTCTAAGATATGCCTGTACAGTGGCAAGGGAGGTATCCCTCTCTAGAATATGCATCTAAGCAGTCCCCAGCTATGACTACAAACTAACTACCTAGGCTCTAAGATATGTGACCTCATCATCTAGCTTCTCCTTGACCTCATTCTCTACCTAGGGATCCTCTGTGATTACACCATCATCCCATCCACCCTCTATCCTATGGAGGACTTGTTACCCATCCAAATTTACCTTAGCTACCTTTGCTCCTATGGCTCCGTCCCCAACTCTACCTAGTGGGCCACCACCTCACCAAATACTAGTAGTCCATCAAGTATCATAGTTAGCTATGGTACCCACGTCTACCAATCATGAGTCCTACCAGTTGTCATACTCCTCACCTAGTGGAGTCACAGTAGGCCAAGTCAAATCCTTCTCCACCTTAAGGAAGTGGTAGAGCATAGGCACTAGTGAATATCCTAGAAGATACAAAACTACCTCATGATACATGAGAAATAGAAGAACTCATGTATATTGGGCTTACACCTAGTGACCCACCTGTCTGGATGTGCCCACCTCAGATTCAGGTCTGCCTCCTACCATGTAGGATAGTCCATGTAGGGCCACCATACAACATGATTCAACAGTAATAAAGTCAACATATCTAGGTAATAATCCAAATCCCCTACTCGGGATATGCTCTTGAGCCCCTCATCCTCTTTAGGCTAGCAAGCAATGTAGCACTATGAAGCCTTTGGAATATCACCAATATAACATGGAAATCACCTTGGACGGTCAATGGTGATGTGCTACCACACCCAAATATGGAGTAGCAGGCTGTAGGCAACCCCAATGCAACCTCGCTTAGTGATCCTGTATAGATTTTCATAGAGTTGTTCTAGTAGAGCACTACCCCAAGAGAGAATCAATGGGTGCTCTCTAGTGCTATCTAGTAGGTCCTACATCTTGGAGAGGAGGTTCCAAGGGAACCTCACACCAGATGTATCTAGTAGTAGGATTTGGATGCACAAGTACATCAATATGGTATGTCACTTTGTGAAGATTTGCATCCTATACCAACAATTAATGGGTACACCCTCATGGTCAATGTCCTCTAGTGCCTCGTCACTCTAAGCATTGAATATCCATCAAAATACTACAACCTTCATTATGGTAGGTGAAGAGGTGATGGCTTCACCATCAATCGGGATGCGAAAGATGTGGTAGAAATCCTCCAAAGTGACCATGATCTCTCTGATCAACAAGTGAAACATGTTGGTACATGCATCCCAACGATGGGCTAAAGTAGTTATATAGGCCTGGTTGGTCCTAATGGATGGTAGTCGGATGATATAACTAAGGCCTATAGTGGTGAAACACTCTTGATTGATGTCACTAATCCCACAGAAGATCTCAGACTCCCTTGCTTGGGTAGTAAGCTAAAAGGGCAAATAATAATACATAAAATCAATCAAAAACATCAAAAATATACTTCAAAAGTCAAACAAATTCAAAAAATCTTTGAAAAAATAAAAATATTCATAAAAGCACTATAAAATTTCAAAAATATAAAAAAAATGAAAAATTTACATAATGTTACATAGACATAGCTAGGACCCGTAGTCAATGGCAAGTTTATGACCGTTGGTATTTCAATCTCATCACAAATGATAGTCGTAGCCCCCAATTTTCCAATTGGGAGCCACGTCTGCCACCCGAAGCTAAGAGAAGCACCCATTTCAAGGTCACTTCCCATCTTGGGCAACCCAAAAAAATTAAAAACCCTCCCATCTAAGTGATGCAGAGCATCCAGTGGTGTAAGAGTGATCTTGCATCACCCAAAAAAATAAATTGTAATTGTTTAATTTTGTAAAACTAGTTTAACTTGCAGGGGATTTGTGAAGGTCTTAGAGGAAAAATTTGTGGATTTTCACTTAGAAATGGGACTTGGTGCATAAAGCTAGGGTGACCCCTGCTTAGATCGTCTCATGCCCTTTCTGAAAACATGCTATAATAGTTAATCGGGTCAACGACCATGAAGTTATGACCTCGACAAGTTGCCCCCAAAATTTAAATTTGAATTTTGATGGTTTTAGGTGGAAAAAAGGGGAAATAGGTTCAAAAAGGGGAGATTTCGAATTTGTAAGGGGGAGTCTCTGAAAGCTCTATCTTTTTGGAATAGAATGCAAGAAATATTTGGCTCATTTGTGATTTTATCTATCTTTTCTGGATTGTATGTGTTTGTTTAATGTAACTCTGCTTCACTAAGCTAACCTAGACTAATTCTAACTAGGTAAGGTTCTTTACCAGTAGTTTAATTATGTTCATTAACTCATTAATTAATGAGGTTCATTTTAATTTGGTAATAAAATAAGAGAGATGTGATGCTACCTTTGTGGCACCAACTCCACCACTGGAATATGCCTCTAAATGGTCAGCCATTGGTGTGAGTTTTAGGTTTGGTAGAATTTTGGGTCAATGTATTAATCTCACCTCTCATAGCTCTCTTGATAGTGACAACAAATTAGAAAATAATGAATTGTAAATGACATATTTTTCTTTTATATTTCTGATTTTTTCCTCGATCGTGCCTGGAAACTATAGGCACAAAATTAGGGTTTGTCGATCATGGGTCAGAGCTGCTGCTAAGAAAATTACAAATATTAGCTACGTCTAACAAGCATAGCTAGAATCCAGGCATAGGTACCCTCAAAATTTCACCATGAGGAGCTTCAAAATGCAAAATCAAAAATATCTAATGGTCCAAAACCCTAATTTTTTTTAAAAATAACAAAGAATTTACATAATTCAAAATTCAAATGTGCCTTGTATCTAGTTATTTACCCTATACACTTGGCGGTTGCAGTGACTTGTGATCCATGCAATCTAAAAAGATGAGTAAATTACCATAAGGCCATTTGGGGTAAATTAGTCATCACTGAATTGATATGCTTCACTTCAATCCCTAAGAATGCCACAACAACTAGACTGCCCCATGGGAACGAGGATTTATCTCAATTCTTCTATGATATTTTTAGTAGATCATCGAACGTTATGATTCAACATAAACCTAATTGGAATTACTATAATATTGATTCCCCAAGAAGGCCACAACGACTAGACTATTCCACGAGATAGAGATGTATAATTACTATAACAGTTGAAATCATGACTGAATTAGGCCTTGCCAAGTAATATCAAAGTTTTAAAGTCTTCAATTATTTAGATCAATCATATTGGTCAAGCGACTCATCGCTTCATTCAATGTCCTACTCTCATCGACTCGTTGCTTGGGGGGGTAGTCATAATATCAATTATAATAATCAAATTCAACAAGATATCACTTGATCTTGTCAAATTGCATTCATCTTACAAATCATTACTAACAACTATCATAAGCTTACCCTTTGCTAGGGAAAAAAGCAAATATGATAGTTAAGTTAGTAGCTCTCTACCTATCGGTACTATTGTAGCGTTGAAGTTACATGATCGTTGATAGAGCTTGCAAAAGCTTTGAAAATTTAAGCCTTCCCTAAGTTGGAAGTAATGATTCTAGGATGCATGTCCTTTTTCAAGATTGGGTATCTAATGTTGATTAGCTCAATGATCATCATTCAACAAACGACATGGTTTTAAGAGGTCTATTTTTACTCAGCGTTGTTCATTCTCACAACGCATCTCAAAAGGGGCATATGTAGACACCTAAAACACGTCATATCGAGGTAACTACTCATATGGGATATGCTAATAGACCATGTGAATGATCTTGGACAACTCCAAGGTGAAGCAGTGATTTTAACCAATCAATTTAGATAGTCTTGGCCTAATCAATCTTAGCCACGACTGACACCAGTGGCTAACATAGTTGGCTACACCTTAGGGCCACGACTAGCATAAAAACTATTTTGAGTCCCAGGTGAAGCCAATTTTAGTTACAATTGTCTAGGCAATGATAATTCAAATGGTTTTGGATGGGGAAGCTTCTAGATCTTTCCTCCCAACTAATTCAACCTCTTGTATCTTGATCTTGGCTTCCTAAGAAAGCCAATATTAGAGATTAGGAAGACTATAAGACCCCCATACAAATTGGGGAGAGGTCTAGAACAATATTTATTTGAAATGTAGCGAAGATCTACCAAAATGGATAGTGAAATGACAATCCCTTGAGGAGAGTCGAAATTCTGCTCAATTGTGGAGTGACAAGCATAAACCCATCAATGGAGCTTTCAAAGTACTAGGAAGCATCAATCACAAAATCAAGTCAATTGAATGTGAAACTCATCAAATTTGATTGCCAATCCATCTTGGGACAAAAAGGTGACCCTTGATCATCAATTCCATGGAGGGAATTAGATATCCAAGCCCTGATTATAAGAGCAAGAACACTTTCAGCTTAGCCATGGCTGTCATCCATGACTAACACTGCCAGCTACGCTTCAGACTCGCGATGAGGGTTTGATCCTTAATTTCATTTGTTTTAGCAATATATTTCCATTTCCAATTATGCAATTAGCTTAATATAGCATAGATTAACATTTTAGCAGACATTTGACTAGTCAATTTAGGATTTAGAGGTAGATTTACTTCCATTTCCTTGCAATTGTTAATTTAGACTAGTTTCATGCTTTTTAAGTTCTAATGACTAATTAGGATGCATAATAGTAATATTTCATGTTTTATTTACATGATTGAAAATAATTTGATGATTTTTCATATATCTTCATAGATTTACATGCTTTCTTTTTTTATTTATCATCAATTTATGCGATTCTCTCAAAAGCCTCATCAAGAGAGGCCTCCTTTGTTATTAACTCCTTTCATGTTGTTTTTTGAATGCAGGATTATATTATTTAAATATTATAAAATAAAAATTTTAAGAGACTTGGGATAAATTATTTAAAATCTTGGAACAAAGAGGTTTAAATTCATGAGATAAAAGTATTTAATATTACAAAGGTTTATTAGTTTGAAATAAAATATTTTAAAAAGGGGTTTAAGAGATGTTAAGAAAATTATTTTAAAGTTGTCATAGGCAAATGATGGGACAAAAGTGTATAATATTTAAACCACAAGGGTTTAAATATAACAAGACCTTAAATATAATAAAAAGGAAGAGTTATAATATTTAATTAAATATTATAATCCAAAGGTTTAAAGAAAGAGAAATCAAGGTGCCAATTATTATTTAAAGTCCAAGTTGAGCTGACACTGAGAAAACTCAAAGTCTATTTGTGTGCATATAAATACATGTTTTATTTCTCCATGATGTAAGGCATGCTTTCGATCTAATTTATGCGAACGACAAAGTTTTCATTGTGATTATGAAAAATAGTAGATGAAAGAGGGACATTGAACTCTAAAAAGTGTGTTCGAAAGACATTGACATATCTATGTAAGAACCTGATTTGTTCCACCTACACGGATATCCCAGCCAGTGATGTGATCTGCATGAGCACTATTGAAGAGAGGATCACATAGTTGAAATATTTTAATGATGTCCTGGATAGGCAAGATAAGCAAGAACAAGGGTAGAATATCATTCGTGTGTGCTGGTTTGAGGTTCAACTACTACAGTAGCGCAACCGGTTATGAGGCTTGCTTGAGAGCTTGTGTTGAGAAGGTCACAGGGTCGAAACCCCTTTTCCATGTGCATGCTAAGTTTCTCGATTTCATGCCAAGGACAGTGTTAAATTTAAAAGGTACCCTTTTGATTCTAATTTTTGTGGTAGAGAAACCTGTTACAAGCGCTTGAGAAAGTGCTACATGGAGAGGGGTTACGGTTTCAATTCACGATGGCAACATTTGAGGTATTAATTTTGATTTTTGATTTATCTACTTTCAAGAGGAAGTTATAAGGTGTGTTAGATTTTATTTCAAAATTGTATTTTTGTATATATAGTGAAGGGGTTGTTTTTGCATGATAAAAGAAAGGAGTTTAAGGTGTATTAGACTTACTTGAAATTTATATTTTGTATAAAGTTTGGAAGAAATATTTTTTAAGGTGATATAAAGTATTTTATGATTATTTGAAAATTATTTTTTCACATTGAGTGAAATATTTATAAGGTTGGTTGTTACTTAAAAGAAAGCAGATAAAACGTGTAAATTGAGATTTGATTTTAATTGAAATATTTGTATTTGAAAGAGAGATCTACTAACTCGTTTTGAAGTGGCACTTTGAAAGGGAAATTATTTTGAGACAGTTTTTTGAGGGCACATATTTATCAAAGCAAGTTAAGAGGTATGGTGATATCATTCCTTCTTTAAGGTATTTGATTGAACACATATTTTTGAATTATAAGGTGGAGAAATAAGGATTATGTATGAGCATTGTTGGAATTATATGTGCTAGGGTTTGAGAACAAAATTATGCTTCATTGTTGAATGATATTGGAAACGCTTGTGCTAAGGTTTGTGAACAAGTTATGCATTATCATTGAAAGAAATTAGAAACACTTGTATTAGGGTTTTGAGAACAAATTGTGCATTCTTGTTGAAAGAATTTGTGACGTATTTGGGCATTTATGTGAGTGACATTGAATGTGAATGGGCAAGTGTTAGAGACCAATTTTGTGAAGCAAATTTGTGCATTATTGTATTTCATATTTGAGAGCAAATTTACAAGGAACATAAACCAGTTTTTGTGAAGCAAAATTATACACTAGTGTGATTTGATTTGAAAAGAATTTGCAAGAAGTAGAGATATGATTTCATGAATGTGATACATGTGAAAGTGATAAAATTAATGAATGTGAAGAGAAAATATTACGCATTTGCATTGCATATTATTATTTATATGTTATTGAAAGAATTCATGGAAGAATATGTCTAAATTTCCTATTTGAAGAAAGCATTTATGAAAGAGATACAAGCATTATTTTGAACATCATTTGTGTGCAATATTTGGGATTGGTTGAGCATATTTGAGTGTGTTATGAAAAGATTTGATTATGTGTTATGTGCATATTTGAGTATGTGTTATGATCAATTTTGAGAATGTGTTGTGAGAAGTTTTGATCATGTGTTAGAGTAGAGTTGAGCAGAGATAGTTAAGGCAAATTTGAGAAATTATTGTCAGAAGACTTGAAGTAGGTTTGGGCAGATTTTTGAGAAGGTTTTGTTGCTAATTTGAGCAAGCCTTGTGAGTAGGCTTGGTAAATATTTGGTTAGATTTATAAGTAGGTTTTGTTTATAATTTAAGCAAGCCTTGTGAGTAGGCTTCGTGTAGATTGGAGCAGTGATTTGAGCATATTTTGTTGTAAATTTGAGCAATCCTTGTGTGAATGCTTGAAGAAATTTTTGAGAAGAGTATTGAGATATATTTGAAGCAGACCAGAGTGTAGAGAAGTGTATCCTATGGATATAGATCCATGAACCAGATATGAGAGGAGAGGTGTCTCCTATGGATAGATATCCATGAACCAGAGTTGAGAGGAGATGTGTCTCCTATGGATAGAGGTCCATGAACCAAAGCTGAGGGGATAAATTTGTCCTATGGATAGAGGTCCATAAACTAGAGTTAATGGTATAGAGTTCTCCTATGGATAGAGGTACATGAATTAGAGTTGAGGGGATAGAGTTATCCTATGGATAGAGGTCCACAAACCAGAGTTGAGGGGATAGATTTCTCTTGTGGATAGAGGTCCATGAACTATATTTGAGGGGATAAAGTTCTCCTATGGATAGAGGTCCATGAACTAGAGTTGAGGGGATAGATTTCTCCTATGGATAGAGGTACACAAACTAGAGTTGAGGGGATAGAGTTATCCTGTGAATAGATGTCCATGAACCAGAGTTGAGGGGATAGAGTTCTCATGTGGATAGAGATACAAAAACTTGAGCATGGAGGATTGGTGTCTCCTTTGGACAGAGATCCATAAACATTGTAATAGGGATTTGGTTCCGAAGAGATTTGTTGAGAAAGTTTATAAGAAATATTTTCTCCATGGACGTAGCCCACATTGGGTGAACCACGTTAAATTTATCTCTCATTGTGTGTGATGATATGTGCATTGCTTTGCTACTTCTATTAATGATATTGGTTAACACTTCTTTGGAAAGATATTTCAATTGATAACATTGGATAATATTATTTTTGGAAAGAAAAGCAAAAGTTTACCTTATACTATTCACCCCTCACATCAGTATAAGCTTGTGTTATTCAGTATTACCTATAAAATCAGATCTTTGTCTAATTTTTCTTACCACATGTGGGTATATGAGGCATTATGTTGTTCTTATATAAATTAAAATACTTATAGGGCAACTAAGAATGTTATCTAGGGTTTTACCTTATCCTTGTTTTCCTTGTGATAGAAATCTACCACTTGCAATATTTTATCATATTCAATTCCTTTATCAAGGACATGTTCCATGGTCAATAGGTCACAAACATCCATATCTATCTCTATATGAGGATTCAACCATAAATTAATTTTTTTAATCTACAAATTCTCATCCCTTTGATACTGAGGAATGTTATTTAATATCTTCATAAAAAAATTCTAATATTCAATCATAGTTATCTTTTATTGATTGAGATTCTAAACTTCTACTATCATCTTCTTATTTAATTATAATTACAACAACCAATTTTGATGATATATATCAATAGAATACTCTCAAGTGAGATTTCCTATCATTAAGCCTCTTTTAACATTCCAATTTCCCATGATAATGTATCTTCTCCAATAAACATATACATAATTCATAGCACCTTAATATCTTTAGAAAAGTTATAAAGCTGGATGTACTTCATAATTTCAATGTGCCATGATATGGGTCCATATCCAAGATCCTTATCATCATATTTTGGTGTCATAATATTTTTCAAGTCCTTGGAAAATTGAACCTCTAATTGAGCTTTTTTATCCAATTGTCACATCTTGTGGTCTTGTTCCACTTGAGTGGATTATTAATCATTATTTCTAGCATTTGGCTATCACATTATAGTATCAAAATGATGACTTAATAATGGTCATTTTTTACTTCATCTCACTCAACATAGACAAAATTAAATCCATCTTAGTTCTTATTCTAACTTTATTATGGTGTTTACCATTGGAATATTTTGCATTCCCTATTCTAGTCATTCTTCTAATTGAAATACAAATACATGTATTTCAGCATGGGTGGGTTCATTATGTATGAAGATTTTAATTTAGACTCTAATACCACATGTAACAACCTCGTACTTGGTTTGATCAAAGTAGCATTTTTTTAATTATTTGATAATTTTTAGCATAAATAATAGAAATATATTTTGATTGCTACTTGGAAAAATACATTCCACTAGACAAATTATATTATATTAATATTTAAATAGCATTCATTTTAGTAACACATTTATCCTCGATATAGTCTACGTAGCTAAAATAGTATTTATAATATTTATGTAATCCAATTTTACCATATTTAAAAATATCTATTAATATTATCATGTGACTAGTGATTCATTGTATATTCTTTATGATCAACAACATTCTTTTAGAAGGCTACTAAAAAATTACTGATCAAAATTATCATTTATTTGGTGACTAAGAGGTGTTATCTCTGTCTTGTAGATTATATAACACAAGGGCATGCCAATTAAAATATTTCAACTAATATTCATAGCTAGTTGAGCATAGATGTTCTTTTCAACCCTTCAATACCATGAATAAGATTCTATTTTTGATAAAAAAAATAATTACAATAAGCAAGTCTATTAATTTTAAATTGCTAATAGCATTAAGACTATCCATGAATAATTGGTTTATATATATTAATTACAAATACACATCTTAGTTTGATTATTCTCATCTAAAATGTTATAAAGATACATATTCAAATTCTATGGGATTGGGCTTAACCATAATTATGAAATCAACAAGCATTTATGTTTCTATAATAGTGTTACACCTTGTTCTCTTACTTACAATGAGTATAATTTATTTAAAAAATATCTAAAATTATAAATAGATATTCATGCTCTCATTGTTAACAAATATGTCCTTTTGATTTTCTTATGAAAGAGAACTCCATTTGAAATAAATGATTAAAATATATAACTATAGATATTTTCATCCATCAAGTTCAATAATTCATTTTGCCTTAACCATATGAAGCTTTTATTTGAAACAACTAGAACATTAGGATTCTAAAATAATCATTTCAAATTTTACAATAGAAAGGAAACTTCATTCATTCAATCACTTTGGAAAGGTCCAATACAAGTAAAATTTTATTAACTTTACATGGAGTATCAAGGTTGGAAATAATTAGCCATGCTCAACATATCAATTAAGATATGAATTAATATGATAATCAATTTAATAACCATAAATTTATTGATTACAAGTTGTCATTCCATGAATACTTTTTAATTATAGTTTGTATATCATATGCATATGCCATTAGTCTCATTAAGGAATAACTACAACTTGATTTATTCAACCTTTTGATTTTCATGAAATAACATGTGTGAAGTTCTAAATTTCAAACCCATACCATATCATATTGTATGGAATTAGTTAAAAACTGTCAAACTTAGACTATGACTATTATTTGACTTGTTATTATATAACAGGTTGAAATAAATTCTTCACTTCTATGATAATGTCTCAAAGGAAGTTATGTGTAGATATTATAAGGTGGGTTTAATGTCAAAATTCCATAATATTACATCAATATTATGTATATAAAATATCCAATTTGTATATAATCAATGTCCTTCATGAACATATATTAAACTTACAACCATAAAAGCATAGGCATCATGGATATTGTATGTGATAATTTCATATACAATACAAAACAAGCTAGTACATTGTTGTGATAATTTTAAAGGATTTCAACATTCAATATATGCTCAAGAAAATCATTCCAATTATTTTTAAATCACAAAAAATTTCAATGAGTTTACATAGGTTTTTATGTGGGGTCCTGATCCCCTCATACTAAGTGGGGTTTGAACCTTGGACGTATTAAAGAGAGGCTAAATCTCTTACCATTAATGTTAGATTACAACTACTTCAATGATTTTACACAAGTTTTTATGAGATGTATTTATCCCCTCATACTGAGTGGTGTTTAAACCTTGGACCTCTCAAAGAGAGGCCAAAGCCCTTACTATTGTAGTAAGCTTTTAGCTCTTTTAAATCACAAAATTAGTAACTTTATCTTTAATACATTTGGTAACTATATTGAGGGTATTTTTCATTCTTATATCATAGTTAATCAAGATTGCACCCACTATGCATACCTCCATTTGTAATGGTTAATGAATGTGCACACCATGTGCCACTACGATTATTAGGAGGGAAAGCATAATTACATAAATTTAGAACCCAACCATGGAATTCTTGTGAGGAATTTCTCCGACTCTTCTTCCTACCTAGAAGAGTTAACCCTCCTATGATAAAGGTTGATACATGACATCAACATAATAGAAGGGAAAACCATGGAAGTGTAACTATAACTACGTGAAGTAACATTAAATTATACAACAATTCAAGTACTCACACAATTACATAATTATTCAATATACATGAAATCACGTTAAATCATGTAGCCAAATAACAAAAATTATTATCTCAAATATAAGTTGGCCAAGATTTTTAGTATAGTATACCTAATTTATACCACAATATATAATTAATATGTAATATTCAATCCACTTATCAATGCTAAAAAATATGCATACCCATTTGATTAGCAACTCAAGGCTTGTGATATAAGTCCTACATCTTATCCATACCCACTTTCCTATTTGAATCAAGCTCACTCACTCAGAGTATCTAAGTTTACATTCCTATATGGTACAATGTGCTATAATATCATCTATGCATATACACTAGATAAACATATGATTAACATAATGCATCCAACACTATATACACATTTCAAATGAGGACTCACATCACACTGATAATTTATAGACTATTGTTTAAGATAAAAAATTACCACAATATTACAGCTATGATTAAGAAATGTATCATCAATATAGTAGCATAATAGTATTACCAAGAAAAAATTCAACAATATTTTATAAAAGGTTTAAAAATTATTGCAAACACCCATAATATATTTTCATAGTAACAACACAAAAAAAAAATCTCAATATGACACTTTTATACTATAAAAAAAAAGGTAATAATAAAAGGATATTTCTACTACCACAAGTTTATGGTAAGGTATTATAGTTGGGACATCATACTCATCTTGACCTATGAAACAATGCAAATAAGACAAGTTTTTTTCCAAATGAGACAAGTTTACCAATTTTGGCCAAGATGACTTATCATCAACTATAGATAATTTATCTTAGAATGTTATAGGTCCAAAGAGGGGCACAAATTACTTATTACTAGCTAAATCTAATCACTATGTTAAACATTTACATTCAACCAAGAAGACAATTCTGTAATTATTTTACTTACACTAAATAACACAACAATCATTCTTCTTAGTATGGTAAATCAATTAGGGTTTCAAAATCCTCTTGAACCATTTAACATGTTTTTAAATAGGTGAATGAATAGGTTCGTGTAAGATAATGACACAATCCTAAGTGAGTAGCAACGTTACTCTTTTTTGGACTCAATATGACTTCATGCTTGATATTTAGAGAAATTCTCAACATATGCAATGTTTTGCAAGTGTCCTAAGTTTTATTTAGGGTTTTATAGAAAATATAAAGGCTTATTAAATTTAGACTTGATAAATATAGTCTCTCATTTCACTTAACCTTTGTTCAAACTTTATAGCAAGGGATGGATAAATTTTACTCCATCCATGGTCAATTTTTTCTCAATATAAATAGTCATGTCTCACAAATTGAAAAATAAACTATGATTATATTTGTTCATAGTTCATACATTACCATACCGTTAAATTATAAATTTTCTATGACAAAGTATGCATTTTAAATGTAACACAATTCCATAGAACAAAATTAAATCTAAATAACACATATTGTCCTTTTGAATTTTATTCAAAATATATTTATAAAATGTAAAGTTATTCAATATGCATTAGTTTGTATTTGCAAAACCTCCCTAAGGTTTTCTATTATGCACATAGGTATAGAAGTTTAAAAGGGAAATAACAACATGCTACTCACTATGTATTCATACATCATAAAAAAAACAACACCTTTAATGTCTAAAGCATAAAGACAAGGTAGAAGACCAATAAGTAGACATTTTTTTCCAATGCTTCCAAGATTTTACATTTTAGGATTTAAAAATTCAAATATCAAAAACCCTTAATTAGGATCTATGTGTGTCCACTATAGAGTAGCATGAGAATTTAAAATATTTTTTAGTATAATTTTACCTCATTATAGACAAAAGTAAAATAAAAAAATATCCCAAAATTCATCTATCTGAAAATAGACTGAGTCCAAAAATGGTCTGGGATAGGAAAGTGCAACCATTCATAAATTTTCCACCATCAAGAGTAGGACATTAAGTTTAACCTTACAACCATTCTCATATTCTTCACTTGTTTTCTTACCAGATGAAGGATGCCCCCAAAAGTAAGGGTTTTGTATATGAATTTTAGGGTTTTGAATCTCAAGAATTGAATTCCCTTCTAATAAAGTTCAAGAGTATAATTAAAATTACTTAACTTATGTCATGTGGATCATCCAACATTTGCCACATCATTTTTCTTTCACTAAAATTTAACATGATGCCTTGCATACTATACAATGGAAGGGTTCTCATGGTTTTAAAAGGGAAAGTATAAAAATTAAATTACCACCTCATCATCCATGTTCTCTATTAACCTTTACAAGAGGAATTGTGGATAAGATTGAAAAATATATTATTTTATAAGTAGTTGGTTATCAGGAAACAATCACACATTATAAGAATCATACAAAACTTATATAAACACAAACATTCAATCATAATACAAGTCTACCTATATAATATATTTTTAATTTCAATAAAAATATTTTTTTCATCTAAAAAATATCAAAAATGATATTCGTAAATGTAACACATCACTTATTTTTTACATCTATGGTCTCTTGTTCAATGATACCCTCTACCTCGAATTTCATTGATGGCAATCTCTATGAAACACTCAAACCAAGTCATTGTAGTTAGTCTTGTTAGAAAATAATAATATTTGCATTGCATAGTAAATGAAATGTAATCATTAAATTTGTCTTTATCGTGTACTCATTTCCACTAACACCATCCCCAAATTCGGTGATGCCACCATATGTTCTTTGCCTAGAATTGGCTTTGACCACAGTACCCTATTGTTGGACAGCTATCCTCAGGATTCTACTTTCAAATATCCCTTTATATTTGAATCCATGTGGCTTTAATATCCTAACCTTAAGTATTTGATTTCCCAATGGTGGGATCTATCCTTTCTCAGATTCAAAGTTCCCAAGTGAGCAACAAATTGAGACATGTGAAATACAAACTAAAATAGTGGAACAAAGAGGTCTTCGGGAACATTTTCCACAAAATATAGTAGATTCAGTCCCATCTAACAAATATTGAACTCTCAATGTAGAATGGAGAACCTGATTCCACTCTCTAGGATTCTGAAAGGATTCTCCTCTCAGATTTCCATAATATCCTCATGCGAAGAAGTCTTATGGAAATAAAAGTCTAGGATCACTTGGCTAAAATAAGGTGATTCTAATACAAAGTTTTTCCATGCCACAATTATGAGACACAAATGAAGTAACAAAATCAAGGAGTTAGTCCAATAGAATGGTGATTTAATCACATAAATCTCAAAAATTAGAAACAATGTAGTTAATTTATTTGAATATTTTCTTGGTCCCACTATGGAATGCAACCTTCCAACCTCTAAGGACCTTCTCCTGAATATCCCCAGGTTAGTAACTATTGATTAGAATCAATTTTTAATCAAAACCCTCTCTGTTGAATAAATTTAGATCACTATTTTTCCATGAAATGTGGGAAAGCACCAGGACCAAATGGGTTCCCCCCATTTGTTTCCAATGTATTTGGGACATTGTGGGTCCAGATGTTTTCTCTGCTATCCAACAAATACAAAGAGCTAAGGAAATACCAAGGGACATTAACACACATTTTTAGCTCTCATCCCCAAAGTCAAACTTGATTGTACCCTATTTGAATTTTGCATCATAAGATTGTGCAATGTCCTATATAAAATCCTCACTAAATCCCTAGCAACCAAACTCAAACCCATCCTAACTTGCATCATAGCTCAGAACCAGGGCAACTCTATTCAAGGGAGGACAATTACTAATAGCATCATCACCATCCATGAACTCATTCACTCCATTTCCACAAGTGGCAAGTCTAGCCTTCTTCTAAAAAGTGACATGAATAAAACCTTCGATAGATTTTCTTGGGATTTCCTGTTCTCGATCCTTTTCAGATTTGGATTTCATCCTTACTGGATTGATATTATTAAGGAATGTATCAATTATGCTAATTTTTTTTTTGGTGAACGGTACCCCAATAGGGTATTTCAAGAGTTTAAGAGACCTTAGACAAGGGGACCCCCTCTCTTCCTTTTTGTTCATCATTATTGTTGAAGCCCTAGGGAGATCTCTTAACCATGCCTGCTCTGTGGGGACCATTTTTGGCATTAAAATTGCATCTTCTCTCTAGGCCATCTCTTACCAGTAGTTTTTTGATGAAACCATTTTAGCCATCTCTGATTCTATTCCCCAAGACCAACACATCAAATCCATCTTGCTTTCCTTTGAGGCTACTGCTGGTCAAAAGGTGAATTTCAATAAAATCAAAATCTACTTTATCAGTACCCTTGTGAGATGCCAATCCCATATTGCTACCATCCTAGGTTGCTCAATTGCTTATTTCCCTACCACCTATTTAGGGTTTCCTCTATTTGAGGGCCATTCTAAAAAATCCTTATGGAACCCTGTCATTGAGCATATCAAGAAAAAAATTGGTCAGTTGGAAAGGGAGCCTCCTCAGTCAAGCAGGAAAAACCACCTTAGTCAAAGCCACTCTTCAAAGCATCTCTGTATTCTTCCTTTCCATATTCCAAATCCATATTGATGTGTGAAAACATATTAAGCAACTCCAAAGAAATTTTATTTGATTAGGTTTAGAGAAAGTAGCTGATCTTCCTGGTTGCATAAAACCATATTTGTTCCATGAAAGAGTATGGTGGAATTGGGCTTCGGAAGGTCCACAACATGAATCTTGCACTTAGCCAAGAAAGGATGGTGAATTATCACAAATGAGATATCTCTTTGGATTTCCATCATAAAATATAAATACTTATGACATAATCAAAACTTTTTGGATGACCCCACTCCCATTTGTAGATTAGTTGTTTGGAACTCCATCCTCAAAACTAAGCAAATCATTCAGAAGGATATTTAGTGGAAGCTAGGTAATGGTGCCAAGATTAGATTCTAGGAAGACCTTTGGCTAGGAAACTACCTATTTCAGAAGTGTGATAATATATTGTGTCTCAAATTGATGATTGATGCCCTATTTGGATATAATGTATGCACTTTTTCCTTTCTAATAGTCGCTCTTGGAAATATTTACTAGTTGACATCCTCAATGACGAGCAAAATCAAGCCTCTATTTATATTTTGAATCTATTGCATCTTTACATCATTCCTTCCTCTCCCATGGATTATTCCATCCTATAGTGTCCCACCTCAAATGACCTCTTCTATATCAAGTCAGCCTATGCCCTCACTGAGAACCCTTGTCCTCCCTAGTTCCCTTCCAAGCTCATATGGAAACCCCACCTTAATACTAAGGTCAATTTTTTCCTTTGGATTGTAGTATAAGATAAGGTTCTCACTATCCCAAACCTCCATCATCATGAATTTTCTCTCTCCAACTGTTGTTATCTCTACCACATGGATTGTGAGTCTACCCATCACATCTTTATGTCCTTCCCATTCTCCTAGTCTATTATGTCCTCCTTGTTCTCCTCTATTGGCATCACCTGGGTCCCACCTACCCTATTGAGTGATACGTGTGTCCAGTGGACTAACCTTTAAAAGGTCATCGCTTGAAGACTTTTTGGTCTTTTTGCCTTCCCCACCTCTTGTGGGAGATTTGGTGAGAATGTAATGCTCATGTTTTCAAGGACTCTATTCATAATGAGAAATATGTTCTTTATAGAATCATTACTATAGCTATTGAGATTGTGTCTATCACCCATGGTGATAATGATCCTAAATCAAGATCTAAATATTTTATAGCATTTTACTTCAGGATCCCCAATAGCATTCACACTCCTGTTTCCCATAGGACTGATCACTCCTTTATCAAATGGACCCTTCTCCCCCAAGATTCATTAAGTTGAACTTTTATGGTACGATGAAAGAAAATATTAAGCCATCTGGTGTGGGTGGCATCATTAGGGACCATTCAAGAAACATAATCCTGGCCTATGCTAAGAAATTGGGTCATAATTCTAGCCATTTCACTGAAGACAGGGCCCTTTATCAGGGTGTTTTTCTCCTCAATAGTTTGCAAGCCTCCAATATTCTGGTGGAAGGGGACTCCAAAAATGTCATCAGTTGCTTGACTACTATAAACCTTCTTGCTTCATAGAACATATCCAAAATGATCACTAAAATAAATCATATCATGCTTTCTTTCTTGAACATAAGGATGTATCACATTTACAGGGAGGGAAATTGAGTCGTTGACCACTTAGAAAATATGAGAATCTTAGAGTATAGCCTCACTGTATGGAGAGAGGCCTTCCCCCAAGACCTTATAGATATCAATAATATTGAATACAATGAACAATGAACATTAGTGTGACAATATTAGAAACCAGTTATTTCCCTATTGGTTTCTAGCTTATTTTAATTTAGTTGTTTGATTGGTTAGCTTTTGCATAGCAAAGCGGTTTACACCTATTGTTGATTGGTCAACTTTTTCTTAGCAAGGTATTTCATTTCTATTGCATCTGAATAGACTCGTTCTCTTTCTCTTAAAAGCAAGTCAAGGCTTATTGCTAGATAAAAAGGTTTCCTATATTCAGACAATTGTTAGCTCACACCACCAAAAAAATATTTAGTGGGTATTTCCATCATATTTTCAAAAGGTCACACAAAAATAGTGAAATCAATCTTGGGCATGAACTAGTGTTTGCTTTTGATATTCATACCATTATGAACACTTATCTCTCTAATGGCTTCTATGATGATAGGTGGAATCTCAAATGTGGCAACTTTTTCTTTGATGACATCATAAATTTTTTCAATATTGCCAAATTTCATCTTCAGCAAGGCAGGGCCATGTAATTATATCATGCTAGCTAGTTTTTCATTAGTTATTGAGGTGTGTGCCCTGACTCCTAACAATAATGAAAAAAATTTCATCCTCATCATTGGGATTCTCTGTCAGGTTTTGAGTAATCATGTTTCGATAATGATGATCATCCCTCATTACACTAGCTTCAATTTGATCACCACTATAGGTTTGAAGTTCTCTGTGTCTCCTAGATTTTTTCATATCTTTAACCGAAGCATGCTGACTTATCACCATTCTCTTACCACCTTGGGTAGTTGGTTTACATGCAACTCATAGCTTGTGCTCTTGATGAGTATCCTTTATCAGAAGGATTTCCTTGATCCAAGTAGTCCTTTGGCCATTAATCTCGTTAAACTTGTCGCATGCCTTTGCCATGTACCCCTATCAACCAAGGATGTTTATCTCTTTCATCGATATCCGACTTGGCATGCCCCTTTCATTGATCTTGTTGTCACCTACACCCATATTCATCTGTTCCATTCCTTTTTTGTGTGCCTTTTCACCCATGCCTATGGTTTTTTTCTTGATGTGGATGGTGTGGGCCATGAGTTGCCTTGTGTTTTAGTGCCTTTGGGTCCTTCCACCAACCTCATTATCAACCATTATATTCTTTTGTTTTTTCATATTTGCCACCTTTCCTTCCCTGAACCATATCCCTTTGCTCTGCATAAGGCTACTACCATGGCCAAAATTGAATTATCCTTCCTTTAGCTTACTCCTTTGGTTGAAGATATCTTTAGATACCATGGTCTCCTAAAAGTTTTATAGTTGTTCCATGGAAATGAATCGAACCTATCATTGGATTTCATTTGCATGTGGAATGGAGCACATGTTGTCCTCAGGGGCTTGAGCTTCACTGTTATGATGGATTTACTAGATGAGATCATTGACCTCCCCAATGACGAAGAAATTATCAACCGTGATAAGCATTATCTTCAAGGGGTATTTGACCTCTTCAGGGACAAAGGAAAGTCCTTGGGAAAGGAGAAAGGTGGAATTGTGAGAGATGTTTCCAAAACCATGGGACATAGTCATGATTACTATTCTTCAATATTTTACCCTTGATAGCCCTGGTGCAATTCTTAGAAGCTTTCATTTAGCTTTTATTAACCACCTTCAAGGGAAAAAACTATCAATATTCTTGAGTACATGTTTTTATAAGTGAAAAGATCAGTATTGAAATTCAAAAGGGGAATCTCCTTATATCCTCTTCACCAAGGTCTTATACTTATCCTTTTCAATCATATTGTTGCTAAGAAAAATCGTAGAGCTGCTGGCCCTGTTGGCCCTACCCTTATGGAGGGTGGTACTGCTAATGTTGGTGGAGAATCTGGAAGAGATGTTCCCATGTATCCTCCTCCCAACTGTACTCCAATATCTATGGCCAGAGCGAAAGATATCCCCAACACTTAGAAGTATGATCCTCGACACTAGCCACTCCAAGCCAAGGCAGGATGCATCAAACGTAAAGCTCCTCTGATTATTGATGAAGTCTTGGATGATTCTTTGTCTTTCCATATCAAGAAGGATAATCCGGCTAAAAGATATATTCCCATCGAGGACACCATTTCTCAAGTTTTGATGTTGTTCTCGTAGGTGACAAATTATCCTAATCTCTCTGATCTTGGGCATATCAAGGAGATCCAATACCTCCTCAAGGATCTCATACGGGTGGCCAATATAATATCCTCTCTCTTGAATCAAGCGGATGCTCTCCTAGAGGAATACAAGGACCAATACAAAGTTCTTGAGGAGTTCAAAAATTTGGTGGGAGTAGGCATCGTAGATAATGGCCAAGGGTCGAATGGTACAAATGCATAATGAAGGATTATGTGGTGTTTGTTTTAGGAGGGTTTATTTTTGTTGGTTATGCCCCTATGTGGTTGTTTCTATTCTTGATGTTTCTACCCTTGTGTGAGATTTTTTTATTTCTTGTGATGCCTTGTGGATTTCCTAGTGTGGTGCTAGACTGTTACTGGGTTTCCTAGTTAGGGTTGTTGCTCATGTTATTTTTTACCTCTACGGAGCTTACTGTAATGGGTTTATTTTTGTAAAAGGTTATGGAATCCTTTAAAAACCCCTTTTACCAATAAAAAATATAATCATTAACTCATCATAAAATAATAATACAACATAATATGAATTATAAGTCAATATATCAATCATCAAATGTTGGGTCATCATCATAACTTGTCATTTAAATTAATGACATGCATAATTAAATTGTAAATTTTTAATTTTTATTAAAAATTTATGACATCCTCCATAATATTTGTAAATTAATTAATCTAGTTATCCAAAGAAAAATTCTTACAAGTGAGAATTTACAAAGAAAATGATATCATAGACCTTTAACATGTACCTTGTATACGAAGCATATAAAAATATTAAATCAATAACTTATTCATTGTACCTTATCTTATATCATTTGGGGTTACTTTTAAAGAAACAATAATATATTAGATTGCTTCATCAACATTGAAATTTTATGAGGTTATGAATTAATTATTTAAAAGTTAAAGCATTATACATTCTATTAAGGATTGTACTTACCATCATTAATTTGATTTTATGGCTTAAAAGGATCAATAAAAATCTAAAAAATTAATCTTTGTATCATTCCTATGTTTGGAATCATATTAGTACATCTCTTGAAGAATGTTTACAACACTACTTATAATAGGAAGTACCAACTATGGAAAAAAAATTGATCTATAGGCTGTAGAATTTGAATATAGATGCAAGGATAATATATGACATGGAGATAATGCAAAGGATTTATAACAACCTATGGTAAAATAAAAATATCCATATTTTTGTTTAATCAAAGTTAATTGGAAAGTCTCTCTTCACTTAAAATCATTTGGAACTTCAACTAAAAATTATGTAGAGACTAATGCACTTCCTATAGAAACAATGATTTCCAATATAAAAAAGGATGGAAATATATTTCAATTGAGTGGGATATGGGAAATGGATAAAAATATCATCATTTATGATATCCATAAAATATTTTTGAAGGAAACATATTGAAAATGTCAACATGTCTATAAAGAATAAATTTATTTGAAAGATAGTTTATCCAATTATGGTGTTGATCATGATATTGAAGAAATTTAAATTTTAGAATGCAATTGGTTGAGTGATACTTTATCTCTTAATGAAAATGATATCAATGAGTAGATTATGAAAAACTTTGACAGAATGGAAAATGAGGAATATATTTGATAAAATGGAAATTTGGATATGGTATAATTGACTAGATAGAAAAAAAAAAAAAAAAAAAAAAAATATATATATATATATATATATTATGGAAATAACTCCTAAAGGAAGCCAAACATAGCTTATTAAGAAAAAAATGGAGAAGATATGTAAAATCAATGCAAAAAATTAGTTTATAAATTTGATTAATATTTTTTTTTATAAATTTTTATATCATAAAAACAAATAGATACAAATAGATAAATAGATAATGTGAAGTGAATTATGTTCTAACAGTTGCTAAAATATTCTAAAGCATTCTCAAATTAGTTGTTTTGAGTTATCAAGTGGAATTATCTTAACCGGTTATACTCCTCAACATTTAAGGAGGAGACCAAGGTTCAAATATTTCCAAGCGATATATGGATAATATCCAAGTTTTATTGTAATATCATTGTGTGGTGATGATGTAATATGAGTGAGGGTCTTTTTAAATCCCATATAACCAATTGAAAAAAATTAGTTGTTTTCAGTTGATAATATTATAGAAATATTTTTTTGATAAGATTAAACTACTTCTATAAAAGTAGGGGTAAAATTGGACAAGAACTCATGAGGCAAAAATAAAAAAAGAAACCCAACAACACCACCAGAAAATACTTGACATAAATGTACCTCCAAATACCTGGGAGAAACTAGCACAATAAAACCAACAGACCTACCCTCAAACCAAATAGGATAAACAACCAAAAGATAAAATAATTCCATGCAAGGTAAACCAATGCCCAAAAAGGGCAAAAAATATCTCTTTGAATATGGAAAACCTTAATATTACTTCCTGAATATTTGTCCTTAGTGTACCCAACATCATCAATCGTAAGGAAAGCATTAACACAACTGATATGAGAGTTATTTAACCCACTTCAGTAGCCATATCCTTTGAGCTAAACACCCTAGGGAGTATAAGTAAAATAAACTAATCTTGCTTTTCATTTATTTTGGGTATCCTTGTATCATCCAGGTTTCTCAGGTCCTCAGGGAAATTCTACCACCAAACATAAAAATCTAGTTTGATTCACTCCCAAGTTTACCATGAAGTCGATAGATTTATTACCTTCTTGAAAGGTATGTTGAAATATAACTTCCTTGAGAGGTTGAGAATATATTCTATCTTCTAGAATCATGTTCATAGTAGAAATATTAGTTGGGGGTTCCCCTTCATGTGGTTAATGGTGATAAGAGAATCATCTTCCACAATCACTTTTTGATGACCTATATGAATAATCAGTTGAATTCCCCAATAAAGAGCCTTAAATTCAGTAAACTGACTAATGTTAACTCCTAGACATTCAAAAATTACCATAAAAAATTCACCTCTGTGGTTTCAAAGGATACCTCTAGCCTCGACTTTTCTTGGGTTACCCTTTGAGGCACCATAAAAATTTAATTTGAAAAGGGGGAGGCTCCCACATGATACTAGATTTAGGGTTGGTATTGGTAGGGATCATAGATCTCATAAAAACCAATGACCAATCCATATGAATATTAGTATCCTTAGAAATACCCTTAAGACAACACAACTTCACATTCTTCATTGTGGTAGCAATGCTTCTGGAAAAAATAGAGTTGGATGAGGAGGATACATTGTTGAATGCACATTGATTACATTCCTTCAACACTTACCACCACAGGTGAGCCAATATAAGGTTCCAAAATAAAAAAAAATCATAGGGAAGCAAAGGGTATGACCATTGAAGAAGACAATAAGAAATAAAAAGGTGGGAATCTAAGAGAGACCCAGTAAAGAAAAAAAGAATCAAAGACTTCCCTGGAAAACCTGCAAACATTAAAAAAATGCATTGGAGTTTCCTCATTGACCCCGCACAGGTAATAATAGTTGGGGATAACCATTCCCATAGAACTAAAATTATCAAGGGTAAGCACCTTGTTATGAACTTCTATCCAAAGAAAAAAACTAATCTTAGGAATCATCCCTTTGCACCAGACCAAATGGCTAGGGAACCATGTGGGAGCAGGATCCACCAACAGGTTAAAAGAATATTTGACCAAAAATAAACCCGATGGATCTACTTTACAATAGAATGAATCTTCTTCCACTTCAAACTTAAGAAAATATAAATTTAACTAGTCAGATTAAATATTGAGCGCTGAGATCTCCACCTGAGATAATTAAGGATGACATTGGGTTTTCCAATTCCTACAAATAGGAGAGGTAACAATGAAGTCTAACACTTTAGAACAAAATAGTCTTCTGCAAGATTCCTTAGTGACCGCCAACTCAGTGGAGGAGGTTAAAGGATAATAAAGTAGCCAAGGGTCATTCCAAAAGTCTACCTTTCAGCCATTTCCAATCATCCACTTCCCCTTTGGGCAACAAATATTTTGACTTACATTCATCCAAAAGGCTAAGCCTTCAACTGGGATATGTTTGAAAAGAAAATAATTGTTCGAGTTAATGTGTTTAGCCTTGAAAAAATTAATCCATTCTTTGTTTTCATTTTGAAATATTCTACAACCGTGTTTTGCGATTAGAGCTTTATTCATAAGATTAGTCTTATTCAATTCCAATTACCCACAACCTTTACTACTACAAATTTGATCCCATACCACCAAATTAAATTTATTTTTTCCTCAGCTCCATTCCATAGGAAGTCTCTTTAAAGTTTCTATATTATTTTTATAATTTTACGATGCATTTGAAACATGAAAATGAAGAAAATAGGTATGCTTTGAATGGAAGTTTTCACTAGGTGTGCTTTCTCAATCTGGATGAGGATAGCTCCTTTCCAACATATTAGTATGCATTGGATTATTTCAACCATTGGTTCCCAAAGAGTAGACTTATAGAAACATTTGAAGAAGGGCAATACAAGGTAAGTGGAGGGTAGAGAAGCTATTTCACATCCAAGAATATTGGTAATATTCCTCTGTCTAGCCCCAAGAGTTTTTAAGAAGAATATTTTACTTTTTAAGTAGCTAACCTGTCGCCTTGTTGCCTTTTCAAATGAATTCAAAACAAATTTAATCACCAAGCTTGATGGATAGAAGCCAAGAAGGAAAGCAACGTGTCATATACAAATTGATGGTGTGATATGGGAAGATCAAGGTTTGCAAAAATGGATTGCTCCAAAGCTTCCACCATTAAGATGAAAATAAAGGGAATAAAGGATTCCCTTTGCAAATTCTCCTACAACTACTGAAATATCTGGTAGGAGAGCCATTAATCAATACTGAGTATTTGATTGAGGATATGCACATTTTTATGATGGCTATCCATTGCTCATTAAAACCAAATCTCCTTAAAACTTCTAATAGAAAATCCCAAGAAACCTGATCATAAGCCTTACTTATGTCTAATTTGAGAAAAGTCCCCTCTCTCCCACTTTTATCCACCGAATGAATAAGTTCATGGATAGTAATAACCCCATACAAAATTTGACGAACAACCATGAAATGAATTTGAGAGGAGTCAATGAGGAGAGGTAGAAGAGGTTTTAGTCTATTGGCAAAAACCTTGGTAAAAATCTTAAGAATGGTGTTGCACAAGCTAATGGGGTGATAATAAAAGAAAATTTTGGCCCCCATAGACTTGGGGATGAGGACCAAAAAGGTGGAATTGACATCCATTGGAACCACCAGTGAGATTTGAACATCCCCCAAGGCTATAAAAACCTCGTTCCAAACAATAGACCAAATTTTTTGAAAGAATGTTGGGAGAAAACCATCAATTTCTAGGGATTTTTGTTCATTCATAGAGAACAAATCAGTTCTTATCTCCCCATCTTGAAAGGAACAATTTAAAGCGATATTCATGGAATCCAATACCAAGCTTGGAATATTTCTTAGACGGCTCTCTGTTGCTTCAGGTTCACCAATAACTTGCTCATAAAGCAAGGTCTAAAATAAGAAGATAGCTTCATTTCTTATTTCAAAAATATCATTTGTTAAGGTCCCATTATTTTTGTTGATTTCTATGATTATGTTATGAGCTCTGTGTCTCAATGTAGAGGTATGAAAGAATTTTGTATTTTTATTTCCTTCTTTGAGCCGTTGGGATCTAGAATTTTGCTTCCAAAAAATGTCTTCCTTGCTTAAAATATTATGAAAATCTGCCAGGGTATTTAGTTCCAAGCAGAGTTATGTATAAGGGGTTGGACTTAAAATATACTTGTAAAAAATGACAAATCCTAATCAAAATCAAGGTGAATCAAGGGATATCCTAAGAAAATAAAATCAATTATATTCACACCATAATTTGGGGCATTTGAAACCCTAAAAGTAAGGTCATATTTGGGGTAAATTTGTATCTATTAAATCATATTATAACTTCATAAAAACACCACCATTAGATCAGGATTGAAAAGATCTTTCCAATGAGTACAGATATTCCTATGTTTGGATATATATTGTGGTGAATTTATCCTAAGAAACAATTGTTCCTAAAAATTTTAGGCGAAGGGGCCGACGTCGAGGGTCCTCATATTCACCAATTTTCAATTTTGTAAATCCTAATATTTTATCAATTTGTGAATATTTTCCACTGTGCATAACCCTCATTCCAAGGTTCTAACTTCATTGGATAAGGTGTTCCCCTCGATGGAGCTTTGGATGTCTTGCAATTGTTGCTTAAAATCCATTTTAAAAAAAACAAATATCTCCAAACACCTATTTATTCCAACATTTTAGGTTATTTTTAATAAACCTAAGCTTGGACATCACCTTCTCAATAGGTGTACCTGGAAAGTCAACAGACCACCATTCCTTAGAGCAGTTTTCAAGCTTAGAGTGGAAGAACCACATGGATTCAAACTTGAATATCCTAGGAAAAAGGAGGAATAGGGAGGCTTTTTTCAGGGGTATGGGGTTGTGTTCAAACCCCACTTTTGGGAGAGGTCATAGGGTTACTTATCCAAAAAATGTAACTACCTCTTTCAAAATAAATATTCTGTCCATTCTGGTTTGAATATGTTGATCTCTAAACCTCTGATTGCTCCAAGTAAATATGGAACCTTTGAGATATAGATCCATAAGTTCTTGGTGTTGAACAAAGTTAGAAAAATCCTCCATCCCTTTTGTAAAGGAGGTGTCACCCCCTAATTTATCAAACTGGTAAAGTGTAGTGTTGAAGTCCCTTTCCAAGATCTAAGCCTCATGCTTAAAAACATCCACATTCTCTATCTATTCTAGAATTGGGTGAATTAACATTAGACATCACCCATGTAAAACCAGTTTTCTTACAATAGAACATGATTTTGATAACTCAATTGGATATAGAAATGATAGACCTAGATACTCTACTAGGATCCCAAAAGCAAGCAAGACCACCTGAAGCCCCTATGGCCGAATTAGCCACCACCTCCGATTCCTTCCAAACTATATTTTGGATTGCTATTAACTTACTATTCTCCATTTTAGTTTCTTGAAGAAATACAATAGACAAGAAAATATCTTTTCTAAGGGACTTTAAGGTCCTTTGTTTTGAGGTCCCATTGAGACCCCTTATGTTCCACGACATGACTTTCATTTCTATTTGCCCTACTTCTTGCTCCTAGAGGACTGAGCTAAGTGGTAAAAGGATTCAATTTTCAAATGTTTACCCCCTTGATCAATAATATAATCAACGTTTAAAAGCATCTATGAGCCATCTGCAATATCTACCTTAGCTTCTTAGGCTCGATGAGATTTATTATGGGGTCTTCCCACTCTACATTCCACCCCTACATCCATATATTTTTTTGACTTCTCATTTTAAGGAGGGATCCTTTCTGAGAGAGAAATTCCTCCTCTTGGCTAGGGAAGGAGTTAGGCAACTGAGTCTTAATCAGACTAGAGTCTAAGGTTTTTTGACTTCGATTAAGACAAGAAAAAAGAGTTTTTAACAGGAATGTAAGAATTAGAAAGATCAAACATGGGGCTTACTTGATCTATCGAGAGAATAACCTCTACTAAATATTTGTTCAATTAGGCACCTCCCATATAAAGCACCTGGGAACTAGGTGTCTTTAAGATTTTCTTGTCACCAAGAGATATTTCCTAGGCCACCATATTCATCGCTATCGAGATACCCAAGGCTCCTCACTCTTGGAAGAAATTTTTGAACCAAACCATTTTGCCAGATAAGAATTATCCATAGCGTTTGACTGAATAGGAATATTTTACAAGCCTTTTCCATGAATGGTTTGCCAATTATTTCCACCCTTATTTTGAGTAAAAGGCTCAGGAGGGCAACGAGTTGCCACATGAACAAATTTTTTACAAGTAGTGCATCAAAAAATCTGATTTTCATATTCGATCAGTTGAACCCTTGTACCTTCATCTACAACCAGTTTAATGGAAATTGTGAGATCTGCTTCAGGGTCAACCATCACACATAAACAAGCAAACATCATTCTTTTTTCCTTGTGCTTGGATCAATCGACACCAAGTTTCCAATGTCCTTGGCCACTGTCCTCAAGATATCATCATGCCAAAGGTGGTATGGCAAGCCCGATAGATGTACCCAAAGATGTAAAAGGTTTATTTTTGGGTACTATGGTCAAAGTCTGCCCCCCATTATCATAGAAATAATTTCCTTTCACCATAAAACCAAGGACCCTCTTCGAGAATATGCTTGGAATCATCAACACAATTGAGATTAACAATAAAAAAGGAGTTGGGGATAACAATGATGTCTAGAGAGCCATGAGATCTCCATCTAGAAAGCACCCATATCCTTATAGAATCTAGGTCGGGCCTACTACCCTAATTTTTTTGACTAAATTCCCAAACCCATCACTCATTATGGAAGCTGTAAGAGCACTAGGAACACGAATTTTGCTCGATATAGGGAAACTATCAAAACAAAATTCTTATTGGTCAGATTTACAATCATGAGATACCACCACTGAGGCATAGGATACCCCAGGGTCGAAAAGGAGTCCCTGTATCGAGGTCCCACTAACCAATTTTCTACCAGCACCCCATGACTGCCTAGGGGGTTTAGTTTACCTTCATTCAATGCTTCAACCTGCATATCCTATTCACCATCCAACTCCTGCACATTATCACTCTACTCTTGCACATTCCCATGTTGCTCCATTCAAAACCCTAGCTCTGCTCCCTAGAAAACCTAGCTTTGCTCCCTTTAAACCCTAGCTCTACTACCACAAAGTAATTTAATTCTGTGCGTAGGCATTATGAAAACCCTAGAAATATTGGCAATTGATACTTTTTTAAATATGGATCAAAAGATAAGTCAAATATTTAAATTATAAATATCTTTAATACCCTTTAAGGATCAAAATAATTGGATTATATAAAATCCTTTGAAAATATCAAACATTTGATAATTTTGCAAAATAAATTTGAAGTTAAAAAATATTATACAAAACTTACACATTATTTACAATATATCACAATTTTAATGTTACAAAATAAACTATATGCAACAAATATGATACAAGACTTTTCAATATAAGTAATGGAAAAACTATTTTATACACAATATTTACTTATCTATCAATCATCGCACTTCCTTCCAATTAAATCTAATCGTATTTTATATTCTTCAATTATGAAAGTACACCATTTACCATGTGAAAAAAAAAACAAATATTATATATTTCTCTTTCTATTTACTAGCTATTTATATGAAACTAATAATAAAGAATTTTTTTTTCCCATGACAACTCAATATTTTGGGCTTTGGCTTTTTTGGGAGCTTTAAGGTTCAAACTGTGGTATGGGTGAGTGTGTGAAGGGTGGGTGTGTGTATGGCTGTGTTTGATCCCTATTGATAAGTTCAACTCTCACCCTTATAAGAGATCATGGTTGGGATGGGGTGCCTAGCCTTGAGCATGGGTCATACGATTTTTTAACATCAAACTCAATAAAAATAACAATAAAGCAAATGTTCATGTTATTCATAAAGTGATATAAATTTTTTAATTTTAAGATAATATTATATATATTATATATTTCAATTGATTATATATTAAATTTATATATAATATATATATATATATATATATATATATATATATATATATATATATATATAAATTTGTTATATAGGATTAACCATCATAATATAGTGGTATTACAGCAAAGTTTGGATATTATTCATGTATCATCTTGATCCCCCTTAAATATTATACTAAAAAATTTAGCCTGAACTAATAAAATTTAATATAAATAAATAAAAATATTAATAACCTTAATTTTTTTAATAAGCTAATCTTAAATTAATTCTTAAATTAAATCAAATATCCAATTATATTTTGTGCTTCTACCTTTATCCAATTATCTTTTGTGCTTCTAACTTTACCTACAACTATTATATAGTGTTACAATAAATAACCTGATGAAAATTAAGAGGTATAGTAATTTTTATGACCACTAAAACACATCACAATATATTACGTTCTTCTTTGTGGAGAAAACCATTTTACTAAGGTTTTCCTTTCTATAAAAAATTATTTTATTATTTTCTTCTATAAAAATTAAATTACTTGTACCACCTCTTCTTATTTTTTGGTTTGTAATTATGATCCTCAAGTTATAAGGACTATCATCCAGAAAAACATTGAAAAATGAACTACTATTTCTAAGGAAAACCCATGGAGCTAAGTAGCAGGAAGCTTCGGTTTCCATTGCACAACCTACCCTTACTCATTCTCGGGACATGCAAGCTTCTACTAAATATGTTCAGACTTCTATTGATATGGCCTCTTCATTTGTTGGCATGCAACCTCCCGTTCTACTAATGTCTCAATCTCTTTGGTCAAGCCCTTATTTTGCCTCAATGGTGGTAGCTCCAAATAATTATTCTATGGAGTAGGTCGAGCCTTTAAGGTCTGCCGCTCTTGCAATCCTATTTAGAATGAAAAACATCGACAACTAAATATTGATGCTTTCCACATGGTATCCAACTCTTATGGTTCGCTTGAAGGTTTGGGTGATGCAGAGGATGTCATGGAGATCATACATCCTAAAAAATCCCAATGATTTTCTTCTCATGGAATGTCTGAGGACTGACGTACCCGATCAAAAAATATTTGGTCTAAAATGAGATGTCAAATGTTTCTCGAGTGCATGGAAGCCTCAATTTTTTATGTTTGCAAGAAGTTAATATTTTTTATTTCAATCTGCGGTGTGCATGTGACTTTTTGTGGCCACGAAGTGCCTCTTTTTCCACAAAGCATTCCTCGAGAAAATGGGTAGTCATAACTATCCTTGCCCCTCAATTACAAAAGAATGTTGTGACCTGGGTGTTGACCCATCCAATCAAGTTGTCTGGATTTTTATCAAGATCTATGGTAAACCATTTGGGATGGTTAATGTGAATACCTCGAACATCGCTTTTGATCGATGTGAGCTATGGAGATGGCTTTCCATGAATCTTCCATTGCCACTTGGGTGCTCTATGGAGATTTTAATATGGTTGAGAAATCTTCTAACAAGGTCAGTCATGCCCCTATGCAGTGGTGTTTAGGTGAAAGGGAAGCTGGTTTTTTTTGAAAAACAAGCTTTGCCTTTATGACCCTAATTCTTGCTTCTCACCTTCTTCTTCCCCCAAGCTCTTTAGTACACCTGGTCCAATTTCCAGGCTGCTTCTGCTAGGGTTTTGGAAATATTAGACAAAGCCATGATTTTTGAGTGTGACAACTTTTAGTTCTCCCATATTTTTCCTTCTTCACCGTATGTGCTAACTTTCCATGGTACTACATTGTATGATCGTTCACCTATTTTATTTTTGATGGTAAAGTTAAACTTTGAACCCAAAGTGCATTCTTCATAGTTTTACCTGGATGTTTCTTTTTTGCATAACTTTAGCATGAAAGCTCATATATACTGTATTTAGAATTTGATTCCTAGACCTAATGGTCTTTTTGGAAGGATTGAGTGGTGGAATGCTAGCATTCAATGAATCACTAAGGTGTTGTAGACTCTGGTGTTGAAGTTAAAAAGTGGTAGAAATAGGCTAAGTTTGCCTTGTAGAGTGAGCTATCCAAAGCCTATCTCAGGCTTCAAGCCTCTCCTTTCAACTCTCTTTCTTAGTACCAAGTTTTTTCCATTCAGTATGAGTTAAAAATTTGATTTTTATGAAGCCAAGAGTGCTCAATTACGTGCATGAATGCATTGGCTCAAAGTGGGGCACAAAGTGACCAAAGATTTTTTCAATGCCTCAGACATCATGCCCAGTATTCCAAGTTATAGGCCATTCATGTTGGTGGGCAGAGATTCATAGACCTTCTGTATATTGTCAAAGCCTTTGTTTCACATTATGAAGACATTTTTGCTTCTCAACCCATTGATGATGTTAGAAGGTAATATCTTGCTAATTGTACCGTTGTTGTCCCCAACAAGCTTTCTCCTTAGAAAATGATATTCTGTGATACTCCTATTTCTTTGGAAGATCTAAAAAATGTCTTGTCACTCATAGCCAATGATAAGGCACCTGGTCTTGATGGCTTCCCATGTGAATTCTACAAAAAACATAGGATATGCTTGGTTCTGATCTCCACAAAGTGTATCTTGAAGCCCTGCAATGTGGTTCACTAGGTTCCATTATTAACAAAGGTAATGTTAAATTTATTCCTAAGTCTGGATACCCTAAGCTCATCACTAATTGGAGGTTGATCACCTTGCTTAATGTGAGATATAAGATTATTTCCAAAGCCCTTGCACTTAATCTTAAATATATCCTACCTTTGATTGTTAGACCTAAACAAACTGGCTTTGTTCAGGGAATATACATTCTTGATAATGTTCTTGTTACTTGGGAAGGTATGGAGTGGGCAAGCAATTTTGAATAGGATGCTTTATCCATTAATATTGACTTTGAGAAAGCCTATGATAATATGGAGTGGTACTTCATCATTGCCATGCTTCAGGATTTTGGCTTTGGGTCAGTGCTTGTGAGCATCATTCTTATGTTATTTCAAGATGCTTCAATTGTTCTTACTTTGAATAATAGTTAATCTCAATCAATTTATCTTGGTCATTCTGTAAGACAAGGGTGCCCTCTTGCTCCATCTCTTTTTATTCTTGCTGTAGATGCTTTTGGCTATTTTTGACCCATAAGGTGGATCAAGGATTAATCAAGGGTATTGCTCTCCCCAATTCTGATCGTTAGTTGGTCAATGATCATTTTGTTGATGATTATTTTTTAACACTTTGAGAAGATGATCATTTTTATTCTTGCTATAGATGCTTTTGGCTATTTTAGCCTCTGGTTCTTATATTCAATGAAAACAACTTCATATTTTCAACAATCTCAATCCCAGCTGCCATGTTGGTTGTGCCATTTCCAATGGACTTGGATTTAGTTAGGTGAGGTGTTTAAATTTATTGAAATTTCTTTTGTGTTTCATGGTTCCTCTTCTCAATTGTGGTAGTATGTAATTGAGAAAGTGGATAAGAAGCTTTCTTACTAGACTAGTAAGAAACTTTCTTTGGCAGGAAAATTTTAGATTTGTTCTAAGATTTTAGCCACTACCCATGTCTATTATTCATCTTGCTGGGTTCCATCCAAATATTGTTATAAAAAGTTGATAAGCTTTTGAGATATTTCTTGTGGTTCAAAGACTCTATCAAATGAGGTTTTAATCGAGTATCCTGAGAATTTTTTTATTTTCCCAAGGACTATGGAGGCATGGGTTTGTTTGATTATCACCGATAAGGTTTTTTCCTTTGTGTTAAATGGATCGGCTGATATTTAATTGGGGATGAATATTGGAAAGTGTTGGTCAGGCATTGCATTTCTTCTGGTTTGCTTTAGGGGAAGAAAATTTGGAAAGGGATGGGATTACTATTCATTCTTACTACCCTTGTCCCTATTAAAGTTAAAGGTTTTTCTGTCATTCAGAGTATTTGGAAAGCCTAGGAGGCCTTCAAACCCTGGCTCAGTTGGAAATGGAGTTTCCTCAAAGTAGGTGCTTCTTTACCTTCCATGAATATTTGGTGGTCTCGTGTTATCACTTGGCAGGGCTCTCGCCTAGCTCTGGTGTAGTGGGTCAGAGCGCAAAGGTTCTATAAGCGTGGTATTGGTTCCATTTTTATTTTTTCTCCCGTCATACCAAGAGTTGGACACCCTGGAAAATTTTTCATCAAATTCACAATTTAAATCCTAGTGATAGAGATACTTATGAGGTGGTTATTGACAATATTCCATTTTCTATTTGGTGCAAACTGCATAAGAATTTTTAAAAACCCTAGTGTTCAGAGTGGTTTTTGCATGGGGAGCTTCTTATTTTGCAATATAAAGCTCATCTAGGTTACAAATGGCTCACCCCACAATTTCCAATGGTTGATAAGCTCACTATGATATGGGACATAGTCTCTCTTCACTACCAATGGAATAAGAGATTTCAGATTGCTTGGGCTACTTATACTGAACCTAAATATTTTTTTTTTGCTTGGAGCCTCTTGCACCAAGGGTTTTCTATTAGTAATAGGCTCAAGCATCTGGGTGTTCATAATCTATTTTTCTCGGTTTATGGATAGGCAAAATATTTACAGCATGTTTTTTGGTTTTGTGATCAGGCTCAATCGGCTTGGGAATGGCTTGTTGAAATTTTTAGGACTTTTATGCAAGAGGATTTTACCTGGGTGCATGCTATTTTGGGTGAACCTATTGTTTTTTCCTTCAACTTGAGTGTTTTTTGGAATATTTTTAAAATTGATACCCTATTTTATCTTTGGAAGTCCCAAAATAGAGCTATTTATTTTCAATGAGATGTCGGGCGTGGCGTCTTTGTTGCTGATAAATATTCTATATTCTTTGATTGATGGTTACAGATTCAAGTTTTTTTTTTCTAAAAAAAATGAAATATTTTTACTATTACAATATCTTATTAAAATTATATTTAAAATATTTTAATAATCAAAATGTAATAGTATTTTTATAGGATAGTGGGATTCACTACCATAGGTTTGGAGTGAATTCCCATTATGCATAATATTACTTATTTATTATCATAAAAAATTTCTTCTAATTAAACTTAAAAAAATTATTATTATTAATGTACATTATTTTTATTTAATTAAAAACTAAATATTATATATTTTTATGTTTATTATTTAACTAGTTTTTTCTTCAGAAAAAGTTGTAATTTTATATTAAGTAAATATGTAATTTTCTGTCCACGAGGGCTATGTGGATTGGTAAGAAGTTGGGCACTTACCAGGAGGAGACTTAGGTTCAAACCTCGTGGGCATGCCCAATCTAGGGCAAAGGTAGTAGTCTGACTTGAGTCCACTAAGTGTGCACTAGCTTGATGACAACAGTACCAACCCCGAGCCACCAGGGTCTCCCTCACTTTAGGTCATGTTTATCGAGGCGAGATAGGAGTTATAGTGGTAGCACCATGATTTGACACTACGATAAGAGGCAATGCGACTTGACATTGTGATCAGTTGTTAAAAATGAAAAGGTAGTTTTCAATTCCTCTATGTATCAAATATATATATGAAATTGCATTCTTCATATACCTCTTTGGCATTTCTTTTTAATAGTGACCTAAAAATCAAGTCATCGATACATCATAATTAGTAGTCTCTATAGTGTTAAATTCTAAGCTTACGCATCTTTCCAATTTATCAAAACAATATCCTTTAAATGACTAATTTTTAAGTTTTTTTGAAAATGTTGCTTTATTTGTGCTTTCTTTAACTATAGTGTATTAACCCCCCCCCCAAGATTGAGATTTTGACCAGCTGTAGTGTATTTTCCTCATTGAATTCTTGTACTAAGCACATACCTAGATCAATCTGAAATACCTCCTTTGAGATTTCATTTGCGTCCCTATTTAGTTCTCTATAAATATGCCAAAAAGTAAAAGCTTTACATCGATTCATAGTTTCTTTTATTGAGAGAATATGGGTTGTTGAATTATGTTTTCCATCCTAAAAACACTAAGCATCCAGTTTATTACCACCTGCGAGTCTTTGTAAATTTAAATTTTTGGGTTCCTTTTGATTTTGCCAACTAAACCAACAATTTGAGGGCCATAATTTCAGCATAATTATTAGAACCTTCTCCCAATCCACCATTGAATTTAAAATAATGAGATTCAAAAAAATATAGTAATCATCCTACTCCACAAACTCTATGGACCCCTTGTCTAGCCCCATCAAAAAAACCACATACCCATGATTTATCAATATTTGGAGGGATGATTTATTTGTTTACCTTTGTTGTTGTCGAAACCTTACAGTTAACCATTATCCCCAAGACAAAAACAATGGGAGAGCTATAAAACCTTTGTAAGAACTATTTTCAAACCAATATTTTAAGCACTCTCCTAAGAAATATTTTTGTCATCCTATAGGAAGCTTTAACTATGCTATAACCTCCCTCCAAACCTATCTAGTAAAGAAGCAAGAAACCAATAAATGATTAATTATTTTATTGTTTGAATTACATAAATGACACCTTCCTGGAACATTCCAATTATTCTTTTGTAAAACCTCTCATATTAGAACCTTATTTTTCATGGCTAGACACGTGAACAATCTTATCTTCAATGGGACATTTTTCTTCCAAAGTGTCTTCCACCACCATGTTGGATTGTCATTGCTATCTTCCAATAGAGTCTTATATCCCAAATTTGGAGTGTACTCCCTCATAGCTCCATTATTTATCTAGACCAATTGATCAGTTTCCTCTCATAACTTGATATGTTCAGATTTAATTCTCCCCACATATTCTTCCCACTGGTGATTCTCTTGGCCCTGAAGCCCTAACACTATTGCTTCCTTCCATCCCTGACATCAATTTGTAGAGATATTCTGGGTTAGCTATTTGGGAAGCCCTTGGACTATAATCTACCAATTTCTTTTGGTTTCATGGTTTTTCAAATTCAAACCATAGTGAGTGTATGCATAAATAAGTTTGTTAGCAAAAAAAATCTAATAAAAATAATATTAATTTTATATTTTTATTTATATATAAATTTTTTTTTTATAATATATATTTTTATGGTTTTAATATTTTTAATATATATAATAGTTTGTAAAGTTAATGTATTGCGGCCACTCTTTTTCTAAATTAAATTTAAGTATCCATTACAAAAACTTAGTATCTTTTGCTATTGTGATATCACTTTCTTTCGGCTCCATAGTTTTTTTTTAAATCATTTTATTTGATAATTATAGTTTAATTAATTTTTTTAACATACATTTTTTAAATTAGTGTATTATATTTATTTTCTTAAATAATATAATTATTACACTTTTATTTATAAAAGTTATTATAATAATTATTATTTAAAACCGTTCTCATGGTAATATGGAAATATTTAAGGTTTATACAAAAAAAAAATTCTTCTGGCTTGCCTTTAGTTAATGGTGTATATAGATGAAAAAATCTCTTATGGCTTCCCTTTACATAGTGGTATATCTAGATGGGACAGTATTGTTGGCCACCTAAGAGTGGCTCTCATGGTTTTTTAACCTAAAAATTTAGTTTCGACCAAACAACACAACTGTTTAGGGTTTAGCTCTTCTTTGGAAGGTCCAAGGTTCAAATAGTTTAGTGTAGTTGTATGTTAAATCCCTGTTAATAAGCTCATCACTCCCTTATGAGAGGTTATGGTGGGATGTGGATGCCCAAACCTGAGTGTAGGTATTAGAGGTTTCTCACACTAACCAATTGATTTTTCTTATGAGAGGTTATGGTAGGATGTGGATGCCCGAACCTGAGTGTAGGTATTAGAGGTTTCTCACACTAACCAATTGATTTTTATTGGTAAGGGCTTTGGCCTTTCTTTGAAAGATTCAAGGTTCAAAACCCATCTGTGTAAACTCATTAATTTTGTTTGCTTTTGTAGCACAAGTGGAGAAGGCAAGCCTGACCAATTGTTAGGCTAAAGAGACTGGGCATCTACTCCAAACATGTCATAGTGGAATTTTTTTTTTATGCATAGGAGAGTTGGTTATATCCACACTCATTTTAGTAACTGGCAAATATAGCGTTCAAACCACATGAGCTGCTCTCAACAATCCTATATCACTTCATTGTTGACCTGGTTAGGGTTCAACCTGGTTAGGGTTCATACGTTGTTGTCAATCTCGTGCACGCTTAGAGACATACCTCAAGGTTTGAACATAGGTCTCTTGATAAGTGCTTAGTCAGATAAACAATTACCATTTCATTTCCGGACAAAAAAAAAAAAAAAACTTTTAGGTTAGAAAAAAACCTCAGAACAGTTCTTAGGTGTCCCACAATACCAACTCATCCCGATATACCACTATCTAGAAAGAAACCACAATTTTTTTTGTATCCCTTCGTATCACAGAAAAACTAAGCTTGCCTATATCAATGCAACAGGCTCTCCTTCTCCACTTATTAGTTTGAATAGTTGTGTGCTGCATTGCCGCGTGCACATTCGACGAGGTGAAGAACTCGAGAGCATATCGGATAGGGGTTTCCATTGCTCTTCTCACGCGTGCGTATAAAGCATTTTTGTGGAACACAACAAAATACAATTCATAAAAAACACGTATAAAGCATTTGTGGAATACATTTCATTAAAAACACGTATATGTGGAACACAACAAAATACAATTCATTAAAAACATGTGTTGCTGGCAACGATCATTTTCCAATTTACTTCGAGATCCTCCGCGTTGACACAAATGATTAAAGAATTATATTACTTGCCCAAAAAGAACATACAGATTCCGAAAAGTCCGACACAACTCCAACGAGATGGCTAATGTCAGTGTAGAAATAGACTGCTCCATTTCATAGACAGATTCATGCAAAGCGTGCCTAGTCGTTGTCCGTGGAGTTCTTGTTGGACATTTTAACTATATTTCGTTGGTGTTGTATTCCTGTTTTATTTTTCATTACTTTAGTTTAAATTATTTGGAAGAGCTTTTATTGTTTGAATTATGGCGAGGGAGTTATCTTCATTACTTTTGTTTGTTTGAATTATGGGAAGGAGCCTTTGTTGGAGGGAGCCTTTGTTGCAAGTTATCTTCATTACCTTAGTTTTTCATCTTTGTTGCAAGTTATCTTCATTATCTTAGTTTCTCATCTTTGTTGCTAGTTATTTTCATTATTTTTGTTTAAATTATTGGGAGGAGCCTTTGTTGTTTAAATTAGGGGAGGAGCCTTTGTTGCTAGTTATCTTCATTACTTTTATTTTTGTTTGAATTATGAGAAGGAGCTTTTGTTTTTTGAATTAAGGGGAGGTTGAATTATGGGGAGGAGCTTTTGTTGTTTGAATTAGGGGAGGAAGCCTTTGTTGCAAGTTATATTCAGTATTTTAGTTTGAATTATGGGAGGAAGATTTTGTTTGTTTGATTTTTTTAATTGGGGTAATTAAGTGATAAACACTTGACCACTATTTTTTAACTTATCTCTATTTGGGTACGGTGTGGTTTGAACCTTGAACCTCTTCAAAGAGTGGCCAAAGTCCTACCACTACATTGTCCTTCTCAGTATACTTCCAACAATGAATGCAACCTAATTATAACACATGTTATACATTACATGCCTTAGAAAAATAAAAATAAAATTTTAAAAACAATATATAGTTTTAAAAGACTACTATCAATATCAATATACACCTATTTGTTGTCTGTCCTACAAGAATAGGAAATATAATTACCTTCTAATACCTTGTACAAAGAGAAGAGGGAAAACTCAATAATTTCGTTCTTTTCTTTTATTTTTATTTTTTAAATTATTTTAACATACACAACCCTCATTATGTCAAAACGAGTGATTTTATGATATACATGTCATGATCCACCTTGGCACTTATTTTTGAGATAAATTATGTATTGATAAATAATGATTTAATACTTAGTTTTGGATGCATTTGGGTGATTTTATGCATTTGTTGTTTTTGATTATATGCTATGTAGATGCGGTACTATTGATGTTGTGCTTGGATGCAAGACCAAATGTTATCGTGGGTGAGCGAGGAAGTCGACCACTAGAATGAGATAACGGAAAAAAGAAATGATGTGACAACTCTAGGATAATATATACCCAAGCTAACAAGTGGTTACCACATGTAGTTGCATTGCATGTCTGCTTGTTGAAACTAAACTATTGGCAAGGAAATTGCTATAAAAGGACAATGGAGTCATTTAAAACAAAAAGTTAATAAACTAGAAGTTATCATGAAATCTTCTAAGACAAATTCTTGATTGGTTTTCTTGTGTTTGGTTTGGTTGATCTTCTCTACATATATGATTAATTGCCTCGAAATATAAATGATCCATTCATGGTATAACATGCTTTTATGTTAGAATATAAGTATACGGTGTCTGCTTGTATTTTGCTTGGATTTGGCAAAAGAATCAATTAGTGATGGAATTACTAAGAAAAGGGGGCTTAGTAATATCCACGCATAAATATCATGGTTAATAAATGATATTAGTCTATGGTATTTAAAAGAAAACAATAGTATTATTTAATTTGATTTTCTTGTTATAATATTAACACTTAACATTAGGAAAGATAATTACAAGAAATTATGGTGTTATATCCACCTTATTAGTAACAAGGGGAAGTACAAACTTTATCTCTATAAAGGTTCTTTTTAAAAGAAATGTAAAATAAAAATGGAATGAGGTTCATTTGCTTATCTTGTGAAATGACCATATTATAAGTATTAAAGTAATGAATTGTTCTAAAAGAAAAGGAGATGTTATTTATTTATTTTTATTTTTTTACATGGTGGAATCGGTAGCCACCACGAATTTGGGCAGGTTGTCTAGCTTTTATGGCCGCCATAGCATTCTGCGTTGTCTGCCCCAGAAGCCACCACACAGATCTTCGCGCAATACGCCCCTATAACTGCCATGCCACAATCATTTTAAACCTTTTACGTCGTTGAAAGCACCAAGAAAGGGACAAGCATTCAGTCCGGCAAGGTCCGAGATTTGAACCTTGGACCTCCGCCTCACTTATGGGGTTTGGATGAACCAATTGGTCTACACCTCGGACCTTAGAGATGTTATTTATTAAAAGAACATAAATAAAATTAACTTGAGGGATTGAAATGTTGAGAACTCAGTTGGGGGGCATGAAGGGAAAATGGTTACTAGTTCTTAAATTCAAGAAAAGGGAATGAAGAAAGGAAAAAGTGGGGTAGAACAGAGAAAGCAAGGGAGGAATAGAATGAGAATGAGAAGACCTACTGGAATGAACTCCAAGGAAGGCCCATCTTGATTTCTGGTGGACATATATAGATGCGTTATCTCTCATTGATATTATAGTTTCAAGTTTACTTTAAAAAGAGAACTTGTGGATTTGAAGCTAGATATTAATTTTTTGGCTACATAAAAGTAGATTTCACTTTTGTTTAATATCATTTTTTATCCTATTCATTCTCTAGATTCCTTTTATTTTTGGATTTTGTATTTTTAGAAGGATACATAGGTGACTTGAGTACTCTTTAGACGTTTTTAGTTGTTGCCTATTAATAACCTCTATTTGGTTTCTTGAGATGTCTATGTTGACATATGGAGGAGTTTTAGGGTTTTTTCAAACATAGGTGTTCACTTTCCTTTTAACCCAAGTTTGGTTAGCCATGCTTGGTAGGAAGCTATGCGTTCGTCACCCTATTTTTTTGCTTTAACCAGGTATGGGGAGATACTTCTCTACCTTTATGTGACCTATGTTTTATCCTTCAATAAGGTTGTTCTGGTCTTTTGTTAACTATTGAAGTCTCTTTCGAACATCTTCATTCACTGTGTAAGAATTTTGATAGTATCACGATTCTCTTTCAAAAGTCTACTGGTGTTTAGCTGGGTGGTACTCTTTCTTTAGAATCTCTTGTATTATGATGTTTTGTGTTCGTAGATATTTTCTAGTATATTTAGGGTGGATGCTTTATTTTTGGACACGCTAGAGGATCTGTACATGCTCAATATAGAAGCTTTGGTTGCTTTTTCTTTAGAATGTTTGTGAAGGTTCTATTTTTTGAAATACCATACCGTAGATCTTTGAGTCAGTTTATGTCTTTTAAAATACTTTCATTCTAAAGTTATGTTTTGATTATAGTTTAAGGCAACCTCTTAAAACATAAGAGTAAATAGGTTTGCTTATGTTTCACTATGCTGTGTTGAAATATTTGTAGAATGTAGGGTTTCGTTTGAAGAGTAAACAAGTTCTAGTTTTAAAATAAATGAATATTTATTTATTCCTTATGTCTTGAAATATTTACTTAATTTTTAGATCAGCATTTATGCTTTGGACAGGGAGTCCAATTAGTATTATACTATATGAAATTAGCACGCAACTCATCAGAGGCTGTAAAGTCTAATAATGACGTTGGAATTATGGGTTTCCCTTATAGACTATGGATTGTTGAAGTCTATTATTGATGTGGGAATTATGGGGATTTGTTATGTTTTTTTTTTTAATAAAATGCAATGGTTAAAGAAGGTAGAACAATATTATTATTAGCACCTTTTTTTTATACTATGGATGATTGCATTAAAAATAAAATAAAAGCAACAATAGTGTATGTGCATACCTAAGGAGTTATCCTAATCCCGTAAACCTATCCTTCTACCTTGAAGATTTAGGAGGACTGAACTAAAGAGATAGACAAATTATTTGATCTAATTTGATGTATCTTATTTGAAAATATTGTAAATTGACTATTGTAAATAGGAGTTGTATGATTAAATATGGGATGTTATCCTTGAACAATAAAGTGGTGAAGATCACGTTACACAAGTAACACTAAACAAATGAAACACAAGTATTTTTGCTTTTAAAAACTTATAAAATCAAATATTTCCGTACTTTCATGCCAAAAAATGAGGATACCAAAGAAAGAGCCCTTTTATAATTTTGAAAATTCCCTGAAAGACCCTATTTTCCCTTTTTCCTCGCCTAAAACCATCTATTTCAAATTTGAAATTTGGGGGCAACTTGTCGAGGTCGTAACTTCGCGCTCATTGACCTGATTGACTATTACAACATATTTTCAGAAATGACATGAAATGAGCTAAGCGGGGCTAATCCAAGGCTTGCATCTAGCCAAAAATCCTCAAATTCGACCTCTAAGACCTTCAAAAATCTCCTGCAAGTTAAACTAGTTTTACTAGTTTTACAAAATTAAATAATTACAATTTTTTTTTGGGTGATGCAAGATCACTCTTACACCACTTGATGCTCCTACATCAGACACCCAGGGTAATTTTGAGAAGTGACCTTCACTTCTCTGTTGTTGGAAGAAAACCAAGGCGTTCAACCTTAGTCTTCGACAACCAAGATGAATCTTCAACAAGTATGCCCTTCCACTTAACCAAATATTTTGCATATTGCCTATTTTTGGTACTTTTGCCAATGCGAGTATCTAGGATCTTTTCTATTTCTTACGTCTCTAGGGTAGATGCTGGAATATTCCATAATTCTGCTACTGGTCCCTCACCATTATCTCCATGGTATCCTGCCAAATCTGAAATGTTAAAAATAGGTGATATGTTAAGCCCACTTGGCAATTCCACTTCATACGCATTTCTTGAATCTCATTTTTCTATGATTATGCATGGTCCAAACTTCTTTATTTTTAGCTTGTTATAGTTTTTAGCAGGAAACCTTTCTTTTCTCAAATAGACCATAACTTCATCTCCCACTTCAAATTCCTTAAACTGTTGCTTCTGGTATGCCCTTATCTTGTACTAAGTATTCATCTTAGTAATATGCTTCTTCACTTCTTTATGCAAGCTCTTCAGATGCTCTGCAAATACCTCAACCTTAGTACTACACTTTTCCCTTGAATCCATCTTCCTCAACTCAGAAGCATTTCTTGGACTGCTCCCATATATTATCTAGAATGGAGATTTGTTAGTACTCCTATTGACAAAATTTTTGTATGCAAATTCTGCCTGCGGCAAAACCAAATCACATCCTTTGGGCGTATCTCCTACCAAGCATATCAGTAGATTTCCTAAACTTCTATTCACCACATCTGTTTGTCCATCAGTATGTGGGTGGTATGCAGAACTGAATTTCAAATCTATCTTCAATTTATTCCGTAAGGTTCTCCAAAAATACCCAATAAAATTGGTATCTTTGTCAGAAATTATACTCTTTGGTAGACCATGAAGTCGTACCACCTCTTTGAAAAATAAACCTACAACATGAACTACATCATTAGTTTTCTGGTATGGACATCTTTGAGAACCTGTCAAACACCACAAATATAGAGTCATTCCCCTTTGTGTTCTTTGTATACCAAGAACAAAATCCATGCTGATGTCCTCCCATGGTCTCTTTGGTACAGGTAATGGCTAATATAATCTAGTGTTCTGTCTCACACCCTTGGCCATATGGCATACTCTACAACTTTGCACAAATCTCTTCACATATTTTTGTAACTGTGGCCAATAGTAGTTCTCACTAATGAGGGCAATGGTCTTATCTCGACCAAAGTGTACAGACAACCCTCCACTATGCTTCTCCTTGACCATATTCTCCCTCATTGAACTCCTTGGAATGCATAATTGGTTTCCTTCGAACAACATTCCATATTGTATTAGAAAATCCAACCACTTAGTCCTGTCCAAAGTAACAGGTGCTAAGCAAGCTGTCCAAGCCTCTACAAAATCAGGATCGTCAGGATACAAACCCTTAAGTTTGTCAAACTCTACAACTTCCACCTTCATTTCTATCAATAAATATTACCTTCTACTTAAGGCATCTGCAACTATGTTTTATTTTCTACTCCTGTGCTTCAATACAAAGGTATAAATCTGTAGAAACTCAACCCACTTCAAGTGCCTCTAATTTAGCTTCCCTTGGCTATTAATATACTGTAAGGCCTGATGATCAGTATATAGAACAAAATATTTTGGCAACAAATAATGCCTCCACTTCTTTAGAGCCTGAACTATAGCATAAAACTCTTGATCATAAACTGAATACTTCTTCCTAGCATCATTGAGTTTATCACTAAAATAAGCAACAGGTTTACCTTCTTGACTCAATACAACTCCTATGGCACTACCACTAGCATCACAATATACATGAAATACCTTATTAAAATATGGAAGTGCCAAAATAGGTTTCTTTGTGACCTTCTTCTTCAACATATCAAAGCTCTTATCTGCTCCTAAGGTCCACTTAAATGATTTCTTATCCCCTCTAGTTGTTTCTATAAGGGGTGCACAAATACGACTGAAATTTCTAATGAATTTTTTGTAAAAACTTGCTAGACCATGAAATGATATTACCTCAGTTATGCTCATTAGAGTAGGCCATTCAATGATAGACCTCACATTTTCTAGGTCCATTTTTAGACCTTTAGCTGAGATGAAAAATCCTAGATACACTAAATACTTCTTCACAAAACTACACTTTTTCAAATTAATCAGCAATTGCTCCTCCCTTAGCTTCTCAAAAATGCTTCTGATATGCGTCAAGTGCTCTTCCAAGGTCTTTCTAAATATTAAAATGTCATCCAAATAGAAAATGAAAATTTTTCCTAAAAACTCCTTCAATACCTCATTCATCAGCTGCATGAATGTGCTTGGTGCATTGGTCAACCCAAATGGCATGACCAACCACTCATACAAACCCTCTCTGGTATTGAAGGTTGTCTTCCACTCATCTCCTTCTCTAACATGAATCTTATGGTACTCACTCTTCAGGTCAATCTTTGTGAAGTACTTGGCTTCACTCAAACAGTACATAATGTCATCCATCCTTGGCAATGGAAATATCTATTTTATGGTGATCTTGTTAATATCTCGGGAGTCTGTACACATTCTCCACTCTCCATATTTCTTTGGCGCTAGTCCTACAGGTATTGCACATGGACTCAGGCTCTCTCAAATCAGTCCCTTTTTTAGCAACTCTTGGAATTTCCTGTTTAGCTCCTCACTTTCTATAGGAGTCATTCTATGGGCTACATTATTGGGTAAACTACATCCTGGTACCAAATCTATATGTGACTGATATTTCTCACTGATGGCAAATCCTCAGGCACATTATCTGATATAATATTTGGAAATTCTTCTAAAAAACCTGAGACTTCTACTGGGGTATCTTTGCATTCTTCTTCCCTAACTCTAGGAATTAATACATAGCACATATGCTCATGCTTCAAACCATCCAAAAACCTTCTACATTCAACTAAATTTTTTTTGGCACTGCTACATACCTTTTCGTCCACCTTCTTCAGGGGCTTCAGCTTATGGCACACTCTATTATTTTTCAATGAGTAAGTGTTGGCACGACTATCATGCATTGTACATCGATCAAACTACCATGGCCTTCCCAATAGCAAATGGTAAGCATCCATAGGAAGGATGTCACATAGGACCTCATAACGATAATTCCAAATATTAAATTTTACCAAACATTGGTCACTGACCAAAGCCATATGGTCCTTCTGCAACCACGCAATCTGATATGGATGCGTCTCTTCCTCTCTAATTTCAATTTGGTAACCATTCCTTCTAAAACTAGGTTGTCTGTGCTACCATTGTCTATGATAATATCACAGACCTTACCTGCACATTTACACCTTGTGTAAAATAAGCTCTTCCTCTAATATGGGTCTCTCTCCTCATTCAGTAAGGCTCTCCTTGTGATCAACACTTCTCCTCTTTATGCTTCTTCAGAGTGCTCAGATTCAACATCTTCATCAACAACAGCAGCTCAGGCATTACCTTCGGGTCTCTTATTTACCCTTTCTTGGTGTTGTGGACACTTGTATGCTCGATGTCCTTCTCCATAGTGGAAACAGGTTCCATGAAATCCTCCTCTTACAAACCCTTGTCTAGACCTTCCTCTTCCTCTTTAGTAACCATTGTTCTGATCATGGGGGCGGTAAGCATTATCTCCCTTTTGGTCCTAACTACTACTGGCTTCTCCATTTTTCTTATGATCTTTATTTTGTCCTCCATTTGTTCTTCCACCATGACCTCTTCCTATTTGCTTTCTCTCAAACCTTCTATTCAACTTCTCTTCAATCCTTAGGGAAAACTAGTAAGCATCCTCTATGGTGGTCATCCTGACTAGACTTAACTCCTCTTGAATACTTGCTTGTAACCCATTAATATAACAGGTTACCTTCTCCTTGTTGGCCTCAGAATGACTTGTTCTGATTAAAATTGTATAAAAATCCTATGTATTCTTTGATAGACTTACTTGAATGCCTCAAACCTTATATTTTCTTTAGCAGATCCAACTCATAGTCATCTAGAATGAACTGCATCTTCAACTTCTCTAGCATTCACTCCTATTTTGTTATCCTTTCTTTTCCTCTTTTATTTCTATCTAGCTGCACTCCCTTCCACCATATACTGGCATGACTCTTCAGCTTAGTCTTAGCAAACTTGACCCTATCAGGATCTTCAACCTCCTCATACTCAAAGTATTCTTCCAAATCATTGATCCAGTCAATCAAATCCTCTGGATCAAGATTTCTAGAATACGTAGAAACCTCCATCTTCAGTCTCTTTTAAATATGAGATATGGCTTTGTATAACCTGGCTTGTGCAGGATCTACTGCCTCTTCTTAATTCTCAAACTGATACTCTTCTTCTTTGACTTCATCTTCATTACCATCTTCTCTCCTTAGCTCAAACCCTCTACGGAGCTCCTCTTGAAGAGCTTGAACTTGCCTCTGCAAAGCTCTAAAATCTTCTTCTGGCATTGTATTTCTCCCACCATCATGGTTTCTTCATGGAGGCATTTTGCTCACTTATATCACAAATCCTAACCATAGATCCTGGTGTAAACTGCCTCACATCTGGTGATCTGTTTACACATTCAGGAACTCCCACTTTGATACCACTTGGTGAAGATCACGTTACACAAGCAAAACTAAACAAATGAAACACAAGTTTTTTTACTTTGAACAACTCAGATAATAAAAAATTTCCTTACTTTCATTCCAAAAAATTAGGATACCAAAGAAAGAGCCCTTTTACAATTTCAAAAATTCCCTCAAATACCATGTTTTCCTTTTTTCTCGCCTAAAACCATCTATTTCAAATTTGAAATTTTGGGGCAACTTGTCGAGGTCGTAAATTCTCACTCGTTGACTCGATTGACTATTATAGCATATTTTCAGAAACAACATGAAACGAGCTAAGAAGGGTAAATCCAAAACTTTCATCTAGCTGAAAATCCTCAAATTCAACCTCTAATACCTTCAAAAATCTCCTGCAAGTTAAACTAGTTTTACTAGTTTTACAAAATTAAACAATTACAAATTTTTTCGGGTGATGCAAGATCACTCTTACACCACTAGATGCTCCTGCATTATAAAGATAATACTTGTCAATGGTTTTCTTGTTTGTTTAAGTTTCATTTGGTTATAAAAAAACAATTGATGTTTTCTAGCTTCGCTAAATGAAGGAAATAAGTTTATATAATGGCTAAAGAAAATGACTACTCATGTTCAGATTCAAATGTATGGATAATAGATATGTTGTTGTTTATGAAATATGCTAATGCCAAATGAGTAGATTTGTATTAAATAATAATATTTTTATTGGAGTTAAGACTTTGTAAAATGATTTTATTTATTTATAACTTAAATTTTTTATGAGATTTTGGTTTCTTGTGCATAATGAATGGATTTGTTATTTTTATTTCATTGATTAAAGTTTTAGTATGGTTATATTTCTCTTGTTATAAATTGCATGCTTTAAAATTTTAAGTACATCTTCTTAAAGAGTATATATTACATTAGTTTTATGTATAAATGGTATTAAGGTAGTATGAGAAAGATTACTTAATGTTATTATGGGAGAAATAGAGTGAGAGAATATTTTAAAGGTTCCATGTTTTTCTCTAAGTCAAAACATTTTTCTCTAGGGTAACTCCTAGTTAGCTTGGTCTAGATGGACCTAAAATATGGAATCAAACCTGAGGTAGTGGCAGAAAGTAGCAACTAAGGGTCTTGCAATGGGAACCTTCGATAAAGGATCTTCGAAGTGAACACAAAGACATGGAGTCTTTAGTAAATATTTTAGTGGTGTAGCTTGAGTCTTTCTTCCAACTACGAAGGTTTGGAACCCATTAGCAAGAATGTTTTAGTGATGGTATGCAGGTAGGCTCATAGCTCCCATGTGATGAACTATGCGAAGTGGTGATCATCTTGGTTAACCTATCATGGAGATGAAATAACCAAGCATGAAGGGCTATTATTTCACCATAGAGGTGCAACTAACTAGGTAAAATGAATTATGACAAAGGAACCACCATAAACTAGCTTATGATGGGGTATAGGAATATGACATCCCTTCTCTCTAAATACTAATATAGGGTGAATTCAATGTTATGGTCAAGTTGTCCTGCATTCACAGAGAGTGTAAGAAAATGGGGAGACAATATGAAAGCATCCTTGTCATTGCAGAGGTGTACAAGGTAAATCCCAAAGATATTATGGGAGCTTGGCCTCTCTTGTCCACTTGGGAAATTTTTGCAGCATTAAATATCAAAATGTCATAATGCCCTATGATCATAAATCCTATATTGAAAACATCTTGGAGAACCTTGATGATTTCTTTCCTCCTTTCTTAAAAAAAACCTCTCTCATGGGTTGGATAGATTTGTGTGGTTACGGTTGGTATCAAACCTCTAGATCATAGGACTAGTAGTTTCTATGGAGTGAAACATATTTTTAGTAAGACTTGTTGAGCAACTATTAGAAGGACATATCTTCCATTTTGTGATGGCATATTTTGGGAAGTAAGAGTGACCATCAATATTATCAGTAGTTGATAATACTTTGTTGTTAGTTCAATTGAATGAAGTAACTAACTAGGGGTTAGAAGTTCAATTCAAAGAAGAAGTTGTAACCTAACCCTTATTTTATGTGGCCAAGGAACTATAGCACTAGAGGAAGACAAGAATATTCCCAAATATTGAGGTAACCTAGATAGGATAGTGTTGAGGATAGACCTTGAGGAGAAATTTTGGGGAATTCAAATAGAGATGTGGAGAACCTCACCACTATTGTCTCTCTATTGCAAGAACAAATAGAGTAGTAGAGGGAACAAATGAAACAACAAAATAAAATATTGGAAACCATAGTAAGTTAGAACTCATAGAATAAAAACCCTGAGGCTATGAAGGATGAAGCTACTATTACTAGGGATCAAGAAGTCAAGGCCCTTATTAATGCAAAACTAGCTAGGGACTTAAAGAATGTGAAAACCACAAAGTTCATTCGAAAATATTGGGGTGATTTGGCCGAGGCTTGGCTGAATGAGTTAAAAACCTACTTCTCCATAAAGAAATACTCTTTGATGACCTAAATAGTTTGGGCCACTATTCATTTACAAGAGATAAAACTGGAATGGTGGAACACTTTAGAATTTGGGCAAGATATTGAGGCAATCCATATAACATAGGAAGGTTTTATAAAAGCCTTTAAGAATATATTCCTTATAGAATAACACTATGTGGAGAAATTTGAGAAATTCTCCATACTTATCCAAGGAACAAAGATGGTAGAAGTCTATTACTAGAAATTTTTTAAGCTACTTAAGTTTGTACTCTTATATGAGAATGATGAGAAAATGTAGGTACACAAATTTATCTTAGGAATGGACCCTAAGATTCAATAAACAGTAAATACGCATAAGCCTGAAGCTTTGTAGAAATCTTATGATCTATATCGACAGGCATATTCCAACCTGTAGATAACTATGACTCACTTTTATTATACAATATTTTTAGAGGAGGATTTACAATCATTAATAAAAAGTAAAAGTGCTATTTTTATGAAGGGAACAAGAGCAGAGCAAGAAAAATAAAGTTAACCTAAAGTTTGAGAAGAAGAATTATGGTAAATAGGGGAAGTTCAAGAATAAATTTTGAAAGAGTAATAATAATAATAACAATCCTAAACCTTGAAGGTATCATGATACAACACAAATAGATAAGAAAAACTGCAGAATTAGTAAAGACACCCAGGTACCAAGGGTGGTTGTTATGAATGTGGAGGTCCACACTATGCAAACCGATGTCCAAATTGGTTAGGAATAAGCAGAAGGGTAGAATATCCCAACAATGGTATTTATGCAATGATAGGTAACTAGAACCTAGATGGGTAATCCACACCTATGCTCTTGAATGGAAATTTTTTTTATAAGAAATTTAAATTTTGATAGATAGTGAAGCTACTAGTAGTTTCATTTATTATAGTATAGTTAGGGATATGCCAAAAATACCAATATTTTTGGCACAAGGGTGGAAATTTGAGTATGGTTTTAGATAAATCTACTTAGTGGATCAGTATTTTACCACAACCGAGATCACCCTACCCAACAAATCTATCATTTGGCATATTTATGTAGTGCTACTACATGCCTTAAATGTTATATTGGGAATGGATTAGTTAAAGGCTAATGAAGCCCTAATTAACTTCAAGGATAGAAGGATAGTCTAAACGGGTTAGGATAAGCAAAGAATGAGAATCTATAGTAAGCATGGGTATTTTTGACCATAGTTGGTCTCAAAAATGAAACTAAAGAAAGCCATTAGAAGAGTGGAATGGTATATGTCATTAAGTTGAACATAAGGCTGAGGATGATAGAAAGGAAGAATTGTTTAGGATTCATCCAATTTTACATGAATTTAGAGATGTATTCCCTGAATATCTCCATGGATTACTACCTAATCATAAATTTGATTTCACCATATAGCTAATATCGAGTGCAGAACCCATTCATAGAACATATTATAGGATGAATCCTATTGATATGCAAGAGTTAAAGATACAACTTCAAGGGTTTTTGGAGAAAGGGTTGATTAAAACTAGTGTGTCATCAAGGGGTGCACCTATTTTGTTTGTCAAAAAGAAATATGGTTCATTGCGGTTATGCATAGACTATATAATGCTAAAGAAGGAAACTGTTAAGAATAGGTATCCTTCACCCAAAATTGAAGATATTTTTTATCAACTTAAGGGTACCACCATTTTTTAAAATTGACTTGAAATCATGATATCATGAGTTGAGGATTCGATAAGAGGATGCCCAAAATACTATATTTAAGACTAGGTATGGACATTATGATTTCATAGTACTACCTTTTGGTCTGACCAATGCACTGACAAAATTTATGAATCTGATGAACAATGTGTTAAAAAACATCTAGATCAGTTTGTCTTGATATTCCTGGATGATATTTTGATATACTCCCAAAATAAGGAGGAGCATAAAAAGCATTTCAAAGGTAAGGAATACATATGGACAAATAAGTGTGAAGTTTATTTTGAGTTTCTTAAGCAGAAGCTTACTACTGCACCTATTCTAAAAAGTCTAAATCCTCAGAAGGATTTTTTAGCTTGTATTGATGTTTCCTTGGAAGGTTCAACAAAATTTATATTCCAAGGAGATTTATTCATAGCATATGAATTAAGAAAACTCAAGAAGCATGAGGTGAACTATGCTACACATGATTTAGATCTAGAATTAGTTGTGCATGCTCTTAAAATTTAGTGGTATTACCTGCTAGGGAAGCCTTTTGAATTAAGGACCGATCATCAAATTTTGAGGTAAATTTTACTCAACCAATGCTTAATGCTAGACAATAATGATGGTTTAAGTTCCTAGAAGAGTATGAATTTGGTATAGAGTATATCAAAGGTAAGGAAAATAAAGTTGTTGATGCCTTAAGTAGAAGAAGGCATATAAATTATTTGACTTGTTGTCACATAGACTTAATGGACCAAGTCAAGAAAATGCAATCTCAATATTAGCATTGCAATAACATTTAGGATAAGATGGAAAGAAATCCTGGTGAGGATAAGAAATCTGAATTAAAATATGGTCTTTTTTATTTTAAATATAGGTAAAATATATAGTGATTTGAGGAGACCGATCATGCTAGAAGCGCATAGATCTCTCTACTGCACTTACCTTAGAGGGGTTAAAATGAGGGAGAATATGAAAACTACTTTCTATTGGATAGGTATGAATAAGGATATCATTGATTTTGTCACTTGATGCCTAGAATTATAGAAAGTTAAATCTGAGTATAGGCTTTCAATGGACAATTATACCCACATGATATACTTGTAAAAAAATGGTAGGTCATATCTATCAACTTCATTGTGGGATTACCTAAGAATAGGTACCAACATAATGTAATTCTTGTGGTGGTTGATAATTTGACCAAGGTTGCACACTTTATTCCTAGAAGCACCACAGATGATACTCTAGTGGTGGAAAATAGATTTGTAAATAAAATATTTAGCTTAAATGGGTTTCCTGAAGTAATTATTTCAAACAAGAACTCCATATTTACATCACAATTTTTTCAAGATCTTCATCATGAGGTTTGTACAAAGTTGAACATAAGTTTTTATTGCCATCCAAAAATTGATGGTCAAATTGAAAATGTAAACCAACTATTAGAAGATATGCTTTGCATGTACTGCATGGACCAGAAGTCTTGGTGGGAAGAATTTTTGTATTTAGTTGAGTTTTCCTATAATAATAGTTATCATGCTTTCTTGAATATGACACCATTTGAATTCTTGTATGGTAAGAGATGCAATACTCCTTTATCATGGGATAATATAGAGGATCATGTTTTTATTGGACAAGATGTGGTTCGAGTGATGGATGAACAACTCTAGATTATTTAGTAGAGGTTTAAGGAAGTCGCCGATCATCATAAGCGCTATGTTGATATGAAAATATCACCTAGAGATTTCTTTGTTGGATATAGAGTATTCTTAAGAGTCAAACCAATGAAAAACACCATCAAGTCTACTAAGTTGGATCCTCTATATATTGGATATTTTGGGATCATTGAGATGATAAGTCTGGTAGCCTATCATCTCATCTTGTCATCCAACCTATCAAAGATCCATGACACTTTCCATGTATCCCTACTTAGAAAGTATATAGTTGATCCTAATCATGTGTGGGATGTTTCTAAATTGCAAATGGTAGATCCATCTGTCATTGAGGTGAAACTAGTAAATATTCTAGAGTTTTTTTCCAAAATGACAAGGAAATGAACTCTACAATGGTGCAAGGTCCAATGGGAATGATACTATGAGAAAAGTGTCACTTGGGAAAAAGTGGATGAGATAAGAAAATATTTTCCCTATTTATTTGAATGAAAAATATATGTAATGTTTATTACAGGATAAATACAAAGGACTATGTTTAGTCTAAGGGGGGTAGTATGTCATGACCCACCTTGGAAGGACTCATTTTCAAGATAAACTATGTATTCAAAAATGATGATTTGATACTTAGTTTTGGATGCATTTGGATGATTTTATGCATTTGTTGTTTTTTATTATATTCTATGTGGATATGGTATTATTGATATTGTGATTGGATGCAGGACCATGTGTTCTAATGGGTGGATGAGGAATTCGACCACCCAGAAAGAGATACTAAAAAAGGGAAATGATGCGACAATAGCTCCATGGTAATATAAAATCAAGGTAATAAGTGATTACCACATGTAGTTTCATTGCATTTATACTTGTTGAAACAAAATTAATGGAAATAAAGTTGCCATAAAAGGGAAATGGAGTCATTTAAAATAGAATTTGATAACCTAGAAGTTATAATGAAATATTCTAAGGCAAATTCTTGTTTGGTTTGCTTGTGTTTGGTTTAGTTGAGTTGATCTTCTCTACATATATGATTAATTGCCTTGAAAAATAAATGATCCATTAATGGTATAACATGATTTTGTGTTAGAATATAAGCATAGGATGTCTGCTTGTATTTTGCTTGGATTTGGAAAAGGAATCAATTAGTGATGGAATTAATAAGCAAGGAGGGAGACTTAGTAATATCCACACATAAATATCATGGTTAATAAATGATATTAGTATATGGTATTTAAAAGAAAACAATAGTATTATTTAATTTTATTTTCTTATTATAATATTAAAACCTAACATTAGGAAAGAAAAATCATCCACATCTTGTTTTCCTTCAAGAAACAAAGATGTCAATGAAGGATATGGACTCAATTGCCAGTAAAATTTGGCCAGCTGAAAAAGTGGTTTCCCTCAGTTCCCAAGGGACTTCGGGTGGCATTGCTTGTCTTTGGGACCCAAAAGAGGTAGTTATTCACCATATGGTTGGTAGTTGGGGTTTGTTGGCTATAGCTATTCGAAGTAGACATTCCAACTAGATTATGCTATGCATTACTGTTTATGCTCCGACTTCTTTGGAGGAAAAAAGAAGACAGTGAAAGGATATTATTCATATTATCTCTCATTTTCCTAAAGCTTGGATCTTGATCGGAGGAGATTTCAATACCATCCTCTCTCTGGATGAGAAAATGGGGGGGAAATAGAAATTTGGAAAAAAACACTAACCTCATGAGCGAATATATTGCAAACCTCCATCTTGTGGATATCCAACCAGATAATGGCCTTATGACTTGGTATAATAGAAGGCAAGGATCAGCTTGTATAATGGAGAGATTGAATAGGTTTTTGCTCTTTAAAAATTTCTTAATCCATGGTCACATTCCTAAAGTGAAGACTCTTAATAATGTTGGTTCAGATCATTGGCCAGTCATGGTGGAAATGTGGAAAACCAATGTGAGTTTCTTTCCTTTTTGTTTTCAATTAATGTGGCTTAGAGACATTTCCTTCAGACCTCATGTGCAACAATGGTGGAAGGAAGGTAAACCTAGGCATGGGACTAAGATGTTCTATTTTGCCAAAATACTACAATACATTAAATCCAAAATCAAGACTTGGAACTGGAGAGAGTTTGGGGATGTTCATAAAAAAAAACATGAAGTTATTGCTCATCTTGAAAATTTGAATAAGAAAATCAGTTTAGATGGCCTCACAGAGTAGAGAAGTGTAGATGAAATTAAACTCACAAATCAGTTACAGGAATGGGAAAAAAGAGGAAAAATATTATGGAAGCAAAAATATAGAATTCAATGGCTCAAAGAAGGAGATCGAAACACACATTTCTTGCACAAATCTCTTCTAGATCGAAGATCTCACAACTTTATTTCTTCCTTAAATTCAGATTCTAGAGATGTTTTTTATACTTGGGATGGCATGAACTCTATTGTTGTTGATTACTTTTCCAATCTTTTTGCTGCTACTCCTCTTGACTCAGCTTCACAACAAAATGTTCTTCAAGAAATCCCTTATCTTATCACTTCTAAGGAGAACTCTATTTTGACTGCTCCTGTTACTATCAATGAGCTTCAACAAGTAGTTTTTAAAATGCAAAAAGGGAAAACCCCAAGTCCTGATGGTTTTCCCATTGAGTTCTACCAAGAATTTTGGGATATCCTTCATGTTGATTTATTAGAGATGGTGGAAGAAGACAGGAAAGCCAAAGAAATTTTGAATGTTATCGATAAAACTTATATTACTTTTGTTCCAAAAGCTCAAGAGGTTGATCATATCTCAGCTTTTAGACCTATTGCTTTATGGAATGTTCTATTCAAAATCATTACTAAAATCATGGCAGAAAGGTTGAAGCCTATTTTGCATAAGATTATTTCCCCAGAGCAAGGGGGTTATGTGGAAGGACGTAAAATAGTAGATGAGATAGTTCTTGCTCAGGAAGCCATCCATTCCATGGATATGCAAAATTCTCCTTCCATGTTCATTCGGTTAGACTTATCCAAAGCTTATGACAGAGTGGATTGGCACTTCCTTATCAAATTTTTGAGGCAATTTGGTTTCTCTAAGGATTGGATGGATTGGATTATGGGATGTATCTCTTCAATTTCCTACTTAGTTCTTATTAATGGTAGGCCTTCTCAGTCATTCCCAGCTTCCATAGGTATTAGGCAAGGTGACTCGCTATCCCCTTATTTATTCATCATTCTTGCTGAATGCTTGGGTAGGAATATAACCAAAAAGAGGGAAAACAAAACCCTTGAGGGAGTTACCATTGCTCATGGAGCTAGACCTATCTCTCATCTTCAATTTTTGGATGACTCTACTCTTTTAGGTAAAGTTACAGTTAAGGAAGCTTCTAATATTAAGCAAATCATTAGCTATTTTTCTAAGGCTACTAGGCAGTTGATCAATGAAGACAAATCTAAAGTTATTTTCTTTCACTGCTCTGCTAGACAGGAATCCATGGTCTTGTATAAATTAAGATATAATAATAAATCTATTCCAATCACTTATTTATGTATTCCCATAAATATTCAAAGGCAGAAAAATAAAGATTGGAATTGGTTGTTGGACAAAGTCAAGAAGAAAATTGGAAAGTGGACCAACAAGTGGCTTTCTTTTGGGGATAGAATCACCTTGGTAAAATTAGTCCTTCAAGCTATTCTTATTTATGTTTCTTCCATTTTGAATATCCCAAAGGCTATTCTTCAAGAATTGGATCAAATCAATCATAGTTTCCTTTGGAGTGGTACTAAGGAGAAAATAAAATGGGCCTTGGTGAAATGGGATACTTTATATCTTCCTAAGAGTGAATGGGGGTTAGGATTCCGGTCTTCTATTAATAAAAACAAATATTTAGCTAGTAAATTATATTTGAGGATGTTTCATAACCCTAATGCTCTTTTGGCCAATAATCTTCGTGCTAAATATGCTAAGAAAAAAAATCCTGAAGACCTTGTTCGCTATCAACTTCCTACCAAAGGTTCTCCCATTTTAGCAGTTCTTAAGACTGGTGAGGATTTGATAAAGAAAAAATTATTTTGGATCCTTCATAATGGTCAACAGGTAAATTTTTGGATAGATTCTTGGGATGGTCACAAGCCTTTGATAACTTAGTTTCTCGATTGGAGGCCTTGGATGGAGGAGCTTCACCGAACTAATTGTATAAAGGTAGCTAATTACTGTCGGTACCATACTGGTAATTCAAATGTTGGTAGATATTGGATCCCTATTGAGGACTGGCCTATTCAAATCCCATAAAGGTAAAGACAAGATATCCAAGGCATCCTTCATATGAGATCCCTCTCTTGGTCCCATGAAAAAGATTGTTTTGGATGGAACAACACTACTAAGGGTGAGTATTCAATTGCTCAAGGTTATTTTACCTTATGCCATAATAATCCCAACCATTCATCTGACATATTTTCTCGATTGCGGGCTCAAAATATCTGGCCTAAGGTGAGGTTCTTTAATTGGATTTTATTGCATCGTAGGGTGCTTACTTGTGACCAAATTATGAAGCATGGTTTTCATGGCCCTTTTAGATGTGAAATATGTGAAGAGAATGTAGAAAATCTCAACCATATTTTTATTGAGTATACTTTAGCCTCTGAGCTCTGGAGGAGAATGGCCACTTTACTTGAGTTACAATGGTCCAAGATTTTTACCTTTGAACAAATTTGGAGGGATTGGCCTAATCAAGAGGGTGTTGATCATTTTATTAGGTAGTTAGTTTGGATGAGTTCTACCATTCTTCTTTGGAATACTTGGAATGAAAGGAACAACCAAATTTTTAATCAAGATAGGAAGGATATTCACTATATTTGGCAAAAGACCATAGCCAACTTAGTTGAATCAGTCCATCAACTCCTTAATCACCCCCAAAAATCCCACCAAATATGGTATCAAGTGATGCAAAGATTGAATATTAAATCTTCTAAGGGCAACCATCTTAAAGGGAATGTGAGTATTAGTAATATGGATAGGACTAGAAATTGACAACCTCCTCCTAAGGATTTTGGAAAATTCAATACTGATGGAGCCTCTAGAGGGAACCCTGGAAAAGCCAGTGTGGGAGGAATTGGTAGACTTTCAGATGGCTCCTTGGTTTTTACTTTTTCTGATAATTTGGGTATTCTTTCTAATAACCTTGTTGAGGGGTATGGTATCATCAGAGGCCTTCAGGAGGCTACTAAGGTTAGATGGAAAAAGGTGTTAGTTGAGTTCGACTCTCAATTTATGATTAATATCTTGAAGACTCCTTCTAAGAATCATAAGGTGGATTGGAGAATAAAAAGAATTATTGATAAGATTAAATTAATCCATGTGGGATTTTTGAAAGTTGATTACAATCATGTGGTCAAAGATCAAAACAAGAGTGTTGATGCTTTAGCTAATTGGGCTTTGGACAAAAGTGATCTTGGGCTTCTCAAATTAGGGAAGCTCTTCTTTCTATCATTTCTTTGGATGACTCCAATTCTGAAGGTACCTAGTTTCTTCTTGTTTTTTTTTTGCTTCTCTTTTGTTCATTCAATTTTTTTTAGTTCCCTAGCTCATTCTATTATTTATTTTGTTCCCTCTGTTGATTCTTGCCTTAATAGTCTTCTGGTTTAGATAGGTCATTGTTATGTTCATTTTTTTTTTCTTTTTTCTTTTTTGTTTTTTTTGTTTAGTTTTTTAAGGTGGGTGGGTTCTTTTGTTTTGATTTGTTTTTGTGTTCTTTGTGTTGTTTTTTGTTGTTCATGTTTTTTTGTTTTTTGTTATTGTTCTTGTGCTTTTTTCATTCTTGTTCTTGGGTTTCTCTTTGTTTGTGTTATTTCGTGTTTTTATGTGTGAGTATTTTCTATGTTTTTTGTTTTTTTTTATTGTCTGTTGTTGGTTATTTTTTATTTATATTTATATTTTATTTATTTTTTTAATTTTTTAGGTTTTGGTTGTGTTTATTTTCATGTTTTTTTTGGGTTATGTCTTTGTAGTGTTCTATTGTTTTTGTCTTGTTTGTGTTTTGTTATGTGGTTATTGTGTTTTTATATGTGGTTTGTGTTGTGGTTTCTTTTATCTTATTGTGCATGTTTGGTTGTGCTTTTGTTTTTGACACACTCAAGGAGCATGTTTTTTATTTTATTTTATTATTTTTGTTGTTATTTACTTATTTTTAAATTGGTTTTGTGTGTTTGTTTTCTCCTTGAGTATGTCAAAGGTGGTAGTCCAGGTCCGAGTCCTGGGTATTTTTGGCGGAATGAATACCCCTGCCTCATTGGGTCTTACCCAAAAGTGGCATCCCTTTTGGGATTTTTTCTATAAAAAAAAGAAAAGATAATTACAATAAATTATGGTGTTATATCCACCTTATGAGTAAGAAGGGGAAGTAGGAACTTTAGCTCTATAAATTTTATTTTAAAAAAAATGTAAAAGAAAAATAGAATGAGGTTCATTTGCTTTTCTTGTGAAATGACCATATTATAAGTGTTAAAGTAATGGATTATTGTAAAATAAAAGGAGCTGTTATTTATTAAAAGAACATAAATAAAATTATGTTGGGGGCATGAAGGGAAAATGATTTCGAGTTGTTAAATTCAAGAAAAGGGAACGAAGAAACAAAAAATAGGAGCAAAATAGAGAAATCAAGGGAGGAGTAGAATGGAAAGGAGGGGACCTACATGCATGAACTCCAAGGAAGGCCAGCTTGATTTTGGGTGCACACAGGTGGATGTGTTATCTCTCCTTGATATTGTAGTTTCAAGTTTATTTTTATTTTTTAAACATGGTGGAATTGGTAGCCGCCATGAATCCGGGTAGGCTGTCCAGATTTTATGGCCGCCATAGTTTCTGCATTGTTTGCCCTGAAATCCACCACACAAATCTTTGTGCAGTCCACTCCTATAACCGCCATGCCATAATCATTTTAAACCTTTTACACCATTGAAACCACCAGTAAAGGGACAAGCGTTCAGTCCGGCGAGACCCGATATTTGAACCTTGGACCTCTGCCCCCCTTATGGGGTTTGGATGAACCAATTGGTCTACACCTCAGACCTGTTTCAAGTTTAATTTTAAATGATAACTTGTGGATTTGAATCTAAATATTAATTTTTTGGCTATGTAAAAGTAGATTCAACTTTTATTTAATATCATTGTTTATCCTGTTCATTCTCTAGATTCCTTCTATATCTGGATTTTGTATTGTTAGAAGGATACATAGGTGACTTGAGTAGTCTTTAGATGTTTTCAGTTGTTGTATGTTAGTAACCTCTATCTAGTTTCTTGAGATGTCTATGTTGATGTATGAAGGAGTTTTAGGGTTTATTTTTAAATGTAGGTGTTTGCTTTCCTTTTAACCCGGGTCTGGTCAGCCATGCTTGGTAGGAAGCTATGCATTCGTCACCTTGTATTTTTTCTTTAAATTAGGTATGGCGAGATCTTTCTCTATATTTGTGTGACCTATTTTTTCTCCTTCAATAATGTTGTTCTAGTATTTTTTTTAACTATAAAAGTATCTATTGAACATATTAGTTTGCTATTAAAGGATTTTGGTAGTATCTGGATCCTATTTATAGAGCTTGTTGGTGTTTATCTAGGTGGTACCCTTTCTTTAGAATCTCTTGTATTATGATGTTTGGTGTTTGTAGCTGTTTTCTAGTAGATTTAGGGTGGATGCTTTATTATTAGACATTCTAGAGGGTCTATGCATGCTTAGGATAGAAGCGTTGGTTACTTTTTCTTTAGAATATTTTTGAAGGTTCTATTTTATGAAAGACCATAACATAGATATTTGAGTCAATTTATCTCTTTTAAAATAATTTTATTTCTAAAGTTGTGCTTTGATTATAGTTTAAGGCATTCTATTAAATTAAAATAATAAATAGGTTTGCTTATGGTTTACTGCGCCAAGTTGGAAATATTTGTAGAACGTATGGTTTCCTTTGAAGAGTAAACGCAATCTGGTTTAAAAAAAAAAAATTATTTATTGCCTATGTTTGGAAGTATTTACTTTATTTTTAGATCAGTCTTTATGCTTTGGAATGGAAAGTCTAGTTAGTGTTACATTGTATGCAGTTAGTACATAACTCACTAGATGGTGTAAAGTCTAATAATGATGTCAAAAGTATGGGGTTCTCTTATAGACTATGGATTGTTGAAGTTTATTAATGATGTGGGAATTATGTGGTTTCCTTATAGACATTGATTTGTTATGTTTTTTTTTAAAGAAAATACTATGGTTTAAGAAGGTAGAACAATATTATAAATTGTGCCCTTATTTTATACTATGGGTGATTGCATTAAAAACAAAACAAAAGCATTAGTAATGCATGTGCATACATAAGGAGTTGTCCTAATTACACAATCCTATCCTTCTACCTTGAATATCGAGGAGGGCTGAACTAAAGAGATGGATAGATTATTTGGTCTAGATTGATGTATCCTTTTTTGAAATATTATAAATGGACTCTTGTAAATCAGATTTGTATTGATTAAATATGGGATGTTCTCATTGAATAATAAAGACAATACTTTTCAATGGTTTCCTTGTTTGTTTAAGTTTTATTTTATTATAAAAAAGAATATTTGATGTTTTCTAGATTCACTAAATGAAGGAAATAAGTTTATATAATGGCCAAATAAAATTGCTACTCATGTTCAGATTCAACTGTATGGATAATAGACATGTTCTTGTTTATGAAATATGCTAATGTAAAATGAGTAACTTTGTATTAAATAATGACTTTTTGATTGGAGTTAGACTTTGTAAATTGAGTTTATTTATTTATAACTCAAATTTTTTATGAGATTATGGTTTCTTGTGAAAAGTAAATGGATTATTTCTAAATAATGGAAAAGAGGAAGTTGTTATTTTGCTTTAATTGAATAATGTTTTAGTATGATTATGTTTCTCTCATTAAACATTTCATGCTTTACAATTCTAAGTACATATTTTGAAAGAGTAGATGTTACATTAATTTTATGCATAAATGGTATTAAGGTAGTATGGGAAAGATTGCTTAATATTATTATGGGAGAAATAGAGTGAGAGAGAATGTTTTGAAGGTTCCATGGTTTTCTCTAAGTTAAGGGATTTTTCTCTACGAGGACTCTTAGTTAGCCTAGTCTAGATGAACCTAAAGGATGGAATCAAACCTAATGTAATGGTAGAAATCAACACTTGAGGGTCTTACAATGGGAACCTTCGATAAAGGATCTTCGAAATGAACCCAAAGAAAAGGAGTCTTTGAAAAATATTTAAGTGGTGTAGCTTGAATATTTCTTCATACTGCTAAGGTTCGAAACCCATTAGCGAATGATTTAGTGATGGTAACTTGAGAAGGTAGGCTCATAGATCCCATGTGATGGACTATGTAGAGTGGTGATCACCATGGTTAACCCATCACAAATATGGAATAAACAAGCATGAAGAGCTAGTAGTTCACCACATAGGTACAACTAACTAGGCAAAAGGTATTACACACAAGGAACCATCATAATCTAGATTATAATGGGTTATGGTAATATGGCATCCCTTTTCTCTAAGGACTAATATAGGGTGAATCCAATGCTATCGTCAAGTTGTCCTGCATTCACGAAAAGTGTAAGGAAATGGGGAGATAATATAAAAGTGTCCTTGTCATTGGGGAGGTGTACAAGGTAAATCCCAAAGATATTACAGGAGCTTAGCCTCTCCTATCCACTCAAAAAAATTTTGTAGCATTGAAATATAAAAATATAGTAATGCCCTGTGATCATAAATCCTATATTAAAAACATCTCGAAGAACCCTGATGATATTCTTCCTCCTTGATTTAAAAAATATTGTCTCATAGGTTGGATAGATTTGGGTGGTTACGATACATGAGAACCAAATTTTGAACTGCATATAATTACATACACACACCATGGTTTGAATTGTACGCATACCAAATACAGGCCAAAGCCTTAGTCATTGCACTATCCCCACTAGATCGACTAGTTGTTTTTAAGAGGTAAAAAATAAAAAAGTAAGAGTAAAGTCCTTTTGGGACACTGTAGTGGTTAGGGATTTGGACTCTCTTTTGGAATAGGTTCAAATTATGCTAGGGTATGTGTGTGTGTTTGATCTTGTTAAAATAAACAAAAATAAAAAGTAAAGTAGTTTTTAACGTTCACAAAATCATAAGTTATATAAACCAAAAATAAAAGTAAAGTAGTTTTTAACGTTTACAAAATTATAGGTTATATAAAATGAGTGTGTAAATGAGCTTGTTAAATAAGTAAATAAAGGTTATGTAGTTTTAAATGTTCACAAAATCATAAGTTATATAAAACGAGTGTGTGATTGAGCTTGTTAAATAAGTAAATAAAAATAAAATAGTTTTTAAAGTTTACAAAATCATAAGTTATATAAAATAAGTGTATGATTGAGCTTGTTAAATAAGTAAATAAAGGTAAAGAATTTTTTAAATTTTACAAAATCATAAGTTTTTTTTTGGTAAATAAAAGTCTTCATTAATTATCGGGTTTTGCAGGTTAACCCAAAACCTATTACAATATCCAGCCTTATGCTGAGATTGTAGATCCTAGTCATCCTTGAACCTTTATTACTAGAACTTATGTTGAATCCCCTACAACACCTTACTAACAAGGCACACCCATACCTAAACATAACTGTAAACATTACTTACATTGACAGGAAATTGAAGTTTGGAACTTTGCACTTGTGAAACCTATTGCTTGCCCATTTCCTATTCTCTGTCAGAATCCTCCAAGGCTTACACCCTGTTACCTTCATTTCCAATTTGGTATGATTTAGAGGGAAACCTCATAGTTATTACCAACTCCATGGGGAAAGAACACCCATTTATATTTCGACTTAATGGGTAGGTTTCTTTTCATGACTAATAATGTTTTCCACTTCACATGGCACACCTTGTGTCCATGTCACCAAACTATCAACATCAATACCTATATTGGCTAATTTGTCAGCTGACCTATTGGCCTCATGGTACATGTGATGAGCCCTCCTGTTCTATCTTTTCGCAAAAAGGATCCTCACTTCATGGATGACTGCCTCGATTCTCCATGGAGGTATTTTTCCATTGGTTAACAGGTTGATAATGTTCATCAAATCACCTTCAATAATTAAGTTACCTTGAGTTGCTTGGGCTACTTGCAACCCTCTCCAAAGGGCTCTAGCTTTTGCTTCGTTATTAGTTATGATTCCCAATGGTTTAGCGAAGGCCTTGACCAGATTTCCTTGATGATACCTGATTATTCCTCCAGCTCCAGCTCTTCCTGGGTTCTCCTTGGCTGCACCATCAAAATTTAGTTTAAACCAACCTTGGGGTGGTGGCTTCCAAGAAATCCCATTTTTGGGATTGAGCAAAGGAATGGAAGGTTTGTCCTCAATACCTAAGGCCCGAGCTAATTGTTTTTATTGGAGACAAATTGAGTGATTATCATACACTAAGGTACTAAGGTTTTATTTTGCAAAGACAATAATCTTGTTGAGGATGGTTTTTGGGTTGTGAATGGTATCCTTAAAGTCTCTATGTTTCCTTTCTAGCAAAATCTGCCAGAGAAAATTATTCCAATAGATTTTCCATAGGTACTTAAGTTTTAGGCTAACAAAGGGTTGAGGCCATTGATGGAACACTTCAGATATAAGAGCAGGCTTAACCCACGATATCCTAAAGGCTTGGAAAAGTTCATCCAGGATGGACTTTGCTACCGGACACTCCAGAAATAAGTGATGGGTTGTCTCCCATCCTTCCCTGCACATGTAGCAACAGTTAGCAATAATCATACCTTTGGATATCATATTTTCCATAGTGAGGATTTTTTGTTGAATCACCAGCCATGAAAAAAAGGATATTTTAGGAATTAAGCCTTTGATCCAAACCAAACTCGGTTGAAATTATTGACCTTCCACATTGAGAAGCAAATTATAATCAAACTTAACTGTGAAGTCACCACTTTCAATCTCATCCCAAACAATGTGATCTTCATCCTCTCTAGATGGAATAATTTGTTGAGATAAAATGTTATAAAGCTCTTCAAAAATCGCTTCAAAAAATAGACCCCTTGCTTGTTAAGTTGTCATTAATGAAGTTCACACCTTGGAGGTATTTCCTCCTAACTATGGCAATCCATTCATTATCGACCTTAGTTAATAACCGCCACACTTTTTTGGCTAACAGAGTCGTATTGAGATGAGCAACTCTCCTCAATCCTAACCCCCCATCAGATTTAGGTTTGCAAACCTTGTTCCAACCTACTAAATGGATCCTTTTCTTATCCTTAGTCCCTGACCAGAGAAATTTTTTTTGAAGTTGCTCAATTTTGTGATACACCTTGCTAGGAGCTCTGAACACTGATAGGAAGTAAACGGGTATACTTTGAAGCGAAGACATAGTTAAAATTGCTTTGCCTACTTGAGATAAAAAATGTCCTTTCCAACCTGCTAGCTTTTTTTGGATCCTCTCCAGAACTATGTTCCACATTGATCCTTCAAGTTTCCCTGTAAATAGGGGAAGACCTAAATAGGAGGTGGGAAGGGATGCAATCTAACATTCCATGATCCTTGCTATGATTTTTTGCCTAGGAATGGGGGTATTGATGAAATAAAGTTTGCTCTTATCAAAATTCACTTTCTGTCCATCCACTTATTCATACATTATGAGAATATTTTTAATCCTTCTTGCCTCAACCATAGAAGCCAAAGTTAGTAGCAATGTATCATCAACAAATTACTGATGTGTCACCGGGGTAGTTAGCGACGTGGCCTTGATACCTGAAATGAGTCTAGCTATCGTTGTTGCCTTAATGGTTCTTCCCAAGGCCTCAACTACGATGATGAACAACATAGGACTTATGGGATCTCCTTGTCTTAGACCAAATTTGCTTTGAAAAAAACTTGCAGTAGACCCATTAACCAAAATTGAAAAACAAGGCTTAGAAATACACTCTCTTATTAACTTGACCCATTTCATGTTGAAGCCAAATTTTAATAAAACTACCTCTAGGAATTCCCAATTTATCCTGTCATAAGCTTTGTTCATGTCTAAATTTAAAGCCATGACTACTTTTTTGGTCTGAGCGGCTGTATGAAGAGCCTCATGAATAGTAATAACTCCATATAAGATTGATCTTCCTTGTATAGAACTTCCTTGACTTGGTTCAATGATAACCGGTAGAACTTTCTTCAAACGGTTGGCTAAAAATTTGGATAGAATTTTATAGGATATATTACACAGGCTAACAGGCCTGAAGTCAGCCATAGTCTTGGGGTTGGGGACTTTAGGGATCAAAGCAATGAAATTTGAATTGAAACCTCTTGGAATATGATTTGAACTTTGGAACTCCTTGATTGCAGCAATAACTTCTGCTCCAACAATATCCCAACAAACTTGGAAAAACCACGGTGAAAACCCATCTGTCCCAGAAGCTTTGTCAAGATCCATGTTAAAAAAAGCCTCATTGATATCTTCGTCTGAAAAAGCTGTTGTAAGATACTTGTTAATCATTTCATCAATGAGTTGTGGAATGAATTGAAGGAGAGAATCCTTTGCTTGGCCATTACAGGACCGTTCTTCACCCAATAATGAACTGAAAAAATTAATAGCCTTGTCCCTGATCTCCTGAATGTTTTGAGTTGAGGATCCATCCACCTTAGTTAAATTTCTAATATTATTGTTGCTTCTATTGCTCAATGTGGTAACATGGAAAAACTTTGAATTAGAGTCTCATTCCTTTAGCCATAATGCCCTTGATTTCTGCCTCCAATACATCTCCTCACAAGCTAAAATATTATAAAACTCACAAAGGGTTTCCTTCTCTTCAGTCCTTGTCACCTCATCATAGGTTCCATTTTGGATTTTGCTTTCTATTATTCTTAGTTTTCCCCCACTACTCTCTTATTCTCAAAAATATTTCCAAAGACTTCTTTATTCCATATTCTAAGGTTGTTTTTCACCATCTTAAGTTTTTGAGATAGTTTGAAGGAAGCACTTCCTTGGATAGGCTGTTGCCACCATTCCTCTATTCATTTCTTGAAGTCCGGATGTTTAACCCACATTGACAAAAATATGAATGGCTTTTTAAAGGAGTTAGCCTGAAATGCCTCCCATAGAATAAGATTATGGTCTAAAGCACATTTAGGAAGGGCTTGTAACACTGAATCACCAAACATTGTTGTAGCTTCCTTGGATTAAAAAAACCTGTCCAACCTTTCTTGAATCAACTGTCTTCCTATCCTCTTGTTACTCCATGTGAATTTGGCTCCTTTTAGTCTTACATCCATCAATTCATTTGTGTTAATGAATTCATTGAAGTCCTCCATGCTCCTTGAGGGTAACCCAGATCCTCCCTTCTTATCATATGGGTAAAGGGGGGTATTGAAATCTCCCCCAATCACCCAAGGAATGTCTTCAAAAGCTTGGCTCAAATGCCCCAAAAAATCGCATAGTTCAGACCACCCTTGGACAGAGGTGGGGATATAAACATTTGACATAATCCAATTCTTATTAGTATCAAAATCATGAAATAATACACTTAAGAATCTTTCATTTTCCTGAATAATACTTCCTTCTATTTTAATAGGATCTCATAAGATCATGAGGCCCCCATATGCTCCTCTCACTTGTTGAAAGACCACTTACCCTTGCTTCCAAATCCTTCTATCTATAAGTGCTGATTGTGTCGCATCTGTTTTGTTTTCTTGAAGAAAAATTATAGTAGGATTCCAATCCTTCCTTATAGACTTCACCATCCTTTGTTTTGGTGGGCTATTTAGGCCTCTCACATTCCATGAGAGAACCTTCATTTAGACTGTTTGATATTTTTTCCCCGCCCCCTTCCCTGATCCAAAGGGGGTTTGTCAATTTTGCTATTATCTTGGCCAAGAATAGCTTGTTGTAACAATGTTCTTTGCTTTCCATTTGTAATTTCTTCATTGATTCTCATTCTATAGTGCTCTGTTGTAGATATTCTCCCTTTATTTCTTTCACTTCCATAATCTATTGAAGGCTTGGTGGTGCTTCTAGTCTATTTTGGACTGAAATGAGGGGGCATATACTGTGATAGTCTAGGTCTTGAACCTTCTTCCTCATTTTGGGGGTTTTTAATTCCCTCTTCATCCTCAGCCTTGTTTTGGTTCACCTCTCCTATCTAGTTCCTAAATAGGGAGCTTTCCTTTAAGGAAAATTTTATCGTTGGGCTCATATGATAAGGGATAATTTGCTCCACTACCATATTAGGAGCTACATTCCTACCTCTTGTTTCCACAACTTCGACTCTTGACTCTATTTTTTCCATGTTTAAACTGAAATGACCTGGGAATTTTTCTTCATTTTGAGTATATCTTTTAGGGATTTTTTTCATAACTGTGGATGGTCACGATTTGGATGGGGAGTCTAGGGTTTCAGGAAACTTGACACTGATGGTATCATCCTTACTGTTTTATTTTTCAACTTCTAGATTTGCTAGGATATCAAACATGTTCAAGCTAGGATCTTTATTACATACCTTATGATTTTTGCCTCACTCATTATTTTGTTTTCCTTTCTCTTGTATTTTTTCCAGTTCTGTGTTGGCTTGGTTAGTCTGGTTATTCTTAACTTGTCTGTATCCTTCCAAGTTAAGACGCGGTCCTTGAAACTTTGGGATCCCTCTCCCATTAGCTTTCCCTAGAAAACCTTCACTCGTGGCTTCCTTGTTTGCATTTATTGTCAGACATTGGGCTTGAAGGTGGCCCTGTGTTTTGCACATGCTACAAAATGTCGGCTTGTTCTCATACTTCATAGGCTAAATCCTTAGAAACTCTCCATATGCTAGTTCCACCTGAGAAGGTATATCAGAATCCAAGTTTGCATTTACATAGATCCTGGCATGCATCAGTCTAGTCCTTTTCTAGGTTGAATGGTCTATTGTCACGAGCTCTCCTATCATATTTTCTATGCCACTAAGCTAGTACTCATTAATAAACTAGGCTGGGAGGTTTGGTATGTGGAACCAAATGGGTGCTATATTAATTTTCTGCTTCTCAGGGTTGAAATACTCCCCCCACTTCCTCAGAAAGAGGCTACACCTTCCTAGAAACCATGGTCCTCCTATCAAGATGTTCTCTGCATCATATTTTTTGTTGAGTCTTATCATAAAAAAACCTCTTGACATGACTATGATTTCTAATCTTCCTGAATTTTTCCACTTTGTCGCAGCCCATGAGCGAATAGTCTCAATGTCTGGCCTTCCTCCCAAAAACCTGCCAACTAAGGATGATGCCTCCATATCCAAGAATCTTTCCATAAGTTATATAAAATAATTTTGTAGATATTTATTTAATATATGTTTATTTAGTAACTTTTGGATTTTAGAAGTATGATGTATAATTATACTTTCATTAAAGAAAGGCTTTTATTTTGATAATATTTAGATAGCCTTTTAATCATCAAGCCATCCCTTAGTATAAGATCATTATAAAACTATTATTGAGAAATTTTATTAGATTTAAAAGGTTAGCTTAGGATAAAATTCATAGAATTTTATGTTTTGTTCTGTGCATGAATGATCTTGTTAAAAAAGTAAAATAAAAGTAAATTAGTTTTTATCATTCACAAAATTATATGTTATATAAAATGATTTTTATAGATATGTATTTTATATATATTTATTCAGTAAAATTTTGGGCATTAGAAGTATGGTGTATAACTCTAATTTTATTGGAGGGAGGATTTGAGGTTAATAATATTTAGATAGTTATTATTATGTCCTTTTAATCATCAAGCCATCCCTTATTATAGATCAATATAAAATTATTATTGAAAATTTTTGTCAGTTTTAAAATGCTACCTTAGGTTTTGCTATTTTATTAGGAAGATAGTTTATATGCACCAACAATATTAATGTATTATTTTTAGAAAGAAAACCAAAAATAGGTGCTCGAACTCATAACATTTCTAAAACTAAATTAGGTTACAATTCAGTTGTTTAGGTTATTTTTAGCCATTTTTAGCATTATTGACTTAAAAATTTTCTTAGCCAATACAAGTAACTAAAATTTTTCAACATTTTTGTTAAAATGGATTAAAGCAGTTAAGTGTTATACATAGGATATCTTTAGATGTCATTTATAATCAATTCCATGTAATTTTAGTTTGCAATTCCAAATAAAGTAGGTAAAATATGCATAAAATTTCTTCTTGGTTCAAGTTGACATAACATCTTTATGTTAGGTTAGTCATCTAGGTTCCTAAAAAAAAACCTTCATAATAGTATTCTTTCAAATTGATGTGAAATCATCATACATAAAAGTAATCACTTTATATTTCCCTTTGTATTAGTCTTATTTTTTTATAAGAAGCATCTTATCTCAAGGTTATGGCAGGGTTCTCATCAACCAATAAATATATTTCTAGTAAAGCCTCTTGTGGAGCCTCCATTAAAGCTACATCAAATTAAATATTGAGTAAAAAATGATACAAGGATCAAAGGATAATCACCCATGTAAAGCATCTTCATCAAACAACATTCACCTTCAAGGTTAGTATAAAATTGCTATTATTTTTTGGTTTTTTTTTAGTTGTCTTGTTGTATCTTATTGCATATATCCTATTTCATTCAAATATTACCTTTATCTTTCTCCTACTAGTTATATTGTGTGTGATTTACTCATAACTATAATCATGCATGTGTATCTTATACCTAGATAATTCCATTAGGGATACCCATATCTACGAGTCAGACCTAACCTTTCCCATTTTATATATTTCATTTGGACTTTTACTTAACTTGGATTAGAACTAGTGTTTAATTCAATGATAGGATGTAGTGTCTTCCTAGGATCATGTAAATTTATGTTAAATATTTTGGTAAACCTGATTTGAACCTCTCCTTGTGAGTGGGTTTATACCTATCAAAATATATAATTTTCTAGTATTTCAATGCAAAATCCTATCCTGATTATGATTAAAATAAATGATACTTAACAATATCAATAAATTTCTACAACCATGAAATACTTATTGAAATTCAATTCTAACCTTGATCACGTTCCCAAGCAAGAACAAGAATTTCTAGTCCAAACACATCAGGGTAAAAGGTCAAAAAATAAATTTTCCATGGTTGTAGAATACATAATATAACACTATCCATTATTTTCACTCCTCACAAAGAAAGAAAAAGAATACATATTCTAAATATTAGAATAAAATAATCCAACCACCCATACAAAATGGTATCAATGGAAAAATAAAAACAATGATGGAGGACTTGATTCTTGATATGAAGATAATAAACATCCAAATGGCACCAAATCAAAATCAGCATAGCAACAATCCATAGTATGTGGCATTCCTAGGGTAATAATTATATATAGGATAATAACCTATGGTTATACACCCACCAAGACTAAATAACACTTAATGTGTCTACTCAAAAAAGAAATATTCAACTAAAATTACAGAAATTAAATTAAATCCATTAAAATTCCTTTTATATGATAGGTTTCATAATGCTAAAACAAACATAAAATTATTTTACAATGAATATAAATAGTGGCTACACATTAATCCATATGCTAAAACTAAAGTTTTAGCTAGGTCATTGATAATCCCCAACATGGGTTGATATGCCAACTTAACCAAAGGGTCTACTACAAGATTTGAACAATTAGTAAATCTTCTTACATGTGAATTTGGATATGGAAAAATATAAAATGATGGTATTAAAGAATTTTTACTTGTTAAACAAGCACACTTTGATACTATTATAAATTTTAGTAGGAGGTGCAAATATCTTGGTTATCCAACAATACATAACATTGATGACAACAACCTGAAGGAAATATCTATTGAAGCTCTCTTACCTCCAATTAGAAATAGCTCTGAGTGATAATATAATCTTGTAATCTTACAATATTGTGTGGCATATACTATAACTGTAGAAAGGATTGAACAAGAGGATGGTACCTTAAAACATAAATATAATAATGACATTATAGAGATTACAATAAATGGTGTTAATTATGTCAAACTCTTGTATAATGTAGATATTAGTAATTCTCATTGACAAATGGAAAACCTTCCTATTAATTTCATAAATAAAACTCAAACAAGTGAAAGGGTAACAACCATGAGCTAATTATAATTTTATTAGGGTTCTACCTATCACTATGAATCAATTTAAAAATTCTATGTCTAAATTAAATGATAAGTCACTTTGATTTATTGAATAACACTTAATGTCCAAATGGTTCAAAGAAAGCTCATTTTTATTTTGAGATAGAATTCATAGAAATAGTTTTAAGAATTATGGAGGTTTCAAAATATTTCTATATTCTAACTATTAAGAGTTATTACATCATAGCCCGTGTGAATTGGAAAGTGGTATAACCACCCCTTAAAATGCATATGCATGTAGTATAGGACAAGGTAGTTGGAATTTTAGTTAAGAGTTTGTTATGCTTGAAATATGCATTTAATGTACTTAAATATCTATCATTACATAATGAAAATAATCAAAGAATTGAGTTCTAGAATGTGGCATCAGAGTAGATATAAGGAAGAAGTACTCTCCTTTTGGTCTTTGTTTAGCTTTGACTCAGAGAAGCCTCAAAAATAGCATTCTATTTAAGAAAAGAAGTTTTGAGGGTAAAATTACCCTATAAAATATTGTTTATAGAAAACCTCAAAAAGAAAGGTTATCATCATTGTGAAGCAAAATTCCATGGTATATTCAAAGATCTCAAGGTAAAAAACCCTTGCTAAGGATAAAAAAGGAAAAATACGTCAAGCATTAAAAATGGTCTTAATCCCTTATAAGACCAATAAGGTCATAAACCTACAAGTAACAACAAGGCCAATTAAAAAAATAAAGAAAGGGATCATATTCACTTGAAGAATTTATATTTCAAAAGGAATTTAGGAATCCATTGAAGCTTCACATAAAAATAATTACAATAAATTTTCAAGCAGCTTAATCAAATAACATTGAGACAATAGAGAAAATATACAAGGTTAAAGTTTAAGGATAAAATCCTTCCGAGCAACTAAAACACATTATTTGATACATTAAAAGGTTATTTAAGCCTTTCCAAGTTGTAATGAGTGCACGAAAGGTAAAGAAAAGAAATCATTGCAAAATAATTTTTCTCTAAAAATGAATTACAATTTAAAAAGGTTCTTTAACAAAAGTAATTCATTCCATAGACATCAAATAAAGACCAAAATAGAATAAAAGAATCTTGAATAGAAGTCTTGCAAAGGAAAAATATCATAATACATCAACTGACTAGAAATTAATTATTTCAAGGCATTAATGTAAACATTCCAATTGGAATGACTATTCATTAGATAATAAAATTAGACATTGTGTCTAGAAGGAAATGTCCAAAGATAATAATAAAAATTTTAAGACTTCAAGAAATAGCCAAGATGTAGAATAAACCCATGAAAATTCATTTGAACGATAAATGATGAGCATCACATGAATGCGTAATAAATAAGCACCCAACGCAAGAAATTTGTGTAACTGTAATTAATAAAAGGTGTGATAGAATCTGAGAAAATATAGAACATCAAACCTCAAAGTATTTTAGAAAGAAATTCCAAAGAAAATTAGCAAAAATTACAATCAACAACGCATGTCTCGACAAATTGCACCATTGAAAAAATCTAAAACATTCTTGTTTAAAATATATTCTCGATAAATGAAGAAAAATATTTATTTTGTGAAATTAAAAGGATGAATCCGGTGTAGAATATTCTAAGCATAAATTACTCTTGCAAAATATCACAAAAAAATATGGTCCTAAATGCTCACTTGGAAGTCACCTGGTCAGCGCTCAATTGGATAACAAAGGAACCCAATTAGATACTCAGTCAAAAGTTATTCATTCAATATTGTATTGGACACCAAATAAACTCAACCAAACACTCCAACAAAAGTAATCCAAAAATTATCACCTAGATAACATGTAGATGTTGCAAGAAATAATTTGGTCAAATAAGCCCCAATAATGATGAGGAGCATAATCCTTTGGACTCACATAGAACAACAAAAGAAGAATAGCCTATGTTCTCAAGACAACAAAATATATACCTATAAATTATTTTCCTAAAAAAAGTGATGCATAAATATTTCATCTCAAATCCAAAAACTAGCATAAATAATTCAAGCATGAATTGCATACAACCCAAAATAAGAAAAGGAAACACAACAATATAAATACGACAACAATTTAAAAGGAGAAAAGGTGAAGAATTAAAGAAGCCTTAAAATTCAACATCCATATTGATTATGGAAATAAATAAAAGGTAGCTATATTGCATGTGGATAGTCAATTTAATTAAAGGAAAAATATAAGGTATTTATTTTTTGAAAAAAAAATTCCAAGTAAAAAAGAAGGAAAATATTTCATCTCTTTTTGCTCAGTGAGATAATTTTCCCAAGAGAAATATGAGTATGGGCTTATATATGCTCATCTGAAAGCATTTTTCAAGGCTCATTCAATAAAAGAAAATTATAAAATTTTGTGAAATTTTGCTATGTCTAGTGGAGCAACAACAAATTTGTTGGCCAATTCCCAACTACTAAGAGGAATAATTACACTGCCTAGACAACCAAACTTAAAAATTAGCTTGAGTTTGAGAAAGTATGGCAAGTAGTAGAGATCATTATCCATATAGAAGAAGCAAATGAGTACAAAATAAATTTCAACAAGGAGTAGAAGCCTTTGGAATCGCATAGAACAACAAAATAAGAATAGCCTATGTTCTCAAGACAACAAAAGATATGCCTACAAATTATTTTCCTAAAAAAAGTGATGCATAAATGTTTCATCTCAAATATAAAAACTAGCATAAATAATTCAAGCATGAGTTGCATACAACCCAAAAGAAGAAAAGGAAACACAAAAATCTAAACACAACAACAATTTAAAAGGAGAAAAGGTGAAGAAGTAAAGAATCCTTAAAATTAAACATCCACATTGATTATGGAATGAAATAAAAGGTAGCTATATTACATGTGGATAGTCAATTTATTTAAAGTAAAAATATAAGGTATTTACTTTTTGAAAAAAAAAATTCCAAGTGAAAAATAAGGAAAATATTTCATCTCTTTTTGCTCAGCGAGATAATTTTCTCAACAAAAATATGAGTATGGGCTTATATATGCTCATATGAAAGCATTTTTCAAGGCTCGTTCAATAAAAGAAAATTTTAAAATTTTGTGAAGTTTTGCTATGTCTAGTGGAGCAACAACAATTTTGTTGGCCAATTTCCAACTACTAAGGGGGAATAATTATACTTCCTAGAAAACCAAACTTAGAAAGCAACTTGAGTTTGAGGAATTATGGCAAGTAGTAGATATCATTACCCATCTAGAATAAGCAAATGAGTACAAAATAAAGTTCATCAAGGTAAACAAAAAGGAAATAATAATCATGTTCAGACTAGCAAATGAAGTACAAGCATACATTTAGGATTTAACCATGGATAAATATGAATGGGAGAAGCTAGAAATAATCTTTAAAGAAAATAATTAAAATCAATTTATATTCCTCTAAAACCAACTCCATTGCTTGAAGATGAAAAGTGCAAAAAATCTAGAATCATTCATGAGGATAATTGTAGAGTTATGAACATCATTACAAGCATTTAAAGCACAAGCATTTGATGAAATATTAGTTCCTATTATTTTGAGATCTCTCCCATAAAAGTATATTTTTTTGTAACAACATTAAATATCATTGAGCAAACACCAAGCTTTGAAATTATGGTGAAACTACTTCAAAATTAGAAGCCTCACATACAATGGATAAAGAAGAATAGTTAATACTTACAAATTAAAGAGAGAAATAACCATTCATAAGAGGCATGAGACGTCCATAGTTCTTCCAAAAAAGAAATAAATTTCAAACATATCAGAGAAATGATTCTCAAATAATTACATTTTAAACACAAAATATGTGTGAACATTATGGTAGAAATACTCACACCATGAAGGAGCGTTGTCATAATCCATTGAAAAATGGATCCCCTTCATGAGAGATGAACCAACAACAAATTATGTCATCATCAAAAATGTAAAATTAGAATTGTATAAAGACACATCAAAATAATATAACTGAGGAAAATCAAGAAAAAGAATAGAATCAAGAAGGAGAAGACCATGTGTTTGTTGCACAAGCACATCTGAGATAGCATGATAATTTTTTATATGAATCCAAAGCAACCAAACAAATGATAAGTCAAGGAAATTGGTATCATGCAACTGGGGATATCAAGAACCATGTTGAGTAGGAAAAAAATCAAGCACCTAACAGTGAATATGTACAATTCGAATGCGATTATTCATCATCCATATAAGAATTTGAAGTAGAAGTCAATAAAGAAAATGATGAATCAATGCAATATGGATTCAAGATTCAACCATCAATAACACTTCAAAATAGGGAAATATTTTAGAATATTAAATTTGTCTTCCCCCTATAAGGAACATATTTCTAGAAATAACCTACTTAATTCTTATAAAGAGTCTAAAAAATCCAAAAATTAATATAAATATTCAAATGCTCTAGTTTACATGTAATCTTTGAATATTTAAGAGTTACATATTTGGTTATTTCAATTCTATTGATTGCGTTATTTCTCATCCATATGCTAGATTGTATAGTCACTTCTTGTGTGCTAATCATGAATCCTCTTACTATATAACCAGTTTACCAACATTCCACTTAAGAAGATCTCTTAATCCTATGAATGATAGATATTCATTAACCAAATTATTTACCCCAAAATTATGTTCCTAATCATATATCAAGATATTATAGTCCTAAAAACCACCCTAAGGAATCAACAAAGGTTAAAACAATCTATGATCTTATAATTATGTTAGGTTAAAAAATAGACAAAAACATAATAAAATTTATTACTTGTGACAAAAAAGCAAATTTCTCACAAAAAAATACATTTATCTTATATCATTCTTCAGGATACTAGAAAAAATAATTTTATAGCATTTACACTTGATGGAACTACTTCCTTTATTGGAATATGTGGTGATTAACCTTCTCTTGAGGCCATGACTAATTATTTGTAATTGTATTTGCTATATTTTCCTTTGGGCCTATGTAAGCCTTGAAAAAGGTACTTTTGTAATTTTTTGTCTGAGGGTCAATCTCATAACCTTGACCTAGAGGTATCATATACTTGGGTATAAATAACCCTTCTCACTAAACATTTAAATGTTGGTTGGAATGTAAATTGTTTCTCTTTGAGTGAAGATCTTTTGGTGTCTATTAGAACCCATCATATTCAATGTTCTATATGTAGTGTTTTTCTTTTGTTAAGCAATATTATGTAGTGATTGATTTCATTTGTTTTTGAAAAGTAATGTGAAATATAACATGGTATTAGAGTGAGTGTGAATATTTATCATTCAATTATGTTTTCAATGATAGATTTATCTTCCAACTTATATTGAAAATAATTTTTGTAGGTGCTTGTATAGAATATTTTTTGAATTTGATGACATAATCTAAGGAATGTTATTTTCTAGAAAATCCGTAGTGGACTTGGATCACAAGGACCTCACTAGAATTAATAGATTATATCTAGGATAAATTTTCATCGAAAAGTTCATTTTTCCTCTCATTAGAACTCAATATTGTTTTATTTTTTAATTTTCTAACCATATGGATGTCGTAATTTTGGGATTGAACTTTCTAAAAAACTCATTTGTCTTTTATGGATTTAAAAAAAAAATCATTTCCTTTTCTCTTTTGGCTTTTAATGACCAATAACAACATTTGTGAGAGGATAGACTATTTGGCCATCATGATAGAAGAAAGGAAGAGGCTAGATTTTTTAGATAGACCTCTAATGCCAAAGAAGTCATGGGAAGTATTTTTTACTTACCAAAATACCTCTAATCCTTGTGATAAAATTGCAAAAATGGTCCAAGTTTTTGTTACATAGGAGTGAGAAGAGGCTATGATTGGTTACTTTTGTTAAAATGGATGTGTTGGTAAAACTATAGTTAGGTATGGATAAAATATTAGCATTTTGGATTCTTTTCAAACATTTAGGGGATCACAATTCAAAACTTTTACCATTTTGCCTCTAGGTACTTCCAAATTCCCACCAAAATTTGAAACTTTTAATTTTAAACAAGGAATAATTCATAAAATATTCCCTCCTATGAGGTAAAAAATGTAGGATTGGATGTGCCTATATCATGCTAACATGTGGCTATATCATGGTGTGAGAAGGGGGGCACTTAAATTTGGTTTGCATAATAAAATTATTTTTTCCCCTTTGCCTCCAAAGCCTTGTGCTTGAGGAGAAAACTAGCCCAAATGCATGCTAGATCATTGCCCATAGAAGGTATTGAGTTTGAATCTCCCCCCTTCATTTTGATGATGATGCTAGTAAAGTTCATGCCATCACATTTTATTAAAAGAACAAATGATAATGTGGCACCCTTGGATGATGTCACTAATGACATGAACCCCTTTTTTACTAGTGTGATGGCATGACTAATCTATAAAAATAGCACATGGTATTTATACAACTGAGGTGGGTCCAAGCACATACATCTTGAGATGACACATAGTAGTCTATACAACTAAAGTGACACACAATGTATGAATATCAATGCAACATGTGGTAATCCATACAAAAAAGGTGACACCATGTACATGCATTACAAGGTGAAATACGGTAGTATATATAACTATTATGGCAATTATTATAGATGATTTGGTAGGAATAACATAAATGCTAAGGTGATATATGGAATATAAGGTAGAAGTATAGAAAATTTATGTAGGGCTACATATGGTAGCTTGTAAGGGATCTAATATGGCATGCTTAGCAAGATGATACATGGTAATATTGACATAAGGGACAACATGGCATATTCTAGTAAGGTCAATGTAGCAATCCATACAATAGTAGATGTTGTAGTCTATACACCAGTTGGTACCTATACAATGGGATTGACTAATCACATTCTACCATATCACTAAACTTGACAAGTAACTCACATAGTTAGTAGAAGACTTGGTGACACAAATTTGAAGCAAATTAGATTGTGATAAATGACATCATGTAATTTGCTAGTACACTATTTTATTAATGCATAGTAAACATCTTCTTGGACACTCACATAGTAATATGTGGTGATATACCATTCACTATAGGTACTTTTGTTTTCAAAGTTTGAGGTATTTTTTATTTTTAGGGAAAATCTTCTAGGGTCATTGTAGACACCTAAAACGTGTCATGTTTAGGAGGCTACTCATACAAGCATATATGAAGACCATATGATCAATTTTGGACCTTTACAAGAATAAGGAGTGGTCCTAAACACTCAAAATTGTAGTTTTAGCCCATTTAAGCTTAGCAGCTATAGACTAGAGCGGCCAACTAAGCAGCTAGTTTAACAACTGTAGACTAGAGCGGTCAACAATCTTGGCCACTATAGACTAGAGTAGCCAGATGAGCAACCGGTTTAGCCACTATAGGCTAGAGCGGCCAAACCTTAGTTGTTGTAGACTAGAGAAACCAAATCCTGGCCACTGTAGACTAGAGCGGCCAAACCTTAGTCGATGAAAACGATAGCAGCCAAATATTAGTCGTTGTAGACGACAACGACTAAGCCATAAAAAGCATTTTGCTAACAAATAGGCCCAATAACGGGTAGAAGTGGTAGTTTACATGCAATAAAGGTGAGCGAAGGTAACTCTGCATTCCCCTTCATGACCAGTTCACATGAGATACTTGAGTTTGAATTTAGACTTTAGTTAACTGGCCTTTAAACATAGAAAAGACAAAATCTTCTCATGCTAACCTCCAGTACGCATGAGGGATTCAGTCCTAGGGCTTGGACATAGACCTAGGGTTTCACACACCATATAAGGAGAGAACCTAAAAGCACAAGGGGACCTTATTGGACCTTATTTTATCAATCAAGAGAGAGATAACATCACATATCAAAATTTTGAACAGGTTGGATCATTGAAGAGAGCTTCTAGAGACTTGGAAAGCTTCTCTTGGAGATCAATTTTGTGGTGAAGCCCTATCATATTGGAGGGAAAATATGAACATATGTAGTAATCATTCTAATATTAGTAGCAGAATTGAGCCCATAGCATCTGGATAATAGACACAAATTTCACCTTAGCGACCACTATCCTAGATAGTGGCCCACAACCTAGTCTAGGGTTTAGGTAATAGTTTCTATTATTCTACTTTCTCCATATTTTCATGTCATTAGCATAAGAATTATTTCATTATTTGCATTCATAGTATTAGTTTCATTGCATCTGTTTCCATTGAGCATATTTATTGCTAATAGCCTCATCCGAGGAGGCAATCTCGGACAACTAAGCATTTGTTGTTGTTTCTATGCTTGCAGGGCTATAGGTTCATCGGATAGATCCACAACATTTGAAAGCACAAATATCCCTCTAGGAACTAGACCTAGAGAAGGAGGCATCTATAATCCCTCATATAGTTCAGTGTGTGTCACCGAGAAGCCTTTGAAAGTGCACCACCCCTTTGAAAGGGGATATTTTATTTACTTGTACTTCATTGTATTGAAATGGGTATCCCTTCGAGGGACCAACATGTAATCAAGTTTCAATATAAATAAAAGGATCTCTCTTTGTTATTTTTTTGTTATATGCATTTCATGGTCTTTCATTTCATTTCGGTATAATATTACAAGTAGAGTAGAGGTGTGTGCTTCCCTAGGGTCGCTACAAATGGTGATCATGGTGGGACCCCCACCAGGTTTTTATTTTTTGCGGAGTTACTGATTTGGGTTTTTGTGTGCAATTTTAGCCGCTTTGGTCTATAGTGGCTAGAAATTAGTCACTCTAGTATAAAGTGGCCAGAAATCAGCCGCTCCTACTGACAGTGGATAAAAATTAGCCACTTTACACAATGGCCAAACATTAGTTGCTCTTATCTACAATGGCAAAAAATCAACCACTCTGATCAACAACGGCTAGCAGAGAAGTGCAGCAGAGGGCAAAATTTTTGTCATCTGAGCGGGATTCAAGGTTGGTACCCCTTCTCGATATTTCTATGATTTTATATCTATATTTGATTTCCAAAAATAGCAAACATAAACATAGATTAATTAGGGAAAATAAAAGAAAAAGAAATAAAAACTGCATTTTGCATTTCCTAGGTTTCTTTTAGATTTCCTCTAGGTGCTGCTAGGAACAACGAACCTTTGCCTGTAAGGTCCACCCTAGTATCCAGTGTGCTAGGCCATTGTGTTTTGGTTTGCTTGCATGTGGCCCAACCAGTGGCAATTTTCATCACAAAATAGGAGTGCATTAAAATCATATATACTAGTTATAGATGCATTTGTCTAAAAATGAAACGTTCTTTTTAGGCATTGTAGGAAAGTAGTCATGAATGTTGGTTGATGCATCATTTTCTATTTCAAAATATAAAAAGAATCACACACATTTGCACTTATCATTTTAAACATTGAGGATTTGAATTTCATCACCAAACCCTAATTCAGTCTGATGACATTGGAATTCACCTCCTTCCATTGGCTTGCCCCCTAGATATCCTAGAACGGAGTAAGGAACTTACTTATAGTGGTACTAGTTAATTATGTTCAAAATATCTCCCACTATTGTAACAATCATTGGTTCAGAGTGGAAGAGCTAGGCGAACCCCCCATTGGTATTTAAGCGGTGTACCCAGATTTTTTTGAGAAAATCATGTTTAGCATGGGTATTCTTGGTTCCCACTATGGATGAGTCCCATCATTCTAAATCCAAAGCAATAGCAACAACAAATCTAAACACACTGGAACCAGTTTTAGGACACATTTAATCCATAAAAGAGATAATCATATTGTCTGCTTTGTGTGTTTCTTTATTATTTGGGACCAAAACCTAACCCTAATTTTTAAGGAACCTGATCCTCCACTCCACATCATAGTAAGAATCAATAAAATTTCATACAAGAGAGTATTTATTGACACTGGGTCATCCATAAACATCATCATAACTTCAACTTTGAAGTATTTAAATCTACCACCTTTACACATTAAGGACACAACATTTACATTGAGGGCCTTCAATGATGCTAATTCCCTAACAATTGGCACAATAATCCTACCTATACAGGTTGGGATAAAGATGATACCTACATTGTACCATATCTTGGAAGGTGAGAGGCAGTACAACATATTGCTAGGCAGACCATGGATGAGAGATATGGAATTTATACCTTCCATAGTGCACCAAAACATAAAATTCATACACTAAGGACAAGTGTATGTTGTCCCCCACAACCTTGAGTCGTTCAAGTATTACAAGAAGGTTGATGAGACTGATGAGCATCAGAAATGCTCATATTTTGTATACATTTTCTTGATTATTATGCGGCTGTATAATAAGGATTGCATATGTTTATGAATGATTATATAATTATTTGATGAAATTATGCGCGTTATCTAATTCGTGTGTTTTCATTGTGTTTTTGTGGAATTGTAGTTGATTTAGTTATATTTGGATCAGTCGAGGTATTTTCATGGACCTGGAACTTTGTTTCTTTCGAAATAAACACAGAGAAGGTAGGCGCCTTCCTCTTCCAGGAAGGTGCCAAGGAAAGACAAACGCCTTCCTCTCCCAGGAAGGCGCCAATATAAGGCCAGTGCCTTCCTCTTCCAAGAAGGTTCCAAAGGAAAATAAGCACCTTCCTCTCATAAGGAAGGCGTCGACAGGAAGGCACCACTAGAAGGCAAGCACCTTCCTCTCATAAGGAAGGCGTCGAAAGGAAGGCGCCACTAGAAGGCAAGCGCCTTCCTCTCACAAGAAGGTGCCAACAAAAGATAAGCGCCTTCCTCTTCCAAGAATGTGCCAATGGTAGTAAGGCGCATTCCACGTAAAGAAGGTGCTCGACATACTTAGGCACCTTCCTCATAGGGAAGGTGCCATTGTTCTTCGCCCATTGACCAGACAAGCACGACATGGACAACATATATTGGTGCAGTTTCAACTCTACGTCATGTAGAGTTAAATTAGGGATTAAACCAACAAATGAGAACGTCCTACCAATGCTAGGTGAAGCACAAACCAATCAGTGAACATGCCACCATTAGAAATGAATGCCAGTTTTAGTAGACGTCGATCACATTTACCAAACTATCTTAGTTTAGTCTAGAATGAATCGACTATTATAACTTCTTTGTAACAAAAGATATGTGGGTGTGCTATATAAACACATGCAAACCTCTCTGAGGATATATAGAATATTTTGATAGTAAATGTAGAGAGATATACAAAAGAAGCATTGTAATACTTTGATAATTATAATATAGTTCTAAGAGTTTCTAAGTGCGTGTTCAACTAGGAGGAAGCTACTGGAGCCTGGGCCCACTCCAAGCCAGTATTTCTTCCCCTATTTTTCTTGTATTTTTCTATATTAGTTTATCACATTTATAAGATTTTTTATCGCATTGTTATTTCTAGTATTGCAATAGGTTTATTTCTAGGAATGCGTGAATATTTCCTTTCTGTAGATTTAATTATTTTTACATAAATTATTGAGGAGTGTATGAATGATTTACGACCGTTGAAACACCCCCCAATAGTAGAACTAGTAGACTCATCTCAAGTGGTATTGTAAGCAATATTGTTCAAGACCCTTTTAAAGTTTACAAAGCTCCCTGGGTTGATAAATTAAATGCACGGGCATGTGATAAAAGTAGGAAATAAGTTAACCTTGTTTGTCCCGTAACATTTTGGCACTGTTGCCAGGGAAGAATCTCAACTAGATTATTTACAATACCTGGAAACCTTCCATCTGACCTTGTATGAGTTCTTCTCGAAGAAGAGGACCTGACGGTCAGTTTATAAAAACCAATCCACCAGAACCTGAGTCAGCTAAACATTCTGAATTTGAATTAGATTCACCTGACCCACCACCAACAATCCATTGGAGTGAGGATCCGCACTTTGTGCAAAGTGCCTCCTCATACGATAAACTTAGGGAAGAACGAATCATCATAAATCCCCTATTTAATAGAACACCCTTAGAGGAAGCCCTATTGTTATTGGATGATAACACCGAAAAATCTTAGAACCTTGACTCAGAAAGTCTTAAACGATCATAAAGCCATAAATACTGCATTAGAGACCACATTTCATAAAAAAATGGCTAACAACGAAGAAGTATCATCTGGATTTAGTTTCCCGATTGATGGAGTAGGAGATACCAAAATGAAAAACATATCCCCTGCTCACCTTTCGACCTTCAGAGGATACCCAATTGAGGACCCTGACCTATTTTTATTTAAGTTTGATGTCTTATGCAGGTCTGTGGACTACAAATCTAATATGTAGAAGATGAAACTCTTTCCTTCCACATTGGATGATGCAGCTCTGTGGTGGTTCATCGGTCTGGGAGACAAACACATTGCCACTTGGGATCAAATGAAGAAGCTCTTTTTAGAGTAATACCAAGATTTTGGAAGATCAAGAGACTCCAAAGAAGAGGTCCTGATCATGATGCAAAAATAAGATGAGTCTCTCAAGGAATACTAGGAGAGATTCAACTTCAATATTCAATGATCTCCTCACACAAAACTATCTGATAAGTCCCTCAAAAGCATATTTTTTATAGGACTTACCAATGAATCACTGGAGGCTCTTAACATGATTTCTAGAGGTGATCTCTACCAACACACTATGGAAGAAATCTGACAACTATGCTGGAACTACTCAAGAAGGAGAGGCAAGACCACTTCTAGAACCATGAAAGCAACTGCTTCGGTCATGAAGACAAAAATAGGTAACATGCTGGAAGATTTAAAGAGCGAAATGCTCTCATATTTAGCATCATGAAGTAAGAAAATGAAGCAGCATTGGCTTATTTCTATCCAAAATATAGAGGGAAGCATGTAAAGATTGCATGCCCGAAGAACAAAATCAAAGTATGTGTAGTTTGCAGGCTAAACCATAAACTTGATTGTACCTACAATTGCCCAGTAATCAGGAGGATGTTGAAAGCACAGATGCCTATTTCATAGGCAATCAGAAGAGTTGGCCAAAACTCCTTGCGGGGAATATGCCAATCGAAATGTCATCATATGGGGGAGGACCATACATTCCCCAAGACCCGCCTCAACCACATAACATGGGGTGGTGGGGGCCATCACATTTTTACAATGCACCCCCAACAGCATTCTCAAACCAACAGCCATGGATGCTATATCCATATCCTGGGAAACAGTGGAGAGGCCACACTATGTGGAATCATACTCCACAGAATGTAGCACCAGCTCACCCCCAATAGAATTTACCAGCATTTCCAATAGTGAGACCTGCATAGCTACCTGCACAATCGACAACAAATCCTAATAACAGGGTGAACTAGCCAGCATACAACATCTAGGGTGAGATGTACCCGATGTACCACATTCATCTTAGGTCTGGTAGAAAGCTAGGAGTAGGAATTCCTCCACTGGTAGAAGAGGAGGAAGAGATAGGAGAAACACCTCTTGTAGAAGAGGTGATGGAAGAAACGCCTGAGAGAGCAAAGGCTCCATTTCCCAATCGGTTGCAAGAATAGAGGAAAGTAACGTAGCCGGAGTTCGATATCTTGTCTAGCTTGAAGAACCTCATCGTGACAATTCCATTATTTCAAGCCATCCGAGATGTTTCGATATATACCAAGGTGATAAGAGATATGTGTCTAAGGAAGCTAGGACGAAGAGCAACCCAGACTATCAATGTCATGGGTAAACTAAAAAATTTGATGATGGGAAAAACATGCCATCCTATGTATGCAGACCCGGGCATCCATGTGCTGACTGTAAAAATTGAGGGACATTCCCTATCCAATACTTTGGTTGATATCGGAGCAACCATCAACGTAATGCCTCAGGAGACCATGTAGAGGCTACAACTCACGAACCTAAAATCCACTATGAAAGTGCTACAGTTGGCCGATCGATCAACCGTGGCACCGAAAGGAATGTTGGAAGACATAATAGTGACAATCAGTGCATGGGAATACCCAACCAACTTTTTAGTCTTGCAATCTAAAACTAGGCTGGATAGTTACCCGCTCATCTTGGGAAGGCCATGGCTAGCAATAGCTGACACTTACATCAATTGTTGGGATGGGTTGATGACCATCTCCGATGGACGAAACATTAAAAGGTTGACTATTTCACCCCCAACGCAGTCCATCGACTCATTAGGAGAACCCATGTTGATCGAGCATGAAAATATTGAGCTATCCATGATCCAGTCGATGATGACATTGGATGAGTTGATAGAAGAAGACAAATATGGTGCTATTATGGAGTTCATCCATGGGGATTCCTCCATATCTGCACCTAGATCACCATTGGCTAGTGCCCAAGATCATCACGTTCAACAAATACATGTTGGGCTAGGAAGAACATTGAATGTCAGCAGTGGGTTGACTCCCACACAATTGACGAAAGTAGAAGAGCTCCTAGTTAGACACCAACATGCATTTGTATGGGATTACTTAGATATGAAGGGTATCAGCCTAGAGATCTGTACCCATCGTATATACTTAGATGATCAAGCAAATCCAAGCAGGCAACCACAGAGAAGAATGAATCCGGTAATGAAAGACATTCTCAAGGAAGAATTGCAAAAAATCTTGACTGTCAAATTCATCTATCCAATTTTTGACAGTGAGTGGGTATCACCTTTAGTGGTAGTCCCTAAAAAGAATAGGAAATGACGAATCTGTGTGGACTATAGAGCGTTAAACAAAGTGACCAAGAAGGACCACTTACCACTCCCATTCATTGATCAAGTCTTGGATACACTTTCTAGGAGGAAGTATTTCTCCTTCTTGGATGAATTTAGTGGATACAACTAGATACAAATAGGATAAGAGGATTAGGATAAGACAATGTTCACCTATCCATGGAGAATGTTTGTCTATCGGGTATTACCTTTCGGATTATGCAACACACCTACCACCTTTCAAATAGCAGTGCTTAGCATATTTTTAGGCATGATGGGAGACGCGATCAAAGTATACATGGATGATTTCACCATATATGGATAAACCTTTTATGAAGAAATGACGAACTTGGAAAGAGTGATCGAAAGAAGAAAGAAAAACAATTTATCCCTGAGCAATGAGAAATGCTTTATGATGATGCAAGAAGGCATCGTACTGGGACACCACCTCTCTGTAGAAGGAATAAAGATTGATAAAATAAAAATTGAGGTCATCAGAGACCTACCCAGCCCTAGAACATAGAGAGAGGTGAGGAGTTTTCTTGGATCAGTCGGGTACTACCGATGATTTATCATCGAATTCAATAAAATTGCAAAACCACTGAACACTCTATTATCTAAAGATGTGAAGTTCAATTGGATGGAAGACTATGAAGAATCATTTTAGTTGCTTAAAGAGAAACTGATATTCGCACCGATTTTAAGAGGACCAAATTGGACCATACCATTCCATATCTACTGTGATGCATCCAACAATGCAATTGGAGCAGTCCTCAGACAGAAGGATGGAAAATAATTTTACGCCATCTACTATGTCAGCAAAAACTTGGTAGGAGCCGAGCTCAACTGCAAGGTGACAGAGAAGGAGTTCCTTGCAGTTTTGCACACCATAAAAAAATTATGCCATTATATCATCGGGTATAAGGTATTTGTCCACACAGACCATTGGGCCATCAGATACTTGATGAGCAAGTCGACCATTGGTGGAAGTGCATGAATTTGACATCACAATAGTCGACAAACCAGGCAAAGACAATTTTGTAGCAGATTTTCTATCCAGATTGATACTGAAAGACCATACAGTAGTGGAAGACCAGTTTTTGGATGAACTTTTGTTCACCATTAGTGATAAAATCCCATGGTACGTAGATATAGTCAATTACTTGGCCACCGAAAGAACCTCACCTACTCTCTCTTTTCGAGAAAAATAGGTGGTCATAGATAAAAGCACGTCATTCCTATGGATTGATGGCCTCTTGTTCAAAATAGGACATGACCAGATTATAAGGAGATGCATAGCAGAACAGGAGTTCTCAGAAGTACTCAAAACGTGTCATGACAAACCATGTGGAGGACACTTTGCAGGGAAATGAACTACCTACAAAATCCTACAGGCTGGGTACTTTTGGCCCATTCTATTCAAGGATGCGATTGCGTACACCAGTAAGTACGATGAATGCCAAAGAATGGGTAGAACAACCCATCGAGACAAAATGGCCCTCCAGCCTCAGGTACACTTGGAACCCTTCGATAAGTGGTGCATGGACTTCATGGGACCAATTAATCCACCTTCAATAGGGAGGAGGTTTATTTTGGTCTATACATATTACATCACAAAATGGGTTGAAGTTCAAGAGTTGAGAGATTCAAAAGAAATAACAGTCGTCGATTTCTTATTTGTCCATATTTTTACATGATTTGGGGTCCCTAGAGAGATAACAATAGACCAAGGGCCTCAATTTACCTCCAAGTTGATCAAGGAGCTGATGGAGCAATACAGAGTTCAACACAATAAAACTACACCCTACCATCCGCAGGAAAATGGGCAAGTGGAAGTGATGAACAGAGAAATAGATAACATCCTAACAAAGACCGTGTAGCAACACAAAAAATATTGGGCTACACAATTGTCGAAGACAATCTGGGCATATAATACCACATGGAAATCCACCACAGGCTTCACACCCTTCCAACTGGTCTATGAGAAGAGTGTGATGATGCCCATTGAATTTGAAATCAAGACATTGAGGATGGCTTCAAAATTGAACTTGAGCTTGGATGACACTAAAAAAGAAAGGATTTTGCAGCTAGATCAACTAGATGAAATATGAATGGACGCTTTGCAGAGAATGAAAATCATACAAAAGCAAAGAAAGCGGTGGCATGATCGCCACATTAAACTAAAGTAGTTCTAAGAAGGAGAATGGGTGCTATTGTATGATTCCCGATTCTAGGAAAGAAAATGTAAATCAATGTAAATATTGATGGGACCGTATGAGGTGGTAGAGCTCATCAAGAATGGGGCAGTGCATGTTAGAAAAATTGACAACAACAACACCGTGTTAACGGTCAATGGCCATCGATTGTGCCCCTATAACACATTTGAAACCTTACAGGTGGAATCCAGAATAGATGTGGGGGAGACCCCATATTGTTAGATCTAGACCAAACTCTTAACAGGTGAAACAGTGGGCATGGAGGTGCTCACCAAAATCAGTTAATTTAGTTTTTTTCTTACGATGTGTTTTGCAAGGACGACGCCCATATGCAAGTTGTAGGCATTCTCATCCAGGGCCTAATAGGAATGGAATGCATCTAACTACCTTTATTTTTCTTTCTTTTCATTTGATTTTTGTAGGTGGAGGACCTGACAACATGAGGGATAGGTATCTAGGAAACTAGGCCTAATTCGGCTCAGCATTTCGACACCGAAACTTGTAGGTAGAAGCTAAGGCAATGTGAAGCAAGAATGAGAAGGCTTGATCACCATTTCCCAGTCAATCACAACATGATTTCCAAGAATAAAGTGCCTTCCACATTGAGAAGGCATAGAAGAAGGCGCCCAACCAGAAGAAGGTGCCTTCCTTATAAATAAGGCACACAGCCAGAAGAAGGTGTCTTCCATATGAATAAGGTGTCCAGCCAGAAGAAGGTGCCTTCCATATAAAGAAGGCACCCAGCCAGAAGAAGGCACCTTTCGTATGAAGAAGTTGCCTTCGGTATGAAGAAGGCGCCCCAACAGAATAAGATACCTTCCTTATGAAGAAGGCACCTTCCTTATAAAGAAGGCGCCCAGCCAGAATAAGGTGCCTTTCCTATGAAGAATGCACCCCACCAGAATAAGGCGCCTTCCTTATGAAGAAGGCACCCCACCAAAAGAAGATGCCTTCCTTATAAAGAAGGCGCACACACAAAAAAAAAAAGTAGGTGCCTTCCACATCGGGAAGGCACCACAAAAAAAAAAAATCCTGAGGTGCCTTCCAAATAAGGAAGGCACATACATACTATGGCGCCTTCCACCCTAGGAAGGCACAGGTATACAATGGTGCCTTCCACCCTAGGAAGGTGTAGGTATTCAGCAACACCTTCCACATCAGGAAGGTGCACCCATTCAGAAGCACCTTTCATAGTAGGAAGGCACCATCATCAAAAGGGTGCCTTCCACCACCGAAAGGCACATCCAATCAAAGACGCATTCCACCACCGAAAGGCACATCCATTCAAAGAGCATCGAAAACATCAGGAAGACACCATATAAGCACCTTCCACATAGGGAAGGCACCACATAAGAACCTTCCACATTAGGAAGGTACCAAAGAGTGCCTTCCACATACAACCAACACTTAAGTCTCACGAATGCCTTGATCGGAATGAAATCACCACATGAACGAGTGGCATCAGATTACCATACCCCTCCCTTGTGTCACAAATCAGTGAGTCAACACTCTTCACAATGCATGAAACACCAAATAAGGTACGCACATACTAAATCAAATATTTATATAATTATTCATAAATTATGCAGTATCAAAAAAATATTGTCATCATAAAAATCATATCCCCATGGTTGGAACCACGTGCCAATTATATGGCTCGAAAGGTGTACCCTAGAATTAAATGCTAGGGTTAGGCACCTTCCCTATAATAAGGTACCTTCCTGAAGAAGTAAGGATAGAAAAAAAAAATAAGCACAGTAGTAAGGGAATGCGCCATGGGAGGAAGGTCGAAGAATCATGCGATGAAAAAGAATGACCCAAGTGATATAGAAGGAATGAGGGGGACGGTAAAAACATAGTTCGAGGCCAGGGGATGGTTCGAATACTGTACCCTGGTCAGTAAAGGCCATGATATGGAGGCAACCAAGGAATTTACTACCTCCTTGAGGGGCGACGTAGCTTAGGTGCGAGGGGTAGAATTTTTGGTCACTCCCGAATACATCTCGTAGGCAACTGGATTGCACCTCATGGGTGAATGCATATACAAAGGTGGACTGCTGAAACCGTACACCGAAGTGCTGCTACCAAGAGAAAATGTGTAGATAGATAAGGAAGGGCTACCCAAAAGCACCCTTCCCATAAATTTGTAGAAGATATTCAAGTAGGTTGCTCGATTCTTTACATGCACTGAGAAGTACACCTATTTGCACACTAACCATGTGCAGTTTCTAAATCACCTAGTGCATGGAAGGAAGTTGAACATGCCCTTATACAAAATGCTCTAAAGGAAGAAGTGGATAGGTACCAGAAGGGAGCACTGTATGCCTTGGACCACCATAGGCTAATATCAACACTAGTCCACCATGCAGAAGAGTAGAGGCAGAACCCCGACGCAGAGGGATACAGTGGCCAGGAAAGGCAATAGGATGTTGTTGCTAAAATAGGGGAATAAGAGGGAAGCCCTATAGAGTAGATGGTAAGTATCAAGAAATTGGCATTGCCCAATTTCATGGAAGAAAGAGGGCATTCACCAGTGCTCGAATGCACAGAGTAAAGAGGGCATTCCCTAATGATCAAGTATGAAGAGGAAGGAGCGCCGCTTATTAGCATCGAGGTCGAGTTTTGACCACCAGAACCAGTCCCCAAGAGGAAACACCTGCGGTGAATCCTTCTCTTGGTAGAAGATGAAGAGAACAACCTATAAGTTGATGTGGTAGCCCAAACCCTCCAGGAATTGACAAACCAGAGCCCACAAGATGCAAGGACTTTTGGGAGCAATGATCGGGTCGATGCAACCTTGGAGGAAGTGCTGGAGTGGTAAACCAATTGTTGGATGGCCCAACAAATTTTGGAGGATTACCAAAATGAGCATAGAGGGGAATTAGAAGAACAAAAAATATGAATAACCCAGCTCCAGCAACTGGTCCAGCAATTGTGGGAGGAGAACTAGAAACTCTAGGACAGGGGAACAGAAAGAAGGGACGCATCGACCCAAACTAACTAGGCAAGAGAGGTTTCGATGAATTCTCCCACATCTGTAGAACGAGTATTCTATTTGAGAGAATTTTGATCAGATGCCCGACAGAGAAGCCCAGAGGTAGGGGAGAATTCCTTTGCTTTTGGGAGTGAAAGGGAAAGAAGTCTCACAACACCCCCTATCATCGACCTGAGTGATATAGAGCAAGACGAGGGCCAACAATAGCAGATAGGACCGAGGGATAAGGAAGAACTCCCTAGACCTAAGGAAGAAAGAGAAGAACCTGAGGGGTCGACATATAATAGAGAGGGGGTGAAGAAGCACCCCCAGATATGGCAACACAGGTCCCCTAGAGTGAAGAAAGTTCTCCAGGGACCGCAAAGCAGACCCCTTAGAGCGAGAAGACATCCACTAGGGAGAAATGGAAAACCCCTATTCGAGCCACAACATTTTATATAGAGGCCAAAGAAAAAGGGCCCAAGATGGCTCGAAAGAAGGTGAAGGTGACCTTCGCTGAGCCAGAAGAAGATGAGTGGGATATGCAGTCGTTCATAGAGAGGCAAAAATAGTTTGAAAAACTGCTCAAAGAGATGACAACATCTAAGGAGACCAGGAAGGCAACCTCAAGGATGTAGGGGGACTCTGGTATCTTCATCAATTCGATAGAGGAAAACCAGTTCTGGGAGATTTATGGGTCATCCTAAGGATGACCCTCCAAGATAAGAAGGTATTTTGAATGATGGGGGTTATATGGCTCCGAATTGGAATCCACTGCCATTGCAAAGGAGAACGTAGGGCTTACTACTGAAACAACCCTATTGTACAAAGCCCAAGTAGTTCATCTCAAGAGGGATAATTTAGATATCCCTCTTGCAGCGGTCAGACCTCCAGATGCTAACCTATGGCAAGCTACAGAAGCTGCATTTCAGGAAGCAGAGACGATGCTAGCTAGATCACCTCCGATAGCAGCCAGGATGAGGAAAGCAAAGCTGACAGCAGCACCCATAATGCCACATGGAAAAATATGAGCCACACGTCCAGATGCCAGTGCACAGAAGAGGCAGACACAGGCTGCAGGTATAGCCGGATCCACCAAGAAACGATAATGATGAGGGGTCAACAGGGCTACCTGTAGTTTTGATGCCACTAGGGCGTGGCATATGTTAGGCGTGGGGGGATGATGAGCATCAAAATTGCTCATATTTTGAACATATTTTCTTGATTATTATGCAGATGTATAATAAGGATTTCATATTTTTATGAATGATTATATAATTATTTGATGAAATTATGCGTGTTATCTAATTCGTGTGTTTTCAGTATGTTTATATTGAATTGTAGTTGATTTAGTCATATTTGGATCAGTCGAGGTCTTTTCATGGACCTGGAACTTTTTTTCTTTCAAAATCAATGCAAATAAGGTAGGTGCCTTCCTCTTCTAAGAAGGTGCCAAGCGTAAGTAGGTGCATTCCTCTTCCAAGAAGGCACAAAGGAAAGACAAGCACCTTCCTCTCCTAGGAAGGCGCGAATAGAAGGCCAGCGCCTTCCTCTTCCAAGAATGTGCCAAAGGAAAATAAGCACCTTCCTCTCATAAGGAAGGCATCGATAGGAAGGCACCACTAGAAGGTAAGCACCTTCCTCTCATAAGGAAGGTGCCAACAGGAAGGCACCACTAGAAGGCAAGTGCCTTCCTCTCACAGGAAGGCGCTAATAGAAGATAAGCACCTTCCTATTCCAGGAAGGCACCAATGGCAGTAAGGCACCTTTCGCATAGAGAAGGTTCCCGAAATACTTAGGCACCTTCCTCATATGGAAGGTGCCCCTATTCTTCACCCGTTGACCAGACAAGCATGACATGGACAATAGAGACTGGTGCAGTTCCAACTCTATGTCATGTAGAGTTAAATTGGGGATCGCACCGACATATGAGAACATCCTACCAATGCCAGGTGAAGCACAAACCAATCAGTGAACACGCCATCATTAGAAACGAATGCCAGTTTTAGCAGATGTTGATCACATTTACCATACTGTCTTAGTTTAGTCTGGAATGAATCGATTGTTATAACTTCTTTGTAACAGAAGATTTGTGGGTGTGCTATATAAACACACGTAGACCTATTTGAGGATATATAGAATATTTTTATAGTAAATGTAGAGAGATATACAAAAGAAGCATTGTAATACTTTGATCATTATAATACATTTCTAAGAGTTCTAAGTGTTTTTTCAGCTGGGAGGAAGCTGTTGGAGCCTGGGCCCACTCCAAGCCAGTATTTCTTCCCCTATTTTCCTATGTTTTTCTAGATTAGTTTACTACTTTTATAAGATTGTTTATCGCATTGTTATTTCTAGTATTATAATAGGTTTATTTCTAGGAATGCGTGAATGTTTCCTTTCTATAGATTTAATTGTTTTTACGTAAATTATTGAGGAGTGTATGAATGATTGATGACTATTGGAACACCCCCCAATAGTAGAACTAGCGGACTCATCTCAAGTGGTATTGTAAGTAATCTTGTTCAAGACCCTTCACAAGTTTACGAAGCTCACTAGGTTGATAAATTAAATGCACGGGCATGTGACAAAAGTAGGAAAGAAGTTAATCTGTTTGTACCGCAATAGAGACATAATAAAAAGCACCTTATCAGGAGTTTGTGGCAATGTTCAATAGCAAGGTAGAGGACCAAGGGACTCTAAAGCATGTAAAATAATATGTGGAGCAATCAGATGTTGCTTTCCCATTGAAGGGAGAAAAACCATTGACTTCAGTCACCCCTGATTCACTTCTCATGTTGCCTCATCAAGAGAAAAAACAAGTGCCCCTCCCACATCAGATTGGAGGTACCAAAGTTGACACAGTTCAACACCACCAAGTAAGATAGAAACATGAACTGAGTCATAAACATGAGCATGTGGATACCACTATCAAAATGGGTCATCATGAATCCTCCACATAAAGTTGAATAAGGAAATTAGTGACTTAGAGTTATCTGGTAGATATTTAGCACCTTCTATTTTGCCTCATTTAGTAGACAATGGTATTTCAAACCAATCAATAGAAATACACATGGGAGACTTATCAGTAATGGAGCATATGCAAAATCACCTCTATAATATAGAGGTCCACATGAATAAACAAAATGAGGCATTGCACTTTATCATGAACTAGCTTGAGAACCTGGAATTATGGAAGCCACCCTCATATGAGATCAAACCACCACCTATGCATCCACAAGGAAAGCCTCAAACAAAGCAAGCACCAACTCGACCGCCTCAACAACCTAGGAAGCATCCCTCATTGTTTGAGCCTGCATTATTGATTTTTAATTTGTTAATTACCACAAATGCCATCACCCTACCAGAGGTGCAACCTTTATATGCAAATCATCCTAAATCCTGAGGGTATGAGGAAGAGTCACACTGTCCATATCATAGGTAAAATGAGTATGATATTCATCATGTCGAGGTTTCAGATCCATAGTACACAACATGCTCAACAAAAATCAACTTCAATTTGTCAACCAACAAGTGGCCATAGTCAGAAATCCACCCCTTGCACCCAAAAATCAAGAGGAGCCCCCTGAGCCAACAAGTGACATACCTAGAGCCCAACCTGGCCCTCATACCAGGCCAAAGCATGATAAACAATCAAAGCAGTAGTAATGCATTTGGACACATTTAAATGAGTCTATGTTTGATATTTTTCAAAAGCTGTAGGAAGCTAGGGTCATCACCTTACCTGACATAAACCCTTTAGACCCAAACAAAGCTAAAACTAAGGGTTATAGGGAGGACCATTACTGCATCTATCACCGAATAGAGGGGTATGGTATTTGCAATTTTAAAGGATTCAGACATGTAGTTCAAGACCTCGTAGATGGTGGGGTATTTCCCATAGATGGTTTATTCATTTCATCTCAAGAAGACAGGGGTACCCTGTAGAGGTTTGTACCCCAATTGGGAGAGATAATTTTTGTCACTCTTCCTAAGAAATATGACTACATTATAGTAGGCAACATGCACACTGGGGGCACCTAAGGTATCATACCTTCCCCCTGTAACACTAGAAAAATATCAAAAACATTCAGATAACTTCAAAATATTCAAAAATAATATAAAGCATAAAAAATACAAACAAATCGAAAAACATAAAAATTCAAAATTCAATAAAAAATGCTCCAAGGGTATCCATGCCACTTGGTCAAAATTCCATAAAAAATGCTCCAAGGGTATATTCACACCACTTTGCCATCTTCAATCACAAAATGCTCCAAAGGCATCTTAAAGTCCTTTGGTTAAGTCACATCACAAAATGCTCCAAAGGCATCTTAAAGCCCTTTGGTCAAATCAAATCACAAAATGCTCCAAAGGCATCTTAAAGCCCTTTGGTCAAATAAAATCCCAAAATGCTCCAAAGGCATATTAAAGCCCTTTGGTCAAGTCACATCACAAAATGCTCCAAAGGCATATTAAATCCCTTTGGTCAAGTCACATCACAAAATGCTCCAAAGGCATTTTAAAGCCCTTTGGTCAAGTCATATAACAAAACGCTTCAAAGGCATATTAAATCCCTTTGATCAAATCACATCACAAAATGCTCTAAAGGCATCTTAAATCCCTTTGGTCAAATCAAATCACAAAAATCTCCAAAGGCATTTTAAAGCCCTTTGGTTAAAAGCAAAAACAATACAATAATCAAAAAGTACAAAAATAATACAATAATCAAAAAGTACAAAAATAATGCAAAAATAAAAAATACAAAAACATTTGCATCTCACATCTGCATTCACATAATTGCATTACATCCATTTTATTTTCATATATTATGATTACAGTATTGCAAATGATGCCCCAGTATGTATCATAATCACAATATTCAAATCCATATTCATCCATGCATCCATGTGTGTAACTGTGTTTTTCAACACAACCATTTTATGTTGCTATAAGAAATATACTAAGGTTTCTTAGTCATTCAACCATATCTAGTGGTATTATCATATTTTTTAGAAAACCACCTTGATTAGTAGAGGGTAAGGTCTAGTTGTGATAATACCTTGGATATTCAGGATCCCATCACTAATTGAAACACTACAATCCTAGCTGGTACAAGGGAAAGATGAAAGTTGCAAAAGTGTTCTAGGTTACCTTAAGAGAAAAGGATTTTCCTTGTTTATCCCCTTGTGCGACCGATTTAAAGGTGCTGAGAATTGGAAAAAGGACAAGCCTCGCCCTACCCAATTAAATCCCTTGCTTAAATCAAAACGAGCAAAAATATTGAAACAAAGTGCAAATTCAAGATTCCAAAGCACAAATTCAAAATTACTCAAAAACACAAAAATAAAGCAAATAGTGATTATCATCACTACATGAATCCCTTGCTCAAAAAGAAAAAAATTAATAAAAAATAAACAGTGATTTTCATCACTAAACATGAGCAAGTATCCCAAATAAAATGAAGAAAAGAAGGGAATGAAGCTTGAATCCCTAGAATTCTCAGCATTGTACAAAATCGAAAGGTGATCCCCATTACAGGTTTGGTGTACAACTAGCTTGACAATGGTGGTATCCTTATGCATGATGATATGTCTACCACAATATCTTCTTGCATTTGTGTAGACCAATGTTTTCATGTGGATGAGCTAGCTTTGGGTAACACAATACTGCCTAGTGGTATAATCCAACTAAGTCCAACATAAGGATCAAATGAACACTTGAGGATCCCTGATCTTAGAAATGGGCTGAAAGAATCCTACTTGACATCAAAGGAAATGCTTGAGTTCTATCTAAATACATTCATTTGCACACATAGGAATAATGAATATGTAGGTTCATAATGAAATCCTTGCTTTTCTTGTATGGTCAATACATAGTTGTTGATAAGGTAACTAGAGTGTTTGAAGTCTCAAGAAAAACCTCAAAAATTCCTACATAACAACAAATCATATCATTCATAACATCATCAAATTTCTTTATAAGATTTTACAAATTAGGGGGTATTAATAAAATAAACTAGATACCGGATGGATGTCAAAAATTATGTTTACATGGCCACTAATTATTTTATATATTTTAAATTACAGAAGCTTATCCATAAAATACATACATTTAACACCATTACATTGCACATACCAATGGTTTAAATAATTAATTCTTATGATAAGAATGATTATTGACATTCATGGTTGTTATACTTTCTGTGGTGTCACCAATTAGATTGTTAAAATCATATCATATGCATTTCTTATGTTTTAAGTGATTAAAGCGTACAGGTTCATGTACATTAGATCACCATCATAATGCATTTCACACATTTCATTTACCATATCATAACAACATGAGTTAGATGCATACAATACACCAAAATTAAACATGCATCCACATATGCATCCATCATCATCATCTAGATCATACCATCTAAAGCATACATCCATCATCTAGCTAGCACATGTCACCAGCACATTACATACATATAGCAAAATCAAATCATTATCTAGGCATAGCATCCATCATTGCATCCATAACATAAAATCAAAACAAAAATATTTCTAAACATTAACTAAGGCATTACTGGTATCATAGCTCTCCTAATAAAAAAACAAAAAATTAAGCAATCAATTCATAAAATGTACCAAAGGACGTAAACCCTTTGGTCAACTTAAAAAAACTCCCCATAGAGCATAATCCATTTGGTCAAACCAAAATTCCCAAAAGAGCATAAGCCCTTTGGTCAAACCAAAATACCCCAAAGGGGATAAGCCCTTTGGTCAAACCAAAATGCCCCAAATGGGACAAGCCCTTTGGTCAAACCAAAATTTCCCAAAGGGGACAAGCTCTTTGGTTAAACCAAAACACCCCAAATGGGATAATCCTATTGGTAAAACAAAAATGCCCCAAAGAGCATAAGCCCTTTGGTCAAACCAAAACGCCCCAAAGGGAACAAGTCCTTTGGTCAAATAAAAATTCCCCAAAGAGCATAAGACCATTGGTAAAAAACAAAATACCCAAAAGGCATAATCCCTTTGGTCAAAAAAAAAAAGCCCCAAAAGGCATAAGCCCTTTGGTCGAAAAAAAAGAGGCCAAAATGCATCACAACCCCTTTGGTCAAACCAGAATTCCCCAAATGGCATAAGCCCTTTGGTCAAACAAAAATTCCCCAAAGGTAGCATAAGCCCTTTGGTCAAATCAAAATGCTCCAAAGGTAGCATAAGCCCTTTTTTCAAATCAAAATACCCCAAAGAGCACAAGCCCTCTGGTCAAACCAAAATTCCCCAAAGGGGACAAGCCCTTTGCTCAAACCAAAATGCCCCAAAGGTAGCATAAGATATTTGGTCAACTCACAAAAGCCCCAAAGGCATCATAAGCCCTTTGGTAAACTCACAAAATTCCCCTCAAGCCCATGACTTGGGGCATCCAATGTTGATCAGATCAATGATCACCACACACCCTACAATATGGCCCTAGGTGGTCTACTTTTTTTGCTCCATGCCATGTTTTACTCACAATGCATCATAAAAGGGGTATATGTAGACACCTAATACATGTCATGTTTAGGAAGCTACTCATACAAGCACATCCAAAGACCATATGATAAATTTTGGACCTTTCCAAGAACAAGCAGTGGTCCTAACTACTCAAAAATGATAGTTTTAGCCCATTTAAGTTTAACAACTATAGACTAGAACGGCCAACTGAGTAGCCAGTTTAGTAGTTGTAGACTAGAGCAGCCAACAATATTGGCCGCTCTAGACTAGAGCGGCCAGCTGATCAGCCATTTTAGCCACTATAGGCTAGAGCGGCCAAACCATAGTTGTTGTAAACTAGAACGACCAAATCCTGGCCGTTGTAGGCTAGAGCGGCCAAACCTTAGTCACTGCAGATGACAATGGCCAAATCTTAGTCACTATAAATGATAGTGGTTAAGCCATAAAAAGCATTTCACTGACAAATATGCCCAATAATAGGTGTAAGTGGTAGTCTACATGCAATAAAGGTGATTGGGGGTAACTCTGGATTCCCCCTCATGACCAGTTCACATGGGAGACTTGAGTTCAAATTTAGACTTCAGTTAACTGGCCTTTAAACATAGAAAAGACAAAAGCTTCTCATGCTAACCTCCAGTACACATGAGGGATTCAGTACTAGGGCTTGGACATTCACACACCATATAAGCAGAGAACCTAAAAGCACAATGGGACCTTATTGGACATTCTTTTATCAATAAAGAGAGAGAGAACATCACATATCAGAATTTTGAATAGGTTGGATCATTGAGGAGAGCTTCTAGAGACTTGGAGAGATTCCCTTGGAGATCAATTTTGTGGCAAAGCCCTATCATATTGGAGGGCAAATATGAACATATACGGTAATCATTCTAACATTAGTAGTAGACTTGAGCCCATAGCCTTTGGGTCAATAGAGACAGATTTCACCTTAGTGGCCATTGTCCTAGACAATGGCCCACAACCTAGTCTAGGGTTTAGGTAATAGTTTCTATTATTCTACTTTCTCCATGTTTTCATGTCATTAGCATAAGCATTATTTCAGTATTTGCATTCATAGTATTAGTTTCATTGCATATGTTTCCATTGAGCATATTTATTGCTAACAACCTCATCCGGGGAGGCAATCTCGGACATCTAAGCGTGTGTTGTTGTTTCTATGCTTGCAAGGCTACAGGTTCATCTGGTAGATCCACACCATTCAAAAGCACAAATATCCCTCTAGGAACCATACCTAGAGAAGGAGGCATCTGTAAGACCTCATACAGTTTCGTGTGCATCATCGGGAAGCCTTTGAAAGCACACCACCCCTTTGCAAGGGGACATTTTATTCACTTGTACTTCATTGTATCGAAATGGGTATCCCTTAGAGGGACCATCATGTAACCAGGTTTCAATATAAATAAAAGGATCTCTCTTTTTTATTTTTGTGTTATATGCATTTCATGGTCTTTCATTTCATTTCGGTATAATATTGCAAGTATAGTAGAGGTGTGTGCTTCCCCGAGGTCGCTATAGTCATAACTTTTGTATATTAAATCATTTTGAGCCCTTATTCAAATTGCATCATTTTTTTAGCTCTCTACACTAGTATTATTGGTTATGGTCATAAATACTTGCATACTTTTTATTTTTAGTAGAATAAGTATGGATCATCATGTTCCCTTGTTGTGTGGTCTAGACTATGCTACAAGGAAAATTAACACTGAAGCTTTCCTCAAAAATAAGGATTTACTCAAGTATGTGGATGAGTAGCCTTGAAATACTTATTCTAAGGAGGAAAAGTATTTTTACAAGGATAATAAGGATGAATCCCATCATGTGATTTCCATCCATGTGGAAAATGTGTATGACACCCATGTAAATAACACTAATAACTACAAAGTTATGCTTGAGAAGTTTCAAGACTATGTTATTGGATTGAATTTACTAGGATCAACAAATTGGAGGAAGTGCTTACAACCTTATCCATGGACTCATTTTACACCATTGATGAGTATATAAGTTTGTTCAAGATATTGTAATACATTTTCCAAACTACAAGAGGATCACCTGAGGGAAGAAGGGAAGGTCAATAGACATTTGAGAAATAAATAAATATAGAGCTACTCAATATTAACTTCAACAATGTGTTAAATATATGAGATAGTTGCTATGGTCTTCAATATGATCCACATGTACTTATTATACTCTATTACATCATCCTTTCATGAGGGATTAAAATTTTTATTGCATCATCAAGCTAGGAAAAATAGACTTAAGGGCAATTCTATTTTTAATCAAACACGTCCAAAATATGCTATGGTAAAAAAATATAATGATAAAAAATAAACAAAATGAGAAAAAAATTGAGAAGCCCTTCAAAAACCCTACTTTTGAATTTTGTAAGAAAAAATGACACAAGGCAAAAATTTGTAGGCTTCAAATCAATAAGTTGGAAGAAGCAACAAGAAAGGGGGTGTTGTTGCTATTCTCTTCTATGTCCAAGGTGAGGATATATTTGAAGAAAAAATCTCATAGTCTCATGTTGTAATTCATTCTACATATTGGACATATACCTATTTAGATGAGTGGATAGTTTATTAAGGGGCTACTAGGAATATGATAAATTGTAAGCACCTTTGTCAAGGCTATAACAAAACTCATGTCAATGAATTAGTTGTGATTGGTGATGAATATTCATTGTGGGTGTCTAATAGTGGAGTCATCAAAATTATATCTTCATTATTTTATGAGGTACTTCATGTTCCTAATGTTGGTCCTAACCTTTTGTCTATTTGTTGTATTACTCACACAAATAAGAATGTAGAATTATGGTCTAATATATGGGTGATTATGAATATAGAAGAAAAGTCTTAGGACTGTTACTTATAGATATTATGATGAATATAATCATATGTATAAGATGTGTGAAAGACCAATATTTTTCTTCCCCTTCTAAAAATGAGAACATTGTTGCAATGATTGCACATGTTGATAATGAGAGTCAAAATTGGCATCATAGACTTAGGTATATTTTTTGTGGTTCCTTGATGTACGTGAGTTAGCATGAGATCACCATTGGACTTCCATGCATATCCCATCTAAGAAATATATGTGAGGGATGTATTTGAGAAAGAATCATAGGGAGACCTTTCTAAAAGGATTTCCTAGGAGAGCATATCACCCTTTGAAGATCATGCATAGTGACATTTATGGACCCATGAGATACATTATATTTTAAGAAATAAATACTTCCTTCTATTCATTTATAACTTTTTCGGATAGTGTATATACCATTTGTAACAAGAATGAAGTATTTAAGAGGTTCAAAACTTTGAAGACCCTTATTGAAAATTAACTATATAGGAGGATCAAGTATCTAAGGATATAAGAGGGTGGTAAATATGTCAGTCATACTTTTCATGATGTTTTTGCCACTTAGGGAATATCATATTAGAGGGTTGTTCACTATACTCTTGAACATAATGGTATAGCAAAAAGAAAAAATATGGTAATGATAGATATGACATGTTGTATGGTTCATCCCAAGGACCTAGATAACAATTTTTGGGATGAGGTAGTCACTTATGAAGGATAAATAATCATTAGGGTTCCTACCAAGGAAATTCAAGGAATAACACCTCTTGAGAAACTAATAGTGGATAATATAGATGTGTCTCAATTTTGAATCTTTGCGTCTTCAACATGAGTTGACATATCTAAGGATATTCAAAAAAGGAGGCACCAAAGAGACATAAGTGTATATTTGTATGGTATTTTGATACCTCAAATGCCTATCATATCTATGATCATTAAAGGCATGTGATATTGATAAGGAGAGATGTTATATTTGATGAGGTTCCTCTAGGTATTCCTTCCACTCTCCCTTAATATATTTTAGCTTCTAATTCTTTTGATTCTTCACATATTCTAAATTCAATAGATTCTTTAGATATAATGGTTAGTTCCATTCCCATTAGAGCATATTCCTCTTCAAGTGCTTATCCATTACCTATCAATTTGACCCCATCACAAGCAACTTCTCAAGTAGTTTCCTCTTCTTCTAAAGCATGACAAAATGAGTAGCATTTTATAATTTAGAATGTTTTAGATTTGCACAATGAGGTGATTGGTGATGAGTTGGATTATTTTATTTTATTTCTTCACATTTATATTTTGTAGGATATACATTCTTATTTTTAACATCCTATCCCCAATATGGTTAAGATGCTTCTAAAGGATGCACAACCCATTCTATTAAGTAGAAAGAGAAGGTTCTTTTTCGATATTTTCTTTTGAAGGTAGCCCATTCATGGGATCATATCACATACTCTCAGGCTTGGAGAAAGCTTGAATGGGAAGATTATATGGAAGTACAGTATGAGGTATTGATGAAACATAGAACATAAGAGTTGGTACATTTCTAGCAGGGAAAAATATTGTGGGATTTATTTAGTCCTACAAGATTAATTAGATGGTTAGATTTAAAAGTATAAGGTACACCTTACTGTATTTATATTATTTTAGTAAGAGGGAGTGGACTATTCTAAGACTTGCACCTCTAGCCAAGATAATTTTCCTTAAAATGATCCTTTCGATTTATACCTCCTCTGTGTGGAAGGTGCATCAAATGGATATGAAAAGTGCCTTTCTCCTTAGTAAGCTTCAAGATAAAATATACATATATAAATCACCAAGGTTTGATCTATATGGCCCTACTCGATTGGTATATCACTTCATTTGATATTGTATGGTTTGAAGTAGAATCCTCGTGCTTGATATAACAAAATAATTATTTTTTTAAAAATTTTGGTTTGCAGTGATGTGAGGTTGAGCATGATGTTTACATGAAATGTCATGATGAGATAACTCTAGTGATTGTATTGTATACTAATGATATTGTAATCATGGGTAGCTCCACTACGTTGATTTATGATATGAATTCATGACTTTGATTTATCTTTGAGATAACAAATTTGGGGGTTTTACACTATTATTTAGGAATATAGAATGATCAAATAGATTCTAGTGTTACTATCCCTCAACCTAAGTATGCTTTGGATCTACTTCAATAGTTCAATATGGAGTTTAAACCTACTTGTACCCCTTTTGCTTCAATTTTGAAACTTTAGGCTGATTTTACCATAACTTTAGTTGATTTCATTCTATATTGGTCTTTTGTAGGGCTTATCTATCTCAATCACAATAGACTCTCTATAGCCTTTGCTATTAGTTATTGTTCTAGGTACATGCATACACCTTGGAATAATCAATAGATAATAGCAAATTTGATTCTTAGATACATCAAGGGGACATATATGTTTTAATTATATCCCATATTTTATAATACAAATGTAGTATTTATACATAGTCGATACCCACATTAAAGAAACATGGTATTCCATGTGATTTCTAAAGTTATAAGTCATATGTATATCCTCTACATTAGTAGTTGCAACTATATTTGACCTATATCATGATGTAGTAACTCTTATAACACCTCCCTTATTACATCATGATCTAAACATGGGAGAAACACTAACAAAACACTTAACCACAGATAGGGATATAATTAGCTATCCATGTTTCTTCAATAGACAACTACATAGGTACATACATGCTATCCAAACTATTAAATTTATGAATAGGGACACACATAACTATTCACAACACTTGTGATTAGGGACATACATAACAATTCATAAACAATTATATAGGAACATACACACTATACACACATAAAATTTGTGAACCAGGACACGTGACCATTTACAACATCTATTATTAGGGATGTATACAATCAATCACAAACACCTGGATGGTAGAATACACACTATACTTATAAAAAAGTTGTGAACAAGGAAATACATGACCATTCACAACATCAATTATTGAGGACATGAACACCTAGATAGGCACATACTTAATATACTTACATCAACGTTATGACTAGAGACATACACTACCATTCATATTTGTGATTGGGTATATACACAACCAATCACTAACAATTGGATATTGTTTGCAAGATATAATCCTCCTCTCTTTCTTCATGTCATGGCTTCTTGTCACATGCTGCAAGTTCACATTCTTCATCATTTTCTTCATTTGAAACCATAGCCTTGTTTTTTTTTAGCTTTCCATTGATCAAGTCCTTGGATTATTAGATGTAGTTCATCATTATATACCTCTTTATTTGTACTGAAAGCACATAAATCAATCCATGGATGAATAACCCTTACTGTATCGTTTATAAATAGTACACTATATTCTTTCATTAAGTTAACTTTCTTAACTCAATTTGCTTCATCAATGAATGTCAATTTTATGTATTTGAAGGTGGAATTAATATTATTTAATGTGAATATAATATTGATATAACTTGAAGGTATGCTATTTAAAAAATAGCTTTCATATCATAACTTTTTAACTTGACATTGATTACATCTAGTTGATTCATCATGGAGTGGAACTTATTGGTGTGTTGGATGATATCACCACCATAATTCATCTTTAATCTAATTATTTTTTGCTTGAGTGTCATTTTTGTACTTGATGATTATGAACTGACCAAAGTATTGAGAGACTTCCAAAATTATTATTTAGTCTTTCTAAGATCTATGTGATGTAGTTAAGCACATGACAACCCGATATTAGTAATTGTTATTGATATTCATTTATTTGAATTATATTTTGTTGATCCTATTAGATTTAGTGTTTTTAGTGTAGTTTTTTTCATGACATCCCAAATATTCTTCATAATTAGATGTTATTGAAGCTTTGCAACATATGAAAATCTTGTCCATCATAGTTTTAAATCAACATTATCTTCTCCAAGAGGAATAAAAAAGGTTTTACCCCCTTAAAAAAAAGCATCTATATGAAGGTTTCATATACCACTAATAATGCACCCTTATAACTTGAGAATAACTTGAATCAATAAAAAAAATTTAAATAATAACTTTCTTCATGTATAAAACTAATGTGGCTCTTTTATAATACTATGAAACTTCTTAATAGCCTAATACCTTGGACTTGATAATTTCACTTGACTTTTTTTTTTTGTTAAATAAATGACTTCTTGACTAAATAATATACTCTAATCCCACCCAAATTTCATGAAACCTTTTTGTAATTAAAAAACACCTTTTAACCTTATTAATCATGTAAATAATAAATTACTATAATCCTCTTTGCATTATCATTAGATGATTTTTGCATAATAAATATCATGTATGGATATGGCCTCCTTTCCATATTAATATTATTTTAGAACATTGGTCTCATTGCTTTGCACATGCATTACTATGGCTAAGAATGTAGGTCCACAAGAGCAATGCTTTCAGGTGGTGAAGCAAGGGAGAAGTGGTAGACCCTTGGAGTTTTGATTTGGGAGATTCAAGATACAACTCAAGTGGAGAGAGGAGGCACTTCACCAGAGGAAAAATCCATAGGAAATGATTGAGGTGAAGAATCAAATATAGATTTAGTGTTAAATCTTCACAAGTACTTCAATCAAAGGGTCCTTATGCCATGGTTCTTGCAATGGCCATCTATGTTTAAAAGTAATATTTTTTAGTCAATCCTATGTGACACTCCCATTTTCTATCTAAATAGGAATCCTAGATCATAGTATTTTTTACTTATATGTATCACTATTATCTTTCCATCATGAGTAAATGCAAAGGCTATGGAAAATAATGAGTAACCAACAAGGATGTTGACTACACATTTCACTTAGGATTATAATATTTTTATACCAGTAGAGAATCACAACCCAGGGAAATAAAATTGAAGTGCTACACTTAAAGAATGTAGAGAACATTTCAACAAAAAATACACAACATGAAATCAAAAAAGAAATTATAGAATTGGCATAATGTTTCAAAATGGATATGATACCAATTATTACAATTTTATCTCACATTTCATTATGCAAATATAGTATTTATACATAGTTGATACCCAAATTAGAGTGACATGGTATTCTATGTGATTGCTAAAGTTGGAAGTCACATGTATCTCCCCTACATTGGTATTTTAAACTAACTTTAACCTCTATCCTAATGTAATAACTCTTCTAAAATACTAGATGGGAATCCACTACTTTGTTGCTTCCCCTACGATCTCGAAAGAATTATCATATGATGATTGGGTAGGTGTTTTGTATGAGTGATGTTCCACCATAGGCTTTATGTTTCAATTATGATTCATCATAGTTTCATGGTGCTCTAGATGCGAATACACCATTTCTTAGTCCTCTATGAAGGATGAATATTGTGCTACCTATAAAATAGTTAAGTGTCTCATGTGGATGCTAATAATTTTAGATAAAATAAACATTCTTTAAATTTTATTGCTACTCTTCCTCGTGACAATCAAATTACTATTTAAAATGTCTATAATCCTATATTTTATTAGTAGAAAAATTACATTGAGATATGGATGCACTTTGTGAGATGGATTCATGCTTATGGGATGCTAGATCAAGTGTGTGTTCCTTCACTAGAGTAGGCAATGTGCATATTGACCAATACCATGCTCCAAAGACAATTTTTTGTGCATGTGGGAGCTTCTTGGAGTTGGAGAGTGTGCCTTAATAGTGGATGTAAAGTAATATTCTTTATTTGTGTTCTCGATTCAACTTAAAATTGAAGAGTGTACCTTAATAGTGGATGCAAAGTATTGACCAAGTGTTACTAGAGTGTGAAAAGTATTGGTTTTTATGGAAAGCCAATGAATATGTTGAATAAATATTTCAAAAAATTTAAGAATCTTATGAAGACCACATCATCCAATTGAGTATGAACAAATTGCTAAAAGGACTAGTTACCTTAAAATCTCTCTTTAGTCTAGATGATGGATTCAAAGGAAAAAATGTTATTAGAACTAATAAGGAAGATTATCATGACACAAAGTATCTCAAAAAATGTTGAAGATAGGAAAGGTTGCCACACAAAAGGAAAAGGAATCACTTATCAAGTTATGTAAAAATACAAAGAAGTAGTGGCCTAGACTTATGAAGAACTTAAAGGATATAGCAAGGACATTATCCAACACACAATTAAATTAGATCTTGAAGCAAAGGTTGCCAAGTAAAAACAAAGGCCAATAAATCCTAAAATTGAATCCCTCATGAAGAAATAATTGTGTAAGCTAATCGAATAAAAAATTATATATCCAATCAAGCATGTTACATGGGTTTCTAATCTATTACCTGTAAGAAAGAAGAATGGAAAAATCAAATTGTGCATTGAATTTAGGGATTTTAATAAATTATTTCTAAAGGATCATTATCCTTTGCCTTTTATAGAATAAATTCTCCAAATAGTGGCCGATTTTGAAATATTTTCACTACTGGATGGATTATCTAGTTTTAATCAAGTATGAATAAGAGATGAAGATTGATGCAAGATAACTTTTACTACAAAATGGGGAGCTTTTGCATACCAATGAACGTTTTTTATATTATCTAATGCTAGATCAATATTTCATAAAGCTATGGATATTTCCTTCCATGAATTAATTAATAATATAATATTGCTCTATCTAGATGATCTCATAGTATTTTATTAAAAAAAGGACCATTTGGAACACCTAAAAAATATATTTCAATGATGCCAAAAATTTAAGGTATACCTTGACCCAAAGAAATGTGTTTTCTTGTGTACCACATGGAATATTTTTAGGTCATACTGTTACAAAATATGGTATCACTATAGACCTAGATAGTATTGAAGCCAAAACAAACCTCTCATTACCTAGCAATAAAAAGGGACTACAATATTTTTTTGGCCAAATCAATTTCCTAAAAACAATTGTCCTAAATTTTGTTGTTGTATTCAAACCCATGAAACTTATGCTTAAAAAGGATTAACCATTTATATGGATAGATTAAGAGAAATAAGCTTTTTAAAGGATAAAAAAGGCCATTGCAGTCCCAACCTTAATTTCAACAATGATTTTATCATCTATACATACAAGGGAGAGCTTAGTATAGTAGCTTTAATGACATAGAAAGAAACATGAATGCCCAGTAGGATTTTCATTCTATATTGTGAAAGGATATGAAGAGAAATATAATTTTGTTGGGACAAAAGTATATGCTTTAGTTAGAGGATTACTATTTTTTAAACATATAGTTTCAAATAATAAGATCATTACTTATGGTATACACTCTAGTGTCAAATAATATATAATGGATGGAGAGTGAGTTAAAAATAGCTCAATTGATTACTAGGATCTTGGAATATGATATGGAGATCAATCCTACAAAATTGGTTAGAGGAAGAACACTTTGTCAGTAGCTAGGAAAATATGTAATCAAAGAAGAAGTTGATTTGGAATATGACAATGAGGAAGTAGAATCAAATAAATGCATGATGAACAAAGAGGAGGAAGATTCAAACTAGATATAACAAAGGAATGAATATATATATGTAGGTAGATATCCCATAAATTTGGATAGGAACCAAAGCAAAGCTTTCCAATTATAGAATTCTCACTTCACAATAATTCATAAAATCCTATTTCAAAGAAAATTTGATGGAGTACTACTATGTTGTGTCAAGAAGAACAATCACAGGCCATGTTGTAAGAGTTTCATCAAGTATTTGCGGATGAACATTGATTAGCCTAGAAAATTGCTAACAAGATCATGAAAGTAGAATATTATTGGCCTAACCTAACATGTTTTTAGACACCCACCAATGGGTTAGGAATTATGATAAATTTAAATTATTTACTAGAAGACGAAGGAATGCTCCCATGCCTTTGAGACCCATATCCACTAATGAACCTTTTCCTTAGTGGAGACTATATTTCATACGAATTATTAACCCACCATCTAGTGAAGGGCACAAATGGATACTCATGGCTACAAACTACTTCACTAGATGGGCTGAAGTGGTTCCATTGAAAGAAGCCACTAAAAACATGATCATAGAACTTTTAGAAGACATCGTAACCATATTTGGTACTCCAAACATAATAATTATAGATAATGCCAAGGCATTCATAGGTTCAAACATTACTCAATTTACATTCTAACATGATATGTATTTAAATTCCTCTTCAAATTACTATCCCCAATGTAATGGTTTGTTTGAAATTACAAATAAAAATCTTCTAAGAATCATAAAAGGAGTTGAATAAAAAAATCAATGATAATAGCATCTTCATCTCAAAATAGCTTTTTGGGAAGATTATATAATCACAAAGAAGGCATTAATATGTTCCCATACAATTTGGTATATGGAAAGGAAGCTAAGTTACCCATTTCCATAGAATTACTAGCACTTTAGCTACTACACAATCTTGAATCACATTAACATGATGCTATGACAATCAGAAAGGGAGAGCTGTTGAAACTTGAAGAAAAAGGAATAAAAACTATAGAGTAGCTATTAAGGCATCAGGAGATAGTTAAAATATTCTTTGATAAAAGGGCTACTCCATAAAATTTTCAACTTAGTGACATGGTCCCTAAATGAGACAAACATAAAAAATAAGCCTATCATACCAGATTTGATACATTATGGAGTGGGCCATATATCATAACCAATTGTAAAGATGAAAATTCATTTGATCTAGAGACCATGGAAAGGGAAATTATCCCTATACCTATAAATGGGATTCATCTTAAAAATTACACATGAGCCTATTTGAGGCTCGCAGGCATAGGAACAATCTAAGCAAATAGAGCAAATTCAACACCCATAAGGGAAGGAATTGTAAAAATTAAATGACCTCTAGGAAAAATCCTAGACTTGTGATTTTGTTATTATTTTATGTCTTCTTTCTTGTGTTCTTATTTTCAATAATTTATAAAATTTAGACATTGTTCCTAAGGATGAAGGTAACAGATTTGGGTTATCCTTCAAGTAAGTAAGAAGGCCCATGTGAGCCATAAAACCTATAGTTATTTCTTACTACTAGAATTTTGCTTCACAAAACAAGCTAAGGCAAACTCATGAGAATTTGTTTTTTGATTAGGGGTGGTCACAACTTTGTTGAAATTTTGAGTGAAGGAGACAAGACAAAGACTTAAGCATGTGCATGAGAGTTTAGACTAGGAGTCCTTTAATGATATTTTTTAAAATACTAACAAAGCATAATTTTTGCAAATTCCAACAAGAATTGATAATAGAAAGTTCTAAAAATGACATAGTGGGACATAAAATTTCAAAAAGACACAACATGCCATCAAATTTCGGGATAGGTTAGATCAAGATATAAGGAATAAATTATAGTACACAAACCTCAATGTAAAGTAGGTGAGGTGAATTAATATGTGCCATTAATAAGGAAGTAAGGACAACCTACTAGCATAATTTCAATTGAGCAATCAAATAAAATATTAAATCTAAGCATGGTAGTTATAGTCCTTGATGAGGATGAACAAACACGAACAAAACCATCCAAGGAGCCAAATCATAATAGAAAAGAATTATTTTAATAATGCCAGCCAAAAGGGGCAGAAATTACAATTCCAGATCGTACAATCTTGGATCCCAAACCAAGCCTTTTTTTTTAGATCCAAAATACCCTTTTTAAATCCTATTTTCCCCCTATTTACATGATTTTTAAGTTTTTTGGCCATGCGAAAAAAATAAATTTAACTTTCCCACCCATGCAAATTTTTAAATTCTACTTTCCCACCAACTGATGGTCAACAAACACAAAGGCAAAACACTTAGAAATTTTTTGTTTTTTTTTTTTAGTTGATGCAAGATTTCTTTGTTGCCACTGGATGCTCCTGCATTAGATACCCAGGGTAAGTTTGAGAAGTGACCTCACTTATTTATTGTTAGATGAAAACCAAGGCGGTTAACCTTAGACTTGGACAACCAAGTCGAATATTCTATAGGCCTTCCCTTCCATTTCACTAGATATTCTTCATACTGCCTATTTCTTGTACTTCTATCGATGCGGGTATCTAGGATTTCCTCTATCTCTTTTGTCATTGGAGCCGATGCCGGAACACTCCACAACTCTGCAACTGGTTCCTTAGAACTATCACCTTCATGATACTCTACCAAATTAGAAATATTGAACACAGGTGATATGTTCAATCCACTCGGCAACTCCACCTCATATGCATTTCTTGAATCTATTTTCTGTATGATCCTGCATGGTCCAAACTTCTTGATTTTTAGCTTGTTATATGTTATAGCAGGAAACCTCTCCTTTCTCAGGTGCACCATGACTTCATCACCAACTTGGAACTCCTTAAAACTATTTTTCTGATTAGCCTTTGTCTTGTACTGAGTTTTCATCTTATTGATGTGTTGTTTTACTTCTTCATGAAAATCCCTTAGATGCTCTACAAAGTTCTTGGCTTCAACACTATTCTTTTCTCCCCTGGACAACTTACTCAACTCAAAAGCATTTTTTGGACTACTCCCATATACAATCTAGAATGGTGATTTACCAGTACTCCTATTGATAAAATTGTTATAGGTAAATTATGCCTATGGTAAAATCATATCCCATACCTTGGGATTATCTCCTACCAGGCATCTCAGTAAGTTGCCAAAACTCTTGTTCACCACTTCTATCTGTCCATAAGTCTATGGATGGTATGTAGAATTAAAATTCAAATTTATCTTCAATTTCTTCCACAAGGTCTTCCAAAATTACCCAAAAAACTTTGTGTCTCTATAGGATACTATACTCTTTGGTAGACCATGAAGTCATATCATTTCCTTGAAAAATAGTCCAGTAACATGAAATGCATCACTAGTTTTCTGGCAAGGAATAAAATGTGCCATCTTTGAAAACCTACCAACTACCACAAATATGGAGTCATTTCCCCCTTTGTGTCCTTGGTAGACCAATAAAAAAGTCCATGCTGATGTCCTTCCAAGTCCTCCCAAGGTATATTTGATATAGGTAATGGCTGATATAAATCGGTGTTCTTCCTCACACCCTTGGCCATATGGCATATTCTGGAACTTTGTACAAACTTCTTCACATATTGTAGTAATTGTGGCCAATAGTAGTTCTAACTCACCATGGCAATGAACTTGTCTCTATCAAAATGTCCAGCCAATCCTCCATTATGCTTCTCTTTGATCAAATTCTCCCTCATTGAACTCCTAGGAATGCACAACTAGTTCCCCTTAAACAAAATTCCACATTGGATCATAAAATCCAACCACTTAGTCCTATCCATATTAACTGGTGTTGTACAAGATCTACAAGCTACAGTAAAATATGGATCTTCAAGGTACAAACTCTTAAGTTATTCAAACCCCACAACTTCCACTCTCATTGTTGTCAACAAAATCTACCTTCTACTTAAGGTATCTACAACTCTATTTGACTTTCAACTCCTATGCTTTAGCACAAAGGTATAGCTCTATAAAAAATCAATCCATTTTAAGTGCCTTTGATTCAATTTCCCTTGAATTTTAATATACTGTAAAGCCTGATGATCAGTCTACAAAAAAAACTCCTTTGGAAACAAATAGTGTCTCCACTTCTTTAGAACCTAAACTATAGCATAAAACTCCTGATCATATACAAAATATTTCTTCCTGACATCATTAAGCTTTTCACTAAAGTAGGAAACAAGCTTACCTTCCTGACTCAATACAACTCCTATGGCACTACCACTAGCATCATAATCTACCTAAAACATTTTATTAAAATCTAGAAGTGCCAACACAGGTTGCTCAGTGACTTTCTTCTTCAACAACTCAAAGCTCTTATCAGATCCTAAGGTCCAATTAAAGTCTTTCTTATTCCCTCTCATTGTTTTAGTTAGGGGTGCACAAATACTATTAAAATTTCTAAGAATTTTTTTATAAAAACTTGCTAGACCATGAAATGATCTTACCTCAGTTACGCTCCTTGGGGTAGGCCAATAAATGATAGTCCTTACCTTCTCTAGATCCATCTTCAGACCTTCAGTTGAGATGAAAAATCCCAAGTACACCAACTCCTTCTTCATAAAACTGTACTTCTTCAAATTTATCAATAGACGTTCCTCCCTCAAATTCTCCAGAACTCTTCTAATGTGCCTCAGATGTTCCTCCAAGATCTTGCTAAAAATTAGAATGTCATCCAAATAGACAATGAAAAACTTTCTCATAAACTCCTTCAATAATTCATTCATAAGACTCATGAATGTGTTGGGTGCATTGTTTAGCACAAATGGCATGCCCAACCACTTATATAAACCCTCTTTGGTCTTGAAATTTGTATTCCACTCATATATTTATTTGATGTAGATATGATGATACCCACTCTTCAGATCAATATTTGTAAAATACTTGGACCCACTCAAACAGTCCATTATGTCATCCATCCTTGGCAATAGAAACCTATACTTGATAGTGATCTTGTTAATAGCTCTGGAATCTATGCACATTCTCCACTTTCCATCCTTCTTTGGTGTTAGTACTACAGACACTGCACATGGACTTAGGATTTCCCTAATCAGTCCCTTATCCAATAGCTCCTAAACTTACCTGTTCAGTTCCTCATTCTCCACAGGAGTCATCCTATGGATAACCTTGTTTGCCAAACTAGCTCCTAGTATCAAATAAATATGATGACTAATATTTCTCATGGGTGGCAAAACCTCTGGCACATTATCAGATATAATATAAGAAGTCTTCCAACAAACCTAAGACTTCTAAAGGGACATATTTTCTTGGTTCTTCTCTAACTCTAGGAATTAATGCATAGCACACATGCTCATGCTTTAAATCATCTAGAAATTTCCTACCATCAACCAAACAAATTCTGACATTGTTACATACCTTTTCATCCATCTCCTTCAGTGGCTTCAGTTTATGGTACACTCCTTCCTTTATTAGGGAGTAAGTGTTGGCATGTCCATAATGGAGTGCACGATGATCAAACTGCCATGGTCTTCCTAATAGTATATGACAAGCATCCATAGGCAGGATATCACACATGACCTCATCCTTGTATCTCCCAATATTAAACTTGACTAAGAACTATTCATTGACCAATGCCCTATGGTCCTTCTACAACCAATCAATCCAGTATGGGTGCGGGTGTCTCCTCCTCTCTAGCTATAACCGAGTAACCATTTTTCAGAGACCAAGTTATCAATACTGCCATTATCTATAATAATATTACAAACTTTACCTAAACATTTGCACCTTGTGCGAAACATGCTCTTCCTATGGTCTAGTTCCTTCTCATTCAACAAGGTTATCATTATGACCATAACTTCTCCTCTCTCTACCTCCTCATAGTGCTCTGATTCAGCTCCTTCATCTACAATAGTAGCTCTAAAATTACCCGATGACCTCCTATTTGACTTCTCTTAGTGTTGTGGACACTCATATGCTCGATGTCCTCCATAGTTGAATTAGGTTCCATGAAACCCTCTTCCTCCATTTCCTTGGCTAGATCTACCTCTTCCTCTTGGGTAGTTATTGTTCTAACCATGGGATCTGTAAGCATTATCTCCCTTATGGTCCTGACTACTGCTAGCTTCTTCTTTCTTCTCACCTTCTCCTCCATATTTTCTTCCACTAGTTCTTTCTCCATGACCTCTTCTTTTCTGCTTACCCAAAATCTTCTTTTCAACTTCTCTTCAACTTTTAGAGCAAACTGGTAAACATCCTCAATGGTGCTCATCCTAACTAGACTCAACTCTTCTTGAATATTGGTTCTCAACCCATGGATTTAATGGGCTAACTTATCCTTGTTAGCCTTAGAATGAATGGTTCAAATCAAGATCTTGTAGAACTCCTCGATGTATTCTTTGATAGACTTTCTTGACTGTCTCAAACTTTGCATCTTCTTCAGTAGATCCAACTCATAATCTACCAGAATAAACTACGTCATCAGCTTTTCCACCATTTGTTTCCATCTGGTGATCCTCTCTTTTCACCTTCTATTTCTATCAAGTTGTACTCCTTTACACCAGATTTTAGCATGACCCTTCAGTTTGGTCTTAGAAAACTTGACCCAGTCAGGATCTTCCACCTCCTCATATTCAAAATATTCTTCCAGGTCATTGATCTAGTAAATCAACTCCTCTGGGTTAATATTTATCAAGCATGTGGAAACCTCCATCTTAGGCCTCTTCCTAATCTAGGATATGGCTTTGTACAACCTCGTTTGGGTAGGATATACTGCCTCTTCTTCTTCCTCAAACTTGTCTTCCTCTTATTTGGCTTCATATTCACTCTTTTCCTCTCTTCTTGGGTCAAACCCTCTATGCAACTCTTCTTGTAATACCTGGACTTGCCTCTGCAAATCTCAGAAATCCTCTACTAGCACTACGATATTACTGGCAACACCTCGATTCCTTCATGGGGGCATCTTTCTCTGACTTCTCTAAACCCGAACCATAGATCCTAGTGTAAACTGCCTCACATTCAGCGATCTGCTTACACACTTAAAAACTCCTACTCTGATACCACTTAATGAAGATGAAAAAACATGAACAAAACCATCTAAGGAGCCAAATAACAATAGAAAAGAATTATTTTAATAATATCAGCCAAAAGGGGCAGAAATTACAATGCCAGATCTTACAATCTTGGAGCCCAAAACAAGCCTTTTTTTTTAGATCCAAAATCCCCTTTTAAAATCCTATTTTCCCTCCTTTTACATGATTTTTAATTTTTCCGCCCATGCAAAAAGATATTAAATTTACCTTTCCTGCCCATGCAAAATTTTAAATTCTACTTTCCCGCCCAACTAGCGGTCGAAAAACACAAGGGCAAAATTTTTATTTATTTTTTGTTGATGTAAGATTGCTCTACTGCCACTAGATGCTCCTACATCAGTCCTACATTTGAAAATACTAATGAAAGAAGGTGCCCCATTCAATTTGTAGAATCCCTAGAAGAGGTAGTTGATATTGTCAAAACATATTGTAAATTTTGGAGGGAGATTTCCCCAAACACTGATCTATATATAGTAGTATAAGCATTGCAAAGGATCGACAAATTTGTAAAGCTTTCCTTTCATTTATCTTTGTATAGTAATTTGTGAAATCTTGAGTAGCCTTGTGGGCAGTCGAATCCCCACTCCAAGGATAATATTTTGTTAGACATTACATTATATATATATATATATATATATATATATATATATATAGAGAGAGAGAGAGAGAGAGAGAGAGGGATATGTACACACACACACATATATATATATATATATATATATATATATAGATATATGCATTGGAGGCTTTGAAGTCCACTTGTGGATCTCATGTCCATTTTTACTTCTCTTATGTGTGTGTTTGCATCTTGTTATTTTTGTGCTTATTTATTTTAAGGAGAGGACAACATTCATGTTGGTACATTGTGTTCAGACTTGTTATCCAAGGAGATTTTATGTGATCTTTGGCATATCACCATATTTTTAGCTTAAGTTTTTACTTTTCAATTATTTTCATTTTATCTCTTACCATATAGTAGGAAGTGTGTCAGAGATCCTCATCTTATAAAGGAACTGGCCTTTGTCAAAATTTTAGATGTAAAGGGATTAACACAAGAATATATTAATGATGCATTTTATGAATTATAAAAGGAATAGGAAATAGGAAATTGGATTAGACACAATGCAAGAATATCAAGCAAAATCAATATGCAAAATATGTAAATGGAAACAAGAAGAAAATAGAATATGAATATTGAAGACTAAAATTCTTCGCACTAGATAATTTCATATGAATGGTGTTGGAGATATTGAATTACTTAATAATATTAAAGTACCATGGGGTACATTTGTAAATATTAGTTTAGGGAGTGTGTTTATATTTTGTCTAATGTATGTGTCAATGTGTGAGGAGTGATTATGTGTTATGTAATAAAGTGTGCATTTTCCAAGGTGTGCAAAGTGTGAGGTATGAGTTATGAGAGTGCAAATTTTTGAGGAAGTAAGTAAAAAGTCATAGATACTATGTGTCAATTATGAAAGTGAAGAGTCATGAAATATGCATTGAGATGTAAAGTGAAGAGTTGTTAGATTTTTTTATAATTGAGGAATGTGAAGGATTGTACCTCCTAGATGTTTGAGAAGAGCGATAATAAAGAGTATTGAAGAGATTTTTTGTAAGGTTATATATTGGAGACAAAGCTCCATACTATAAAACTTGATTGTGGTGTAATATTTGATGATTTATGAATATAATAGTGAGATTTATTATTGTGATGTATTGATGTTATTATGTAATTGCATTTGATGTGATTGATATTAGATATTGGGATATTGACATGTGAGATAATCTAGTAGAATTGTCATTAGCCCTTTAGGACACAGTGGGACCTCATAGCCATTAATTTTACCTTAAAGCCCTCAAAACTAACTCATTGGTCTAGATGATCAATAGAGGTAATATCATGTTCATACCAAAAGATAAGGATCCTGAGAATATTTGTAACTAGAGACCTCTTACTTTACTCAATGTATCCTAAATATCATTGGTAAAACCCTTGCTCTAAGGTTGCAAAATATTTTATCCTTCATCATCCGACGAAAGAAAACTAGCTTCATCAAGGAAAAATACATTCTAAATAATATAATTATTGTTTGGGAAGGGATGGAATCAACAAGATAGTCTCAATAGAAATCCATGTTCCTCAACTATGATAGGATTAAGTGGCTCTACATCCTAGCCATGCTGCAAGCTTTAGGGTTTGGCCTTGCTTTATTTCACACCCTAAAAATGATTTTTATAGATGCTTCAGCTTGCATTACTATTTATTGCTAATAGTTGTCCTGTTATGGTTTGTACAAATCCATTTAGTAAGGCTACCCTCTTACCATAGATTTATATATCTTAGCAACAAAAGGATTCAACTATCTCCTTGTTGATGTTGTTTCTAAGGGTTAGGTTAAAGGTATATAATTATCTCACACCTCTTTGTAGATTGTTAATGGACACATTATCAATGACTCTTTCTTACCCTAATTGAAGAGGAGGATAATGTAGATAAGAACCTTTGGTGTTTGAACACTTTTTGCTTGGCATCTAGATCTAGTATTCAAAGGCCAAAAACCTAGTGCTACAAACAATCCTTTCTATCGAAGTCCTCATGGTTCAATCAATGTGGTTGGAAGTGGATTCAACATGGAAAATAGATTTGTCTTGAATAGTCTTGCCTTTTAGTGCTCTTCCTTTTTCCTCAAGCAATATGTACTTGATAGAGTGGGAAAGAGACTTCATGAATGGCTTTCCAAACCTCTTTCTTTAGTAGGGAAATTCTAGGTCTACTCTAAGATTATAGTTTTCATTCATGTCTATTATTCTTCATTTTGGACACCCTCCAAAGCCTCTTACCAAAATTAAAGAAACTTCTCCAAGATTGGGCCTCTTAATAAGAGAGAAAAGTCTTCCATAGAGTAGCCTGGAAATTTTTCTTTTTCCCTAAGGATTATGGTGGGTTAGGTTTTCTGGAAACCTTACATCAAGGTATAGCTTTTTGTGCAAAATGGATAATTAGGGTTATTCAAGGCTTGGAAAATTTTTCTTTGAAACTATATAGCCTATGGCTTCCTTCAAGGGAGAAAAGCTTGGAAAGGGTTTGGACTCCACTCCATCTTGGTGATTAAGGTTCTCATTTAGATTCAAGGCACTTTTATTCAGACCTTAGCTTTATTGAAATGAGAACGATTTCATCAAAGGGTTTTACATCAACTAGTAATCAGTCTGGTAGTCCCTCACTTTTACTCATTAGAACCATCCATTAGCCAAATTTCCCTGGATTTGAGCCATACTTTTCTACCACAAGGTAATGAAGGTCATCTCTAACATTTTTTCCAAATAGACCAAAAATTGGCTTTCATGGGAAGAAACCAAATCTTAGTTTCACCTCTCTGAAGTAGACAAGGAGATATTCCAAGCGATCAAATATATTTTCATGCCCAAAATGATACATAAAATTGGGATTAGGAGCCTTCATCCATGGTGGAAAGATTGGAAGTGTTACCCAAATACTGCATTCAGGAGTTACAAGCCATGCAAAAGGTATTCATGACTTTCACTCATCTTCCAATGGTTCCAAAGTTGAATAAACATTGTAAAGTCTATTCAACTAGAATAGAATCACAAAATTGCTTTCGCTCTATTTGGGATGCAGTTTTAAAGCTTAAATTGGCTCACTTTGTCTAGTGTCTCCTTTTTCAAGGGTTGTCTATAGGAGAGCACCTAGTCCGCTTAGGAATGACTATTCCCAAGTATCCTTTTTGTCATCGTAGAGAGTCCACTAAACACTTGTTCTAGTATTGTTCTAGACCCTAGGCAACCTGGGCTTGGATTCAAGATTATTTGAAACCATTTAGGCCTAGGCCATTCTCATGGCACATGATATTTTTTTGGGATACAACCAACATGCTAGAAAACATTGAGCAAATATGACATAATTTTAGAGTTGAAATATTGTTTGACATTTGGAAAAATCTCAATACTATTATTGTTCCTAAACAACAAGCTTCTAATGATTTTCTAGTTTATTTTGAAGCTTTAATATGATCTAATATTTTACTTCAAATTCAAACTCAAGCCAACAAGATTTCCCCTAAGGTCCAACGTATGTTGATTCTTCTATATCATTGGGCAAATGCTCCCTGGATCATGTCCCACCCTTTACCCCAATAGAGGAATTCCTTGTTCTAGTAGAGAGTTTGAGGTTGAACGAGGTCTCGAGGATGGACTTTAGCTTCACACAGTACTAGACCCCAAAAGCACTATTGGTTTCAACTCTTTGTCACATCCCCCATTCCAAGATTAGGGTTCTTCGATAGGGTTGGCAAACCCCTTTAACCCTCCACTTTATTCAACTAAGACATCCCCGAGCAACAAGGTGATGGTTCTGTTTAAGAGCCCATGCCAACCAAACCTAACCCACGTACCAGTTGGGGCAATCCGATGGATAAGAACATCCTCCTTTTATTGGAACTACTTCCATGACAACGTAAATGTTAACAATTTTATTTTTCGTGATGAATTGTTAAATACTTTATTGTTATCCTAAGACCAATAAATTCTAAAATAATTTAATAACATAAATTTTATAAAATTTGCTTACATACCACCTATTTTTTATAAATAATTTACTCTTATCGCTTTCCATTAAAAAAAAAAACTTATACCCAACCATACAAAGCTAAGGTCCCATGAAACGCCGAGGTCTATAAAATTCTAGAAATAGAAGTGTAAAGCCTAGACTGGAAAAATTCTAGCAATCTCCTTAACTAAAACAAGCAACCTAGGACAATGTTTGAGATTTTGTTCCTTTGACTGCATGTTGTTCATTCGAAATCTATTCTCTGGAAAAAAATTCTTAAGGCGGACGGCGGCCGTGCTACGCTTTGGATGGATCCGTCTACGAAACGGAGCATATTTCTGCGGTGAAATTGGCCATTTGGTTGGAGTGGGTGCCGGACTTTGTCAGTTTCTGCCTATTCTTTTTAGGCATTTGATATCAATTTATTTGTCTTTTGCGCCAGCCCCCCGGATCCTGAGGTAGATTGGAAATGAACATTTTTTTTTTTTACTTTAGTGAGGTAAATATGAAAAAAGTTAGGGATTTTTATAGAAAGTTTATGGAGTCAAACTATACTCTGAGTTTTTTAGTTAGGTGAAAACAAAGTTATAGATTCTTTATAAAAAGTTTATGGAGTCAAACTATACTCTATGGAATAAAAATAAGACAGCTTGAGTTTAGAGTATAAATAAGACAGCTTGAGTTTTTTTTTTTTTAACTTTTGTTAAGTAAAATTCAAGCCAATAAAAGATGGATTGTTTATGGATCATTTATAAAGTTAAACTAGAACAGATAATTTAAAATTAAACCTGATAATTTATTAATAAACATTCCACCACTATTAATATTTTTTCAAAGACTACACTAAACCTCAACAGATTTTATTAATGTTGTTGAATTTTATTGTGGCGCGTTCTGTAAATGCTTTATACGCGTGGGAAGAGAAATCGAAATCGAAACTCCTACCCGATACGCTCGAGTTCTTGTCCTTGTCGAATGTGCGCACCAACGCAGCACACAACGTTTTGCTCGGAATCCTACGCGCTCATACCATTATATATCATCAAGTTACAATCCCTTCTGCAATCTAATCTTATGCACGGATCGGCGTACAACGATATTGAGATTCCAAGTGAAAATGATTATCCCAATCGAATGAGAAAACGAGAAGGAAAACATGAGGGTGTCGTTTGGGATCTTCAAGCCTGAGGAGGGCTGCGATATTGAGAATGCCCTCTCCCACATGGCAGGAGTGGCCGCCATACTTAAATCCCTCGACCATTCATGGGTACGCTTCTGTTTAACTCTCCATGGCCATTCGAAAACAACAAGGCAATTCCTTTGTTTTAACTGTACGCATCTTTATTTATTTATCTACGCATGGATTTGGAGCTGTTTGTGGGAGATGTTGTGAGCGTGCGCAGAATATATTGCAGTTGGAAGAGGCAGGAGGTGCTGTCCTACTCGTGTCTCGCCATTCTGAAATCATATTTTAACCGGCTGGAAGGCATGATTTGATATTCTTTCGACGATTCGTTAGACGGGAAGTAGATAATTGGCTTGGGCGTGTGGGATAGCGTTAGGTCGGCGTCGGTCATAGCAAAACATCCAGATGCCAGCCCTGCAATGGCCTACTGGAGAGGGCTGGGTGCTAAGAAGATTGAATATGATGTTTGCCAGGTTGTTTACGCCACCGACACAATTCCTCTCCAAGGTCCGAAGCATGGATAGTTCTCACTCTGAGTCATGGTTCTCAGCGTGCAATTTTGTGTTTTCTTCACTTCTTCTCTAATCTATCGGAAATACGTGGTTGTACCCTTGCTAACTTTTCAGATGAATGAAGGTACTCCTTGATTTTGTGTCATTCACAAGGAGTTTGAGGACGTTTGAGGATTCCCACTTTGTAAACAGTATTTAAATTGATTTTTTTTTTTATATAAAAAACCTGGCAAGGTCTTATGTGCAAGAATATCTAGTCTGGAATTCGTTTGTTTTTCGTCCACAGGAACAATTATTCCTTGATTTTTCTTCATTAGAAAACAATAGATTTGTTCGGTTTTCTACGTGGCGTATAAGTTTTGTCCGATGAAAAATGAGCAGGCAAGTCCAAAGTTTCTAGTTGACACGGTGTAGCTGGTCTGACTTTGACTTTGCGTGGATTTTGAAAAGACAAATCGCCAAACAGGATTTATATGTAACTGGATTTATATCGAGAACAAACTCGATCCAAGCAACATAATAATAGCTGGAGAAATGTTAAGAAGCAAATGCATAATGATCCATTACGAGTTTCAGTCTGACAACACACAGGCTGAATACAACACTTCAAAGGCTTGAAATCAAATTAAATATCACTCCCAGGGATGGCTTAAAACATCCATTATTAAACTCATAGGGAGGGGGTGTTATGATGCTCTTAGCTTCCAATATTTAAATCATTCTTCAATCCCCCGATATATGCATTCAACAAAGCTTTTAAATGAAGGAAGACAAACGTATGATCTTAGCTTCCAATATTTAAATCATTCTTCAAACTCCCACTATATGCATTCAATAGAGCTTTTAAATGAAGCAAGACAAACGCAATGCTTTATAAGAATTAAAGGAGGAACTTCTTTAAGAGCTCAGGAGATTCTTATTTACCCATAGAAGTATAAGCAAAGCAAGACAAAAATATAATATCTCCCAACCTATAAACCTTGAATGGATTGTTTTTTTCTTGAATTTCTACCTCCTTTCATGAATGCCTGAACCTTCCTCCATTCCTCCCCATTTTTTTTTTAAAAACCACCTTCAAGGATAATAGCCCCTCCTCCAAGTCATTCCTCCTTAGACCAAAATGTTTTTCAAGGTGAAGGCAGAATCTCATTAAGATCAATCCTTTTGTTCAGTCTAAGTTAACAAGAGATCAGTTATTTCTTTCACAAAAATAGTTATTTTTTAAAAAGAAGACTGCACATTTTCTTCATATTGAAAGTTAAAGAAAGTTCTTAAATACATAAAAACATATTAAATATTCATGATCATATCATATTAAATGAGAGTCATCATATTCATGATCATATCATATTAAATGAGAGTCATCATGCCCATGAACTAATTATTAATTAAACCTTTTTTTCTTAATTAAATTAAAAGTAACATTAAATCAAATATTAAATTGCTAGTTTAATGCATTGTAATGGTTAATCATTTTATTTTAACCATTATATTCAAGAGGAAATATTAGACATTTTCCTTGTTACACAATTTAAGGTATTTCATCAAGGTGGATAATAAATTGTAGTCTCATTGCAAGCTTTGCCATTATTCAACTGCTTTGTTGATCAATTAAAAGCATCATCAAAGCTATTATCAGATTGATAGCTCGACATGGTCCACCTGCAAACATGGTTAGTCCTGTGAAACCATAAGGATATAGCGGCATCATAGACACAAATCACAATCAAATGCTACATCATATCCATGCATAGATATAGCATCAACAATGTTAGAAATTTATAGCAATAAATATAATTGTATTATTTCCTCCAGAAGGGTCCTACGGTGCAGGTTGTGACATTCCACACCCCTAAGATTGAACACAGTCCTGTGTGTTCACATAAAATAAGGAAGATATCGATATGTCTTGATATTAAATAAGGAAACATGTCTATCATTATATCAATTACATAGTACATTACCATACACTGATAATATCGATGACTTACTCACTTATGTGATGTGTCATACAAAATTATTATCACCTATCGATAATAGCCACAATTACCATGCAAGATGTCATTTTAGACATTGAGTAACAAATAAATAATGCCCTTCTTTGTTCCTACCCAAAAGGTCTTTTTTTCAATATTTCCTTCATCTTGGGCCTTCCAATATGAGTGAAATTAGGAGAACCATACACTTTTTGCATGAACAATCTCCTTTAGTTCCAAATTTAGGGTATAAATACCTAATCTTTAGGACATAAGACTCCATCCTTGATTATGAAATTCTAATTCTCTTCAAAATATCCTCTATCTTGGCCCAAGTTTTCACTGCAATTCACATCCCGATATTGAATTTCCTTGACTTGATCCATTAAGTCCTTGTGACTACAGGTCCAAAATCTAGAAGCCCTTCTCAATATGTTGGGCTTGGATAGGTTTATCTTATTTTTAATTCTTAGGATCCGTTCCTAAGATGGACTTATGTCCTTCCAAATAAATACAAACCTCACAATTTGGAGCATATTTTAGCAATATTTTAAGAGAGGATCCCATACTCCTCTCAAGAATAGATTTCCCATCTATTCTTCCCACTAAAAATTTTTCAAACCTAGGAATAGATTTCCATTTACATTCTTTCCTACTAAGTCTGACCATAGATTAGATTATCCTAAGAGGACCCCATACTCCTCTTGAGAATATATTCCCCACCTATTCTCTTTTAAAGACTTTTCTAGTCCCTCTACTATGTTATATTCATATTTTAGGTTCAAAAATATCCATGGTTGATGTTCATGATAAGTAAATATCGCAATTTAATGTTCAAAACACCACTAGATCTACTTATCATAGTCTAAGCTACACCACTCAGAACCTTCCCTAAGCCTACCTGCCTTCCGGAACCATCCTTCATTATGGTTATGAAGAACATTAAAAGCCTCTTCACACATTATAAACCTCAAGCAAGAATTCCACCTATACCTTAGGAGAATTATACCAATAGAGAAGTTTATCTTGGAATGAACTATGGTTTAAACAAAACCATCTATCAGGGATTCACAACTTTAACCTTCTTGCTAGCTTCGAAGCTATTCCACCATTCCAAGGCTATACCAAGCACATGGATGGTAACTCCACTATTTGGGTTAAAATTGGATAATTATCTAAGGAAAAGACTTGTTTCCAATTTGTACAACCATGCCTTGGCTAAAACCACTAGTTGGATACCCTAATATTATTTAGGTCCTTAGCTAAATCTACCAATATGTGAGCTTTTCCTTCTTGATATTCTACAACATGATACTCCTCCTATATATACTTATATTTTTTTCTCTAGGGAGCTTGATCTATAATTTATTTCCAATATTTGCTCATTTTGGTTCATTTATTTCCTTTATCATTCATTTTGTTCTTGTAGTAACCACACTACAACCAAGAGATTCTCTACCTCTTTGTATATTTCCCCAACCTTCCTTCAGGGTCTAGCTCGATACCTATTTACTATCTAGAATTTAAGTACCCTCCCTTGCTAGAGAATCTACTTCAAAATTGGATGCTCGAGGTACATGAGCAATATCAAATTCTTGTTTAGATATTTTACCTTACTACTCAAGTAAAAAATATTTTTGGATCTCATTTTCCATTCACCTTGAATTGCTTGCAAATAGGTTTTGAATCACCTCAAACTTGAATGTGATCAATTCCTTGGTCTTGAGCATTCTCCTATCCTACTTAGCTAGTTCTAGATTTTGAGAATATCCTATTCATCTCTTCCTTAGCCTAGATGCCAATTCTCTTTGTCCCACAAAGGATTTTGGATGAGAATGCAACATACCCAAATCTAACCATCTTGGAAAAGGGTAAGAATTGATTTCTTTAATGTAGTTAATACTCGTGAAGATATACAAAATAAGATCATAGAGGTTCCACCATATTTTGAGTTCTAGATGCTGGATATATCTCTCGAGTGGATAAGAGTGATCACTCTCCCATTGTTTGATGGGGTTAACCTTGTACACTAACCATATAACTTAAAGGATACCTTCACATGGTCTCCCAATTTCCTAGCATTCTTCATTAATGGGACAACTCAACCACAATGTAAGGATTAACCCTGTCTCAATACAATTGAGAAAGAGATGCTAATTCCTTCACTAAGTTTAGTCTTCGATCTAGTATTTAGATGTAATAACCTCTCTTCTTCCTGATGAGCTAACTTAAACTATCCATCTCATCCTAATGATAAGCTAGTTTAAGTCATTTTTCCCATCTCAATGTTGAGTTAGCTTAGCTATCTATCGCATATCAATGATGAGCTAGCCTAAGTTATCTATCTCAACTCAATGTTGATCAAGCTTAGCTATCTATATCATCTCAATGATGAGATATCTTAAACTATCTATATCAAATCAATGTTGAGCTAGCTTAGTTATTTGTCTCATCTCAATAATGAGCTAGCCTAAGATATCTATCTCATATCAATGTTGAGATAGCTCAGCTATCTATCTCAACTTATTCATGATTCCAATGGTTATTTATATCATCCCAAGAGCTAACATAGATCATTAATGGTCGCCATCATAGTTATATCCCACAAGGTGCCATCTCAACTATGACTGTCATCACCTTTCTAGTAAAAGCCTAGGTCTCACTTGCATCATCGTAAGGTGTCATCCACTTATCTACAAAGGATTTGAGTTTAGTTGCTTAAATGTAGTCCTTTATCCTTCTAGTCTAACTTATTTCATTACCACTTATTTGATAGTGGCTATGGTTATTTTTGTTCTATGCAAGATGTTGCTCCTAAGTGCTTACATATTATCACTATCTTTATAATTTTGGTCACTCTTGCTTCGTGCAAGGTGCCATGTCAAATTAATTTATCCTTCCTCGGATCATTTCTTAAGCAACCTTTAGCTCAACCATGGAATATTTTAGTCTATCGCAACCTAGAGCTCTCATATCACCTATAACAACCGATTAAAAACCAACCCACTTGAGAGAGAGAATTTTTTTTGTGATCATGCTATCTCCATTGCTCTAGCCATGCTCTCTTTATATATACATTTATACACTTCTAGTTCATATACATTAATATATGTCATTCATTACTCTTCTACGCTTCATTGTAGTAAGTATTACTAAATAATACAAGGAGAGTGCATTGCTTAATAACCATAAATAGGCTACTTCTAGTTTAACAATTTCAACACCATGATTAACACCACATACTAATCACATAATATTATTAAAAAACTCATATCTAAGGTCCATGAAATTCCATAGACTTCTCCTTATTGTAGAACAACATAACCATCATAAACTATATTTAGAAAATATTAAACACAAGTTCACAAGATGAAAATAATCAATTTGCACATCACATATATGACACATCATATGTCCTAGGAAAACCCCTAAGGGAATAACCTAGCCCTAAAAAATATCCATATTTCATGTATTGTAATTGAGTCTAATACAATCATTCTAGGGATCTCTTGATTCCTCTTTCCAACATTTTAGTACAATTATGGGTAGATAAGGAACTCATATTTCTTAAACCCCATACAATGAATTGATCCAATAATGTATTTTTCTCAATACATGAGGGAACCCCATAATTACCTTAGATGAAATCCACATGCATCCTCTAATGGATATCTTCTTCCCTTGGTCCAAACTCAAGGGAACATCCCCTTCCTAATAGTTTAATGTAAGCACATCAACTATCATATTGCACACATCACTCATTATAGAGGACCTCATAATCCTCTAAAAGAGACTCTATACAAGATTATCAAGTAGGGGAGTAATATTTTCCTAATTACTCAAAGCATCTCTTAATCACTATTACATTTTAGAATGGATTATGCTATCAAATAGTACTTAGCCATGATGAATTATATTATCCAGTAATACATCTCTATCACATTAAATCCAAGATATACATCAACCACTAATGTGGATTTCTACCTCACAAACCAAGTTATCCATTAACATAATTTAACTCATAAAATCAATGAAACACATTAACCACTATTGTATAATTCCATCTCATGAGCTATATAATCCACTAACATATTTCAACCCATTAAATCAAATGAAATACATTATACACTAATTCATTCTCTAACCTATGAAATACTTTATCCACTAATATATTTCAACTCATCAACCCAAAAGAAATACATTATCCTCAAATGTATATTTATATCCTTTCCAAAACATAGATAAATCATTCAAATTGTCCTTTCTAAAACATACATAGATCATTTAAACTATCCTTTCCAAAATATTGACAAATCATTTAATCCATCCTTTAGACAATCATAGATAAATCATTTAAAGGCATCATCAAAGCTATTGTTCAACTTCTTTTTTGATCAATTAAAGGCATCATCCATAGCTATTGTTATATTGATAGCTCAACATTGTCCACATACAAACATGGTTAGCCTTGCAAAACCATAAAGACATAGCAACATCATAGACATAAATCACAATCAAATGTTGCATCATATCCATGCATAGCTATAGCACCAACAATGTTAGACATTTAAAGTAATATATCCAATTATATTGTTTCCTCCATAAGGGTCCTACGGGGTGGTTTGTGACAATATTGGAGATAAAGCTCCACAATATAAAACTTGATCTTGGTGTAATATTTGATGATTTATGAATATAATAGTGTTATTTCTTATAGTGAATATTTTATGTTACTATGTGAATGCATTTTATGTGATTGATATTAGATCTTGGGATATTGACTTATGAGATAATCTAGCAGAATTGCCATTAGCCCTTTAGGACACAGTGGGACCTGATCTCCATCAAGATTACCTTAAAGTCCTCGAAACTAAATCATTGGTCTAGATGATCAATAGAGGTAATATCAAGATCATGCCCAAAGATAAGGATCCTGAGGATATTTGTAACTAGAGACCTATCACTTTACTCAATGTCTCCTAAAGATCATTGCTAAAGCCCTTGCTCTAAGGTTGAAAAATATTTTATCTATGATCATCTGACGAAAGTAAACAGGCTTCATCAAGGAAAAGTACATTCTAAATAACATAATTATTATTTGGGAAGGGATGGAATCAACAAGATAGTCTCAGAAGAAATCCATGTTCCTCAAAATTGATTTTTCCAATGCTTGTGATAGGATTAAGTGGCCCTACATCCTAGCCATGCTTCAAGATTTAGGGTTTAGCCCTACTTTCTTTCACACTTTGAAATTGATTTTTATAGATGCTTCATCTTTCATTACTATTAATGGCTAATAGTCATCCTATTTTGGTTTGTACAAATCCATTTAGTAAGGCTACCCTCTTATCTTAGATTTATATATCTTATAAACAAAAAGATTCAACTATCTCCTTGTTGATGTTGTTGTTAAGGGTTAGGTGAAAGGTATATAATTATCCGACATCTCTTGGTAGCTTGTTAATGGACACATTGTTGATGACTTTGTCTTACCCTAATTGAAGAGGAGGATAATGTGGATCAAAACCTTCGATGTTTGGACACTTTTTGTCTAGCATCTGGATCTAGTATTCAGAGGTCAAAAACCTAGTGCTATAGGCAATATTTTCTATCAAAGTCATGTTCAATCGATGTGGTTGGAAGTGGATTCAACATGGAAAAATATTTTGATTCCCTTGAATTGTTTTACCTTTTAGTGCTCCTCCTTTTCCCTCAAGCAATATGTCCTTGATAGAGTGGGAAAGAAATTTCATAAATAACTTTTCAAATCTCTTTCTTTAGTAGGGAAATTCTAGGTCTTCTCTAAGATTATATTTGTCAGTATTCTCTATTATTCTTCATGTTGAACATCCTCCAAAACCTCTTACCAAAAAATGAAGAAACTTCTCCAAGATTATATGTGGACCTCTTCAAAAGAGAGAAAAGTCTTCCATAAAGTAGCCTGGAAATTTTGCTTTCTCCCTAAGGATTATGGTGGGTTAGGTCTTTTGAAAACCTTTCATCAAGGTATAAATTTGTGTGCAAAATGGTTAATTAGAGATATTCAAGGCAATAAGGCTTGGAAAATTTTACTTTCAAACTATATAGCCTATAGCTTCCCTTAAGGGAGAAAAGCTTGGAAAAGGTTTGGACTCCACTTCATCCTGGTGATGAAGGTGCTCGTTCAAATTTTGGGCACTTTTATTCAGACCCTAGCTTTATTGGAATGACAACAACTTCATCAAAGGGATTTCCATAAACTAGTAATCAATTTTTTGGTCCCTCATTTTTACTCATCAAAACTATCCATTAGCTAAATTTCCTTGGATTTGAGCCCTACTTTTCTACCACAAGGGCAAGAAGGTCATCTCTAACATATTTTCCAAAAAATCAAAAATTACCTTTCATGGGAAGAGACCAAATCTTTGTTTCACCTCTCTGAAGTAGACAAGGAGCCATTCCAAGTAATCAAAGACATTGTCTTACTAAAAATGCTACACACAATTGGGATTAGGAGCTTTCGTCCATGGTGGAAAGATTGGAAGTGTTACCTAGACACTCCATTAAGGAGTTACAAGCCCTGCAAAAGGTATTCATGGCTCTCACTCATCTTCCAATGGTTCCATCTTCCAATGGTTCCAAAGTTGAATAAACATTGTAAAATCTAATCAACTAGAATTAAATAGCAAAATTGCTTTTTTCTCTACTTGGGATGTAGTTTTGAACTCTAAATAATGCAGGAGCCTATATTTAGAGGGTTTTTTTAAAAGAAGTTTTAAAGTAGTTTTTTTATTACTCAAAATGTAATTATTTGACACAAAATATAATTTTCCGAAAATGGTAATTATTAAAAAAAGCAAATTTTTATGAAAAAATAATTTGCCGAAAATAGTAATTACTTAAAAAAACATTTTTTGGTGGAAAAATAAATTTACCAAAAATAGTAATTTTTTTATTTTATTTTTAAGGTTTTCTTTTAGGCCTTCAAGTTTTAGGGTTTTCTTTTAGCTTTTCTTTGGGGATATATATTCCCTTGGTATTGCATTGTGAAAGGGGAAGTGAATCCAAGAATGATAATAGAAAATATTTATTGATTCATTTCCATGATTTGTAGTTTTTTTGTGAATGGAGGATTTTTATGATTATTTTCATTTATCACAGTTTTTATGTAAATGGAGGGTTTTGCATATTATTTTCATTTATCACAGTTTTTATGTAATGGGAGGTATTATGTTTTGACCTCTTGCAGTTGGATTTACATCATTTGGTATCAAAGCAAGTTGGATCTTGTTGGGAGGAGAAAAGAGAAAAGAAGAGGAGAGCAAAGAGGCTCAAAAAAAAAAATTGGCACTCTGTGCAGTGCTTGCAGAAGGTTTGTAAAACCTTGGAGACAAAAATTGGCACTCTATGTAAGTGCTTGCAGGTTTTTTTATGTAAAAGCCTTAGAGAAAGAGATTGACACTTTGTGTAGTGCTTGCAGAAGGTTTGTAAAACCTTAGAGAAATAAATTGACAATTTGTGTAAGTGCTTGGAGGAGTTTTTTTTTATATAAAACCTTAGAAAAAGGAATTGACACTTTGTGTAGTGCTTGTAGGAGGTTTTTTTTTTATTAAAAACCTCAGAGGGAAGAATTGACACTTTGTGTAGTGCTTGCAGGAGGTTTGCTATTTTAAAACTTCGAAGGAATAAATTGGCACTATGTGTAGTGCTTGTAGGAGGTTTGAGATATAAAACCTCAGGAGGAGATTGGTACTTTAAGGAGTACTTGCATATGTGTGGCACTCTTTGAAGAGAAATTATGAGTTTGATCGAAGGAACTCATAGGAGCAGAGTTCTTTTCAACCAAAGAAGAATGATGCAAGAGCCTATCTTTAGAGGGTTTTCTTAAAAGAAGTTTTAAAGTAGTTTTTTTATTACTCAAAATGGAATTTTTTGACGCAAAATATAATTTGTTGAAAATTGTAATTATTAAAAACGACAAATTTTTATGGTAATTATTAAAAACGACAATAGGGTTTCTTTTAGGGCTTCAAGTTTTAGGGTTTCATTGGGGATATATATTCCTTTGGTATTGCATTGTGAAAGGGGAAGTGAATCCAAAAATGATAATAGAAAATGTTTATTGATTCATTTCCATGATTTGTAGTTTTTATGTGAATGGAAGGGTTTTATGATTATTTTCATTTATCACAGTTTTGATATAAATGGAGGGTTTTGCATATTATTTTCATTTATCACAGTTTTTATGTAATGGGAGGTATTATGTTTTGACCTTTTGCAATTGAATTTACATCACTAAAGTGGGTCACTTTGTCTAGTGTCTCATTTTTCAAGGGTTATCTATAGGAGAGCACCTAGTCTGCTTAGGAATGACTATTCCAAAGTGTCCTTTTAGTTATCATAGGCAGTCCACTAAACACTTGTTCTAGCATTGTTCCAAACCCTAGGTAACCTGGGCTTGGATTCATGTTTTCTTCAAACCATTTAGGCCTGGGCCATTCTCATGGCACATGATATTTTTTTGGATACAACCAACATGCTAGCGAACATTGAGCAAATATGACATAATTATAGTGTTGAAATATTTTTTAACATTTGGAAAAATCACAATACTACTATTTTTCCTAAACAACAAGCTTCTAATGATTTTCTAGTTAATTTCAAAGCTCTAATTCGATTTAATGTTTTACTTCAGTTCAAACTCAAGCCAACAAGGTTACCCTTAAGGTCCAACATTGGTTGATTCTTCTATATCATTAGACAAATGTTCCTTGGCTCGTGTCACACTGTTTGTCCCAATAGAGAAATTCCTTGTCCTAGTAGAGAGTTCGAGGTTGAAAGAGGTCTCGAGGATGGACTTCAACTTCACACAGTCTTAGACCCCAAGAGCACTACAACAGAGGTGGTTTCAACTCTCTGTCAGATCCCTCTCCTCCCATTCCAAGATTAAGGTTTTTCGATAGGGTGAGCAAACTTCTTCAACCCTCCACTTCAAACAACTAAAAACATTCTCGAGTAACAAGGTGATGGTTCTATTTGGGAGCCCAAAACTCAACCTGCATACTGGTTAGGGCAATCCAATGGATTAAAAACCCCTCCTTCAATTGGAACTACTCCCATATATTAACATTTTTTTTTGTTGGTTTTTTTTGTTGTTATGTCAAGACCAATAAATTTTAAAATATATATATATATATTTATTATCTCAATACCAATAAGTTTTAAAATACTTTTATACCATAAGTCACTTTCCATAAAAAAAATCTTATGCCCAACCATACAAAGCTAAGGTCCCATAAACCGCCGAGGTTTATAAAATTCTAGAAATAGAAGTCAAAAGCCTAGACGGGAAAAACTCTGGCAATCTCCTTAACTATAACAAGCAACCTATGACAATGTTCGAGATTTTGTTCCTTTGACTGCATGTTGTTCATTCCAAATCTATTTTCTAAAGTAGAAAAATATTCTTAAGGCGGACGGCGGCCATGCTACGCTTTGGATGGATCCGTCTACGAAACGGAGCATATTTCTGCGGTGAAATTGGCCATCTGGTTGGAGTGGGTGCCGGACGTGTCAGTTTCTGCTTATTATTTTTAGGCAATCGATATCAATTTGTTTGTCTTTTGCGCCAGCCCCAGGATCCTGACGTAGATTGGAAATGAACATTACCTGCAACAGATTTTTTTAAACTTTAGTTAGGTAAAAACAAAGCTATGAATTTTTTATAGAAAGTTTATGGAATCAAACTATACTTCATATGGAGTATTTTTTTTCAATTTTAGTTAGGTAAAAATAAAGTTAAGGATTCTTTATAGAAAGTTTATACTCTACAGAGTAAAAATAAAACAACTTGAGTCTTTTTAACTTTTTGATAGGTAAAAATCAAGCCAATAAAATTTGGATTGTCTATAAATTATTTATAAAATCAAACTATAAATTATTTATAAAATCAAACTAGAATAAACAGCCTAAAATTAAACAGGACAACCTATTGAAAAATATTCTACCACTAACCTATCTTTTCAAAGCCACAACAAACCCATCTTTTTCTTACCTGCAAATGTTGAATTTTATTGTGGCGCGTTCTGTAAATGCTTTATACGCGTTCTTGAGTTCTTGTCCTTGTCGAATGTGCGCACCAACGCAGCACACAACGATTTGGTCGGAATCCTACGCGCGCATACCATTATATATCATCAAGTTACAATCCCTTCTGCAATCTAATCTTATGCACGGATCTGCGTACAACGATATTGAGATTCCAAGTGAAAATGATTATCCCAATCGAATGCGAAAACGAGAAGGAAAATATGAGGGTGTCGTTTGGGATCTTCAAGCCTGAGAAGGGCTGTGATATTGAGAATGCCCTCTCCCACATGGCAGGAGTGGCCGCCATACTCGAAAACATCCGCCACATCAACGTCGCCATTCTTAAATCCCTCGACCATTCATGGGTACGCTTCTGTTTAACTCTCCATGGCCATTCGAAAACAACAAGGTAATTCCTTTGTTTTAACTGTACGCATCTTTATTTATTTATCTACGCAGGCTGCTGTATTTGCGGCGAGGAAAGAAAGTTCCCAAAACGCGGACAGTTTGGCGTTAAATCTGCCAGAGGTATGTTATGAGTCGAGTGATGTCTGATTACGTTAGGAGAGGCATGGATTTGGAGTAGGATTAATGTTGGTGTGGGATTTACAGGCGGCGGACTTCACCAAGGGATTGAAGTGCGCAGTGAGAATTGTGGACTCGGGTTGGTTTCAGCTGAGTTCCCTCCAAACAAGCAACGGTGTTCAATTTATGAAGATGTTTGTGGGAGATGTTGTGAGCGTGCGCAGAATATATTGCAGTTGGAAGAGGCAGGAGGTGCTGTCCTACTCGTGTCTCGCCATTCTGAAATCATATTTTAACCGGCTGGAAGGCATGATTTCATATTCTTTCTACGATTCGTTAGACGGGAAGCAGATAATTGGCTTGGGCGTGTGGGATAGCGTTAGGTCGGCGTCTGTTATAGCAAAACATCCGGATGCCAGCCCTGCAATGGCCCACTGGAGAGGGCTGGGTGCTAAGAAGATTGAATATGATGTTTGCCAGGTTGTTTACGCCACCGACACAATTCCTCTCCAAGGTCCGAAGCATGGATAGTTCTCACTCTGAGTCATGGTTCTCAGCGTGCAATTTTGTGTTTTTTTCACTTCTCTAATCTATCGGAAATACGTGGTTGTGCTAACTTTTCAGATGAATGAAGGTACTCCTTAATTTTGTGTCATTCACAAGGATGTTTGAGGATTCCCACTTTGTAAACAGTATTTAAATTGATTTTTTTTTTTATATAGAAAACCTGGCAAGGTCTTATGTGCAACAATATCTAGTCTGGACTTCGTTTGTTTTTCGTCGACAGGAACAATTATTCCTTGATTTTTCTTCATTAGAAAACAATAGATTTGTTCGGTTTTCTACGTGGCGTATAAGTTTTGTCCAATGAAAAATGAGCAGACAAGTCCAAAGTTTCTAGTTGACACGGTGTAGCTGGTCTGACTTCGACTTTGCTTGGATTTTGAAAAGACAAATCGCCAAACAGGATTTATATGTAACTGGATTTATATCAAGAACAAACTCGATCCAAGCAACATAATAATAGCTGGAGAAATGTTAAGAAGCAAATGCATAATGATCCATTACGAGTTTCAGTATGACAACACACAGGCTGAATACAACACTTTAAAGGCTTGAAATCAAATTAAATATCACTCCCAGGGATGGCTTAAAACATCCATTATTAAACTCATAGGGAGGGGGTGTTATGATGCTCTTAGCTTCCAATATTTAAATCATTCTTCAATCCCCCGATATATGCATTCAACAAAGCTTTTAAATGAAGGAAGACAAACGTATCATCTTAGCTTCCAATATTTAAATCATTCTTCAAACTCCCACTATATGCATTCAATAGAGCTTTTAAATGAAGCGAGACAAACGCAATGCTTTATAAGAATTAAAGGAGGAACTTCTTTAAGAGCTGAGGAGATTCTTATTTACCCATAGAAATATAAGAAAGACAAAAATATAATATCTCCCAACCTATAAACCTTGAATGGATTGTTTTTTTCTTGTATTTATACCTCCTTTCATGAATGCCTGACCCTTCCTCCTCCATTCCTCCCTTTTTTTTTAAAAAAAAACCAACTTCAAGGATAATAGCCCCTCCTCCAAGTCATCCCTCCTTAGACCAAATTTTTTTTCAAAGGTGAAGGCAAAATCTCATTAAGATCAATCCTTTTGTTCAGTCTAAGTTAACAAGAGATCAATTATTTCTTTCACAAAAATAGTTATTTTTTAAAAAGAATACTGCACATTTGTTTCATATTGAAAGTTAAAGAATGTTCTTAAATACATAAAAACATATTAAATATTCATGATCATATCATATTAAATGAGAGTCATCATGCCCATGAACTAATTATTAATTAAACTTTTTTTTCTTAATTAAATAAAAAGTAACATTAAATTAAATATCAAATTGCTATTTTAATGCATTTTAATGGTTAATCATTTTATTTTAACCATTATAGTCAAGAGGAAATATTAGACATTTTCCTTGTTACACAATTTAAGGTATTTCATCAAGGTGGATAATAAATTGTAGTCTCATTGCAAGCTTTGCCATTATTCAGCTCCTTTGTTGATCAATTAAAAGCATCATCAAAGCTATTATCATATTGATAGCTCGACATGGTCCACTTGCAAACATGGTTAGCCCTGTGAAACCATAAGGATATAGCAGCATCATAGACACAAATCACAATCAAATGCTACATCATATCCATGCATGGCTATAGCATCAACAATGTTAGAAATTTATAGCAATAAATATAATTGTATTATTTCCTCCAGAGGGATCCTACGGTGCAGGTTGTGACATTCCACAACCCTAGGATTGAACACAGTCCTGTGTGTTCACATAAAATAAGGAAGATATCGATATGTCTTCATATTAAATAAGGAAACATGTCTATCATTATATCAATTACATAGTACATTACCATACACTTCTAATATCGATGACCTACTCACTTATGTGATGTGTCATACAAAATTATTATCACCTATCGATAATAGCCACGCTTACCATGCAAGATGTCATTTTAGACATTGAGTAACAAATCAATAATGCCCTTCTTTGTTCCTACCCAGAAGGTCTTTTTTCCAATCTTTCCCTCATCTCGGGCCTTCCAATATGAGTGAAAATAGGAGAACCATATGCTTTTTGCATGAACAATCTCCTTTAGTTCCAAATTTAGGGTATAAATATCTAATCTTTAGGACATAAGACTCCATCCCTGATTCTAAAATTCTAATTCTCTTCAAAATATCCTCTATCTTGGCCCAAGTTTTCACTGCAATTCTCATCCCGATATTGAATTTCCTTGACTTAATCCATTAAGTCCTTGTGACTACAGGTTCAAAATCTAGAAGCCCTTCTCAATATGTTGGGCTTGGATAGGTTTATCTTATTTTTAATTCTTAGGATCTGTTCCTAAGATGGACTTATGTCCTTCCAAATAAATACAAACCTCACAATTTGGAGCATAGTTTAGCAATATTTTAAGAGAGGATCCCATACTCCTCTCAAGAATAGATTTCCCATCTATTCTTCCCACTAAATTTTTTTCAAACCTAGGAATAGAATTCCATTTCCATTCTTTTCTACTAAATATGACCATAGATTAGATTATCCTAAGAGGACCCCATACTCCTCTTGAGAATATATTCCCCACCTATTCTCTTTTAAAGACTTTTCTAGTCCCTCTACTATGTTATATTCATAGTTTAGGTTCAAAAATATCCATGGTTGATGTTCATGATAAGTAAATATCGCAATGTAATGTTCAAAACACCACAAGATCTACTTATCATAGTCTAAGCTACACCACTCAGAACCTTCCCTAAGCCTACCTGCCCTCAGGAACCATCCTTCATTATGGTTATGAAGAACATTAAAAGCCTCTTCACACATTATAAACCTCAAGCAAGAATTCCACCTATACCTTAGGAGAATTATAAAAATAGAGCGATGAAAGCATGAGGATACGAAAACAAAAAAGGAAAAACTCCAAGCACGATGCAAAAATGGAATTAAACTCAACGCTAAATCCTACGAATTAAAAATGCATGAAATGGAGAAAGCATGAATTGAAACCCAAATGAAATAACAGCCCTTCTCTTTTATTGATGTATTTCGCAATTCGGTTACAATTCGCATCCTCCCTTTTCAAGGGCGAGGAGCGTTAAATTCATCTCTTGGTTACATCCATGGATCGCCTTCCTTCTTCCGCGTGCCCACATGTAAGATGGGTGGACCAAAATGTCGCCGCCGCTTGTGTCTACGAATGTTGATTCTTGGATGCTCCTCCGATATCCCGGTCCTACGTTCAAAGAAACAAAAGATAGTCAATAGCACCTGCGGATAAAACAAAGCATGCAATCCCCAAGCCTACGATAAATGAATGAGAAAAATGAATTAAACTGTGACTAAAATGAATCCAAATGCTCTAAAAATTTGATAGGGGCATCAGGACATCACCAGGAGGGCACTGCAAAAATAATAGTCAGGAAATTCCTCACCGATTTGAATTCGCTCCGGGGCGGGACGAATTCACCTACAACAAAACATCGAAAAGGTACTGTCCCAAATGTCCTACCTAGGAAGCTCCAAAAGATCTACAAATTTGGGGTTAGCTAATTGGGGGCATTTTGGGAAGACCCATATGGTCGGATTTTCCCAATTTGACCTCCATCAATGGGAATCTGATGATGCTACCTGCAAGTTAGTAAAAGCGAACGAATATAGAAACATGATCAAAATTGTTCAAAACGAGACGAGATTTAAATGACAACCTATCTAAGCATCATAGAATTGAATGCAAAAAATGAAAATGATAGAAAGAAAAATCTTCTACAGATTCCCAATCGCTCCTAAAAGGGACGATTAGGCCTACAACAGTGCGGGGGCGCCCGGGCGGGCCGCCCACCGTTTGGGGCCTGATTTCGGCACCAATCCACTTGGGATGGGTCCAAAATCTCTTACAAGGGGTTGTCGGCAAATTGGGTGGTATACTATGGTCAAATGTCGGGTTTTGGGCTCAATATTAGTCCTTCCAATAGTCACCCTATGACCTCCTCTCTAAAAGAGATCAAGGATGTGAAGGGCACAAATCGCACAAGGGTGTATGGGGAAATAAAACGGCAGCACTTCGTTGCTCAAAATTGCTCTTACTCTCCTCTCTTTGGGGTGAGAAAACCCACCAATTTATAGACCTGGAGGTCTCTTGGGATGAGCATGCAGGGGCGCCACTTGGCAGCCATGCCCTTCCAGGGGAGGGAAGATTCCTCCCTAATTAGGGGCTTCATGACTGCCCCTGTAATAGCCTCTAACGCTCGAAAATGCTCACCCATGCTCCCATGAAATGAAGGAGGCGTTAAGTGGCGGATCCGAGCTGCCATTTGTCAAGATTTGACTTTTTGCCCATCAAACCTGCAATTCGCCCCACCCTGGAGCGAATTATGAATTCGTCCCTGAGAGGAGCGAATCCCAATTTGAATTCGTCCCTGGGTGGAACGGATATTGAGCAAAGTGCCTGAAGGTGCCAAAATGATTTTTGACCTTCCAAAACTACTTGTGAGAGTGGTTAGGACCACTGTTTAACCTCTGGGGGCTGCCCTTGGGGCTGTGTGTGCCAATGTGATCAGTGTTTGCAGTCACATAATCGGATTGGTGCTGTTTTGGTGTCTACGGATGCCCCTTTTTGGGATGTGCTGTGCAAGGCACAACGTCGAGCAAAAATAGATAACCAAAGCACTAATGATTAGGGTTTCTTGGTAACCTAACCAACTTTTGATGCCCCAAGTATGAAGAGGGCATGCATTCTTGAATCCTTGCTTCTGACGAGCGAAGGAACTCAATTCAAGTGTTAACCTTTTTTGGTGAGGTGTGACTTGAGCTTGGACATTGATCAGTCATGAATAGGCAAAGGGCGCAACCTTTTGTCTGTGGGAACCTTGAGTTCATGATTCACGAATGCCAAGTGATTGATCAGCTTGTGATTATTGCTTGTTTACTGCCCCAAGCAGGAGCGTGATTGTCTTTGTCAATGATTCTTCGAATGCATGCCATTTCCATGATTGGGTGTGTATTTGTTGATTGGTGACTAAGTGTGACTACCCCCTCAAGCGACGAATCGATGAGGGAATGACCAACATGAGAAAAGCGACGAGTCGCTTGACCCAAGATGACTTAGGTAAGGGTGCCTTCAGATGTTTGATCTTTGAATGTGTGTGCAGTTTTCTCGACATTTAGACCTATTTTTGGTGGGTGTTAACCCTTTTGGTGACGCCTTTCTGGAGCTGAAATTGTCAAAAATCCATCTTCCCGTGGAGCGGTCCGGCCATGGTGGCCTTCTTAGGGAGTAGGATGGTGACAATTTATAACCCCAACGTCTATTTTGGATGCCAAGAATGTCAGGCACGAAGGCGCCTTCGTTCGGCAATGTTATTGCTATTTTTGGTTGGGTTTTGACCCTTTTGGCGACGTCGCTTGGGGATGAAATTCTCGAAGATCCGTCTTCCCGTGGAGCGGTCCGGCTATGGTAGCCTTCTTAGGGAGTAGGATAGTGAGGATTTGTGACCCCGACATCTATTTTGCATGCCCGGAATGTCAAGTGCAAAAGCACTCTCATCGGGCAAGTTTATTGCTGTTTGTTGGTGCATTTTTGTGCATTTTTGTTTTGAAATATTTATGTGAACTTTATTTTGTTTATACGCATGTGATGATTTGATTTTATGCATGATGATTGATGAATATGGATGTATGCATGTTAAGTTATAGTGATGAATGCATATGTTGTGTAAAATAGTGAATGATTTTAATTATATGATATGCAAATGGAATGGATGAATTGAATTTGTGATTTTTGGTGGTCGCACCATAGACTGTGTAGAACTTTATGGCTTTTTGTCCTAGGCGATTGCTGCGGTGAATAACTTTGTATGTATACATGTTTTTTTTTTTTTGGCAATGTGAGGATGAAAGATAGCAAGTTGGTTGAGAAGGTATGCAAGGTTTTTCAAAACTCGGATGTTTTAACCATCTAGCCATGATTGTACTTTCATCTGCACGAGACTTTTGAACAAGGTATGAATCAGACTTGTCTTGGACCAAGTTATTTCACATCCCTGTGTGTGCAATTGAGTTCATTTATGTGGTGTTAGGTCAGGATACCGCTGAGTTCCGGATAGGCTATCAACCAAACCTGTACTGAGGATCACCTAATTAGCTCCACTAACTCCTTTGTTGTGTTTAGTCTGATTAATCTACGGTGCTATCGTAGGATACCATAAGCTAGCTCATCCACATGCAAAAATTGATCTGCACACAAGTTAATGTGATAGATATATCGTCATGCGGGAGGTTTACCACCAGTGACCGATAGGCTATCAACCAAACCGATACTGAGGTTTGCCTCATGACCTGTCGGAATGCTGAGAGTTCCAGGGATTCAAGTTTGACTCCCTTCTTTTCTTCAATTGTATTGGGATACTTGCTCTTTTGTAGTGATAAAAATCACTGTTTATTTTTGTATATATTTTTGTTGTTTTTTTTTTTTTTTGAGCAAGGGATTTTGAATAGTGAGTGGTGATAATCACTATTGTATGTGCTTTTTGATGTATGCACTATGGTTGTGATGTCAAATTTTGGAGTTTTGACTTTTGCAAATTTTTATGATGTTTGCAACTTTTTGAGAACTTGGGATTCTTGGGGAATTGGGTAGGGAGGATGCTTGTCCTTTTGCCAACTCTCAGCATTCTTGGGGTCATTCGCATAGGGGGATGAGCAAGATAACCGTTTCGCTTATGGTGACCTGGATTGCTTTGCAGGGTTCATCTTCCGTTCACACAACTTGGGAATTTTGTTATATGTTTTAACTTGTGTTGGGATGCTACGTAACAAGGTGTGATCCAAGTAGAATTCTACCTTCGTAAAATCTGTCTGACTTGGTACAATATGTGGCTAGAAAGCTAATGACGACTGAATGATGAAAAACTCTCGATACATTAGAAAATAATTGACTATGATGTGGGAGAATATCGTGAATGGCGGTTATAGGTGATGAGCTATTGATAAAGTGGAAAAATGTAAAAATGATGGTTTTGCCAAGTAATGACAGTCTATGGTGCTTTGACCTTTATGACCACAAATATGCAATGTATGGGTTTGATGTTGAATGCAGCTATATATTTTTGTATTTTTGAGGGATTGATTTTTGTGAATATGAAGGTGAGATGCAAAAAGAGCTCTGTGTTGTTATGATGATTTTGCGTATGCATAGAAATGAGATGCAATTTTTTGTTATTTTTGATGATTTTATTGTTTTTGAATTTTCTTGTTTTTGACCAAGCGATTAAGGAATCTTTGGAGCTTTTGGTTTGACCAAGCGATTATGGGAATCCTTGGAGCTTTTTGGGTTGACCAAGCGATTATGGGAATCCTTGGAGCTTTTTGGGTTGACCAAGCGATTATGGGAATCCTTGGAGCATTTTGGGTTGACCAAGCGATTATGGAAATCCTTGGAGCTTTTGGGTTGACCAAGCGATTATGGGAATCCTTGGAGCTTTTGGGTTGACCAAGCGATTGTGGGAATCCTTGGAGCCTTTTGGGTTGACCAAGCGATTATGGGAATCCTTGGGGCCTTTGGGGTTGGGCTATGGCTCTTTTAAATATGGAAGGGCCACAAATGACTGATGTTCAAGGGTTCTAGTTCCTTGATTCCATCAAGAGAGGCTAGCCGGTATGTTCCAGGTCCTATTTTACTGTCAATGACATAAGGACCTAACCAGTTTGCCGTGAACTTGTCCCTTAAATGGGGCGGCAAATTAGAGTTCTGTTGGTTCTCTTTCAAGACCAAGTCACCAACCTGAAAGTCCCGCAGGTGAACTTTCATGTTGTATGCTTTCTTAAGTCGCTCTTGATAGATACGTAAATGCTCGAGGGCGTTAACGCGTCGTTCGTCAAGCAACGTAAGCTGGTCTAACCGGGCCTACCGTGCAGTGTCATCATCGATGAACTCGTGCATTGATATGCGTAGGGAAGGAATTTCCAACTCGAGAGGCATGAATGCCTCGGAGCCATACACCAGCAAAAATGGAGTTGCCCTAGTGGGTGTCCGAATGCTAGTGCGATAGGCCCACAGGGCAAGTGGGATCTGAATGTGCCAATCCTCATGGTTATCTATGACTGTCTTTTTGAGGATGGCGACTAGCATTTTGTTTGACGCCTCTGCTTGCCCATTTGCCTACGGATAATAGGGTGTCAAAAAACTATGCTGAATTTTGTACTTTGTGGTCAAAGCACGCACATCTTTGTTCTTGAATGACGTCCCATTATCCGAGATTATCTTGGATGGAATACCAAAATGACATATGATGTTATGCAAAATGAACTCCACAATGCGGGGTCCAGTCGTAGAGGTTAGCGGAACCGCTTCCACCCACTTGGTGAAGTACTCTATGGCCGTTATGATAAACGTGTGATGGTCGGACGATGCAAGGGAGATCTTTTCGATGAGATCTAAGCCCCACTACGAAAATGGCCAAGCCGACTGGATCGGCTGCAAGGCCTGGGAAGGTACGTGTGTCAAATTGGCATGATGTTGACACTTCATGCACTTCCTGACATATGCGCAACAATCTCGCTCTAAAGATGGCCAATAATAGCCCATGCGAAGAATGCGCTTTGCGATGGCCATACCGCTGAAGTGGCCACCGCATGTACCATCGTGTGCTTGGGTGATTGCCCAAGCGGACTCCTGCTGGTCCAAGCAACGGAGGAGAATCCCTTCGTAGCTCTGATGGTACAAAATGTCTCCTAACAAGACATGCTTTGCCGCTTTCTGTTTGAATGATCGTTGTGCGGCATGTGTCAATCCAAGTGGGAGGTTACCTAACTTGAGGTAGTCCCTGATGGGTGTATACCAATCCTGCTGATCGAAAACCTCGATAGTCTGAACGGCCAATCCCTCTTGAAGTTTATCCCTAGAAAAAGCTGAGCGGGAAAGAACTTGCAAGAATAGCATTGTATTGCTATTAATGGGAGTAGGGGAGAACAAGGACCCCCAGTTGGCGTGATTCAAATGATCACGGATTCGAGAGAACCTATCCATGGATGGCTCAATCTGGATCAAGTGGATTCCTGGCATTAAATCAGAGCTTGCTCGCTCCATCGCTGATTGCGATAATGTTTTGACTTGAATGGTTGTCATTTCACCAAAAATGTCTTGCGGGATTAAGGACCCCAAGGAGGCCATAGTGTCCGCAAAATGATTCGATGATCGAGGGAGTGCCTCGATGTCGTACCATTCAAGCTTTGCCAAGAATTTGTCCACTAGGGCTTTGTAGGCCTACAAAACTGGGCATTTGCATTGGAATACCCCTTTGACTTGGTTGACGATTAACAACGAATCACCAAAGATGTTCAATCATTTAATGTTCATGGTGATTGTTGTCTAAAGACCTATGAGCAAGGCTTCATACTCTGCATTGTTGTTGGTGCATGGGAAATTTAATTTAAATGACAGGGGCATTGGAGCACCCTACGGTGTGAAGAATACTATTCCCGTGCCACCACCTTGCTCACATTTAGAACCATCAAAAAATAGGGTTATGTCGGCCTGTGACTCAGGCTCGTCAGAATCTGGTGATTCTGAGACATGGAAGACCCCATCATCGGGTAGTTCTATGACTAGAGGCTGATCGTCTTTGAGAGGAGCCTCTGCTAGTTGATCGGCTATGACCTGACCTTTTATGGATTTTTGTCCGATAAACTCTATGTCAAATTCCATCAACAACATGATCCATTTCACCGTGCGGCTACTATGATAAGTACGACTCATCATGTACCGCAATGGATTCTCCTTAGACACAACATACGTCTTGTTGCTCAACATGTAATGGCATAGCTTTTTGGTAGCAAACACCACTGCCAAGCAGAGTTTTTCAACGTATGCATAGTTAAGTTCATAGTTGACCAGGGTGCGGCTAAGATAGTAAGTAGCCTGTTCTCTATGAAGTTCATTCTTCTAGGCTAACATGGCTCCCAGTGCCACCTCAGTAGCTGAGATGTATAAGTAGAACGACACTCCTGGTCTAGGTGGTGCCAATACTGGCAGTGAAGCCAAGTATTGTTTAATGTCATCAAAGGCTGACTGGCACTCGTCATCCCAGTGAAATGCTACCCCCTTGTGCAACAATTTGTTCATTGGTCGGCACTTGTCAGATAGCTACGCTATGAAGCGCTTGATCGATGTGACCTTTCCCTGCAGGCTTCTGAGCTGCTTGATGGTAGTTGGGGGAAGCATTTCAAGGATTGCCTTGACTTTGTTTGGGTCCACCTCGATACCTCATTTTGAGACTATGAAACCCAAGAGTTTTCCAGATGTGATGCCAAAAATGCACTTCTTGGGATTCAGTCTGACTCTATGCTCCATGAGGCGATCGAGGATCTTGCTTAAGTCACCGAGATGATCTGGGCGCAAAAGATATTTGGCCAACAAATCATCCATGTAATCTTCCAAAGTCTTGTGCATGTAGTCATGGAAGATGTATGTCATGGCACGTTGGTAGGTGGCGCCAGCATTTTTAAGGCCAAAAGGCATGACCTTATAACAAAATGTTCCCCAAGGCGTTGTGAACGCCGTTTTTAGCTGGTCCTCGGGATTGATACAAATCTGATTGTATCCCGAGAAACCATCCATGAGGGAAAGCATTTCATGACCCGCTGTAGCATCTACCAATGCGTCGATGCTCGATAAGGGAAAATCATCCTTAGGACTCGCTTTGTTTAGATCTCAAAAATTAGTGCATATGTGAATCCTCCCATCAGGCTTCTTGATGGGCACCATGTTGGACAGCCATGGTGGATAATCCACGTAGATGACAAACTGTGCATCCAACAGCTTTTGCAATTCATCTTTGACCATTAAGGCCACTGTTGGGTGCATCTTGCATAGTTTTTGCTTAACTAGCTTGACTATCGGATCAAGCGTTAGATTATGCATGACTAGCTACGGGTCTAGTCCCGGCATGTCTTTGTATGACCATGCAAAAACCTCCTTCTTCTCTTTGAGAAGGGCAATGTAGTCGGCTCACTCTTCGGGGGATAGACTTACCCCCAACTTGATAATCTGTGGATTCATTGGGTCTGAGCCGATGTCTACGTCAGTCGTCTCCTCGACTGACATGTGGGATCCGTCCTCCAACTGATGTGGAGTTGGGATCAAGTGGATATCATTTGCTGAGTTAAGATCATCGTTAGGAACCTCGGGCTCCTCTTCAGCATGGAAGATATCCTGAGTTGGCCCAGGGGTAAAATGAAGCATTTCATCGAAAGGCCAATACTCGGATGGGGATGGAGGGGAATTGACGCGATCCCAGTCTATGGCATCTATGTCTAGAGACAATGACTGTGTTGGATCGATCGGATTGTGGATGGGGGCGGTTAAGTCAATGGAGATCATGTTGATGAAATGATTTTGGTCTCCATTACCATGGGTGTGGGTGCTCGGACATCCTGGATGCTCTCTATGCTCTGGATATGGCTCTAGAGGGATGGGCACGAATGGATCGGCCCTATGTGCGGATAAGAAGACAGGGTCTACCCTCGACACTGATGGCACTATAGGGTCTCTGGGTGGAAGGTATGCTTCGTATGCCCAGAGTAGCGGATCCAACACTTGGTCCCACCGTGCTGGGTCTACGTACCACTCATGCCCAAGCCTTATGTTTAATTGTTCGAACATGTCGTTAATCTCCAAGGGGTATGGTCACCGCATTTGCCGCATGTGATTAAGATATGCCATCTCAGTTTCATCTTCATAATCACTATCGAAGATCCAAAGGCCTTCGTTGGCTCCGACTGCTTGCGGCATTAAAGGCTCGCCTTGCTCAAGCAAATTGATCTGGCCCCATTGGGGTTGTTCCGCTCTCTACGATGGGGCCTGATTTCCTTGGAGTGGTGCCTGCTCGATTGGAGCATCTAAAGGGAACATTGTTAAGAGGTTTTCTTGATAATCATCCATGGGGATCACCTGTGAGTGATTGCTATCTGATTCGAAGGGGTCCCATGGTGCTACCTCATATTCTGATTCATCCTCTGAGGACCCTTCTTGCCATTGTCTAGACTCTCCCTAAAAATGAGCTCTCGAGCTCTCTCCTCTCTCGAGCGAAGGGAAGGGATTGCTATGGCCAACAAGGTTGATTGTCGTTAATGGGAGATAATCCCTCAACGTATATGTGGTATTAGGGTTGGCATATGGATCCGATGCCAATCCCCCCTTGTTGCCTATCCCTAGGCCTTGCATGTTCTCTACCAAGATGTCCAAGGGCAGGGGGTGGTTGAACCCTACTCCTGACTTGTCATACGGCATTTGGTATCTTGGTTGGCAAAGAACACGTATCCCCTGCTCATATCTGCCTAACCCATATCCGTGCCAATTGCATTGGCCAAGGTATCTCAGAGCAAAGTCTGGGTTAGACAAATAATTGACATTTTCAGCAAAAGGCTCTTCATCCTCGTCCTCTTGCGTGCATGGTGCAACGCCATGATCAAGGCCCCCATACACAAAATTTTTCTGGTTCGATGGGTAGCCTAGGGGAACAATAGTGCCAATGGGAAGGCGAGGTCTCCCCATGTCCTGCATGGACTCTAGTGTGGGTGTTGCTACAATATTCCACACCAGATACTCCCCCAAGCCCGTATTGGCCATTTCAACGTTGATCGTTGGTGGTTGAGGGGGAGGGAATGGAAGTTCTCCTTGAGTCCACTCCATGTCGGGTGGACTAGGAGCCTCGACTTCCATTCGGCTAGGCATTTCCTCCATAGAGATAGTTGATACTGATGGCGGTGTCTCTTCCAAAGGTTTTGCCTCTTCCAGGGGTTTCTTCCCTTTGTCCTTCTGTTTGGTCCCCATAGATGGTGTCGTTGGTGGAGGACCAGATGATGAAGATGAACCCAACTGGGGTTTTGAAGAACTTGCTAACGGGGATGCCTGTAGAATCGGACCCTGTTTAGATGGATTTAACTAGAAATCCAAATGCATCGATGGCAGGGTCGATTGCGGCATCAGCTGCACCGCATTACAATACTTGAAGGGTTCTAAGTCCGTCGGGACTACATGCACCTCCCCTTCAAATGTATACTTTAAACATTGGTGAGCTATCGAAGGGACACACTTCATGTCCCTGATCCATGGCCGGCCCAGCAAGATGTTGTAGGCCATCTCACCCTCCAATATGTGGCACAATGTAGGTATGGTCTTTTGTCCCACTTGGATTGGCAGGACTATTGTGCCAACTGTCGAGCAGATTGCATCATTGAATGCTCACAGAGTGTAGGTGGAAGCTGTGATGTGAGATGCGGGCAACTTCAGATGCTTTAGGGCCATAGTTGTGATGATATTACTGGACGAGCCAGTGTCTATCAACACCCTCTTGTATGGGATCCCATTGACCCGCGCGATAACGTGCGGGGGTGGATCCGCCATGTCATCAATCACTGATCTCAATTCGTCTTCTCGAAATGTGATGACCGGCTCAGTGCATCGCTTGACATGCCCCACGAAGTTGTTGAAAGAATTTGTCTCATGGGGCTGCAACTCGATGGCTTTCAATATCTCCATTAGAGCTTCTCGATGGGGTGTAGATTGTTGTATAAGCTCGTATATGGAGAGCCTAGCCGATGTGGTCCTCAAACTCTGAGTGAGTTTGGTCCGAAGTGTGGCCACTGGTCTAGGCGGAGGAGGTTGTGCAAGGTGCTGTTGTGGTTGGGACGTTGTTGGCACCTCTCCTGTAGCTATCGTAGGAGTATTCATGCTCGGATACCTCCTATTCGAAGTCACTATACTGATCATCCCTACATACCCCTGCATGGGGCAGTTCTGTGTGACCTCGTTAACTTGTAGGGTCTTTGCCTATGGAGCATGAGTAGGCAAGGGGTCTTTGAAGACCTCCATTTGTTGATTGCTTGGTGCGACGGGATTATCCACCGCTAGTGTCTTGTTATCAATCAAGTCTTGCACCAAGCCCTTAAATTTCCAACAGGCATTTAGGTCATGTCCCTGCCGCCTATGGAACCTGCAGTACAAGTCCTCTCTATACCCCTTAGGCTTGGGTGCATTGGGATCTATAGTCTGAATCTCTCGGCAGGTTGATCAGGTTTGCCGCTAACAAGCGGTCAAACAAGGAGTCCCTGGACTCTGTGTAGGGTGTGTATTGTCGCCTAGGGTGACGCTGCTGATTCTGCTCTTGCCTCTGATTTTCTCTATCATAGTTGTTGGGAGGCACTACTTGATAATTAGCCTTTTGAGGCTGAGTTGCTTGCACAGGCTTAGGGACGTTGATTGCAACTTGGTTAACCGTAGCGGGTTTTTGTTGCGTGGTCCCGGTTTTAGTGTTTTTAGTCCACTCTTTTTTCTTAGGTTTGGCTATCTCGCCATCCTGTATTTTGATCTCTTCAATAATCCTGGCTTGCACCAGAGCTTCTTCTAAGGTGGCATATTGCTGCAGCTGCAATAGCATAGAGATCGATCTCAAACAACTTTTTGAGAACATCTGAGTGAGGTCGGACATAGGAGGGAGGTAGGGCAGCTTCAAAAGCAAAGTCCTCCACCGATTCCCGTAGGCCGCCATGGTCTCTTCCTCATACTGCTTGAGGTTGGCTAAGTCACTTAGTGATGCCTTCTTCTTGGTATTGAAGGCGAAGCATTCGAGGAACGCATCCACTAACTGATCTAAGTTTTTGATGTTGTGCTTTGGTAATTGGGTAAACCAGTCCGAGGCAGGGCCTGCGAATGTGGTTATGAATGTTCTTAATAACAAAGCATCATTGTCCTGAATGCCAAAGCATTGGCTCAAGAATCTCGTCACATGCTCTTGGGCATCTTCCTCACCTCTAAAGGTTGCCAACTGAGGCAGCTTAAAGTGCTCAGGGTAAGGAGGTGCTGGCACTGACGGATGCACAGGATGACTACGTAGCTGGCGTAAAGTGGGCTTTTGGGGCCCAAAATTTTTGGTTTCCATAGACTCCAGACGCTCTAGCAGTGCTTTATATGCATCTGAGGATTTAATCTCCTCCTCTTTGGTTTGCTCCCGTTGTGGGTTGTGGGAGACTTGAGGCCTCTGAAGGGGTGGCCGGATGGCAACTCCTCCACCTAGGTAGGGCATTTCGGCCCACTCATCTTCTTGCTCATACTCCTCGTAAGCTGCCTGAGGAGTCTCTGGGTGAGACCTATGACCCAGGGTGGGTCCCCGGGAGGATACCCATCGTTGTTCCGAGGAGTGGCCTCCCGTTCAGGTCTAGGAGGTCTCGGAGGCAGTGCTTGGTAAGGTCACGGGGACCTATCTCGCACCAAGGGATTGTGCCTCTCATATGGTTTCGCTCTTTGGGTGCGCGGGGTTGGAACCCTCTCAGGCATCGGGTTATGTAGCAGCTCATCTGTTTGGCACCTAATGCACTCTTTGCTAAGGCGATATAAATGCTCTAGCTACTGTTGGTCTTGCTCAAGCCGCGTGATCTGCGCTTGGTGGGCGGCATGTCTGGTGACTTCCAGGTCAATTTGTTCCACCATCTTGAGCCTAGGAGGCCTAGATGCCTCTCCTATGCACTTACCTTGGTCGTGATGATCCGAGATCTCAATAGGTCGCTTCCCTCTGTCAAGGTTGGCGGCATTTACCCGAGGCTCTGGCCTCAGTGGGTGATCATGGTATCTAACTGGTGCGGAGGCGCATGGCCCCCACGCTGTATATTGCTCTTGAGGAATGTAATCATCTTCCTCGTGCTCCCTTTCATATGTGTGAAAGGGGCGGGCGAGTTAGCTCGCCCGGTTTGAAGAGCCTTGCGCTCTGGATTTTGTCTATTGGTTCTAATAGGTGATGGGGGGCAAAGGAGGGATGCCATAATCATGTGGCCTCTCCTCATGGACACTATGCCGCTCTAGCACTTCATTGCATGGTGGCCACTCATATCGAGCTTCTAAGGGAGCCTTCTTATCTATGTTGAGCGCCACGTGTAAGGAATCCTCCTAAAAGGGGCTATGATGAATGGGCGTGTCCCTCAAAGGGGTGCCTCTATAGTCCCATTCTGAAATGGGATGATGCGGACTCTCTCATGGGTCAGGCCGCCAAGGCGGTATGACCAAGTCCTTGGTGCTGTAGCGGAGGCGACTTGTGCCCCCTTGTACACTCTTCGCAGCGTCCGCCCATGATTGGGCTTGGCTACGGGTGCACACCATGGTGGTAACTCTCTACAAGCTATGTAGGTTTTTATCTCTTTTATGATTTTTTATGCTACACTAAACAAAAAAGATCATACACACACACAAGCAGTGATTATCTCGTTTAAATATTGAACGTGTGTCCTAGACCTGGTTTAGTGTGTTTTGATTTTTGTTTTGTTTTTTTTTTGGTTTTGAAGGTTTTTAAAGAACATTTAAATGCAAAATGATGGCTCTTATGACTCCCAAGAAATGGTCGCCCCTTCGATATACCATTGCCAGGCCGATATACCAACCTCTCTATATACCCACCCTTACGTGAGGGAAACTATAGGTACGTGAGAGCAGATGGTACGTGGAACGTAGGCGGTACGGAAGGGGAATCACCCTATTTATGACACCTACCATAGAAGACTTATCCTCGTGCATTGGGAATCACCCCCAGCTACACTCGATCAGCTTTCGTCAGGATTTACGTCTAGCAACAGTTGCGATCGGGGTAATGGATGCAAAAATCAAGCCAAGGTGGTGATGAAATCCACCGTTGGTCTTGATCAAGGGCTAGGGTTTTACGACCAGCGCCTTGGTTTTTAATTTGCCACGTGGTGTGTGGGGTTCTTTTTATTTTGCAAAAGGAAACAAGCAAACGACAAAAGGAAAACTTTCCCTAAGCAAACAAATAATCCAAAAATAGAAACACTAAAAACAGCAAATGACAGAGAAAGTGCAGAATCCTTACCTCTTCTCTGCCCGGACCTTCTGATCCTGAGTCTCTGTCCTAAAAATGTGCAAAGAGCTATTCATCCCTGGGTCAGACGAATAACAGAACTAGATTCGTCACAGGGTGGGGCGCATTCCCATTCGTCCCTGGATGAGACGAATTACAGTTCTATGTTCACCACAGACTGGAACGAACAACAGTCCCGCGTTCCAAAAAAAAAAGATACCTGCAAGCAAGGCAAATTTTGATCAGATTTCTGATCCAAAAATGTAGAGGACAGGGTCCCACCGTGATCGCCACTGAAAGCACGAGGATACGAAAACAAAAAAGGAAAAACTCCAAGCACGATGCAAAAATGGAATTAAACTCAACGCTAAATCCTACGAATTAAAAATGCATGAAATGGAGAAAGCATGAATTGAAACCCAAATGAAATAACAGCCCTTCTCTTTTATTGATGTATTTCGCAATTCGGTTACAATTCGCATCCTCCCTTTTCAGGGCGAGGAGCGTTAAATTCATCTCTTGGTTACATCCATGGATCGCCTTCCTTCTTCCGCGTGCCCACATGTAAGATGGGCGGACCAAAATGTCACCACCACTTGTGTCTATGAATGTTGATTCTTGGATGCTCCTCCGATATCCCGGTCCTACGTTCAAAGAAACAAAAGATAGTCAATAGCACCTACGGATAAAACAAAGCATGCAATCCCCAAGCCTACGATAAATGAATGAGAAAAATGAATTAAACTGTGACTAAAATGAATCCAAATGCTCTAAAAATTTGACAGGGGCATCAGGACATCACCAGGAGGGCACTACAAAAAGAATAGTCAGGAAATTCCTCACCGATTTGAATTCGCTCCGAGGAGGGACGAATTCACCTGCAACAAAATGCCGAAAAGGTACTGTCCCAAATGTGTTGTAATCACAATGACACTGAGAGGGGGGTGAATCAGTGTGATCTTTAAAATTTCTAAAGCATATGGTTTTAAATCCAGCAGTAGTTTAAAATAGATAAAAGAAATATTAAATGCATCAAGAAAGCATCACACATAACACAACAATTTTAACGAGGTTCACCAATGTGGCTACTCCTCAAAAATGGCTGCTTGGACTACCATCCAAATCCAGCCTATGCAAAGCAACAACTTTACAACTTTTTACCAGCACCAACTGGAAAGAGCATCAACCCTTCAATTTTTCTGCACCAACAGAAGGGAGCACCAACCCCCAAGACACCAGCTACTACTGGAAGAAGCACCAACTTCTTATGCCAAGCTGCAACTTGGACATTACATGAAATAATAAAAACTTACAGCAACAATACTTTCACCTTATTACCCAGTCTGTAGTTTACAAGCACTCTGCTTCTGCTACGCCAAAGCTTTGCACAACCAGTCTGCTACACGATTCGCTTTCTATGCACAACAGTCGTAAATCACACCTTCTGCAGCTCTCTACGTGCTAACACTTCACAAGGATTCGATACGCCCTCTTTACTTCGACTCCAAAGAACTATCACTTCGCACACACTTTGAATCGAAATGACTCGCTCTCTGCTCGACACGAACTTCTTTCGCACTTCTCAACTCACTAACTTCGAAACAACCCTCCTTTTATAGAAGAAAATTCAAGATCAATTCTTAAATCATAGTCGGCTGTAACCCTAGGACGTCGGCTGCAAACCCTAAGAATGTCGACTGCAAAACCCTAGAATTTTTTGGCTGCTAAAACCTGGAGATTGTCGGCTGCAAACCCTAAAAACGTCCGCTGTAAAACCCTAGAAAATGTCGGCTTCAAAACCCTAAAAATCGTCGGCCTCGATTCAACTTTGTCGGCCTCAACCGCTACTGCCACCTCTGTCACCTTTCTGTAACTGTTGCCGTGAAACAAAAACATGTCGCGATATCGCGACGCCTTTTGTAGCCGTACGCCTTCATGTCCTTGCTATCGTGAAATCATGACCATTTTGGCCTTTGATAGCTTTGCCACCATTCTTGTCGCGAAATCATGACACTTCAAACTTTTGCTGACGTCATCCTCATTCTTGTCGTGAAATCGTGACGCTTTCGGCTTCCAGCGGCCTTTCTTGCACCCTGTCGTGAAATCGTGACACTTTCAGCTTTCGTTGACGTCATCCTCATTCTTGTCATGAAATCATGATGCTTTCGACTTCCAGAGGCCTTTCTTGCACCCTGTCGTGAAATCGTGACACTTTCAATTTTGCTGGTCTCCTCATTCTTTCCACGTCATCCTCATTCTTGTCATGAAATCGTGACGCTTTCGGCTTCTAGAGGCTTTTCTTGCAACCTGTTGTGAAATCGTGACACTTTCAATTTTGCTGATGTCATCCTCATCTTTGTCGCGAAATCATGATGCTTTCGGCATCCGTACATTTCTTGCTTCATGCGGTAGCGAAATCGCTACAACTTTGTGCCTTGTGCTTTCGACTTGCTTCATCTTTGAGTTCTGCGCTTTTGACTGGTAGCAAAATCGCTACACCTTCGCGTTGTGCACTTTTGGACTTGTAGCGAAATCGCTACACCTTCGTGTTGTGCTTTTTCAACTTGTAGCGAAATCGCTACACCTTTGTTTTGTGCAATTTGACACGTAGCGAAATCGCTACACCTTTGAGTTCTGCATTTTTGACTTGTAGCGAAATCGCTACACCTTTGTGTCTTGCAGTTTCGACTTGTAGCGAAATCGCTACAACTTTTCACTTAACACTTTCTCCCTGCTTTGGCCAGCGAAAATTCAACATGTAGCGAAATCGCTACAATTTCTCGACTTAGCTTCTTGGCCTCCAACATGTCACGAAATCGTGACAGTTTGCCTTGCGCCTTCTCTCTCCTCATTTTTGTCATGAAATCGTGACATTTTCAGCTGCGTCTTCTCTCTCCTCCGACTTGTCGTGAAATCGTGACATTTTCAGCTGCGCCTTCTCTCTCCTCCGACTTGTCATGAAATCATGACATTTTTGGCTGTGCCTTCTCTCTCCTCCGACTTGTCACGAAATCGTGACAGAAAACATGTCGCGATATCGCGACAGTTTTCTAACTTGTCTTTTTCTTTGAATTTTTTCTGTCTTCTGCATCTGAATGACTCCTGAACTGTCTGTCCACTGCATCATTAGATCTAGCTGCCTGTGTTGACAACAATGACAAACTTCTTGCACCACCTTGCTCAACAATCTCCCCCTTTGGAATTGTTGGCAACACTTGTGTACATTCCTGTAACTCTTCTCCCCCTTTGTCAATAATACCAAAGGGCTGCTGCAGACTCCCCTGAGTCCATCCTCACAATTCTCAGGCACAATTTGTTGCATCTGGCACAAATTATGATCATGAGCACAAGAATAGTCAAATACTCAAATGCTCCCCCTGAGAAAGTGATCTCTGTAGCTAGTCACTTCTTAGGAAGTGTGACTACTCCTAATTTGGTTCGAAGGTACTCAAACACTTCCTTGGGCAATGGTTTGGTAAAGATATCTGCTACTTGTTCTGTGGTTGGGACAAAATCCAATTTAACTTCTCCTTCTGCAACTTTCTCCTTCAAGAAATGATACCTTATAGCAATGTGTTTTGTCCGTGAGTGCATTACTGGATTCTTAGAGATGTTAATTGCACTGGTGTTATCACACTTAACTGATATTGGTTCACTAAAATTAATACCTAGATCTTTCAAAGTTTGTTTCATCCACAAGACTTGTGTACAACATGTTGCTGCTGCAATATATTCTGCCTCAGCTGTAGATAAAGAAACTGACTCTTGCTTCTTACTGTGCCATGCAACCAATCTGTCCCCCAAATAGAATGCACCTCCACTGGTACTCTTTCTGTCATCAACACATCCAGCCCAATCTGCATCTGAATATGATATAAGAGTGAAGTCTTTGCCTTTTGGATACCACAACCCATACTCAATGGTGCCCTTGAGATACCGAAAAATCCTTTTAACTGCTGTCACATGAGTCTCTTTGGGACTGGCCTGAAATCTAGCTACCATGCAAACTGCCTGTAGAATATCAGGTCTGGTAGCTGTTAAATATAGTAAACTTCCAATCATAGATCTGTACATGGTTTGGTCTACAGGTGGAGATTTGTCTTCTTTACTCAATTTGCAACCTATTGTCATGGGAGTGCTTACCGGCTTACTGATCCTCCATAGTGAACCTCTTTAACATTTCTTTCACATACTTGATTTGGGAAATGAATATGCCTTTCTCATTTTGATTAACTTGTAGCCCAAGAAAGTAAGACAATTCACCAATCATAGACATTTCAAATTCATTCTGCATCTTATTTGCTAAGTCTTTACAAGATTCATCTTTGTTGCTGCCAAATATGATATCATCTACATAGACAACAAGAACAATGAGATGCCCACCTTCTGTTTTCACATACAGATTACTGTCCACTAAACCTTTCTTGAATCCCTGTTGGGAGAGATAGTTGTCTAGCCTTGCATACCATGCCCGTGGTGCTTGCTTTAATCCATATAATGCTTTCTTTAATTTGCGAGACAAGGTTAGGATCTTCACTAATTTGAAAGCCATCTGGTTGTTCAATATAGACCTCTTCTTCAAGTTTCCCATTTAAAAAGGCAGATTTTACATCCATCCGATAAACTCGAAGTTCTTGTGAACTGCTAAGGCCAGAAACATTCTAATTGCTTCTAATCTGGCCACTGGTGCAAAAGTCTCTTCAAAATCAATGCCTTCGACCTGTGCATACCCTTTACAAACCAGTCTTGCTTTGTTCCTAATGACCTGTCCGTCTTCATTTAATTTGTTTTGAAATATCCATTTGGTGCCGATTATATTCTTATTTGCAGGTCTAGGTACTAATTCCCAAGTTCTATTCTTTTCAATCTGATCCAACTCTTCATTTATTGCCTTCATCCAGCTATCATCTTTGCTTGCTTCATCTATGTTTTTGGGCTCAATGCTGGATAAAAGAGAGTAATTACTTATTACTTTCTTTCTTGTCTGAATGCCAGCTGTGGGATCTCCAATTATTTGGTCTCTAGGATGATTTTTCTACCAACTGCCTATTTTGAATTTTTTGTTTTCTTGCACCTCTGAGTCATCGGATAAGTTATCTGCATCAACCGTAGACGTATTTTCTATTCCATGCACCTCATCTCCTTCAATGACTTCTTCGTAGATTGGGTAGTTTTCTTCAAAGTTAACTATTTGTTTCCTCCCTTCATCGAATTTAACATCTGCATTGTCCACAATTTTCTTGAGTCTCTTGTTGTAGCATTTGTAAGCTTTGCTATTTGGAGAATAACCAACAAAAACACCTTCATCTCGCTCTATCTTCAAACTTCCCAAGGTTGTCATCAGTTTTTCTGATGTAGCACTTACAGCCAAATACTTTGAGATGTTTTGTTGTTGCTTTTCTACCAAACCACAACTCATAAGGTGTTTTGCATTCATGAGTTCTTAACATATATCTGTTTTGAATGTATACTGCTTGTGTGAACTGCTTCTTTCCAGAATCTATCTGCTATTTTGTTTTCTTCCAGCATGGTGCGTGCCATTTCTGTATAGTTCTGTTCTTTCTCTCTACTACACCATTCTACTGAGGAGTTCTGGCTGCTGAATATTGTCTCCTGATACCATGTTTTTCATAGTATTCTATAAATTCATTCGAAATGAATTCTCCTCCTCTGTCTGATCGCAAGCATTTAATCCTTTTTCCTGTTTCATTCTCAACTAGCTGTTTGAAGGTTCTAAACATTTCAAAAGCTTCTATTTTATCTTTTAGGAAGAATATCCATGTCATTCTAGAATAATCATCGATACACAACATAAAGTATTTGTCGTCATTTATGCTTTGAGTTCTCATGGGTCCACATAGGTCAGTATGAATAATTTCCAAAGGCCTGCTAGTGTGGTACTCTTTTGTTTTGAATGATACTCTGGTTTGCTTTCCCTTCTGACATGAAGCACAAACACTGTTTGAAGGTTTCTTAATGGTTGGAATATCTCTCACTGCTTGTTTAGAGCTGATTTTCACCAAATTATCAAAACTTATGTGTCCAAGCCTCTTATGCCACAACCAGTTCTCTTCTTCTTGTCCAATAAAACACGTACCTTCTAAAGTTTTTGAGAGTGTGTACAGATTACCAGACGTCCTTGAACCAGTTGCTATCAATTTCCCACTGTTTATTTTTTTGACTTCACAACCCTGCTTCTTGAAGACTACTTCATGACCTTTATCACAGATTTGACTAACACTTAACAGGTTATGTTTCAAACCATCCACAAATAAAACTTCTTCTGACTTGATTTTCCCTTCACTAATTTTGACAGACCCTTTTCCTATTATTTTGGCTCCATCATTATTTCCAAACTTCACAGAGCCACCCTCATATTTCTGTAGTTTTTCAAATTTCTATTTATCACCTGTCATATGACTTGAGCAACCACTGTCAAGGATCCACGGTACACATTTATTCTGAGCTCTAAAAGCTATCTGCACTATTAAAGATTCCTTTTCTTCCCTGAGCTGTTCTTTCTGTTTCCATTCTATTTTAACTGTGGTATTGGGTTCTAGCTTGGATTTCCCCTTTTCAGAATCTTGCACATATCCTTCAGAAGAAATTCTATTTTGTTTTGCCCTATATGGTTGAATTCTTCTTTTCTGAGATTGATTTGAAACAGAAATACTACGACAGTTTCTAGCAATATGCCCAAAGTTGTGACAATTAAAGCATTCTACTTGCATAACTCATTAGAGGAGCAAAAGCATTTCTACTAGTGAAACTTCTTGGACCTATATTGTACTTGCAATCAACAATTTTATGCCCATAACCATTACATTTAAAACAAAAACCATAGAAATAATGATTGAACCTGAAAGATGGTTTTTGCCAAGTTGTTGCAGGAGCCTTAGATCTTCTTTTCTTTTGATGTGTGACCTTGGTAAAGCCATCATTGTCAGTTCCTATTTCAGGACTGGCATTACTGCTTTCTTTTGCCTGATTTGTTTTTCTTTCAACAGCCTATTTCTTGTCTTTACCTTTTTCATATTCAACATTGCTTGCCTTTTGCTTGTTTGATGATTCTCCTTCAGTAAAGCCCAGACCGAATTTGATACCTGCGGGTCTTTGATCGCTTAGGATTTTGTCCAGCTTCATAGAACTTTCTTCACGCTTGAAATGGCAGCTAATTTTTTGATCCAGCTCTTGTATTTGAATTCGAAGACCAACATTTTCTTCTTCCAATTTGCAACAGTAATCTATCTTCATAGTTACCTATACTTCAAGATCTTCGAACATTTTCTTGTACTCTTCTATCTACGTTTTTAGACTGGTTATAATGTCATTTGCATCCTCAAGTTTTCTTGACAGTTTTTTATTCTTTCTTTTCTCATATTTCCATTCCATAAGAGCAGAGACCAGCTCACCTTCTAAATCAACTTCAGCCTCATCTTTTTCAATAGACACTTTAGAGTTCATACCTTCTCTCTTTTCTATGTTTTCTGCTTCTTCTGATTGTTCTACTTCAAATGCCATAAAGAGAGCCTCACCTGTTCCTTCTTCGAAATCTTCACTAGAGCTGTCCTCTAAAGAATCTGCATTTCGTGAGATAAAACTTTTCTTTTTGAAATTGCCTTTTCTGAAGTTTGATTTCTTCTTCCAGTTACCTCTTTCTTGGTGCGAAGCTTCCTCACCCTGGTTCTTTTCATTGAGTGGGCATTTTGTCGCAAAGTGCCCAATGCCTCCGTAGTTGAAGCATTTAAATGGTAGCTTTCCTCTATACTTTCCTTTTCCCTTTCTTAGTTTTCTGACAAAATTTGCTTCCATTTCATCTGATACATCCTCTTCTTCTGACTCTAGTTTTGTGATTTTACCTTTTAGGGCTTTGAAAGTAGCTTCTCTATCTGTGGGATTAGACCTTCCTATTCTCATTTCAAAAGCAGTCAAAGAACCATGCATCTCATCCATACTAAAATGATTTAGATCTTTGGCTTCTTCTATGGCAGAGACTTTAGAATCAAATCTAAGGGGGAGCGATCTTAATACCTTTTTCACGATAGCAGCATCGGTTAATTCTTCGCCGAGACCTCTGATTGAATTGGTGATCCCATTGACTCTTTGCATGAAAGTCTCTATGTTCTCATCATTGTCCATCTTTAACGATTCGTATTGAGCTCGATGTGCTTGAAGCTTGGCCTCCTTGATCCTATCATCTCCTTCATGAATGTTCTCTAGTTTATCCCATATATCTTTTTCTGATTCACAATTTATGACCTTGACTAGCTCACTGTCCACTAGTCCACACATGATGGCATTTTTTGCTTTTGAATCATATTCAAATGCCTTTTTACCAGCAGTGTCTATTGGAGCGGTGGTAGGAGCTTTGTAACCATTAACTACCGCACCCCAGATGTCAAAACCCAAAGCACTGAGATATGTCTGCATTCTAATTTTCTAGAACGCATAATTAGTCCCATCAAACAATGGTGCTTTGTTTGAGGAGAAACCTTCACCACTTGCCATTGCGTAACTTCCAAGATCACCTTAGCTGTTTAAGCCTATTCAGGTACCTGGCTCTGATACCAATTGTTGTAATCACAATGACACCGAGAGGGGGTGAATCAGTGTGATCTTTAAAATTTCTAAAACATATGGTTTTAAATCCAGCAGCAGTTTAAAATAGATAAAAGAAATATTAAATGCATCAAGAAAGCATCACACATAACACAACAATTTTAACGAGGTTCACCAATGTGGCTACTCCTCAAAAATGGCTGCTTGGACTACCATCCAAATCCAGCCTATGCAAAGCAACAACTTTACAACTTTTTACCAGCACCAACTGGAAAGAGCATCAACCCTTCAATTTTTCTGCACCAACAGAAGGGAGCACCAACCCCCAAGACACCAGCTACTACTGGAAGAAGCACCAACTTCTTATGCCAAGCTACAACTTGGACATTACATGAAATAATAAAAACTTACAACAATAATACTTTCACCTTATTACCCAGTCTACAAGCACTCTACTTCTACTGCACCAAAGCTTTGCACAACCAGTCTGCTACACGATTCACTTTCTATGCACAGCAGTCGTAAATCACACCTTCTGCAGCTCTCTGTGCGCTAACACTTCGCAAAGATTCGATACGCCCTCTTTACTTCGACTCCAAAGAACTATCACTTCGCACACACTTTGAATCGAAACGACTCACTCTCTGCTCGACACGAACTTCTTTCGCACTTCTCAACACTCAACTTCGAAATAGCCCTCCTTTTTATAGAAGAAAATTCAAGATCAATTCTTAAATCATAGTCGGCTGTAACCCTAGGACGTCGGCTGCAAACCCTAAGAATGTCGGCTGTAAAACCCTAGAATTTTTTGGCTGCTAAAACCTAGAGATTGTCGACTGCAAACCCTAAAAATGTCCATTGTAAAACCCTAGAAAATGTCGGCTTCAAAACCCTAAAAATCGTCGGCCTCGATTCAACTTTGTCGGCCTCAACCGCTACTGCCACCTCTGTCACCTTTCTGTAACTGTTGCCACGAAACAAAAACATGTCACGATATCGTGATGCCTTTTGTAGCCGTACGCCTTCATGTCCTTGCTGTCATGAAATCGTGACCATTTTGGCCTTTGATAGCTTTGCCACCGTTCTTGTCATGAAATCGTGACACTTCAAACTTTTGCTGACGTCATCCTCATTCTTGTCATGAAATCGCGACGCTTTCGGCTTCCAGCGGCCTTTCTTGCACCCTGTCACGAAATCATGACACTTTCAGCTTTCGCTGATGTCATCCTCATTCTTGTCATGAAATCATGATGCTTTCGGCTTCCAGCGGCCTTTCTTGCACCCTGTCATGAAATCGTGACACTTTCAGCTTTCGCTGATGTCATCCTCATTCTTGTCATGAAATCACGACGCTTTCGGCTTCTAGAGGCTTTTCTTGCAATCTTCGTGAAATCGTGACACTTTCAATTTTGCTGACGTCATCCTCATCTTTGTCGTGAAATCGTGACGCTTTCGGCATCCGTACATTTCTTGCTTCATGCGGTAGCGAAATCGCTACAACTTTGTGCCTTGTGCTTTCGACTTGCTTCATCTTTGAGTTCTGCGCTTTTGACTGGTAGCGAAATCGCTACACCTTCGCGTTGTGCACTTTTGGACTTGTAGCGAAATCGCTACACCTTCGTGTTGTGCTTTTTCAACTTGTAGCGAAATGAAATCGCTACACCTTTGTTTTGTGCAATTTGACACGTAGCGAAATCGCTACACCTTTGAGTTCTGCATTTTTGACTTGTAGCGAAATCGCTACACCTTTGTGTCTTGCAGTTTCGACTTGTAGCGAAATCGCTACAACTTTTCACTTAACACTTTCTCCCTGCTTTGGCCAGCGAAAATTCAACATGTAGCGAAATCGCTACAATTTCTCGACTTAGCTTCTTGGCCTCCAACATGTCACGAAATCATGATAGTTTGCCTTGCGCCTTCTCTCTCCTCATTTTTGTCGCGAAATCATGACATTTTCAGCTGCGTCTTCTCTCTCCTCCGACTTGTCACGAAATCGTGACATTTTTAGCTGTGCCTTCTCTCTCCTCCGACTTGTCACGAAATCGTGACATTTTCGGCTGTGCCTTCTCTCTCCTCCGACTTGTCACGAAATCGCGACAGAAAACATGTCGCGATATCGCGACAGTTTTCTAACTTGTCTTTTTCTTCGAATTATTTCTGTCTTCTGCATCTGAATGACTCCTGAACTGTCTGTCCACTGCATCATTAGATCTAGCTGCCTGTGTTGACAACAATGACAAACTTCTTGCACCACCTTGCTCAACAAAATGTCCTACCTAGGAAGCTCCAAAAGATCTATAAATTTGTTTTTAGCTAATTGGGGGAATTTTGGGAAGACCCAGATGGTTGGATTTTCCCAATTTGACCTCCATCAATAGGAATCTGATGATGCTACCTGCAAGTTAGTAAAAGCGAACGAATATAGAAACATGATCAAAATTGTTCAAAAAGAGACGATATTTAAATGACAACCTATCTAAGCATCATAGAATTGAATGCAAAAAATGAAAATGACATAAAGCAAAATCTGCTATAGATTCCCAATCGCTCCTAAAAGGGACGATTAGGCCTGCAATAGTGCGAGGGCACCCGAAAGGGCCGCCCATCGTTTGGGGCCTGATTTCGGCACCACTCCACTTGGGATGGGTCCAAAATATCTTACAAGGTGTTTTCAAAAAATTGGATGGTATACTATGGTCAAATGTCAAGTTTTGGGCTCAAGATTTGTCCTTCCAATAGTCACCTAATGACCTCCTCTCTAAAAGAGATCAAGGATGTGAAGGGTACAAATCGCACAAGGATGTATGGGGAAATAAAATGACAACACTTCATTTCTCACAATTGCTCTTACTCTCCTCCTTTGGGGTGAAAAACCCACAAATTTATAGACTTGGAGGTCTCTTGGGATGAGCATGCCGGGGTGCCACATGGCAGCCATGCCCTTCCAGGGGAGGGAAGATTCCTCCCTGATTACGGTCTTCATGACTGCCCCTATAACAGCCTCTAACTCTCAAAAACACTCACCTATGCTCCCATGAAATGAAGGAGGCATTAAGTGGCAGATCCGAGTTGCCATTTGTTAAGATTTGACTTTTTTCCTGTCAAACATGCAATTCGCCCCACCCTAGAGCGAATTATGAATTCATCCCTGAGAGGAGCGAATCCTAATTTGAATTTTTCCTTGAGTGGAACGGATATTGAGCAAAGTGTGTGAAGGGTCCAAAATGATTTTAGACCTTCCAAAACTATTGTGAGAGTGGTTAGGACCACTATTTAACCTCTGGGGGCTATCCTTGGGGCTGTGTGTGTCAATGCGATCAGTGTTTGCAGTCACATAATCAGATTGGTGTTGTTTTTGTGTCTACAAGAAGTTTATCTTGGAATGAACTATGGTTTTAAAAAAACCATCTATCATGGTTTCACAACTTTAACCTTCTTTCTAGCTTCGAAGCTATTCCACCATTCCAAGTCTATACCAAGCACATGGATGGTAACTCCACTATTTGGGTTACAATTGGATAATTATCTAAGGAAAATACTTGTTTCCAATTTGTACAACCATGCCTTGGCTAAAACCACCAGTTGGATACCCTAATATTCTTTAGTTCCTTAGCTAAATCTACCAATATGTGAGCTTTTCCTTCTTGATATTCTACAACATGATACTCCTGCTATATATACTTATAATTTTTCTCTAGGGAACTTGATCTATAATTTATTTCCAATATTTGCTCATTTTGGTTCATTTATTTCCTTTATCATTCATTTTGTTCTTGTAGTAACCACACTACAACCAAGAGATTCTCTACCTCTTTGTATATTTCCCCAACCTTCCTTCAGGGTCTAGCTCGATACCTATTTACTATCTAGAATTTAAGTACCCTCACTTGCTAGAGAATCTACTTCAAAATGGGATGCTCGAGGTACATAAGCAATATCAAATTATTTTTTAGATCTTTTACCTTACTACTCAAGTAAAAAATATTTTTGGATCTCATTTTACATTAACCTTAACTTGCTTGCAAACAAGTTTTGAATCACCTCAAACTTGAATGTGATCAATTCCTTGGTCTTGAGCATACTCCTATCCTACTTAGCTAGTTCTAGATTTTGAGAATATCCTATTCTTCTCTTCCTTAGCCTAGATGCCAATTCTCTTTATCCCACAAAGGAGTTTGGATGAGAATGCAACATACCCAAATATAACCATCTTGCAAAAGGGTAAGAATTGATTTATTTAATGTAGTTAAGACTCGTGAAGATATATCAAATAAGATCATAGAGGTTCCACCATATTTTGAGTTCTAGATGTTGCATATATCTATCGAGTGGATAAGAGTGATCACTCTCCCACTGTTTGATGGGGTTAACCTTGTACACTAACCATATAGCTTAAAGGATACCTTCACATGGTCTCCCCATTTCCTAGCATTCTTCATTGATGGGACAACTCAATCAAAATATAAGGATTAACCCTGTCTCAATACAATTGAGAAAGAGATGCTAATTCCTTCACTAAGTTTAGTTCTTCGATCTAGTATTTAGATGTAAGAACCTCTCTTCTTCCTGATGAGCTAACTTAAACTATCCATCTCATCCTAATGATAAGCTAGTTTAAGTCATTTTTCCCATCTCAATGTTGAGCTATCTTAGCTATTTATCGCATATCAATGATGAGATAGCCTAAGTTATCTATCTCAACTCAATGTTTATCTAGCTTAGCTATCTGTCTCATCTCAATGATGAGCTATCTTAAACTATCTATATCAAATCAATGTTGAGCTAGCTTAGTTATTTGTCTCATCTCAATGATGAGCTAGCCTAAGATATCTATCTCATATCAATGTTGAGATAGCTCAACTATCTATCTCATATTATTCATGATTCCAATGGTTATTTATATCATCCCAAGATCTAACTTAGATCATTAATGGTCACCATCATATTTATATCCCATAAGGTGCCATCTCTGCTACGACTGTCATCACCTTTCTAGTAAAAGCCTAGGTCTCACTTGCCTCATCGTAAGGTGTCATCCACTTATCTACAAAGGAGTTGATTTTAGTTTCTTAAATGTAGTCCTTTATCCTTCTGGTCTAACTTATTTCATTACCACTTATTTGATAGTGGCTATGGTTATTTTTGCTCTATGCAATATGTTGCTCCTAAGTGCTTACATATTATCACTCTCTTTATAATTTTGGTCACTCTTGCTTCATGCAATGTGCCATGTCAAATTAATTTATCCTTTCTCAGATCATTTCTTAAGCAACCTTTAGCTCAACCATGGAAGATTTTAGTCTATCGCAACCTAGAGCTCTCATATCAACTATAACAAATGATTAAAAACCAACCCACTTGAGAGAGAGAATTTTCCTTTGTGATCATGCCATATCCATTGCTCTAGCCACGCTCTATTTATATGTATATTTATACACTTCTAGTTCATAAACATTAATAGATGTCATTCATTACTCTTCTACGCTTCATTGTAGTAAGGATTACTAAATAATACAAGGAGAGTGCATTGCTTAATAACCATAACCAGGTTACTTCTAGTTTAACCATTTCAACACCATGATTAACACCACATACTAATCACATAATATAAGTAAATAACTCATATCTAAGGTCCATGAAATTCCATGGACTTCTCCTTATTGTAGAACAAAATAACCATGATAAATTATATTTAGAAAACAATAAATACAAGTTCACAAGATGACAATAACCAATTTGCACATCACATATATGACACATCATATATCCTAGGAAAACCCCTAAGGGAAAAACCCAACCTTAAAATATATCCATATTTCATTTATTGCAATTGAGTCTAATACAATCATTCTAGGGATCTCTTGATTCCTCTTTCCAACATTTTAGTACAATTATGGGTAGATAAGGAACTCATATTTCTTAAACCCCATACAATGAATTGATCCAATAATGTATTTTTCTCAATACATGAGGGAACCCCATAATTACCTTAGATGAAATCCACATGCATCCTCTAATGGATATCTTCTTCCCTTGGTCCAAACTCAAGGGAACATCCCCTTCCTAAGATTTCAATGTGAGCACATCAACTATCATATTGCACACATCACTCATTAGAGAGGACCTCATAATCCTCTCAAAGAGACCCTATACAAGATTATCAAGTAGGGGAGTAACCTTTTCCTAATTACTCAAAGCATCTCTTAATCACTATTACATTTTAGAATGGATTATGCTATCAAACAGTACTTAGCCATGATGAATTATATTATCCAGTAATACATCTCTATCACATTAAATCCAAGATATACATCAACCACTAATGTGGATTTCTACCTCACAAACCAAGTTATCCATTAACATAATTGAACACATAAAATCAATGAAACACATTAACCACTAATGTATAATTCCATCTCATGAGCTATATAATCCACTAACATATTTCAACCCATTAAATCAAATGAAATACATTATCCACTAATTCATTCTCTAACCTATGAAATACTTTATCCACTACTATATTTCAACTCATCAACCCAAAAGAAATACGTTATCCTCAAATGTATATTTATATCCTTTACAAAACATAGATAAATCATTCAAATTGTCCTTTCTAAAACATACATAGATCATTTAAACTATCCTTTCCAAAATATAGACAAATCATTTAATCCATCCTTTAGCCAATCATAGATAAATCATTTAATATATCCTTTCCAATTCATAGGTAGACCATTTAATCTATCCTTCCCAAAACGTAGATAAATCATTTAATCCATATTTTATCCAATCATAGATAAAGAATTTAATATATCCTTTCCAAAATATAAGTAGACCATTTAATCTATCCTTTCCAAAACATAGATAAATCATTTAATCTATCCTTTATCCAATCATAGATAAATCCTTTAATCTATCCTTTCCAAAACATAGACAAATCATTTAAACTATAAACCAAATCTCTAATTAAATTCTCCACAAAATTAATTATAAACACTCAATATCACCATGAAATTATTACCAAACAAACTTGCAATTTATCCACATAATAGCCTCCAACTATAATTTGATTTCTCCACAAAATTCATATTTAGTTTTTCCAAAAATTGTCCCATGAGTAGCATTCAACTTTCCCACAAAAATGACCTAGTCAAGCATTCAATTGTTCCACAAAAATAGTCCTATGACTAGCCTTCAATTTTCCTATAAAAATGACCTAGTCAATCATTTAATTTTTCCACAAAATAGTCCTATGAATAGCATTCAATTTTTCCAAAAAATTATTCTAAATATGTCTTACAATTTATCTACAATATTGTTCTTACTTACATACAATTTCTCCACAAAATTTCTCTTTAGTTCACTTACAAATTTTCCATAAATTTATTTCCTAAGAATCATATAAATTTTCTACAAATTTACCCCTTATATTTTCATACAAATTTTCCTCAAATTTGACCTGTAGATTCATTTTAGAGGTTTGCTCTAAAACCACAAAACTTGGTCTATCCTTAAGTTCAAACATTGCTCTACCATTTTCTTCTCTTAGAAAGTATTTTTATTCTGCAAGAAAAATACTTTCTAACCTCTAAAACTAAGGTGTTTAATTTGTGGAAGGAAAGTGGATTTAACAAAATAAAAACCCCAAAACAATAAAGGTTTAATTAGCCAGAAGGGGGTTTATTTAGAGTCATAAAGTTAAACTAGTCAAATAGATTCCAATTAGTCTACTACCTTCAATTTTGTCAACAACTCATAGCACCATACATTTAGCACTCTAGCCTCCGCCAGGCAGTGGCCACCATGATCCCCGCCTAGTGGTCATCCTCCTTCATAAAAATACCTCACATGATCCCACAGGAAGCATGTCGGATGAATTCTCACATAATCTACAAAAAAGGTTTGATAATTGATGTCATCAAGCAATGGAACAACAACCAAGAAATCTGATCATCGATGGCATCAATGAATCCAAGAATTCCACATGATAAACATGGATATGATAATGAAATCAAGGTTGTAGATGACATTCAAGGTAACAGGGGTTTTAATAAACTTTTGGAGGACTTAGCCAAGTGCCTAGGTGCTTGGATATTAGTCCATGTGCACATGGGTCTAGATAAAGAAGGTGTAAACTTTCCCCACATAACATGTGGGATAAATCCCACTAAGCTTCCAAAAAAATATTTTCTCATTAAGTAGCCAAATTAAAACCTTGAAGGTCAACAATGAATCAAACAATAGGTCAAAACTAATGGGTTAAGGTAAAGTATCAATGTCATGCACCATAACCAGATCTAGGTGGCCACCAGGTGGTTCATTTTTTACAACCACTTGGCAATTGAAAGGCTATGGGAGCTTGGCTCCCTTTAAGCCCTATTTTAGCCTAAGTATGTCTCATATGGAAAAATGCTCATGGGAGGCCGCGAAGACATTTTTCCTGAGCATGTTGGGCCATGTACAGAGCACCATGGTGGATGATGGGGTGACTACAAAGGTCTTCATTTTTTTCTAAAACCAACATAAAGGAGCTATTAACCTCTCAAAGACCTATATTAGAATTTTAGAGTAGCAATGGGTGGATTCGAACGCTTGAAAGTATTAGTATCTACTATATGTGACACACCATCCAAGTCTGATCAGGGAGGAGTAAAAGGGCTCCTTTCAATGATGCTAACAAGGGGTTAAACATCTAAAACACCCATCAAATCTGGAAAGCAATTTCAACCAAGTCACTTCTAAGCAAGGGAATAACATGTCAATCAAATAAGATCATATTTTGAAGTAGAATGCAAGTTAAAATAGTATAAAAAATTGGTGACATCACATGTTTGAAAAGACACAATTTGCCTTTGCTTACATGTGGATTTATATCAATAAAAAACTCAATCCAAGCTACAGGAGATAAACTTGCATTCTACTTCAAAAACAAGATACAGGAGATAAACTTGTTTCAGACATTGCTTACATGTGGATTTATATCAATAACAAACTCAATCCAAGCAACATGATAATAATTGGAGAAATTTCAATAAGCAAAGGCAAAAATATCCAATATGAGTTTAGTCTAAAAACACACACACATGATGAATACAACACTTCAAAATCTTGAAATCAAATTATATATTGCTCCTAGATATGGTTTAAAACATCCATTATTAAACTCATAAGGAGGGGGTGTTATGATGGTCTTAAATTCCAATATTTAAATCATTCTTCAAACCCCCAATATATGTATTCATCAGACCTTTTAAATGAAGGAAGACAGACGTATGTTCTTAGCTTCCAATATTTAAATCATTCTTCAAACTCTGAATATATGCATTCATTAGAACTTTTAAATGAAGGAAGACAAACCCAATGCTTTACAAGAATTAAAAGATATACTTATTTAAGATCTAAGGATATTTTTATTTACCCATCGAATTATCAAGAAAGAAAGATAAAATCTTAATATCTCCAACCTATAACTCTTGAATGGATTGTTTTCTTCTTGAACTTTTGCCTCCTTCCACAAATGTCTTCCCCTTCCTCCTCCATTTCTCCCTTTTTTTTTTTGAAAACCCCCTTTAGTATAATAACCCCTCCTACAGGTCACCCTCCCTCTTTCCAAGGAGACCAACATTATTTTCAAGGTGGTATAGGGGCCAAAACATCATTAAGGTCAACCCCCTTGTTCAGTCCAGCTGACAAGAGGGTAGTCATTTCTTTCACCAAAATAGCCATTTTTTAAAAGAAGACTGCACATTTGCCTCATATGGAAATTCAAAGGAGGTTCTTAAATAAATAAAAACATATTAAATATTCATGATCCTGCCACTTTAAATGAGAGCAATCATGTGCATGAAATAATTATTAATTAAAACCCTTCTGCTTATTTAAATTAAAATCAACATTAAATCAAATATCATATTGCTAGTTTAATGCATTCTAATGGTTAATTATTTTATTTAAACAATTATATTCAAGAGGATATATTAAACATTTTTCTTGTTACATAATTAAAGGCATTTCATCAATATGGATAATAAATTGTAGCCTTCCAATATAAATGATTAGTCAATTGAATTAAAAACCATTGCAAGATTTTCCATTGTTCAACTTCATTTCTGATCAATTAAAGGCATCATCAAAGCTATTGTTATATTGATAGCTCGACATTGTCCACCTACAAACATGGTTAGCCTTGCAAAATTATAAGTACATAGCGACATCATAGACGTAAATCACAATCAAATGTTGCATCATATCCATGCATAACTATAACACCAACAATGTTAGACATTTAAAGTAATATATCCAATTATATTGTTTCCTCCATAAGGGTCCTACGGGGTGGGTTGTGACAATATTGGAGATAAAGCTCCATAATATAAAACTTGATCTTGGTGTAATATTTGATTATTTATGAATATAATAGTGATATTTCTTATAGTGAATATTTTATGTTACTATGTGAATGCATTTTATGTGATTGATATTAGATCTTGGGATATTGACCTATGAGATAATCTAGTAGAATTGCCATTAGCCCTTTAGGACACAGTGGGACCTGATCTCCATCAAGATTACCTTAAAGTCCTCAAAACTAAATCATTGGTCTAGATGATCAATAGAGGTAATATCAAGATCATGCCCAAAGATAAGGATCCTGAGGATATTTGTAACTAGAGACCTATCACTTTACTCAATGTCTCCTAAAGATCATTGCTAAAGCCCTTGCTCTAAGGTTGAAAAATACTTTATCTATCATCATATGACGAAAGTAAACTGGCTTCATCAGGGAAAAATACATTCTAAATAACATAATTGTTGTTTGGGAAGGGATGGAATCAACAAGATAGTCTCAACAAAAATCCATGTTCCTCAAAATTGATTTTTCCAATGCTTGTGATAGGATTAAGTGGCCGTACATCCTAGCCATGCTTCAAGCTTTAGGGTTTAGCCCTACTTTCTTTCACACTTTGAGATTGATTTTTACAGATGCTTCATCTTTCATTACTATTAATGTCCAATAGTCATCCTCTTTTGGTTTGTACAAATCCATTTAGTAAGGCTACCCTCTTATCCTAGATTTATATATCTTATAAACAAAAGGATTCAACTATCTCCTTGTTGATGTTGTTGTTAAGGGTTAGGTGAAAGGTATATAATTATCCGACATCTCTTGGTAGCTTTTTAATGGACACATTGTCGATGACTTTGTCTTACCCTAATTGAAGAGGAGGATAATGTGGATCAAAACCTTCGATGTTTGGAAACTTTTTGTCTAGCATCTGGATCTAGTATTCAAAGGTCAAAAACTTAGTGCTATAGGAAATATTTTCTATCAAAGTCTTATTCAATCGATGTGGTTGAAAGTGGATTCAACATGGAAAAATATTTTGATTCCCTTGAATTGCTTTACCTTTTAGTGCTCCTCATTTTCCCTCAAGCAATATGTCCTTGATAAAGTGGGAAAGAAACTTCATAAATAGCTTTTCAAACCTCTTTCTTTAGTAGGTAAATTCTTGGTCTGCTCTAAGATTATAGTTGTCAGTCATGTCTATTATTCTTCATGTTGAGCATCCTCCAAAACCTCTTACCAAAAAATGAAGAAACTTCTCCAAGATTATATGTGGACCTCTTCAAAAGAGAGAAAAGTCTTCCATAAAGTAGCCTGGAAATTTTGCTTTCTCCCTAAGGATTATGGTGGGTTAGGTCTTTTGAAAACCTTTCAACAAGGTATAACTTTGTGTGGAAAATGGTTAATTAGAGCTATTCAAGGCAATAAGGCTTGGAAAATTTTACTTTCAAACTATATAGCATATAGCTTCCATTAAGGGAGAAAATCTTGGAAAAGGTTTGGACTCCACTTCATCCTGGTGATGAAGGTGCTCGTTCGTCACTTTTATTCAGACCCTAGCTTTATTGGAATGACAACAACTTCATCAAAGGGCTTTCCATAAACTAGTAATCAATTTTTTGCTCCCTCATTTTTACTCATCAAAACTATCCATTAGCTAAATTTCCTTGGATTTGAGCCCTAATTTTCTACCACAAAGGCATGAAGGTCATCTCTAACATATTTTCCAAACAAATCTAAAATTACCTTTCATGGGAAGAGACCAAATCTTTGTTTCACCTCTCTGAAGTAGACAAGGAGCCATTCCAAGTAATCAAAGACATTGTCTTACTAAAAATGCTACACAAAATTGGGATTAGGAGCTTTTGTCCATGGTGGAAAGATTGGAAGTGTTACCTAGACACTCCATTAAGGAGTTACAAGCCCTACAAAAGGTATTCATGGCTCTCACTCATCTTCCAATGGTTCGAAAGTTGAATAAACATTGTAAAATCTAATCAGCTAGAATTAAATAGCAAAATAGCTAGAGGGTTTTTTTAAAAGAAGTTTAAAAGTAGTATTTTTATTACTCAAAATGGAATTATTTGACACAAAAAATAATTTGCCAAAAATGGTAATTACTAAAAACGAAATTTTTTTATGAAAAAATAATTTTCTGAAAATAATAATTACTTAAAAAAGCATTTTTTGATGGAAAAATAAATTTATCAAAAATAGTAATTTTTATTTATTATTTTTAGGGTTTTCTTTTAGGGCTTCAAGTTTTAGGGTTTTATTTTAGGGTTTCTTTGGGGATATATATTCCCTTGGTATTGCATTGTAAAAGGGGAAGTGAATCCAAGAATGATAATAGAAAATATTTATTGATTCATTTCCATGATTTGTAGTTTTTATGTGAATGGAGGGTTTTTATGATTATTTTTATTTATCACAATTTTTATGTAAATGGAGGGTTTTGCATATTATTTTTATTTATCACAGTTTTTATGTAATGGGAGGTATTATTTTTTGACCTATTGCAGTTGGATTTACATCATTTGGTATCAGAGCAAGTTGGATTTTGTTGAGAGAAGAAAAGAGAAAAGGAGAGAAGAGCAAAGAGGCTAAAAAAAAAATTATCACTTTGTGCATTGCTTGCAGAAGGTTTGTAAAATCTTGGAGACAGAAATTGTCACTCTGTGTAAGTGCTTGCAGGTTTTTTTATGTAAAAGCCTTAGAGAAAGAGATTGGCACTTTGTGTAGTGCTTGCAGAAAGTGTGTGAAACCTTGGACAAATAAATTGGCACTTTGTGTAAGTGCTTGGAGGAGGTTTTTTTATATAAAACCTTAGAAGAAGGAATTGGCACTTTGTGTAGTGCTTGCAGAAGGTTTGTAAAACCTTAAAGAAATAAATTGGCACTTTGTGTAGTGCTTGCAGGAGGTTTTTTTTTTATTAAAAACCTTAGAGGGAAGAATTGGCACTTTGTGTAGTGCTTGCAGGAGGTTTGCTATTTTAAAACCTTGAAGGAATAAATTGGCACTATGTGTAGTGCTTGCAAGAGGTTTGAGATATAAAACCTCAGAAGGAGATTGGTACTTTGAGGAGTACTTGCAGATGTGTGGCACTCTATGAAGAGCGATTACTAGTTTGATCGGAGGAACTCACAGGAGTAGAGTTCTTTTCAACCAAAGGAGAATGATGCAGGAGCCTATTTTTAGAGGGTTTTTTTTTAAATAAGTTTTAAAGTAGTTTTTTTATTACTCAAAATGGAATTATTTGACGCAAAATATAATTTTCAGAAAATGGTAATTATTAAAAAAGACAAATTTTTATGAAAAAATAATTTGCTGAAAATAGTAATTACTTAAAAAGGTATTTTTAGTGGAAAAATCAATTTGCCGAAAATAATAATTTTTTTTTCGTTTTTAAGGTTTTAAGCTTTAGGGTTTTCTTTTAGGGTTTATTTTAAGGCTTCAAGTTTTAGGGTTTCATTGGGGATATATATTCCCTTGGTATTGCATTGTGAAAGGGAAAATGAATCCAAAAATGATAATAGAAAATGTTTATTGATTCATTTCCATGATTTGTAGTTTTTATGTGAATGGAGGGGTTTTATGATTATTTTCATTTATCACAGTTTTGATGTAAATGGAGGGTTTTGCATATTATTTTCATTTATCACAGTTTTTATGTAATGGGAGGTATTATGTTTTGACCTCTTGCAGTTGGATTTACATCACTAAAGTGGGTCATTTTGTCTAGTGTCTCCTTTCTCAAGGGTTATCTGTAGGAGAGCACCTAGTCTGCTTAGGAATGACTATTCCCAAGTGTCCTTTTAGTTATCATAGGGAGTCCACTAAAAACTCGTTCTAGCATTGTTCCAAACCCTAGGTAACCTGGGCTTGGATTCATGTTTTCTTCAAACCATTTAGGCCTGGCCATTCTCATAGCACATGATATTTTTTTGGATACAACCAACATGCTAGCGAACATTGAGCAAATATGACATAATTATAGAGTTGAAATATTTTTTAACATTTGGAAAAATCACAATACTACTATTTTTCCTAAACAACAAGCTTCTAATGATTTTCTAGTTAATTTCAAAGCTCTAATTTGATTTAATGTTTTACTTCATTTCAAACTCAAGCCAACAAGGTTACCCTTAAGGTCCAACATTTGTTGATTCTTCTATATCATTAGACAAATGTTCCCCGGCTCGTGTCAGACTGTTTGTCCTAATAGAGAAATTCCTTGTCCTAGTAGAGAGTTCGAGGTTGTAAGAGGTCTCGAGGATGGACTTCAACTTCACACAGTCTTAGACCCCAAGAGCACTACAACAGAGGTGGTTTCAACTCTCTGTCAGATCCCTCTCCTCCCATTCCAAGATTAAGGTTTTTCGATAGGATGAGCAAACTTCTTCAACACTCCACTTCAAACAACTAAAAACATTCTCAAGTAACAAGGTGATGGTTCTAATTGGGAGCCCAAAACTCAACCTACATACTGGTTAGGGCAATCCAATGGATTAAAAACCCCTCCTTCTATTGGAACTACTCCGATATATTAACATTATGTCAAGACCAATAAATTTTAAAATAATTTTTTTTTGGTTATTATCTCAATACCAATAAGTTTTAAAATACTTTTATACCATAAGTCACTTTCCATAAAAAAAATCTTATGCCCAACCATACAAAGCTAAGGTCCCATAAACCGCCGAGGTTTATAAAATTTTAGAAATAGAAGTCAAAAAGCCTAAACGGGAAAAACTCTAGCAATCTCCTTAACTATAACAAGCAACCTATGACAATGTTCGAGATTTTGTTCCTTTGACTGCATGTTGTTCATTCCAAATCTATTTTCTAAAGTAGAAAAATATTCTTAAGGCGGACGGCGGCCATGCTACGCTTTGGATGGATCCGTCTACGAAACGGAGCATATTTCTGCGGTGAAATTGGCCATCTGGTTGGAGTGGGTGCCGGACTTGTCAGTTTCTGCTTATTCTTTTTAGGCAATCGATATCAATTTGTTTGTCTTTTGCGCCAGCCCCCCGGATCCTGACTTAGATTGGAAATGAACATTACCTGCAACAGATTTTTTTAAACTTTAGTTAGGTAAAAACAAAGTTATGAATTTTTTATAGAAAGTTTATGGAATCAAACTATATTTCATATGGAGTATTTTTTTCAATTATAGTTACTTAAAAATAAAGTTAAGAATTCTTTATAGAAAGTTTATATAAAAATAAGACAACTTAAGTCTTTTTAACTTTTTGGTAGGTAAAAATCAAGCCAATAAAATTTGGATTTTCTATGAATTATCTATAAAATCAAACAAGGATAAACAGCCTAAAATTAAACAGGACAACCTATTGAAAAATATTCTACCACTAACCTATCTTTTCAAAGCCACAACAAACCTATCTTTTTCTTACCTGCAAATGTTGAATTTTATTGTGGCGCGTTCTGTAAATGCTTTATACGCGTGGGAAGAGAAATCGAAATCGAAACTCCTACCCGATACGCTCTTGAGTTCTTGTCCTTGTCGAATGTGCGCACCAACGCAGCACACAACGATTTGGTCGGAATCCTACGCGCGCATCCCATTATATAAAATCAAGTTACAATCCCTTCTGCAATCTAATCTTATGCGTACAACGATATTGATATTCCAAGTGAAAATGATTATCCCAATCGAATGCGAAAACGAGAAGGAAAACATGAGGGTGTCGTTTGGGATCTTCAAGCCTGAGGAGGGCTGCGATATTGAGGATGCCCTCTCCCACATGGCAGGAGTGGCCGCAATACTCGAAAACATCCGCCACATCAACGTCGCCATTCTTAAATCCCTCGACCATTCATGGGTACGCTTCTGTTTAGGTCTCCATGGCCATTCGAAAACAACAAGGTAATTCTTTTGTTTTAACTGTACGTGTCTTTATTTATTTATCTACGCAGGCTGCTGTATTTGCGGCGCGGAAAGAAAGTTCCCAAAACGCGGACAGTTTGGCGTTAAATTTGCCAGAGGTATGTTATGAGTCGAGTGATGTCTGATTACGTTAGGAGAGGCATGGATTTCGAGTAGGATTAATGTTGGTGTGGGATTTACAGGCGGCGGACTTCACCAAGGGATTGAAGTGCGCAGTGAGAATTGTGGACTCGGGTTGGTTTCAGCTGAGCTCCCTCCAAACAAGCAACGGTGTTCAATTTATGAAGATGTTTGTGGGAGATGTTGTGAGCGTGCGCAGAACATATTGCAGTTGGAAGAGGCAGGAGGTGCTGTCCTACTCGTGTCTCGCCATTCTGAAATCATATTTTAACCGGCTGGAAGGCATGATTTCATATTCTTTCTACGATTCGTTAGACGGGAAGCAGATAATTGGCTTGGGCGTGTGGGATAGCGTTAGGTCGGCGTCGGTCATAGCAAAACATCCGGATGCCAGCCCTGCAATGGCCTACTGGAGAGGGCTGGGTGCTAAGAAGATTGAATATGATGTTTGCCAGGTTGTTTACACCACCGACACAATTCCTCTCCAAGGTTCGAAGCATGGATAGTTCTCACTCTGAGTCATGGTTCTCAGCGTGCAATTTTGTGTTTTTTTCCCTTCTTCTCTAATCTATCGGAAATACGTGGTTGTACCCTTGCTAACTTTTCAGATGAATGAAGGTACTCCTTGATTTTGTGTCGTTCACAAGGAGTTTGAGGACGTTTGAGGATTCCCACTTTGTAAACAGTATTTAAATTGATTTTTTATATATATATAGAAAACCTGGCAAGGTCTTATGTGCAAGAATATCTAGTCTGGAATTCGTTTGTTTTTCGTCCACAGGAACAATTATTCCTTGATTTTTCTTCATTAGAAAACAATAGATTTGTTCGGTTTTCTACGTGGCGTATATGTTTTGTCCGATGAAAAATGAGCAGACAAGTCCAAAGTTTCTAGTTGACACGGTGTAGCTGGTCTGACTTTGATTTTGCGTGGATTTTGAAAAGACAAATCGCCAAACAGGATTTATATGTAACTGGATTTATATCAAGAACAAACTCGATCCAAGCAACATAATAATAGCTGGAGAAATGTTAAGAAGCAAATGCATAATGATCCATTACGAGTTTCAGTCTGACAACACACAGGCTGAATACAACACTTCAAAGGCTTGAAATCAAATTAAATATGACTCCCAGGGATGGCTTAAAACATCCATTATTAAACTCATAGGGAGGGGGTGTTATGATGCTCTTAGCTTCCAATATTTAAATCATTCTTCAATCCCCCGATATATGCATTCAACAAAGCTTTTAAATGAAGGAAGAAAAACGTATGATCTTAGCTTCCAATATTTAAATCATTCTTCAAACTCCCACTATATGCATTCAATAGAGCTTTTAAATGAAGCAAGACAAACGCAATGCTTTATAAGAATTAAAGGAGGAACTTCTTTAAGAGCTCGGGAGATTCTTATTTACCCATAGAAGTATAAGCAAAGCAAGACAAAAATATAATATCTCCCAACCTATAAACCTTGAATGGATTGTTTTTTTCTTGAATTTCTACCTCCTTTCATGAATGCCTGACCCTTCCTCCTCCATTCCTCCCTATTTTTTTTTTTTAAAACCACCTTCAAGAATAATAGCCCCTCCTCCAAGTCATCCCTCCTTACACCAAAATGTTTTTCAAGGTGAAGGCAGAATCTCATTAAGATCAATCCTTTTGTTCAGTCTAAGTTAACAAGAGATTAATTATTTCTTTCACAAAAATAGTTATTTTTTAAAAAGAAGACTGCACATTTTCTTCATATTGAAAGTTAAAGAAAGTTCTTAAATACATAAAAACATATTAAATATTCATGATCATATCATATTAAATGAGAGTCATGATGCCCATGAACTAATTATTAATTAAACCTTTTTTTCTTAATTATATAAAAAGTAACATTAAATTAAATATCAAATTGCTAGTTTAATGTATTTTAATGGTTAATCATTTTATTTTAACCATTAAAGTCAAGAGGAAATATTAGACATTTTCCTTGTTACACAATTTAAGGTATTTCATCAAGGTGGATAATAAATTGTAGTCTCGTTGCAAGCTTTGCCATTATTCAACTCCTTTGTTGATCAATTAAAAGCATCATCAAAGCTATTATCAGATTGATAGCTCGACATGGTCCACCTGCAAACATGGTTAGCCTTGTGAAACCATAAGGATATAACGACATCATAGACACAAATCACAATCAAATGCTACATGATATCCATGCATAGATATAGCATCAACAATGTTAGAAATTTATAGCAATAAATATAATTGTATTATTTCCTCCAGAAGGGTCCTACGGTGCAGGTTGTGACATTCCACACCCCTAGGATTGAACACAGTCCTGTGTGTTCACATAAAATAAGGAAGATATTGATATGTCTTCATATTAAATAAGGAAACATGTCTATCATTATATCAATTACATAGTACATTACCATACACTTCTAATATCAATGACCTACTCACTTATGTGATGTGCCATACAAAATTATTATCACCTATCGATAATAGCCACGCTTACCATGCAAGATGTCATTTTAGACATTAAGTAACAAATCAATAATGCCCTTCTTTGTTCCTACCCAGAAGGTATTTTTTCTAATCTTTCCCTCATCTCGGGCCTTCCAATATGAGTGAAATTAGGAGAACCATATGCTTTTTACATGAACAATCTCCTTTAGTTCCAAATTTAGGGTATAAATACCTAATATTCAGGACATAAGACTCCATCCCTGATTCTGAAATTTTAATTCTCTTCAAAATATCCTCTATCTTGGCCCAAGTTTTCACTGCAATTCTCATCCTGATATTGAATTTCCTTGACTTAATCCATTAAGTCCTTGTGACTATAGGTTCAAAATCTAGAAGCCCTTCTCAATATGTTGGGCTTGGATAGGTTTATCTTATTTTTAATTCTTAGGATCTGTTCCTAAGATGGACTTATGTCCTTCCAAATAAATACAAACCTCACAATTTGGAGCATATTTTAGCAATATTTCAAGAGAGGATCCCATACTCCTCTCAAGAATAGATTTCCCATCTATTCTTTCCACTAAAAATTGTTCAAACCTATGAATAGAATTCCATTTCCATTCTTTTCTACTAAATCTAACCATAGATTAGATTATCCTAAGAGGACCCCATACTCCTCTTGAGAATATATTCCCCACCTATTCTCTTTTAAAGACTTTTATAGTCCCTCTACTATGTTATATTCATAGTTTAGGTTCAAAAATATCCATAGTTGATGTTCATGATAAGTAAATATCACAATTTAATGTTCAAAACACCACTAGATCTACTTATCATAGTCTAAGCTACACCACTCAGAACCTTCCCTAAACCTACCTGCTTTCAGGAACCATCTTTCATTATGGTTATGAAGAACATTAAAATCCTCTTCATACATTATAAACCTCAAGAAAGAATTCAACCTATACCTTAGGATAATTATACCAATAGAGAAGTGAAAGCACGAGGATACAGAAAAAAAAAAGGAAAACTCCAAGCACGATGCAAAAATGGAATTAAACTCAATGCTAAATCCTACGAATTAAAAATGCATGAAATGGAGAAAGCATGAATTGAAACCCAAATGAAATAACAACCCTTCTCTTTTATTGATGTATTTCACAATTTGGTTACAATTTGCATCCTCCCTTTTCAGCGGCAAGGAGTGTTAAATTCATCTCTTAGTTACATCCATGGATTGCCTTCCTTCTTTCGCGTGCCCACATGTAAGATGGGCAGACCAAAACGTCATCGTCTCTTGTGTCTACGAATTTTGATTCTTGGATGCTCCTCTGATATCCTGATCCTGCATTCAAAGAAACAAAAGATAGTCAATAGCACCTATGGATAAAATAGAGCATGCAATCCCCAAGCCTACGATAAATGAATGAGAAAAATGAATTAAACTGTGACTAAAATGAATCCAAATGCTCTAAAAATTTGACAGGGGCATTAGGACATCACCAGGAGGACACTACAAAAAGAACAGTTAGGAAATTCCTCATCGAGTTGAATTCACTCTAGGGCGGGATGTATTCACTTGCAACAAAACACCGAAAAGGTACTATCCCAAATGTCCTACCTAGGAAGCTCCAAAATATCTACAAATTTGGGGTTAGCTAATTGGGGGCATTTTGGGAAGACCCACATGGTCGGATTTTCCCAATTTGACCTTTGTTAATGGGAATCTGATGATGCTACCTGCAAGTTAGTAAAAGAGAATGAATATAGAAACATGATCAAAATTGTTCAAAACAAGACGAGATTTAAATGACAACCTATCTAAGCATCATAGAATTGAATGCAAAAAACAAAAATGAAAGAAAGAAAAATCTACTATAGATTCCCAATCACTCCTAAAAGGGATGATTAGGCCTACAGCAATGCAGGGGTGCCCAGATGGGCCGCCCACCGTTTGGGGCTTGATTTCGGCACCAATCCACTTGGGATGGGTCCAAAATATCTTACAAGGTATTTTTGGCAAATTGGGTGGTATACTGTGGTCAAATGTTGGGTTTTGGGCTCAAGATTCGTCCTTCCAATAGTCACCCAATGACATCCTCTCTAAAAGAGATCAAGGATGTGAAGGGTACAAATCGCACAAGGGTGTATGGGGAAATAAAATGATAGCACTTTGTTGCTCACAATTGCTCTTACTCTCCTCCTTTGGGGTGAAAAAACCCACCAATTTATACACCTGGAGGTCTCTTGGGATGAGCATGCAGGGGCGCCACTTGGCAGCCATGCCCTTCCAGGGGAGGGAATATTCCTCCCTAATTAGGGGCTTCATGACTACCCCTATAACAGCCTATAACGCTCGAAAATGCTCACCCATGCTCCCATCGGGAAAGTTTATTGTTGTTTGTTGGTGCATTTTTTATGATATATACAGATGACTTTATTTTGTTTATGCACTGTGATGATTTGATTTTATGCATGATGATTGATGAATATGGATGTATGCATATTAAGTTATAGTTATGAATGCATATGTTGTGCTAAAATGTGAATTTTTTTAAGTTATATAATATGCAAATGGAATGGATGAATTGAATTTGTGATTTTTGGTGGTCGGACCATAGACTGTTTAGAACTTTATGGCTTTTTATCCTAGGCGATTGTTGCGGTGAATAGCTTTGTATGTATACATGTTTTTTTTTTTTGGTATGGCAAGAATTAAATATAGTAAGTTGGTTTCGAATGTAGTTAAGGTTTTCTAAGACTCAGATGTTTTAACTACCTAGCCACGACTGTACTTTATCTCATAAGACTTTTTGAACAAGGTATGAATCGAACTTGTTTTGGACCAAGTTATTTCACATCCCTATGTGTGCAATTGGGTTCATTTATGTGGTGTTAGGTCAGGATACCACCAATGCTAGATAAGCTGTCAACCAAACCTGTGCTGAGGATCACTTGATTAGCTCCACTAACTCCTTTGTTGTGTTTAGTCAGATTAATCTGCGATGCTATCGTAGGATACCATTAGCTAGCTCATCCACATGCAAACATTGATCTGCACACAAGTTAATGCGACAGATATATCGTCATGTGGGAGGTTTACCCCCAGTGACCGATAGGCTATCAACCAAACCAGTACTGAGGTTTGCCTCATGACCTATTGGAATGCTGAGAGTTCTAGGGATTCAAGTTCGACTTCCTTCTTTTCTTCAATTGTATTGAGATACTTGCTCTTTTGTAATGATACAAATAACTGTTTGTTTTTGTATATATATATATATATATATATATATTTTTTTTTTTTTGATCAAGGGATTGTGAATAGTGAGTGGTGATAATCACTATTGTATGTGCTTTTTGATGTATGCACCATAGTTGTGATGTCAAATTTTGGAGTTTTGACTTTTGCAAATTTTTATCATGTTTGCAACTTTTTGAGAACTTGGGATTCTTGGAGAATTGGGTAGGGAGGATGCTTGTCCTTTTGCCAACTCTCAGCATTCTTGGGGTCATTCACACAGGGGGATGAGCAAGATAACCGTTTCACTTATGGTGACCTGGATTGCTTTGTAGGGTTCATATTTCGTTCACACGACTTGGGAATGTTTTATGTGTTTTAATTTGTGTTGGGATGCTACGTAACAAGGTATGATCCAAGTAGGATTATACCTACGTAAAATCTGTCTGACTTGGTACAGTATGTGGATAGACAGCTAATGACAACTGAATGACGAAAACTCTCGATACGTGAGAAAACGACTGACTATGATGTGGGAGAATAATGTGAATGGCGGTTATAGGCGATGAGCTATTGATAAAGTAGAAAAATGTAAAAATGATGGTTTTGCCAAGTAATGACAGTCTATGGTGCTTTGACCTTTATGACCACAAATATGCAATGTATGGGTTTGATGCTGAATGCAGCTATATATTTTTGTATTTTTTAGGGATTGATTTTTCTGAATATGAAGGTGAGATGCAAAAATATCTTTGTGTTGTTATGATGATTTTGCGTATGCATAGAAATGAGATGCAAATTTTTGTTATTTTTTATGATTTTATTGTTTTTGCATTTTCTTGTTTTTGACCAAGTGATTAAGGAATATTTGGAGCCTTTTGTTTGACCAAGCGATTATGGAAATACTTGGGGCTTTTGGGTTGACCAAGCAATTATGGGAATCCTTGGAGCATTTTGGGTTGACCAAGTGATTATGGGAATCCTTGGAGCATTTTGGGTTGACCAAGCGATTACGGAAATCCTTGGAGATTTTTGGGTTGACCAAGCGATTGTGGGAATCCTTGGAGCATTTTGGGTTGACCAAGTGATTATGGAAATCCTTGGAGCTTTTTAGGGTTTACCAAGTGATTACGGGAATCCTTGGAGCATTTTGGGGTTGGGCTATGGCTCTTTTTTTAAATATCGAAGGGCCACAAATGACTAATGTTCAAGGGTTCTAGTTCCTTAATTCCATCAAGAAATGCTAGCCGGTATGTTCCAGGTCCTATTTTGCTATCAATGACATAAGGACCTAACTAGTTTGCCATGAAATTGTCCCTTAAATGGGGCGACAAATTATAGTTTTATTGGTTCTCTTTCAAGACCAAGTCACCAACCTGAAAGTCCCATAGGTGAACTTTCATGTTGTATGCTTTCTTAAGGTGCTCTTGGTAGATACGTAAATGCTCAAGAGCATTAACGTGTCGTTCATCAAGCAATGTAAGCTGGTCTAACCGGGCCTACCACGTAGTGTCATCGTCGATGAACTCGTGCATTGATATGCATAGGGAAGGAATCTCCAAATCGAGAGGCATGACAGCCTCAGAGCCATACACGAGCGAAAACGAAGTTGCCCCAGTGGGTGTCTAAATGCTAGTGCGATAGGCCCATAGGGCAAGTGGGATCTAAATGTGCCCATCCTTATGATTATCTATGACTATATTTTTAAGAATGGCAACTAGCATTTTTTTTATGCCTCTGCTTGCCCATTTGCCTACGGATAATAGGGCATCAAAAAACTATGCTGAATTTTGTACTTTGTGGTCAAAGCATGCACATCTTTGTTCTTGAATGACGTCCCATTATTCGAGATTATCTTGGATGGAATACCAAAACGACATATGATGTTATGCAAAATGAACTCCACAATGCGGGGTCTAGTCATAGAGGTTAGCGAAACTGCTTCCACCCACTTGGTGAAGTACTCTATGGCTGTTATGATAAACGTGTGATGGCCAAACGATGCAAGGGAGATCTTTCCGATGAGATCTAAGCCCCACTATGAAAATGGCCAAGCTGAATGGATCAGCTACAAGGCCTGGGAAGGTACGTGTGTCAAATTAGCATGATGTTGACACTTCATGCACTTCCTGACATATGCGCAATAATCTCGCTCTAAAGATGGCCAATAATAGCCCATTTGAAGAATGCACTTTGCGATGGCCATACTGCTAAAGTGTCCACCGCATGTACCGTCGTGTGCTTGGGTGATTGCCCAAGTGAACTCTTGCTGGTCCAAGCAACGAAGGAGAATCCCTTCGTAGCTTCGATGGTACAAAATGTCTCCTAACAAGACATGCTTTGCCACTTTCTATTTGAATGATCATTGTGCGGCATGCGTCAATCCAAGTGGGAGGTTACCTAACTTGAGGTAGTCCCTGATGGGTGTATACCAATCATGTTGATCGAAAACCTCGACAGTCTGAATGGCCAATCCCTCTTGAAGTTTATCCCTAGAAAAAGTTGAGCGGGAAAGAACTTGCAAGAATAGCATTGCATTGCCATTAATGGGAGTAGGGGAGAACAAGGACCCCCAGTTGGCATGATTCAAATGATTGCAGATTTGAGAGAACCTGTCTATGGATGGCTCAATCTGGATCAAGTGGATTCCTAGTAAATCAGAGCTTGCTCGCTCCATCGCTGATTGCGATAATGTTTTGACTTGAATGGTTGTCATTTCATCAAAAATATCTTACGGGATTAAGGACCCCAAGGAGGCCATAGTGTTCAAAAAATGATTCGATGATTGAGGGAGTGCCTCGATGTCGTACCATTTAATATTTGCCAAGAATTTGTCCACAAGGGCTTTATAGGCCTACAGAACTGGGCACTTGCATTGGAATACCCCTTAGACTTGGTTGAAGATTAACAATGAATCACCAAAGATGTTCAATCGTTTAATGTTCATGGTGATTGTTGTCTGAAGACCTATGAGCAAGGCTACATACTCTACATTGTTGTTGGTGCATGGGAAATTTAATTTAAATGAAAGGGGCATTTTAGCGCCCTATGGTGTGAAGAATACTCTTCCCATGCCACCACCTTGCTCACATTTAGAACCATCAAAAAATAGGGTTATGTCGGCCTGTGACTCAGGATCATCAGAATCTGGTGATTCTAAGACATGGAAGACTCAATCATCGGGTAGTTCTATGACTAGAGGCTAATCGTCTTCGAGATGAGACTCTGCTAGTTGATCGACTATGACCTGACCTTTTATGGATTTTTGTCTAATAAACTCTATGTCAAATTTTGTCAACAACATGATCCATTTAACCGTGCGACTACTATGATAAGTATGACTCATCATGTACCACAATGGATTCTCCTTAGACACAACATATGTATTGTTGCTCAACATGTAATGGTGTAGCTTTTTGGTAGCAAACACCACTACCAAGCAGAGTTTCAACATATGCATAGTTAAGTTCATAGCTGACCAGGGTGTGGCTAAGATAGTAAGTAGCCTATTATTTGTGAAGTTCATTCTTCTGGGCTAGCATGGCTCCCATTGCCACCTTAGTAGCTAATATGTATAAGTAGAATGACACTCCTGGTCTAGGTGGTGCCAATACTGGCGACGAATCCAAGTATTATTTAATGTCGTCAAAGGCTGATTGGCACTCGTCATCTTAGTGAAATGCTACCCCCTTGTGCAACAATTTGTTCATTTGCCGACACTTGTCAAATAGCTATGCTATGAAGCACTTGATTGACGCGACCTTTCCCTGCAGGATTTTGAGCTGCTTGATGGTAGTTGGGGGAAGCATTTCAAGGATTGCCTTGACTTTGTTTGGGTAAACCTCGATGCCTCGCTTTGAGACTATGAAACCCAAGAGATTTTTGGATGTGATGCCAAATACGCACTTCTTGGGATTTAGTCTAACCTTATGCTCCATGAGGCGATCGAGGATCTTGTTTAAGTCACCGAGATGATATAGGCGCAAAAGAGATTTTGCCAACAAATCATCCATGTAATCTTCCAAAGTCTTATGCATGTAATCATGGAAGATGTATGTCATGGCACATTGGTAGGTGGCACCAGCATTTTTAAGGCCAAAAGGCATGACCTTATAACAAAATGTTCCCCAAGGCGTTGTGAACACCATTTTTAGCTGGTCCTTAGGATTGATATAAATATGATTGTATCTCGAGAAACCATCCATGAGGGAAAGCATTTCATGACCCACTGTAGCATTGGTCGATGCTCGACAAGGGAAAATCATCATTAGGACTCACTTTGTTTAGATCTCAAAAATTAGTGCATATGTGAATCCTCTCATCAGGATTCTTGATGGGTACCATGTTGGACAACCATGGTGGGTAATCCATGCAGATGACAAACTGTGCATCCAAAAACTTTTACAATATGTCTTTGACCATTAAGGCCACTGTTGGGCGCATCTTGCATAGTTTTTGCTTAACTGGATTGACTATTAGATCAAGCATTAGATTATGCATGACTAGTTGCGGGTCTAGTCCCGACATGTCTTTGTATGACCATGCAAAAACCTCCTTCTTCTCTTTGAGAAGGGCAATGTAGTCGGCTCGCTCTTCGGGGGATAGACTTACCCCTAGCTTGATAATATGTGGATTCATTGGGTCTGAGCCGATGTCTACGTTAATCGTCTCCTCGAATAACATGTGGGATCCATCCTCTAACTAGTGTGGAGTCAGGATCAAATGGATATCATTTGCTGAGTTTAAATCTACGTCGGGAACCTCGGGTTCCTCTTCAACATGGAAGATATCCTGAGTTGACCTTGGGGTAAAATGAAGCATTTTATTGAAAGGCCAGTACTCTAATGGGGATGGAGGTGAATTGACACGATCCCAGTCTATGGCATCTATGTCTAGATGCAATGACCATGTTGGATCGGTCGAATTGTGGATGGGGGTGGTTAAGTCAATGGAGACCATGTTGATGAAATTATTTTTGTCTCCATTACTGTGGGTGTGGGTGCTTGAACATCTTGGATGCTCTCTATGCTCTGGATCTGGCTCTAGAGGGACAGGCACAAATGGATTGAACCTATGTGCGGATAAGAAGATAGGGTTTGCCCTCGGCACTGATGGCACTATAGGGTCTCTGGATGAAAGGTATGCTTCGTATGCCCAGAGTAGCAGATCCAAAACTTGGTCCCACCATGCTAGGTCTACATACCACTCATGCCCAAGCCTTATGTTTAATTGTTTGAACATGTCATTAATCTCCAAGGGGTATGGTCGTCGCATTTGCCGCATGTGATTAAGATATGTCATCTCAATTTTGTATTCATAATCACTATCGAAGATCCAAAGGCGTTCGTTGGCTCTAACTGATTGTGACATTAAAGGCTCGCCTTGCTCAAGCAAATTGATTTGGCCCCATTGGAGTTGTTCTGCTCTCTACGATGGGGCCTGATTTCCTTGGAGTGGCGCCTGCTCGATTGAAGCGTCTAAAGGGAACATTGTTAAGAGGTTTTCTTGATAATCATCCATGGGGATCACCTGTGAGTGATTGCAATCTGATTCGAAGGGGTCCCATGGTGCTACCTCATATTCTAATTCATCCTCTGAGGACCCTTCTTACCATTGTCTAGAATCTCCTTGAAAATGAGCTCTCGAGCTCTCTCCTCTCTCGAGCGAAGGGAAGGGATTGCTATGGCCAAAAAGGTTGATTGTCATTAATGGGAGATAATCCCTCAACGTATATGTGGTATTAGGGTTGGCATATGGATTTGATGCCAATCCCCCCTTTTTGCCTATACCTAGGCCTTACATGTTCTCCACCAAGATGTCCAAGGGTAGGGGGTGGTTGAACCCTACTCCTAAATTGTCATATGGCATTCGGTATCTTGGTTGGCAAAGAGCAAATTTTGGGTTAGAAAAATAATTGACATTTTTAGCAAAAGGCTCTTCATCCTCGTCCTCTTGTGTGCATTGTGCAACGCCATGATCAATGCCCCCATACATAAAATTTGTCTGGTTCAGCAGGTAGCCTAGGGGAATAATAGTGCCAATGGGAAGGCAAGGTCTCCCCATGTCCTGCATGGACTCTAGTGCAAGTGTTGCTACAATATTCCACACCAGATACTCCCCTAGGTCCATATTGACTTTTTCAATGTTGATCATTGGCAGTTGAGGGGGAGGGAATGGAAGTTCTCCTTGAGTCCACTCCATGTCGAGTGGACTAGGAGCCTCGAATTCCATTCGGCTAGGCATTTCCTCCGTAGAGATAGTTGATACTGATGGCAGTGTCTCTTCCAAAGGTTTTGCCTCTTCCAGGGGTTTCTTCCCTTTGTCCTTCTATTTGGTCCCCATAGATGGTGTCGTTGGTGGAGGACCAGACGATGAGGATGAACCCAGCTGGGGTTGTAAAGAACTTGCTAACGGGGATGCCTGCAGAATCAGACCTTGTTTAGATGGATTTAATTGGAAATCCAAATGCGTCGATGGCAGGGTCAATTGCAGCATTAGCTGCATCGCATTACAATACTTGAAGGGTTCTATGTCCATCGGGACTACATGCACCTCCCCTTCAAATGCATACTTCAAACATTGGTGAGCTATCGAAGGGACACACTTCATGTCCCTGATCCATGGCTGGCCCAGCAAGATGTTGTAGGCCATCTCACCATCCAATATGTGGCATAATGTAGGTATGGTCTTTTGTCACACTTGGATTGGCAGGACTATTATGCCAACTGTCGAGCAGATTGCATCATTGAATGCTCGTAGAGTGTAGGTGGAAGCCGTGATGTGATACATGGGAAACTTCAAATGATTTAGGGCCACAGTTGTGATGATATTACTAGACGAGCCAGTGTCTATCAACACCCTCTTGTATGGGATACCATTGACCTGCGCGATAACATGTAGGGGTGGATCCGCCATGTCATTAGTCACTAATCGTAATTCATATTCTTAGAATGTGATGACCGACTCAATGCATCGCTTGACATGCCCCACGAAGTTGTTGAAAGAATTTGTCTCATGGGGCTGCAACTCGATGGTTTTCAAAATCTCCATTAGAGCTTCTCGATGGGGTGTAGATTTTTGTATAAGCTCGTATATGGAGAGCCTAGCCGATGTGGTCCTCAAAATTTGAGTGAGTTTGGTCTGAAGTGTGGCCACTGGTCTAGGCGGAGGAGGTTGTGCAAGGTGCTGTTGTGGTTGGGACATTGTTGGCACCTCTCCTACAACTATCGCAAGAGTATTCGTGCTTGGATACCTCCTGTTCTAAGTCACTATACTGATCATCCCTACATACCCCTGCATGGGGAAATTCTGTGTGACCTTGTTAACTTGTAGGGTCTTTGCCTATGGAGCATGAGCAGGCAAGGGGTCTTTGAAGACCTCCATTTGTTGATTGCTTGGTGTGACAAGATTATCCATCGCCAGTGTCTTGTTATCAATCAAGTCTTGCACCAAGCCTTTAAATTTCCAATAGGCATTTAGGTCATGTCCCTGCGGCCTATGGAACCTACAGTACAAGTCCTATCTATACCCCTTAGGCTTGGGTGCATTGGGATCTATAGTCTGAATCTCTGGTAGGTTGATCAGGTTTGCCGCTAACAAGCAGTCAAACAAGAAGTCCCTGGACTCTGTGTAGGGTGTGAATTTTCGCCTAGGGCGACGCTGCTGACCCTATTATTGCCTCTAATTTTCTCTATCATAGTTTTTGAGAGGCACTACCTGATAATTAGCCTTTTGAGGCTAAGTCGCTTGCATAGGCTTAGGGACGTTGATTGCAACTTGGTTAACTACAGCGGGTTTTTGTTGTTTGGTCCCAATTTTAGTGTTTTTAGTCCACTCTTTTTTCTTAGGTTTGGCTATCTCACCATCCTATATCTTAATATCTTCAATAATCCTGGCTTGTGCCAGAGCTTCTTCTAAGGTGGCATATTGCTGTAGCTACAATAGCATAGAGATCGATCTCAAACAAATTTTTGAGAACATCTGAGTGAGGTCGGACATAAGAGGGAGGTAGGGCAACTTCGAAAGCAAAGTCCTCCACAGATTCCCATAGACTACCATGGTCTCTTCCTCATACTGCCTGAGGCTAGCTAAGTCACTTAGTGATGCCTTATTCTTGGTATTGAAGGTGAAGCATTCGAGGAATGCATCCACTAACTGATCTAAGTTTTTGATGTTGTGCTTTGGTAATTTGGTAAACCAGTCCAAGGTAGGTCATACGAATGTGGTTATGAATGTTATTAATAACAAAGCATCATTGTCCTAAATGCCAAAGCATTGGCTCAAGAATCTCGTTACATGCTCTTGGGCATCTTCCTCACCTCTAAAGGCTGCCAACTGAAGTAGCTTAAAGTGTTTAGGGTAAGGAGGTGCTGGCACTGATGGATGCATAGGATGATTGTGAAGCTGGCGTAAAGTGGGCTTTTGGGGCCCAAAAGTTTTGGTTTCCATAGACTCTAGACGCTCTAGCAGCGCTTTATATGCATCTGAGGATTTAATCTCCTCCTCTTTGGTTTGCTCCTATTATGGGTTGTGGGAGACTTGAGGCCTCTAAAGGGGTGGCCATATGGCAACTCCTTAGCCTAGGTAGGGAGTTTTGACCCACTCATCTTCTTGCTCATACTCCTCGTAAGCTACTTGAGGAGTCTCTGGATGAGACCTATGACCTAGGGTGGGTCCCTACGGAGGATACCCATCGTTGTTCCAGGGAGTGGCCTCCTGTTTAGGTCTAGGAGGTCTCAAAGGCAGCACTTGTAAGGTCACAAGGACCTGTCTCGCACCAAGGGATTACACCTCTCATATGGTTTCACTCTTTGGGTGTGTTGGGTTGGAACCCTCTCAAGCACAGGGTTATGTAGCAGCTCATTTGTTTGGTGTTGAATGTGCTCCTTGCTAAGGTGATATAGATGCTCTAGCTACTATTGGTCTTTCTCAAGCCGCATGATCTATGCTTGGTGAACGACATGTCTGGCGACTGCTAGGTCAATTTGTTCTGCCATATTAAGCCTAGGAGGCCTAGACGCCTCTCCTATACACTTGCCTCGGTTGTGATGATCCGAGATCTCAATAGGTCACTTCCCTCTGTTGAGGTTAGCGGAATTTACCTAAGGCTCTGGCCTTAGTGGGTGATCATGGTATCTAGCTGGTGCGGAGGTGCATGGCCCCCATGCTATATATTGCTTTTGAGGAATGTAATCATTTTCCTCATGCTCTCTTTCATATGTGTGAAAGGGGCGAGCATAGTTAGCTCACCCAATTTGAAGAGCCTTGCACTCTAGGTTTTGTCTATTGGTTCTAACAATGATGGGGGGCAAAGTATGGATGCCGTAATCATGTGGCCTCTCCTCATGGATACTATGTCGCTCTAGTGCTTCATTGTGTGGTGGCCACTCATATCGAGCTTCTAAGGGAGCCTTCTTATCTATGTTGAGCACCACGTGTAAGGAATCCTCCTGAAAGGGGCTATGATGAATGGGCATGTCCCTCAAAGGGGTGCCTCTATAATCCCATTCTAAAATGGGATGATGCGGACTCTCTCGTGGGTCAGGCCACCAAGATGGTATGACCAAGTCCTTGGTGCTGTAGCGGAGGCGACTTGTGCCCCCTTGTACACTCTTCGCAGCGTCCGCCCGTGATTGGGCTTGGCTATGGGTGCACACCATGGTGGTAACTCTCTACAAGCTATGTAGGTTTTTATCTCTTTTATGATTTTTTATGCTACACTAAACAGAAAAGATCATACACACACAAGTAGTGATTATCTTGTTTAAAGATTGAACGTGTGTCCTAGACCTGGTTTAGTGTGTTTTGATTTTTGTTTTTGTTTTGTTTTTGGTTTTGATGGTCTTAAATAATGTTTAAATGCAAAATTATGGTTCTTATGACTCCCAAGAAATGGTCTCCCCTTCGATATACCATTGCAAAGATGATATACCAACCTCTTTATATACCCACCCTTACGTGAGGGAAACTATAGGTATGCGAGAGCATATGGTACATGGAACATAGGTGGTACAGAAGGGGAATCACCCTGTTTATGACACCTACCATAGAAGACTTATCCTCATGCACTACAAATCACCCCAGCTACACTCGATCAGCTTTCGTTAGGATTTACATCTAGCAATAGTTGTGATCGAGGTAATGGATGCAAAAATCAAGCCAAGGTGGTGATGAAATCCACCGTTGGTCTTGATCAAGGGCTGGGGTTTTATGACCAGCACCTTGGTTTTTAATTTGCCATGTGGTGTGTGGGGTTATTTTTATTTTGCAAAAGAAAAGAAGCAAACGACAAAAATAAAACTTTCCCTAATCAAACAAATAATCCAAAAATAGGAACACTAAAAATAGCAAATGACAGAGAAAGTGCTGAATCCTTACCTCTTCTCTGCCCATACCTTCTGATCCTGAGTCTCTGTCTTGAAAATGCATAGAGAGCAATTCATCCCTGGGTTAGACGAATAATAGAATTGGATTCATCACATTGTGGGGCGCATTCCCATTCGTCCCTGGATGAGACGAATTACAGTTCTATGTTTGCCATAGACTTGAACAAACAACAGTCCTGTGTTCCAAAAAAAAGAGATACCTGTAAACAAGGCAAATTTTGATCAGATTTTTGATCCAAAAATGTAGAGGAAATTCATCCCACCATGATCGCCACTGAAAGCATGAGGATACGGGAATAAAAAAGGAAAAACTCCAAGCACGATGCAAAAACGAAATTAAACTCAATGCTAAATACTACGAATTAAAAATGCATGAAATGGAGAAAGCATGAATTGAAACCCAAATGTAATAATAGCCCTTCTATTTTTTTGATGTATTTTGCAATTTAGTTACAATTCGCATCCTCCCTTTTCAGGGGCGAGGAGCGTTAAATTCATCTCTTAGTTACATCCATGGATCGCCTTCCTTCTTTCGCGTGCCCACATGTAATATGGGCAGACCAAAACATCATCGCTACTTGTGTCTATGAATTTTGATTCTTGGATGCTCCTTTTATATCCTGATCCTACGTTCAAAGAAACAAAAGATAGACAATAGCACCTACGGATAAAACAAAGCATGCAATCCCTAAGCCTACGATAAATGAATGAGAAAAACAAATTAAACTATGACTAAAATGAATCCAAATGCTCAAAAAATTTGATAGGAGCATTAGGACATCACTAGGAGGGCACTGCAAAAAGAATAGTTGGGAAATTCCTCACCGATTTGAATTCGCTCCGGGGCGGGATGAATTCACCTGTAACAAAATGCCGAAAAGGTATTGTCCCAAATGTCCTACCTAGGAAGCTCCAAAAGATCTAAAAATTTGGTTTTAGCTAATTGGGGGCATTTTGGGAAGACCCAGATGGTCATATTTTCCCAATTTGAAATTTGTCAATAGGAATCTGATGATACTACCTGCAAGTTAGTAAAAGCGAACGAATATAGAAACATGATCAAAATTGTTCAAAAAGAGACGAGATTTAAATGACAACCTATCTAAGCATCATAGAATTGAATGCAAAAAATTAAAATTATAGAAATAAAAAATTTCTATAGATTCCCAATCGCTCCTAAAAGGGACGATTAGGCCTGCAGCAGTGTGGGGGCGCCCGGATAGGCCACCCACCATTTGGGGCCTGATTTTGCCACAAATCCACTTGGGATGGGTCCAAAATATATTACAAGGTTTTTTCAACAAATTGGGTGGTATACTATGGTCAAATGTCAGATTTTGGGCTCAAGATTTGTCCTTCCAATAGTCACCCAATGACCTCCTCTCTAAAAGAGATCAAGGATGTGAAGGGTACAAATCACACAAGGGTGTATGGGGAAATAAAATGGCAACACTTCGTTTCTCAAAATTGCTCTTACTCTCCTCCTTGGGGTGAAAAACCCACCAATTTATAGACCTGGAGGTCTCTTGGGATGAGCATGCAGGGGCGCCACATGGCATCCATGCCCTTCTAGGGGAGGGAAAATTCCTCCCTGATTAGGGGCTTCATGACTACCCCTATAACAACCTCTAATGCTCAAAAACGCTCACCCATGCTCCCATGAAATGAAGGAGGCATTAAGTGGTGGATCCGTGCTGCCATTTGTCAAGATTTGACTTTTTGCCCATCAAACCTGCAATTCGCCCCACCCCGGAGGGAATTATGAATTCGTCCCTGAGAGGAGTGAATCCCAATTTGAATTTGTCCCTTGGTGGAACGGATGTTGAGCAAAGTGCTTGAAGGTTCCAAAATGATTTTTGACCTTCCAAAATTGCTGTGAGAGTGGTTAGGACCATTGTTTAACCTCTAGGGGCTGCCCTTGGGGCTGTGTGTGTCAATGCGATCAATGTTTGTAGTCACATAATCAGATTGGTGCTATTTTGGTGTCTACAAAAAGTTTATCTTGGAATGAACTATGGTTTAAACAAAACCATCTGTCATGGTTTCACAACTTTAACCTTCTTTCCAGCTTCGAAGCTATTCCACCATTCCAAGGCTATACCAAGCACATGGATGGTAACTCCACTATTTGGGTTACAATTGGATAATTATCTAAGGAAAATACTTGTTTCCAATTTGTACAACCATGCCTTTGCTAAAACCACCAATTGGATACCCTAATATTCTTTAGTTCCTTAGCTAAATCTACCAATATGTGAGATTTTCCTTCTTGATATTCTACAACATGATACTCCTCCTATATATACTTATAATTTTTTCTCTAAGGAACTTGATCTATAATTTATTTCCAATATTTGCTCATTTTGGTTCATTTATTTCCTTTATCATTCATTTTGTTCTTGTAGTAACCACACTACAACCAAGAGATTCTCTACCTCTTTGTATATTTCCCCAACCTTCCTTCAGGGTCTAGCTCGATACCTATTTACTATCTATAATTTAAGTACCCTCACTTGCTAGAGAATCTACTTAAAAATTGGATGCTCGAGGTACATGAGCAATATCAAATTATTTTTTAAATATTTTACCTTACTACTCAAGTAAAAAATATTTTTGGATCTCATTTTCCATTAAATTTGACTTTCTTGCAAACAGGTTTTGAATCACCTCAAACTTGAATGTGGTCAATTCCTTGGTCTTGAGCATACTCCTATCCTACTTAGCTAGTTCTAGATTTTGAGAATATCCTATTCTTCTCTTCCTTAGCCTAGATGCCAATTCTCTTTATCCCACAAAGGAGTTTGGATGAGAATGCAACATACCCAAATCTAACCATCTTGCAAAAGGGTAAGAATTGATTTATTTAATGTAGTTAAGACTCATGAAGATATATCAAATAAGATCATAGAGGTTCCACCATATTTTGAGTTCTAGATGTTGCATATATCTCTCGAGTGGACAAGAGTGATCACTCTCCCATTGTTTGATGGGGTTAACCTTCTACACTAACCATATAGCTTAAAGGATACCTTCACATGGTCTCCCCATTTACTAGCATTCTTCATTGATGGGACAACTCAACCAAAATATAAGGATTAACCCTATCTCAATACAATTGAGAAAGAGATGCTAATTCCTTCACTAAGTTTAGTTCTTTGATCTAGTATTTAGATGTAAGAACCTCTCTTCTTCCTGATGAGCTAACTTAAACTATCCATCTCATCCTAATGATAAGCTAGTTTAAGTCATTTTTCCCATCTCAATGTTGAGCTATCTTAGCTATCTATCGCATATCAATGATGAGCTAGCCTAAGTTATCTATCTCAACTCAATGTTTATATAGCTTAGCTATCTATCTCATCTTAATGATGAGCTATCTTAAACTATCTATATCAAATCAATGTTGAGCTAGCTTAGTTATTTGTCTCATCTCAATGATGAGCTAGCCTAAGATATCTATCTCATATCAATGTTGAGATAGCTCAACTATCTATCTCATATTATTCATGATTCCAATGGTTATTTATATCATCCCAAGAGCTAACTTAGATCATTAATGGTCGCCATCATATTTATATCCCATAAGGTGTCATCTCAGCTACGATTGTCATCACCTTTCTAGTAAAAGCCTAAGTCTCACTTGCCTCATTGTAAGGTGTCATCAACTTATCTACAAAGGAGTTGAGTTTAGTTGCTTAAATGTAGTCCTTTATCCTTCTGGTCTAACTTATTTCATTACCGCTTATTTGATAGTGGCTATGGTTATTTTTGCTCTATGCAATATGTTGCTCCTAAGTGCTTCCATATTATCACTCTCTTTATAATTTTGGTCACTCTTGCTTCGTGCAAGGTGCCATGACAAATTAATTTATCCTTTCTCGGATCATTTCTTAAGCAACCTTTAGCTCAACCATGGAAGATTTTAGTCTATCGCAACCTAGAGCTCTCATATCAACTATAACAAACGATTAAAAACCAACCCACTTGAGAGAGAGAATTTTTTTTTTGTGATCATGCCATATCCATTGCTCTAGCCACGCTCTATTTATATATATATTTATACACTTATAGTTCATAAACATTAATAGATGTCATTCATTACTCTTCTACGCTTCATTGTAGTAAGGATTACTAAATAATACAAGGAGAGTGCATTGCTTAATAACCATAACTAGGTTACTTCTAGTTTAACCATTTCAACACCATGATTAACACCACATACTAATCACATAATATTATTAAATAACTCATATCTAAGGTCCATGAAATTCCATGGACTTCTCCTTATTGTAGAACAAAATAACCATGATAAATTATATTTAGAAAACATTAAACACAAGTTCACAAGATGACAATAATCAATTTGTACATCACATATATGACACATCATATGTCCTAGGAAAACCCCTAAGGGAATAACCCAGCCCTAAAAAATATCCATCTTTCATGTATTGTAATTGAGTCTAATACAATCATTATAGGGATCTCTTAATTCCTTCTTCCAACATTTTAGTACAATTATGGGTAGATACGGAACTCATATTTCTTAAACCCCATACAATGAATTGATCCAATAATGTATTTTTCTCAATACATGAGGGAACCCCATAATTACCTTAGATGAAATCCACATGCATCCTCTAATGGATATATTCTTCCCTTGGTCCAAACTCAAGGGAACATCCCCTTCCTAAAAGTTTAATGTAAGCACATCAACTATCATATTGCACACATCACTCATTAGAGAGGACCTCATAATCCTATCAAAGAGACCCTATACAAGATTATCAAGTAGGGGAGTAACCTTTTCCTAATTACTCAAAGAATCTCTTAATCACTATTACATTTTAGAATGGATTATGCTATCAAACAGTACTTAGCCATGATGAATTATATTATCCACTATTACATCTCTATCACATTAAATCCAAGATATACATCAACCACTAATGTGGATTTCTACCTCACAAACCAAGTTATCCATTAACATAATTTAACTCATAAAATCAATGAAACACATTAACCACTAATGTATAATTCCATCTCATGAGCTATATAATCCACTAACATATTTCAACCCATTAAATCAAATGAAATACATTATCCACTAATTCATTATCTAATCTATGAAATACTTTATTCACTAATATATTTCAACTCATCAACCCAAAATAAATACATTATCCTCAAATGTATATTTATATCCTTTCCAAAACATAGATAAATCATTCAAATTGTCCTTTCTAAAACATACATAGATCATTTAAACTATCCTTTCCAAAATATAGACAAATCATTTAATCCATCCTTTAGCCAATCATAGATAAATCATTTAATATATCCTTTCCAATTCATAGGTAGACCATTTAATCTATCCTTCCCAAAACGTAGATAAATTATTTAATCCATATTTTATCCAATCATTGATAAAGAATTTAATATATCCTTTCCAAAATATAAGTAGATAATTTAAGAAATCCTTTCCAAAATATAAGTAGATAATTTAAGAAATCCTTTCCAAAACATAGATATATCATTTAATCTATCCTTTATCCAATCATAGATAAATCCTTTAAACTATCCTTTCCAAAACATAGACAAATCATTTAAACTATAAACCAAAGCTCTAATTAAATTCTCCACAAAATTAATTATAAACACTCAATATCACCATGAAATTATTACCAAACAAACTTGCAATTTATCCACATAATAGCCTCCAACTATAATTTGATTTCTCCACAAAATTCATATTTAGTTTTTCCAAAAATTGTCCCATGAGTAGCATTCAATTTTCCCACAAAAATGAACTAGTCAAGCATTCAATTGTTCCACAAAAATAGTCCTAAGACTAGCCTTCAATTTTCCTATAAAAATGACCTAGTCAATCATTTAATTTTTCCAAAAAATATTCCTATGAATAGCATTCAAATTTTCCAAAAAATTATTCTAAAGATGTCTTACAATTTATCTACAATATTGTTCTTACTTACATACAATTTCTCCACAAAATTTCTCTTTAGTTCACTTACAAATTTTCCATAAATTTATTTCCTAAGAATCATATAAATTTTCTACAAAATTACCTCTTATATTTTCATACAAATTTTCCTCAAATTTGACCTGTAGATTCATTTTAGGGGTTTGCTCTAAAACCACAAAACTTGGTCTATCCTTAAGTTCAAACATTGCTCTACCGTTTTCTTCTCTTATAAAGTATTTTTATTCTGCAAGACAAATACTTTCTAACCTCTAAAACTAAGGTGTTTAATTTGTGGAAGGAAAGTGGATTTAACAAAATAAAAACCCCAAAATAATAAAGGTTTAATTAGCCAAAAGGGGGTTTATTTAGAGTCAAAAAGTCAAACTAGTCAAATAGATTCCAATCAGTCTACTACCTTCAATTTTGTCAACAACTCATAGCACCATACATTTAGCACTCTAGCCTCTGCCAGGCAGTGGCCACCCTGATCCCCACCCAGTGGTCATCCTCCTTCATAAAAATCCCTCACATGATCCCATAGGAAGCATGTCGGATGAATTCTCACATAATCTACAAAAAAGGTTTGATAATCAATGTCGTCAAGCAATGGAACAAAAACCAAGAAATCTAATCATCGATGGCATCAATGAATCCAAGAATTCCACATGATAAACATGGATACGATAATGAAATCAAGGTTGTAGATGACATTCAAGGTAACAGGGGGTTTAATAAAATTTTGGAGGACTTAGCTAACTGCCTAGGTGCTTGTTTATTAGTCCATGTGCACATGGGTCTAGATAAAGGTGTAAACTTTCCCCACATAACATGTGGGATAAATCCCACTAAGCTTCCAAAAAAATATTTTCTCGTTAAGTAGACAAATTAAAACCTTGAAGGTCAATAATGAATCAAACAATAGGTCAAAACTAATGGGTTAAGGTAAAGTATCAATGTCATGCACCATAACCAGATCTAGGTGGTTCATTTTTTACCACCACTTGGCAATTGAAAGGCTATGGGAGCTTGGATCCCTTTAAGCCCTATTTTAACCTAAGCATGTCTCATATGGAAAAATACTCATGGAAGGCCATGAAGACCTTTTTCTTGAGCATGTTGGGCCATGTACAGAGCACCATGGTGAATGAGGGGGTGACTACAAAGGTCGTCAAATTTTTCTAAAACCAACATAAAGGAGCTATTAACCTCTCAAAGACCTATAATAGAATTTTAGAGTAGCAATGGGTGGATTCGACCGCCTAAAAGTATTAGTCTCTACTATATGTAACACACCATCCAAGTCTGATCAGGGAGGAGTAAAAGGACTCCTTTCAATGATGCTAACAGGGGGTTAAACATCTAAAACACCCATCAAATCTGGAAAGCAATTTCAACCAAGTCACTTCTAAGCAAGGGAATAACATGTCAATCAAATAAGACCATATTTTGAAGTAGAATGCAAGTTAAAATAGTATAAAAAATTGGTGACATCACATGTTTGAAAAGACACAATTTGCCTTTGCTTACATGTGGATTTATATCAATAAAAAACTCAATCCAAGCTACAGGAGATAAACTTGCATTCTACTTCAAAAACAAGATACAGGAGATAAACTTGTTTCAGACATTGCTTACATGTGGATTTATATCAATAACAAACTCAATCCAAGCAACATGATAATAATTGGAGAAATTTCAATAAGAAAAGGCAAAAATATCCAATATGAGTTTAGTCTAAAAACACACACACGATGAATACAACACTTCAAAAGATTGAAATCAAATTATATATTGCTCCTAGATATGGTTTAAAACATCCAAAATTAAACTCATAAGGAGGGGGTGTTATGATGGTCTTAAATTCCAATATTTAAATCATTCTTCAAACCACCAATATATGTATTCATCAGAGCTTTTAAATGAAGGAAGATAGACGTATGATCTTAGCTTCCAATATTTAAATCATTCTTCAAACTCTGAATATATGCATTCAATAGAACTTTTAAATGAAGGAAGACAAACCCAATGCTTTATAAGAATTGAAAGAGATACTTATTTGAGATCTAAGGATATTTTTATTTACCCATCAAAGTATCAACAAAGAAAGATAAAATCTTAATATCTCCAACCTATAACTCTTGAATGGATTGTTTTCTTCTTGAACTTTTGCCTCCTTCCACAAATGCCTTCCCTTTCCTCCTCCATTTCTCCCTTTTTTTTTTTGAAAACCCCCTTTAGTATAATAGCCCCTCCTATAGGTCACCCTCCCTCTTTCCAAGGAGACCAACATTATTTTCAAGTTGGTATAGGGGCCAAAACCTCATTAAGGTCAACCCCCTTGTTTAGTCCAGCTGACAAGAGGGTAGTCATTTCTTTCACCAAAATAGCCATTTTTTAAAAGAAGACTGCACATTTGCCTCATATGGAAATTCAAAGGAGGTTCTTAAATAAATAAAAACATATTAAATATTCATGATCTTGCCACTTTAAATTAGAGCAATCATGTGCATGAAATAATTATTAATTAAAACCCTTTTGCTTATTTAAATTAAAAGCAACATTAAATCAAATATCATATTGCTAGTTTAATGCATTCTAATGGTTAATTATTTTATTTAAACCATTATATTCAAGAGGATATATTAAAAAAATTTCTTGTTACATAATTAAAGGCATTTCATCAATATGGATAATAAATTGTAGCCTTCCAATATAAATGATTAGTCAATTGAATTAAAAACCATTGCAATATTTTCCATTGTTCAACTTCATTGTTGATCAATTAAAAGCATCATCAAAGCTATTGTTATATTGATAGCTCGACATTGTCCACCTAAAAACATGGTTAGCCTTGCAAAATTATAAGTACATAGCGACATCATAGACATAAATCACAATCAAATGTTGCATCATATCCATGCATAACTATAACACCAACAATGTTAGACATTTAAAGTAATATATCCAATTATATTGTTTCCTCCATAAGGGTCCTACGGGGTGGGTTGTGACAATATTGGAGATAAAGCTCCATAATATAAAACTTGATCTTGGTGTAATATTTGATTATTTATGAATATAATAGTGATATTTCTTATAGTCAATATTTTATGTTACTATGTGAATGCATTTTATGTGATTGATATTAGATATTGGGATATTGACCTATGAGATAATCTAGCAGAATTGCCATTAGCCCTTTAGGACACAGTGGGACCTAATATCCATCAAGATTACATTAAAGTCCTCAAAACTAAATCATTGGTATAGATGATCAATAGAGGTAATATCAAGATCATGCCCAAAGATAAGGATCCTGAGGATATTTGTAACTAGAGACCTATCACTTTACTCAATGTCTCCTAAAGATCATTGCTAAAGCCCTTGCTCTAAGGTTGAAAAATATTTTATCTATCATCATCTGATGAAAGTAAACTGGCTTCATCAAGGAAAAATACATTCTAAATAACATAATTGTTGTTTGGGAAGGGATGGAATCAACAAGATAATCTCAGCAGAAATCCATGTTCCTCAAAATTGATTTTTCCAATGCTTGTGATAGGATTAAGTGGCCCTACATCCTAGCCATGCTTCAAGTTTTAGGGTTTAGCCCTACTTTCTTTCACACTTTGAAATTGATTTTTATAGATGCTTCATCTTTCATTACTATTAATGGCTAATAGTCATCCTCTTTTGGTTTGTACAAATCCTTTTAGTAAGGCTACCCTCTTATCTTAGATTTATATATCTTATAAACAAAAGGATTCAACTATCTCCTTGTTGATGTTTATGTTAAGGGTTAGGTGCAAGGTATATAATTATCCGACATCTCTTGGTAGCTTGTTAATGGACACATTGTCGATGACTTAGTCTTACCCTAATTGAAGAGGAGGATAAAGTGGATCAAAACCTCCGATGTTTGGACACTTTTTGTCTAGCATCTGGATCTAGTATTCAAAGGTCAAAAACTTAGTGCTATAGGAAAATATTATTCAATCGATGTGGTTGGAATTGTATTCAACATGGAAAAATATTTTGATTCCCTTGAATTGCTTTACCTTTTAGTGCTCCTCATTTTCCCTCAAGAAATATGTCCTTGATAGAGTGGGAAAGAAACTTCATAAATAACTTTTCAAACCTCTTTCTTTAGTAGGGAAATTCTAGGTCTGCTCTAAGATTATAGTTGTCAATCATGTCTATTATTCTTCATATTGAACATCCTCCAAAACATCTTACCAAAAAATGAAGAAACTTCTCCAAGATTATATGTGGACCTCTTCAAAAGAGAGAAAAGTCTTCCATAAAGTAGCCTGGAAATTTTACTTTCTCCCTAAGGATTATGGTGGGTTAGATCTTTTGAAAACCTTTCATCAAGGTATAAGTTTGTGTGCAAAATGATTAATTAGAGCTATTCAAGGCAATAAGGCTTGGAAAATTTTACTTTCAAACTATATAGCCTATAGCTTCCCTTAAGGGAGAAAAGCTTGGAAAAGGTTTGGACTCCAGTTCATCCTGGTGATGAAGGTGCTCGTTCAAATTCTGGGCACTTTTATTCAGACCCTAGCTTTATTGGAATGACAACAACTTCATCAAAGGTCTTTCCATAAACTAGTAATCAATTTTTTGGTCCCTCATTTTTAATCGTCAGAACTATCCATTAGCTAAATTTCCTTGGATTTGAGCCCTACTTTTCTACCACAAAGGCATGAATTTCATCTCTAACATATTTTCCAAACAAGTCAAAAATTACCTTTCATGGGAAGAGACCAAATCTTTGTTTCACCTCTCTAAAGTAGACAAGGAGCCATTCCAAGTAATCAAAGACATTGTCTTACTAAAAATGCTTCACAAAATTGGGATTAGGAGCTTTCGTCCATGGTGGAAAGATTGGAAGTGTTACCTAGACACTCCATTAAGGAGTTACAAGCCCTGCAAAAGGTATTCATGGCTCTCACTCATCTTCCAATGGTTCCAAAGTTGAATAAACATTGTAAAATGTAATCAAACTGAATTAAATAGCAAAATTGCTTTTTTCTCTACTTGGGATGCAGTTTTGAAGCCTAAATAATGCAAGAGCCTATCTTTAGAGGGTTTTTTTAAAAGAAGTTTTAAAGTAGTTTTTTAATTACTAAAAATGGAATTATTTGATGCAAAATATAATTTTTCGAAAATGGTAATTATTAAAAATGAAAACTTTTTATGAAAAAATAATTTGCCAAAAATAATAATTATTTAAAAAGCATTTTTTGGTGGAAAAATAAATTTACCAAAAATAGTAATTTTCATTTTTTATTTTTAGTGTTTTCTTTTAGGGCTTCAAGTTTTAGTGTTTTCTTTTAGGGTTTCTTTGGGGATATATATTCCCTTGGTATTGCATTGTGAAAGGGGAAGTGAATCCAAGAATGATAATAGAAAATATTTATTGATTCATTTCCATGATTTGTAGTTTTTATGTGAATTGAGGGTTTTTATGATTATTTTCATTTATCACAGTTTTTTGTAAATAGAGGGTTTTGCATATTATTTTCATTTATCATAGTTTTTATGTAATAGAAGGTATTATGTTTTGACCTATTGCAGTTGGATTTACATCATTTGGTATCAGAGCAAGTTGGATCTTGTTGGGAGGAGTAAAGAGAAAAAGAGAGGAGAGCAAAGAGGCTCAAAAAAAAAATTAGCACTCTGTGCAGTGCTTGCAGAAGGTTTGTAAAATCTTGGAGACATAAATTGGCACTCTATGTGAGTGCTTGCAGGTTTTTTTCATATAAAATCCTTAGAGAAAGAGATTGGCACTTTGTGTAGTGCTTGTAGAAGGTGTGTGAAACCTTGGAGAAATAAATTGGTACTTTGTGTAAGTTCTTGGAGGAGGTTTTTTTATATAAAACCTTAGAAGAAGGAATTGGCACTTTGTGTAGTGCTTGCAAAAGGTTTATAAAACCTTAAAGAAATAAATTGGCACTTTGTGTAGTGCTTGCAGGAGGTTTTTTTTAATTAAAAACCTCAGAGGGAAGAATTGGCACTTTGTGTAGTGCTTGCAGGAGGTTTGCTATTTTAAAACCTCAAAGGAATAAATTGGCACTATGTGTAGTGCTTGTAGGAGGTTTGAGATATAAAACCTCAAGAGAAGATTGGTACTTTGAGGAGTACTTGCAGATGTGTGGCACTCTATGAAGAGCGATTATGAGTTTGATCGGAGGAACTCACAGGAGCAGAGTTCTTTTCAACCAAAGGAGAATGATGCAAGAGCCTATCTTTAGAGGGTTTTTTTAAAAGAAGTTTTAAAGTAGTTTTTTTATTACTCAAAATGGAATTATTTGACGCAAAATATAATTTTCTGAAAATGGTAATTATTAAAAATGACAAATTTTTATGAAAAAATAATTTGCCGAAAATAGTAATTACTTAAAAAGGTATTTTTTGGTGGAAAAATCAATTTTTCAAAAATAGTAATTTTTTTTTTAATTTTTAGGGTTTTAAGCTTTAGGGTTTTCTTTTAGGGCTTCAAGTTTTAGGGTTTCTTTGGGGATATATATTCCCTTGGTATTGCATTGTAAAAGAGGAAGTGAATCCAAAAATGATAATAAAAAATGTTTATTGATTTATTTCCATGATTTGTAGTTTTTATGTGAATAGAGGGTTTTTATGATTATTTTCATTTATCACAATTTTGATGTAAATGGAGGGTTTTGCATATTATTTTTATTTATCATAGTTTTTATGTAATGGGAAGTATTATTTTTTGACCTCTTGCAATGGGATTTACATCACTAAAGTGGGTCACTTTGTCTAGTGTCTCCTTTTTCAAGGGTTATCTGTAGGAGAGCACCTAGTCTGCTTAGGAATGACTATTCCCAAGTGTCCTTTATCATAGGGAGTCCACTAAACACTTGTTCTAGCATTATTCCAAACCCTAGGTAACCTGGGCTTGGATTCATGTTTTCTTCAAACCATTTAGGCCTGGGCCATTCTCATAGCACATGATATTTTTTTGGATACAACCAACATGCTAGCGAACATTGAGCAAATATGACATAATTATAGTGTTGAAATATTTTTTAACATTTGGAAAAATCACAATACTACTATTTTTCCTAAACAACAAGCTTCTAATGATTTTCTAGTTAATTTCAAAGCTCTAATTTGATTTAATGCTTTACTTCAGTTCAAACTCAAGCCAATAAGGTTACCCTTAAGGTCCAACATTTGTTGATTCTTCTATATCATTAGACAAATGTTTCCTGGCTCGTGTCACACTGTTTGTCCCAATAGAGAAATTCCTTGTCCTAGTAGAGAGTTCGAGGCTGAAAGAGGTCTCGAGGATGGGCTTCAACTTGACACAGTCTTAGACCCCAAGAGCACTACAACAGAGGTGGTTTCAACTCTCTGTCAGATCCCTCTCCTCCCATTCCAAGATTAAGGTTTTTCGATAGGGTGAGCAAACTTCTTCAACGCTTCACTTCAAACAACTAAAAACATTCTCGAGTAACAAGGTGATGGTTCTATTTGGGAGCCCAAAACTCAACCTACATACTGGTTAGGGCAATCCAATGGATTAAAAACCCCTCTTCTATTGGAACTACTCCCATATATTAACATTATGTCAAGACCAATAAATTTTAAAATAATTTTTTTTTTTTTTGGTTACTATCTCAATACTAATAAGTTTTAAAATACTTTTACACCATAAGTCACTTTCCATAAAAAAAATATTATGCCTAACCATACAAAGCTAAGGTCCCATAAACCGCCGAGGTTTATAAAATTTTAGAAATAGAAGTCAAAAAGCCTAGACGGGAAAAACTCTAGCAATCTCCTTAACTATAACAAGCAACCTATGACAATGTTCGAGATTTTGTTCCTTTGACTGCATGTTGTTCATTCCAAATCTATTTTCTAAAGTAGAAAAATATTCTTAAGGCGGACGGCGGCCATGCTACGCTTTGGATGGATCCGTCTACGAAACGGAGCATATTTCTGCGGTGAAATTGGCCATCTGGTTGGAGTGGGTGCCGGACTTGTCAGTTTCTGCTTATTCTTTTTAGGCAATTGTTATCAATTTGTTTGTCTTTTGCGCCAGCCCCCCGCATCCTGACGTAGATTGGAAATGAACATTACCTGCAACAGATTTTTTTTAACTTTAGTTAGGAAAGTTATGAATTTTTTATAGAAAGTTTATGGAATCAAACTATGGAGTATTTTTTTAGGTAAAAATAAAGTTAAGGATTCTTTATAAAAAGTTTATACTCTATGGAGTAAAAATAAGATAACTCCAGTCTTTTTAACTTTTTGGTAGGTAAAAATCAGGCCAATAAAATTTGGATTGTCTATGAATTATCTATAAAATCAAACTATGAATTATCTATAAAATCAAACTAGGATAAACAGGACAACCTATTGAAAAATATTCTACCACTAACCTATCTTTTCAAAGCCACAACAAACCTATCTTTTTCTTACCGGCAAATGTTGAATTTTATTGTGGCAAGTTCTGTAAATGCTTTATACGCGTGGGAAGAGAAATCGAAATCGAAACTCCTACCCGATACGCTCTTGAGTTCTTGTCCTTGTCGAATGTGCGCACCAACGCAGCACACAACGATTTGGTTGGAATCCTACGCGCGCATACCATTATATATCATCAAGTTACAATCCATTCTGCAATCTAATCTTATGCACGGATCTGCGTACAACGATATTGAGATTCCAAGTGAAAATGATTATCCCAATCGAATGCGAAAACGAGAAGGAAAACATGAGGGTGTCGTTTGGGATCTTCAAGCCTGAGGAGGGCTGCGATATTGAGGATGCCCTCTCCCACATGGCAGGAGTGGCCGCCATACTTGAAAACATCCGCCACATCAACGTCGCCATTCTTAAATTCCTCGACCATTCATGGGTACGCTTCTGTTTAATTCTCCATGGCCATTCGAAAACAACAAGGTAATTCCTTTGTTTTAACTGTACGCATCTTTATTTATTTATCTTTGTTTTAATTTTGCGTTTTTTTTTATATATAGAAAACCTGGCAAGGTCTTATGTGCAAGAATATCTAGTCTCGAATTCGTTTGTTTGATTTTTCTTCATTAGAAAACAATAGATTTGTTCGGTTTTCTAGGCTGAATACAACACTTCAAAGGCTTGAAATCAAATTAAATATCACTCCCAGGGATGGCTTAAAACATCCATTATTAAACTCATAGGGAGGGGGTGTGATGATGCTCTTAGCTTCCAATATTTAAATCATTCTTCAATCCCCCGATATATGCATTCAACAAAGGTTTTAAATGAAGGAAGACAAACGTATGATCTTAGCTTCCAATATTTAAATCATTCTTCAAACTCCCACTATATGCATTCAATAGAGCTTTTAAATGAAGCAAGACAAACGCAATGCTTTATAAACGCAATGCTTTATAAGAATTAAAGGAGGAACTTCTTTAAGAGCTCACGAGATTCTTATTTACCCATAGAAGTATAAGCAAGACAAAAATATAATATCTCCCAAACTATAAACCTTGAATGGATTGTTTTTTTCTTGTATTTATACTTCCTTTCATGAATGCGTGACCCTTCCTTCTCCATTCCTCCGTATTTAAAAAAAAAAAACCACCTTCAAGGATAATAGCCCCTCCTCCAAGTCATCCCTCCTTATACCAAAATTTTTTTCAAGGTGAAGGCAAAATCTCGTTAAGATCAATCCTTTTGTTCAGTCTAAGTTAACAAGAGATCAGTTATTTCTTTCACAAAAATAGTTATTTTTTAAAGAGAAGACTGCACATTTGCTTCATAATGAAAGTTAAAGAAAGTTTTTAAATACATATTAAATATTCATGATCATATCATATTAAATGAGAGTCATCACGCCCATGAACTAATTATTAATTAAACCTTTTTTTCTTAATTAAATAAAAAGTAACATTAAATTAAATATCAAATTGTTATTTTAATGCATTTTAATGGTTAATAATTTTATTTTAACCATTATAGTCAAGAGGAAATATTAAACATTTTTCTTGTTACACAATTTAAGGTATTTCATCAAGGTGGATAATAAATTGTAGTCTCATTACAAGCTTTCCCATTATTCAGCTCCTTTTCTTTAAAATAAGTTTTAAAGTAGTTTTTTTATTACTCAAAATGGAATTATTTGACGCAAAATATAATTTTTTGAAAATGGTAATTATTAAAAACGACAAATTTTTATGAAAAAATAATTTGCTGAATATAGTAATTACTTAAAAAGTTATTTTTAGTGGAAAAATCAATTTGTCGAAAATACTTTTTTTATTTTTATTTTTAGTGTTTTAAGCTTTAGGGTTTTCTTTTAGGGATTCAAGTTTTAGGGTTTCTTTGGTGATATATATTCCCTTGGTATTGCATTGTGAAAGGGGAAGTGAATCCAAAAATGATAATAAAAAATGTTTATTGATTCATTTCCATGATTTGTAGTTTTTATGTGAATGGAGGGGTTTTATGATTATTTTCATTTATCACATTTTTGATGTAAATGGAGGGTTTTGCATATTATTTTCATTTATCATAGTTTTTATGTAATGGAAGGTATTATGTTTTGACCTCTTGCAGTTGGATTTACATCACTAAAGTGGTTCACTTTGTCTAGTGTCTCCTTTTTCAAGGGTTATTTGTAGGAGAGTACCTAGTCTGCTTAGGAATGACTATTCCCAAGTGTCCTTTTAGTTATCATAGGGAGTCCACTAAACACTTGTTCTAGCATTGTTCCAAACCCTAGGTAACCTGGGCTTGGATTCATGTTTTCTTCAAACCATTTAGGCATGGGCCATTCTCATAGCACATGATATTTTTTTGGATACAACCAACATTCTAGCGAACATTGAACAAATATGACATAATTATAGAGTTGAAATATTTTTTAAAATTTGGAAAAATCACAATACTACTATTTTTCCTAAACAACAAGCTTCTAATGATTTTCTAGTTAATTTCAAAGCTCTAATTTGATTTTATGTTTTGCTTCAGTTCAAACTCAAGCCAACAAGGTTACCCTTAAGGTCCAACAATTTTTTATTCTTCTATATCATTAGACAAATGTTCCCTGGCTCGTGTCACACTATTTTTCCCAATAGAGAAATTCCTTGTCCTAGTAGAGAGTTTGAGGTTGAAAGAGGTCTCGAGGATGGACTTCAACTTGACACAGTCTTAGACCCCAAGAGCACTACAAAAGAGGTGGTTTCAACTCTCTGTCAGATCCCTCTCCTCCCATTCCAAGATTAAGGTTTTTCGATAGGGTGAGAAAACTTCTTCAATGCTCCACTTCAAACAACTAAAAACATTCTTGAGTAACAAGGTGATGGTTCTATTTGGGAGCCCAAAAATCAAACTACATATTGGTTAGGGCAATCCAATGGATTAAAAACCCCTCCTTCTATTGGAACTACTCCCATATATTAACATTATGTCAAGACCAATAAATTTTAATGTTGGATGAGAATGCAACATACCCAAATTTAACCATCTTGGAAAAGGGTAAGAATTGGTTTCTTTAATGTAGTTAATACTCGTTAAGATATGCCAAATAAGATCATAGAGGTTCCACCATATTTTGAGTTCTAGATGATGCATATATCTCTCGAGTGGATAAGAGTGATCACTCTCCCATTCTTTGATGGGGTTAACCTTGTACACAAACCATATAGCTTAAAGGATACCTTCACATGGTCTCCCCATTTCCTAGCATTCTTCATTGATTGGACAACTCAACCAAAATGTAAGGATTAACCCTGTCTCAATACAATTGAGAAAGAGATGCTAATTCCTTCACTAAGTTTAGTTCTTCGATCTAGTATTTAGATGTAAGAACCTCTCTTCTTCCTAATGAGCTAACTTAAACTATCCATCTCATCCTAATTATAAGCTAGTTTAAGTCATTTTTCCCATCTCAATGTTGAGCTAGCTTAGCTATATATCGCATATCAATGATGAGCTAGCCTAAGTTATCTATCTCAACTCAATGTTTATCTAGCTTAGCTATCTATCTCATCTCAATGATGAGCTATCTTAAACTATCTATATCAAATCAATGTTGAGCTAACTTAGTTATTTATCTCATCTCAATGATGAGCTAGCCTAAGATATCTATCTCATATCAATGTTGAGATAGCCCAGCTCTCTATCTCATATTATTCATGATTCCAATGGTTATTTATATCATCCCAAGAGATAACTTAGATCATTAATGGTCGTCATCATATTTATATCCCATAAGGTGCCATCTTAGCTACGACTGTCATCACCTTTCTAGTAAAAGCCTAGGTCTCACTTGCCTTATTGTAAGGTGTCATCCACTTATCTACAAAAGAGTTGAGTTTAGTTGCTTAAATGTAGTCCTTTATCCTTTTGGTCTAACTTATTTCATTACCACTTATTTGATAGTGGCTATGGCTATTTTTGCTCTATACAAGATGTTGCTCCTAAGTGCTTACATATTATCACTCTCTTTATAATTTTGGTCACTCTTTCTTCGTGCAATGTGCCATGTCAAATTAATTTATCCTTCCTTGAATCATTTCTTAAGCAACCTTTAGCTCAACCATGGAATATTTTAGTCTATCGCAACCTAGAGCTCTCATATCAACTATAACAACCAATTAAAAACCAACCCACTTGAGAGAGAGAATTTTTTTTTGTGATCATGCTATCTCCATTGCTCTAGCCACACTCTATTTATATAGACATTTATAAACTTCTAGTTCATAAACATTAATAGATGTCATTCATTACTCTTCTATGCTTCATTGTAGTAAGGACTATTCAATAATACAAGGAGTGTGCATTGTTTAATCACCATAACTAGGTTACTTCTAGTTTAACCATTTCAACACCATGATTAACACCACATACTAATCACATAATATTATTAAAGAACTCATATCTAAGGTCCATGAAATTCCATGGACTTCTCCTTAATGTAGAAGAACATAACCATGATAAATTATATTTAGAAAATATTAAACACAAGTTCACAAGATGACAATAATCAATTTGCACATCACATTTATGACACATCATATGTCCTAGGAAAACCCATAAGGGAATAACATAGCCCTAAAAAATATCCATATTTCATGTATTGCAATTGAGTATAATACAATCATTCTAGGGATCTCTTGATTCCTCTTTCCAACATTTTAGTACAATTATGGGTAGATAAGGAACTCATATTTCTTAAACCCCATACAATGAATTGATCCAATAATGTATTTTTCTCAATACATGAGGGAACCCCATAATTACCTTAGATGAAATCCACATGCATCCTCTAATGGATATCTTCTTCCCTTGGTCCAAACTCAAGGGAACATCCCCTTCCTAAGATTTCAATGTGAGCACATCAACTATCATATTGCACACATCACTCATTAGAGAGGACCTCATAATCCTCTCAAAGAGACCCTATACAAGATTATCAAGTAGGGGAGTAACCTTTTCCTAATTACTCAAAGCATATTTTAATCACTATTACATTTTAGAATGGATTATGCTATCAAACAGTACTTATCCATGATGAATTATATTATCCACTAATACATCTCTATCACATTAAATCCAAGATATACATCAACCACTAATGTGGATTTCTACCTCACAAACCAAGCTATCCATTAACATAATTTAACTCATAAAATCAATGAAACACATTAACCACTAATGTATAATTCCATATCATGAGCTATATAATCCACTAACATATTTCAACCCATTAAATCAAATGAAATACATTATCCACTAATTCATTCTCTAACCTATGAAATACTTTATCCACTAATTATATTTCAACTCATCAACCCAAAATAAATACATTATCCTCAAATGTATATTTATATCCTTTCCAAAACATAGATAAATCATTCAAATTTTCCTTTCTAAAACATACATAGATCATTTAAACTATCCTTTCCAAAATATAGACAAATCATTTAATCCATCCTTTAGCCAATCATAGATAAATCATTTAATATATCCTTTCCAATTCATAGGTAGACCATTTAATCTATCCTTCCCAAAACGTAGATAAATCATTTAATCCATATTTTATCCAATCATAGATAAAGAATTTAATATATCCTTTCCAAAATATAAGTAGATCATTTAAGCTATGCTTTCCAAAACATAGATAGATCATTTAATCTATCCTTTATCCAATCATAGATAAATCCTTTAAACTATCCTTTCCAAAACATAGACATTTAAACTATAAACCAAAGCTCTAATTAAATTCTCCACAAAATTAATTATAAACACTCAATATCACCATGAAATTATTACCAAACAAACTTGCAATTTATCCACATAATAGCCTCCAACTATAATTTGATTTCTCCACAAAATTCATATTTAGTTTTTCCAAAAATTGTCCCATGAGTGGCATTCAATTTTCCCACAAAAATGACCTAGTCAAGCATTCAATTGTTCCACAAAAATAGTCCTATGACTAGCGTTCAATTTTCCTATAAAAATGACCTAGTCAATCATTTAATTTTTCCACAAAATAGTCCTATGAATAACATTCAATTTTTCCAAAAAATTATTCTAAAGATGTCTTACAATTTATCTACAATATTGTTCTTACTTACATACAATTTCTCCACAAAATTTCTCTTTAGTTCACTTACAAATTTTCCATAAATTTATTTCCTAAGAATCATATAAATTTTCTACAAATTTACCCCTTATATTTTCATACAAATTTTCCTCAAATTTGACTTGTAGATTCATTTTAGAGGTTTGCTCTAAAACCACAAAACTTGGTCTATCCTTAAGTTCAAACATTGCTCTACCATTTTCTTCTCTTATAAAGTATTTTTATTCTGCAAGACAAATACTTTCTAACCTCTATAACTAAGGTGTTTAATTTGTGGAAGGAAAGTGGATTTAACAAAATAAAAACCCCAAAATAATAAATGTTTAATTAGCCAAAAGGGGGTTTATTTAGAGTCAAAAATTCAAACTAGTCAAATAGATTCCAATCAGTCTACTACCTTCAATTTTGTCAACAACTCATAGCACCATACATTTAGCACTCTAGCCTCTGCCAGGAAGTGGCCACCCTGATCCCCACCTAGTGGTCATCCTCCTTCATAAAAATCCCTCACATGATCCCATAGGAAGCATTTCGGATGAATTCTCACATAATCTACAAAAACGGTTTGATAATCGATGTCGTCAAGCAATGGAACAACAACCAAGAAATATAATCATCGATGGCATCAATGAATCCAAGAATTCCACATGATAAACATGGATACGATAATGAAATCAAGGTTGTATATGAAATTCAAGGTAACAGGGGGTTTACTAAACTTTTGCAGGACTTAGCCAAGTACCTAGGTGCTTGGCTATTAGGCCATGTGCACATGGGTCTAAGAAAAGAAGTTGTAAACTTTCCCCACATAACATGTGGGATAAATCCCACTAAGCTTCCAAAAAAATATTTTTTAGTTAAGTAGCCAAATTAAAACCTTAAAGGTCAACAATGAATCAAAAAATAGGTCAAAACTAATGGGTTAAGGTAAAGTATCAATGTCATGCACCATAACTAGATCTAGGTGGCTACCAAGTGGTTCATTTTTTACCACCACTTGGAAATTGAAAGGCTATGGGATCTTGGATCCCTTTAAGACATATTTTAGCCTAAGCATGTCTCATATGGAAAAATGCTCATGGGAGGCCACAAAGACCTTTTTCCTGAGCATGTTGGGCCATGTATAGAGCACCATGGTGGATGAGGGGGTTACTACAAAGGTCGTCAAATTTTTCTAAAACCAACATAAAGGAGCTATTAACCTCTCAAAGACCTATAATAGATTTTTAGAGTAGCAATGGGTGGATTCGACCGCCTGAAAGTATTAGTCTCTACTATATGTGACACACCATCCAAGTCTGAAAAGGGAGGAGGAAAAGGACTCCTTTCAATGATGCTAACAGGGGGTTAAACATCTAAAACACCCATCAAATTTGGAAAGCAATTTCAACCAAGTCACTTCTAAGCAAGGGAATAGCATGTCAATAAAATAAGACCATATTTTGAAGTAGAATGCAAGTTAAAATAGTATAAAAAATTGGTGACATCGCTTGTTTGAAAAGACACAATTTGCCTTTGCTTACATGTGGATTTATATCAATAACAAACTCAATCCAAGCTACAAGAGATAAAATTGCATTCTACTTCAAAAACAAGATACAGGAGATAAACTTGTTTCAGACATTGCTTACATGTGGATTTATATCAATAAAAAACTCAATCCAAGAAACATGATAATAATTGGAGAAATTTCAATAAGCAAAGGCAAAAATATCCATTATGTGTTTTAGTCTAAAAACAGACACACATGATGAATACAACACTTAAAAAACATCAAACATGCCGAAAATGGTAATTACTAAAAACATCAAATTTTTTATAAAAAAATAATTTTCCGAAAATAGTAATTACTTAAAAAAACATTTTTTGGTGGAAAAATAAATTTACTGAAAATAGTAATTTTTATTTTTTATTTTTAGAGTTTTCTTTTAGGGCTTCAAGTTTTAGGGTTTCTTTGGGGATATATATTCCCTTAGTATTGCATTGTGAAAGGGGAAGTGAATCCAAGAATGATAACAGAAAATATTTATTGATTCATTTCTATGATTTGTAGTTTTTATGTGAATGAAGGGTTTTGATGATTATTTTCATTTATCACAGTTTTTATGTAATGGGAGGTATTATGTTTTGACCTGTTGCAGTTGGATTTACATCATTTGGTATCAGAGCAAGTTGGATCTTGTTGGGAGGAGAAAAGAGAAAAGGAGAGGAGAGCAAAGAGGCTGAAAAAAAAAAAAATAGCACTCTTTATAGTGCTTGTAGAAGGTTTGTAAAATCTTGGAGACAGAAATTGGCACTCTGTGTAAGTGCTTGTAGGTTTTTTTATGTAAAATCCTTAGAGAAAGAGATTGAAACTTTATGTAGTGCTTGCAGAAGGTGTGTGAAACCTTAGAGAAATAAGTTGGCACTTTGTGTAAGTGCTTGGAGGAGGTTTTTTTATATAAAACCTTAAAGAAATAAATTGGAAAATTTTACTTTCAAACTATATAGCCTATAGCTTCCCTTAAGGGAGAAAATCTTGGAAAAGGTTTGGACTCCACTTCATCCTGGTGATGAAGGTGCTCGTTCAAATTTTGGGCACTTTTATTCAGACCCTAGCTTTATTGGAATGACAACAACTTCATCAAAGGGCTTTCCATAAACTAGTAATCAATTTTTTGGTCCCTAATTTTTACTCATCAGAACTATCCATTAGCTAAATTTCCTTGGATTTGAGCCCTACTTTTCTACCACAAGCGCATGAAGGTCATCTCTAACATATTTTCCAAACAAATCAAAAATTACTTTTCATGGGAAGAGACCAAATATTTGTTTCACCTCTCTAAAGTAGACAAGGAGCCATTCCAAGTAATCAAAGACATTGTCTTACTAAAAATGCTACACAAAATTGGGATTAGGAGCTTTTGCCCATGGTGGAAAGATTGGAAGTGTTACCTAGACACTCCATTAAGGAGTTACAAGCCTTGCAAAAGGTATTCATGGCTCTCACTCATCTTCCAATGGTTCCAAAGTTGAATAAACATTGTAAAATCTAATAAGCTAGAATTAAATAGCAAAAATGTTTTTTTCTCTACTTGGGATGCAGTTTTGAAGCCTAAATAATGTAGGAGCCTATCTTTAGAGGGTTTTTTTTAAAGAAGTTTTAAAGTAGTTTTTTTATTACTCAAAATGGAATTATTTGATGCAAAATATAATTTTTCGAAAATGGTAATTACTAAAAACAACAAATTTTTATGAAAAAATAATTTGTCAAAAATAGTAATTACTTAAAAAATCATTTTTTGGTGGAAAAATAAATTTACCAAAAATAGTAATTTTTTTATTTTATTTTAAAGGTTTTCTTTTAGGGTTTGCTTTTAAGGTTTCTTTGGAGATATATATTCCCTTGGTATTGCATTGTGAAAGGGGAAGTGAATCCAAGAATGATAATAGAAAATATTTATTGATTCATTTCCATGATTTGTAGTTTTTATGTGAATGGAGGATTTTTATGATTATTTTCATTTATCACAGTTTTTATGTAAATGGAGGGTTTTGCATATCATTTTCATTTATCACAGTTTTTATGTAATGGAAGGTATTATGTTTTGACCTGTTGCAGTTGGATTTACATCATTTGATATCAGAGCAAGTTGGATCTTGTTGGGAGGAGAAAAGAGAAAATGAGAGGAGAGCAAAGAGGCTCAAAAAAAAAATTAGCACTCTGTGCAGTGCTTGCAGAAGGTTTGTAAAATCTTGAAGACAAAAATTGGCACTCTATGTAAGTGCTTTCAGGTTTTTTTATGTAAAATCCTTAGATAAAGAGATTGACACTTTGTGTAGTGCTTGCAGAAGGTGTGTGAAACCTTGGAGAAATAAATTAGCACTTTGTGTAAGTTCCTGGAGGATATTTTTTTATATAAAACATTAAAAAAAAGAATTGACACTTTGTGTAGAGCTTGCAGGAGGTTTTTTTTATTAAAAACCTCAGAGAGAAGAATTGAAACTTTGTGTAGTGCTTGTAGGAGGTTTGCTATTTTAAAACCTCGAAGGAATAAATTGGTACTATGTTTAGTGCTTGCAGGAGGTTTGAGATATAAAACCTCAGGAGGATATTGGTACTTTGAGGAGTACTTGCAGATGTGTGGCACTCTATGAAGAGCGATTATGAGTTTGATCAGAGGAACTCACAGGAGCAAAGTTATTTTCAACCAAAGAAGAATGATGTAGGAGCCTATATTTAGAGGGTTTTTTTAAAAGAAGTTTTAAAGTAGTTTTTTTATTACTCAAAATGGAATTATTTGACACAAAATATAATTTGCTGAAAATGGTAATTATTTTTTTTGAAAATTTTGAAAAAATTTGTATTAAAACAAAGAACAATTACAATTTGGGAAGAGACACTTCCCAGCAGAAATCAAAGAGAACACATGCTTACAATAGTAAAAGAAGATTTGCAATGGAGCCAAATCTCTTGAACCATTAACTAGCTAACAGGGGGATCGACATGATCAATTGATGCAACTAGTCGTGAAATTGTGACCCTCTTTCCTTCTTCTCCTTTGGACGTGAAAATGCAACATGTCACGATATCGCGACACTTTTATCCTTTGGCCGCAAAAATGCAACATGTCGCGATATCGCAACACTTTTCTCATTTTGCCGCGAAAATACATCTCGTGATATCGTGACACTTTTCTCCTTTGGCCATGAAAATGCAACATGTTGCGATATCACGACACTTTTCTCCTTTGGCCATGAAAATGCAACATGTCACGATATCGCGACACTTTTCTCCTTTGTCCATGAAAATGCAACATGTTGCGATATCATGACACTTTTCTCCTTTGTCCACAAAAATGCAACATGTCACGATATCGTGACACATTTTCTTCCTTTGGCCGCAATGAAGCAACATGTCACAAAATCGTGACACTTTTTCTCCCTTGGTCACGGTGATGCAACATGTCGCGATATCGCGACACTTTTTCTCCTTTGGCCTTGCCGAAGCAACATGTTGTGAAATCGTGACACTTTTTCTCCTTTGGTCGCGGTGATGCAACATGTCACGATATTGCGAAACTTTTTCTCCTTTGGTCATGATGATGCAACATGTCGTGATATCGTGACACTTTTTCTCCTTTGGCTGCGATGATGCAACATGTCGTGAAATCGTGACACCTTTCCTCACTTGGCCGTGATGGAGAAACATGTCATGAAATCATGACAACTTTTCAACCTTGGTCGCGACAAAGCAACATGACATGAAATTGTGACACCTTTCCACCCTTGGCCACGATGAAGCAACATGTCACAAAATCATGACACTTTTTCTCTTTTAACCGCGGTGAAGCAACATGTCGCGAAATCATGACACCTTACCACCCTTGGCCATGATGAAGAAACATGTCACGAAATCGTGACACCTTTCCACCCTTGGCCGTGATGAAGCAACATGTCACGAAATCATGACACCTTTCCACCATTGGCCACAACGAAACAACATGTCACAAAGTCATGAAAACTTTCCTCCCTTGGCTGCGACAGAGCAACAAGTCACAAAATCGTGACACCTTTCCACCCTTGGCTGCGACGAAGCAACATGTCACGAAATTGAGACAACTTTCCTCCCTTGGCCATGACGGAGCAACATGTCATGAAATCATGACAACTTTCCTCCAGAGACCGCGACGGCACAAAATGTCACGATATTTTGACAACTTTCCTCCAGTGACCGCGATGGTGCAACATGTCGTGATATCGATATATATTAAAAAAACACTTTGGATTTCTTGTCATTAATGACCTATTGAGTAGCCCTGAGATAGACATTAAGAGTATCCCTAATCATTCTTGCTTCCCTGAAGCTGGCCACTCCCACAAAATCAGTGTCATCCACAAACTGTAGGTGCATTAAAAATTTGTCACCCACCCTGATACCCAATAATCTACCTTGCTGTCTTCTCCTCATGAAAATTCTGCCAAGACCTTCAGCAAAAATGAGAAAAATATAAGGAGAACATGGATCCCCTTGGCGCAGTCCCTGAGTAGATCCAAAAGGTTGCGAAGGAAGGCCCTTGATTAGCACAGAGTAAGTCGGGGAAGAGACACAGCTCATGACCCACTCTATCCAGTACCAAGAGAAACCAAAGGCTACCATCATTTTAGCCAGGAATCTCCATTCAACCCTGTCATAAGCCTTTGACATGTCCAATTTTATGAACATCCCTTTATTACCAGAAGTGTGCATTGAATGGATTACTTCCTAGGCCACAACCACCCCATCTAGAATCCGTCGTCCCTTAACAAAACTCCCTTGCTCAAAGGAGACAATGTTGTGAAGAAGAGGTTTTAGGCACTCATCCATTACCTTTGTGATTATTTTGTACAACACATTACATAAGGCAATAGGCCTATAATCTGAAATATGAACCCCCTCCTCCCATTTTGGAATTAAGGTAATGAAAGTGTGGTTTATAGCTTTAAGCATTCTCTTATTTTCTCTGGACTCTTCTATAACAACCATTACATCTTCCTCTAAGTAGTCCCAAAAAACTTGAAAAAACTCAATTGGGAAGCCGTTTGGACCTGGAGTTTTACTAGTGCTCATTCCAAAGACCACAGTTTTCAATTCATCTCTATCAATGGGTTTGAGGAGGGCCTAATTTTCATCCTCAAAAATAACAGCAGGTTTGACTGAAATAACTTCATTTTGGGCCTCTACATCTTGTACCACACTTTCCTTAAAGATCTTAGAAACATCATCCATAGCATGGGAATGCATACCTGGAAGTGTATCAAAGGAATGATCGTTCTCATCTTGAAGGGCTTCCATCTTGTTCATCTGTCTTCGAGCAAAAGCAGTTCGATGAAATAATTTTGTATTTTTGTCCCCTTCTAATAACCAGGTGGTTCTTGCTCTCTGCTTCCAATAGGTCACTTCCTGGTTGTCAATGGCCTCAACCGCTGTATGCATGGCATCATCCTTAGATTTGAGCTGGTCTATAATTACTCCTTCTCTGAACTATTTTTGGACCTCATCCCATCTGGCCACCAAAGGAGCTCTTTGGGCCTGGAAGTCTATTTTATTAGCATGCCTCCAATACTTCGACTGAGTTTTGACATATTGTAGTTGTTTGTGGATTCTAAACATTACTCTCCCATAAGCTGGGCGGCCTTCTTCCCACCACTATGGAATTTTCTCCAAAATTTCTTCTTTCTGAAGCCAAAAATTCTCAAATCTGAAAGGTTTGTGATGTTGCCCCATCCTAGTCCCGCCTTCCAACATAATGGGATAGTGATCTGAAACTGGGCCTTCTAAAATCTAAAAATTTATATTCCATTTTACAAATGCCTCCTCTAAAACCAGAAAATGATCTAGCTTAACCTTCTTGCTATGTGGCTCCCACCTTTTATTAGTCCAAGTGTAGTTAATGCTAGGACATTTAATGTCCACTAAGTGCAAATCCTGGACTTGGGCAATCATGAAATGGTCCCCTAAGTCCAAAAATGGTGTTCCCCCTTACTGATCTCTAGAAGATAATTTAACATTAAATTCCCATGCTATAATCCAATCTAGATCGTCCCTTGAGGTTCGCATGTTATGCACAGCCTTCCACTGCCACCTCTGACCCTCTAGGTTTTGAGACCCATAAAATTTTGTGATTAGAACGTGTTCCGCAGTGACATTATTCCTAAAAAGAGAAGTGAGAACACCCCTCTAGGAAATATGTTCTATTACAGACCATTCAAGAGAGTTCCACAGAGTAACAATCCCCCCTGAGGCACCTTGGGCGGCCACATCCATATGACCAGCACCCCTCCAAATTTTGTTTACTATTTTGGACATAAGATCTAATGGCATCTTAGTCTCATGTAAAAGCAAAAAATCAGTATTACGATTCTCTAAAAGTCTTCGAACAATAGATTGATGGGTTCTATTGTTTAAACCCCTCACATTCCATGGTTGTATAATCATTGGTTACCCTGGGAGCAATAAGAGTATATTGGCCTCATCGATCCTCCCGTGATCAGTTTGTCTCCTTGGGCTGCTACCAAATCCTTATTGGATCTTCTACCTACTCCCTAAGAATTGCTATTTTTTTATCTTTTTTCTACCTGGGTTATCCCCAAAGTTGGCCTTTCCCTATTCTTCTTTGCTATTCCCATGCTGACATCCTGAGATACTGTCTGCTCCTAGTTATGCACTACTAAAGCCCCTAAACACACTGGATATGATACCTCATAGAGTTAAACTACCTGCTATATGACGGGAGGAGATGAGACGGGGAGTTTCCCGGGAATATTAGAATTTTCCTTATTACCCTCCATGCCCTCCATAAATTGTTCCTCTTCATCAACTAGTGACTTAAATATCTCATACCTATTGGCAGGTCTGAGATGGGATTGCTCCTTTCCCTCTTATTTCTTTGTACGTCTTTTTCTTCTGGGTTGTTCAAAACCCTCTCTCTGAGCTTCTTGGCCCTGAACGGTGCTATTAGAATCTTTATTAAGTGTTGCCTTATCCTCCTTAGGCAGGTTTGGCATTCCTAAAGGGGCCTCCATTTTAGCATTCATATTATTAGGGCAAAAATGGGCCAAATGTCCATGTTTGTGACAAACCCTACATCTAAAGGGTAGGGCCTCATAGTCCAGTTGTTGAATCCAGGAGAGACAATAAAATTCAATTTCCATCTCTACTGACAAAGGCTGGCTGAGATCCATCTCCACACATATTCTTGCATACACCGCCATGCTCCCTTCAATTGTATTTGGCAACACCCAGATGTCTTCCAATAGAATTGCCAATCCTTGCCAACACCTGCTCACTCCAAAATTCCATTGGAAGAGCATGTAGTCAGATCCATACTAGGACAGCAGTAGGTTCAACTCGGGGATCGAATCCCACTCTCCATGGTTGAACAAATAGCCCTACCAAACCATGATTTTTCTTCTCTAACTCGAAAGCCCTATTTCTATTGACCAAATACGAAAAGCTAACAATAAAATATCCATTGCTAATAAACAACAATGAATACTCGCCATGAGGCTCCCAGTTTTGGTAGATCCAAGAGTGCAAAAAATTCAGGGAAGGACGTATACCCATGAACTTGTAGATTAAATCATGATTAACTCTGTAAATGACTGATTCTTCAACAATACTTGGCTCGATGATAATTTTTGGCTTGGTTTTGACCTGCGACAAACATCCATTCACACGATCTACTGTCGACCTATTCCCAGCAATCGTGAAGAGCATTTTATATGCCATTTTTTGAGCTTCATTGTCCTTCAGAGGAGATTTTTCATTAAACAAATCTGTGTATGAGATGCTATTCCCTAGAAAAGGAGTCGGAGAAGTCCCCATTTTACCCTCCTAGGGCACCAATCTAGCCTTTATATCCACCGTACCCCAAAAGCACTTCTATAATCCTAGGGATTCAAGTTTTAGGGTTTTCTTTTAGGGTTTCTTTGGGGATATATATTCCCTTGGTATTGCATTGTAAAAGGGGAAGTGAATCCAAGAATGATAATAGAAAATATTTATTGATTCATTTCCATGATTTGTAGTTTTTATGTGAATGGAGGGTTTTTATGATTATTTTCATTTATCATAGTTTTTATGTAAATGGAGGGTTTTGCATATTATTTTCATTTATCATAGTTTTTATGTAATGGGAGGTATTATGTTTTGACCTATTGCAGTTGGATTTACATCATTTGGTATCAGAGCAAGTTGGATATTGTTGGGAGGAGAAAAGAGAAAATGAGAGGAGAGCAAAGAGGCTCAAAAAAATAAATTAGCACTCTGTGTAGTTCTTGCAGAAGGTTTGTAAAATCTTGGAGACAAAAATTGGCACTCTGTGTAAGTGCTTGTAGGTTTTTTTTATGTAAAAGCCTTAGAGAAAGAGATTGAAACTTTGTGTAGTGCTTGCAGAAGGTGTGTGAAACCTTGGAAAAATAAATTGGCACTTTGTGTAAGCGCTTGGAGGAGATTTTTTTATATAAAACCTTAGAAAAAAAAATTGACACTTTATGTAGTGCTTGCAGGAGGTTTTTTTTAATTAAAAACCTCAGAGGGAAGAATTGACACTTTGTGTAGTGCTTGCAAGAGGTTTGCTATTTTAAAACCTTGAAGGAATAAATTGGCACTATGTGTAGTGCTTGCAGGAGGTTTGAGATATAAAACCTTAGAAGGAGATTGGTACTTTGAGGAGTACTTGCAGATGTGTGGCACTCTATGAAGAGCGATTATGAGTTTGATCAAAGGAACTCACAGGAACAAAGTTCTTTTCAACCAAAGAAGAATGATGTAGGAGCCTATCTTTAGAGGGTTTTTTTAAAAGAAGTTTTAAAGTAGTTTTTTTATTACTCAAAATGGAATTATTTGATGCAAAATATAATTTGCTAAAAATCGTAATTATTTTTTTTGAAAATTTTGAAAAAAATTATATTAAAACAAAGAACAATTACAATTTGGGAAGAGACACTTCCTAGCAAAAATCAAAGTGAACACATGCTTAGAATAGTAAAAGAAGATTTGCAATGGAGCCAAATCTCTTGAACAATTAACTAGCTAACAGGGGGATCATCATGATCAGTTGATGCAACTAATCACGAAATCGCGACCCTCTTTCCTTCTTCTCCTTTGGTCGTGAAAATGCAACATGTCATGATATCGCAACACTTTTACCCTTTGGCCATGAAAATGCAACATGTTGCGATATTGTGACACTTTTCTCCTTTGGCCGCGAAAATACATCTCACAATATCACGACACTTTTCTCCTTTGGCCATGAAAATGCAACATGTCATGATATCGTGACCCTTTTCTCCTTTGTCCATGAAAATGCAACATGTCACGATATCACGACGCTTTTCTCCTTTGTCCATGAAAATGCAACATGTCACGATATCGCGACACTTTTTCTTCCTTTGGCCATGACGAAGCAACATGTCACGAAATTGCGACACTTTTTCTCCCTTGGTCACGGTGATGCAACATGTCGTGATATCGTGACACTTTTTCTCCTTTGGCCTTGCCGAAGAAACATGTCATGAAATCGTGACACTTTTTCTCCTTTGGCCGTGATGATGCAACATGTCGCGAAATCGTGACACCTTTCCTCACTTGGCTGTGATGGAGCAACATGTCGCGAAATCGTGACAACTTTTCAACCTTGGCCGCGATGAAGCAACATGTCACGAAATCATGACCCCTTTCCACCCTTGGCCGCGACGAAACAACATGTCACGAAATTGTGACACTTTTTTTGTTTTGACCGCGGCGGAGTAACATGTCACGAAATCGTGACACCTTACCACCCTTGGTCGTGACAAAGCAACATGTCATGAAATTGTGACACCTTTCCACCCTTGGCTGTGACGAAGCAACATGTCACAAAATCGTGACACCTTTCCACCCTTGGCCACGACGAAGCAACATGTCGCAAAATCGTGACAACTTTCCTCCCTTAGCCGCGATGGAGCAACAAGTCACAAAATCGTGACACCTTTCCACCCTTGGCTGTGACGAAGCAAAATGTCACAAAATTGTGACAACTTTCCTCCCTTGGCCGTGATGGAGCAACATGTCGCAAAATCGTGACAACTTTCCTCCAGAGACCGCGATGGCGCAACATGTCGCAATATCACGACAACTTTCCTCCAGTGACTGTGACGGTGCAACATGTCATGATATCATGACAACTTTCCTCTAGAGACCACGACGGCGCAACATGTCGTGATATTGCGACAACTTTCCTCTAGTGACTGTGATGGTGCAACATGTCGCGATATCGTGACAACTTTCCTCCAGTAACCGCGATGGCGTAACATGTCACGATATCATGACAACTTTCCTCTAGTGACTGTGATGGTGCAACATGTTACGATATCGTGACAACTTTCCTCCAAAGACCGTGACGGTGCAACATGTTGTGATATCACGACAACTTTCCTCTAGTGACCGTGACGGTGCAACATGTCACGATATCGCGACAACCTTCCTCCAGTGACCACGATGGTGCAACATGTCACGATATCGCAACAACTTTCCTCCAGTGACCGCAATGGTGTAACATGTCATGATATCGTGACAACTTTCCTCCAGATACTGCGACGGTGCAACATGTCACGATATCATGACAACTTTCCTCCAATGATCGTGATGGTGCAACATGTCGCGATATCATGACAAATTTCCTCCAGAGACCGCGATGGCACAACATGTCACGATATCGTGACAACTTTCCTCTAGTGACCGCGACGGTGCACATGTCGCAATATCGTGACAACTTTCCTCTAGTGACTGCGACGGTGCAAGATGTCATGATATCACAAAAAATTTCCTCTAGTGACTGCAACGGTGCAACATGTTGCGATATCACAACAACTTTCCTCTAGAGACCGTGACGACACAACATGTCCCGATATCACAAAAACTTTCCTCCAGTGACTATGACGGTGCAACATGTCATGATATCATGACAACTTTCCTTCAGAGATCACGATGGTGCAACATGTCATGATATCATGACAACTTTCCTCTAGTGACCGCAACGATGCAACATGTCGCGATATCGTGACAACTTTCCTCCAGTGACCGCGACGGTGCAACATGTCATGATATCATGACAACATTCCTCCAATGGCCATGATGGTGCAACATGTCATGATATCGTGACAACTTTCCTCCCTTTGCTTTATCTTTGATCATTGGCTCAAAGACCTTTGAAGACCCTGCCTAATCACCTCATCCTCAATATCCATGTCACTATGCAACTGAACTCCAACCTCATTTTTTGCCCCCATCTTAGCCAAAAAGTCATCCACTTTGTTCAAATATCTACTCACATAAAATGGGATCACGTCCTCCAATTCCTTCCATAATTCCTTAATTTGGGTAACAAGAGCCCTCAACCTCAAATATTTCAGATCAAAATTCCTCATGCAGTCTAGAGCTCCAACCATTATTTGCGAATCTGATTCAAGAATAATCCTGCGGTGGCCATGTTTCACTGCCCAAATAGAAGCAGAATTGATGGCAATGGCTTCGGCTTCATTGTTAGTGGTTCTTCCCAAGCCTTGCAATTCCCAATAGAGCATAGTCCTAGCATGGTTCTGGCACACCACTCCAGTTTTGGCTCTACCCGGATTGCCTTTTGTAGCTCCATCAGAATTGATTTTAATCCAACCTTCAGGGGGAGGTTTCCAACAATTTTTGTCCTTTCCCTCTTGCAGTTCAATGTGTTCTTCCACAGCTCCAATGTCAATTTGAGCTTCCTCCTCAGCATGAACAACCATAGTTTCGGTAACCTTGCTCCAAATGGTCTACCAAACCCCGTCTAGAGCAGTAAAAGTTTCTCTAAAAATTCTGGCATTTCTTTCCAACCATACTTGCCACCAAATAAAGCTTAAACCGAGCTCCCAGCCAATACGAAGAGCTTTAGATTTGAATCTACCTTTCTGTCATTTTGCCTAGATATTCATCTAGTTCAGGTCATCAGTTACTTGAATTCTAAAGTATGCAAACCAATGCAGCCAAATCTATCAGGTGAAAGGGCAACCAAATAGCAAATGGTCAGCAGTTTCCTTGCTCTTATAACATAGTACACATTGAGAAGGGTCGATGATACCTTTTGATCTGAGATTATCAAAAGTGAGGATTCCATTGTGCATGCACTGCCAGGAAAAAAGTTAACTTTTGGCCAACCTTTAGAGTGCCAGATTTTCCTCCAATCCTCAACCTAAAAAGTATGAGGGGGGGCTCTGGGAGAATGTTGTCATATCCGTCCTTTACTGTATAGATGTCAAGACTCTCAAAGCCCTAGGCTAATTCATCCTCCACATCTCCCCCTGTAAGAAATATTTTTATCAAAATTTTAGTCATGATGGGAGGCAAATCTAGAGGGATTGAAATGGGCCACTCATCCAACTTCTTGAACTGCTTAAACTTACACTCTCCCAGCTAAGTAGTTGTGAAATTACTTTCAATACGGATCCATCCCTTGGCTTCAATGGCTACTGTTATTGGTTGTAATTCTGGAAATTCAGCAATGATGGGTGGGAACTGATCCCAAGAATCTATCCAGAAATGAGCCTTCTCCCCTCTTCCCACTTTCCAAAATAAGCAATCTTTAACAACTTGATACCCTAACTTGAGAGCCTACCAAACTAGGGACCCAGTACCATCCAAGGGGATGTGAGCTACATCATTTGGGTTGGCCTGTCCCAAGTATTTTCTAGTTAGGATTCTACTAAAAATGGAGGTGGGTTGGGAGATCCATCTCCAGTATAGCTTTCCAGCCAAAGCTTTATTATTCAGCTTAGATTTTCTCAAACCTAGACCTCATTTAACCTTGGGCTGGGTAATTTTATCCCAGCCCACTAAGGCCCACTTTCTCTCTCCCTTTGCTCCTTCCCATAAAAACTTTCTAGCCATCTCGTCCAACTCTTTCCATATTGTAATCGAGGCAGCCAAGATAGAGAATTTGTAAATTGGCATGGCTTGAATGATTGACTGTAAGAACGTTAATCTGCCAACATAACTTAACCACTTGTGAGACCAGTGATTAATTCTGTCCTTGATACACTCCAACAGATTCCTCCATGTGTCTAATTTCAACTTCTTAAAGTGCAAGGGGACCCCCAAGTAAACCACTAGGAGAGAAGTCCTTGTGAATCCCAGGATTTCTAAAATTTTGTTCTAAAGCCTTTGCTCTAGATTAAAAAAAACACTTTGGATTTCTTGTCATTAATGACCTATTGAGTATCCCTGAGATATACATTAAGAGTATCCCTCAAACCAAACCAGTGTCATCCACAAACTGCAGGTGCGTTAAAATTTTGTCACCCACCCTGATACCCAATAATCTACCTTGTTGTTTTCTCCTCATGAAAAGTCTGCCAAGACCTTCAGCCAAAATGAGAAAAAGATAAGGAGAACATAGATCCCCCTGGCGCAGTCCCTGAGTAGCTCCAAAAGGTTGTGAAGGAAGGCCCTTGATTAGCACAGAGTAAGTCGGGGAAGAGACACAGCTCATGACCCACTCTATCCAGTCCTGAGAGAAACCAAAGGCTGCCATTATTTTAGCCAGGAAACTCCATTCAACCCTGTCATAAGCCTTTGACATGTCCAGTTTTATGAACATCCCTTTATTACCAAAAGTGTGCATTGAATGGATTGCTTCCTGGGCCACAACCACCCCATCCAAAATTTGTCATCCCTCAACAAAACCCCCTTGCTCAGAGGAGACAATGTTGTGAAGAAGAGGTTTTAGGCGCTCATCCATTACCTTTGTGATTATTTTGTACAACACATTACATAAGGCAATAGGCCTATAATCTGAAATATGAACCCCCTCCTCCCATTTTGGAATTAAGGTAATGAAAATGTGGTTTATAGCTTTAAGCATTCTCTTATTTTCTCTGGACTCTTCTTCAACAACCATTACATCTTCCTCTAAGTAGTCCCAGAAAGCCTAAAAAAACTCAATTGGGAAGCCGTTTGGACCTGGATTTTTACCAGTGCTCATTCCAAAGACCATAGTTTTCAATTCATCTCTATCAATGGGTTTGAGGAGGGCCTAATTTTCATCCTCAAAAATAACAACAGGTATGATAGAAATAACTTCATTTTGGGCCTCTACATATTGTACCACACTTTCCTTAAAGAGCTTAGAAACATAATCCATAGCATGGGAATGCATACCTGTAAGTGTATCAAAGGAATGATGGTTCTCATCTTGAAGGGCCTCCATCTTGTTCATTTGTCTTCGAGCAGAAGCAGTTCGATGAAAGAATTTTGTATTTATGTCCCCTTCTAATAACCAGGTGGTTCTTGCTCTCTACTTCCAATAGGTCTCCTCCTGGTTGTCAATGGCCTCAACCGATGTACGCATGGCATCATCCTTAGCTTTGAGCTAGTCTGTAATTACTCCTTCTTTGAACTATTTTTGGACCTCATCCCATCTGGCCACCAAAGGAGCTCTTTGGGCTTGGAAGTCTATTTTATTAGCATGCCTCCAATACTTCAACTGAGTTTTGACATATTGTAGTTGTTTGTGGATTCTGAACATTGCTCTCCCATAAGCTGGGTGGCCTTCTTCCCACCACTATGGAATTTTCTCCTGAAGTTCTTCTTTTCGAAGCCAAAAATTCTCAAATCTGAAAGGTTTGTGATGTTGCCCCATCCTAGTCCCGCCTTCCAACAGAATGGGACAGTGATATGAAACTGGGCCTTCTAAAATCTAAAAATTTATATTCCATTTTACAAAAGCCTCCTCTAAAACCAGAAAATGATCTAGCTTAACCTTCTTGATATGTGTCTCCCACCTTTTATTAGTCCAAGTGTAGTTAATGCCAAGACATTTAATGTCCACTAAGTGCAAAGCCTGGACTTGGGAAATCATGAAACGGTCCCCTGAGTCCAAAAATGGTGTTCCCCCTTCCTGATATCTAGAAGATTATTTAGCATTAAATTCCCCTGCTATAATCCAATCTAGATCTTCCCTTGAGGTTTGCATGTTATGCACAGCCTTTCACTACCACCTATGACCCTCTAGGTTTTGAGACCCATAAAAGTTTGTGATTAGAACGTGTTACGCAGTGACATTATTCCTAAAAATAGAAGTGAGAACACCCCTCCAGGCAAGATGTTCTATTGTAGACCATTCAAGAGAGTTCCACAAAGTAACAATCCCCCCTGAGGCACCTTGGGCAGCCACATCCATATGACTAGCACCCCTCCAAATTCTGTTGACTATTTTGGACATAAGATCTAATGACATCTTAGTCTCTTGTAAAAGCAAAAAATCAGTATTATGATTCTCTAGAAGTCTTTGAACAACAAATTGATGGGTTTTGTTATTTAAACCCCTCACATTCCATGATTGTATAATCATTGGTTACCCTAGGAGCAATAAGAGTCTATTGGCCTCACCGATCCTCCCATGATTATTTGTCTCCTTGGGCTGCTAGCAACTCCTTATTGGATCTTCTACCTACTCCTTGAGAATTGCTATTTTTTGATCTTTTTTCTACCTAGGTTATCCCCAAAGTTGGGCTTTCCCTATTCTTCTCTGCTATTCCCATGCTGAAATCCTGAGATACTATTTGCTCCTGGTTATGCACTACTAAAGCCCCTGAACACACTGGCTGTGATACCTCACAGAGTTCAACTACCTACTGTATGATGGGAGGAGATGAGAGGGGGAGTTTCCCAGGAATATTAGAATTTTCCTTATTACCCTCCATGCCCTCCATAAGTTGTTCCTCTTCGTCAACCAGTGACTTAAATATCTCATACCTATTTGTAGGTTTGAGATGGGATTGCTCCTTTCCCTCTTTTTTATTTGTTCGTATTTTTCTTCTGGGTTGTTCAAAACCCTCTCTCTGAGCTTTCTGGCCCTGAACGGTGCTATTAGAATCTTTATTAAGTGTTGCCTTTTCCTCTTTAGGCAGGTTTGGCATTCCTAAAGGGGCCTCCATTTTAGCATTCATATTATTAGGGCAAAAATGGTCCAAATGTCCTTATTTGTGACAAACCCTACATCTAAAGGGTAGGGCCTCATAGTCCAGTTGTTGAATCCAGGAGAGAGCTGCCAATTCAATTTCCATATCTGCCAGCAAAGGCTGGTTGAGATCCATCTCCACACATATTCTTGCATACACCGCCATGCTCCCTTCAATTGTGTCTCTAGAAACACTCAGATGTCTTCCAATAGAATTGCCAATCCTTGCAAACACCTGCTCACTCTAGAATTCCATTGGAAGAGCATATAGTCGTATCCATACTAGGACAGTAGTAGGTTCAACTCGGGGATCGAATCCCAGTCTCCATGGTTGAACAAATAGCCCTACCAGGCCATGATTTTTTTTCTCTGACTCGAAAGCCCTATTTCTATTGACCAAATATGAAAAGCTAACAATAAAATATCCATTGCTAATAAACCACAATGAATACTCACCATGAGGCTCCCAGTTTTGGCGGATCCAAGAGTGCAAAAAAATCAGGGAAGGACGTATACACATGAACTTGCAGATTAAATCGTGATTAGCTCTGTAAATTACTGATTCTTCAACCATACTTGGCTCGATGATAATTTTTGGCTTGGTTTCGGCATGTGGCAAACATCCATTCACACGATGTGTTGTCGACCTATTCCCAGCAACCGTGAAGAGCATTTTATATGCCATTTTTTGAGCTTCGTCGTCCTTTAAACAAATCTACATATGAGCTGTTATTCCTTGGAAAAGGAGCCAAAGAAGTCCCCATTGGACCCTCCTAGGGCACCAATCTAGCCTTCAGATCCACCATACCCCAAAAGCACTTCTGCAATCCAGCTGATGCACTAGATTTTTCGATGTTCCAGAAACCCTAGTTCAGAGGAAAAAATTGCGAGAGCTCATTCCCGCCCAAATCAACCAGCCTTCCTCCATCTTGATATTCAAAGTGAATTTAGCACCCGAAAATGGTAATTATTAAAAACAACAAATTTTATGAAAAGTTAATTTGCTGAAAATAGTAATTACTTAAAAAGGTATTTTTAGTGGAAAAATCAATTTGCTGAAAATAGTAATTTTTATTTTTATTTTTAGGGTTTTTTTTTAGGGTTTCTTTTAGGGCTTCAAGTTTTAGGGTTTCTTTGGGGATATATATTCCCTCGGTATTGCATTGTAAAAGGGGAAGTGAATCCAAGAATGATAATAGAAAATATTTATTGATTCATTTTCATGATTTGTAGTTTTTATGTGAATGGAGGGTTTTTATGATTATTTTCATTTATCATAGTTTTTATGTAAATGGAGGGTTTTGCATATTATTTTCATTTATCACAGTTTTTATGTAATGGCAGGTATTATATTTTGACCTCTTGCAGTTGGATTTACATCACTAAAGTTGGTCACTTTGTCTAGTGTCTCATTTTTCAAGGGTTATCTATAGGAGAGCACCTAGTCTGATTAGGAATGACTATTCCCAAGTGTCCTTTTAGTTATCATAGGGAGTCCACTAAACACTAGTTCTAGCATTGTTCCAAACCCTAGGTAACCTAGGCTTGGATTCATGTTTTCTTCAAACCATTTAGGCCTGGGCCATTCTCATGGCACATGATATTTTTTTGGATACAACCAACATGCTAGAGAAGATTGAACAAATATGACAAAATTATAGAGTTGAAATATTTTTTAACATTTGGAAAAATCACAATACTACTATTTTTCCTAAACAACAAGCTTCTAATGATTTTCTAGTTAATTTCAAATCTCTAATTTGATTTAATGTTTTACTTCAGTTCAAACTCAAGCCAACAAGGTTACCATTAAGGTCCAACATTTGTTGATTCTTCTATATCATTAGACAAATGTTCCCTGGCTCGTGTCACACTATTTGTCCCAATAGAGAAATTCCTTGTCCTAGTAAAGAGTTCAAGGTTGAAAGAGGTCTCGAGGATGGACTTGAACTTCACATAGTCTTAGACCCCAAGAGCACTACAACATAGGCGGTTTCAACTCTCTGTCATATCCCTCTCCTCCCATTCCAAGATTAAGGTTTTTCGATAGGGTGAGCAAACTTCTTCAACCCTCCACTTCAAACAACTAAAAACATTCTCGAGTAACAAGGTGATGGTTCTATTTGGGAGCCCAAAACTCAACCTACATACTGGTTAGGGCAATCCAATGGATTAAAAACCCCTCCTTCTATTGGAACTACTCCCATATATTAACATTTAATTTTGCAGGTTTTTTTTTGTTGTTATGTCAAGATCAATAAATTTTAAAATAATTTTTTTTTGTTATTATCTCAATACCAATAAGTTTTAAAATACTTTTATACCATAAGTCACTTTCCATAAAAAAAAAATCTTATGCCCAACCATACAAAGCTAAGGTCCCAAAACCGCCGAGGTTTATAAAATTCTAGAAATAGAAGTCAAAATCCTAGACGGGAAAAACTCTAGCAATCTCCTTAACTATAACAAGAAACCTATGACGATGTTCAAGATTTTGTTCCTTTGACTGCATGTTCATTCCAAATCTATTTTCTAAAGTAGAAAAATATTCTTAAGGCAGACGGTGACCATGCTATGTTTTGGATGGATCCGCCTATGAAACAGAGCATATTTCTACGATGAAATTGGCCATCTGGTTGGAGTGGGTACCGGACTTGTCAGTTTTTGCTTATTCTTTTTAGGCAATCGATATCAATTTGTTTGTCTTTTGCGCTAGCCCCCGGATCCTGACGTAGATGAAGGAATTAAAGGCAAATTAAATTCCAAATTGCGAGTAAAAATTGCTTCGGCAATTTTACTTCGAGAATATTTAACTTCGGTGGAACTTCGGAGAGAAAGGCTTTCGAAGTATGCACTTCGGGGAGTAAAGTGCCGAACTAAAAATACTTCGCTAGTTTGACCTTCGACGAGCAACTTCGGGGAGGTTTCCAATGAGGGAAAAACTTCGACGAGGGAGAGAGGTTCGGGAGAATTTCTAGCGAGAGGGAGTTTCGGGGGAGGAGACTTTCGAAGTAAATTTACTTCGGGGAAGATACTCCCGAAATTGGTACTTCGGGGCAAAAACCTATCGAAGTAAATCTACTTCGGGGAATGTCTTCCAAAGTGACTTCTTTGAAAGGGAGGGCTGCGAAGTTCGGTAGCCCGTGGCAACTTCGGAGAAACAGAATGCCGCAATGTGCTTTGGCACAAACAACTAAACCCGACTCCTGTCTGGATCGAACGGGTGTTTTTCCACTTCGGGGCAAACCCTAGCTCTGGAATATTTGCAGATAAAACACTTGCACAACGACCAAATATGCAGAATAAATATTTATGTATTAACTTATAATTCTAGGTTACAATAGCTTCCTTTTGAACTGATTACAAACTTTTGCAGGTAAATACTTTGCAGGATAAACCAAAAAACTTAGATGGGAGACTGCTGCTCCACTCTTCGGTTGATGGCTGCTGCTGCTCTGCACCTTCTGTTGCTCATCTCCTCTTCTCCTCTCTAACTTACTCCACACCATTTAAATGACAAATAGCCCTAGTATTTATAGGTGAGGGATGAGGAAAAAATGCGGGATAATTTCACCAACCCGCTGACAGAAATTAAATGTCGAAGTGGCTTTTCGACCAACTGTCGGACGACCCCAGCTACTCACACGCTTGGACAGTTAATGTATCGATTTGCATGCCTACATTTTGCTTCGGCTATTTTTCGCTTTGGAGGGCAACTTGTTCTTACTTCATGGCGAAATGCTTTCAATGGCTGAGTCAAATTTGCTTCGGGCCGAAACGTGTTTCGAGGGCTACCAAAATGTCCTTTGCATCGAAGCATTTTTCGAAGGTGTTTCGAAAGTGCTTCGCATCGAATCTCCTTTGGGCGTGAAGTTAGATTTAATTTTTCTAACACCCTCCTTTAAATCAAACTTCACACATTCTCTGATGCCCAACATATCCTGTAGTCTCGTGAAGTCCTCCTCCTTCAAGGACTCCATGAAGATGTCAGCTAGCTGCTCCTTCGACCTACAAAACTGTAACTGTACTTCACCAAATTTTACCAGCTCTCTAATGAAATGATACCGGATGTCTATGTTCTTCGTCCAACCATGGAAGACTGGGTCCTTTGAGAGCGCGATGGTAGAGTTATTGTCGCAAAATATTGTTGTTGCTGCTTTCGACGAATGCTGTAGTTCACTCAAAAATCTTCTCAGCTAGACTGCCTGGCAGGTTGCTGAGGTGGAAACAACATACTCTACCTCTACTGTAGATAGAGCCACAATTGGATGCTTCTTCAGGGACCAAGAGACGACTCTAGATCCTAAATGGAAGGCATTCCCCGAAGTGCTCTTCTTGTCATCTATGCTACTAGCCCAATCGCTGTCGGTGTAGCCAATTAACTCTAGCTGGTACTTTCTGGCATAGTGGAGTCCATGGTTCCTTATGCCATTGACATATCATAGGATTCTCTTGCCTGCTTGCCAATGAGTGTCTTTGGGCGACTCCATGAAACGATTGATTAAACTCATGACGTACATCAAATCTAGATTGGTTGCAGTCAAATACATTAGGCTTCCAACTAAACTTTTATAAAGAGTTAGGTCAACACTTCTGCTATTGTCAGTCTTGCTCAGCTTGATGCTAGTGGCTGCCAAAGTGATGGCAAGCTTGCTGCCCTCCGTCTTAAAATGCTTCAAGACATCCTTTGCATACTTGCCCTGAGAAATGAAGATGCCATCTACTAATTGGTCAACTTCAATACCAAGAAAAAATTTCATCAGCCCCATGTCAGTCATTTCAAACTCAGACTTCATGGCTGTCCTGAACTGTGCAAATAGGCTACTACTATTGCAAGTATATATCAGATCATCCACATACAAGCAGACGATTATCATCTCACCCTCTGTGTTTGTCTTCAGGTATAGAGTGTGCTCATATGGGAATTTTTGAAACCCATTCTCCTAAAAATAGCCATCAATACAGCTGTACCATGTCTGGGGTGCTTGCTTCAACCCATACAAGGCCTTCTTTAGCTTCAGGACCTTGACTTCTTGTCCTTGTATTTCATAACCGGGTGGCTGGTCTATGTAGACCTCTTCTTCCAACACTATGTTCAAGAAGGCAAACTTGGCATCCATCTAGTACATGCTCCATCCTTTCTAAGCTGCTAGTCCCAGAATCATTCTGACTGTGTCAAGTCGGGATATAGGTGCATACACCTCATGATAGTCAACTCCTAACTTCTGCTTGTAGCCTTTCGCCACTAATCTGGCCTTATGTCTGTCAAATTCTCCTTGGGTGTTGAACTTCGTCTTATACACCCACTTGACCCCAATGGTCTTCTTTCCTACTGGAAGATTTGTTAGTTGCAAAGTCTCATTATTTTCAATGGCTGCTATCTCCTCATCCATTGCTTTCACCCATGTGCGATTCTAACTTTCCTCTTCAAACTCCACTAGATCACACTCCATAAATAGTGCAAAGTTAGAATATTCTTCATCCATATGATTACGGGTTACCTCATAAATATCTTGCAAGCTCTGAGTCTTTGCAGGTGTTCTTAGATTTTGAATTTTGCTTGCAAGTGAAGGTGACCGAGATGATGAGGTTGTGCTACTACTGGCACCACTGATGTTACTTGAAGGCACAGGTGGCTACACACTGTCTTCCTCCAAGTTTACATGTTCAGCAACTACTGGTTTAGGATGACCAGTCTTAGATTTCTAGTTCCAGGATTCATCCTCCAGGAACTTCACATCTTGGCTGATGACAAGTTTCTTTGTCACAAGATTGTACAGCCTGTACGCCTTTGCTAGTTTGCTGTATCCTGTGAAAATGCATCTTTCAGCTTTGTCATCCAGCTTCTGCCTTTTCTCATCTAGAACATGTGCATATGCTATACACCCGAAAACTCACAAATGAGCCACACTTGGCTTCAGATTGCTCCAGGATTCCTCCAAATTTTTGTCTCTCAACTCTTAGTGGGACATCGGTTCAGCAGATAAACTGCACAACTTACAGCTTTTGCCCAAAACTCATGTGGCAAACTTTTTGCCTTCAGCATGCTTCGTGCCATCTCCATGATTGTTCTATTCTTCCTTTTAGCTACACAATTTTGCTGCGGTGTGTATCTGGTAGTGAACTGCTTGCGATTTCCATGCTGCTTGCAAAATTTGTGGAATTCGTTGGAGATGTATTCTCCACCTCCATCAGTTCTGAGAGTCTTGATAAAATACCCACTTTGTTTCTCAACTAGAGCCTTGAATTCCTTGAACTTTCCAAATGCCTCTGACTTCAACTTGATTGGATAAATCCAGGTCTTCCGACTGAAGTCATCAATGAAAGTCAAGAATAATTTGTTGTCGGAATATGAGGTGGTCTGTATGGGACCACAAATGTCTGAGTGCACCATTTCCAATGGTCATGATGCTCTCCAAGACTGTCCTATAAGGAATGCGTCCCTGTGTTGCTTGTCGACCAAGCAACCTTCACAAACTTGGTTCGGTTGCTCAATGAGGGGTAAACCCTTCACCATATGCTTCTTGTGCAACAGATTCAGGCCACTGAAGCTCAGGTGACCGAATCTAAGATGCCATAACTAGGTAGCATCTTTCACAACTGCACTCAGAGACATTACTAATTCATTCTGAATCTGCAGTGAAAACATCTTATTTTTTGTCATGGACATGGTTGCGATTTGTCCATGCACTTTGTCTCTAATGGAACAGACACCATATTTAAACTAAATAGTGTGCCCATTCTGCACAAGCTTTCCAACACTTAGCAGATTGTGCTTCAACCCAGGCACATAATAGACATTACAGATTGTTTTTCTTTCACCGTGTCGGGTGTGGATGGAGATTTTTCCTTTCCCCATCATGGGAACTTTTCCATTGTTCCCCATATTGACTTCAGATTGGATTGTTTCATCCAACTGTGAGAACATCTCCCTATTCCTAGTCATGTGGTTGCTGCACCCATTGTCAAGATACCAAATATTCTTCTTGCTCTCCTCCTCAACACTGCAAGTCAGCAAGACGTTTCCTCCTACTACATTTTTGGCTTCCTCTGTATAATGGGTTTGCTACTGATTCTTGTTTGCCATATTCTTCCTGCATTGTGAGGCATAATGGCTGAACTTATTACAGTAGTAGCATTGGACCTTTGACATGTCCTTCTTCTGTTGAGAGCTTCCTTGCTAATTTTTTCCAGTGCCTCTTCCTCCATGCTAATGAAAGTTGCAACTGGGCTCGCAGTCAAGAGGGTTTAATCTCCATCCTTGCTTGTTACTTCTCCCATGCCTACTTTTGCCTCTTTCTCCTTAAGAACTAGATGCATTATGGTGGGAGTCTTGTCTGCTGCTGTCTTGGACTAAGACTTGCGCTTTGAATGCTTGCTCCAAAGAGGACTGAGTTGAGCGGCTCAGCCTCTACTCATGCGTCTGCAGAGAACCCATTAGTTCATCCATAGACAGGATTGTCAAATCCCTTGACTCCTCAATTGCAATAACCATGGAGTCGAAATTTGCTGGTAGACTTTGTAGGATTTTCTCCACGATCCTTTGATTCTACACGATTTCACCATTCAACCGTGTCTGGTTGATGACATCTGTCGTTCGGGTGAAAAATTCACTCATGGTCTCTAAATCGCTCATATACAGGTTCTCAAACTGCCTCCTAAGCATCTGTAATTTTACCAACTTCACTTTTTTGGTGCCCTAGTACAAACTTGCCAGAATTTCCCAAGCTTGCTTTACCTTGGTGGCTGATGCGATTCACGGGAAGATGGTCTCCTCAACCGCTTACATGATATAAAATAGGGCTTTCTGATCTTTCTTCCAATTCTCCTTTAGAAGATCTTTGTCGGCTTGGGAGAGGGCGGCTTGTGCTGCTGTGTCTGCCAGCTTCGGGTATCCATTCTCGACCCAAGTCCCACAAATCCTGAGACCCAAAGAGGATCTTCATATGGATGCTCCAGTAGTCATAGTTCTTACTGTTAAATCGCGGGATCTGCAACTGCAGCAAATTTCTTTCGAAAGCCATGCTTCTATCTTTGCATCATGGCAACAATGGCTCTGATACCAATTTGAAGGAATTAAAGATGAATTAAATTCCAAATCATGAGTTAAAATTGCCTCAGAAAACTACTTCGGGTCACGAAATATTGCTTTGGCAATTTTACTTCAGGAATATTTAACTTCGGTGGAACTTTAGAGAGAAAGGCTTCTGAAGTATGCACTTTGGGGAGTAAAGTGTCGAACTAAAAATACTTCGCTAGTTTGACCTTCGATGAGCAACATCGAGGAGGTTTCCAGCGAGCGAAAAACTTCGACGAGGGAGAGAGGTTCAGGAGAAATTCCAACGAGAGGAAGTTTCAGGGGAGGAGACTTCTGAAGTAAATTTACTTCGGGGAAGATACTCCCGAAATTGGTACTTCGAGGAAAAAAAATTTCGAAGTAAATCTACTTCGGGGAATGTCTTTTGAAGTGACTTCTTCGGACAGGAGGGTTGTGAAGTTCGGCAGATCGCGGCAACTTCGGAGAAATAGAATGCCGCAATGTTCTTTGGCATAAATAACTAAACCTGACTCCTATTTGGATCAAACGGGTGTTTTTCCGCTTCGGGGCAAACCCTAGCTCTAGAATATTTGTAGATAAAACACTTGCACAATGACCAAATATGCAAAATAAATATTTATGTATTAACTTATAATTCTGGGTTATAATAGCTTCCTTCTGAACCGATTACAAAATTTTGCAGGTAAATACTTTGCAGGATAAACCGAAAAAATTGGATGGGAGACTGCCGCTCCACTCTTCGGTTGATGGCTGCTGCTGCTCTGCACCTTCTGCTGCTCGTCTCCTCTTCTCCTCTCTAACTTACTCCACACTCACTAAATGACAAATAGCCCCAGTATTTATAGGCGGGGGATGAGGACAAAAGGCGGGATAATCTCACCAACCTGCTGACAGAAATTAAATGCCAAAATGGCTTTTTGACCAACTGTCGGACGATCCCAACTACTCACATGCTTGGACAGTTAATGTCCCGATTTGCGCGCCTGCATTCCGCTTCGGCTGTTTTTCGCTTCGGAGGGCAACTTGTTCTTACTTCGCGGCGAAATGCTTTCAATGGCCGAGTCAAATTTGCTTCGGGCCGAAACATGTTTTGGGGGTTGCCAAAATGTCCTTTACGCCGAAGCATTTTTCGAAGGTGTTTCGAAAGTGCTTCGCGCCGAATCTCCTTTGGGCGTAAAGTTAGATTTAATTTTTCTAACAGTAGATTGAAAATGAACATTACCTGCAACAAATTTTTTTTAACTTTAGTTAGGTAAAAACAAAGTTATGAATTTTTTATAGAAAGTTTATGGAATCAAACTATACTTCATATGGAGTATTTTTTTTTCAATTTTAGTTAGGTAAAAATAAAGTTAAGGATTCTTTATAGAAAGTTATACTCTATGGAGTAAAAACAAGATAACTTGAGTCTTTTTAACTTTTTGGTAGTAAAAATCAAGCCAAGTTTATGAATTATCTATAAAATCAAACTAGGATAAACAGTTTAAAATTAAACAGGACAACCTATTGAAAAATATTCCACCACTAACCTATCTTTTCAAAGCCACAACAAACCTATCTTTTTCTTATCGGCAAATGTTGAATTTTATTGTAGCAAGTTCTGTAAATGCTTTATACGCGTGGGAAGAGAAATCGAAATCGAAACTCCTACCCGATACGCTCTTGAGTTCTTGTCCTTGTCGAATGTGCGCACCAACGCAGCACACAACGATTTGGTTGGAATCCTACGCGCGCATACCATTATATATCATCAAGTTACAATCCATTCTGCAATCTAATCTTATGCACGGATCTGCGTACAACGATATTGAGATTCCAAGTGAAAATGATTATCCCAATCGAATGCGAAAACGAGAAGGAAAACATGAGGGTGTCGTTTGGGATCTTCAAGCCTGAGGAGGGCTGCGATATTGAGGATGCCCTCTCCCACATGGCAGGAGTGGCCGCCATACTCGAAAACATCCGCCACATCAACGTCGCCATTCTTAAATCCCTCGACCATTCATGGGTACGCTTCTGTTTAACTCTCCATGGCCATTCGAAAACAACAAGGTAATTCCTTTGTTTTAACTGTACGCATCTTTATTTATTTATCTACGCAGGCTGCTGTATTTGCGGCGCGGAAAGAAAGTTCCCAAAACGCGGACAGTTTGGCGTTAAATCTGCCAGAGGTATGTTATGAGTCGAGTGATGTCTGATTACGTTAGGAGAGGCATGGATTTGGAGTAGGATTAATGTTGGTGTGGGATTTACAGGTGGCGGACTTCACCAAGGGATTGAAGTGCGCAGTGAGAATTGTGGACTCGGGTTGGTTTCAGCTGAGCTCCCTCCAAACAAGCAACGGTGTTCAATTTATGAAGATGTTTGTGGGAGATGTTGTGAGCGTGCGCAGAATATATTGCAGTTGGAAGAGGCAGGAGGTGCTGTCCTACTCGTGTCTCGCCATTCTGAAATCATAGTTTAACCGGCTGGAAGGCATGATTTCATATTCTTTCTACGATTCGTTAGACGGGAAGCAGATAATTGGCTTGGGCGTGTGGGATAGCGTTAGGTCGGCGTCGGTCATTGCAAAACATCCGGATGCCAGCCCTGCAATGGCCTACTGGAGAGGGCTGGGTGCTAAGAAGATTGAATATGATGTTTGCCAGATTGTTTACGCCACCGACACAATTCCTCTCCAAGGTCCGAAGCATGGATAGTTCTCACTCTGAGTCATGGTTCTCAGCGTGCAATTTTGTGTTTTTTTCACTTCTTCTCTAATCTATCGGAAATATGTGGTTGTACCCTTGCTAACTTTTCAGATGAATGAAGGTACTCCTTGATTTTGTGTCATTCACAAGGAGTTTGAGGGTGTTTGAGGATTCCCACTTTGTAAACAGTATTTAAATTGATTTTTTTTTTTATATAGAAAACCTGGCAAGGTCTTATGTGCAACAATATCTAGTCTGGAATTCGTTTGTTTTTCGTCGACAGGAACAATTATTCCTTGATTTTTCTTCATTAGAAAACAATATATTTGTTCGGTTTTCTACGTGGCGTATAAGTTTTGTCCGATGAAAAATGAGCAGACAAGTCCAAAGTTTCTAGTTGACACGGTGTAGCTGGTCTGACTTTGACTTTGCTTGGATTTTGAAAAGACAAATCGCCAAACAGGATTTATATGTAACTGGATTTATATCAAGAACAAACTCGATCCAAGCAACATAATAATAGCTGGAGAAATGTTAAGAAGCAAATGCATAATGATCCATTACGAGTTTCAGTATGACAACACACAGGCTGAATACAACACTTTAAAGGCTTGAAATCAAATTAAATATCACTCCCAGGGATGGTTTAAAACATCCATTATTAAACTCATAGGGAGGGGGTGTTATGATGCTCTTAGCTTCCAATATTTAAATCATTCTTCAATCCCCCGATATATGCATTCAACAAAGCTTTTAAATGAAGGAAGACAAACGTATGATCTTAGCTTCCAATATTTAAATCATTCTTCAAACTCCCACTATATGCATTCAATAGAGCTTTTAAATGAAGCAAGACAAACACAATGCTTTATAAGAATTAAAGGAGGAACTTCTTTAAGAGCTCAGGAGATTCTTATTTACCCATAGAAGTATAAGCAAGACAAAAATATAATATCTCCCAACCTATAAACCTTGAATGGATTGTTTTTTTCTTGTATTTATACCTCCTTTCATGAATGCCTGACCCTTCCTCCTCCATTCCTCCCTATTTTTTTTTTTAAAAACCACCTTCAAGGATAATAGCCCCTCCTCCAAGTCATCCCTCCTTAGACCAAAATTTTTTTCAAGGTGAAGGCAAAATCTCATTAAGATCAATCCTTTTGTTCAGTCTAAGTTAACAAGAGATCAGTTATTTCTTTCACAAAAATAGTTATTTTTTAAAAAGAATACTGCATATTTGCTTCATATTGAAAGCTAAAGAATGTTCTTAAATACATAAAAACATATTAAATATTCATGATCATATCATATTAAATGAGAGTCATCATGCCCATGAACTAATTATTAATTAAACCTCTTTTTCTTAATTAAATAAAAAGTAACATTAAATTAAATATTAAATTGCTATTTTAATGCATTTTAATGGTTAATCATTTTATTTTAACCATTATAGTCAAGAGGAAATATTAGACATTTTCCTTGTTACACAATTTAAGTTATTTCATCAAGGTGGATAATAAATTGTAGTCTCATTGCAAGCTTTGCCATTATTCAGCTCCTTTGTTGATCAATTAAAAGCATCATTAAAGCTATTATCATATTGATAGCTCGACATGGTCCACCTGCAAACATGGTTAGCCCTATGAAACCATAAGGATATAGCGGCATCATAGACATAAATCACAATCAAATGCTACATCATATCCATGCATAGCTATAGCACCAACAATGTTAGAAATTTATAGCAATAAATATAATTGTATTATTTCCTCTAGAAGGGTCCTACGGTGCAGGTTGTGACATTCCACACCCATAGGATTGAACACAGTCTTGTGTGTTCACATAAAATAAGGAATATATCGATATGTCTTCATATTAAATAAGGAAACATGTCTATCTTTATATCAATTACATAGTACATTACCATACACTTCTAATATCGATGACCTACTCACTTATGTGACGTGTCATACAAAATTATTATCACCTCTCGATAATAGCCACGCTTACCATGCAAGATGTCATTTTAGACATTGAGTAACAAATCAATAATGCCCTTCTTTGTTCCTACCCAGAAGGTCTTTTTTCCAATATTTCCCTCATCTCGGGCCTTCCAATATGAGTGAAATTAGGAGAACCATATGCTTTTTGCATGAACAATCTCCTTTAGTTCCAAATTTAGGGTATAAATACCTAATCTTCAGGACATAAGACTCCATCCGTTATTCTGAAATTATAATTCTCTTCAAAATATCCTCTATCTTGGCCCAAGTTTTCACTGCAATTCTCATCCCGATATTGAATTTCCTTGACTTAATCCATTAAGTCTTTGTGACTACAGGTTCAAAATCTAGAAGCCCTTCTCAATATGTTGGGCTTGGATAGGTTTATCTTATTTTTAATTCTTAGGATCTGTTCCTTAGATGGACTTATGTCCTTCCAAATAAATACAAACCTCACAATTTGGAGCATATTTTAGCAATCTTTTAAGAGAGGATCACATGCTCCTCTTAAGAATTGATTTCCCATCTATTCTTCCCACTAAAAATTGTTCAAACCTAGGAATAGAATTCCATTTCCATTATTTTCTACTAAATCTGACCATAGATTAGATTATCCTAAGAGGACCCAATACTCCTCTTGAGAATATATTCCCCACCTATTCTCTTTTAAAGACTTTTCTAGTCCCTCTACTATGTTATATTCATAGTTTAGGTTCAAAAATATCCATGGTTGATGTTCATGATAAGTAAATATCGCAATTTAATGTTCAAAACACCACGAGATGTACTTATCATAGTCTAAGCTACACCACTCAGAACCTTCCCTAAGCCTACCTGCCTTCAGGAACCATCCTTCATTATGGTTATGAAGAATATTAAAATCCTCTTCACACATTATAAACCTCAAGAAAGAATTCCACCTATACCTTAGGATAATTATACCAATAGAGAAGTGAAAGCACGAGGATACGGAAACAGAAAAGGAAAAACTCCAAGCACGATGCAAAAATGGAATTAAACTCAACGCTAAATCCTACGAATTAAAAATGCATGAAATGGAGAAAGCATGAATTAAAACCCAAATGAAATAACAGCCCTTCTCTTTTATTGATGTATTTCACAATTCAGTTACAATTTGCATCCTCCCTTTTCAGGGGTGAGGAGAATTAAATTCATCTCTTAGTTACATCCATGGATCGCCTTCCTTCTTTCGCGTGCCCACATGTAAGATGGGCGAACCAAAATGTCACCGCTACTTGTGTCTACGAATTTTGATTCTTGGATGCTCCTTCGATATCCTGATCCTGCATTCAAAGAAACAAAAGATAGTCAATAGCACCTACGGATAAAACAAAGCATGCAATCCCCAAGCCTACGATAAATGATGAGAAAAATGAATTAAACTATGACTAAAATGAATCCAAATGCTCTAAAAATTTGACAGGGGCATTAGGAAATCACCAGGATGGCACTAAAAAAAGAACAGTCAGGAAATTCCTCATCGATTTGAATTTTCTCCGGGGTGGGATGTATTCACCTGCAAAAAAACACCGAAAAGGTACTGTCCCAAATGTCCTACATAGGAAGCTCCAAAATATTTGTAAATTTGGGATTAGCTAATTGGGGGCATTTTTGGAAGACCCAGATGGTCGTATTTTCCCAATTTGACCTCTATCAATGGGAATCTGATGATGCTACCTGCAAGTTAGTAAAAGAGAACGAATATAGAAACATGATCAAAATTGTTCAAAACAAGACGAGATTTAAATGACAACCTATCTAAGCATCATAGAATTGAATGCAAAAACAAAAATGATAGAAAGCAAAATCTGCTATAGATTTCCAATCACTCCTAAAAGGGACAATTAGGCCTACAACAGTGCGGGGGCGCCCGGACAGGCCGCCCACCGTTTGGGGCTCGATTTTGGCACCAATCCACTTGGGATGGGTCCAAAATCTCTTAAAAGGTATATTCAACAAATTAGGTGGTATACTATGGTCAAATGTTAGGTTTTGTGCTCAAGATTCGTCCTTCCAATAGTCATCGAATGACCTCCTCTCTAAAAGAGATCAAGGATATGAAGGGTACAAATCGCACAAGGGTGTATGGGGAAATAAAATGGTAGCACTTCGTTGCTCACAATTGCTCTTAATCTCCTCTTTGTGGTGAAAAAACCCACCAATTTATAGACTTTGAGGTCTCTTAGGATGAGCATGTAGGGGCGCCACTTGGCAGCCATGCCATTCTAGGGGAGGGAAGATTCCTCCCTAATTAGGGGCTTCATGACTGCCCCTGTAATAGCCTCTAATGCTCAAAAATGCTCACCTATGCTCCCATGAAATGAAGGAGGTGTTAAGTGGAAGATCCGAGCTGCCATTTGTCAAGATTTGACTTTTTTCCCGTCAAACTTGTAATTCGCCCCACCCTGGAGCAAATTATGAATTCATCCCTAAGAGGAGCGAATCCCAATTTGAATTCGTCCCTGGGTGGAACGGATATTGAGCAAAGTTCCTGAAGGTGCCAAAATGATTTTTGACCTTCCAAAACTATCGTGAGAGTGGTTAGGACCACTTTTTAACCTCTAGGGGCTGCCCTTGGGGCTATGTGTGTCAATGTGAATAGTGTTTGCAATCACATAATTGGATTGGTGTTGTTTTGGTGTCTACAGATGCCCCTTTTTGGGATGCGCTGTGCAAGGCACAACGTCGAGCAAAAATAGATAACCAAAGCACTAATGATTAGGGTTTCTTGGTAACCTAACCAAACTTTGATGCCCCAAGTATAAAGAGGGCATGCATTCTTGAATCCTTGCTTCTGACGAGTGAAGGAACTCAATTCAAGTGTTAACCTTTTTCGGTGAGGTGTGACTTGAACTTGGACATTGATCAGTCATGAATAGGCAAAGGGCGCAACCTTTTGTCTGTGAGAATCTTGAGTTCAAGATTCATGAATGCCAAGTGATTAATCAGCTTGTGATTATTGCTTGATTACTGCCTCAAGCAAGAGCATGATTTGTCTTTGCCAATGATTCTTTGAATGCATGCCATTTCCATGATTGGGTGTGTATTTGTTGATTGCTGACTAAGTGTGACTACCCCCTAAAGCGATGAATCGATGAGGGAATGACCAACATGAGAAAAGCGACAAGTCACTTGACCCAAGATGACCTAGGTAAGGGTGCCTTCAAATATTTATCTTTGAATGTGTGTGTAGTTTTCTGACATTTAGACCTATTTTTGGTGGGTGTTAACCCTTTTGGTGATGCCTTTCTGGAGCTGAAATTGTCAAAAATCCGTCTTCCCGTGGAGTGGTCCGGCCATGGTGGCCTTCTTAGGGAGTAGGATGGTGAAAATTTATAACCCCAACATATATTTTGGATTCCAAGAATTTCAGGTGCGAAGGCACCTTCGTTCGGCAATGTTATTGCTATTTTTGGTTGGGTTTTGACCCTTTTGGCGACGTCGTTTGGGGATGAAATTCTTGAAGATCCGTCTTCCCGTGGAGCGGTCCGGCTATGGTAGCCTTATTAGGGAGTAGGATAGTGAGGATTTGTGACCCCGACATCTATTTTGCATGCCCGAAATGTCAAGTGCAAAAGCACTCTCATCGGGAAATTTTATTGTTGTTTATTGGTACATTTTTGATGATATATACAGATGACTTTATTTTGTTTATGCGTATGTGATGATTTGATTTTATGCATGATGATTGATGAATATGGATGTATGCATATTAAGTTATAGTTATGAATGCATATGTTGTGCTAAAATGTGAATGTTTTTAAGTTATATAATATGCAAATGGAATGGATAAATTGAATTTGTGATTTTTGGCGGTCGAACCATAGACTGTTTAGAACTTTATGGCTTTTTGTCCTAGGCGATTGTTGCGGTGAATAGCTTTGTATGTATACATGTTTTTTTTTTTGGTATGGCGAGAATAAAATATAGTAAGTTGGTTTCAAATGCAGTTAAAGTTTTCTGAGACTCAGATGTTTTAACTACCTATCCATGACTGTACTTTATCTCACAAGACTTTTTGAACAAGGTATGAATCGGACTTGTTTTGGACCAAGTTATTTCACATCCTTGTGTGTGCAATTGGGTTCATTTATGTGGTGTTAGGTCAGGATGCCACCAATACCAGATAGGCTATCAACCAAACCTGTACTGAGGATCACCTGATTAGCTCCACTAACTCCTTTGTTGTGTTTAGTCAAATTAATCTACGGTGCTATCGTAGGATACCATAAGCTAGCTCATCCACATGCAAACATTGATCTGCACACAAGTTAATGTGATAGATATATCGTCATGCGGGAGGTTTACCACCATTGACCGATAGGCTATCAACCAAACCGGTACTGAGGTTTGCCTCATGACCTATCGAAATGCTGAGAGTTCCAGGGATTCAAGTTCAATTCCCTTCTTTTCTTTAATTGTATTGGGATACTTGCTCTTTTGTAGTGATAAAAATCACTGTTTATTTTTGTATATATATATATATATATATATATTTTTGAGCAAGGGATTGTGAATAGTGAGTGGTGATAATCACTATTGTATGTGCTTTTTGATGTATGCACCATGGTTGTGATGTCAAATTTTGGAGTTCTGACTTTTGAAAATTTTTATCATGTTTGCGACTTTTTGAGAACTTGGAATTCTTGGGGAATTGGGTAGGGAGGATGCTTGTCCTTTTACAAACTCTCAGCATTCTTGGGGTCATTCGCATAGGGGGATGAGCAAGATAACTGTTTCGCTTATGGTGACCTGGATTGCTTTGCAGGGTTCATCTTTCATTCACACAACTTGGGAATGTTTTATGTGTTTTAATTTGTGTTGAGATGCTACATAACAAGGTATGATCCAAGTAGGATTCTACCTGCGTAAAATCTATCTAACTTGGTACAGTATGTGGCTAGACAGCTAATGATGACTGAATGACGAAAACTCTCGATACGTGAGAAAACGATTGACTATGATGTGGGAGAATAACGTGAATTGTGGTTATAGGCAATGAGCTATTGATAAAGCGAAAAAATGTAAAAATGATGGTTTTTCCAAGTAATGACAGTCTATGGTGCTTTGACCTTTATGACCACAAATATGAAATGTATGGGTTTGATGTTGAATGCAACTATATATTTTTGTATTTTTGAGGGATTGATTTTTGTGAATATGAAGGTGAGATGCAAAAAGAGCTCTGTGTTGTTATGATGATTTTGCGTATGCATAGAAATGAGATGCAATTTTTTGTTATTTTTGATGATTTTATTGTTTTTGCATTTTCTTGTTTTTGACCAAGCGATTAAGGAATCTTTGGAGCCTTTGGTTTGAGCAAGTGATTATGGAAATCCTTGGGGCTTTTGGATTGACCAAGCGATTATGGGAATCCTTGGACCGTTTTGGGTTGACCAAGCAATTATGGGAATCCTTGGAGTGTTTTGGGTTGACCAAGCGATTATGGAAATCCTTGGAGTTTTTTGGGTTGACCAAGCGATTACGGGAATTCTTGGAGCGTTTTGGGTTGACCAAGCGATTATGGAAATCCTTGGAGCTTTTTAGGGTTGACCAAGCGATTATGGGAGTCCTTGGAGCATTTTGGGGTTGGGCTATGGCTCTTTTTTTAAATATGGAAGGGCTGCAAATGACTGATGTTCAAGGGTTCTAGTTCCTTGATTTCGTCGAGAGAGGCTAGCCGGTATGTTCCAGGTCCTATTTTGCTGTCAATGACGTAAGGACCTAACCAGTTTGCCACAAAATTGTTCCTTAAATGGGCCAGTTTGCCATGAACTTGTTCCTTAAATGGGGTGGCAAATTAGAGTTTTGTTGGTTCTCTTTCAAGACCAAGTCACCAACCTGAAAGTCTCGCAGGTGAACTTTCATGTTGTATGCTTTTTTAAGTCGCTCTTGGTAGATACGTAAATGCTCGAGAGCATTAACGTGTCGTTCATCAAGCAATGTAAGCTGGTCTAACTGAGCCTACCACGCAGTGTCATCATCGATGAACTCGTGCATTGATATGCGTAGGGAAGGAATCTCCAAATCAAGAGGCATGATAGCCTCAGAGCCATACACGAGCAATAATAGGCATGACAACCTCAGAGGCATGATAGCCTTAGAGCCAATGGGTGTCTGAATTCTAGTGCAATAGACCCATAGTGCAAGTGGGATCTGAATGTGCCAATCCTTATGATTATCTATGATTGTATTTTTAAGGATGGCAACTAGCATTTTGTTTAACGCCTCTGCTTGCCCATTTGCCTATGGATAATAGGGCATCAAAAAACTATGCTAAATTTTGTACTTTGTGGTCAAAGCATGCACATATTTGTCCTTGAATGACGTCCAATTATCCAAGATTATCTTGGATGGGTCCAACCGTAGAGGTTAGCGGAACCGCTTCCACCCACTTGGTGAAGTACTCTATGGCCATTATGATAAACATGTGACAGTCGAATGATGCAAGGGAGATCTTTTTGATGAGATCTAAGCCCCACTGTAAAAATGGCCAAGTCGACTAGATCGGCTATAAGGCCTGGGAAGGTACGTGTGTCAAATTAGCATGATGTTGACACTTCATGCACTTCTTGACATATGCGCAATAATCTCGCTCTAAAGATGGCCAATAATAGCCCATGTGAAGAATGCGCTTAGTGATGGCCATACCACTGAAGTGGCCACCGCATGTATCGTTGTGTGCTTGGGTGATTTCCCAAGTGGACTCCTGCTAGTCCAAGCAACGAAGGAGAATCCCTTCGTAGCTTCGATGGTACAAAATGTCTCCTAACAAGACATGCTTTTTCACTTTTTGTTTGAATGATCATTGTGCGGCATGCATCAATCCAAGTGGGAGGTTACCTAACTTGATGTAGTACCTGATGGGTGTATACCAATATTGTTGATCAAAAACCTTGACAGTCTAAACGACCAATCCCTATTGAATTTTATCCCTAAAAAAATCTGAGTAGGAAAGAACTTGCAAGAATAGCATTGCACTGCCATTAATGGGAGTAGGGGAGAACAAGGACCCCCAGTTGGCATGATTCAAATGATCACGGATTCAAGAGAACCTATCCATGGATGGCTCAATCTAGATCAAGTGGATTCCTTACGTTAAATCAGATCTTGCTCACTCCATCATTGATTGTGATAATGTTTTGACTTGAATGGTTTTCATTTCACCAGAAATATCTTACGAGATTAAGGACCCCAAGGAGGCCATAGTGTTCACAAAATGATTCGATGATCGAGGGAGTGCCTCGATGTCGTACCATTCAAGCTTTGCCAAGAATTTGTCCACAAGGGCTTTGTAGGCCTACAGAACTGGGCACTTGCATTGGAATACCCCTTTGACTTGGTTGAATATTAACAAAAAATCACCAAAGATGTTCAATCATTTAATGTTCATGGTGATTGTTGTCTAAAGACCTATGAGCAAGGCTTCATACTCTACATTGTTGTTGGTGCATGGGAAATTTAATTTAAATGATAAGGGCATTGGAGCGCCCTATGGTGTGAAGAATACTATTCCTATGCCACCACCTTGCTCACATTTAGAACCATCAAAAAATAGGGTTATGTCAACCTGTGACTCAGGCTTATCAGAATCTGGTGATTCTGAGACATGGAAGATCCCATCATCGGGTAGTTCTATGACCACAAGCTGATCGTCTTCGAGAGGAGCCTCTGCTAGTTGATCGGCTATGACCTGACCTTTTATAGATTTCTGTCTAATAAACTCTATGTCAAATTTTGTCAACAACATGATCCATTTTGTCATGCGACTACTATGATAAGTACGACTCATCATGTACCACAATGGATTCTCCTTAGACACAACATATGTCTTGTTTCTTAGCATGTAATGGCATAGCTTTTTGGTAGCAAACACCACTGCCAAGCAGAGTTTTTCAACGTATGCATAGTTAAGTTCATAGCTAACCAGGGTGCGGCTAAGATAGTAAGTAGCCTGTTCTTTGTGAAGTTCATTATTCTGGGCTAGCATCGCTCCCAGTGCCACCTCAGTAGCTAAGATGTATAAGTAGAATGACACTCTTGGTCTAGGTGGTGCCAATACTGGTGGCGAAGCCAAGTATTATTTAATGTCATCAAAGGCTGACTAACACTCGTCATCCTAGTGAAATGCTACCCCCTTGTGCAACAATTTGTTAATTGGTCAGCACTTGTCAAATAGCTATGTTACGAAGCACTTGATCGATGTGACCTTTCCTTGTAGGCTTCTGAGCTGCTTGATGGTAGTTGGGGGAAGCATTTCAAGGATTGCCTTGACTTTGTTTGGGTCAACCTCGATGCCTCGCTTTGAGACTATGAAACCCAAGATTTTTCTAGATGTGATGCCAAATATGCACTTCTTGGGATTCAGTCTAACCTTATGCTCCTTGAGGCGATTGAGGATCTTGCTTAAGTCACCGAGATGATCTGGGCATAAAAGAGATTTGGCCAACAAATCATCCATGTAATCTTCCAAAGTCTTGTGCATGTAATCATGGAAGATGTATGTCATGGCAAGTTGGTAGGTGATGCCAGCATTTTTAAGGCCGAAAGGCATGACCTTATAAAAAAATGTTCCCCGAGGCGTTGTGAACACTGTTTTTAGCTGGTCCTCAAGATTTATACAAATATGATTGTATCTCGAGAAACCATCCATGAGGGAAAGCATTTCATGACCCACTGTAGCATCTACCAATGCGTCGATGCTCGAAAAGGGAAAATCATCCTTAGGACTCGCTTTGTTTAGATCTCAAAAATTAGTGCATATGCAAATCCTCTCGTCAGGCTTCTTGATGGGTACCATGTTGGACAATCATGGTGGGTAATCCACACAGATGACAAACTGTGCATCCAATAGATTTTACAATTTGTCTTTGAACATTAAGGCCACTTTTGGGTGCATCTTGCATAGTTTTTGCTTAACTGGATTGACTGTCGGATCAAGCATTAGATTATGTGTGACTAGCTGCGGGTCTAGTCCAAGCATGTCTTTGTATGACCATGCAAAAACCTCCATCTTCTCTTTGAGAAGGGAAATATAGTCGGCTCGCTCTTTGGGGGATAGACTTACCCCCAACTTGATAATATGTGGATTCATTGGGTCTGAGCCGATGTCTACGTTAGTCGTCTCCTCGATTGACATGTGGGATCTGTCCTTTAACTAGTGTGGAGTCGAGATCAAATGGATATCATTTGCTGAGTTTAAATATGTGTTGGGAACCTTGGGTTCCTCTTCAGCATGGAATATATCCTGAGTTGACCTTGGGGTAAAATGAAGCATTTTATTGAAAGTCCAATACTCTAATGGGGATGGAGGTGAATTGACGTGATCCCAGTCTATGGCATCTATGTCTAGATGGAATGACCATGCTGGATCAGCCAAATTGTGGATGGGGGCGGTTAAGTCAATGGAGACCATGTTGATGAAATGATTTTGGTCTCCATTATCATGGGTGTGGGTGCTCGGACATCCTGGATGCTCTCTATGCTCTGGATCTGGCTCTAGAGGGACATGCACGAATGGATCGACCCTATGTGCAGATAAGAAGACAGGGTCTGCCCTTGAAACTGATGGCACTATAGGGTCTCTGGGCAGAAGGTATGCTTCGTATGCCCAGAGTAGCAAATCCAACACTTGGTCCCACCATGTTAGGTCTATGTACCACTCATGCCCAAGCCTTATGTTTAATTGTTCAAACATGTCATTAATCTCTAAAGGGTATGGTCGCCGCATTTGTCGCATGTGATTAAGATATGCCATCTCAGTTTTGTCTTCATAATCACTATTAAAGATCCAAATGCCTTAATTGGCTCCAACTTCTTGCGACATTAAAGGCTCGCCTTGCTCAAGCAAATTTATCTAGCCCCATTGGGGTTGTTCTGCTCTCTACGATGGGGCCTGATTTCCTTGGAGTGGCGCCTGCTCGATTGGAGTGTCTAAAGGGAACATTGGTAAGAGGTTTTCTTGATAATCATCCATGGGGATCACCTGTGAGTGATTGTTATCTGATTCGAAGGGGTCCCATGGTGCTACCTCATATTTTGATTCGTCCTCTAAGGACCCTTCTTGCCATTGTCTAGAATCTCCCTAAAAATGAGCTCTCGAGCTCTCTCCTCTCTCGAACGAAGGGAAGGGATTGCTATGGCCAACAATGTTGACTGTCATTAATGGGAGATAATCCCTCAACATATATGTGGTATTAGGGTTGGAATATGGATTTGATGTCAATCCCCCATTGTTGCCTATCCCTAGGCCTTGCATGTTCTCCACCAAGATGTCCAAGGGCAAGGGGTGGTTGAACCCTACTCCTAACTTTTCATATGGCATTTGGTATCTTGGTTGGCAAAGAACACATATCCCTTGCTCATATCTGCCTAACCCATATCCATGCCAATTGCATTGGCCAAGGTATCTCAGAGCAAAGTCTGGGTTAGACAAATAATTGACATTTTTAGCAAAAGGCTCTTCATCCTCGTCCTCTTGCGTGCATGGTGCAATGCCATGATCAAGGCCCCCATACATAAAATTTGTCTGGTTCGATGAGTAGCCTAGGGGAACAATAGTGCCAATGGGAATGTGAGGTCTCCCCAATGTCCTGCATGGACTCTAGTGTGGGTGTTGCTACAATATTCCACACTAGATACTCCCCCAGGCCCATATTGGCCATTTCAATGTTGATCGTTGGCAATTGAGGGGGAGGGAATGGAAGTTCTCCTTGAGTCCACTCCATGTCGGGTGGACTAGGAGCCTCGACTTCCATTCGGCTAGGCATTTCCTACGTAGAGATAGTTGATACTGATGGCAGTGTCTCTTCCAATGGTTTTGCCTCTTCTAGGGTTTTCTTCCCTTTGTCCTTTTGTTTGGTCCCCATAGATGGTGTCGTTGGTGGAGGACCAGATGATGAAGATGAACCCAACTAGGGTTGTGAAGAACTTGCTAATGGGGATGCCTACAAAATCAGACCCTTTTTAGATGGATTTAATTGGAAATCCAAATGCATCGATGGCAGGGTCGATTGCGGCATCAGCTGCACTACATTACAATACTTGAAGGGTTCTATGTCCATCGAGACTACATGCACCTCCCCTTCAAATGCGTACTTCAAACATTGGTGAGCTATCGAAGGGACACACTTCATGTCCCTGATCCATGGCTGGCCCAGCAAGATGTTGTAGGCCATCTCACCATCCAATATGTGGCATAATGTAGGTATGGTATTTTGTCCCACTTGGATTGGCAGGACTATTGTGCCAACTGTCGAGAAGATTGCATCATTGAATGCTCGTAGAGTGTATGTGGAAGCCGTGATGTGATATATGGGAAATTTCAAATGATTTAGGGCCACATTTGTGATGATATTACTAGACGAGCCAGTGTCTATCAACACCCTCTTGTATGGGATCCCATTGACCTGCGCGATAACATGCAGGGGTGGATCCGCCATGTCATCAGTCACTAATCGCAATTCATCTTCTCAGAATGTGATGAACGACTCAGTGCATCGCTTGACATGCCCCATGAAGTTGTTGAAATAATTTGTCTCGTGGGGCTGCAACTCGATGGATTTCAAAATCTCCATTAGAGCTTCTCGATGGGGTGTAGATTTTTGTATAAGCTCGTATATGGAGAGCCTAGCCGATGTGGTCCTCAAAATTTGAGTGAGTTTGGTCTGAAGTGTGGACACTGGTCTAGGCGGAGGAGGTTGTGCAAGGTGTTGTTGTGGATGGGACTTTGTTGGCACCTCTCCTACAGTTGTCGCAAGAGTATTCGTGCTTGGATACCTCCTATTCTGAGTCACTATACTGATCATCCCTACATACCCCTACATGGGGCAGTTCTGTGTGACCTCGTTAAGTTGTAGGGTCTTTGCCTACGAAGCATGAGCAGGCAAGGGGTCTTTGAAGACCTCCATTTTTTGATTGCTTGGTGCGATGGGATTATCCATCGCTAGTGTCTTATTATCAATCAAGTCTTGCACCAAGCCTTTAAATTTCCAACAGGCATTTAGGTCATGTCCTTACTGCCTATGGAACCTGTAGTACAAGTCCTATCTATACCCCTTAGGCTTGAGTGCGTTGGGATCTATAGTCTGAATCTCTGGTAGGTTGATTAGGTTTGCCGCTAACAAGCGGTCAAACAAGGAGTCCCTGGACTCTGTGTAGGGTGTGAATTGTTACCTAGGGTGACGCTACTAACCCTATTCTTGCCTTTGATTTTCTCTATCATAGTTGTTTGGAAGCACTACCTGATAATTAACCTTTTGAGGCTGAGTCGCTTGCATAGGCTTAGGGACATTTATTGCAACTTGGTTAACCGCAACGGGTTTTTGTTGTGTGGTCCCGATTTTAGTGTTTTTAGTCCACTCTTTTTCTTAGGTTTGGCTATCTTGCCATCCTGTATCTTAATCTCTTCAATAATCCTAGCTTGTGCTAGAGCTTCTTCTAAGGTGGCATATTACTACAGCTGCAATAGCACAGAGATCGATCTCAAACAACTTTTTGAGAACATCTGAGTGAGGTCAGACATAGGAGGGAGGTAGGGCAGCTTCGAAAGCAAAGTCCTCCATCGATTCCCATAGGCCGCCATGGTCTCTTCCTCATACTGCCTAAGGCTTCTAAGTCACTTAGTGGTGCCTTCTTGGTATTGAAGGTGAAGCATTCGAGGAATGCATCCACTAACTGATCTAAGTTTTTGATGTTGTGCTTTGTTAATTTGGTAAACCAATCCGAGGTAGGGCCTACAAATGTGGTTATAAATATTCTTAATAACAAAGCATCATTGTCCTAAATGCCAAAGCATTGGCTCAGGAATCTCGTTACATGCCCTTGGGCATCTTCCTCACCTCTAAATGCTACTAACTGAGGCAGCTTAAAGTGTTCAGGGTAAGGAGGTGCTAGCACTAACGGATGCATAGGATGACTGTGAAGCTAGTATAAAGTGGGCTTTTGGGGCCTAGAAGTTTTGGTTTCCACAGACTCCAGACGCTCTAGTAGTGCTTTATATGCATTCGAGGATTTAATCACCTCCTCTTTGGTTTGCTCCCATTATGGGTTGTGGGAGACTTGAGGCCTCTGAAGGGGTGGCTAGATGGCAACTCCTCCACCTAGGTAGGGCATTTTGACCCACTCATATTCTTTCTCATACTCCTTGTAAGCTGCCTGAGGAGTCTCTAGATGATCCCTATGACCCAAGGTGGGTCCCTACGGAGGATACCCATCGTTGTTCTGGAGAGTGGCCTCCTATTCAAGTCTAGGAGGTCTCAGAGGCAGTGCTTGGTAAGGTCACAGGGACCTATCTCGCACCAAGGGATTGCGCCTCTCATATGGTTTCACTTTTTGGGTGCATGGGGTTGGAACCCTCTTAGGCACCAGGTTATGTAGCAGCTCATCTATTTGGCATTGAATGTGCTCCTTGCTAAGGTGATATAGATGCTCCAGCTACTATTGGTCTTTCTCGAGCCGCATGATCTGCGCTTGATAGGTGACATGTTTGGCAACTGCTAGGTCGATTTGTTTTGCCATATTGAGCCTAGGAGGCTTAGATGCCTCTCCTATGCACTTGCCTCGGTCGTGATGATCTTAAATCTCAATAGGTCACTTCCCTCTGTTAAGGTTGGCAGCATTTACCTGAGGCTCTGGCCTTTGTGGGTGATCATGGTATCTAGCTGGTGCGGAGGTGCATGGTCCCCATGCTGTATATTGATCTTGAGGAATTTAATCATCTTCCTCATGCTCTCTTTCATATGTGTGAAAGGGGCGAGCAAAGTTAACTCACCCAATTTGAAAAGCCTTGCTCTCTGGATTTTGTCCATTGGTTCTAACAGTGATGGGGGGCAAAGGAGGGATGCCATAATCATGTGGCCTCTCCTCATGGACACTATGTTGCTCTAGTGCTTCATTGTGTGGTGGCCACTCATATCGAGCTTCTAAGGGAGCCTTCTTAACTATGTTGAGCACCACATGTAAGGAATCCTCCTGAAAGGGGCTATGATGAATGGGCATGTCCCCCAAATGGGTGCCTCTATAATCCCATTCTAAAATGGGACGATTCAGACTCTCTTATGGGTCAAGACACCAAGGCGGTATGGCCAAGTCCTTGGTGTTGTAGCGGAGGTGACTTGTGCCCCCTTGTACACTCTCTGCAGCATCCGCCCATGATTGGGCTTGGCTACGGGTGCACACCATGGTGGTAACTCTCTACAAGCTATGTAGGTTTTTATCTCTTTTATGATTTTTTATGCTACATTAAACAAAAAAGATCATACACACATAAGTAGTGATTATCTTGTTTAAATATTGAACGTGTGTCCTAGACCTAGTTTAGTGTGTTTTGATTTTTGTTTTTGTTTTGTTTTTGGTTTTGATGGTCTTAAAGAATTTTTAAATGCAAAATTATGGTTCTTATGACTCCTAAGAAACGGTCACCCCTTCGATATACCATTTCTAGGCCGATATACCAACCTCTCTATGTACCCGCCTTTACGTGAGGGAAACTATAGGTACGTGAGAGTAAATGGCACGTGGAACGTAGGCGGTACAGAAGGGGAATCATCCTGTTTATGAAACCTACCATAGAAGACTTATCCTAATGCACAGTGAATCACCCCAGCTACACTCGATAAAATTTCGTTAGGATTTACATCTAGCAACAGTTGCGATCGAGGTAATGGATGCAAAAATCAAGCCAAGGTGGTGATGAAATCCATCGTTGGTCTTGATCAAGGGCTGGGGTTTTATGACCAGCGCCTTGGTTTTTAATTTGCCACGTGGTGTGTGGGGTTATTTTTATTTTGCAAAAGGAAACAAGCAAACGACAAAAATAAAACTTTCCCTAAGCAAACAAATAATCCAAAAACAGGAACACTAAAAATAGCAAATGATAGAGAAAGTGCAGAATCCTTACCTCTTCTCTGCCCAGAAATTCTGATCTTGAGTCTTTGTCTTGAAAATGCGTAGAGAGCAATTCATCCCTGGGTCACATGAATAATAGAATTGGATTCGTCATAGGGTGGGGTGCATTCCCATTCATCCCTGAATGAGACGAATTATAGTTTTGTGTTCGCCACAGACTTGAATGAACAACAGTCCCGTGTTCCAAAAAAAAGAGATACCTGCAAACAAGGCAAATTTTGATCATATTTCTGATCCAAAAATGTAGAGGACATTCATCCCACCGTTATCACCACTGAAAGCATGAGGATACGGGAACAAAAAAAGAAAAACTCCAAGCACGATGCAAAAAATGAATTAAACTCAACACTAAATCCTACGAATTAAAAATGCATGAAATTGAGAAAGCATGAATTGAAACCCAAATGAAATAACAGCCCTTCTCTTTTTTTTATGTATTTCACAATTCGGTTACAATTTGCATCCTCCCTTTTCAGGGGCGAGGAGCGTTAAATTAATCTCTTAGTTACATCCATGGATCACCTTCCTTCTTTCGCGTGCCCACATGTAAGATGGGCAGACCAAAACATCATTGCTACTTGTGTCTACGAATGTTTATTCTTGGATTCTTCTCTGATATCCTGATCCTGCATTCAAAGAAACAAAATATAGTCAATAGCACCTACGGATAAAACAAAGCATGCAATCCCCAAGCCTACAATAAATGAATGAGAAAAATGAATTAAACTATGACTAAAATGAACCCAAATGCTCTAAAAATTTTATAGGGGCATTAGGACATCACCAAGAGGGCACTGCAAAAAGAATAGTCAGGAAATTCCTCACCGATTTGAATTCGCTCCGGGGCAGGACGAATTCACCTGCAACAAAATGTCAAAAAGGTACTATCCCAAATGTCCTACCTAGGAAGATCCAAAATATCTACAAATTTGGGTTTAGCTAATTGGGGGAATTTTGGGAAGACCCAGATGGTAAGATTTCCCAATTTGACCTCCGTCAATAGGAATCTGATGATGCTACCTGCAAGTTAGTAAAAGCGAACGAATATAGAAACATGATCAAAATTGTTCAAAAAGAGATGAGATTTAAATGACAACCTATCTAAGCATCGTAGAATTGAATGCAAAAAATTAAAATTATAGAAAGCAAAATCTGCTATATATTCTCAATCGCTCCTAAAAGGGACGATTAGGCCTACAGCAGTGCGGGGGCGCCCGGACGGGCTGCCCACCGTTTGGGGACTTATTTTGGCACCAATCCACTTGGGATGGGTCAAAAATATATTACAAGGTGTTTTCAACAAATTGGGTGGTATACTATGGTCAAATGTCAGGTTTTGGGCTCAAGATTCGTCCTTCCAATAGTCACCCAATGACTTCCTCTCTAAAAGAGATCAAGGATGTGAAGGGTACAAATCACACAAGGGTGTATGGGGAAATAAAATGGCAACACCTCATTTCTCAAAATTGCTCTTACTCTCCTCCTTTGGGGTGAAAAACCCACCAATTTATAGACTTGGAGGTCTCTTGGGATGAGCATGCAGGGGCGCCACATGGTAGCCATGCCCTTCCAGGGGAGGGAAGATTTCTCCCTGATTAGGGGCTTCATGACTGCCCCTGTAATAGCCTCTAATGCTCGAAAATGCTCACCCATGCTCCCATGAAATGAAGGAGGCATTAAGTGGCGGATTCGAGCTACCATTTGTCAAGATTTGACTTTTTGCTCGTCAAACCTACAATTCACCCCACCCTAGACCGAATTATGAATTTGTCCCTGAGAGGAGCAAATCCCAATTTGAATTTGTCCCTGGGTGGAATGGATATTGAGCAAAGTTCCTGAAGGTTCCAAAATGATTTTTGACCTTCCAAAACTGTTGTGAGAGTGGTTAGGACCACTGTTTAACCTCTGGGGGCTGCCCTTGGGGTTGTGTGTGTCAATGCGATCAGTGTTTGCAGTCACATAATCGGATTGGTGTTGTTTTGGTGTTTACAAGAAGTTTATATTGGAATGAACTATGGTTTAAACAAAACCATCTATCATGGTTTCACAACTTTAACCTTCTTTCCAGCTTTGAAGCTATTCCACCATTCCAAGGCTATACCAAGCACATGGATGGTAACTCCACTATTTGGGTTACAATTGGATAATTATCTAAGGAAAATACTTGTTTCCAATTTGTACAACCATGCCTTGGCTAAAACAACCAGTTGGATACCCTAATATTCTTTAGTTCCTTAGCTAAATCTACCAATATGTGAGCTTTTCCTTCTTGATATTCTACAACATGATACTCCTCCTATATATACTTATAATTTTTTCTCTAGGGAACTTGATCTATAATTTATTTCCAATATTTGCTCATTTTGGTTCATATATTTCCTTTATCATTCATTTTTTTCTTGTAGTAACCACACTACAACCAAGAGATTCTCTACCTCTTTGTATATTTCCCCAACCTTCCTTCAGGGTCTAGCTCGATACCTATTTACTATCTAGAATTTAAGTACCCTCACTTGCTAGAGAATCTACTTCAAAATTGGATGCTCGAGGTACATGAGCAATATCAAATTATTTTTTTAGATTTTTTACCTTACTACTCAAGTAAAAAATATTTTTGGATCTCATTTTCCATTCACCTTCACTTGCTTGCAAACAGGTTTTGAATCACCTCAAACATGAATGTGATCAATTCCTTGGTCTTGAGCATACTCCTATCCTACATAGCTAGTTCTATATTTTGCTAATATCCTATTCTTCTCTTCCTTAGCCTAGATGCCAATTCTCTTTATCCCACAAAGGAGTTTGGATGAGAATGCAACATACCCAAATCTAATCATCTTGCAAAAGGGTAAGAATTTATTTATTTAATGTAGTTAAGACTCGTGAAGATATATCAAATAAGATCATAGAGGTTCCACCATATTTTGAGTTCTAGATGTTGCATATATCTCTCGAGTGGATAAGAGTGATCACTCTCCCATTGTTTTATGGGGTTAACCTTGTACACTAACCATATAGCTTAAAGGATACCTTCGCATGGTTTCGCCATTTCCTAGCATTCTTCATTGATGGGACAACTCAACCAAAATATAAGGATTAACCCTGTCTCAATACAATTGAGAAAGAGATGCTAATTCCTTCACTAATTTTAGTTCTTCAATCTAGTATTTAGATGTAAGAACCTCTCTTCTTCCTGATGAGCTAGCTTAAACTATCCATCTCATCCTAATGATAAGCTAGTTTAAGTCATTTTTCCCATCTCAATGTTGAGCTATCTTAGATATCTATCGCATATCAATGATGAGCTAGCCTAAGTTATCTATCTCAACTCAATGTTTATCTAGCTTAGCTATCTATCTCATCTCAATGATGAGCTATCTTAAACTATCTATATCAAATCAATGTTGAGCTAGCTTAGTTATTTGTCTCATCTCAATGATGAGCTATCCTAAGATATCTATCTCATATCAATGTTGAGATAGCTCAACTATCTATCTCATATTATTCATGATTCCAATGGTTATTTATATCATCCCAAGAGCTAACTTAGATCATTAATGGTCGCCATCATATTTATATCCCATAAGGTGCCATCTCAGCTACGACTGTAATCACATTTCTAGTAAAATCCTAGGTCTCACTTGCCTCATCGTAAGGTGTCATCCACTTATCTACAAAGGAGTTGAGTTTAGTTTCTTAAATGTAGTCCTTTATCCTTCTGGTCTAACTTATTTCATTACCACTTATTTGATAGTGGCTATGGTTATTTTTGCTCTATGCAATATGTTGCTCATAAGTGCTTACATATTATCACTCTCTTTATAATTTTGGTCACTCTTGCTTCGTGCAAGGTGCCATGTCAAATTAATTTATCCTTTCTCGGATCATTTCTTAAGCAACCTTTAGCTCAACCATGGAAGATTTTAGTCTATCACAACCTAGACCTCTCATATCAACTATAACAAACGATTAAAAACCAACCCACTTGAGAGAGAGAATTTTTTTTTGTGATCATGCCATATCCATTGCTCTAGCCACACTCTATTTATATATATATTTATACACTTCTAGTTCATAAACATTAATAGATGTCATTCATTACTCTTCTACGCTTCATTGTAGTAAGGATTACTAAATAATACAAGGAGAGTGCATTGCTTAATAACCATAACTAGGTTACTTCTAGTTTAACCATTTCAACACCATGATTAACACCACATACTAATCACATAATATTATTAAATAAATCATATCTAAGGTCCATGAAATTCCATGGACTTCTACTTATTGTAGAACAAAATAACCATGATAAATTATATTTAGAAAACATTAAACACAAGTTCACAAGATGACAATAATCAATTTGCACATCACATATATGACACATCATATGTCCTAGGAAAAACCCTAATGGAATAACCCAGCCCTAAAAAATATCCATATTTCATGTATTGTAATTGAGTCTAATACAATCATTCTAGGGATCTCTTGATTCCTCTTTCCAACATTTTAGTACAATTATGGGTAGATAAGGAACTCATATTTCTTAAACCCCATACAATGAATTGATCCAATAATGTATTTTTCTCAATACATGAGGGAACCTCATAATTACCTTAGATGAAATCCACATGCATACTCTAATGGATATCTTCTTCCCTTCGTCCAAACCCAAGGGAACATCCCCTTCCTAAGAGTTTAATGTAAGCACATCAACTATCATATTGCACACCTCACTCACTTGAGAGGACTTCATAAACCTCTCAAAGAGGACATTTTTGATGATATATACAGATGACTTTATTTTGTTTATGCGTATGTGATGATTTGATTTTATGCATGATGATTGATGAATATGGATGTATGCATATTAAATTATAGTGATGAATGCATATGTTGTGCTAAAATGTGAATGTTTTTAAGTTATATAATATGCAAATGGAATGGATAAATTGAATTTGTGATTTTTGGCGGTCGAACCATAGACTGTTTAGAACTTTATGGCTTTTTGTCCTAGGCGATTGTTGCGGTGAATAGCTTTGTATGTATACATGTTTTTTTTTTTGGTATGGCGAGAATAAAATATATTAAGTTGGTTTCAAATGTAGTTAAGGTTTTCTGAGACTCAGATGTTTTAACTACCTAGCCACGACTGTACTTTATCTTACAAGACTTTTTGAACAAGGTATGAATCGGACTTGTTTTGGACCAAGTTATTTCACATCCTTGTGTGTGCAATTGGGTTCATTTATGTGGTGTTAGGTCAGGATACCGCCAATACCAGATAGGCTATCAACCAAACTCGTATCGAGGATCACCTGATTAGCTCCACTAACTCCTTTGTTGTGTTTAGTCAGATTAATCTATGGTGCTATCGTAGGATACCATAAGCTAGCTCATCCACATGCAAACAATGATCTGCACACAAGTTAATGTGATAGATATATCGTCATGCGGGAGGTTTATCACCAGTGATCGATAGGCTATCAACCAAACTGGTACTGAGGTTTGCCTCATGACCTATCGAAATGCTGAGAGTTCTAGGGATTCAAGTTCAATTCCCTTCTTTTCTTTAATTGTATTGGGATACTTGCTCTTTTGTAGTGATACAAATCACTGTTTATTTTTGTATATATATATATATATATATATATATATATATATATTTTTTTTTTTGAGCAAGGGATTGTGAATAGTGAGTGGTGATAATCACTATTGTATGTGATTTTTGATGTATGCACTGTGGTTGTAATGTCAAATTTTGGAGTTTTGACTTTTGCAAATTTTTATCATGTTTGTGACTTTTTGAGAACTTGGAATTCTTGGGGAATTGGGTAGGGAGGATGCTTGTCCTTTTACCAACTCTCAGCATTCTTGGGGTCATTCGCATAGGGTGATGAGCAAGATAACTGTTTCGCTTATGGTGACCTGGATTGCTTTGCAGGGTTCATATTTCATTCACACGACTTGGGAATGTTTTATGTGTTTTAATTTGTGTTGGGATGCTACATAATAAGGTATGATCCAAGTAGGATTCTACCTGCGTAAAATCTATCTGACTTGGTACAGTATGTGGCTAGACAGCTAATGATGACTGAATGACGAAAACTCTCGATACGTGAGAAAACGATTGACTATGATGTGGGAGAATAACGTGAATTGTGGTTATAGGCAATGAGCTATTGATAAAGCGGAAACATGTAAAAATGATGGTTTTGCCAAGTAATGACAGTCTATGGTGCTTTGAACTTTATGACCACAAATATGAAATGTATGGGTTTGATGCTGAATGCAGCTATATATTTTTGTATTTTTGAGGGATTGATTTTTGTGAATATGAAGGTGAGATGCAAAAAGAGCTCTGTGCTGTTATGATGATTTTGCGTATGCATAGAAATGAGATGCAATTTTTTGTTATTTTTGATGATTTTATTGTTTTTGCATTTTCTTGTTTTTGATCAAGCGATTAAGGAATCTTTGGAGCCTTTGGTTTGAGCAAGCAATTATGGAAATCCTTGGGGCTTTTGGATTGATCAAGCGATTACGGGAATCCTTGGAGTGTTTTGGGTTGACCAAGCAATTATGGGAGTCCTTGGAGTGTTTTGGGTTGACCAAGCGATTATGGAAATCCTTGGAGTTTTTTGGGTTGACCAAGCGATTACGAGAATTCTTGGAGCGTTTTGGGTTGACCAAGCGATTATGGAAATCCTTGGAGATTTTTACGGTTGACCAAGCAATTATGGGAGTCCTTGGAGCGTTTTGGGGTTGGGCTATGGCTCTTTTTTTAAATATGGAAGGGCTGCAAATGACTGATGTTCAAGGGTTCTAGTTCCTTGATTCCATCGAGAGAGGCTAGCCGGTATGTTCCAGGTCCTATTTTGCTGTCAATGACATAAGGACCTAACCAATTTGCCACAAACTTGTTCCTTAAATGGGCCAGTTTGCCATGAACTTGTTCCTTAAATGGGGTGGCAAATTAGAGTTTTGTTGGTTCTCTTTCAAGACCAAGTCACCAACCTGAAAGTCTCGCAGGTGAACTTTAATGTTGTATGCTTTTTTAAGTCGCTCTTGGTAGATACGTAAATGCTCGAGAGCATTAATGTGTCGTTCGTCAAGCAACGTAAGCTGGTCTAACTGAGCCTACCATGCAGTGTCATCATCGATGAACTCATGCATTGATATGCGTAGAGAAGGAATCTCCAAATCGAGAGGCATGACAGCCTCAGAGCCATACACAAGCAAAAATAGGCATGACAGCCTCAGAGGCATGATAGCCTAAGAGCCAATGGGTGTCTGAATTCTAGTGCGATAGGCCCACAGTGCAAGTGGTATCTGAATGTGCCAATCCTTATGATTATCTACGACTGTATTTTTAAGGATGGCAACTAGAATTTTGTTTAACGCCTCTGCTTTCCCATTTTCCTATGGATAATAGGGCATCAAAAAACTATGCTAAATTTTTTACTTTGTGGTCAAAGCATGCACATCTTTGTTCTTGAATGACGTCCAATTATCCAAGATTATCTTGGATGGGTCCAGTCGTAGAGGTTAGCGAAACCGCTTCCACCCACTTGGTGAAGTACTCTATGGCCATTATGATAAACATGTGACAGTCGAATGATGCAAGGGAGATATTTTTGATGAGATCTAAGCCCCACTGTAAAAATGGCCAAGCCGACTAGATCGGCTGCAAGGCCTAGGAAGGTATGTGTGTCAAATTAGCATGATGTTGACACTTCATGCACTTCTTGACATATGCGCAATAATCTCGCTCTAAATATGGCCAATAATAGCCCATGTGAAGAATGCGCTTAGTGATGGCCATACCGCTGAAGTGGCCACCACATGTACCGTTGTGTGCTTGGGTGATTTCCCAAGTGGACTCCTGCTAGTCCAAGCAACGAAGGAGAATCCCTTCGTAGCTTCGATGGTACAAAATGTCTCCTAACAAGACATGCTTTTTCACTTTTTGTTTGAATGATCATTGTGCGGCATGCATCAATCCAAGTGGGAGGTTACCTAACTTGAGGTAGTACCTGATGGGTGTATACCAATATTGTTGATCAAAAACCTTGACAGTCTGAACAACCAATCCCTATTGAATTTTATCCCTAGAAAAATCTGAGTAGGAAATAACTTGCAAGAATAGCATTGCATTGCCATTAATGGGAGTAGGGGAGAACAAGGACCCCCAGTTGGCATGATTCAAATGATCATGGATTCAAGAGAACCTGTCCATGGATGGCTCAATCTAGATCAAGTCGATTCCTTACGTTAAATCAGATCTTGCTCGCTCCATCGTTGATTGTGATAATGTTTTGACTTGAATGGTTTTCATTTCACCATAAATATCTTACGGGATTAAGGACCCCAAGGAGTCCATAGTGTTCGCAAAATGATTCGATGATCGAGGGAGTGCCTCGATGTCATACCATTCAAGCTTTGCCAAGAATTTGTCCACAAGGGCTTTGTAGGCCTACAGAACTGGGCACTTGCATTGGAATACCCCTTTGACTTGGTTGAATATTAACAACAAATCACCAAAGATGTTCAATCATTTAATGTTCATGGTGATTGTTGTCTAAAGACCTATGAGAAAGGCTTCATACTCTACATTGTTGTTGGTGCATGGGAAATTTAATTTAAATGATAAGGGCATTGGAGCGCCCTATGGTGTGAAGAATACTATTCCTATGCCACCACCTTGCTCACATTTAGAACCATCAAAAAATAGGGTTATGTCGACCTGTGACTCAGGCTCATCAGAATCTGGTGATTCTGAGACATGGAAGATCCCATCATCGGGTAGTTCTATGACCACAGGCTGATCATCTTCGATAGGAGCCTCTGCTAGTTGATCGGCTATGACCTGACCTTTTATGGATTTCTGTCTAATAAAATCTATGTCAAATTTTGTCAACAACATGATCCATTTCACCGTGCGGCTACTATGATAAGTACGACTCATCATGTACCACAATGGATTCTCCTTAGACACAACATATGTCTTGTTGCTTAGCATGTAATGGCATAGCTTTTTGGTAGCAAACACCACTGCCAAGCAGATTTTTTCAACATATGCATAGTTAAGTTCATAGCTAACCAGGGTGCGTCTAAGATAGTAAGTAGCCTGTTCTTTGTGAAGTTCATTATTTTGGGCTAGCATGGCTCCCAGTGCCACCTCAGTAGCTAAGATGTATAAGTAGAATGACACTCTTGGTCTAGGTGGTGCCAATACTGGTGGCGAAGCCAAGTATTATTTAACGTCATCAAAGGCTGACTGGCACTCGTCATCCTAGTGAAATGCTACCCCCTTGTGCAACAATTTGTCAATTGGTCAGCACTTTTCAAATAGCTACGCTATGAAGAACTTGATCGATGTGACCTTTACTTGTAGGCTTCTGAGCTACTTGATGGTAGTTGGGGGAAGCATTTCAAGGATTGCCTTGACTTTGTTTGGGTCCACCTCGATGCCTCGCTTTGAGACTATGAAACCCAAGATTTTTCCAGATGTGATGCCAAATATGCACTTCTTGGGATTCAGTCTAACCTTATGCTCCTTGAGGCGATTGAGGATCTTGCTTAAGTCACTGAGATGATCCGGGCACAAAAGAGATTTGGCCAACAAATCATCCATGTAATCTTCCAAAGTCTTGTGCATGTAATAATGGAAGATGTATGTCATGGCACGTTGGTAGGTGGCGCCAGCATTTTTAAGGCCGAAAGGCATGACCTTATAACAAAATGTTCCCCGAGGCATTGTGAACACTGTTTTTAGCTGGTCCTCAAGATTTATACAAATCTAATTGTATCTCGAGAAACCATCCATGAGGGAAAGCATTTCATGACCCACTGTAGCATCTACCAATGCGTCGATGCTTGAAAAGGGAAAATCATCCTTAGGACTCGCTTTGTTTAGATCTCAAAAATTAGTGCATATGCAAATCCTCTCATCAGGCTTCTTGATGGGTACCATGTTGGACAATCATTGTGGGTAATCCACGTATATGACAAACTGTGCATCCAATAGCTTTTACAATTTGTCTTTGACCATTAAGGCCACTTTTGGGTGCATCTTGCATAGTTTTTGCTTAACTGGATTGACTGTTGGATCAAGCATTAGATTATGTGTGACTAGTTGCGGGTCTAGTCCAAGCATGTCTTTGTATGACCATGCAAAAACCTCCATCTTATCTTTGAGAAGGGCAATATAGTCAGCTCGCTCTTTGGGGGATAGACTTACCCCCATCTTGATAATATGTGGATTCACTGGGTCTGAGCCAATGTCTACGTTAGTCGTCTTCTCGATTGACATGTGGGATCCGTCCTCTAACTAGTGTGGAGTCGAGATCAAATGGATATCATTTGCTGAGTTTAAATATGTGTTGGGAACCTTGGGTTCCTCTTCAGCATGGAATATATCCTAAGTTGACCTTGGGGTAAAATGAAGCATTTTATCAAAAGTCCAATACTCTAATGGGGATGGAGGTGAATTGACGTGATCCTAGTCTATGGCATCTATGTCTAGATGGAATGACCATGCTGGATCAGCCAGATTGTGGATGGGGGCGGTTAAGTCAATGGAGACCATGTTGATGAAATGATTTTTGTCTCCATTATCACGGGTGTGGGTGCTCGAACATCCTGGATGCTCTCTATGCTCTGGATCTGGCTCTAGAGGGACATGCACGAATGGATCGACCCTATGTGCAGATAAGAAGACAGGGTCTGCCCTCAAAACTGATGGCACTATAGGGTCTTTGGGCAGAAGGTATGCTTCGTATGCCCAGAGTAGTGAATCCAACACTTGGTCCCACCGTGCTAGGTCTATGTACCACTCATGCCCAAGCCTTATGTTTAATTGTTCAAACATGTCGTTAATCTCTAAAGGGTATGGTCGTCGCATTTGTCGCATGTGATTAAGATATGCCATCTCAGTTTTGTCTTCATAATCACTATTAAAGATCCAAAGGCCTTCATTGGCTCCAACTGCTTGCGACATTAAAGGCTCGCCTTGCTCAAGCAAATTGATCTAGCCCCATTGGGGTTGTTCTGCTCTCTATGGTGGGGCCTGATTTCCTTGGAGTGGCGCCTGCTCGATTGGAGTGTCTAAAGGGAACATTGGTAAGAGGTTTTCTTGATAATCATCCATGGGGATCACCTGTGAGTGATTGCTATCCGATTCGAAGGGATCCCATGGTGCTACCTCATATTCTGATTCGTCCTCTAAGGACCCTTCTTGCCATTGTCTAGAATCTCCCTGAAAATGATCTCTCGAGCTCTCTCCTCTCTCGAGCGAAGGGAAGGGATTGCTATGGCCAAAAATGTTGATTGTCATTAATGGGAGATAATTCCTTAACATATATGTGTTATTAGGGTTGGCATATGGATTTGATGTCAATCCCCCATTGTTGCCTATCCCTAGGCCTTGCATGTTCTCCACCAAGATTTCCAAGGGCAAGGGGTGGTTGAACCCTACTCCTAACTTGTCATATGGCATTTGGTATCTTGGTTGGCAAAGAACACATATCCCTTGCTCATATCTGCCTAACCCATATCCATGCCAATTGCATTGGCCAAGGTATCTTAGAGCAAAGTCTGGGTTAGACAAATAATTGACATTTTTAGCAAAAGGCTCTTCATCCTCGTCCTCTTGCGTGCATGGTGCAACGCCATGATCAAGGCCCCCATACATAAAATTTTTCTGGTTCGATGAGTAGCCTAGGGGAACAATAGTGCCAATGGGAATGTGAGGTCTCCCCATGTCCTGCATGGACTATAGTGCGGGTGTTGCTATAATATTCCACACTAGATACTCCCCCAGGCCCATATTGGCCATTTCAATGTTGATCGTTGGCGGTTGAGGGGGAGGGAATGGAAGTTCTCCTTGAGTCCACTCCATGTCGGGTGGACTAGGAGCCTCAACTTCCATTCGGCTAGGCATTTCCTATGTAGAGATAGTTGATACTGATGGCAGTGTCTCTTCCAATGGTTTTGCCTCTTCTAGGGGTTTCTTCCCTTTGTCCTTCTGTTTGGTCCCCATAGATGGTGTCGTTGGTGGAGGACCAGATGATGAAGATGAACCCAACTAGGGTTGTGAAGAACTTGCTAATGGGGATGCCTACAAAATCAGACCCTTTTTAGATGGATTTAATTGGAAATCCAAATGCATCGATGGCAGGGTCGATTACAACATTAGCTGCACTGCATTACAATACTTGAAGGGTTCTATGTCCATCGGGACTACATGCACCTCCCCTTCAAATGCGTACTTCAAACATTGGTGAGCTATCGAAGGGACACACTTCATGTCCCTGATCCATGGCTAGCCCAGCAAGATGTTGTAGGCCATCTCACCATCCAATATGTGGCATAATGTAGGTATGGTCTTTTGTCCCACTTGGATTGGCAGGACTATTGTGCCAACTGTCGAGCAGATTGCATCATTGAATGCTCGTAGAGTGTAGGTGGAAGCCGTGATGTGATATATGGGAAATTTCAAATGATTTAGGGCCACATTTGTGATGATATTACTAGACGAGCCAGTGTCTATCAACACCCTCTTGTATGGGATCCCATTGACCTGCGCGATAACATGCATGGGTGGATCCGCCATGTCATCAGTCACTAATCGCAATTCATCTTCTCAGAATGTGATGACCAACTCAGTGCATTGCTTGACATGCCCCATGAAGTTGTTGAAATAATTTGTCTCGTGGGGCTGCAACTCGATGGATTTCAAAATCTCCATTAGAGCTTCTCTATGGGGTGTAGATTTTTGTATAAGCTCGTATATGGAGAGCCTAGCCGATGTGGTCCTCAAAATTTGAGTGAGTTTGGTATGAAGTGTGGCCACTGGTCTAGGTGGAGGAGGTTGTGCAAGATGTTGTTGTGGTTGGGACATTGTTGGCACCTCTCCTACAGTTGTCGCAATAGTATTCATGCTTGGATACCTCCTATTCTGAGTCACTATACTGATCATCCCTACATACCCCTGCATGGGGTAGTTCTGTGTGACCTCGTTAACTTGTAGGGTCTTTGCCTACAAAGCATGAGCAGGCAAGGGGTCTTTGAAGACCTCCATTTGTTGATTGCTTGGTGCGATGGGATTATCCATCGCCAGTGTCTTATTATCAATCAAGTCTTGCACCAAGCCTTTAAATTTCCAATAGGCATTTAGGTCATGTCCTTGCTGCCTATGGAACCTGTAGTACAAGTCCTCTCTATACCCCTTAGGTTTGGGTGCGTTGGGATCTATAGTCTGAATCTCTAGTAGATTGATCAGGTTTTCCACTAACAAGCGGTCAAACAAGGAGTCCCTGGACTCTGTGTAGGGTGTGAATTGTTACCTAGGGCGACGCTACTAACCCTATTCTTGCCTTTGATTTTCTCTATCATAGTTGTTTGGAGGCACTACCTGATAATTAGCCTTTTGATGCTGAGTCGCTTGCATAGGCTTAGGGACATTGATTTCAACTTGGTTAACCGTAACAGGTTTTTGTTGTGTGGTCCCGATTTTAGTGTTTTTAGTCCACTCTTTTTCTTAGGTTTGGCTATCTCGCCATCCTGCATCTTAATCTCTTCAATAATCCTAGCTTGTGCCAGAGCTTCTTCTAAGGTGGCATATTACTGCAGCTGCAATAGCACGTGATATCGATCTCAAACAACTTTTTGAGAACATCCGAGTGAGGTCAGACATAGGAGGGAGGTAGGGCAGCTTCGAAAGCAAAGTCCTCCATCGATTCCCATAGGCCACCATGGTCTCTTCCTCATACTGCCTAAGGCTTCTAAGTCACTTAGTGGTGCCTTCTTGGTATTGAAGGTGAAGCATTCGAGGAATGCATCCACTAACTGATCTAAGTTTTTGATGTTGTGCTTTGTTAATTTGGTAAACCAATCCGAGGTAGGGCCTACAAATGTGCTTATAAATGTTCTTAATAACAAAGCATCATTGTCCTAAATGCCAAAGCATTGGCTCAGGAATCTCGTTACATGCTCTTGGGCATCTTCCTCACCTCTAAAGGCTACTAACTGAGGCAGCTTAAAGTGTTCAGGGTAAGGAGGTGCTAGCACTAACGAATGCATAGGATGACTGTGAAGCTAGTATAAAGTGGGCTTTTGGGGCCTAGAAGTTTTGGTTTCCATAGACTCCAGACGCTCTAGCAGTGCTTTATATGCATCCGAGGATTTAATCACCTCCTCTTTGGTTTGCTCCCATTATGGGTTGTGGGAGACTTGAGGCCTCTGAAGGGGTGGCTATATGGCAACTCCTCCACCTAGGTAGGGCATTTTGGCCCACTCATATTCTTGCTCATACTCCTTGTAAGCTGCCTGAGGAGTCTCTAGATGATACCTATGACCCAAGGTGGGTCCCTATGGAGGATACCCATCGTTGTTCTAGAGAGTGGCCTCCTGTTCAAGTCTAGGAGGTCTCAGAGGTAGTGCTTGGTAAGGTCACAGGGACCTATCTCGCACCAAGGGATTGCGCCTCTCATATGGTTTCACTTTTTGGGTGCATGGGGTTGGAACCCTCTTAGGCACCAAGTTATGTAGCAGCTCATCTGTTTGGCATTGAATGTGCTCCTTGCTAAGGTGATATAGATGCTCCAGCTACTGTTGGTATTTCTCAAGCCACATGATCTGCGCTTGACAGGCGACATGTCTGGCGACTGCTAGGTCGATTTGTTTTGCCATCTTGAGCCTAGGAGGCTTAGATGCGTCTCCTATGCACTTGCCTCGGTCATGATGATCTTAGATCTCAATAGGTCACTTCCCTCTGTCAAGGTTGGCAGCATTTACCTGAGGCTCTGGCCTTAATGGGTGATCATGGTATCTAGCTGGTGCGGAGGTGCATGGTCCCCATGCTGTATATTGCTCTTGAGGAATGTAATCATCTTCCTCTTGCTCTCTTTCATATGTGTGAAAGGTTCGAGCAAAGTTAACTCACCCAATTTGAAGAGCCTTGCTCTCTGGATTTTATCCATTGGTTCTAACAGTGATGGGGGGCAAAGGAGGGATGCCATAATCATGTGGCCTCTCCTCATGGACACTATGTTGCTCTAGTGCTTCATTGTGTGGTGGCAACTCATATCGAGCTTCTAAGGGAGCCTTCTTAACTATGTTGAGCACCACATGTAAGGAATCCTCCTGAAAGGGGCTATGATGAATGGGCATGTCCCCCAAATGGGTGCCTCTATAATCCCATTCTAAAATGGGATGATGCAGACTCTCTTATGGGTCAAGCCACCAAGGCGGTATGGCCAAGTCCTTGGTGTTGTAGCGGAGGTGACTTATGCCCCCTTGTACACTCTCCGCAGCATCCGCCCATGATTGGGCTTAGCTACGGGTGCACACCATGGTGGTAACTCTCTACAAGCTATGTAGGTTTTTATCTCTTTTATGATTTTTTATGCTACACTAAACAAAAAATATCATACACACACAAGCAGTGATTATCTTGTTTAAATATTGAACGTGTGTCCTAGACCTGGTTTAGTGTGTTTTGATTTTTTTTTTGTTTTGTTTTTGGTTTTGATGGTCTTAAAGAATTTTTAAATGCAAAATTATGGTTCTTATGACTCCCAAGAAATGGTCACCCCTTCGATATACCATTTCCAGGACGATATACCAACCTCTCTATATACCCGCCCTTACGTGAGGGAAACTATAGGTACGTGAGAGTAAATGGCACGTGGAACGTAGGCGGTACAGAAGGGGAATCATCCTGTTTATGAAACCTACCATAGAAGACTTATCCTCATGCACTGTGAATCACCCCAGCTACACTCGATAAACTTTCGTTAGGATTTACGTCTAGCAACAGTTGCGATCAAGGTAATGGATGTAAAAATCAAGCCAAGGTGGTGATGAAATCCATCGTTGGTCTTGATCAAGGGCTGGGGTTTTATGACCAGCACCTTGGTTTTTAATTTGCCACGTGGTGTGTGGGGTTATTTTTATTTTGCAAAAGGAAACAAGAAAACGACAAAAATAAAACTTTCCCTAAGCAAACAAATAATCCAAAAACAGGAACACTAAAAATAGCAAATGATAGAGAAAGTGCAGAATCCTTACCTCTTCTTTGCCCAGACATTCTGATCCTGAGTCTTTGTCTTGAAAATGCGTAGAGAGAAATTCATCCCTGGGTCACATGAATAATAGAATTGGATTCGTCATAGGGTGGGGTGCATTCCCATTCGACCCTGAATGAGACGAATTATAGTTTTGTGTTCACCACAGACTTGAACGAACAACAGTCTCGTGTTCCAAAAAAAAGAGATACTTGCAAACAAGGCAAATTTTGATCATATTTCAGATCCAAAAATGTAGAGGACATTCATCCCACTGTGATCACCACTGAAAGCATGAGGATACGGGAACAAAAAAGGAAAAACTCCAAGCACGATGCAAAAACTAAATTAAACTCAACGCTAAATCCTACGAATTAAAAATGCATGAAATTGAGAAAGCATGAATTGAAACCCAAATGAAATAACAGCCCTTCTCTTTTTTTGATGTATTTCACAATTCAGTTACAATTTGCGTCCTCCCTTTTCAGGGGCGAGGAGCGTTAAATTCATCTCTTAGTTACATCCATGGATCACCTTCCTTCTTTCGCGTGCCCACATGTAAGATGGGCGGACCAAAACATCATTGCTACTTGTGTCTACGAATGTTGATTCTTGGATTCTCCTTTGATATCCTGATCCTGCATTCAAAGAAATAAAATATAGTCAATAGCACCTACGGATAAAACAAAGCATGCAATCCCCAAGCCTACAATAAATGAATGAGAAAAATGAATTAAACTATGACTAAAATGAATCCAAATGCTCTAAAAATTTTATAGGGGCATTAGGACATCACCAGGAGGGAACTGCAAAAAGAATAGTCAGGAAATTCCTCACCGATTTGAATTCGCTCCGGGGCAGGACGAATTCACCTACAACAAAATGTAAAAAAGGTACTATCCCAAATGTCCTACCTAGGAAGATCCAAAAGATCTACAAATTTGGTTTTATTTAATTGGGGGAATTTTGGGAAGACCCAGATGGTAAGATTTCCCAATTTTACCTCCGTCAATAGGAATCTGATGATGCTACCTGCAAGTTAGTAAAAGCAAACGAATATAGAAACATGATCAAAATTGTTCAAAAAGAGATGAGATTTAAATGACAACCTATCTAAGCATCGTAGAATTGAATGCAAAAAATTAAAATGATAGAAAGCAAAATCTGCTATATATTCTCAATCGCTCCTAAAAGGGATGATTAGGCCTACAGCAGTGCGGGGGCGCCCGGACGGGCTGCCCACCGTTTGGGGCCTTATTTTGGCACCAATCCACTTGGGATGGGTCAAAAATATATTACAAGGTGTTTTCGACAAATTGGGTGGTATACTGTGGTCAAATGTTAGGTTTTGGGCTCAAGATTCGTCCTTCCAATAGTCACCCAATGACTTCCTCTCTAAAAGAGATCAAGGATGTGAAGGGTACAAATCACACAAGGGTGTATGGGGAAATAAAATGGCAACACCTCATTTCTCAAAATTTCTCTTACTCTCCTCCTTTGGGGTGAAAAACCCACCAATTTATAGACTTGGAGGTCTCTTGGGATGAGCATGCAGGGGCACCACATGGCAGCCATGCCCTTCCAGGGGAGGGAAGATTTCTCCCTGATTAGGGGCTTCATGACTGCCCCTGTAACAACCTCTAATGCTCGAAAATGCTCACCCATGCTCCCATGAAATGAAGGAGGCATTAAGTGGTGGATTCGAGCTGCCATTTGTCAAGATTTGACTTTTTGCTCATCAAACCTAGAATTCACCCCACCCTAGACCGAATTATGAATTTGTCCCTGAGAGGAGCAAATCCCAATTTGAATTTGTCCCTGGATGGAATGGATATTGAGCAAAGTTCCTGAAGGTTCCAAAATGATTTCTGACCTTCCAAAACTGTTGTGAGAGTGGTTAGGACCACTGTTTAACCTCTGGGGGCTGCCCTTGGGGCTGTGTGTGTCAATGCGATCAGTGTTTGCAGTCACATAATCGGATTGGTGTTGTTTTTGTGTTTACAAGAAGTTTATATTGGAATGAACTATGGTTTAAACAAAACCATCTATCATGGTTTCACAACTTTAACCTTCTTTCCAGCTTTGAAGCTATTCCACCATTCCAAGGCTATACCAAGCACATGGATGGTAACTCCACTATTTGGGTTACAATTGGATAATTATCTAAGGAAAATACTTGTTTCCAATTTGTACAACCATGCCTTGGCTAAAACAACCAGTTGGATACCCTAATATTCTTTAGTTCCTTAGCTAAATCTACCAATATGTGAGCTTTTCCTTCTTGATATTCTACAACATGATACTCCTCCTATATATACTTATAATTTTTTCTCTAGGGAACTTGATCTATAATTTATTTCCAATATTTGCTCATTTTGGTTCATTTATTTCCTTTATCATTCATTTTGTTCTTGTAGTAACCACACTACAACCAAGAGATTCTCTACCTCTTTGTATATTTCCCCAACCTTCCTTCAGGGTCTAGCTCGATACCTATTTACTATCTAGAATTTAAGTACCCTCACTTGCTAGAGAATCTACTTCAAAATTGGATGCTCGAGGTACATGAACAATATCAAATTATTTTTTAGATTTTTTACCTTACTACTCAAGTAAAAAATATTTTTGGATCTCATTTTCCATTCACCTTCACTTGCTTGCAAACAGGTTTTGAATCACCTCAAACATGAATGTGATCAATTCCTTGGTCTTGAGCATACTCCTATCCTACATAACTAGTTCTATATTTTGCGAATATCCTATTCTTCTCTTCCTTAGCCTAGATGCCAATTCTCTTTATCCCACAAAGGAGTTTGGATGAGAATGCAACATACCCAAATCTAATCATCTTGCAAAATGGTAAGAATTGATTTATTTAATGTAGTTAAGACTCGTGAAGATATATCAAATAAGATCATAGAGGTTCCACCATATTTTGAGTTCTAGATGTTGCATATATCTCTCGAGTGGATAAGAGTGATCACTCTCCACCTTGTACACTAACCATATAGCTTAAAGGATACCTTCACATGGTTTCCCCATTTCCTAGCATTCTTCATTGATGGGACAACTCAACCAAAATATAAGGATTAACCTTGTCTCAATACAATTGAGAAAGAGATGCTAATTCCTTCACTAATTTTAGTTCTTCAATCTAGTATTTAGATGTAAGAACCTCTCTCCTTCCTGATGAGCTAACTTAAACTATCCATCTCATCCTAATGATAAGCTAGTTTAAGTCATTTTTCCCATCTCAATGTTGAGCTATCTTAGATATCTATCGCATATCAATGATGAGCTAGCCTAAGTTATCTATCTCAACTCAATGTTTATCTAGCTTAGCTATCTATCTCATCTCAATGATGAGCTATCTTAAACTATCTATATCAAATCAATGTTGAGCTAGCTTAGTTATTTGTCTCATCTCAATGATGAGCTAGCCTAAGATATCTATCTCATATCAATGTTGAGATAGCTCAACTATCTATCTCATATTATTCATGATTCCAATGGTTATTTATATCATCCCAAGAGCTAACTTAGATCATTAATGGCCACCATCATATTTATATCCCATAAGGTGCCATCTCAGCTACGACTGTAATCACCTTTCTAGTAAAAGCCTAGGTCTCACTTGCCTCATCGTAAGGTGTCATCCACTTATCTACAAAGGAGATGAGTTTAGTTTCTTAAATGTAGTCCTTTATCCTTCTGGTCTAACTTATTTCATTACCACTTATTTGATAGTGGCTATGGTTATTTTTGCTCTATGCAATATGTTGCTCATAAGTTCTTACATATTATCACTCTCTTTATAATTTTGGTCATTCTTGCTTCGTGCAAGGTGCCATGTCAAATTAATTTATCCTTTCTCGGATCATTTCTTAAGCAACCTTTAGCTCAACCATGGAAGATTTTAGTCTATCACAACCTAGACCTCTCATATCAACTATAACAAACGATTAAAAACCAACCCACTTGAGAGAGAGAATTTTTTTTTGTGATCATGCCATATCCATTGCTCTAGCCACACTCTATTTATATATATATTTATACACTTCTAGTTCATAAACATTAATAGATGTCATTCATTACTCTTCTACGCTTCATTGTAGTAAGGATTACTAAATAATACAAGGAGAGTGCATTGCTTAATAACCATAACTAGGTTACTTCTAGTTTAACCATTTCAACACCATGATTAACACCACATACTAATCACATAATATTATTAAATAAATCATATCTAAGGTCCATGAAATTCCACACATATTGCACATCAACTATCATATTGCACACATCACTCATTAAATAAATCATATCTAAGCACATCAACTATCATATTGCACACATCACTCATTAGAGAGGACCTCATAATCCTATCAAAGAGACCCTATACAAGATTATCAAGTAGGGGAGTAACCTTTTCCTAATTACTCAAAGCATCTCTTAATCACTATTACATTTTAGATTGGATTATGCTATCAAACAGTACTTAGACATGATGAATTATATTACCACTAATAAATCTCTATCACATTAAATCCAAGATATACATCAACCACTAATGTGGATTTCTACCTCACAAACCAAGTTATCCATTAACATAATTTAACTCATAAAATCAATGAAACACATTAACCACTAATGTATAATTCCATCTCATGAGCTATATAATCCACTAACATATTTCAACCCATTAAATCAAATGAAATACATTATCCACTAATTCATTATCTAATCTATGAAATACTTTATTCACTAATATATTTCAACTCATCAACCCAAAAGAAATACATTATCCTCAAATGTATATTTATATCCTTTCCAAAACATAGATAAATCATTCAAATTGTCCTTTCTAAAACATACATAGATCATTTAAACTATCCTTTCCAAAATATAGACAAATCATTTAATCCATCCTTTAGCCAATCATAGATAAATCATTTAATATATCCTTTCCAATTCATAGGTAGACCATTTAATCTATCCTTCCCAAAACGTAGATAAATCATTTAATCCATATTTTATCCAATCATAGATAAATAATTTAATATATCCTTTCCAAAATATAAGAATATCATTTAAGATATCCTTTCCAAAACATAGATAGATCATTTACTCTATCCTTTATCCAATCATAGATAAATCCTTTAAACTATCCTTTCCAAAACATAGACAAATCATTTAAACTATAAACCAAAGTTCTAATTAAATTCTCCACAAAATTAATTATAAACACTCAATATCACCATGAAATTATTACCAAACAAAATTTCAATTTATCCACATAATAGCCTCCAACTATAATTTGATTTCTCCACAAAATTCATATTTAGTTTTTCCAAAAATTGTCCCATGAGTAGCATTCAATTTTCCCACAAAAATGACCTAGTCAAGCATTCAATTGTTCCACAAAAATAGTCCTATGACTAGCCTTCAATTTTCCTATAAAAATGGCCTAGTCAATCATTTAATTTTTCCACAAAATAGTCCTATGAATAGCATTCAATTTTTCCAAAAAATTATTCTAAAGATGTCTTACAATTTATCTACAATATTGTTCTTACTTACATACAATTTCTCCACAAATTTTCCATAAATTTATTTCCTAAGAATCATATAAATTTTCTACAAATTTACCCCTTATATTTTCATACAAATTTTCCTCAAATTTGACCTGTAGATTCATTTTAGAGGTTTGCTCTAAAACCACAAAACTTGGTCTATCCTTAAGTTCAAACATTGCTCTACCATTTTCTTCTCTTAGAAAGTATTTTTATTCTGCAAGATAAATACTTTTTAACCTCTAAAACTAAGGTGTTTAATTTGTGGAAGGAAAGTGGATTTAACAAAATAAAAACCCCAAAATAATAAAGGTTTAATTAGCCAAAAGGGGTTTATTTAGAGTCAAAAAGTCAAACTAGTCAAATAGATTCCAATCAGTCTACTACCTTCAATTTTGTCAACAACTCATAGCACCATATATTTAGCACTCTAGCCTCCGCCAGGCAGTGGCCACCCTGATCCCCACCCAGTGGTCATCCTCCATAAAAATCCCTCACATGATCCCATAGGAAGCATGTCGGATGAATTCTCACATAATCTACAAAAAAGGTTTGATAATCAATGTCGTCAAGCAATGGAACAACAACCAAGAAATCTAATCATTGATGGCATCAATGAATCCAATAATTTCACATGATAAACATGGATACGATAATGAAATCAAGGTTGTAGATGACATTCAAGGTAACATGGGGTTTAATAAACTTTTGGAGGACTTAGCCAAGTGCCTAGGTGCTTGGCTATTAGTCCATGTGCACATGGGTCTAGATAAAGAAGGTGTAAACTTTCCCCACATAACATGTGGGATAAATCCCACTAAGCTTCCAAAAAAATATTTTCTCGTTAAGTAGCCAAATTAAAACCTTGAAGGTCAACAATGAATCAAACAATAGGTCAAAACTAATGGGTTAAGGTAAAGTATCAATGTCATGCACCATAACCAGATCTAGGTGGCCACCAGGTGGTTCATTTTTTACCACCACTTGGCAATTGAAAGGCTATGGGAGCTTGGATCCCTTTAAGCCCTATTTTAGCCTAAGCATGTCTCATATGGAAAAATGTTCATGGGAGGCCATGAAGACCTTTTTCCTGAGCATGTTGGGCCATGTACATAGCACCATGGTGGATGAGGGGGTGACTACAAAGGTCGTCAAATTTTTCTAAAACCAACATAAAGGAGCTATTAACCTCTCAAAGACCTATAATAGAATTTTAGAGTAGCAATGGGTGGATTCGACCACTTGAAAGTATTAGTCTCTACTATATGTGACACACCATCCAGGTCTGATCAGGGAGGAGTAAAAGGACTCCTTTCAATGATGCTAACATGGGGTTAAACATCTAAAACACCCATCAAATCTAGAAAGCAATTTCAACCAAGTCACTTCTAAGCAAGGGAATAACATGTCAATAAAATAAGACCATATTTTGATGTAGAATGCAAGTTAAAATAGTATAAAAAATTGGTGACATCACATGTTTGAAAAGACACAATTTGCCTTTGCTTACATGTGGATTTATATCAATAAAAAACTCAATCCAAGCTACAGGAGATAAACTTGCATTCTACTTCAAAAACAAGATACAGGAGATAAACTTGTTTCAGACATTGCTTACATGTGGATTTATATCAATAAAAAACTCAATCCAAGCAACATGATAATAATTGGAGAAATTTCAATAAGAAAAGGCAAAAATATCCAATATGAGTTTAGTCTAAAAGCACACACACATGATGAATACAACACTTCAAAAGCTTGAAATCAAATTATATATTCCTCCTAGATATGGTTTAAAACATCCATTATTAAACTCATAAGGAGGGGGTGTTATGATGGTCTTAAATTCCAATATTTAAATCATTCTTCAAACCCCCAATATATGTATTCATTAGAGCTTTTAAATGAAGGAAGACAGACGTATGATCTTAGCTTCCAATATTTAAATCATTCTTCAAACTCTGAATATATGCATTCAATAGAACTTTTAAATGAAGGAAGACAAACCCAATGCTTTATAAGAATTAAAAGAGATACTTATTTAAGATCTAAGGATATTTTTATTTACCCATCGAAGTATCAACAAAGAAAGATAAAATCTTAATATCTCCAACCTATAACTCTTGAATGGATTGTTTTCTTCTTGAACTTTTGCCTCCTTCCACAAATGCCTTCCACTTCCTTCTCCATTTCTCCCTTTTTTTTTTGAAAACCCCCTTTAGTATAATAGCCCCTCCTACAGGTCACCCTCCATCTTTCCAAGGAGACAAACATTATTTTCAAGGTGGTATAGGGGCCAAAACCTCATTAAGGTCAACCCCCTTGTTCAGTCCAGTTGACAAGAGGCTAGTCATTTCTTTCACCAAAATAGCCATTTTTTAAAAGAAGACTGCACATTTGCCTCATATGGAAATTCAAAGGAGGTTCTTAAATAAATAAAAACATATTAAATATTCATGATCCTGCCACTTTAAATGAGAGCAATCATGTGCATGAAATAATTATTAATTAAAACCCTTATGCTTATTTAAATTAAAAGCAATATTAAATCAAATATCATATTGCTAGTTTAATGCATTCTAATGGTTAATTATTTTATTTAAACCATTATATTCAAGAGGATATATTAAACATTTTTCTTGTTACATAATTAAAGGCATTTCATCAATATGGATAATAAATTGTAGCCTTCCAATATAAATTATTAGTCAATTGAATTAAAAACCATTACAAGATTTTCCATTGTTCAACTTCATTGCTGATCAATTAAAGGCATCATCAAAGCTATTGTTATATTGATAACTCGACATTTTCCACCTACAAACATGGTTAGCCTTGCAAAATTATAAGTACATAGCGACGTCATAGACATAAATCACAATCAAATGTTGCATCATATCCATGCAAAACTATAACACCAACAATGTTAGACATTTAAAGTAATATATCCAATTATATTGTTTCCCCCATAAGGGTCCTACGAGGTGGGTTGCGACAATATTGGAGATAAAGCTCCATAATATAAAACTTGATCTTGGTGTAATATTTGATTATTTATGAATATAATAGTGATATTTCTTATAGTGAATATTTTATGTTACTATGTGAATGCATTTTATGTGATTGATATTAGATATTGGGATATTGACCTATGAGATAATCTAGCAGAATTGCCATTAGCCCTTTAGGACATAGTGGGACCTAATCTCCATCAAGATTACATTAAAGTCCTCAAAACTAAATCATTGGTCTAGATGATCAATAGAGGTAATATCAAGATCATGCCCAAAGATAAGGATCCTGAGGATATTTGTAACTAGAGACCTATCACTTTACTCAATGTCTCCTAAAGATCATTGCTAAAGCCCTTGCTCTAAGGTTGAAAAATATTTTATCTATCATCATCTGACGAAAGTAAACTGGCTTCATCAAGGAAAAATACATTCTAAATAACATAATTGTTGTTTGGGAAGGGATGGAATCAACAAGATAATCTCAGCAGAAATCCATGTTCCTCAAAATTGATTTTTCCAATGCTTGTGATAGGATTAAGTGGCCCTACATCCTAGCCATGCTTCAAGTTTTAGGGTTTAGCCCTACTTTATTTCACACTTTGAAATTGATTTTTATAGATGCTTCATCTTTCATTACTATTAATGGCTAATAGTCATCCTCTTTTGGTTTGTAAAAATCCATTTAGTAAGGCTACCCTCTTATCCTAGATTTATATAACTTATAAACAAAAGGATTCAACTATCTCCTTGTTGATGTTGTTGTTAAGGGTTAGGTGAAAGGTATATAATTATCCGACATCTCTTGGTAGCTTGTTAATGGACACATTGTCGATGACTTTGTCTTACCCTAATTGAAGAGGAGGATAATGTGGATCAAAACCTTCGATGTTTGGACACTTTTTGTCTAGCATCTGGATCTAGTATTCAAAGGTCAAAAACTTAGTGCTATAGGAAATATTTTCTATCAAAGTCTTATTCAATTGATGTGGTTGGAAGTGGATTCAACATGAAAAAATATTTTGATTCCCTTGAATTGATTTACCTTTTAGTGCTCCTCATTTTCCCTCAAGCAATATGTCCTTGATAGAGTGGGAAAGAAACTTCATAAATAGCTTTTTAAACCTCTTTCTTTAGTAGGGAAATTCTAGGTATGCTCTAATATTATAGTTGTCAGTCATGTCTATTATTCTTCATGTTGAGCATCCTCCAAAACCTCTTACCAAAAAATGAAGAAACTTCTCCAAGATTATATGTGGACCTCTTCAAAAGAGAGAAAAGTCTTCCATAAAGTAGCCTGGAAATTTTTCTTTCTCCCTAAGTATTATGGTGGGTTAGGTCTTTTGAAAACCTTTCAGCAACGTATAACTTTGTGTGCAAAATGGTTAATTAGAGCTATTCAAGGCAATAAGTCTTGGAAAATTTTACTTTCAAACTATATAGCGTATAGCTTCCCTTAAGGGAGAAAAGCTTGGAAAAGGTTTGGACTCCACTTCATCCTGGTGATGAAGGTGCTCATTCAAATTTTGGGCACTTTTATTCAAACCCTAGCCTTATTGGAATGACAACAAATTCATCAAAGGGCTTTCCATAAACTAGTAATCAATTTTTTGGTCCCTCATATTTATTGATCAGAACTATCCATTAGCTAAATTTCCTTGGATTTGAGCCCTAATTTTCTACCACAAAGGCATGAAGGTCATCTCTAACATATTTTCCAAACAAATCAAAAATTACCTTTCATGGGAAGAGACCAAATATTTGTTTCACCTCTCTGAAGTAGACAAGGAGCCATTCCAAGTAATCAAAGACATTGTCTTACTAAAAATGCTACACAAAATTGGGATTAGGAGCTTTCGTCCATGGTGGAAATATTGGAAGTGTTACCTAGACACTCCATTAAGGAGTTACAAGCCCTACAAAAGGTATTCATGGCTCTCACTCATCTTCCAATGGTTCCAAAGTTGAATAAACATTGTAAAATCTAATCAAACCAAATTAAATAGCAAAATTGCTTTTTTCTCTACTTGGGATGCAGTTTTGAAGCCTAAATAATGCAATAGTCTATCTTTAGAGGGTTTTTTTAAAAGAAGTTTTAAAGTAGTTTTTTAATTACTAAAAATGGAATTATTTGACGCAAAATATAATTTGCCAAAAATGGTAATTATTAAAAACAGAAACTTTTTATGAAAAAAAAATTTGCTGAAAATAATAATTACTTAAAAAAACATTTTTTGGTGGAAAAACAAATTTACCAAAAATAGTAATTTTTATTTTTTATTTTTAGAGTTTTCTTTTAGGGCATCAAGTTTTAGGGTTTTCTTTTAGGGTTTCTTTGGGGATATATATTCCTTTGGTATTGCATTGTGAAAGGGGAAGTGAATCCAAGAATGATAATAAGAAATATTTATTGATTCATTTCCATGATTTATAGTTTTTATGTGAATGGAGGGTTTTTATGATTATTTTCATTTATCACAGTTTTTATGTAAATGGAGGGTTTTGCATATTATTTTCATTTATCACAGTTTTTATGTAATGGGAGGTATTATTGTTTGACCTATTGCAGTTGGATTTACATCATTTGGTATTAGAGCAAGTTGGATCTTGTTGTGAGGAGAAAAGAGAAAAGGAGAGGAGAGCAAAGAGGCTCAAAAAAAAAATTAGCACTCTGTGCAATGCTTGCAGAAGGTTTGTAAAATCTTGGAGACATAAATTGGCACTCTGTGTAAGTGCTTGCAGGTTTTTCTCATGTAAAAGCCTTAGAGAAAGAGATTGGCACTTTGTGTAGTGCCTACAGAAGGTGTGTGAAACCTTGGAGAAATAAATTGGCACTTTGTGTAAGTGCTTGGAGGAGGATTTTTTATATAAAACCTTAGAAGAAGGAATTGGAACTTTGTGTAGTGCTAGAAAAAGGTTTATAAAACCTTAAAGAAATAAATTGGCACTTTATGTAGTGCTTGCAGGAGGTTTTTTTTTTATTAAAAACCTCAGAGGGAAGAATTGGCACTTTGTGTAGTGCTTGCAGGAGGTTTGCTATTTTAAAATCTCAAAGGAATAAATTGGCACTATGTGTAGTGCTTGCAGGAGGTTTGAGATATAAAACCTCAGAAGGAGATTGGTACTTTGAGGAGTACTTGCAGATGTGTGGCACTCTATGAAGAGCGATTATGAGTTTGATTGGAGGAAGTCACAGGAGCAGTGTTCTTTTCAACCAAAGGAGAATGATGCAAGAGCCTATCTTTAGAGGGTTTTTTTAAAAGAAGTTTTAAAGTAGTTTTTTTATTACTCAAAATGGAATTATTTGACGCAAAATATAATTTTTCGAAAATGGTAATTATTAAAAAAAACAAATTTTTATGAAAAAATAATTCTCCGAAAATAGTAATTACTTAAAAAGGTATTTTTAGTGGAAAAATCAATTTGTCGAAAATAGTAATTTTTTATTTTTATTTTTAGGGTTTTAAGCTTTAGGGTTTTATTTTAGGGCTTCAAGTTTTAGGATTTCTTTGGAGATATATATTCCCTTGGTATTGCATTATGAAAGGGGAAGTGAATCCAAAAATGATAATAGAAAATGTTTATTGATTCATTTCCATGATTTGTAGTTTTTATGTGAATGGAGGGTTTTTATGATTATTTTCATTTATCACAGTTTTGATGTAACTGGAGGGTTTTGCATATTATTTTTAGTTATCATAGTTTTTATGTAATGGGAGGTATTATGTTTTGACCTCTTATAGTTGGATTTACATCACTAAAGTGGGTCACTTTGTCTAGTGTCTCCTTTTTCAAGGGTTATCTGTAGGAGAGCACCTAGTATGCTTAGGAATGACTATTCCCAAGTGTCCTTTTAGTTATCATAGGGAGTCCATTAAACACTTGTTCTAGCATTGTTCCAAACCCTAGGTAACCTAGGATTGGATTCATGTTTTCTTCAAACCATTTAGGCCTAGGCCATTCTCATAGCACATGATATTTTTTTGGATACAAACAACATGCTAGAGAACATTGAACAAGTATGACATAATTATAGAGTTGAAATATTTTTTAACATTTGGAAAAATCAAAATACTACTATTTTTCCTAAACAACAAGCTTCTAATGATTTTCTAGTTAATTTCAAAGCTCTAATTTGATTTAATGTTTTACTTCAGTTCAAACTCAAGCCAACAAGGTTACCCTTAAGGTCCAACATTTGTTGATTCTTCTATATCATTAGACAAATGTTCCCTGGCTCATGTCACACTGTTTGTCCCAATAGAGAAATTCCTTGTCCTAGTAGAGAGTTTGAGGTTGAAAGAGGTCTCGAGGATGGACTTCAACTTCACACAGTCTTAGACCCCAAGAGCACTACAATAGATGTGGTTTAAACTCTCTGTCAGATCCCTCTCCTCCCATTCCAAGATTAAGGTTTTTCGATAGGGTGAGCAAACTTCTTCAATGCTCCACTTCAAACAACTAAAAACATTCTCAAGTAACAAGGTGATGGTTCTATTTGGGAACCCAAAACTCAACCTACATACTGGTTAGGTAATCCAATGGATTAAAAACCCCTCCTTCTATTGGAACTACTCCCATGTATTAACATTATGTCAAGACCAATAAATTTAAATTTTTTTCTTTTTTTTTGTTATTATCTCAATACCAATAAGTTTTAAAATACTTTTATACCATAAGTCACTTTCCATAAAAAAAAATCTTATGCCCAACCATACAAAGCTAAGGTCCCATAAACCGCCGAGGTTTATAAAATTCTAGAAATAGAAGTCAAAAGCCTAGACGGGAAAAACTCTAGCAATCTCCTTAACTATAACAAGCAACCTATGACAATGTTCGAGATTTTGTTCCTTTGACTGCATGTTGTTCATTCCAAATCTATTTTCTAAAGTAGAAAAATATTCTTAAGGCGGACGGCGGCCATGCTACGCTTTGGATGGATCCGTCTACGAAACGGAGCATATTTCTGCGGTGAAATTGGCCATCTGGTTGGAGTGGGTGCCGGACTTGTCAGTTTCTGCTTATTCTTTTTAGGCAATCGATATCAATTTGTTTGTCTTTTGCGCCAGCCCCCCGGATCCTGACGTAGATTGGAAATGAACATTACCTGCAACAGATTTTTTTTAACTTTAGTTAGGTAAAAACAAAGTTATGAATTTTTTATAGAAAGTTTATGGAATCAAACTTTGGAGTATTTTTTTTTTTTTTTTTTTTTGTTGGTAAAAATAAAGTTAAGGATTCTTTATAGAAAGTTTATACTCTATGGAGTAGAAATAAGATAACTCGAATCTTTTTAACTTTTTGGTAGGTAAAAATCAAGCCAATAAAATTTGGATTGTCTATGAATTATCTATAAAATCAAACTATGAATTATCTATAAAATCAAACTAGGATAAACAGCCTAAAATTAAACAGGAAAACCAATTGAAAAATATTCTACCACTAACCTATCTTTTCAAAGCCACAACAAACCTATCTTTTTCTTACCGGCAAATGTTGAATTTTATTGTGGCAAGTTCTGTAAATGCTTTAAGCCACAACAAACCTATCTTTTTCTTACCGGCAAATGTTGAATTTTATTGTGGCAAGTTATGTAAATGCTTTATACGCGTGGGAAGAGAAATCGAAATCGAAACTCCTACCCGATACGCTCTTGAGTTCTTGTCCTTGTCGAATGTGCGCACCAACGCAGCACACAACGATGTGGTCGGAATCCTATGCGCGCATACCATTATATATCATCAAGTTACAATCCCTTCTGCAATCTAATCTTATGCACGGATCTGCGTACAACGATATTGAGATTCCAAGTGAAAATGATTATCCCAATCGAATGCGAAAACGAGAAGGAAAACATGCGCATATATCCAATATATTGAAAACAGCCTAAAATTAAACACGAGCTTTTTTTAAAAGAAGTTTTAAAGTAGTTTTTTTATTACTTAAAATGGAATTATTTGATGTAAAATATAATTTGTCGAAAATTGTAATTATTAAAAACGAAAAAATTTATGAAAAAATAATTTGCCGAAAATAATAATTACTTTAAAAAACATTTTTTGGTGGAAAAATAAATTTACCAAAAATAGTAATTTTATTTTTTTATTTTTAGGGTTTTCTTTTAGGGCTTCAAAAGTGAATCCAAGAATGATAATAGAAAATATTTATTGACTCATTATTTTCATTTATCATAGTTTTTATGTAAATGGAGGGTTTTGCATATTATTTTCATTTATCATAGTTTTTATGTAATGGGAGGTATTATGTTTTGACCAATTGCAGTTGGATTTACATCATTTAGTATCAGAGCAAGTTGGATCTTGTTGGGAGGAGAAAAGAGAAAAGGAGAGGAGAGCAAAGAGGCTTAAAAAAAAAATTAGCACTCTCTGCAGTGCTTGTAGAAGGTTTGTAAAATCTTGGAGACAAAAATTGGCACTCTATGTAAGTGCTTACATGTTTTTTTATGTAAAAGCCTTAGAGAAAGAGATTGGCACTTTGTGTGGTGCTTACAGAAGGTGTGTGAAACCTTGGAAAAATAAATTGGCACTTTGTGATAAGTTCTTAGAGAAGGTTTTTTATATAAAACCTTAGAAGAAGGAATTGACACTTTGTGTAGTGCTTGCAAAAGGTTTGTAAAACCTTAAAGAAATAAATTGACACTTTGTGTAGTGCTTGCAGGAGGTTTTTTTTTATTAAAAACCTCAGAGGGAAGAATTGGCACTTTGTGTAGTGCTTGTAGGAGGTTTGCTATTTTAAAACCTCGAAGGAATAAATTGGCACTATGTGTAGTGCTTGTAGGAGGTTTGAGATATAAAACCTCAAGAGGAGATTAGTACTTTGAAAAGTACTTGCAGATGTGTGGCACTCTATGAAGAGCGATTATGAGTTTGATCGGAGGAACTCACAGGAGCAAAGTTCTTTTCAACCAAAGGAGAATGATGTAGGAGCCTATCTTTAGAGGGTTTTTTTTTTTTAAGTTTTAAAGTAGTTTTTTTATTACTCAAAATGGAATTATTTGACGCAAAATATAATTTTTCGAAAATGGTATTTATTAAAAACGACAATTTTTTATGAAAAAATAATTTGCCAAAAATAGTAATTACTTAAAAAGGTATTTTTAGTGGAAAAATCAATTTGTCAAAAATAGTAATTTTTTTTTATTTTTAAGGTTTTAAGCTTTAGGGTTTTCTTTTAGGGTTTCTTTTAGGGCTTCAAGTTTTAGGGTTTCTTTGGGGATATATATTCCCTTGGTATTGCATTGTGAAAGGAGAAGTGAATCCAAGAATGACAATAGAAAATATTTTTAGATTCATTTCCATGATTTGTAGTTTTTATGTGAATAGAGGGTTTTTATGATTATTTTCATTTATCACAGTTTTTATGTAAATGGAGGGTTTTGTACATTATTTTCATTTATCACAATTTTTATGTAATGGGAGGTATTATGTTTTGACCTCTTGCAGTTGGATTTACATCACTAAAGTGGGTCACTTGGTCTAGTGTCTCATTTTTCAAGGGTTATCTGTAGGAGAGCACCTAGTCTACTTAGGAATGACTATTCCCAAGTGTCCTTTTAGTTATCATAGGGAGTCCACTAAACACTTGTTCTAGCATTGTTCCAAACCCTAGGTAACCTGGGCTTGGATTCATGTTTTCTTCAAACCATTTAGGCCTGGGCCATTCTCATGGCACATGATATTTTTTTGGATACAACCAACATGCTAGTGAACATTGAGCAAATATGACATAATTATAGAGTTGAAATATTTTTTAACATTTGGAAAAATCACAATACTACAATTTTTCCTAAACAACAAGCTTCTAATGATTTTCTAGTTAATTTCAAAGCTCTAATTTGATTTAATGTTTTACTTCAGTTCAAACTCAAGCCAACAAGGTTACCCTTAAGGTCCAAAATTTGTTGATTCTTCTATATCATTAGACAAATGTTCCCTGGCTCGTGTCACATTTTTTGTCCCAATAGAGAAATTTCTTGTCCTAGTAGAGAGTTCGAGGTTGAAAGAGGTCTCGAGGATGGACTTCAACTTCACACAGTCTTAGACCCCAAGAGCACTACAACAGAGGTGGTTTAAACTCTCTGTTAGATCTCTCTCCTCCCATTCCAAGATTAAGGTTTTTTGATAGGATGAGCAAACTTCTTCAACCCTCCACTTCAAACAACTAAAAACATTCTCGAGTAACAAGGTGATGGTTCTATTTGGGAGCCCAAAACTCAACCTACATACTGGTTAGGGCAATTCAATGGATTAAAAACCCCTCCTATTGAAACTACTCCCATATATTAACATTTTTTTTTGCAGGTTTTTTTTTGTTGTTATGTCAAGACCAATAAATTTTAAAATAATTTTTTTTTGTTATTATCTCAATACCAATAAGTTTTAAAATACTTTTATACCATAAGTCACTTTCCATAAGAAAAATCTTATGCCCAACCATACAAAGCTAAGGTCCCATAAACCGCCGAGGTTTATAAAATTCTAGAAATAGAAGTCAAAAGCCTAGACGGGAAAAACTCTAGCAATCTCCTTAACTATAACAAGCAACCTATGACAATGTTCGAGATTTTGTTCCTTTGACTGCATGTTGTTCATTCCAAATCTATTTTCTAAAGTAGAAAAATATTCTTAAGGCGGACGGCGGCCATGCTACGCTTTGGATGGATCCGTCTACGAAACGGAGCATATTTCTGCGGTGAAATTGGCCATCTGGTTGGAGTGGGTGCCGGACTCGTCAGTTTCTGCTTATTCTTTTTAGGCAATCGATATGAATTTATTTGTCTTTTTAGGCAATCGATATCAATTTATTTGTCTTTTGCGCCAGCCCCCCGGATCCTGACGTAGATTGGAAATGAACATTACCTGCAACAGATTTTTTTAAACAAGTAAAAACAAAGTTATGGATTTTTTTATAGAAAGTTTATGGAATCAAGCTATACTCCATATGGAGTATTTTTTTTTACAATTTTAGTTAGGTAAAAATAAAGTTAAAGATTCTTTATAGAAAGTTTATGGAATCAAACTAAACTTTATGGAGTAAAAATAAGATAATTTGAGTCTTTTTGATAGGTAAAAATCAAGCTAATAAAATTTGGATTGTCTATGAATTGTCTAATTACCTAAAATTAGACAAATATTCTACCACTAACATATCTTTTCAAAGCTACAACAAACCTATCTTTTTCTTACCTGCAAATGTGGAATTTTATTGTGGCGCGTTCTGTAAATGCTTTATACGCGTGGGAAGAGAAATCGAAATCGAAACTCCTACCCGATACGCTCTTGAGTTCTTGTCCTTGTCGAATGTGCGCACCAACGCAGCACACAACGTTTTGGTCGGAATCCTACGCGCTCATACCATTATATATCATCAAGTTACAATCCCTTCCGCAATCTAATCTTATGCACTGATCTGCGAACAACGATATTGAGATTCCAAGTGAAAATGATTATCCCAATCGAATGCGACAACGAGAAGGAAAACATGAGGGTGTCGTTTGGGATCTTCAAGCCTGAGGAGGGCTGCGATATTGAGGATGCCCTCTCCCACATGGCAGGAGTGGCCGCAATACTCGAAAACATCCGCCACATAAACGTCGCCATTCTTAAATCCCTCGACCATTCATGGGTACGCTTCTGTTTAGCTCTCCATAGCCATTCGAAAACAACAAGGTAATTCCTTTGTTTTAACTGTACGCGTCTTTATTTATTTATCTACGCAGGCTGCTGTAATTGCGACGCGGAAAGAATGTTCCCAAAACGCGGACAGTTTAGCGTTAAATTTGCCAGAGGTATGTTATGAGTCGAGCGATGTCTGCTTACGTTAGGAGAGGCATGGATTTGGAGTAGGACTAATGTTGGTGTGGGATTTACAGGCGGCGGACTTCACCAAGGGATTGAAGTGCGCGGTGAGAATTGTGGACTCGGGTTGGTTTCAGCTGAGCTCCCTCCAAACAAGCAACGGTGTTCAATTTATGAAGATCTCTGTGGGAGATGTTGTGAGCGTGCGCAGAATAAATTGCAGTTGGAAGAGGCAGGAGGTGCTGTCGTACTCGTGTCTCGCCATTCTGAAATCATATTTTAACCTGCTGGAAGGCGTGATTTCGTATTCTTTCTATGATTCGTTAGACGGGAAGCAGATAATTGGCTTGGGCGTGTGGGATAGCGTTAGGTCGGCGTCGGTCATAGCAAAACATCCGGATGCCAGCCCTGCAATTGCCTACTGGAGAGGGCTGGGTGCTAAGAAGATTGAATATGATGTTTGCCAGGTTGTTTACGCCACCGACACAATTCCTCTCCAAGGTTCGAAGCGTGGATAGTTCTCAGTCTATAGGAAGGTTCTCAGCTTGCAATTTTGTTTTTTTTTTTTTTTTTCCGGAAATACCTGGTTGTGTCCTTGCTTATTTTTCAGATGAATGATTGTACTCCTTGATTTTCTGTCATTCGGAAGGAGTTTGAGGATTCCAACTTTGTAAACATTATTTAAATTGATTTTTTATTTTTTTATTATTATTATTAGAAAACCTGGCTTGATCTTATTTTCAACAAGTTCGTTAGTTTAGATGGATTGAAGTGTTTATATTTTGTTTTTTATAGAAGTTTATTAATACACGCACACATTTCATTGTGGTTTGAACCTGGATTCTCAAAAGAAAACCCAAAACTCTAACCACATAGATGTTTTACCAAAAAAAAAAATCCTTATTTTGTTTTTAACCAAAACACCTTATTTTGGTTTTAACCACAGGAACAATTATTCCTTATTTTTTCATTATAAAACATTAGATTTGTTCTGTTTTCTACGTGGCGTATAAGTTTTGTGTGATGAAAATTGAGGAGACAAGTCCAAGGTTTCTAGTTGAGACGGTACTTTGCGTGGATTTAAATATATTATCTCATGCAGAGTTCAAACAAGACACACAATGATTGCCATCGTCAACAACCTTATTACAGTTTAGGTTTATACAGAAATATTCCGCGTAAAGCAAAGAAAGGGGGAACTACAACGTATTCTCTAAGGACAGAATTTCGAAAATAGATTTCATTGAAAATAAATAAATAAAATTATTTTGTGATATAAAATGTTAGATTTTTTTAAATAAAAATTATTGTACAAATAGATGGAGAACTTTTAATGAATGTTCAAGAGAGATTGAACGTTTAAAATGCTCGCATAGTTGTTTTAGGGGAGTTTTAGATTTTATAATTTATTTGAGTTTTTTTTTTTTTCCTTTTCCACAATGTTTGCTAATTTAAATTATAAAAAAAAAAAAAAAATTAAAACATGAATTAGATTCACTTGAGGGTGTTTAATAACGAAGACTTTAGTATTTTAAATAGAAGATCTAAGATATCTGATCTTAGATCTACTCCCATGGTAACTTGAATGTTAACAAGTCTTTTTTATGGACTGTTAAATACTTTGTTGTTATTCCAAGGTCAATAGGTTCTAAAATAATTTTATAACATAAAATTTATAAGATGTGCTTACATACCATCCATTTTTTTCTATAAATAATTTTTTCTTATTATTAATATTACTAAAGTGAGACAGAGGTTTCCCGTTGTGTTTACCTAGGCGAAATAGGGATTATAGTGATAGCACCATGATTTGACACTACAATCAAAGGCAATGCAACTTGACCCTGTCATCAGTTGTTTAAAAAGGAAAGGTAGTTATCAATTCCTCTATGTATCACCTCTATGTATCAAATAGATATATCTATATATAGCAAGATAGGAATTATAGTGATAGCACCATGATTTGATTTTATGATACTATCATAGACAATACAACTTGATCATGTAACCAATTATTCAAAAAGAAAAAATAGTTACTAATTCCTCTATATAACACTTTCTATTAAATTTTTTTTTTAAAAAGTAGTTACAAATTTCTATATATCACTGTAAAAAAAATCTTATGCCAAGCATACAAAGCTAAGATCCCATAAAACGCCGAACATATATATCACTTTCCATAAAAAAAAAATCTTACGCTCAAGCACACAAAGCTAAGGTCCCATAAAATTCCGAGGTCCATGAAATTCTAGAAATAGAAGTCTAAAGCCTAGACAGGAAAAAATCTAAAACGCCGAGGTCCATGAAATTCTAGAAATAGAAGTCTAAAGCCTAGACGGGAAAAACTTTAGCAATCTCCTTAACTATAACATGCAACCTATAACAATGTTCGAGATTTTGTTCCTTTGAGTGCATGTTGTTCATTCCAAATCTATTTTCTAAGTGGAAAAATATTCGTAAGGCAGACGGCTGCCGTGCTACGCTTTGGGTGGATCCGTCTATGAAACGGAGCATATTTTTGCGGTGAAATTGGCCATCTGGTTGTAGTGGGTGCCGCACTGGTCAGTTTTTGCTTATTCTTTTTAGGCAGTCGATATCAAAATATTTGTCTTTTGCGCCAGACCCTCGGATCCTGGGGTAGATTGGAAATTAACATTTGTTTTTTAATTTTAGTTATGTAAAAACAAAGTTATGGATTTTTTTATAGAAATTTTAGGAGTCAAACTATACTTGATGTAGTAATTTTTTTAACAAAGTTATGGATATTTTATAGAAAGTTTATGGAGTCAAACTATACTCTATGAAGTAAAAAATAAGATAGCTTGTGAAAGCACGAGGATACAAAAACAAAAAAGAATATGCCACAAGAAAGAACAAGAAAGGACATATGCTAATTGACACAAGATAAAAGCAATATGAAATATGGTAATCTCTTTATTGATACACTTTTCAAAATTTGTTACAATACGTCTCCTCCCTTTTTAGGGGATAGGAGCGTCAAATGTGTTTCTTGTCACAACATCCATGGATGACAATCCTTCTTCCGTGTGCCCACATGTAAGATGGGCGGACCAAAACGTTGCCGCCGCTTGCATATAGGATTCTTTGCTCTTTCCTGCTCCTCTACTGTCGGAAACCTGCGTTCAAAGAAACAAAAAAGATTAGTAGCACCTGCGGACAGAATGAAGCATGTATTTCCCAAGGTCTACTATCAGTAAATGCATGAAAATATTAAAACGATAATGAAATGACCTCGGATCGACCTAAAAATTTCACAGTAGCATAAATATGTCAACAAAAGACCACTACAAAAATAACAGTCTAGAAATTCCTTATAGATTTGTATTCGCTCCAGGGTGGGACGAATTCACCTCCAATAACCTATTAGAAAGCACCCTCTTCAATGTCCTGCTTAGGAAGCTCCAAATGACCTGCAAAGTTGGGGTTAGCTAATTGGGGGTGTTTTGGGAAGACCCAGATGGTCATATTTCTCCAATTTGGCCTCTAGAACCCATATTTTTCTGGTGCCATCTACAAGTTAGTGAAAACGAGAAATGACAGAAACATGGTCAAAATTGCTCAGAATGAAATGAAATTTGAACTGTAACCTATTCAACCTATCTAGAATCAAATGCAAAATAAAAACTAGAGAAATCTATCACATATTTCTATTCATCCTGGGGTGGGGCGAATTTCACTATGACAGATTGGGGAGCACCCGGGGGCAAGACGCCCACCGTCTGACACTTTTTTCACACCAATCTACTTGGGATGGGTCCAAAACTAGTTATGGGGTGTTGTAAAAAAAATTTGGGAATTTTTGTGGCCAAAAATCGGGTTTCGGGTCCGGATTCGTGCTTCAAATAGGTGCCCAATAACCTTCCTTTTGAATGAGAGATTAAGGAAGTAAAAGCACAAATCGCAAGTAGGTATGTAAATTGGCAACACTTCATTGCTCAAATGCTCCTTCTTTGTATATTTTTGGGTGAGAAAAAATCACCAATTTATAGACCTTAGGGTCTCTCTATTTGAATTGCACATGCGAGGGCACTACTCGAGTTGTTTTCCTATTTTCAGAGAAAAGCTAATTCCCTGATTTGGAATCTCCTTGCATGAGGTTTATAAAATAAAAACACTCATAACTAAAGTGTCTCTTCTTGAATAAAAGCCATTCCTTGTAATTGCATGACCTAAAGCCTCAGTTAACTGGCAGAGTTACTAAGGTTTGACTTTTTGCTAGTCAAAATTTCTATTCGCCTCACCCTGGGGCGAATGCTGCTATTCGTCCTTGGGTGGGATGAATGACAGTTTGTATTCATCTCGGGGTGGGACGAATAGAAAGCAAAGTGCCAAAAAGGTGCCAAATTGACCTCTAACCTCTAAAACTATTTTTGGAAGTGGTTAGGACCACTATTTAACCTCTGGGGGCTACCCTAGGGATTGTGTGTGTCAATGCGATCAATGCTTGTTGTCACATAATTGGATTGGTGCTATTTGGTGTCTACAAATGCCCCTTTTTGGGAAGCGTTGTGCAAGGCGCAGCGCCAAGCAAAAATAGATAACCAAAGCACTAATGATTAGGGTTTCTCAGTAACCTAACCAAATCTTGATGCCCCAAGTATGGAAAGGGCACACATTCTTGAATCCTTGATTATGACGAGCTAAGGAACTTAATTCAAGTGTTAACCTTGTTCAGTGAGGTGTTACTTGAACTTGGACATTGATCAATCATGAATAGGCAAAGGGCACAACCTTTTGTCTATGGGAACCTTGAGTTCATAATTCACAAATGCCAAATGTTTGATCATATTGTGATTGTTGCTTGTTTGCTACCCCAAGCAGGAGCGTGATTGTCTTTGTCAATGATTCTTTGAATGTGTGTCATTTCCTTGATTGGGTGTGTTTTTGTTGATTGGTGACTAAGTGTGACTACCCCCTAAAGCGACGAATCGATGAGGGAATGACCAACATGAGAAAAGCGACGAGTCGCTTGACCCAAGATGACTTAGGTAAGGGTTCCCGCAGTTGTTTACCATGGAATGCGAAAGCAGTTTTCGAACATTCTAACCTATTTTTGGTGGGTGTGAACCCTTTTTGTGACACATTTTGAAGCTAAAATTGTCAAGAATTCGTCTTCCCGCGGAGCGATCCGACTATGATAGCCTTCTTAGGGAGTAGGATAGGGACAATTTGTAACCCCAATGTCTATTTTGGATGCCAAGAATGTCAGGTGCAAAAGCGCCTTCATTCGGCAATGTTATTGCTATTTTTGCTAGGGTTTTGACCCATTTTTTGGCACCGTTTGGGGATGAAATTCTCAAAAATCTGTCCTCCCGTGGAGCGGTCCGGCTATGGTAGCCTTCTTAGGGAGTAGGATAGCGAGGATTTTTGACCCCGACATCTGTTTTGTATGCCCAGAATGGCAAGTGCAAAAGCACTCTCATTGGACAATTTTATTGCTTTTTTTGGTGTTTTTTTTTGCATTTTTTGCTATTTTTGAAATTTTTGCTTCGTATTCGTCCCTAGGCAGGATGACTTCCTATTTAGTATTCGTCCCAGGGAGGGACGAGTGCTAACCAGAGTTTTTTTCCCAGGGGGGAACAAATACAAGCTCAAAAAGCCTTTTTAAAGGCCAAAACTGAGTTTTGGGCTCATTTGCATTTGTTTTTCTTGGCGATTTGGAGCTCTAAGGAGGAGGAGGTCAATTCTGTGAAGCGAAGCGCTGCAAAATTTTTCTTGCAACCATGAGTGCACACATCGGATTGAGCAACGGAGCCGAAGTGCTACCAGTGAGTGCCCTTCCTCTTTATTGTTTTGTATTGCAATTGAAAAACTACAATTTGGTTATTTTTTGTGTTTTTGTTTATTTTGTTGTTTACGGTTAAAAATGAAACCCTAGTCTATCAAAATTATCACTTAGTTTAAAACTTAGGATAACTCTAGTCAACAAAGATCAGAAGTTAGTTTAAAACTTAGCTAAAAAACTTAGTTTATAACTTAAAATCTTGTTGAACCGGAATTGAACCAAATTCAAAATGTAGGTGAGAAAAATAGGGTAAAACTGAACGTAAAATGTAGCTCAACCCTAGTTAGTTGTTGTTTTGTGTTTTTAATTTTCCAGTTTAAAGTTAAAAACCCTAGGTCTGAAAATTATTTTGCGACTATTTTTGGTTGTTTTTAAAATGAGTCGGTAGAGTTAAAAACCCTAAAATGGACCAATGATTATTTTTTTTTATCAGTTAAATTAAAAAAACCCCAAAACTAACAAATGATTTTTTGTTTTGTAATTGTTTTTGTTGTTAATTAATCAGGTAGAGTTAAAAACCCTAGATCTGACAAATTAATTTTGAATTACTAGTTTGTTTTTCTTGTGCTGTACATTTTACTACATTGTTGTATATTCAATGTTATTGTTGTACAATTTTTTTTATTGTGTTAATGTTTTTATGTTGTTTTCTTTTGCAGGTGGTGAAGAGCCAGTACTGGGTACCCATTTTTTTTACTGACATGCATGCAACACTGACTTTGGCTGATTGGGACTGGCTTAACGCCATTAGGCTCAAGCAGGTTACTCGGTTGGAGCCTGTGGTCGGGGATTGGGATTGTCTAAAGGCCTTGATAAATCTATGGGATCCTCGGACTAACACCTTCCATATCCCAACAAGGGAGATGATGGTGACCTTGGAGGTTGTCTATCGGATTCTTTGGATTCCAATAGACGGACTGTCGATCCGGATGACACCACGAGATCGAGGGACAGTAGTATTGATACACTATTTTGGGCATGGGGAAGAGTTGGGTGTGGAGAGCCCCGTGGAGAGGGAAAAAATTGACTTCTAGATGGGTGGCATACTGGTTCGATGGTGGTTATAGAAGGGTGTGTTGGGAGTGAGGCACGCATTACTCATGGGCCTCATTTCCAACATGCTGCTTCCCGACTCGTCAGGTGCAAGGTTCCCATGGAACCTGCTAGAGGTGGTGTTTAGGCTGGTGGAGTGTTCGACGGACACACCGATGATTATGAGATGGGGATAGACTCTGCTAGCATAGCTCTATGATGAGTTGTACGAGGTCCATTGCCGAAGTGAAATGGGATCAGTTGCAGCTACTTGTTGTAGTGCTGGGCTTGGCAGCACATAGCAGTGGAGAGGCCGACGGGGCTGCCCTAGATGACTCGGGCAGATATGGCAAACCAAGAGATTGGATATGGGGTATTATGGCAGAGGTCGAAGGAGCAGGGTCAGAGTCGATGATGGGCAGGTGTCGTAGGGCACTATGCTGATGCCTTCGCTCGGCTTACTCCAGGGGAGGTGTTCTAGAGCCCCTAACGAGACTGTCCATCCTAGCTTGGGCTGGAGAGTGGCTCTAGTAGGTATAGAGGGGGCGATGGTTGATTGGGCATCATGGAACTGAGTAGGAGTTCTTCCCATACAACCGGGTGGCCCAACAGTTTGGGGTGCGCTAGGGGATGCCTGGTGAACCCATGGTCTATCAGCAATAAGGGGATGAGAGGACTCTAGACCGACCAGTCATTGTGCCACTTGGTGAGGATTTAGATACGACTATTGATGTTCCAAATGTGGATGACGTTAGGGTTACTGCCGAGTATGAGCAGTGGTGGACTCTGCAACAATGGCGAGGCGAGGGACCTCTAAGAGGTGCAGAGGCAGGAGCAGTAGGGGATGTGGGTACAGAGGAATCAGATGAGGGTTGGGGCATTTCACGTGATGATGTAGACATGGTGGAGGTTGAGGATGTTGGAGGGGAGTTTGGGGTACCAGATCAGCCGAATATGCAGGACGTCCTGGAGTAGTGGGAGCTAGAGCAGGCTACTATCCCAGATTTGCCTATGCCTCAGGCAAGTTCAGAGGATGCAAAGACAATACGGGGCACAGAGATAGCGTGATTAGAGGAGCTGCTATAGAGATGATATGGGGAGTTGGGAGACGCTTTGTAGGAGAGAGATCTTCTACGGACTCAGCTGGCAGAGTGAGAGAACGCATGGGTTACGTCCTACCGGCAGGAAGGGGATACAAATGCGACTCAAGATAGTGATCTCATATGGATGTAGCTAGCACAGCATGATGACGTAGTAGCTTACTACCATCGATAGGAGGTAGAGTGGGTCTGGTAGGAGGCTGAGTGGGGTTGACAGGAGGTCGAGTGGGGTCGATGGGAGGCAAATTGGCATCGACAAGAGGTAGATTGGTGTCGGCATTGGATGGATATGGAGGGAGATATTATCCACCTTGGTGGGCAAATACCTGAGCCCCATGGAGGTGGCTTTTCACGGTGGATGAGAGACAATGATACTGAGCAGTCAGCATCATCCCATCACTGATGGCTAGATGAGGGGAGCACTAGTGGACAGGATGCAGGGACGAGTAGCAGTTGCTCTGAGAGGTCTCAGAGGACCCACACCATAGGGGGTAGTTCCCATCGCATCGATCCTACGTGAGCATGGTGGTCGATGCCCTAGGCTTAGGGGTTTTTGAGTTTTTGGTTGTTGTTGCGGGGTCAAAGGACCGGTTCATTGTAGCCTACGGGCATTTTTGATGATATATATACAAATGACTCTTTTTTTGGTGTTTATGCACTTTTCATGGTTTGCTTTTATGTACATGTATTTACATTGATGGTATGAAAATGCTTGTATGAATGCGATGTTTCTAATTTGTATGATGTATGCACATGGAATGAATGAAATGATTTGTTGATAACTTGTCGATGCACCATAGACTGTATAAGACTTGACTGACTGGCTGTACTAATGGGATGACTGTGTGAAATAAATTTGCATATGAAAACTTTGTTTTTGTATTTTGCATATTGTCTGATGATGATACATGGAATAAAATGTACTAGTTGTTTTAAAATGTAGTTAAGCTTTTCTGAGATTCAGATATTTTAACTAACTAGCCAAGACTGTGCATTTATCTTGCAACATTTTTGAACAAGGTATAAATCTGACTTGAATTTAACCAAATTATTTCACATCCCTGTGTGTGCAATTGAGTTCATTTATGTGGTGTTTGTCAGGATACCTCCAGTGCCAGATAGGCTATCAACCAAACCTGTACTGAGGATCACCTAATTAGCTCCACTAACTTTGTTGTTGTATTTAACAAGATTAACCCACGAGACAATCTAAGGTACCATAAGCTAGCTTATCCACATGCAAACATTGGTCTGCTCACACGCAAAGCTAATGTGATAGACATATTGTCATGCGAGTAGGATACCACCATTGCCAGGTAGGTTGTCCACCAAACCTGTAATGAGGATCACCTAGATGGTTTTTGAATGCTAAGAATTCTAGGGATTCAAGTTTAGGCTTTTTATTGGCTCAATGGTTCAAGATACTTGCTCGGATATATAGTGATGAAAATCACTGTATATTTGTCTCTTTGCTTTTTTTTTTTTTTTTTTGAGCAAGGATTTTGACTAGTGGTGAGAACCACTATTACTTGACATTGTATTTTGAGCTTTGTAAGGTTGAGTTTGTGAATGGCATTTATTATTTTAGGCCTTGGGGATGACTACCCATCCTTAGCAGGGACGTGTAGTACGAATCCTTATGACTTTGGGAACCAAATGGGATGATGGAAATCATGAAGTAAGGGCATTGATCTTTTAGGCCTTGGGGATGACTACCCATCCTTAGCAGGGACGTGTAGTATGAATCCTTACAACTTTGAGACCAAAGGTGAGTGTAATGATGGCTTGTGGGAATTGTGTTATTGAATGGCATCGATACTTTTAGGACTTTGGGATGACTACCCATCCTTGGCAAGGATGTGTAGTACGAATCCTTACAACCTTAGGGACCAATGGTGATTGGGATTTGGGTAGTGGTGAAAACCACTGTTTATTAGGTGGAATTGATGGGTAAGAACTCATCCTTTTATCAATTCTTAGAACTCTTGAACCATTTGCACAGGGGGATGAACAGGCTAATCATTCACTTATGATACCCGAGACGGCTTTGTAGGTTCTCTCACGTTCACACAACTTAGGAATTATTTTGTGTTTTAATTGTGTTGGGATGCTACGTAACAAGGTATGATCCAAGTAAAACTTTCCTGTGTAAAAGATGTTGAACTTTGTACAGTGTTTGGATAGCAATTTAAAGACAACTGAATGACGAAAACCCTATATACATTAGGAGACAACTAACTAATGCTAAAAAAAATGGTGATGGTGTTATGCTGGATGTATGCGTTTGTGAAATGGATTTGATGGGGACAATAATGGAATTGCCAAGTAATGACATTCTATGGTGCTTATGACTTGGATGACTTAGCAAATATGCAATGTATGGATGCGATGCCTAATGCACTTATATTTTTGTATTTTTGATGTGTTATGAGTATGCATGGAATTGAAATGCAATTTTTTTGTAATTTTTGATGATTTCATTGTTTTTGTTTGTTTTTAATGATTTTATTGTTTTTGTTTGTTTTTGATGATTTTATTTTGACCAAGCGGTTATGGTAACCCTTGGAGCTTTTGGTTTGACCAAAGGGTTTATGGATACCTTTGGGGAATTTTTGGGGTGGACCAAGCGATTGTGGGAATCCTTGGAGCTTTTGGCTTGACCAAAGGGTTTATAAATACCTTTGGGGCTTTTTGGAGGTTGACCAAGCGATTATGGGAATCCTTGGAGCTTTTGGTTGGACTATGGCTCTCTAAATGTGGAATGTCCTCAAATGAATTATGTTCAAGGGTTCGAGCTCCTTGATTCTGTCAAGAGAGGCAAGTCGGTAAGTGCCAAGTCCTATTCGACTATCAATCACATAAGGACCTAACTAGTTTGCTACAAACTTGTCCCTCATATGGGATGGTAAATTAGAATTTCGTTGGTTCTCTTTTAAGACCAAGTCACCAACCTGAAATTCCCTCAAGTGGACCTTCATGTTGTATGCTTTCTTAAGTCGCTATTGATAGATACGCAAATGCTTGAGAGCATTAACGTGTCATTCGTCGAGCAACGTAAGTTGGTCTAACTGGGTCTTGCCACGTAGTGTCATCATCAATGAAATCTTGCATTGAAATGCGCAGGGAAGGGATCTCCAACTCAAGAGGCATGACTGCCTCAGAGCCATACACCAGTGAAAACGGAGTTGCCCCAATGGGCGTCCGAATGCTAGTGTGATAAGCCCATATGACAAGCAGGATCTGAATGTGCCAATCCTTATGATTATCTGTGATGGTATTTTTGAGGATGGCAACTAGAATTTTGTTTGACGCCTCTACTTGCCCATTTACCTACGGATAATAGGGTGTTGAAAAACTATGCTAAATTTTGTACTTTGTGGTCAAAGCATGCACATATTTATTCTTGAATGGTGTCCCATTATCTGACAGGATCTTGGATGGAATACCAAAATGACATATGATGTTATGCAAAATAAACTTCGTAATGCGGGATCCAATCGTAGAGGTTAGCGAAATTGCTTCCACCCACTTGGTGAAGTACTCTGTGGCCATGATGATGAATGTGTGATGACCCGACGACGCAGGGGAGATCTTTTTGATTAGATCAAAGCCCCACTACAAAAAAGGCCAAGCCAATTGGATCAGTTGCAAGGCCTAAGAAAGTACGTGTGTCAAATTAGCATGGTGTTGACACTTCACTCACTTCCTCACATATGCGCAACAATCTCACTCTAAAGATGGCCAATAAGAGCCCATGCGAAGAATGCGCTTTGTGATGGCCATTCCGCTGAAGTGGCCACCACATGTACCATCGTGTGCCTTGGTGATCACCCAAGAGAACTCTTGCTGGTCTAAGCAACGGAGGAGGATTCCTTCATAGCTTTGATGATACAAAATGTCTCCTAGCAAGACATGTTTTGCTACTTTCTATTTAAATGATCTTTTCGTAGCTTATGTCAATCCAAGTGGGAGAGTACCTAACTTGAGGTAATCCCTTAGGGGTGTGTACCAATCCTACTAATCAAAAACCTCGGTGGTATGAACAGCCAATCCCTCTTGAAGTTCATCTCGAGCAAAAGTTGAGCGGGAAAGAACTTGTAAAAACAACGTTGTGTTGCTATTAAGAGGGTTATGGGAGAACAAGGACCCCCAGTTGGTTCGAGTCAGATGATCATGGATTCGAGAGAACTTATATTGAGATGGTTCAATCTGGATCAGGTGGATTCCTAGTGTTAGATCAGATCTTGCACGCTCCATCACGGATTGTGATAATGTTTTAACTTGAATGGTTGTCATTTCACCAGAAGGGTCTTGCGGGATTAGTGACCCCAAGGAGGCCATAGTATCCGCAAAATAATTTGATGATCAATGGAGTGCCTCGATGTCATACCATTCAAGTTGTGCTAGGAATTTTTCCACAAGGGCTTTGTAGGCCTATAGAACTGGACATCTACATTGGAATATCCCATTTACTTGATTGACAATTAAAAACGAATCACCAAAGATATTCAATCATTTAATGTTCATGGTGATTGTTGTCTAAAGACCTATGAGCAAGGCTTTGTATTCTACATTGTTGTTGGTGCACGAGAAGTTTAATTTAAATGACAGAGGCATTGGAGCCCCTTGTGGAGTGAAGAATACAATTCTTGTGCCACCTCCTTGCTCACACTTAGAACCATCAAAGAATAGGGTCATGTCAGCCTGTGACTCAAGCTCATCAAAATCTGGCAATTCTAAAACATGAAAAACTCCATCATCCAGTAATTCTATGGTCAGAGGCTGATCGTCTTCAAGAGGAGCCTCTACCAGTTGATCGGCGATGACTTGACCTTTTATGGATTTTTGTCCAATGAATACTATGTCAAACTCTATCAACAACATGATCCATTTCACCGTACGGCTACTATGATAAGTATGACTCATCATGTATAGCAATGGATTCTCCTTAGACACAACATACATTGTATTGCTGAGTATGTAGTGGTGTAGCTTTTTGGTAACAAACACCACAGCCAAGCAGAGCTTCTCAACGTATGCATAGTTAAGTTCATAACTGATCAGGGTGTGGCTAAGATAGTATGTAGCCTGTTCTTTGTGTAGTTCATTTTTTTGGGACAGCATGGTGCCCAGTGCCACCTTAGTGGCTGAGATGTATAAGTAGAACGACACTCGTAGTCTAGGTAGTGCAAATACTAGCAATGAATCCAAGTATTTTTTAATGTCATCAAAGGCGTACTGGCACTCGTCATCATAGTGAAATGTTACCCCCTTGTGCAATAATTTATTCATGGGTCGGCACTTGTCAGATAGCTACGCTATGAAGCGCTTGATCGATGCGACCTTTCCCTGTAGACTTTTGAGCTGCTTGATGGTAGTTGGAGGAAGCATTCTAAGGATTCCCTTGAATTTGTGTGGGTCTACCTCAATTCCTCATTTGGAGACTATGTAACCCAAGAGCTTTCTAGATGTGATGCCAAAGATGCATTTCTTGGGGTTTAGTCTAACTTTATGTTCCATGAGGCGATCGAGGATCTTGCTTAAGTCATCAAGATGATCTGGGCGCAAAAGAGATTTGGCCAACAAATCATCCATGTAATCTTCCAAAGTTTTGTGCATGTAATCGTGAAAGATGTACGTCATGGCACATTGGTAGGTGGCGCCAACATTTTTAATGCCAAAAGGCATGACCTTATAACAAAATGTCCCCCAAGGCATTGTGAACATCATTTTTAGTTGGTCCTCAAGATTGATACGAATCTGATTATATCCTGAGAAACCATCCATGAGGGAAAGCATTTCATGGCCCATTGTAGCATCTACCAATGCATCGATGCTTGGCAAGTGAAAATAATCCTTAGGACTCTCTTTGTTTAGATCTCAAAAATCGATGCATATGTGAATCCTCCCATTAGGACTCTTGACGGGAACCATGTTGGACAACCATGGTGGGTAATCCATGCAGATGACAAAATATGCATCCAACAGCTTTTGTAGCTCATATTTGACCATTAAGGCCACTGTTGGGTGCATCTTATGTAGTTTTTGCTTCACTGGCTTGACTATCGGATAAAGCGTTAGATTATGCATGACTAGCTGTAGGTCTAGTCCTGGAATGTCTTTGTATGACCATGCAAAAACCTCCTTCTTCTCTTTGAGAAGGACAATGTAGTCGGCTTGCTCTTCGAGGGATATACTTACCCCCAGCTTGATGATTTGTAAATTTATTGGATTTGAGCCGATGTCTACATTAGTCGTCTCCTCGACCGACATGTGGGATCCATCCTCCAAATGGTGTGGAGTTGGAATCAGATGGATATCATTTGCTGAATTTAGATCATCATTTGGAACATCAAGTTCCTCTTTAGCATGAAAGACATCTTGAGCCTGTCCTGGAGTGAAATGGAACATCCCACCATAGGGCCAGTACTCTGATGGGGATGGTGGTGTGTCAGCACAATCCCAATCGATAGCATCTAGATCTAGATACAATGATCATGTCAGGTCGGATGGATCATGGATGAGAGCGGTTAAGTCAATGGAGATCATGTTGATGAAATTATTGTAACCTCCATTACCATGGGTATGACTGCTTGGACATCCTAGATAACCTTTGTGTTTTGGATCTGGCTCTGTGGGCACTGGCACAAATGGGTTTTCCCTATGCATGGACATGCAGACAATGTCTGCCCTAGGCATTGATGGTTTGATAGGGTCTCCAAGTGGAAGATGCTCTCTGTGTACCTGGAGTAGTAGGTGCAGTAATTGCTATAACTACATCGGGTTGAGGTGCCACCTATGTCTTGGCCCTATGTGCAGGTTTTCAAACATGTCATCTATGCCTAAGGGATACTGTTGTTGCATTTTTTGCATGTGGTTGAGATAGGCCATCTTAGTTTCATCTTCGTAGTCACTATCAGAGATCCAAAGGCCCTCATTGGCTCCAACAGTTGCTTGTGACATAGGAATCCCATCTTGTTCGAGCAAATTGATGTGGTCCCATTGAATTTGTTTCGCTCTCTATGGGAGGACCTAATTATCTTGAAAGGGCATATGCTTAATTGGAGCACCTAAAGGGAAAATTTTCATGAATATTTCTTGATAATCATCCATGGGATGTACTTGTGAATGATTGATGTCAGACTCGAAAGGATCCCAAGGTGCTACCTCGTATTCTGACTCATCTTTCGAAGAACCTTCTTTGTCTTGTCCATATCCCTCTTGTAGGGGAGTCCTTGAATTTTCTCCTTGTTTGACCGAAAGGAAAGGGTTTTTAAGGTCAACAAGGTTGGTTGTTAACAATGGATGATAATCCCCCAATGTATATTTTGTGTGAGGATTGGCATATGGATCTAATGTTAACCCATCCTTGTTGCCTATCCTTAGGCCTTGCATGTTCTCCACCAAGATTTCTAGGGGCAAGGGTTGGTTGAACCCTACTCCTAACTTGTCATATGACATTTGGTATCTTGGTTGGCAAAGAACACACACTCCTTGCTCATACCAGCCCAACCCATATTCGTGCCAATTGAATTGGCCAAGATACTTTAAAGCAAAGTTCAGGTTGGACAGATAGTTGACATCCTCAGCAAATGGTTCTTCATCTTCGTCTTCTTGCATATAAATCTCAACGCCATTATCCAGGCCCCCATAAACAAAGTTTTTCTGATTGGGTGGGTAACCTAGAGGAACCACAGAGCCAATGGGGAGTCAAGGTCGCCCCATATCCTGCATGGACTCATATGTGGGCATTGCTACAATGTTCCTCACTAGATACTTACCTAGGCCCGTGCTGGCCATTTCAACGATGACCGTTGGTGGTTGAGGGGGAGCGAATGGGAGTCCTTCCTAAGTCCACTCCATGTGGGGCGAACTAGGCATCTCGACTTCCATTCTACTAGGCATCTCTTCTGTCGAGATGGTTGAGACAAGAGGTGGCTCCTATTATATGAGTTTCTTTCCCTTGTCCTTGGATATGGCCATCGTAGGTGGCGTCGTTGTTGAAGGACTAGCGAAAGAAGATGGACCCAGCTAAGGGCTCGATGGATTAATTACTATAGATGCCTACAAAATCAGACCCTATTGATATGGATTCAACTAAAAATCCACATGTGTTGAGGGAAGGTTCGATTGTGACATGAATTACACTGTATTGCAGTATTTGAAAGGCTCCAAGTCCGCAGGGACTACATGCACCTGTCCTTCAAATGTATACTTCAGGCACTGATGAGCTATTGAACGGACACACTTCATGTCCCTGATCCAAGGTCACCCCAGTAAGATATTATAAGCCATCTCACATTCCAAAATGTGGCACAATGTATGAATCATCTTTTTGCCCACTTGGATGGGTAGGACAATTGTGCTAACTATTGATCAAATTGCATCGTTGAATGCTCGCAGTGTGTAAGTAGAGGCCACAATGTGAGATGTTGGCAACTTCAAATTTTTTAGCATTGTTGTAGTGATGATATTACTGGACGAGCTAGTGTCTACCAACACTCTTATATAGAATCCCGTTGACCTGCACGATAACATGCAGGGGTGGATCCACTACATCACCAGTCACTGCTTTCAATTCATCCTCTCTAAAGGTGATGACTGGTTCTGTACATTGTTTGGCATGCCCCACAAAATTGTTGAAAGAGTTCACTTCGTGGTGCTGCAGCTCGATAGCTTTTAAAATCTCCATTAGAGCTTCCCGATGGGGCGCTGATTGTTTAATTAGATCATATATGGAGAGCCTAGCCGACGTGGTCCTTAGACTTTGGGTAAGTCTAGTATGAATCATAGCCATCGGTCTAGGCGGGGGAAGTTGCATAGGGGGTTGTTGCGGTTGTGACGTCGATGGAACCTCTCTTGTGGCTGTCGTGGGGGTAGCTCCTAGGTATCTCTTGTTCCTAGTCACTATGCTTATCATCCCTACATATCCCTACATAGAAAAATTTAGTTGCACCTCATTAACTTGAAGAGGTTTTGTTGGTGCCTCATGGGCAGGCAAGGGGTCTCTGAATACTCCCATATGTTGGTTGTTTGGTGCTGCGGGGTTGTCCACCACCAATGTCTTATCATCAATGAGATTTTGTACCAAACCTTTAAACTTTCAATATGCATTAAGATCATGTCCCTTACGCCTGTGGAACCGATAGTACAAATCCTCTCGGTACCCCTTAGGTTTCAGTGCATTGGGGTCTATAGTTTGAATCTCTAGAAGATTGATCAAGTTCGCTACTGACAAGCGGTCAAACAGAGAATCCTTGGACTCTATGTAAGGAGTAAATTGTCACCTAGGGTGACGCTGCTGATTTTGCTCCTGCCTTTGGTTTTATCTCTCATAGTTGTTAGGAGGCACCGCCTGATAGCTAGCATTTTGAGGTTGTGTTGCTTGTGTTGGCTTAGGGACGTTGATGGCAACCTGATTAACCGTAGCAGGTTTCAGTTGCGTGGCCCCTAGTTTAGTGTTCTTTGTCCATTATTTCTTCTTAGGTTTGGCAATCTCGCCATCCTGTATCTTAATCTCCTTGATGATTCTGGCTTGCGCCAGTGCTTCTTCTAAACTGGCATATTGTTGTAGCTGCAATAGCATGGAGATTGATCTCAAACAACTTTTGGAGAACATTTGGGTCAAGTTAGACATAGGAGGGAGGTAGGGTAGATTTGAAAGCAACATCCTCCACCGGTTCCCATATACCACCATAGATTCCTCCTCATACTACTTGAGGCTAGCTAGATTGCTTAGTGATGCCCTTTTTTTTGTGTTGAAAGCAAAACATTCTAGGAACGCGTCCACTAGATGATCTAAGTTATAGATGTTGTATTTTGGTAATTGAGTAAACTAGTCCGAGGCAGGGCCTACGAATGTAGTTATAAATGTTCTTAATAACAAGGCATCATTATCCTGAATGCCAAAGCACTAGCTCAGGAACCTATTCACATGCTCTTGGGCATCTTCCTCCCCTCTAAAGAGTGCCAACTAGGGCAGTTTAAAGTGTTCAGGGTATGGAGGTGTTGGCACTGACGGATGTAGAGGATGACTATGGATTTGGTGTAAAGTAGGATTTTGGGGCCCAAAAGTCTTGATCTCCATAGATTCTAAGCGCTCTAACAACACTTTATATGCATCAGAGGATTTAATTTCTTCCTCCTTAGTTTGCTTCCATTGTGGATTGCGGGGAACTTGAGGCCTATTGAGAGGTAGCTGGCTAGCACCCCCTCTGCCTTGATAGAGCATTTCAGCCCACTCTTATTCTTGTTCATACTCCTCATAGGCTTCCTGAGGAGTGGCTGGCCGAGTCCTATACACATGGGTGGGTGCCTACGAAGGATGCCCATCATTGTTTCAAGAAGTGGCCTCTCGCTCAAGTCTAGTAGGTCTCAGAGGCAGTACTTGATAAGGTCACGTGGACCTCTCTTGTACCAAAGGGGTCATGTCTCTCATACACTTCTACTTTATGCGCACGAGGTATTGGAGCCTTCGTAGGCACATTGTTATGAAGCAATTCAATTTTCTGACACTGAATATGCTCTTTGTTAAGCCGACAAAGATGCTCTAACTATTCTTGATCTTGCCTAAGTTGCATGATTTGCGCTTGGCGGGCGGCATGTTTGGCAATCGCCAAGTCAATTTGTTCCATCGTCTCTTGTTTAGGAAGCCCAGATGCCTTTCCTACATGTCTATCTCGGTCATGGTGATCCAAAATATCTATGGGTTGCTTCCCTCTGTCGAGGTTAGCAGCATTAACCTGAGGCTCTGGCCTTAATGGGCAATCCTGATACAAGGCAGGTACGGAGGTACATCACTCCCACGTTGTGTACTTCTCTTGAGTAACGTGGTACTCTCCCTCGTCCTCTCTTTCATATGCATAAAAGGTATGAGAATAATTGTCTTGCCCTATTTGGAAATCCTGATACTCTAGAAATGGTCTAGTGTTTCTAACTGTAATGCGAGGTAGAATAGGGATGACAAAATTTGGCGGCCTCTCCTTCTAGACCCTCTGTTGTTCTAGCGCAGTACACAACGTTTCATCACTAGGCCACCCATAACGAACTTCTAAGGGAGGTCTAGTGTCTGTGTTGAGATCTACGTGTAGGTTATCCTCATGAAAGGGCCTATGCTGAGTGGGGCTACCTCTCCAAGAGGTGCCTCTCAAAGGGGTGCCTCTATAGTCCTGTTCTATGATGGCATGATGTGGACTCTCTTGGGTGCCTTACCACCAAGGCAGGATGGCTTGGGTGCCTTGTCACCAAGGCAGGATGGCTAAGTCCTCAGGACTATATTGGAGGTGACTTGTCCCCCTTGGTGCACTTTTTGCAGCGGTTTCCCGTGATTGGGCTCGGCTACAAGTGAACACCATGGTGATGTGCTCCTAAAGACGAGTAGATTTTTTATCTCTTTTAGGATTTTTTACGCTACACTTAAACAGAAAGAAAACACACAATTAATACAATGGTTATCTCGTTTAAATATTTAAAAGTGTGCCCTAGAATCTGGTTTAGTGTATTTTGATGTTGTTTTGAAAGATTTTTGAAAGAATGTTTAATTGCAAAATGACGGCTCTTATGACTCCCAAAAAATGGTCACCCCTTAAATATACCATTGCCAGACCGATATACCAACCTCTCTATATACCCGCCCTTATGTGAGGGAGACTATAGGTATGTGAGACTAGATGATACGTGGAACATAGGTGGTATAGAAGGGGAATCGCTCTATTTATGACACCTACCATAGAAGAATTATCCTCATGCACTGGGAATCACCCTAAGCTATAGTTGGTCAGCTTTCATCATGATTTACGTCTAGCAACAGTCGTGATCGGGGTTATAGATGCAATATCTCAAGCCAAGGTGATGATGAAATCCACCGTTGGTCTTGCTCAAGGGTTGGGGTTTTACAACCAACTCCTTGTGTTTAAAATACCACATGGTTTGTGGGGTTATTTTTAAGTTACAAAATTGAAACAAGCAAGCCTTTAAACTCTCCTATGCAAGCAAAAATCAAAGAACAAAAATAGAAAACAAAAAATTGACAGAGGGTGTTTAAAACCCCTACCTCTTTTCTGCCTAAATCGGATGTCTTTGAATTTCTGCCTGAAATAGTCTAGGGCTTGACAAATTGGTACCTGTAAGCAACAAAACAAGCAACTTTAATCAGAATTTTAATCTTAAAAATCAAGGGACAGAGGTCCCACCGTGATCGCCACTGAAAGCACGAGGATACGGAAACAAAAAGGAATATGCCACAAGAAAGAACAAGAAAGGACATATGCAAATTGACACAAGATAAAAGCAATATGAAATATGGTAATATATTTATTGATATGCTTTTCAAAATGTGTTACAATACGTCTCCTCCATTTTTAGGGGATAGGAGTGTCAAATGTGTTTCTTGTCACAACATCTATGGATGACAATCCTTCTTTCGCGTGCCCACATGCAAGATGGGCGGACCAAAACGTCACTGCCACTTGCATATAGGATTCTTTGCTATTTCCTACTCCTCTGCTTTTGGAAACCTACATTCAAAGAAACAGAAAATATTAGTAGCAGCTGCAGACAGAATGAAGCATGTATTTCCCAAGGTCTACTGTCAATAAATGCATGAAAATATTAAAACAATAATGAAATGACCTCGGATCAACCTGAAATTTTCATAGTAGCATAAATATTTCAATAGAAGATCACTACAAAAATAATAGTCTAGAAATTCCTTACAGATTTGTATTCACTCCAGGGTGAGACGAATTCACCTGTAATAACCTGTCAAAAAGCACCCTCTTCAATGTCCTACTTAGGAAGTTCCAAATGACCTGCAAAGTTGGGGTTAGATAATTGGGGGTGTTTTGGAAGACCCATATGGTCATATTTCTCCAATTTGGCCTATAGAACCCATATTTTGCTGGTGACATCTACAAGTTAGTGAAAGCGAGAAATGATAGAAACATGGTCAAAATTGCTCAAAATGAAATGAAATTTGAACTGTAACCTATTTAACCTATCTAGAATCAAATGCAAAATAAAAAATGGAGAAATATATCACATATTTCTATTCATCCCGGGGTGGGTTGAATTTCACTGTGACAAATTGGGGAGCACCCAAGGGCAGGACGCCCATCGTCTGAGGCACTATTTTGGCACCAATCCACTTGGGATGGGTCAAAAACTAGTTATGGGGTGTTTTCAAAAAAAATTGGGAATTTTTGTGGCCAAAAATTGGGTTTCGATTCCGGATTTGCGCTTCAAATAGTCACCCAATAACCTCCCTTTTGAATGAGATATTAAGGATGTAAAAGCACAAATCGCAAGTAGGTATGTAAATTGGCAGCACTTTGTTGCTCAAATGCTCCTTCTCTGTATATTTTTGGGTGAGAAAAACTCACCAATTTATAGACCTTAGGGTCTCTCTATTTGAATTGTGCATGCGAGGGCGCTACTCGAGTTGTTTTCCTATTTTCAGAGAAAAGCTAATTCCCTGATTTGGAATCTCCTTGCATGAGGTTTCTAAAATAAAAACACTCATAACTGAAGTATCTCTTCTTGAATAAAAGCCATTCCTCACAATTGCATGACCTGAAGCCTCAATTAACTGGCGGATTTGTCGAGGTTTGAATTTTTTCCAGTCAAACTTTCTATTCACCTCACCCTGGGGTGAATGCTACTATTTGTCCCTGGGTGAGACGAATGACAGTTTGTATTCGTCTTGGGGTGGGACGAGCAAAGAGCAAAGTGCCAAAAATGTGCCAAATTGACCTTTGACATCTATAATTGCTTTTGGAAGTATTTAGGACCACTGTTTAACCTTTGGGGGCTGCCCTAGGGGCTGTGTGTGTCAATGCGATTAGCGCTTGTTGTCACATAATCGGATTGGTGCTATTTTGGTGTCTACAGCTTGGATCTTTTTTAAAATTTGGATTATCTATGGATTATTTATAGAGTTAAATTAGAACAATCTGAAATATAATTAAGTAAGACAATTTACCAACAAACATTCTATCACTACCAATCAATATATTTTTTTTTGAAGGCAACAAACCTTTTTTTTTTTAAGGTGCAATAGATTTTATTAATGTTGTTGAATTTTATTGTGGCACATTTTGTAAATGCTTTGTACACGTGGGAAGAGAAATCGAAATCGAAACTCCTTCTTGATATTGAGATTCCAAGCGAAAACGAGAAGGAAAAAATAAGGGTGTCGTTTGGGATCTTCAATCCTTAGGAGGGCTGCGACATTAAGGATGCTATTTTTGACATGGCAGGAGTGGCCATCATACTCAAAAACATCTGCCACATCAACGTCACCATTCTTAAATCCTTCGACCATTCATGGGTACGCTTCTGTTTAACTCTCTATGGCCATTCAAAAACAATAAGGTAATTCCTTTGTTTTAACTGTATGCGTCTTTATTTGTGGTGTGAAAAGAAAGTTCTCAAAACATGGACAGTTTGGTGTTAAATCTACCAGAGGTTTGTTATGAGTCGAGTGCTGTCTGATTACGTTAGGAGAGGCATGGATTTGGACTAGGACTAAACCAAGGGAAATTAATTGGTTTTTGGGTGAAATTGAAATTGAAAGTTAATTATGAAATTGTGAATTGAAATGGTAGATATAAAAATTACATTTGATAATCGTGAACTAATGAAATTTGAATAATGATTGATTGATTGATTAAGAAATCTGTGAATTTGAATTTGAAATTGGGAGATAAAAAGATACTAAAATAATTTGATGAATCGAGTATTTAATGAATTATTCTAATATTTATGAGATTTGATGAAATGAAAATTGAATAGTTTGAAAATTGAGAAGTAAAGAACTTGAAATTGAATTTTGGGAGTTACATGAACAAAAATGATGAATTTAAATTAAATATTTAAAATTGAATTTTTTATTTTAAATCTTGGAGAAATAAGGTTTCTTACATTAAAGGAATTAAATATCTTTAAAAGGAATGCATCACAAAGATCATATAGATTCAAAGGATCAAATTCTATGAGAAGAAAATTTTAAACCCAAATATATTGTCAAAGGCATGTGACAATATCACATGAAATCCATAAAAACATGATAGAGGATATAGAGATGTATGTGCTAGTCATCATATGAACAAAAACATACGTTGGATTGACTCATTAAAAGTGAAACCAAAAATTCCAATGAAAATAGTAGATGACAAGATTTACCATGTACAATGATCAATAAATGTTACTCTTGGTTTCCCATATTCTAAATGCATGTTAGAAGATTTATTGTATGTTATTGGTTTAGCAATTAACCATATTCTAGTAGCTCAATTGGTTAATATAATATGGACTACGAAATTTAAATACATCAATGGATATAAAGAATATCTCATCAAGAGACAAATCAAAATTGAAGCCATGAATTCCATCAAGAATAGAACATTTGCTTTAGATGTAAATGGATTACAACAAGAACAGACTAATGATGCATTTTATGACTTATCAAAAGGATTAAAAATAGGGTATTGGATTAGACACAATGCAATAATATCAAGCATAATCAATGGGCAAAATATGTGGATGAAAACAAGAAAAAATAGAATATGAAGATTGATGACTAAAAGACTTCACACCAAATAATGCCATATGAAGAGTGTTGGAGATATTAAATTATTTGGTAACATTAAAGTACCATGGGGTACATCTGTAAATATTTAATAGGGAGTGTGTTCATATTTTATCTATTGTATGTGTGAATGTGAGAGGAGTGATTATGCGTTATGTAATAGTCAAGAAAATTGAAGAGACATTTAGCAAGGTTATATATTGGAGATAAAGCTCCATACTATACAAATTGATCTTGATGTAATATTTGATGATTTATGAATATAATAGTGATATTTATTATTGTTAAATATTTATGTTATTATGTGAATGCACTTTATGTGATATTAGATCCTAGGATATTGACCTATGAGATAATTTGGAAAAATTACCACTAATGGTATCATAGCTACTACCATTGTGGTTTAAGTGCCATATTGACACAGATATTAAGGAGGATATTATAGGAAGATTTGAGAGAAGTTTTTTTGGAAGATAAGAGATTGGAAAATGAAGATTCACAAAACTATGATAAGGAAGGTTTTTCTAGAAATTATTTTTTGAAGAAGTGGACATTAAATAAATAGATTGGAGAAGAGTTTGAAATAGGAGAATGTGAAAGGGATTTTGAAAAGAAGAAGACATGAAGTTTATAGTGTTGATAAAATTGAGGAGATGATTGATATTGTTATGTTTAAACAAGAACCCGAAAAGAGATTTTGGAGATGAAGTTGGAGTAGTTAGAGTCATTGTGGATGAGAACATTTTTGGAGATGATATTATAGATGAGGGCATTACTAAATATTTTGTTGTAGATGAGGATGTTGCTAGAATTATTGCTAAAGCATTGGATAAAAGTCATAAAAGAGGAAGATACTCTTCCCATATTGAAGGAAAGGAAGCATCTATGGATTCCATTGAGGAAGGGAAAGCAAGTGTGAACACAAAGGACTACATCGAGAGGAGGAAGAAACCTAAGGTTTGAATGTTGAATTAGAGAAGTGAAGTTGTAACATTGATATTAACACTTACAAAGGAGTAGATTTTGGGTGTGGTAGCATAAGTGTAGCACTATCTAAACTAATTACCAATTGCCACATGAAACAAGGAAAAAGGTAATAACACAACAATGTAATTAAACCTTAGTCACACACATTTAGAGTTTAAGTGCTTAATTTTTTGGACATGCATGATTTAGAGTTATAAGGTTTGATAATATTTTATGAATTTAACTTTGGAAAGTTAGAAAATAAGACATTATTAATTTAAGAAATATAAGAGAAAATAAATCATTTGATTTTTTTTAAGAATTAATGAAAGGAATTTATTAATGTATGGGAGACATAAGGAAATAAAACATTTAAATTTTGAATTAAAGTTGGAATTAATTAGTTTTTGGGTGAATTTGAAATTAAAAGTTAATTGTGAAATTGTGAATTGAAATGGGAGATATGAGAATTGAATTTGATAATTGATAAATGGTAAACTACTGAAATTTGAATAATGATTGATTGATTAAGAAATTTGTGAAATTAAATTTAAAATTGGGAGATAAAAAGAGACCAAAATAATTTTATGAATTGATTATTTAATGAACGATTTGAATATAGATGAATGATTTGAATATTTATGAGATTTTATGAAATTTGTGAAAATTGAATCATTTGAAATTTAACAAGTAAATAATTTGAAAATAAATTTTAGGAGTTATAAGAAGGAAGATGATAAATTGAAAGTAATTGTTTGATTTAAAATTAAACATTTTAAATTAAAATTATTTGATTAAAATTTGGAGAAATAAGGTTGCTTACATAAAACGTATTAAAGTTGTTTCAATGAATGCATTACAAGATCATATGGATTCGAAGGATGAAATTCTATAAGAAACTTTTAAAACCAAATATATTAGCAAAGGCATGTGACAAGATCACATGAAATCCATGAAAACATGATAAATGGAGAAGACACATGGTATGTAGATTCATATTCTAGTACCCACATGACCAGATATTTATATTAGTTTGACTCATTACAAGTGAAACCAAATAGTCCAATCAAAAGAGAAAATGACAAGATTTACTATGTACAATTATCCATAAATGTTACACTTAGTTTCCCATATACGAAATGCTTGTTAGAAGATTTATTGTATGGTCTTGGTTTAAAAATTAACCATAATGTAGTAGTTCAACTGGTTAATAGACGAAGAACTATAAAATTTATATATAAAAGTGAAAATAAGAAATATCTCATCAAGAGACAAAGCAAAATTGAAGCAATGGGTTCCATCAGGAATGGAATATTTGTTTTATATGTAAATGAATTACCACAATAATATATTAATGATGAATTTTATGACATAAAAAGAAAAAGAAATAGGGCATTGGATTAGACACATTGTAAGAGTATCAAGCTAAATCAATAGGCAATATATGTGGATGGAAACAAGAAGAAAATAGAATATAAAGATTGAAGGCTAAAAGTATTCACACTAGATAATGTCATATGGAGGGTGTTGGATATATTAATTTATTTGGTAACATTAAAGTACCATGGGATACATTTCTAAATATCAGTTTAGGGAGTCCAATTATATTTTATCTATTGTATGTATCAATGTGTGAGGAGTTATTATGCGTTATGTAATAAATTTTGCAAGTGCCAATGTGTGCAAACTGTGATGTGTGAGTTATGAGAGTGCAAAGTGTCAAGTAAGTATGTGAAGATTCATAGATGTTAGGTGTCAAGTATGAAATTTAAGAGTCATGAAATATGTGTCATGATGTAAAATGAAGAGTCATGAGAGTTTTGCTATAATTGAGGAATGTGAAATGTTGCATCTCCTCAAGTTCTAAGGGGAGCAATAGTCAAAAGAATTGAAGAGATATTTTGCAAGGTTATATAATGGAGATAAAGCTCCATGCTATAAAAATTGATCTTGATGTAATATTGGATTATTTATGAATATAATAGTGATATTGATTATTACGAAATATTGATGTTATTATGTGAATGCACTTTATGTGTTTGATATTAGATCTTGGGATATTGACCTATGAGATAATTTAGAAAAATTACCCTTAGTGGAATCATAGCTACTACCATTATGATTTAAGTGCCATCTTGAGAGAGATATTGAGGATATTATTGTAAGATTTGAGATAAGGTTTGGCGGATGAGAAGACAATGGAGGACGAAGATTCATAGAAACACGATAAGGATGAATTTGCTAGAAATTATTTTTGGGAGAAGTAGACATTGAAGAAATTGATTGGAAAATAATTTGAAGAAGGAAAACTTGAAAGAGATTTTGAAAAGAGTTGTTGGAGATTATATTTTACAAGGACATGAAATAATGAGATGGAGTTGTTGCGGATGAGGACATTTTTGGAGATGTTTTTGTAGATGAGTACGCTATTGGAGTTATTGTAGATGAGGAAATTATTGAAGTTATTATTGTAGATGAGGATGTTGCTAGAATTATTACTAAAGTATTGGATAAAATTAATAAAATATGAAGAGCATGTTACCATATCAAAGAAAATGAAGCATATATGGGTTGCATTAAGGAATATAAAGCATGTGTGAATTCAAAGGAATATATTCAGAGGAGGAAGAAACCTAAGGTTTAAATGTTGAATTAGAAAGGTGAAGGTGTAATGTTGATATTAGCACCTGCAAAGGAGGATATTTTTGGTGTGGTAACATAAGTGTAATGTTGTCCAAATTAATCACTAATTGCCACATGAAACAAGAAAAAATATGAGAGCATAATGATGTAATTAAACCTTAGTCACACATATTAAGAGTTAAGTGCGTAAGTTTTTAGACATGCATGATTTAGAGTTATAAGGTTTCATAATATTTTATAAATTTAAATTTGGGACGTTAGAAAGGATGACATTATTAATTTTGGAGATATAAGAGAAAATAAATAATTTTATTTTTTTTAAGAATTAATGAAAGAAACAAATTAATGTATGGGAGACATAAGGAAATAAAACATTTGAATATTGAATTAAATTTGGAATTAAATGGTTTTTGGGTAAAATTGAAATTGAAAGTTAATTGTGAAATTATGAATTGAATTGGGAGATATAATAATTGAATTTGATATTTTTTATATACTATTAAGGAAAGAGGGTTTTGAAAGGAATCCCACAACCTTTTACAACAACTCCCAAAGGGAGAAAAAACTTAGTACAACTCAAAAAACTATCTCCAAAAGGAGACTAACAACCGACCATCCCAAAGGGGATAAATAGCCAACAACACAGTCCAAGAAAATTACATTAATCACATCCAGGGCATCAATGAATACAATAAAACTGAGAAGAGGAAAAAAAATTGAAAAAGCAAAAATTAAATACCTACACAAGTCTCTCCCCCACGAAAAAGGTAAAATAAATAAATTTCAAATTTTAAAAATCTCACCCATCCCACCAAGAAACATGTGGGCCCCAACAATGAAAGCATTAAAAGCATCACCCAATAAATAGGAGCAATGGGCCTCACATCCACCTAAAGTATACCAAAGAGAATAAAAGCAATTAAAAGCCTTAGGTGGATATCAAGAAACATCCCATCCAAAAGACTCAAAAATGAAAATAGCTTCAGGATCCTAAATTGCCCATCAAAAACCATAAATCCAGAATGAATCCATACCCTACAACACTAGAGAGTGCAGCATAGAGCAAAATCAGAAACTAGGATCTCGGATCACTACCCGCCACAAGTCAAACACCCAAACAAAAACCCTACAAAAGAAGCCAACCAGAGAAGCCAAGTCCCCTGCCTCTCCTCACCAGACAACAAACGCTCCCAAAAAAACATGTAGGAGCAAACCATTGCCATAGTAGGAAATAGGCGAGCCCCATTCAATAGTCACCACCCCAACCAAGAGACCACCAATCAAAATAAAAATCTAAATCCAAAGGCATAGAAGAAAGAACCCCAAGAAGGGACCCCTACAATAAAGCAACACTTATACATGACAACAACCAACAATAGCTCTGGAAGGAGCCAAATAGCTACCATAATAGTCAAACCCTCAAAAACCAAGAAACAAATAGTTGCAGGTTAAAAGGATAGAAAACTAGAGCCCCACCATGGACCTGGAAGACAAGTAGCAGGGAATAAACCTACCCTTGCAATGAAAAAAACTAGACCAACTGGGGAACTACGAAGGCAACACTTCCACAAACTTGGAGAAAGGAACTTTGTAGCATGAACCATCGACCACCACTCGAGTAATGGAACCCTGAACTAGCACCAACCAAGGAAAAAATTGAAAGCTATTGTAGTAGCAACACCCCAAGTTCACCCTGGCAAGTTTGCTTTGGCCTTTGGTCTAATCCCCTTCCCACAGGTACCCCAACCAGATGTTCAGTGGCATACCAAAACCGAGAAGAAGAGCAGAGCCAAATGACCAAGATCCCCAATAAGAAACCAACCCAAAAAATCAATGCTCACCAAGCCAAGAAGGTCTAGAACCAAACAAGGGACCACCAACTAGAACCATTCGTATAACTACCAAAGCCCTAAATCACCTCCACAAGTTGGGTCGGCATGTATATGTTAGCGTACTATTACTGTTATTGTCTTTATTTGTTTATTTAGACATTTTTGTTTCTCTGTTACAACTCCTGTAACAGATTAGTTATGTCGGTGACTATTCCCGGCTGTGTAATTGTTATTTAAACAAGTTCAATACAAATGCAAATACTGTTCGTTGTTTAACATGGCATCAGAGCCAGATTGCTGCAGGGAGCTGCGAGAAGCCGAGGTCTGCAGGCGGACGTGAAGGGCGAAATTTGTTTTTAATTTTTTTTTTCGCCGCGTGATCACAGCTGAGAAGGCCTGTAGTTAAAAAAAAAAAAAAAAGAGAACTGTCGCGCGCAGACGCGCCACAGCAGCGACGCATCCACACGTGACCACGGGCTACAGACCGCGCATGCAGGGCCACTGTATGATGCGCGGACGTCGTAGGCGCATCCCTGCTAGAGGACGTAGGGCCCCTCATGCGTGTACCCACACGTAGGCAGGGCCACTGCGCGACACGCATCGCGTCCCTGTCACGCGCGGCCCCGCACGCAGGTAGGGCCACCGTCGCGTCCCTGTCACGCGCGGCCCCGCACGCAGGCAGGGCCATCGCCGCGTCCCTGTCATGCGTGGCCCCGCACGCAGGCCCTGCGCGACGCACGAAAGTTTTTCACGCGTGCAAGGGAAGGCCCCCTCAGCGCGAGTCGTGTCAGGCGGGAAGCGGGGAATTTAAAATCCCCCCCCTCCCGCGCGCGCCCACGCGGGGTATAAACCCCCCCCTTTTGCGTCGATTTTTTTTCAATCGACCGGCTCCCCCCCCTCCCTCCCGCAAAGAAAAAAAAAAAAAAAAAAAAAATTCCGGTTAAGAAATTTTTTTTTCGGTTGGAGGACGGAGTTGCAGGCCGGGGCGAAGTTGTTTGCCCGCGGAGGAAGAAGAAGAAATTTTTTTTCCGGTTGGAGGACAGAGTTACAGGCCGGGGCGAAGTTGTTTTATATAGTGCGAGGGAGGAACGCGCGACGAAGCAAAGCCGCGCCCGCGAGTTGCAGAGGAGGAGCATCCCGAGGTTGAAAAAGGAGGGCTCCAGTGATCCCTTCGGATCAGCCCGCTGGCTCACGTGGTCGTGAGCCGTGCGGTAAGGCTCAGGGAGCCTGCAGGTCGGGGGTTCAAATCCCGCCGACTTCCCCTTTAAGGTATAATTTTTTTTTGCATAGTGTTTTTTAATTATTATTTTTTTAATTAAAATTTTTAATTTTAATTTTTTTTTAATATAGTTTTTAAACTTTATAAATTAAAATTTAATTTTAATTTATTTTTCTTAAAGTTTTAAAACTATATAAAATTAAAATTATTTATTTTAATTTTAAATATATAATAATTATTAAAATGCTTTGTTAAAGAGATTTTTAAGGGGGGTTATTTTTTCAAAAAATCAAAGGGGGATAGTGAGTAATTTTTCGAAAATAGCAATTTGGCAAATTGTAAAAGGTGCATTTTCGGCTGTGATCGACACCTTGTGGGTTATTCTTGTGGGCAATTTTTTTATGTTGTATGTTGCATATTTCATTTTTGCACTATAACATTAAAAACTTAAAATCAAAACACTCCCTAAGTCCCCGGAATATTTAAAACCCATCTGTGCAATTTATTGCACTGCAGCGTTCGGTATTTGTGATACCTCTGGCCAGCACTTACAGGTAAAGCTGTCATGATTTGGCTACTGTATCCACCGCCTAATATAGCTGCTATAACGACGTCTGAGCTTGTTCTCTATAAATCGTCGAGGAGGAATAAGTACGCCATTTTTGCATTTTTTTACTCCATCCACTACCCTTTATCGCACTTGTGTTTAGGCGTAAATCTTGACGAAGTATTCTTCATAGTGTTTAGGGGAAGTTACGCCCCACGCATGAGAAGAATATTCTATGGTAGGTGCCATCAACAAGGCGATTCCCTTTCAGTACCGCTTATGTTCCACATATCGTATGATCTCTAAAACTCACCTATAGTCTCCCTCACGTAAGGGCGGGTGATTTTTGTTGATCTTTCTAAATACCTATAGTTTCCCTCACGTAAGGGCGGGTATTTTGTACGGTATATTGGCCTAGAAAAAGGTATATCGAAAGGGGGACCAATTGGTGATATAAGGAACCTTCACTATGGCCGCTGTTGCAAAATTGATGACTGATCCGCATCAGTTATTGAAAGGTCCAAATTATACACCATGGAAACATAAGATGAAGGCAATTCTCCAAATGGAAGATTTGTCGGATATTGTTACTGGAGTAGCAACCAGGCCTTCACCAATAGCAAGATCCACAGGTCCTTCAGTAGATCAGATAGCTTTTGACAAGAAAGACAGTAGAGCAAAGGTGCTCATTTTGTTTGTTGTTTCAGATGAAGTGTAACCTCATATAGCTGAAAAAGCAAGTGGTAAAGAGGCATGGGATGCCCTTAGAACCATCTATGAGGGGAAGAATGAATCCACCATTCTTCATATTCAAAAACAACTTCATAACCTGAGTTTGAGGTAGGGTGAAACAGTTGAAATCTTTCTGTGCAGAGTGTCTGAGTTGAAAGAGAAATTGAGTTCTCTGGGAGATACTGTGGATGAAAAGCTTCTCATTTCACTTGTGATTAGAGCTTTACCTTCTTCATTTGATATGTTGATAACCTCCATCCAGGTGTCTCAACGACAAATTACCTACATCGAGTTGGTCAATCTTCTTCAACAACAGGAGGCACGCCAACTTCACAAGGATGATTCTTCCAATACAGCCCTATACACCAACAGGCAGGGTTCTAGGAAGAAAGGTAATGGGCAAAAAGGAGGCAACTTTCAGAAAGGAGGAAATTCTCGACCATATACGAAAGGAAAAGGCAAACAACCTCAACAGAAGAAGAGGTGGTGCAAGATCTGTGAGAAAGACAACCATGACACCAACAGGTGTTGGCATAAGAACAAGCAGAAAGGCCAAAACAAACCATAAAATAAGAACAAGCAACCCCAGGTGAATGTTGCTGTTGAAGAATATGACTCAGATTTTGAATGGGCACACAAGGTGCTCATGACTACCACAGATTCCACATAGAGGGATCCTATTTGGTATGTCGATTCTGGAGCTAGCAAACATATGACTGGCGACAGATCGTGGTTTGAATCATTTGTGGCCAAAGAGGGCAAACCTGTCACCATTGTTGATGATAAAACCTATAGGGTTCAGGGAGAGGGTATAGTTTTAGTCACTCTTCCTGATGGCAAGTGTCAGATTGACAAAGTCCTCTATGTTCTGGGATTGGCTAACAATTTGTTGTCAGTGACACAAATCCTGGACAGAAATATGGTTGTCAAATTTCATGTTGAGAATGGAAAGAAGTGTTGTACCATTACCAGGAAGGGTAAGCGATTGCAACGACTTCATATAAGCACGGCTTATTTGCACTAGATGCTATCTCTACTCCACATGTTGCCATGATTGTCTCTACCAAGGAGGCAACTTCCCTATGGCACAAGAGATATGGGCATCTTAGTTCTGGCTACTTACTTGAGCTCAGCAAGTATGAGATGGTAAAGGGTCTTCCTTCCCTTTCTGCCACATTGCCAGTGTGCTCTGACTGCTTGGCAGGAAAGCAGCATAGAGTACCATTTGAGAAGAGCTCTACAAGAGCACGAAAACCTTTGGAGTTAATTCACACCGATCTATGCGGTCCTTTCACACCCAAAAGTTATGGATGGAAGAGGTATTTTCAGTTATTCGTAGATGACTACTCATGAAAGATGTGGGTTTTCTTTCTCCAACTAAAATTTGAATCTTTCGCATTCTTCCAGCAGTTCAAGAAATCCGTTGAGAAGGAGTCGGGAGCTTCTATTAAAACCCTCCGCTCAGATCGAGGGGGAGAGTTTACCTCTAATGAATTTTTTTGCATTCCTAGATAAGCATGGGATCAAGATACAGTTAACAACTGCCTATACTCCTCAACAAAATGGAGTTGCTGAGAGAAGGAACCGTTCTATCATGGAAATGGTTCGTTGTATGCTCACAGGAGCTACTCTTGGGCAACAATATTGGGTAGAAGCTATCACCATTGCAGTGTATCTGTTGAATAGGGCACCCACAAAGGCCCTAAAAGGAATGACTCCACAGGAAGCATGGAGTGGTCGAAAACCCTCCATATCTCATCTATGTATTTTTGGGTGTCAAGATTTCATGCACATACCGAAAGAGAAAAGGAAGAAGCTAGATGAGAAAACACTAAGATGTATTTTTCTTGGTTATTCTGAGCACTCTAAAGGATATCGGTTGATAGATCCTTTGACCAAGAAAATTCATATCAGCAGAGATGTCTTTGATGAAGCTTTCACATCACAGAGCACATCTAAAGTACACCAAGATATTGTGGAAACTAAGGAAGAGAAGATTCCTTCGTCAGCATAGACAGGAGGTCCTTCTACATCTTCTTCAACTCCATCGAAGAATAATCCTAAATGGTGTACAAATACAATCAGAGATGCAAATTTATCCACTCCTCCCAATTTGAATTTGGATAGACCTCGTACACGCAGTATGGCTCAAAAGGAAAAAGAAGCCAAAGAAACTGGTGAGGTTGATGATCTTTGTCAATATTTTGAGGAACTTTCTGTAACTCCAAGTATAGAAGTTGAGGATATGGATATTGATGATGACAGGGCATTCATGTCTACCATAGATAGTCTTGAACCTGCATCAGTGCAAGATGCTCTCAGTGAGCCTCAGTGGAAGGCCGCTATGGATACAGAGTATGAGTCTTTGATGAAGAATAAAACTTGGAAGCTTGTTGATCTACCACATGGAAAGAAACCCATTGGCTGCAAATGGGTATATAAAATCAAGTACAAGGCAGATGGAACAATTGATAAGCACAAGGCCCGTCTTGTTGCAAAGGGCTATGCTAAAAAAGAAGGCATTGACTACGAGGAAACTTTTGCACCTACTGCTCGGATGACCACAATTCAGGTTATGTGTGCTATGGCAGCATAATATGGGTGAAAATTTCACTAGATGGATGTCAAGAGTGCCTTTCTAAATGGTGATCTCCAAGAAGAAGTCTATATGACTCAGCCTGAAGGATTTGAAGTGGAAGGCCAACAGCAGAAGGTTTGCAAATTGGTCAAATCCTTGTATGGTCTGAAACAAGCTCCTCGAGATTGGTATATAAAAATGGACAATCACCTTATGTAGCATGGATTTAAGAGATGTCCGTCAGATGCAAACCTCTATTTCAAGAAACAGGGTTCTGAGATAGTGTTGCTTGTACTCTATGTGGATGATCTGCTCATTACAGGGAGTTCAGAAACTATGATCTCTCTTGTCAAAAGAAACTTGTGCAAATATTTTGAGATGACAGATCTCGGACTTCTCCATTACTGTCTTGGTCTGGAATTCAGCCAGAAGGAGCACTCCATCAAAGTGTCTCAGAAAAAGTATGCCAAGACATTGCTAGATAAATATCGCATGACTGACTGCAAGCCAATGGCAACTCCAATGGAGAATGGACTTCAGTTATCACGATATGATGATTCACCTCAGGTAGATGGTACTCTCTATCGACAGTTGATTGGGAGTCTCATATATCTGACCAATACTAGGCCGGATCTCGTATTTGCTTGTCAACTATCTTTCAAGGTTCATGTAGGAGCCTAAGACTACTCATTGGAAAGCAACAAAACGTGTTCTTCACTATGTCCGTGGTACTATGGAATATGGCCTAGAATACAAGAGGAACAACAAATTCTTCTTGCAAGGATACACGGACTTCGACTATGCTGGATCATTTGATGATCGCAAGTCAACTTCTGGATACATTTTTCATCTGGGATCCGGTCCTGTCTCTTGGAACAGCAAGAAGCAATAGGTGGTTGCTATTTCATCAATAGAGGCAGAGTATAGCGCTGCACGTGAAGCTGTGTGCGAAGTGATATGGTTACGTCGCATTCTGACAAGTATGGGCCATCCATAAAAATCTCCAATACACTTGTTTGCCGACAATCAGGGTGTTATGAACCTCGTCAAGAATCCAGTTCATCATGAAAGAACAAAGCACATTGACACACAATGTCATTTCATTCGAGATGAAGTTCCAAAGCACCGAATTCAGCTTCAACACATTCCCACCGATGCTCAAGTTGCAGACATTTTCACTTAGGCACTTGGACGTGTCAAATTTGAATTGTTTCGCAGCTCACTTTGTATTGCAAAATAATGTAATGGGATGTTAGTAGTCTAGTATAGCTATTAGTTATTACATTACCCAAATAATGTAATAAAGGGGATGTTAGCGTACTATTACTGTTATTGTCTTTATTTGTTTATTTAGACATTTTTGTTTCTCTGTTACAACTCCTGTAACAGATTAGTTGTGTCGGTGACTATTCTCGGCTGTGTAATTGTTATTTAAACAAGTTCAATACAAATGCAAATACTGTTCGTTGTTTAACAGTATCTCAATCCACTTGGTGGCTACCAGGGAGCTAGATATTCAATGTCTTACCATGCCCATAAGAGATTCGAAGAGAACTGAAAATGCCCCTCGGTTATCAAAAGACGTTGCCAACCGCCACCATAGCAAAGCAGACTGACCATGAAGAGCATCCAAAAAAAAATCAAGAAGTATAGGGTCCTCTTGCTCAAAGGGAAAATCATGAAGGAGCAGGAGCGAGATGTAATTGAATTTGATAAGTTATGAGCATGCAAAGTGTCAAGCAAGTAAGTGAAAATTCATAGATGTTAGGTATCAAGTATGAAAGTAAAGATTCATGAAATATGTGAAGATGTATTATGAAGAGTCATGAGAGTTTTGTTATAAGTGAGGAATGTGAAAGGTTGCATCTCCTAGATGTTTGAGGAGAGCAATAGTCAAGAGTATTGAAGAGACATTTTGTAAGGTTATATATTGGAGACAAAGCTCCATACTATAAAATTGATCTTGATGTAATATTTGATGATTTATGAATATAATAGTGATATTTATTATTGTGAAAAATTGATGCTATTATGTGAATGCACTTTATGTGATTGATATTAGATCCTGGGATATTGACCTATGAGATAATTTGGCAAAATTACCACTAATGGTCTCATAACTACTACCATTGTGGTTTAAGTGCCATCTTGATAGAGATATTAAGGATGTTACTATACGAAGATTTGAGAGAAGGTTTGTTGGAAGAGAAGATATTGGAAGATGAAGATTCACAAAACTATGATAAGGAAAATTTTGCTAGAAATTATTTTTTGAAGAAGTGAACATTAAATAAATTGATTGGAGAAGAGTTTTAAAAGGAGAACGTGAAAGAGATTTTGAAAAGAAGAAGACTTGAAGTTTAAATTGTTGATAAAATTGAGGAGACGGTTGATATTGTTATTATTAGACAAGGACCTAAAAAGAGATTTTGGAGTTGAAGTTGGAGTAGGTAGAGTCGTTGTGGATGAGAAAATTTTTGGAGATGCTATTGTAGATGAGGGCATTACTAAATATTTTGTTGTAGATGAGGATGTTGCTGGAATTATTGCTAAAGCATTGGATAAAATTCATAAAAGAGGAAGAGCCTCTTACCATATCAAAGGAAAGGAAGCATCTATGGATTCCATTGAGGAAGAGAAAGCATGTGTGAATACAAAGGACTACATCTAGAGGAGGAAAAAACCTAAGGTTTGAATGTTGAATTAGAGAAGTGAAGATGTAACATTGATATTAACATCTACAAAGGAGTAGATTTTGGGTGTGGTAGCATAAGTGTAGCACTGTCCAACTTAATTACCAATTTCCACATGAAAAAAGGAAAAAGTTAAGAACACAACGATGCAATTAAACCTTAGTCACACATATTTAGAGTTAAGTGCTAAATTTTTTGGACATGCATGATTTAGATTTATAATGTTTGATGATATTTTATGAATTTAACTTTGAGAAGTTAGAAAATAAGACATTATTAATTTTGGAAATATAATAGAAAATAAATCATTTGATTTTTCTTTTAAGAATTAATGAAAGGAATTAATTAATGTATGGGAGACATAAGGAAATAAAACATTTGAAGTTTGAATTAAATTTGGAATTAATTCATTTTTGGGTGAAATTGATATTAAAAATTAATTGTGAATTGAAATGGGAGATATGAGAATTTTATTTGATAATTGATAAATGGTAAACTACTAAAATTTGAATAATGATTCATTGATTAAGAAATTTGTGAACTTAAATTTAAAATTGGGAGATAAAAAGAGACTAAAATAATTTCATGAATTGATTATTTAATGAACGATTTGAATATAGATGAATGATTTGAATATCGATGAATGATTTGAATATTTATGAGATTTTATGAAATTTGTGAAAATTGAATAATTTGAAATTTAACAAGTAAAGAATTTGAAATTAAATTTTAGGAGTTATAAGAAGGAATATGATGAATTGAAAGTAATTGTTTGATTAAATTTTGGAGAAATAAGGTTGCTTGCATCAAAGGTATTCAAGTTGTTTAAAATGAATGCATCACAAGATCATATGGATTCAAAGGATGAAATTCTATGAGAAGAAACTTTTAAATCCAAATATATTGTCAAAGGCATGTGACAAGATCACATGAAATCCATCAAAACATGATAAATGAAGAAGATACATGGTACATAGATTCATGTTCTAGTAACCACATGACCAGACATTTACATTGGTTTGAATCATTACAAGTGAAATCGAACAGTCCAATGAAAAGAGCAAATGAAAATATTTACTATGTACAGTGATCCATAAATGTTACACTTAGTTTCCCATGTTCTAAATTATTGTTAGAATATTTATTGTATGTTCCTGATTTAACAATTAACAATAATGTAGTAGTTCAATTGGTTAATAGAGGAATAACTATAAAATTTACATACAACAATGAAAATGAGAAATATCTCATCAAGAGAAATAAAAATTGAAGCCATGGGTTCGATCACAAATGGAATATTTGATTTGGATAGAAACGGATTCCCACAAGAATATATTAATGATGTATTTTATGACTTATCAAAAGAACAAGAAACAGGGCATTGGATTAGACACACTGTAAGAATATCAAGCTAAATCAATAAGCAAAATATGTGGATGGAAACAAGAAGAAAATAGAAGATGAAGATTGAAGGCTAAAAGTCTTCACACTAGATAATGTCATATGGAGGGTGTTAGAGATATTAATTTATTTGGTAACATTAAAGTACCATGGGGTACATTTCTAAATCTTAGTTTAGGGAGTGCAGCTATATTTTATCTATTGTATGTGTCAATGTTTGAGGAGTGATTATGTATTATGTAATAAAGTTTGCAAGTGTCAAGGTGTGCAAAGTGTGAGGTGTGAGTTATGAGAGTGCAAAGTGTCAAGTAAGTGAAGAGTCATAGATGTTAGGTGTCAAGTATGAAAGTGAAGAGTCATGAAATATGTGTCAAGATGTAAAATGAAGAGTCATGAGAGTTTTTCTATAATTTAGGAATGTGAAAGTTTGAATCTCCTTAATATCTGAGGGGAACAATAGTCAAGAGAATTGAAGAGATATTTTGCAAGGTTGTATAATGGAGATAAAGCTCCATACTACAAAAATTGATCTTGATGTAATATTTGATTATTTATGAATATAATAGTGATATTGATTATTATGAAATATTGATGTTATTATGTGAATGCACTTTGTGTTTGATATTAGATCCTGGGATATTGACTTATGACATAATTTGGAAAATTTCCATTAGTGTAATCATAGCTACTACCATTGTGGTTTAAGTGCCATCTTGAGAGATATATTGAGGATATTATTGGAAGATTTGAGAGAAGGTTTGGTGGAAGATAAGACAATGGAGGACGAAGATTCACAGAAATACGATAAGGAAGAATTTGCTAGAAATTATTTTTGGGAGAAGTAGACGTTGAAGAAATTGATTGGAAAATAGTTTGAATAAGGAGAACTTGAAAGATATTTTGAAAATAGTTGTTGGAGATTCTATTTTACAAGGACGTGAAAGAATGATATGGAGTTGTTTTGGATGAGGACATTGTTGGAGATGTTGTAGATGAGTATGCTATTAGAGTTATTGTAGATGATGACATTATTGAAGTTATTATTGTAGATGAGGATGTTGCTAGAATTATTACTAAAGCATTGGATAAAAGTCATAAAAGAGGAAGAGCATGTTACCATGTCAAATAAAAGGAAGCATCTATGAGTTACATTAAGGAAGAGAAAGCATGTTTGAATTCAAAGGACTAAGAAACCTAAGGTTTGAATGTTGAATTAGAAAGGTGAAGGTGTAATGTTGATATTAGCACCTAAAAAGGAGGAGATTTTTGGTGTGGTAACATAATTTTAATGTTGTCCAAATTAATCATCAATTTTCACATGAAAAGAGGAAAAATATGAGAGCATAGTGATGTAATTAAACCTTAGTCACACATATTAAGAGTTAAGTGCTTAAGTTTTTAGACATGCATGATTTAGAGTTATAAGGTTTCATAATATTTTATAAATTTAACTTTGGGAAGTTAGAAAGGAAAACATTATTAATTTTGGAGATATAAGAGAAATATATATATTTTTAATAATTAATGAAATAAACGAATTAATGTATGGGAGACATAAGGAAATAAAATATTTGAAGTTTGAATTAAAGTTGGAATTAAATGGTGATGCAGGAGCCTATCTTTAGAGGGTTTTTTAAAAGAAATTTTAAAGTATTTTTTATTACTCAAAATGGAATTATTTGACGCAAAATATAATTTGCCGAAAATAGTAATTACTAAAAAAGGTAAATTTTATAAAAAAATAATTTGCCGAAAATAGTAATTACTTAAAAAAGCATTTTTTGGTGGAAAAATAAATTTGCAGAAACTAGTATTTTTATTTTGATTTTTAGGGTTTTAAACTGTAGGGTTTTCTTTTAACATTTCTTTGGGATATGTATTCCCTTGGTATTGTATTGTAAAAGGGGGAAGTGAATCCAAGAATGATAATAGAAAATATTTATTGATTTATTTCCATGATTTGTAGGTTTTATGTGAATGGAGGGTTTTTATGATTATTTCTATTTATCATAGTTTTTATGTAAATATAGGGTTTTGCATATTATTTTCGTTTATCACAATTTTTATGTAATGGGAGGTATTATGTTTTGACCTCTTGCAGTTGGATTTACATCATTTGGTATCAGAGCAAGTTGGATCTTGCTAGGGAGAAAAGAGAAGAAAAAAAAAAAAGAGCAAAAGGGCTCTAAAAAAAAATTGGTACTCTGTGCAATGCTTAGAGAAGGTTTGTAAAACCTTGGAGATAGAAATTGGCACTCTATGTAAGTGTTTGGGGAGGTTTTTTTATTTAAAATGCCTCAGAGAAAGATATTGGCACTTTGTGTAGTGCTTGTAGAAGGTTTGTTAAACCTTAGAGAAAGAAATTGGCACTATATGTAGGTGCTTGTTGGCACTCTGTGTAAGTTCTTGCAGGAGGTTTTTTTTTGTAAAACCTTAGAGGGAGGAATTGGCACTTTGTGTAGTGCTTGCAGGAGGTTTGCTATTTTCAAACCTTGAAGGAAGAATTGGCACTATGTGTAGTGCTTGCAGGAGGTTTGAGATATAAACCTCAAAAGAAGATTGGTACTTTGAGGAGTACTTGTAGATTAGTGGCACTCTATGGAGACCGATTATGAGTTTGATCAGAGAAATTTGCAGGAGCAGAGTTCTTTTCAACCAAAGGAGAATGATGCAGGAGCCTATCTTTAGAGGGTTTTTTAAAAGAAGTTTTAAAGTAATTTTTTTTATTACTCAAAATGAAATTATTTGACGCAAAATATAATTTTCCAAAAATGGTAATTACTAAAAAAGGCAATTTTTTATGAAAAAATAATTTACCGAAAATAATAATACTTAAAAAGACATTTTTTGGTGGATAAATAAATTTACCGAAAATAGTATTTTTATTTTTTATTTTTAGGGTTTTATTTTAGGGTTTCTTTGGGGATATATATTCCCTTGGTATTGCATTGTAAAAGGGGGAAGTGAATCTAAGAATGATAATAGAAAATATTTATTGATTCATTTCCATGATTTGTAGTTTTTATGTGAATGGAGGGTTTTTATGATTATTTCCATTTATCACAGTTTTTATGTAAATGGAGGGTTTTGCATATTATTTTCATTTATCATAGTTTTTATGTAATGGGAGGTATTATGTTTTGACCTATTGCAGTTGGATTTACATCAAATGGTTTTTGGGTAAAATTGAAATTGAAAGTTAATTGTGAAATTGTGAGTTGAAATGGGAGATATAATAATTGAATTTGATATTTTTTGATACTATTAAGGAAAAATGGTTTTGAAATGAATACCACAACTTTTACAACAACTCCCAAAGGGAGAAAAAATTGAGCACAACTCAACAAACTATCTCCAAAAGGAGACTAATAACTAACCATCCCAAATGGGATAAACATCCAACAACGCAACCTAAGAAAATTGCATCAATCACACCCAGGGCATCGATGAATACAATAAAACTGATAGGAGGCAAAAAATTTGAAAATGCAAAAATTAAAAACACGCATAAGCCTCTCCCCCATAAAAAAAGCAAAAGGCAAAAGAATTTTAAAAATCTCGCTCGTCCTGCAAAGAAATAGGTGGACCCCAGTAATGAAAGCATCAAAAGCATCACCCAATAAACAAGAACAATGGGCCTCACATCCACCTAAAGTGTACCAAAGTGAATAAAAGCAATTAAAATCCATAGATGGATATCAAGAAACATCCTGCCCAAAAGATTCAAAATTGAAAATAGCTTCGGGATCCTAAACCACCCACCAAAAAACCATAAATAAAAAATTAATGCAGACCCTACAACACCAAAGATAGCAACATAGAGCAATACTAGAAACTTGGATCTCAAATCACTACCCACCAAAACTCAAACACCCAAATGGAAACCCTAAAAAAGAAGCCAAGCAGAGAAACCAGATCCCCTACCTCTCCTCACCAAACAATAAATGCTCCCAACAAAACATGCAAGAGAAAACCACCACCATATCTAGGAAACAGGTGAGCCCCAACCAACAGTGACCACCCCAAATAGGATACCACCAAACAAAATGAAAATCCAAAGCCCAAGATATAGAATAAAGAACCCCAAATAGGGACCCCTAAGAAAGCAACACCTTTGCATGGCAACAGACAAAAATAGCTCTGAAAGGAGTCAAACAGCTACCATAATAGCCAAAACCTCAAACACCAAGGAAAAAATAGTTGTAGGCAAAAAGGATATAAAACCAGAGCCCCACCATGGACATGGAAGACAAGCAATATGGAATAATCCTACCCTTGCAACAACAACACCTAGACCAACTAGGGAACTATGAAGGCAAGGCTTCCACAAATTTGGAGAAAGGAACTTTGCAACCAGAACCACCAGCCACCACCCGAGCAACAAAACCCTAACCTGGCACCAACAAAGAAAAATAGTCAAAGCTACTATAGTAGCAACACCCCACATTCACCCTCGCAAGTTTGGTTTAGCATTTGGTTCGATCCCCTTCCCACAGGGACCCCAACCGAATATTTAGTGGAATATCAAAACCTAGAAGAAGAGTAGAGTTGAATGACCAATATCCTTAGCAAGCAACCAACCCATATAATTGATGCTCACCAAGCCAAGAAGGTCTAAACCAAACAAGGGACGACCAACCAGAACCATTAGCATAGCTACCAAAGTCCCAAATTACCCCCACAGGTTGGGCTAACATGTAACTCAATCCACCTAGGCCAGTAGGGAGCCAGATATTCAATGTCTTACCGCGTCCATAAGAGATTCAAAGAGAACTAGCAAGACCCTTGTCTAGCAAAAGATACTGCAAACCACCACCATAGCAAAAAATATTGACCATGAAGAGCATCTACACAAAAAACTAGGAAGTATAGGGTCCTCTCGCTCAGAGGGAAAATCACGAAGGAGCAGGAGTGAGAGGCAATTGAATTTGATAATTGATAAATGATGAATGAATAAAATTTGAATAATGATTGGTTGGTCTAATTAAATTTTTTGTTTAACTAGTTTAATCGTTATCTTTTGGTTGGTTCTCCTTGTCAAGAGGGATATGGAGTATGTTCCTAATCTTTCTCTGCTCCATATGTAATAATATTTGGGGACCTTTTCAAAACCTCTTCTCTTATCTAATAAAAAAATTTGAATAATGATTGGTTTATTAAGGAATTTGTCAAATTAAATTTGAAATTGGGATATAAAAAAAGACAAAAATAATTTGATGAATTAATTATTTAATGAATGACTTGAATATTTATATTTGATGAAATTTGTGAAAATTTAATAATTTGAAATTTGAGGAGTAAAGAATTTAAAATTAAATTTTTGGAGTTACAAGAACAAAGATGATAAATTTAAATTAATTATTTGAAATTGAAATTGTTTGTTTAAATTTTGGAGAAATAAGATTGCTTACATCAAAGGAATTAAATGTGTTTAAAAGGAATGCATCACAAATATCATACGCATTCAAAGGATCAAATTCTATGAAAAAAAATTAAACCCAAATATATTATCAAAGGCATGTGACAAGATCTCATGAAATCCATGAAAACGTGGCAAATGAAGAACATACATGGTAAAAATATTCATGTGCTAGTCACCACATGACCATAAATTTACATTGGTTTGGCTCATTACAAGTGAAACCACTTCCAATGAAAATAGCATAAGATAATATTTACCATTCACATTGATCCACAAATTTTACAATTGGTTTCCCATATTCTAAATGCATGTTAACAAATTCATTGTATGTTCCTGGTTTAACAATTAACCATAGTGTAGTAGTTCAATTGGTTAATAGAGGAAGAACTACAAAATTTACATACAACAATGAAAATAAGAAATGTCTCATCAAGAGATAAAGCAAAATTGAAGCCATGGGTTACATAAATAATGGCATATTTGGTTTGGATGTAAAGGGATTACCACAAGAATAAATTAATAATGCATTTTATGACTTATCAAAAGAACAATAAACAAGTCATTGGATTAGACACAATGTAAGAATATCAAGCAGAATAATAGGCAAAATATGTGGATGGAAACAAGAAGAAAATAGAATATGAAGATTGAAGACTAAAAATATTCACACTAGATAATGTCATATGAAAGGTGTTGGAGATATTAAATCATTAGTATACCATGGGATACATTTATAAATATTATTTTAGGGGGTGTGTGAATGTGTGAGGAGTGATTATGCATTATGCAAGGTGTGAGGTGTGAGTTATGAGAGTGCAAAGTATCAAGTAAATAAGTGAAGAGTCATAGATGTTAGGTGTCAAGTATGAAAGTGAAGAGTCATGAAATATGTGTCAAGATGTAAAGTGAAGAGTCATGAGAGTTTTTTCATAAGTGAGGAATGTGAAAGGTTGCATCTCCTAGATGTTTGAGGAGAGCAATAGTCAAGAGTATTGAAGAGACATTTTGTAAGGTTATATACTAGAGACAAAGCTCCATACTAAAACTGATCTTGATGTAATATTTTATGATTTATGAATATAGTAGGAATATTTGTTATTGTGAAATATTGATGTTATTATGTGAATGTAATTTATGTGATTGATATTATATCCTAGGATATTGACCTATGAGATAATTTGGCAAAATTTTCAATAGTGGTATCATAGCTACTACCATTGTGGCTTAAGTACCAGCTTGAGAGATATATTAAGTTGGATATTATTATAAGAGTTGAGAGAAGATTTTTTGGAAGAGAAGAGATTGGAAGCTAAAGATTCATAGAACTATGATAAGGGAGGTTTTGCTAGAAATTATTTTTGGGAGAAGTGGACATTGAAGAAATTGATTGGAGAAGATATTGAAGAAGGAGAACTTGAAAGAGATTCTGAAAATAATAAGGCATGAAGTTTAAAATGTTGATAACATTGAGGAGATTATTGATATTATTATTATTGGACAAGGAAATGAAAATATTTCATGGAATTATTATTTTACAAGGATGTGAAAAGAGTAGTTGGAGTTGTTGTTGTGGATGAGAACATTCTTGGAGATGCTATTGTACATGAGTATGCTTCTAGAGTTATTTTAGATTATAAAATTGTTGAAGTTGTTGTAGATGAGAACTTTGCTAGAATTACTACTAAAGTATTGCATACAAGTCATAAAAGAGGAAGAGCCTATTGCCCTATCAAATAAAATGAAGCATCTATGGATTGCATTGAGGAAGAGAAAGCATATGTGAATTCAAAGGACTAGACTCAAAGGAGTAATAAACATAGGGTTTGAATGTTGAATTAGAGAGGTGAAGGTGTAACATTGATAATAGCACCTACAAAGGAGGAGATTTTGGGTGTGGTAACAGAAGTGTAATATTGTCTAAATTAATTACCAATGGCCACATGAAACAAGGAAAAATTGAGTGCACAGTGATGTAATTAAACCTCAGTCACACATCTTCGGAGTTAAGTGCTTAAATTTTTGGACATGCATGATTTAGAATTATAAGGTTTGATAACATTTTATGAATTTGACTATGGGAAGTTAGAAAGAAAGACACTATTAATTTTGGAGATATAAGAGAAAATAAATCAGTTGATATTTTATTAAGTAATTAATGAAATGAGTGAATTAATATATGCGAGACATAGGGAAATAAAATATTTGAAGTTTGAATTAAACTTGGAATTAGTGGGTTTTTAGGTGAAATTAAAATTGAAAGTTAATTGTGAAATTGTGAATTGAAATGGGAAATATAAGAATTGAATTTGATAATTGATAAATGGTGAATGAATTAAGTTAGAATAATGATTTATTGATTAAGGAAATTATCAAATTGATTTTAAAATTGGGACATAAAAAGAGACTATAATACTTTGATGAATTGATTATTTAATGAATGATTTGAATATTTATGGGATTTGATGAAATCTATGAAAATTGAATAATTTAAAATTCGAGGAGTAAAGAATTTGAAATTAAATTTTGGGAGTTACAAGAAGGAATATGATGAATTGAAATTAGTTGCTTGATTGAAAATTAAAGGTTTGAAATTGAAATTGTTTGATAAAATTTTGTAGAAATAAGGTTGCTTACATAAAAGGAATTAAGGTTGTCTAAAATAAAGGCATCACAAAGATCATATGAATTCAAAGGATTAGATGCTAAGAGAAGAAATTTTTAAACCCAAATATATTATCAAATTCATGTGATAAGATCACATTAAATCCATGAAACCATGATAAATGAAGAAGATACATGGTACATAGATTCATGTGCTAGTCACCATATGACCCAGAATTTACATTGGTTTGACTCATTACAAGTGAAACCAAAAATTCCAATGAAAATATCGGATGATGACTTAAGATGTACAATGATATTTAAATGTTACACTTGGTTTCCCATATTCTAAATGCATGTTAGAATATTTATTTTATATTCCTAGTTTAACAATAACCATATTCTAGTAGCTCAATTTGTTAAAATAGGAAGAACAATTGAATTTAAATACATCAATAGAAATAATACATATCTCATCAAGAGAGAAAGCAAAATTGAAGCCATGGGTTCCATCAAGAATGGAATATTTGCTTTGGATGCAAAGGGACTACCACAAGAACAAATTAATGATACATTTTATGACTTATCAAAAGAACAAGAAACAATGTATTGGATTAGATACAATGCAAGAATATCAAGCAGAATCAATAGGCAAAATATGTGGATGGAAATAAGAAGAAAAAATAAGGTGAAGATTGAAGACTAAAATTCTTCACACTAGATAATGTCATATGAAGGGTGTTGGAGATATTAAATTATTTGGTAACAACAAAGTACCATGGTGTACATTTGTAAATATTAGTTAGGAAGTGCATTTATATTTTATCTGTTGTATGTGTTAATGTGTGAGGAGTGATTATACATTATGTAATAAAGTGTGCAAGTGCCAAGCTATGCAAAGTGTGAGGTGTGAGTTATGATAATGCAAAGTGTCAAGTAAGTACGTGAAGAGTCATGGATGTTATGTGTCAAGTATGAAAGTAAAGATTCATGAAATATGTGTCAAGTTGAAAGTGAAGAGTCATGAGAATTTACTTATAATTGAGGAATGTGAAAGGTTGCATGTACCAAATGTTTGAGGAGAGCAATAGTCAAGAGAAATGAAGAGATATTTTGCAAGGTTATGTATTGGAGATAAAGCTCCATACTATAAAAATTGATCTTGATGTAATATTTGATGATTTATGAATATAATAGCGAGATTTCTTATTGTGAAATATTGATTTTATTATGTGAATGCACTTTATGTGATGTATATTAGATCTTGCTATATTGACCTATGAGATAATTTTGTAAAGTTGCCATGAGTGGTATCATAGCTACTAGCATTGTGGTTTAAGTGTCATATTGAGATAGATATTAAGGAGGATAATATTAGAAGATTTGAGAGAAGGTTTGTTGGAAGAGAAGAGATTGGAAGTTGAAGATTCATAGAACTATGATAAGGAAGATTTTGCTAGAAATTATTTTTGGAAGAAGTGGATGTTGAAGAAATTCATTGCAGAAGAGTTTGAAGGAGAGAAAGAGATTCTAAAAAGAAGAATTCACGAATATTAAAGTTTTGATAACATTTAGGAGATGCTTGATACTGTTATTATTGGAAAAGAACATCAAAAGAGTTTCTAGAGTTGCTATTTTTCAAGGACATGAAAGGAGATTTGTTGTTGTATATGAGTAAACTATTATAGTTATTGTATATGAGGACATTATGAAGGTTGTTGTTGTATATGAGGACATTGCTAGAATTACTGCTAAAGCATTAGATACAATTCATAAAGAGAAAGAGCATGTTACCATGTCAAAGAGAAGGAAGCATTTATGGATTGTGTTAAGGAAGATAAAGCATGTGCGAATTCAAAGGACTACGCTCAAAGGAGGAAGAAAACTAAGGTTTGAATGTTGAATTAGAGAGGTGAAGGTGTAACATTGATATTAGCACCTACAAAGGAGGAGATTTTGTGTGTGGTATCAAAAGTGTAACGTTGTCCAAATTAATGACCAATTGCCACATGAAACAAAGACAAGTGCATAGTCATGTAATGAAACCTTAGTTACACATCTTCGTAGTTAAGTGTTTATTTTTTAACATATATGATTTAGAGTTATAAGGTTTGATAATATTTTATCATACTCAAGCCAACAAGGTTTCCCTTAAGGCCCAATGTTTTTTAATTCTTCTATATCATTAGGAAAATGCTCCCTGGCTCGTGTCCCATCCTTTGCCCCAATAAATGAATTCCTTGTCCTAATAGAGATTTCGAGGTCAAAAGAGGTCTCGAGGATGAACTTTAGCTTCACGCAGTCCTAGACCCTAGGATCACTACAACAAAGGTGGTTTCAACTTTGTGTTACGGCTCCCCCATTTCAAGATTAGGGTTCTTCGATAGGGTGGGCAAACCCCTTCAACCCTCCACTTCTAAAGACATTCATGAGCAACAAGTTGATGGTTCTATTTGGGAACCCATGCCAGCAAAACCCGGCCAACAAAATTCAAGCCACATGCTGGTTAGGGCAATCCAATGGATAAGGACCCCCTCCTTCAATTAGAGCTACTCTCATGGTAACTTGAATGTTAACGAGTCTTTTTTTATGGACTGTTAAATACTTTGTTGTTATTCCAAGGCCAATAGGTTCTAAAATAATTTTATAACATAAACTTTATAAGATGTGCTTACATACCACCCATTTTTTCCTATAAATAATTTTCTCTTATTATTAATATTACTAAAGTGAGACAGGGGTCTTCCTCACTCCAAATTGTGTTTACCTAGGCAAAATAATTGGCTTGGGCATGTGGGATAGCCTTAGGTCGGCGTCGGTCATAGCAAAACATCCGGATGCCAGCCCTGCAATGGCCTGCTGGAGAGGGCTGGGTGCTAAGAAGATTGAATATGATGTATGCCAGGTTGTTTACGCCACCGACACAATTCCTCTCCAAAGTTCGAAGCGTGGATAGTTCTCTGTCTATCGGAAGGTTCTCAGCTTGCAATTTTGTGTTTTTTTTTTCCGCTTCCTTTAATCTATCGGAAAAACCTGGTTGTATCCTTGCTATCTTTTGAGATGAATGATGATACTCTTTTTCTGTGTCAATTCACAAGGAGTTTGAGGATTCCCTCTTTGTAAACATTTTTTTTTTGCTACATAATAAAGGATTATAATGAGTTTTTTATTTTTAATAAATTATATTTTTTATTTGGAGTTTTAAAGTTTATAAATAAATTTTTCATTTTAATTGAGATATTTTATATAAAATGATTGAATTTTTTATTTTATTTTTAGATTGTTTGTATGAATACAATTATTCCAGAATTTAGGACCTTTTAAAACATTTTCTTATATAGCCTTCACAATGCCAAAACTTCACCACTATTATCTTTGTCTTTGTAGAGTAATATTTCTAAAACATTACACTATCAAGTCTGGATTGCTAATTTCCTTCTTGAAACACAAGTGCAAGCACAAAAAAAAATAGTTAATGAAAACAAATTACATATTAACATTAAACTAAATCTTAATTTAAACAACCAACATTTTCTTATCAACTTCAACCAAACTTTCTACTTCTTCTAACCTCCACTTTATAAATATTATTTAAATAAACTTTCTACTTCCTCTAACCTCCACTTTATAAATATTATTTAAATAAATTTTCTCCTTCCTCTAACCTCCACTTTTTAAACATAATTTAAATTAATTTTTTTAATAAAAAACCTAGATGGATTGAAGTCTGGAATTCGTTTGTTTTTCACCTTGTTTTGTTTTTAACCACACGAACAATTATTCCTTGATTTTTCCTCATCAAAAAACAATAGATTTGTTATGTTTTCTAGCGTGGCGTATAAGTTTTGTCCGATGAAAATTGAGCAGACAAGCCCAAAGTTTCTAGTTGACACGGTGTAGCTGGGCTGACTTTGCGTGGATTTAAATATATTATCTCGTGAAGAGTTCAAACAAGACATATTGATTGCCACCCCCGATAACCTTATTAAAGTTTAGGTTTATACAGAAATATTCCGCGTAAAGCAAAGAAAAGGGGGAACTACAACGTATTCTCCTAAGGGCAGAATTTCGAAAATAGATTTTATTCAAAATAAATAAATAAAATTATTTTGTGACATAAAATGTTAGATTTTTTAAAATAAAAATTATTGTACAAATAGATGGAGAACTTTTAATGAATGTTCAAGAGATATTGAAGGTTTAAATTGAGTTTTAGATTTTATAATTTATTGAGTTTTTTTTTTATAAGATTATTTAAATGATAAATAATTAAAAAATGATTTAGATTCATTCAAGAGTGTTTATAACGAAGATTTTTGAACTCTAAATAGGAGGTCCAAGATATTTGGTCTCGTATTAAAAACAACTTTCCTTTCCTAACATTCACTCAAAATTTTAAGCATTTTTTTTGACATAAAACCTCATCTTAGCTGATATGATATGAGATACTCATTAGTTGTTTAACTTAGGTTAAAGGAATTGTAAATGGAAGAAAATTAATATGACTAGTTAGGAGTAGGTTAAGATATCATGGATCAAAATTGTAAATCTTGAATAGTTAATAATAAAACTTTGACATTTTTCACCTTAAAAACATAGCCTTGAAAGGATATGATCATGTGAACAAGATAGAAAGTTCTTATAAAATGTGAATGCAAATTATCAAATTCATTCAATTTTATTTGTCTTGTACTGCAAATGATTAGAGAAAAATTTATAATAAATTTGTGCATGACACTCGAGTCATATATAATTCAACTAGCATCAAAATGGAATATAAAGTGTGATTTTCCATACAAGGGAAGCTTGACCACAACTAAAAATATTTCTTCTTAAATTCACTGGCCAAAATAATGTGTGGATGTAGTCCTACCTTAATTAAGTTTACCTAATTAGGTTACTCATAATCTATGATTTCTTTGTACAACATCATACTTTACTTGAATAGGGTAGACAAAAAAGCATAAAATTGACAAGACTCTCCACATTTCTTTTCTCCAAGCATGATGATCTTGGAATACCTAAGGTGTATATTTCTTATCTCCTCTAATTGTTGCTTCATTACATGGTTACTTAAGTTAAACAAAGTTGTGGCATTGCTAATGAGGTATAATAGCCATTAAAGCATGCTTTATGTCTTCTTATCCAAATTAAATTTAGCACCAACTATAAAAAGGAATTAGAAATTATATCACTATAGTTGTGAAGCCCAACACAAACAAATTTATGTGAGATTATAAAAGTGATATTACTAGAAACTTCTCATGCACTATAACCCAAATCTCTTTGGCTACCTTACACTACCAAAAAAGGTGTTTAATACTTTCAGATATCCTATAGAAGACACAATTATATAAATATAGACCCAAGTAAACCAATCTACTTTTGTAAGGAAACTTAAGATATAAGACTTTCCAAACAAGCAATTGGGCTAGAGATTCAGGCTTAGAATTCTAAACTTTAGCACTAATTTTGATTTTCTTTTCATCATTATAATTATAGTTTCACTTTTTATCGAGTCTAATATTATTATATGTAACAAGATCAAGGATATCATACACAATTCTTACTTAGAAGGGAATAAGACTATAATTGTTAGGACAAAACTAATCCTTGAAAAAGTTGTAGGACAGGGTAGTTGATAATTTGATCAACATATGATCATCAACTATGTAGTGTATATAAGTATCAATGGACTAAAAAAATAAATTAATTAAAGTGGACACATAATTTATCCTATGAATCCCACTTTTGCTAGCAAGTATCTCAAAGATTAAACATTCATCTAAGCTTCTTAAAAGAAAACATTTATTTGAAATTTGAATAAAGAATAAGTGGATTGTTGTTGACCTAAGCTGACCTATTCCATAGAATGGAAGAGGATGAAAAAATAATACAATAATATATGGATGTTGTATTAAATAGTAGGATATTGACATCCCTTTTTCATTCATTCTAAACCCCATTCATTGAAGGTTTCCTTTGATGTTGAATTATGAGTATTTAGGATTTTATATCTCTAATGAATTATAAACCAAGAGCTAATATGGGTTGTTTTGCATACTATATTTCTAAAGAGAAATTTCTAAGGTTCAAATCCCCACTACACATTTACCCATTAGGTATTTTACTTGGAAAACAAGCTCAATTAGATCCAATATTACATTGTTAGTAGGCATAGTTTAACCCATGAAAATAAGCTCAATATTTTAGATTTGTCTGATTTAGACCATAAATAATTCCTATGTGGCTTGACAAAGGTAACATAATTACCTTACGAAGGTCCATAACATGAACTATAATAAACATGGATTGTAGTGAAGAATTTATTCATAATTTGAAGTTTTATAGCTAATGAAAAATGATTATTAGTTTGGTTATTCAACTACTTCTAAACATATGTAGAAACCACTACCATATTTTTTTAGGTGGTGATCTAAATCCATATTGTATTCCTAAGCACATCTACACATTTCCATTGTTAATTAGGCATTATGCTTATAAGATATAAAGGGGTCTTTAGTCCCCTAAAATTAAGATTTATCAATTGTAATTCCCTCACTTAGACACTCAAAAACACATAACTAATTGATTTTTTATATATCAAATAATTAGTTGTTCAAAAAGATCTATTTATAAATTACATCATCAATATTGGACCATATTACTCATGGTGTTTGACATAAGGTTATAATGATAATACTAAATTAAATTAAAATTTGAACAATTGACAATAACATTACATTCTAAGATCATGATGTAGAACATCTCCCTATCATGAGTTTGGTTTCCAGCATGACTACTTACCTTAAAATTGGTGCCATGACTATTTTTGACATTGTAACCAAGAGTGGAACCAACTCCAATATTATTCCTAAACCTTCTAATATATCATAACCCTCCTCGCATTATATTTGCAACACTTTGGTGCTATGTTCATTCTCAAAAAATATATCTTAGATGATTGTGGCACCTTGGTGTCAACTTCCTAAATCATGGTGTGTTCTCTACTATTGGTACCATCTTCATATTCCACCTTTGGTGTTAGTTCCAACTAATTGGTTGATACTTATAAGTTTGGCACTAGCCTTAGTGGCCTTAACAGTAACATGGGGACTTGGTGCTAGATTTGGAGCCTTGGCACCATTTTGCTATCAATGCACTAAAAACATTTCTAATGTGAGAAAACCAAAATTTTGGCACCCATCTACATAGTGTAAAATAAACAATGCACTCAAGGAAAATTTTGCTAAGAGGTAGTTCACTACATGTATAAAACATGTTTTAACAAAAAGCCCTCTAGTAAAACTTTTTAGGTTTGTATTCCTAGTGAATATTTTCAAATGCACTCTAGTAGCATTCTATTTAACATAATTATAATATGAAGATCCACACTTGACTATCTAACTTAGTAGCTAAGTACAAATTATTTTGTAAATTTTAGGAATGATGACAAGGAGCTAAATCAAGCTGAATTTTTCCTCTAATGATGATGCCCTATGTGAGTGCACATATTAGAAGTGTATAGCTTGATGCCACTATTTGATTTTACATTACAATAAACAACTAGGTTTTAGAACTTTTTTGAGAGGATAACATAGTCAATTTGACTAATGATGTAGATAGATATGAAGTACAATTAATAATCCTAGTTTAATCACCCATAGGGATATAAAATAAAAAAATGTCCGATAACAACCTTGATTCAACTAACTACTTTCATGCATGTATTTTAGACAAATGCTATTTTAATCATTAATGAACTTAGTTTAAACACCATTATGTATTTCATGTATATCATAACACAATTAAATAACATAAGAATCCATAAAATAATAATACATAAACATATCATTATCAAAATCATCACCATATCCTAACATAGGCATATCATGACCCATAAAAATAAAATCAACATGAAAATAGTCACCAAAGTCATGAATTAAAAGGAATAAAATTTGTATAACTATATATCTCAATAATATTTATACATCATCGTAAAATAATACACTATATGACACATGATGGTCACCACTATAATGCAATTAAATTAACCCTTAGAAATGAATAAGAGTAAGATCTAACATCTAGTATTCAAGTATCAACTCCTCCCTATGATGTAATATCATAATCAACTAACGTGATTGTCACGTCATATGATGAGTGTGTTTGTTTCTTCATGCACGTGCAACTTAATGGCGGTAAAAAATGTTTTATAGAAATGATATCATGATATATTGTATGGTAATGTGTTATCCCTTTTCATCAACTTAATGCAAATTTGATTTCTCTCCTATACCCTCACTAGCTTACTAGAATGGAATTATCATGTAGTAGTCATATGATCTAGAAATGCCTATACAACTTGACTATTCTTGTTGCTAACTAAGATTGTGACTCTTGGCATAAATACATCCCTCTCTATAGTTGGTGACATGATGCTTAACTACATGGGAAATGTCTATCACATGAGGCAATGTCACCTATATATCCTCACTACTACTTTTTCTAATGTCATGTCTTGATCTATCATAAGGGATGTCACAATTATTTGTAGGTTGTCCACATACCAATCCAATACATATTTATTTTCCTTCAACAATGATTGAGTGTAATTGCTTGGTCTAGCCTCACTTTCTATAATCATGACTTTTTCTTCCCCGTCTATTATTGCTACTGCTATCCGCTACCTCCACTACTAGTGCCCCTTCCATATTTTTCACTAATTGTGTTACTTCCCTTGCATAACTTAAGGCCACCTTCTTGATTGCATCCTCTAGCCAATACACAACCATATCATCATCACCCATCATGGTCAAATGCTTTAGTACTAAACCTAGTAGTAATAAATCACTCTAAGACCATCCATGTTAGCTTTTTATGAGTATATGATATAAGAAATGCAACCACAAGATGTAAGATAAGCAAGCTATGATAACTTTATGATAACGGTATTACAATATGCAATAAAATGATAAGATAAAATTCTGCAATAACTTAGAAATATGCTATTAATGAAAGCTTATAAAAATAGTACAATGTAGTATAATGGAGGACATGAAAACTCCATATTTTTTTTTGAAGAGGTACATTGTATCTCACTACCAATATATACTATGCACTCTCTATATTATTTCCTCTCTTGTTTCACTCACTATAAGGCCTATATATAGGAATATAATTTCCTTGGACCTCACTCTACCTTTGAATCTATCCTATGAATTATGTACATCTAGACTACATACACATTAACATTATTTCACATTCTAACACTTGTGCATTTATTACATTGCTTGAAGTAACTACCTAACTTTACTCTAAAGTAAACTCCTACTCTAGTAATGTGATGCAGGAGCATCCGGCTGCAGTCGAGAAATCGTGCATTTTCCAGCTTGGGGGAGGTTTGGCAAAGCAATTTTTCGGTTTGAGGAAGTTTTGTAAGGCAAAGGGGAGAGGGTTCACGAAATCGTGACATGTCGCGATTTCGCGACATGTCGCGATATTGTGACCCCAAAAGTTGCAGAGTGTCTTTGGCGGGTTTTGTCGTGATATCGCGACGTCGCGATATCGTGACTTCGCGATATCGTGACGTCGCGATATCGCGACCGGTTGGCACCGTAGTGGAGAGGAGCTTCAGGCGTCGCGATATCGTGACGTCACGATATCGCGACCGGTTGGCACCACAGTGGAGAGGAGCTTTAGGCGTCGTGATATCGTGATGTCACGATATCGCGACGTCGCGATATCGCGACCGTCTTTAGAGCAAGACAGAGGAGAAGAGCCCTATCATGATATCGCGATAGGTCATGATATCACGACCTGTCGTGATATCACGGCAAATCAGAAGCTGCCACGTGGCTTATTTCGAAGGCAGCACCGAGGGCTAAGACAAAGCCAGAATCATAGCAAAGGACTTCGGCAAGGTGAAGACGAAGGTGGAGGGGTCGACCGCGACCAAGTAAGGTCAAGGCCGAAGAAAATAGCGGACGGCCATGTAAGGCCAATTTCGACACGTGGCTGCCACGTGTATCAAACAGTTGTGAAGGGCAGCACGTGTATCAATTATTTTTCATCAAGAAGAAGGCGTGGTCAGAATTACAAGTGGTCGGCCACGTTTAAGAAAACAAAGATAAGGAATGCGGAGGTGATAGCATTGAAGAGACAACAGGACAGAAGACAGTCTGACCGGAGCGGTGGTGCAGGTCAAGGAGGCCATTAATGCAAGCTCCGGGTAGCTCGGGCAGATGGCCCATTTATGTCGAGATTTTAAAAACCCGGAAGGGGGGGAAAATTTTGAAGGGAAATCTTGTTTGGTGGAAGCATTGATGGCCGGGAGGACCGGGGGCCTCGATAAGAAAACCGGAAATTTGGGTAAAAAAGAAAGGGGAAAGGAGGTAGGGGGACCGGAGAATAGGGGAGAGACAGAGTGGAGAAAATACCAGAGCATCTCTGGTTAATGTACGCCTGCGGGCTATTTTATTTTGGAATGCATGTAAATATTTTCTGAAAGAGTAATGAAAAACTGATTTTGTAATGTGCTGGTTTTCCCCGTCCCCGTTAGTGGTATCAGAGCGGGAGTTCCTGAGTGTACAGAAGACCGTCGAAGGAGAGGCAGTTGTACCAGGACTTGTGGGAGGGCTTGAGATTAGGTGAAGATGCCTCCGAGAATAAACCCTGTGGGTGGCAGAGGCATGGCAACGAAATATTTTTGGGCATTACAGCGGCAAGTCCAGGCCCTGCAAGAAGAACTGCACAGAGGAAATGAGCCGAGAAGGGATGCAGACAGTGAGGATGAAGTGGAAGAGGAGAATGAGTTTGAAGAAGAGGAAGAAGATGTAGATCCAACACAAGCCAGATTGTACAAGGCCATATCCCAGATCGGGAAGAGGCCGAAGTTAGAAGTTCCCACATATTTTGGGAACTTGAACCCAGAGGATTTGATAGACTAGGTGAATTATTTAGAAGAGTATTTCGAATACGAGGAGGTTGAAGACCCTAATCGGGTCAGATTTGCTAAGACCCGACTGAAGGGTCATGCTAGCATATGGTGGAAGGGGGTACAGCTGGAGAGGAATCGAAGAGGAAAAGAGCGGATAACGAGATGGGACAGAATGGTGGAGAAATTGAAAAGGTAGTTTATCCCCATGGATTATGAACTTGACCTGTTACGTAAAATGTAGAGCTTGAGGCAGATGAATAGAACAGTTCAAGAATACATGGAGGAATTCTATAAAATCTCCATCAGAACAGGGCATTTGGAAGCAAGCAAGGAAAAAGTGGCCCGTTACATTAATGGGTTGAGACCGAGTGTGCAGGAGGAGTTGAGCTTGGTTCGGGTAAGCACAATCGAAGATGCTTACCAATTTTCTTTAAAGGTTGAAGAAAAGTTGAATAGAAGGTTTGACAGCAAGCAAAAAGTGAAAGGACTGGGAGGAAAGAACGGGGAAAGAAAGAAGGAAAATAAGAGAAGAAAGAAGAGGAGAGCAGCAACCGAGGTCAGAAAGAAGAAGATGAAGAATCCAAATCGCAAGTTCAGAATAATGGCTACCCAAGGGGAAGAGGTGGATCTGGACGCGGGTATGGAAGAGGAGTATTCCGAGGAACGTGTTTCCACTGCGAAGAAGAAGGGCATCGGGCATTTGAATGTCCACAACACCGAGAAAGAACAAATAAGAAGCAAGTGGGTCCTGCCAGAGCAGTTGTGGCAATTGAAGATGATGACTCAGAGCATTCTGAAGAAGCTAAAAATGGAGAAGCCATGATTGTGAGAAGGACCATACCGGTGGATGAAGACAAGTCTGAACAAAGGAGAAGCCTGTTCCGCACCCGGTGCAAAAGTGCAGGCAAAGTCTGTAATGTCATTATAGACAATGGGAGTACAGACAACTTGATTTTCGAGGAGATGGTTACTAAGTTGCAGTTAGAAAGAAGGAGGCACCCGCACCCGTACCGGATTGCATGGTTGCGAAAGGACCACCGAGCTTGGGTTCGGGAATAGTGTTTAGTCACGTTCCAGATTGGGAGATACCAGGATGAAGTCCTGTGTGATGTATTCCCCATGGATGCTTGCCATTTGCTGTTGGGAAGGCCATGGCAGTTTGATCGAAATGCAGTGCATGATGGTCATGCAAATACTTACTCCTTGGTGAAAGATGGAGTGCGGCACAAGTTGAATCCATTGCAGACAGTGGATGAGAAGGTGTGCAGCAATGCCAGAATTTGTTTGGTAGAAGGCAAAAAATTTTGCCAAGAAACAAAATTTGATCAGGTTGTAAAGGCCGATGACTGTTTGGAGGAGTTACAAGAAACACGGGCCGAACATCCGAGAAGTGAAGGTCACTTCTCCAATTACCCGGGGTGTCTGATGCAGGAGCATCCGGTTGCAGTCGAGCAATCGTGCATTTTCCAGCTTGGGGGAGGTTTGGCAAAGCAATTTTTTGGTTTGAGGAAGTTTTGTAAGGCAAAGGGGAGAGGGGTCACGAAATCGTGACATGTCACGATTTCGCGACATGTCGTGATATCGCAACCCCAAAAGCTGTAGAGTGTCTTTGGCAGGTTTTGTCGCGATATCACGACCGGTTGGCACCATAGTGGAGAGGAGCTTCAGGCGTCACGATATCGTGATGCCATGATATCGTGACCGGTTGGCACCGTAGTGGAGAGGAGCTTCAGGCGTCACGATATCACGACGTCACGATATCGCGACCGTCTTGGCACCGTAGTGGAGAGGAGCTTTAGGCATCACGATATCATGACAAATCAGAAGCTACCACGTGGCTTATTTCGAAGGTAGCACCGAGGGCTAAGACAAAGCTAGAATCATAGCAAAGGACTTTGGCAAGGTGAAGACGAAGGTGGAGGGGTCGACCGTGACCAAGTAAGGTCAAGGCCGAAGAAAATAGCGGACGGCCATGTAAGGCCAATTTCGACACGTGGCTACCACGTGTATCAAACAGTTGTGAAGGGCAGCACGTGTATCAATTATTTTTCATCAAGAAGAAGGCGTGGTCAGAATTACAAGCGGTCGGCCACGTTTAAGAAAATAAAGATAAGGAATGCGGAGGTGATAGCATTGAAGAGACAACAGGATAGAAGACAGTCTGACCGGAGCGGTGGTGCAGGTCAAGGAGGCCATTAATGCAAGCTCTGGGTAGCTTGGGCAGATGGCCCATTTATGTCGATATTTTAAAAACCTGGAAGGGGGGGGAAATTTTGAGGGGCAATCTTGTTTGGTGGAAGCATTGATGGCCGGGAGGACCGGGGGCCTCGATAAGAAAACTAGAAATTTGGGTAAAAGAGAAATGGGAAAGGAGGTAGGGGGACAGGATAATAGGGGAGACACAGAGTGGAGAAAATACCAGAGCATATCTGGTTAATGTACGCCTGCGGGCTGTTTTATTTTGGAATGCATGTAAATATTTTTCGAAAGAGTAATGAAAAACTGATTTTGTAAGGTGCTGGTTTTCCCCATCCCCGTCATAATGTACCAAAATTAGTACATTGATATGTGATAAATAATGTAATATAATCTAATAATCCACTCCTAAATTAGGAAATACAATGGCATCATATTTAAATTAGAGTATGATTATTTATTAGACGCACCTCCAAATCCCCATGGTTGATTGGATTGGCTATACAAGAATAGGATAGGCAATATGTTCTTTTATATCTCAAACTAATGGGCCACATGATAAAAGTAGAATAGATACCACTGTCATGTGGTCCCACTATATAATAATGTTCCCTCATCCTAGACATTTGATACATGTCCTTCATATAGCCTAGGTGGCTCTTATAGTTCTTCCCTATGACATCTTCTCAGTTTAGGTCATCCACCAAGCAAAGTGCCCTCGCCCAAAATATTATAATATAGGTAATTGTGTCTTCCCTAAAAATAGGGAGACCTTCAATGGGATTATGGTATCTCACCATCATCCACCTATATCAATAATGATGGTGATCATGATATGACTATCTACTCCTAGGCCCTCACCTAGAGTAGTGTATGGAAAGATATTCCTTTATCTTCTTTGTACATAACTTAATGTAAATAGTAATACATATATTTAAATATGATGAGGCCCCTATAAATAGAGTTTGTATCTCTAGCATGCCTACAAAACCTCACTAAAACCTCACTACATCACGCATACTAGTATCAACTAAAAGGACTCCTAATGACAAAGCCACCAACAATATTAATTGTCATTTAAGTGATACACTAGAATAATTGATATTAATATCAATTATTAACATGAGGAGAGAAAATAAATGGTCATATATCATCCTTATTATGCTCCTCCATTATGACTATATGAGATAAATAATGGAATCCTTGATGGGTACCCTTCGTATCATCAAAACATCCTTAAAGAGATAATAACCTCTCCATATAGAAAATAGAAGGTATTCCTCTATGAATACCATTACTTATCTATGACCATTAGTAGCTATCTATTCAAATTCACCTTTGATATAAATTCCATATGGTAGAGTACTATCATTGATAGGAGTGTGTAATCACCAAAACTTAAAAGGACAAGGATCATCTTAGGGCATTAGGATGATGCTCATAGTAGTAAAACATATGTAGCCTCAACTACACAAGCAACGATGAATTAGGCTAATTTAATAACATCATCCAAAAACATTAAACTAAATTCCTCCTAAGTTAAGCTAAGGAAAAACACCATACATTGGTAAAAATACCATCATGGTGAAAACACCATTGTTTGCAAAAATGGCATTGATGAAAAAGTGTTATTGCAATGTAGTAGAACTATGTAATAACACTAGTGCAAGAAGAGTATTGTGTAGTAGCACTACCACTTCATCAAATTGTAGTAATTTTTTGAAGTCCTAATTTTAACAAAAGTAAAAATTAAAATTAATAAGTGTTACAATATAATTAAGGCTACTTTCCTCCTTCAATCATTGATGGTCAAACTTAGTCACTCTAATGCACGTGTCTCACCAAATAATACATCAAAATGAGTATAGTCTAATAATACCTAGAGGTATTTTCTTTTATCTTCAATAATAAAAATGATTTTATTTTTCCCCTACCCATTATACCCCCATTTGATACAACTTCCTTCATCGATCATAGTTTCTCATCACAATTTTGTGCATTATAGTTAGGTCATATTTTATTGTTGAGCCTAAATTTTCTTTGAAAACTTGAAGGGACACATGGGGTATCACAACATTTAATGCCATAATAAAAATTTGTATTATAGATAATCAACTCATGGAATTCATAATATTATAATCTTGTTATTTTACTAGGATCCAATATATGTTTGTAATCTATTGTTTAGGACCTTGGGATGTTATTAATTCTATAAGCTATTAGGTCAAGGTATTTGTGTTATAATCACAATGACACTGAGAGGGGGGGTGAATCAGTGTGTTCTTTAAAAACTTAAAAGCAATTTAGACTTTTAAATAAACAGCAACAGATTAAAACATAAATAATAAAAGTACTAAGAGCATCACACATAACACGGCATTTTAACAAGGTTCATCGATGTGGCTACTCCTCAAAAAGGACTGCTTGGACTACCATCCAAATCCAGTCAAATGCAAAGCTCCAACTTTACATAATCATTCACCAGCACCAACTGGTAAGAGGCACCAACCCCTAAGTTTTATCTACTACAACAAAATGGAGCACCAACTCCAATTTTTCCAGCACCAACTGGAAAGAGGCACCAACCCCTTTTTCAAGCTACAACTTGAAGATAATAATAAAAATTGCAGAATGTAAACTTTCACCTCAATTATCACGATCTGCTGTTTTTCTATGATCTGCTGCTTGTCGGCATTCGACTGCTGCTGTGAAAAATGATTCGCACTTTTTCAACCACTCCTTTATATCTCTCCGCGTTCTCTACTGCAACTTCACAGAAATATCACTTCTACAGCCAGAACACTGCCATTTCACACTCATAACACGACTTCTGCATACTGCGTTCTTATCTTCTCTTTGCACCACTCACACTGCTGCACCCGAACTTCATACCCATATATCACATCACGCTGCACCATTTAAACTCGAAGAACCCTTGCTTTTATGGAAGAAATTTTAGAGGCAAACCCTAGAAGAATGTTGATTGAGAAACCCTAGAATTTGTCAGCTGCCAAACCCTAAAATCCGTCGGCCCAGATTTAACTTTTTCGGCCTCAAACTCTTCTCCACCTTCATTACCTTCCTGTAGCTTATTGCCACGAAATAGTAACACGTCGGCCTTTTTTAATTTAATTTAATATTCTAATTTAAATTTTTAATAAAATAAAAATTTAAACTAAATATTTAAAATTAAATATCTTCAACACCGGGGCATATTTTTCAACAAAACGAAGAGCCAACTTGGGTTTTAAGAAAAACCCATTTCAAGTCTGTTATCCACTGCATCCTTGGATCTGACTGCCTGTGTTGACAACAATGACAATCCTTCTTGCTCAACAATCTCCCCCTTTGGAATTGTTGGCAACACCTGTATACATTTTTGTAACTCTTCTCCCCCTTTGTCAATAATACCAAAGGGCTACTACAGACTCTCCCTGTGTCCATCCTCAATCTTCTCAGGCACAATTTGACTCCCCCTGAGTCCATCCTCACACTTCTCAAGCACAATTTGACTCCCCCTGAGTCCATCCTCAAACACTCAAGTGCTCCCCCTGAGAAGGTGATCCCTGTAGCTAGTCACTTCTTAGGAAGTGTGACTACTCCTAATTTGCTTCGAAGATACTCAAATACTTCCTTGGGTAAAGGTTTTGTAAAAATGTCTACTACCTGTTCTGTAGTTGGGACATAGTCCAATCTGACTTCTCCTTCTCGCAACTTTGTCTTTCAAGAAATGATACCTTATAGCAATATGCTTTGTCCGTGAGTGCATTACTTGGATTCTTAGAAATGTTGATTGCACTCGGTGTTGTCACACTTTACCGATTATTGGTTCACTAAAATTAATACCAAGATCTTTCAAGGTCCTGTTTCATCCACAAAACTTGTGTGCAACATGTTGCTTGCTGCAATATACTCTGCCTCAGCTTGTAGATAAAGACACCGACTCTTGCTTCTTACTCGTGCCATGCAACCAATCTGTCCCCCAAATAGAATGCTCCTCCACCGGTACTCTTCCTGTCATCAACACATCCAGCCCAATCTGCATCTGAATATGATATAAGAGTGAAATCTTTGCCTCTTGGATACCACAATCCATACTCCATGGTGCCTTTGAGATACCGAAAAATCCTTTTAACTGCTGTTACATGAGTCTCTTTGGGACTAGCCTAAAATCTGGCTACCATGCACACTACCTGCAAAATATCAGGTCTGGTTGCAGTTAAATATAGTAAGCTTCCTATCATTGATCTATACATGGTTTGATCTACAGGTGGAGATTTGTCTTCTTTACTTAACTTACAGCTTATTGTCATGGGAGTACTGACTAGCTTACTATCCTCCATAGTGAACTTCTTTAACATCTCTTTCACATATTTGATTTGGGAAATGAATATACCTTTCTCATTCTGATTAACCTGTAGTCCCAAAAAATAAGACAGTTCACCAATCATTGACATTTCAAATTCATTCTCGCATCTTGTTTGCTAGGTCTTTACAAGATTCATCTTTGTTGCTACCAAATATGATGTCATCCACATAGACAACAAGAACAATGAGATGCCCATCTTCTGTTTTCACATACAGATTGTTGTCCACTAAACCTTTCTTGAATCCCTATTGAGAGAGATAATTATCTAGCCTAGCATACCATGCCCGTGGTGCTTGTTTTAATCCATACAGTGCCTTCTTTAATCTGCAGACAAGGTTAGGATCTTCACTGATTTGAAAGCCATCTGGTTGTTCAATATAGACTTCTTCTTCAAGTTTCCCATTTAAAAATGCAGATTTAACATCCATATGATAAACTCTGAAGTTCTTGTAAACTTCTAGTGCCAAAAAAATCCTAATAGCTTCTAATCTAGCTACTGGTGCGAAAGTCTCTTCAAAGTCAATCCCTTCGACCTGTGCATAGCCTTTGCAAACCAGTCTTGCTTTATTTCTAATGACCTGACCGTTTTCATTTAACTTGTTGCGAAATATCCATTTAGTGTCGATTACATTCTTGTTTGCAGGTCTAGGTACTAACTCCCAAGTTCTATTCTTTTCAATCTGATCTAACTCTTCATTTATTGCCTTCATCCAGCTGTCATCTTTGCTTGCTTCATCTATGTTTTTGGGCTCAATGCTGGATAAAAGAGAGTAATTATTTATTACTTTCTTTCTTGTCTAAATGCCAGCTATGGGATCTCCAATTATTTGGTTTCTAGGATGATTTTTCTGCCAATTGCCCATTCTAAATTTTCTGTTTTCTTGTACCTCTGAGTCATCCGATAAGTTATCTGCATCAGTCGTATCTGTATTTTTTGTGTCATGTACTTCATCTCCTTCAATGACTTCTTCGTAGATTGGATAGTTTTCTTGAAAATTAACTATTTGTTTCCTCCCTTCATCGAATTTAACATCTGCACTGTCCATAATTTTCTTAAGTCTCTTGTTGTAGCATTTGTAAGCTTTGCTATGTGGAGAATAACCAACAAACACACCTTCATCTAACCTATCTTCAAACTTTCCAAGATTGTCATCAGTTTTTCTGATGTAGCACTTATAGCCAAATACTTTGAGATGTTTAGCTGTTGCTTTTCTACCAAACCACAACTCATACGGTGTTTTGCATTCACGAGTTCTTAACATATACCTATTTTGAATATATACGGCTGTGTGAACTGCTTCTTTCCAGAATCTATCTGCTATTTTGCTTTCTTCCAGCATAGTGCGTGCCATTTCCTGAATTGTTCTGTTCTTTCTCTCAACTACACCATTCTGCTGCGGAGTTCTGGCTGCTGAATATTGTCTCCTGATTCCATTTTTTTCATAGTATTCTAAAAATTCATTCGAAATGAATTCTCCTCCTCTGTCTGATCGCAAGCATTTAATTCTTTTCCCTGTTTCATTCTCTACCAGCTTTCTGAAAGTTTTGAACATTTCAAAGGCTTCTGATTTATCTTTTAAGAAGAATATCCAAGTCATTCTGGAAAAATCATCAATACACAGCATGAAGTATTTGTCGCCGTTTATGCTTTGAGTCCTCATTGGTCCGCATAAGTCAGTATGAATGAGTTCCAAAGGCCTGCTAGTGTGATGTTCTTTTGTTTTAAATGAAACTCTGGTTTGTTTTCCCTTTTGACATGAAGCACACATACTATTTGCAAGTTTTTTAATGATTGGAATATCTCTCACTGCTTGTTTAGCGCTAACTCTTACCAGATTATCAAAACTTATGTGTCCAAGCCTCTTATGCCACAACCAGTTCTCTTCTTCTTGTCCCATGAAACACATACCTTCTAAAAATTCTGATAGTGTGTACAGATTGCCAGACGTCCTTGAGCCGGTTGCTATTAATTTCTCGTTCTTTGTTTTTCTGACTTCACAACCCTGCTTCTTGAACACCACTTCATGTCCTTTGTCACAGATATTACTCACACTTAACAGGTTATGTTTCAAACCATCCACATATAGAACCTCTTCTGACTTGATTTTCCCTCCACTTATTTTGATCGATCCTTTACCTATTATTTTGGCTCCATCATTATTGCCGAACTTCACAGAACCACCCTCATATTTCTAAATATTTTCAAATTTTTGTCTATCACCTGTCATATGACTTGAGCAGCCACTATCAAGAATCCACGGTACATATTTATTCTGAGCTCTAAAAGCAGTCTGCACTATTAAGGATTCCTGTTCTTTCCTGAGCTGTTTCTTTTGTTTCCATTCTGTCTTAACTATGTTGTTGGGTTCTAGCTGAGATTTTCCCTTTTCAGAATTTTGCATATATCCTTCAGAAGAACTACTATTGTGTTTTGCCTTATATGGTTGAGTTCTTCTTTTCTGAGGTTGAAATGAAACAGACATACTATGGCAATTTTTGGCAATATGCCCAAAGTTGTGACACTTAAAGCACTCTACTGCATAATTCATTAAAGGAGCAAACGCATTTCTACTAGTGAAACTTCTTGGACCTATATTGTATTTGCAGTCAGCAATTTTATGCCCATAATTATTACATTTAAAACAAAAACCATAGAAATAATGAGTAAACCTAAAATATGGTCTTGGCCAGGTTGTTGCTGGAGCCTTGGATCTTTTATTCTTTTGATGTGTGACCTTAGTAAAGCCATCATTGTCAGCTATCATTTCAGGTCTGGCATTATATCTTTCTTTTGCCTGATTCGTTTTACTTTCCACAACCTATTTCTTGTCTTTGTTCTTTTCACTTTCAACATTGCTTATTTTTGGTTCAGTTGATGATTCTCCTTTAGTAAAGTCGAGACCAAATTTGATGCCTGTGGATCTTTGATCGCTCAGAATTTTGTCCAGTTTCATCGAGCTTTCTTCACGTTTTAGATGACAGTTGATTTTTTGATCCAGCTCTTGTATTTGTATTCGGAGACTCACATTTTCTTCTTCCAATTTGCAACAGTGGTCTATCTTCATAGAAACCTGTATTTCCAGATCTTCAAACATTTTCTTGTATTCTTCAGTCTGTGTTTTTAAACTGGCAATAATGTCGTTTGCATCCTTAAGTTTCCTTGTCAGTTTTTCATTCTTATTTTTCTTCGATTCCCATTTCGTAAGAGCAGACACTAGCTCACCCTCTAAATCAACTTTAGCCTCAACTTCTTCAACTTCAGAGTTCATCCCCTCTATGTTCTCTGATTCGTCTATTTCAAACGCCATAAAAAGAGCCTCACCTGTTCCTTCTTCAGAGTCTTCACTGGAACTGTCCTTTGAAGATTCTACATTTTGGGAGATAAATCTTTTCTTATTAAACTTACCTTCAGTTTCTGTTGGAGCGGTGGCAGGAGCTTTGTAACCATTGACTACTGCACCCTATATGTCAAAGCCCAACGCACTGAGATAAGTCTGCATTCTAATTTTCTAGAACGCATAGTTTGTCCCATCAAACATTGGCACTTTGTTCGAAGAGAATCCTTCACCACTTGCCATTGTGTAAATTCCAAGATCACCTTAGCTGTTTAAGCCTCTTCAGGTACTTGGCTCTGATACCAATTGTTATAATCACAATGACACTGAGAGGGGGGGTGAATCAGTGTGTTCTTTAAAAACTTAAAAGCAATTTAGACTTTTAAATAAATAGTAGCAGATTAAAACAGAAATAATAAAAGTACTAAGAGCATCACACATAACACGACATTTTAACGAGGTTCACCGATGTGGCTACTCCTCAAAAAGGACTGCTTGGACTACCATCCAAATCCAATCAAATGCAAAGCTCCAACTTTACATAATCATTCACCAGCACCAACTGGTAAGAGGCACCAACCCCTTTTTCAAGCTACAACTTGAAGATAATAAAAATTGCAGAATGTAAACTTTCACCTCAATTATCACGATCTGTTGTTTTTCTATGATCTGCTACTTGTCGGCATTCGACTGCTGCTATGAAAAATGATTCACACTTTTTCAACCACTCCTCTATATCTCTCTGCGTTCTCTACTGCAACTTCACAGAAATATCACTTCTACAGCCAGTACACTATCATTTCACACTTGAAACACGACTTTTACATATCACATTCTTATCTTCTCTTCGCACCACTCACACTGCTGCACCCGAACTTCATACCCATATATCACATCACGCTGCACCATTTAAACTTGAAGAACCCTTACTTTTATGGAAGAAATTTTAGAGGCAAACCCTAGAAGAATGTTGACTGAGAAACCCTAGAATTTGTCAGCTGCCAAACCCTAAAATCCGTCGGCCCAGATTTAACTTTGTCGGCCTCAAACTCTTCTCCACCTTCGTTACCTTCCTGTAGCTTATTGCCGTGAAATAGTAACACGTCGGCATTTTTTAATTTAATTTAATATTCTAATTTAAATTTTTAATAAAATAAAAATTTAAACTAAATATTTAAAATTAAATATCTTCAACACCGGGGCATCTTTTTCAACAAAACGAAGAGCCAACTTGGGTTTTAAGAAAAACCCATTTCAAGTCTGTTATCCACTGCATCCTTGGATCTGACTGCCTGTGTTGACAACAATGACAATCCTTCTTGCTCAACAATTTGTCTAAAATAATCATAGTCAATAGTGATACATTGAAGTGGTACTAGTGGAATTATCAATAGAACTACCCAATAACATTTCTTTAGCAAGTTTGATACAAACCTTAAAGCTCTCCATTTCATTTTGTTTTTTTTTTAATATATTTTTGCATCTAATGTGAAATAAGGATCTAACTGAGTTAAACCCCTAAAACCCTTAACAATTCATTATATTTTCATTTATAAAGGTCTATATCAGCATGGAGTAATTTTTTGGATGCTAATAAGAAGATTGAATCATTTGACAGTGTCTAGAGAAAAAAAAAGAGTTCTATGATTCTTAGATCCATTGTTTTAATGCTTTAGTCACATTACTTGGTTTGTATCTAATATTATTTTGTATTGTGTATCACACTTTGGTAGATCTACATGTTCAAGGAATGAAAAAATATATATATTTTAGGTTAGGATATCTTATACAATTTCATAAATTTTATTGTCTTAATTAACTTAGATGTAATTATAGGTTTATCTATCTTGTACGTGTATGTTTGAAAGGAACCAAAATAGTGCATATAGTCTAGGAATTACTTTCCATCGATTTTTTATTTTGATTTGAGGATTAAGAAGTAGTCATTGTATATTCAAGTAAAACTAAATTACATGTAGATTAAGACTATCTTTGTTGCATAAATTTCCTTGGACCCTTGCTTTAAATGAAAGGAATATGTATTTATATTTTCATCAAAAGAACAAATCATTTAGCTTAGAAAACTTTTTTATATGCATTATTACATACTTGAATAAATGGCTTAAAGAATAGTTAAATTTTTGAGTTATTATTCTTAGTTATTTCTAGGAAAGATATAATTAGGTTATTAGAAGGAAATTAATCAACACATCAATTGTAGCTTTATCAAATATTCCCTTGTATCTCCTATAAATTTCGGGAATAAAAAGATAGGGAGATGACTATATCCCTCACTCCTCATCCTCATACCATCCCCACAATTGGATCTAATCAATTTTGAGATAGATACTCAATGAATGAAGAGTGTGTCCAAATTATATTCCATAGTAAAGTTATTCTCTTGATCCTAGAGATCCACTTATACAATAGGTTAGGTCAGATGCAATGGAGTGCCCATACATCTTGTCACCATAGATTTCATCACTAAGCTACATGTTTATAAAACATATGTACACAAGTAGTTTAAATACAACTATGCTATGGTAAGTCATCATCAGTGAGGAAAACCATTGGTATTCAAGGTAACCATTATATGCATACTAGTTGGAAATTAGTTGTAAAATTGATATTGACCTGAAACTTAGATTTTTGAATTAAGAAAGATAAAAAAGATTGCAAATTAAAAATAATAGAGTATAACAAATCAAAACACAAAAATATATACCAAACTAATCTAATGATTTTATTCCTTAGAAAATAGAGTAAAATAAAATCAATCTCTAGGAAGATAATTTTTAGTTATAATGTTCCATTAACTATGTATGTTTTTTATAGTCATGGGTGCATCTCTCTTTATAAAATATTTGGTTGTAAATCCACTATATTTAATATGGAAGGTCACCCATGTGTAAATGTGGTGGTTCACCTTCAATCAGTAACAAAGTGCATATAAAATAATATGTACATACCTATGACTTCTCATTTTGTTTTATGTCTTCTATTGATGTTACAAAATATCTGGAGATGCATTTTGGCTATAAATATATAAAATAGAAAAATATTATTTTTAGTAAATATTTTATTTTTTATTTTTGAGAGCATCCAAAGCATTTTTCCTATTAGATGGCCTAAAATTCCATGTAATGGGCATAACCAAACTTCTATTTCTTTCTCTAAGCTTCCCAAAATATTTTTAGTGGATCAAAATAGTCCTAAGCATAAATTTATGCCACTCATAGTATGTATAGGATAGATTTAGGTTTTTAATATTTTAAAGCATAAATACATGCATAAATAAGGTCACATGGTAGGATCATTCATCTTGCCTTAAAAAGTAATGGTTCTAATTATGTTAAATTTTGACATCAAGTGCAAAAGTCATTTCTTTATCATATTTTTTACTAAACCATTCCCCTTGGTGATTGAGGTTTCCTACATTGACCACTCTATACATCTTAGTAAATTTACTTCTAGTGGTCTAGTTAATATAACAACAATATGATTCGTTTCCACTATTGTTAGACTATTGGGATTGAGTTATTCAATGTGTGATTGTTTTACTACTTGGAAAATATCTAATAGAGGTGGATGATAGGGCTAATAAGTGCAACATTAAATATTGGATGCAACCCAATTCAAGAAAAGATACGTAATTCAAAATCATTATCTCTCACCTTCTTGTTGATGGTGTATGCCCTATAACAAAGAGGTTTGATCTTCCTATGGAATCCTACAAGCATCCATTTTGAAAGATATAGCAATACATTTTCTCTAACCTTGAATTGATGTAGAACATGATGCTTTTCATGGAGTTGCTTATACATACATACATACATACATATGTACGTACGTACGTACGTACGTACATATGTGTAAATTCCTTATGTTTTTTTTTCTTAATTATCCACTCATCCTTCATGCAACCACTATTTTTCTTTCCAATTTTTTATCTACTTCCATCCCCAAATTTAGCTATCTTCTTAGAGTTTAATAAGCTTCTAATAGCTTATTGATTTTATTTCATTAAGAAACTGATTAAATCTTTGTTATTTATTTTATTATTATTATTTGTTAATATTTGTCTTAACCTCACTCTAGCACATAAACCATAATGAAATAATATGTACATACTTCTCTACACATGATATATGAATAATATAACACATTATAAGCAATGAGAATTCTAAGGTGCCTAATTTGTTAAATTTTTAATGTATAGTGAAACCATTTTTGGGATCAGTTAAGTACAGGGATAAAGGTGCATCAAGCTTACAAATCGATCTATCAATGGTGAATTATGTTCTTAGCTTGACAGTTAATTACCAGTAATCTCTCATTGACACTTTAAATGTTGCTATTACCTATGTAGAGGATATTAAGGCCTTGTTGTTGTAGAACTAGGTGACTCCAAAAACTTCTAATTTGGAAGTTAGGGGTGATGACTCTCCTAGGCTATGAGACCTTTCACCCCATTGTATTTTTTAATACTTTTGGCTGTCATTCGGGGTATGTATTATCTTGATTTTGTTCTTTGGCCTATGTATTTTTGGTTGATCATCCATATTTTTTTCTCTTCCCTATGTCCTTGGCATATCTACTAGTATGGGTGTTGGTTTGTTAATTTTTTGTTGATATATAGTTAGGTGTTGGTTATTAGTTCTAGTTACTATGCTTCTAGATTTTGGGTTATTTTTGTGCAGTGTCTCTCTTGATGTAAAGGTTTAGGGACCCTTTAAAACCCCTTATTGTATCTAATATAAAAAAACTTTTAAACGTAGATAATGGTATGCTACTCACATAATTATCAACAAACGTTTATTTAAGGTATAAGAAGCACATCCAAAATGGTCTTTGAAAAAATATGTGATCACAACATAAAAGGATAAATTCCTTTAGGAATCAATATTAGAATGGTTCATATGATAATCAATAATTAATGAAACCTTTATTTCATTATAGTGTAAATGAAATTTTATGGTGTTTGAAATTATTTATTGACATTAAAAACAATAGTGAAATCATAATTAGCAAAATATAGAATTAAGAGTAAAGCATAAAGTAGCTCTTAACATCCACAAAGCCATAGGCCATATGAGACAGATATTGTTTACCCAAATATGGTTATCCCCAACCATACTCTGGTTTCCATAGCATGGTGTACAACCCTAGACCTATAGGATTTAAAGAACTTGATTTAGAGTTCCACAGTCTCCACCATTAAGGTATTCAAGTTGTACCTTCAAACTAATGTGTAGTACCTTCACTAAATTATATCAATCTTACGGTGTTAAAAAATAATAAAATATATTATTTTATATAAAGGAATAACTTCTCCACAACAATAACAATTATACATAGTAACATCTACCAAGAGAGAGAGAAGTCAGCACTAGATAATACCATAAAATAAGAAATGCAAAATTTTATCTTTGTAAGCTATTAAAAATGGTAAATCCAAAAGAAAATTATTTAGGTAACACTTGGTGCCAATTCCTACATAGAGGAATCAAATTGCATTAGTTCAATTTGTTGGAGTCATCAAATTTTAGGGAGGATACAAAGGCACACATATTTCCAAGTGATACCTGCATAATTGCTAAGTTTTTGTAATACCATCTCTTGGTCTAAAATTTGCCTAGTATATAAAGTGCACCCTAGACTTTATCTAAGATTGGATGACTAGGATTTCTCCCAAGTTCAACCTCTGGGGAAGGATGGCTTGTTGTGATATTTGTAAAATTGAAATAGAGGCTTAAGATAAAACAAAGAAAATTGGGGGTTATAGAGAGATTAAGGGTTAGAAAACTGCCTAGTGGTGGGCGAGATATAATGTAATGAAAATGAATATACACTAAGCAAGAGTCATACACAATTAACTATGAATGAATCTTAAAAAAACAACCGTCCATGAAAACATTGATAATTTTGCTAAGCACTAGTTGTATATTCTAAACATTCCAAATAATATATAAAAAATAATCCAAATAGCAATTCAATTTAGAAAAATTCACTATAGCATAATTAACTAGTCATAGAGTGTAATAAAAATGCATTAAAACATAAATTTCATTCATAAAAACTTGATAATGCAACCACAATAGAGGCCAAACAACTTCAATTTCCATTAATTAGAAGTAGTCATTATACAATGTATATTCAAACAAGTGCTACCAATTCAACCATCATTATGAGATGAATTAAGTTATTTATAGGCTACTTCATGAATCTTACATCATAAGATTTATAAGGATTTGCTATAGGGTCGTTATAAAAATCCTAGCAAGAAACACTTGTGGGCATGGATATCATTTCTACATCATCCATTCAAACTTTATTTCTATGATTGGCCTATATTCATTCCTACATCTTATGCTTAATTAGGTCCATTGATCTTAAATTATTATTTTCTATAATTTGCTCAATTTTTGTAGCAGTCTGTTATACATGTCACTTTTAGCTCACATTGATGAGGGGCCTTAGGTGGTTGTAGCTTTTGATAGATATGAATTGGATGAAAGGGACATTCTTGAGAAATTTGAGTTGATTCTAGGACATGTAGCAATGTCGAGCTCTTTGATTTCTCTAGACATATTTTAAAATAAATCTATATTTTCAAAAACATTTTCTTGACATCATCTCTTGGAAGGTTTAGATTCTTTTCTTTTTGGAAATCTTTGATTTTCTAGTTTGTGCAATTTTGGATCCTTCTAGAACTGTTACTTTGTAAGTATAACTTTTTTCCATCTTGGTGTCTTGGCATAATTTTAGACTTTGTAATGCTTATATTGATGTAAGCACTTACAAACTTTGGCTTTTATTTATTCTAAGTTCATGATTTCAATAATAATTGGTACATACCACTTAGAAAATTTGACATTGTTCCATTATAGGTTTGCACAATTTTAGGATCAAATCACCTCTACTTTCTTATTTCTAGACTTTGTTGTATTTTTTGTTGATGTCATATTTGTGGAAGTTTGGAATTGATCAATCCCAAGTCTACACATTTTTAGAGTCCTTTGAAACTTAATCAATTTTAATCTAGAAAAATATATTATGCTTAATATCTATGCCTATGCCAAAAACCTAGGTTTTCAAACTAGCCTCTTTGTAGAAAACAGAGCCCTTTTTTAGGGTGTTAATTTGTTGGGAGGGTTGAATAACAATAAGGTTATAATAGAAGGTGATTATTTGAATATCATAAATATCATGAAATAATATAAACCTCCTACCTAGAGTATTGAATATTTATTATAGGAAATAAAACAAAATATCCAACATTTGGAGAACTCTCAACTTAACCATGTGTATCATCAAGGAAATATGGTTGATAACTTTATGGCTAATATTGGTATTCACTAGGAAACCTTCATAGTTTGGAGATAAAGGTTCCCCCTAGAAATATTATATCATAGATAAGGAACCTATTGACACCTCCTCTTTATGGTGGAATTTATTTTCCTCTTGTGGTTCTTCATAGGAATGAATTTAGGGTGGTGGAGGTTGTCCCCTATCATGTGTAGATTGCTATCACCATCCTGGGTTGTTTGCATTTTAAACCTTCAATTTTTCATTCCTCATTTCAATAATATGAGTTAAATGGTTGTGATGAGTTGGCATAGGAGAGGCCCCATATGCCTTGTTATCATGTTTAAGGGGAATTAGTACTTTTTACTTTGAGTTTCTATGACACATTTGGAAATAAATTATTTTTTGAATTAACAGAGGTGCTTGTTACCTAAGGTAGATTTTTAGGAAGAGTTAGGACAAAAGGGGGATTGGTAAATATATCTCCTCACATTAGAAGCCCCAAATATTGGTATTATTAGCAATAATTTATTAGAGGGCATGCATCACCATAACTAAAAATTTGTTTGAAGTTTCATGTTTTTCCATCTCCTGTGTCCCATTTCTAGTTCTACGTTTGGTTGTTTCCTTGTCTGATGGTATGATGATTTCTATAAAAATTATTTGAAGGATACAGTTGGGGATGAATAATAATAAATTTAACTTTGGATAGGGATGTTTGGGATAATTTTGCAAAGGGAGCTTTCTTGAATTTCCTAAAGAAATTCAGTGGTCCGAAGAAAGATTTGTCCATGGAGCTAGTATTCATGGGATGATGGGAAAGTTAAAGCTAGAGGAGTCATATTCACTATTCATGGAATTTTCTAGTTTGTTATCTTTGGGTAAGTGTATTAATAGAGAAAAGTGTTATTTGGCAAGAGTTAAAAATTTTCTACAGTAAATATGAGAATGTGGATAAGTTTCAAAATAGTATTATGTGATAATCACTCCCTAAGAGTTGGGATGGGATGATCCTCACTATAATGTAGTACCTCAAGCTTGATGGGAATTTCTTCATTGTTAGAATTTTCCATGGTGCAATCCTCAAGCACCTTAGGAGGTTTAAAATGATGAATGTCTTGAGTTTCCTTTTTAAGTCTTTTGAGAAGAGTATGAAGTAGGTCCAAAAAGTTAATCACTCTATCCGTTTGAACTAGGGTCTACTCAAGATCCTCTTTCTTAATTCTAATAAGAAATATGGCTAGGAGAGTGTGGTGAACCTAGGCCTAGATTATGGGAGCCCTTTGGAGTTATAGAAGATCCCAAATTCTTTATAGGAAGCTTGGAAATCTAGGGATGCAATCTAGGGTTATGAAGAGAAGAAGGATGCCTCCTTTGATTTATCCCCTTTGGGGAACTAGGAGAAGAATATGGATAGTGCCCAAAAACTAAAATGAATAGCCTCTACAAAGAAGGATCCTAGTCATGGTGCGAAGGATGTTGAAGGTTACAAAATGAAACCAAAAATCCAAAGGTTTTCCAAAAGGCTAAATATTAAGGCTAAAAGAGATGAAGGAACCCCTCTGCATATCATATCTGATAAGAAATCGAATGATTTCTCTTGGTGATAAATGAATTTTTTATTTTACCTTATTTTTTTTACCCCAAGGTTTGATCTATATTCACCGCACCAAGGGATAAAACAACCATAAGGGAAAAAAATATAGTATTTCCCTTTTCCAAGGATTTTTTCCATATTTTGAGCTTTCCTTACTCCATGGATTTAGAGAAATATTGACTTAGTCAGGTTTAAATAGAGTATATGGCTACAAGTATTAGAAAATTTCCTTAAGGCATGTGCTTTAAACACTCCTTAGGCTTAGACAAAAAAAATTCCTCTCAATTTGTGGTTGTCTCTATTGGTCAACCTAAGGGAGTAAGAATCATAGATCTATTAGTCTCATTGGCTTCTCAACTCTACTTCTTTGTTCTTGGACTATATTCCTTCAACATAATTCTAATATCCTTGGAAAATTTAAGGATATGAGGAAGAGAAGAAGGACTACTAGAGAAGTTAACCCATCCTTGCCATACTTCATCACAATTTAAGAAGCATATCAAAATGATATAAGAACACAATATTTGGCAAAATTGGAAGTGGTGGTGGAACACTAAGGGAGCAAAGACCGCCTTATATAAGATCTTCTTTCTAGGATGGGTCTTTGATCTATTACAAGGTTTATCCTTTACTTTTTTAATATGGATATTTTTATTTTCTATAAAATGTGTTCCCAATGTAGCTTAATCTATGTTGATCTTCAAAATATCACATGTGTGATTTATCTGACATTCTTTTCAAGGTTCCACTTTTGTAGTGTAGTTATCCTTTTTGTCTAGTGACCTTTATTTTTATCTTTATATGTCTACTATAGGATTTATTTACATCCAACTATTTTAAACAGAATTGTGGTGTGATTCACATTGGTGGAATTGGGCCTTGCCATTTTTATCAAAACTTGCAATGGTCTGATCATATAATGCCAAACTTAAGCTTCTTTCTCTAGCAAGTTTTTTTAGACACCTAAATCACGTCATATTAGAAATGTTACCTAAATTTACCTCTTTGGTACCATATAACTCACTCTAGATAGTCGCAGGCCTAAAATAGTGGTTTTTACCACTTAAATATGGACATTTCCCTTTGTAGCCCCCTTGGACACTCAAAACATTTCCTACACTTAGCCCTTGGTCACCATATGACCACCCATCCCTAGGCTAACCTTAGGTGCATATAACCTAACCTAGGTTTAGCCTAACCTAGGGACACCTCATCACCCCCTTCACCTTGCATCAAAGGCTATAAATACCCCTCATTTTAGAGTAAGAGATAACAAGAAGAAAATAGAGGAGAGGAGTTTTAAAGATCTGGAGGAAGGGAATGTTAGTGTTATGCTACTTGAATGTCTATTCATCTATGCAATACTTGTTGTCTAGTTTCTATTTGCATTAGTTATTTTCCATTTGCATGAGTCATTTCCTTGGATTTGTTTTGATAGGTGCTACTAACAAAGTGTATGTTTGCATGTGTGTAGGTTTTTGAAGCATTCTCCTCCATCACGATGGTTCACACATGACAAACCCTCCATCAACACTTGCTTGGAACATGAAAGACGAAGACACCATGATTTTATTGTAAAAGAGGATTATTCTCTTATTTGGCATATGCGGGTCTCAGGATTGTAAAAACACCCTCTACGAGGGTCATTTGTACTCGAAAGAGAGACTTTATCAATTAATACAAAGATTTTATTTCATTGCAATGGTGTGTTTTTCATTTTTTTTAGTTACGATCATGGTGGTCTTTTTTCTAGTGGGGTTTTGATTTAATTGGGAAAATCTCACCCCCATATTTTGGCCATCACACATTTATATTAATGGGAACATAGTATATTACCAAATGGGTGGAAGCAATCCCTCTTGCCACTATGACTGGACCAAGAATTGTGGAGTTCATACTCCATAATATCATATTTCATTTTGGTATTCCATCCAAGATTATTTTGGATAATGGGCATTCATTCAAGAATAAATATGTATGAGCTTTAACTACAAAGTACAATATTTAGCATATATTTTCTATGCCCTACTATCCATAGGATGATGGCCAAGTAGATACTTCAAACAAAATCATCATTACCCTTAATAAAACAATCAAAGATAATCATAAATATTGGCATCTTCAGTTACCTCTTGCATTATGGGCTTACAAAACTAGCATCAGGACACCCACTGGGGCAACTCCTTTTTTGTTGGTGTATGGCACAGAGGCCATTATGTCCTTGGAGTTATAAATTCGTTCGTTGTGCATATCACTCCAAGAGTTCATCAACGATGATATTGCATGACAAACTCACCTTGATTAGTTGACCCTTCTTGATGAACACCGCATTAATGCTCTCGAGAACCTTCACATTTATCAAGATGATCTTAAGAAATATTATGATATGAAAGTACATCATAGGGATTTTAACTTACCATTGCACATGCAAGACAACTTCACAACAAACTGGATAGGCCCATTTATCATCACACAAAAGATAGGGCCTAGTATGTATAGGTTAGCATCTCTTGAAGGTGTTGTGGAGTCTAAACCTCTCAACATAATTCACTTATGGGTATTTCATACCTAAGGCCTGGCTCAAAAAGCTCCAAAGTTACCTAAGCTCTTTGGTCAACTAAGAAATTCACAAAAACAAAATAAATTTTAAAAAAATCATTTAAATCAACCAAAAACATCAAAAAATTGTAAAAAAAAAATACATCGCATCATCAATCACATTGCATTTAATCATGCATTTCTCATCATTACATTGATCTACTAGTTTCATTAGGCATATTCATTACTTTCCCACTAGGGTATGTTATTCTTGCATTTACACAAATAAGCACCATGCTTGTATGATTTTTAAAAGTCTTAATTAGCCTTATCCACCATCATAATTTAATATTTTTCTTATGAGCTCTTACTTATCAAGGGGTCTTCGTAATATAGGGTAGATATCATATGAACATAAAAAATGATGTCTAGATAGCCACTGACTATTTTATGAACATATTTTAGTTTGCAAGAGATCATAGGAAAATCCCCCACATCACAAACATCATATCATCTACATTCCCCTTTGTGAGTAAATATATTTTTTAACACAAACACTCAATTTGCTATGGGGTATTCACTAGGGTTTAGTTCATTCAAACATTCCTAGTTTTCCTTTCAGATTGTGTCAAAATTTGTCTTGATTTTTGAAGGTAGGATCTTGATTTTTTTGTACCTTGCATATCTCAAAATCCCAACACAAAATCACACATTAAAATATAATTTTGAACAAGGAAGGATGAACCTACAATGTAGTCCTTACCACCTTAAGTGAAAGGTTTTACTCATGCTATTATGTGCATGATCTAGGATACTAAGAATTAAAAAAATGACAAGCTCCTTCCTACCCAAAGCAATCAAATCCCTCACTCCACAATAATGAGTAAGTATCCCCCCCCTTAGAAAAAATAAATAAAATCAAGAAAAAAGTGGTTTTCACCACTAAAGCAAATAAATCCCCTTACTCATAAAATATGAGCGAGAATCCCATATCAAAGGAATCAAAATAAATTAATGGGGTAGTGAGATTGAATCCCTTGAATCCTCAGTTATTCAAAAAGCATGGTATGATCTCTATTACAGCAATGGTTTGAATGAAACCTGCTTGGAAATTGGGTAGTCTTACGCATGATGATATGTCTATCACATTAGTGATTTTCTTTTATATATACCACTGTTAGCTTATGGATGAGCTAGCTTTTGGTGGCTTGTATTGCCTAGCAGTCTAGTCCAACTACGTCCAACATCAGGATAATAATGACCATTAGGTGATCCTCATTACAACAATGGGTTGAATGAAACTTTCCTGACAATGAGGTAGTCTTATACGTCATTAATGAACATCACATGCACACACAGGTATATTGAATATCTTGGTCTTCCTAGCAGAATTTTATCTTTCAAATTCCTATATAGTCAGTATGCATCTTTTGACTGGTTAACTAGGATGTTTGAGTCTCCTGAAAACCTTGTTTTTTCCTTATAACATCTTGTTGGTCATTCATCCATCATCTATATTTTTATCATCTTAGATATGGTTGAATTTCAAATGTATGACTTTGTTGAAAAGGTTAACATTTTGATTGATGACTTTTATACATTCTATGGTGCTTACATTTAGGTTCTTTTGCATCTTACAATGTCTAGGCATACATTCATCATCCACAATTGCATCCATCAAGTGCATTCATGCATCACATAAAATAAAAATCCCCAAAGGTACTTAAGCCCTTTGGTCAAATCACCATCTAAAAGCCCCAAAGGTAGTTAAGCCCTTTGGTCACAATAAAAAAGGCTCCAAAGGTACCCACAAGTCCTTTGGTCACAATTAAAAGGCTCCAAAGGTATCCACATTCCTTTGGTCAAAATTCATCCAAAACACCCCAAAGGCACTTAAGCCCTTTGGTCAACATCAAAAAGCTCCAAAGGTACCCACATTCCTTTGGTCAAAATTCATCCAAAATGCCCCAAAGGCACTTAAGCCCTTTGGTCAAAATCAAAAGGCTCCAAAGACACCTAACCCCTTTGGTCACATAAGATCTAAAAATTTGAGTGAATCTCATATCTATTAATTTACTCTATAAACCTGGTGGTTGAAACGATCAATTGTCCATGCAATTCGATAGGATGAGTGGATTACCATAATATCACTTGTCAAAAACAATAATAAATGGGTCAAATCAAGGTTATAATGGGGTATGCACCCTCTAAATTTTGTAATGGTCCCAAAAATCCTACGAAAAGTCATTTTGGTCAAGCACCTCATTGCTTTCATCATTTTTTCTTTTCCTCACCGACTCGTCACTTAAGGGGGTAGTCATACATCACACAATTTATAATCAAATCAATAATCAAACACTCAATCATGCAAATCGTATTCATTTAAGAATCATTGTCAAAGACTATCATACATTTCCCTATTTTTTGGGGCAAAAGCAAACATTTTGATTAAACAAATTGTTGGCATTTTGTGTAAGCATGGAGGCTCATGGACCCATAGTGTCTCCCTATGACTGAAAAGTCTTCCAAGGTCAAGTATACCTCAAAGTCATAATCCTGGCTAAAAGGTTTACTAAAACCAAGTTATTTAACTTATTGAGAGCAATGGTTTGAAAGTGTATGCTCCTTTTAGGATTGGGGCATTTAACATTGATTAGATCCATAAACATCATCAACCCACAATTTGACTCAGGGTCATCTATTTTTGATCCATGTGTTTTCACACAACACATCCCAAAAGGGGCATCTATAGACACCTAAATCATTTCATGTTGGAAAGGTTGTCTAAATAAACCTCTTTGGGACCATATAACTCACTCTAGGTATTATTAGGCCTAGAATAGTGGTTTTTACCACTTAAATAAGTACATTTCCCTTTGTAGCTTCCTTGGCCACTCAAACCCTTTCCTACGCTTAGCCCTTGGTCACCATATGACCACACCTCCTTAGGTTGACCTTAGGTGCATATAACCTAACCTAGGTTTAACCTAACCTAGGGACACCTCATCACCCCCCTCACCTTGTCTCAAAGGCTATAAATACCCCTCTCATTTGAGAGGAAGATATAATGAGAATAAAATATAATAGAGGATTTTGAAATATCTGGAAGAATGGAATGTTAGTGTTATGCTGCTCAAATATCTATTCATGTATGCAATACTCATTGTCTAGTTTCTATTTGCATTAGTTATTTTCCATTTGCATGAGTCATTTTCTTGGATTTTTTTATAGGTGCTACTAACAAAGTGTATGTTTGCATGTGTGTAGGTGTTTGAAGCATTCTCCTCCATCACGGTGGTTCACACGTGATAAACCCTCCATCAACACTTGCTTGGAACATGAAATATGAAGACACCATGATTTTATTGTAAAAGAGGATTATTCTCTTATTTGGCATATGTGGGTCTCAAGATTGTAAAAACACTCTCTATGAGATTCATTTGTACTCAAAAGAGAGACTTTATCAATTAATACAAATATTTTATTTCATTGCAATGGTGTTTTTTTCATTGTTTTCATTTTCTTAAGATGTGTAGCTTATTTTTGTTAGGCACTAGAATAGGGCTGAATTTGTGAGACTTTCATTTCCAAGGATGGCCTAGCATAGAAAATAGAAAATCAACATAGGTGGTTAATTTCGAGGATATAAGTCACTAGGCATATTTATCTTATGAATTATTCTATGCACCAGCTTGACAATAAATTTTTGTAGAGTTCCTAGGAGCATGTTTATCATCATCTCCAGGTTTGTCATATCAATCTTCCATTGCATGTAGTTTTTTTGTTGACTTCCATAAAATTTTTGGCCATGTCTATTGCAAATCATAACTATGTAGTTAAACTTTTTATAGTTAGATTTTGGGTTTCATGGTTTTTCCAATTTTGACAAAAGTACCATCTCAAGACTATGACCACTCATGAAGAGTTTGTTCCAAAGAAAATTTATTTCTTTCCTTACCCAATCAACTACCTCCATGTGTGTGTACTTGAGGAACGTTTCTACTATATTCATCCCTTGCTCTCTATACCTTTCCATGTGGTATGTTTTGGTCTTCTCACCATATATTTGGACCAATTTTTTGGTGTAGGGGATATTCATGTGGCTATGATTCTAGGCTAGGTTTAACCCTAATTGCTCTAAAAACTCACTTGATAAGCACATCCCAAATAATGATGACAACTATGCATCTACGAGGTCTAGGCATCTATGCAATAGTATTGGAACCTATTTCATGATGACAACTATCCATATTTGCATCTCATTAGAGTGTAGTACCCTAGATCTAACTAGATGTAATTTAAATCCATGGCATTATAGACTGCTTGGGACATAACTATTATAACAACTCCTAAATCTATCATGCAATTATGTAGTAACCAAACCTCTAATAATAAGGATAAATGAAAGGGTAGGGACTAGATATCATCCATGACTGATAATAGTTGATTGCATGATGTTTTTGAATTCTAGGAATTGATTCTATTTTTTGGTCCTTTTAGAGTTAATTTGACAAAATTCACTTGTTCATATACCAACAAATTATCTTTTGGATCTCTTAATTATTTTGTAATGTTATCTCTTGATTTTGTTAATAGCTCTAGTTCTTGGAATGATGGCTTGAATAGTTTTTGGTAATGTTAAGTTATTTTTTATCCTTTCCTTTAAGTTATGGCTAAGAAATACCTCCAATAAGTTTCTCTCCTTTGTTGGTTAAGTTTCCATGTTTTAAGACTTAACATTTTTGGGATTAGTATTTTAGTGCATGATTTTGGATTTCTATTTTTTTATTATCCTTCATATGAACATGGTGTTAGTTCTATCTCTTATTATTTATCTTATTCCATATTTTCTAGAATTTGGATCTTTTGATCATATGCTAGCAAAAAAATAGGATCCAATTCTTCATCCATACCAAATGGATAAGTTATGGAGAGTCCCTATTTTATGAAATATTGTTTTTTATCCACTATAATAGCCATAATGTTACTCATTCTTAAAGTTATCTTTGATAAAAAATAGGGTTTACAGGACTGGTAATACTTGTCTATATAACTATTGTTAAATACTGAGTGTTTACACATAACTAGAGTATGGGGTTCCTCTTGACTATGACCTCTTCCATTGGTTTTATTACTACACATCACTTGGTTCCTAGTAAAATACACATCTACTGGATATGAATAAATTCCTAATTTAGCAACTTGTCCTTTTACCTTACTAAGGTCATTGGTCAAGTGTTGGATTAGAGATCTAAATTCTTATATTGTTTGAGATTATGAGATAAGTATAATGGGTGTACACTCTATTGTATGTGGATATGATAAATATGACTTGGGTCACTTATTTTGTGATGAGAAAGGTATTTTTGGGAAGGGAATCAATGAATTCACTTGATGGATTTAAAAGATATCCCACATGGCACTTCTAGGGGGAGCTTTCCTATGAAGATGAGCATATTTTCTATACTAATAGCCATTTGGAAGATTTATAGGAATATTTTTTATTGAACTACTAGATTAAAGGGATTAGGTTTGGGGTAAGAGCATGAATGTAGTAGATATAGGCTCAGTTATGTGATGACCATATTTATTTGAGAATCCCTCTCGGTTTGTTTGATCTGGATGTTAAAATTGGTAATGATTTCATGAGGGTGTCTTTGAATGGAGGAAAATTAGGTGAATAGTAAGAATATTACTCTAGGATCATCTAAATCCAATATGAAATGCTTAGCCAGATTGGTCCATGTTTTAATGCTTTTATCTTCTAAGGAGCAGTACCATAACAACACTTTGAATTGAAAAAATTTAGCAAGAAATCAGATCATCATATATTTGAAGAATATATTATATATGGTAGAAAGAGTGGCTACGTTTTGATAGTGCTCATAAGTTGTTTCCCTCTATTTTATATGGATGAAGCTTTTATAGTGGCCTTAGGGATCTGATGGGGATCTGAAGTGTCAACAAGTTTAGCACTATTCCAAGCTAGATACATTTGTTTATCCATGACTTGATGGATGAAAATATTTTAAAGCTAATGATATTGACATCTATCTTCATCACTATACAGCTTTGGATTTTTTTCTAGTAGAGCTACCAATATTTTTGGTTCTTATATCATTTGGGAAGCCAGGTGAACATGTACTCTTCTTAAAATATCAAGACTATTCACCAAACTTGATTCTTTTAGGTAAATGAGATCAATTGGTAAAATTCATCCCAAAGCCCTTATTTTAGCATGACAAGAATTTTCTTTGGATATTCTAGTATTAACTTTTGCTGATAAGATAAATTGATGAGATCACTCCCACCAAGCATGCAAAAAATTCTTGATCAAAAATTCACCTAGTTTGTAAAGTGCACCCTGAAATTTAGCCAATATTGGATGACTAGAATTTCTCCCAAGTTAAACCTTTTAAAAAGGCTAGCTTCTTATGATATTTACAAAATTGAAATAGGGGTTTAAGATAAAATAAAGAGAAGGAAGGGTTAGAAAGAGATGAAGGGTTATAAAATTGCTTAAAAGTGGAAAAAATATAATGTGACAACAATGAATATATACTAAATAAGAGTCTTACACAATTAACTATGGATGAAACTTAATAGACTAGCCCCCCATGAAATCATTAATAAGTTCACTAAGCACTAGTTGTATTCTCTAGGTATTTCAAATACTATATGAAAAGTAATCCATGTATCTATCTATTTTAGTAAAATTCATCATAGTAGAATTAAATAGTCATAGAGGGTAACATAAATGCATTAAAACATGATTTTCATTCATAAAAACCTCATAATGCTACCATAATAGAGTTCAAACAAGTTCATTTTCATTAATTGGTAATATTCATCATACAATGTCTACTCAAGCAAGTTCTATACAACCAAACCTCATTATGATGTACATTAATCTATTTATAGGTTAATTCATGAATCTTGTATCATAATATTTACAAGGTTTTGTTACAAGGACATTAAAAACAACTTGGAATGAAATGCTCATGGGAATGGATGTCATTTTTGTATTTGACATCATCCATTAAAACATGATTACTATGATAATCCCTTATTAAATCCTACATTTTGGGCTTCAATAGGTTCATTGATCTTCAACCATTATCCTCTATAATTTTCTTGAGCATTGTAGTAGTTTGTCATACAAATCACTTTTAGATCCAACTATCTCGACTCAAGTGGATGAGGGGATTCAGGTGGTTGTTTCTTCTGATAAGAATGAGCTATATGAAAGGGATATTCCCAAACACTTTGAGATGATTCTAGGGCATGTAGTAATGAAAAGATATTGTGATTGCTCTAGGGATATTTTGAGACAAATACGTATTTTTATAAAATCTTGTCTGACATCATCTCATAGAAGGTTTAAATTCTCATGATTTTGGGTAATACTTTGACCTTTTGGTTCTATGCAATTCTATATCCTTCTAGAACTTTTTACTTTGTCAGCCTGAATTTGTCCCATATTTGTGTTTTGGCATATTTTTGGACTTTTGTAATTCTTATGTTGATGCAAGAACTTATAAAGTCAATATTTGGTTCATTCTAACTTCATCCTTTTAATAATGACTAGGTCACACTAATTGGAAGATCTAACTTTGTTCCATTCTAGATTTGCATAAGGTCGGGATGACAACACCCTAGTTTCCTTGTTTTACAATTTTTTTATAATTATTTTTTATGTCATATTTGTAGAAGTCTATAATTGATCAATTTTGGATCTACATATTGTCAAATCCCTTTGAAACTTAGTTGAATATTTTCTAGGAAAATGTATTATGCTTAATAACTTTTCATGATTCTAGGCCTACTAAAGTGCTTTAACTATGTTAGAACATAGCCCAATTTAGATGTATTTAAGTATTAGTTTTCCTTGATTGTGCTACTTATACCAATATTTGAATTAACCACCTTAGCAAATTTGAGCAAAATTTTGGCAACAGGGTAGGTTGGCCTAATTTACAAGTACTTACAATGTGGGCATCATTTTGACCTTTAGTATTATGGGTGAGGCATGTTTCAATCCCATATAACCCATTAAAGAAATAAAAATTTATATATAATAACCTTCAAAATTATCCTATTATTCTAAAACTAAGCGTCAAACTAAATGTGGCCATGAAGAAAAATTTCTATTTGCATTTGTCTAAAATAGAATGTTTAATATGTATTTTCTATTGCTCATGCAATAATGAATCAAACTTTAAATTAACTAAGAAGAAAAATTTAGGTTTGAATATGTGCTTGTGTATCCATTAAATACTCCACGTAGATAAATCCTAGTATTCTGTTGAACTATTAGTTTTGTTAATACAAGGAAAATTTGATAACCAGCATGTAAAGACTAGCTAAAAGCTCAAGGAAATTTTTTTGGATCTAAAACTTAACTAAGGTAGATATGCCTAATAAATTTAAAGTATTGAACAAATTTAGATAGATAGCTTTATATCTAAGGCTAGCTAGGATATGCTATGGCACTTGCCAATCCTAGCCAAGGTGCATAGCTAGCTGATTTTAACATAGCCAAAAGCACAATTGGTCAAAGTTTCTAAACAATGTCAACAAGAATTTTTAATAACCATGGTCAAATTCTTGACATCCCAAAAATTAGTAGGGGATTGTAGAAGATAATTATAAAGGATAATGACTCCCAAATAGGCCCATTTTAGGGGATATCATGTGTGTCAGAGGTATGGATCACCTTGACACTTCTCATCCATATAGGGGACAGGAAATATAGGAAAGTGATAAGTAGTCTCCTAGAACCTACAATAGCATTGGGTTCCACTAATCATAAGAAGAGCTCCCTATAAACATGATAGCTAACACAACAACAAGGCATGATGGGAGAATTCAAGCATGCTTATATAGTAAAATGTGTTAAGGACACATGACTATTGAAGATATTGAATGGTGTAAATCAAAATAGTTGGCTAAGATAGAGCAATAAAGAGGCATCCACTCATTTTAAGCATGTTTATCATGTGTAAGTTTTAGACAAGGTCAAACTATGCCTATACTATTAGGCTTATGGTAGGCCATTCTTGCAATCATTAGCTAGGCTAGTATAAATATCTATAAATAGCAGTATTTACCTCAACATGATGATCTACAATTTGAGTGTTCTTTTTTTATGTATTATGTTATTTTACTTTGCAATTTTGATGAGTTAGCTCACTATTTGACCTTTCTTAGAATTGTATTGTTGAATTATTTTGTATATAGATGCTCTATAGGCCATAGATATATTTTTTAAAAGCTTTGTGGGTGGTCTATTTTATTAGGTTTGAGTTGCTATTTGGATTATGACTCCACTTTATTGAAATATTAAGGATGCTTAGTGTCTAATTTTGTAGTTCTACTTTATTTTGTAAATGTTTCATAGGGTTCTAAGAGCTATTAGATTAGTGGAGGGAATGACTTGGGCTCATTTTACATTCAATGATTCTTTACCTAGTAACTTGTTCGTTAGGCCCAATCTGTAGTTAAACTACAGTGTATTTTGCATAGTATACAATAATGTTATTAGCCAAATATCACCTACATCTAATCCATCACTTCTATCCCTAACCTTCCATTTTTCACTCTAGTCTTCCTCTATTTTTTATTTTTTATTTTATCAACAAGAAACTGACCTACTCCATAGATTGAATAAGGTGAAATCCTAAACCATCCAATATTGGACCTACATTCATGGATGTACTTATATCCATTAGGTAGATCATAAATCAAGAGTTTTTAGCATGTGTAATGGGACCAAACCTATCTAGTTTGTTTTCACAAACACATTGTTGATGTGAAAAAAGCAAAATACTACAAATATTCACCTATCCACCATGCTAGACCAAGATTTTTTGGTATACTTAGTAGGGTGAATTGATCAATATTCACCTGATTTACCTAATAGACCCAATATTATTATGAATATATTAACCTTACAAGTAGAGAATAAACATTCACCTAGTGACTTCACTATTAAAAGAACCTAAGTTTGTTGACTTTGTTGAAGGAACGATATCCAAGAATGAGTTATATAATTTCTTTTTAATAAGATCAAAGTCCAAAAATCTCAAAGAACTTGTGCAATTTGAACTACCTAACTAGAGAGCTCATAGAAGACCAGTTAAATCCCACTCTCTAGTTACAGCTCCTTTCATACAAAGTCATGTTCCCCTACAATCATTTCCTATGAAATCTCTTGATAGTCCCCACCTAGAAAATATGGTTGGATAAATCTACCCAAACTAGAATGGGTCCCCTCTTCCTTGTTAGATTTTGTAGCCTTAAAATTAAAGGAAATGCAACCACAAGTATTGAAATAAGCATGCAATATTATAACTATGATAATGACACTTAACATGCATGAAAATATGATAGAAAACTTGATATAATTCTATAGAAATTCTCATATAATAAAGCTCATGAAAATTACAATGCTCCTCTAATGGAGTTTACAACCTCTCCATATAAAAAAATGGAGCTACATTGTGACTACTACTGCAATAACCTATGCACTCCAAGGTTCTCTCTCAAACACTCACAATGAGGCCTTTATATAGGAATATAGATTCATTGCATCTTACTCAACCCTAAGACTCGTGTACATGTGGACTACATGCACATTTACATCATTACACATTCTAACACTTGTGCATTTATTAAATTACTCTAGTACAATATTTATCTCCTAATATAATCCTAATATAAATATGTACCCATGATGATACATTAGTAAAGAACCAAATGATGTAATATATTCCAAAACCCCCCTGTATTACATTATTTGGTTATTGAAGACTTTAGTCTTCAATGAAATATTTATCTCTTGAGTGTTCTTCATCCTGGTTTGATATTTAATTCACCTTGCATTGTATTCCTCCACTATATTGTTCCTCTTCTCCTTCTTGTATTTAGGTCCAACTTTTGTACTTTCATAGGTGGTTGTACTATCACTTGATTCTTGCACCAATATTTTTCCTTTACCTTTATCTTTCTCATTGTTATTCTTGTTGTGTACAAAGATTTTTGAACAACCACTCAAGGCATCATGATAATATTTTGAGTTAGTAGAACCTGAAGTATTAATGCTACATGATGCTTGAAATATTTTCTCTAGGAATGATTCATCTATCTTTGTTTTTACTTTGAGCAGATCAATCAATTATTTTTTCTTTACAACCACTTCTTTGAGATCTTGAAGTGAAAGTAAGGACATATATAGAATGTTCCCAAACTCCAAAGGAAATAAAATGTCTTTCTTTCCATTATAAATTTCTTCAATAAGCCTAGCATGAAGATAACATTACATGCTAGTAAAATTCTCTTCTATCGCCTCACTATAGATCAATATTGAACCAATATCTAGGTTCTCAGTTTTATCCAGTAGATTCTGGATCCCTGATTTTATAACATTAACCTTTTCCCTTCTAATGGTGTTTTTCATATCATTGTTCACTTCATTATTTGAGGTTGACATATTTATCTTCCTTGAATTCTTTTTCAACTTGTAGAGTCAAATTTGGAAGGACTTTTCAAACTTTAAATTCTATAAAATACTCTTTTAACTTCAAGCAAATAATTGATTGATCAATGAGTATATTTAGCTTTATAATTTTGCTTTGTGTTGAAATCCTTTTGTCTCCCTAGTAATGAGATAAAATTCTCTAGAATAATGTTCAACATCTAGCTTTTCTATAACTATTTATCTCTTCTTGTAGAAAGCTTTTAGAAATGTAATTTCAAAGGATAAAAATCCAATGTCTTTAGTTGGATTGTCTATGTCTCTTTTCTTTAAATATGAGACTAGTAAATTCACTTTTCCAACTAGAATTGATGCAAGCAATATCTTAATCTCTTCACTCTCTTTGATTAATGCTTATGGAAAAATTTTAAACTTTTAATATGTAATTTTGATGCAGAATTCCTTTTCTTTCAAAAAATTAGAAGTTTTAGTAAGGCCAAATATTTGCAAATCAAAATTCACTTTTAGATCCTTGGTTTCAAGAGTTTGCAAATGTATAAAGCAATAATAATAATTTTTTTAATTCTTCTAATTTCATTCTTTCTTTTTCAGCAATAATATGATTTCTAGGGTAACTTTAATTGCTTTATAACACATCCTAGATATCCCTAGATAATGATTAATTTGATTAATATAAATTGCAATATGTATGACCTTATAACTCCTTAATGATTTACAAGAATAAAAGACTAATAATACCTTGATAATACCAATTGTTCACTATGTTATGCGCTCACCCGATTCTACAATCAACTCATGCTTCAATTCAATGGTCGACCAATGCTCTTTTCTATGATGGCTTTGTGTTCTAACCTATGTTTCTCCTTGTGATAGTCTTTAATGCTACTGCTATCTACTGTCATCATTTATCTCAATGACAGGTTATTATGTGTGTTTTGCTATGTCTCATTTGGCTTCTTTAATGCTCCTTGACTTTGCTACGCTCTTCACTTTTCTTCTCCATGTTGCATGCCTTTTTAATATGGTTTATCAATCATGTGGTATGTGACAAGTATCATAATATTTCCAAGGCTACGAGTGTTATTTCCTACTAGGTGTTACTTAGTTGAAAAATAATTGAACTAAATGGTGCCAACCTTGCTTTGAGTGTGAATCTGAAGTATTACCAAATTATGACAAGTGGCATTGATCCTTGTGCAATGATATTCTTCCTTTGAGACATTACTATACTGCATTGGTTCCTTTGAGTGTTACTTTGCATGAATGCATCTTCTTACTGGTCATGTGCATTATGATATGATTGTGTTCCTTGTGCCAAGTGGAACTCTTTTCTAGCATGATCTTCACAGATGTTCAATCTACTATTGTATACAATTTCCAGAATAGAACTTAGGGATTCAATGCACGCTCTTATCTAACTGTATCACCCAATTTTTTTGCACCCTTACCTTCATGATAAAGGATCCATGCCCCGAAAGGGGGATGCGAGAAGGATGGGACAATACCTCAAACGGATAGGCCCTTTGAAGGTTGTGCCTCTCGAGGGAGGGTTATAAGGGTGAATTTTTGATGGATGATGGGGTTCACCAGGAAACTTTGAGTGGCAGTTTCCACACCTAGGTTGAGAATGGGTTTGATGTGTTCATTTTATGATCAATCATTCATATTCCTAGGTTGGCCAAAATGAATCTAAGCTATTCTATATGAAATTTTTTGTTTATATGAAGACAACAAACATAAATCAATCCTATATACATAAAATATCTAAAATGGAGAAGAGTGCACCTAATTTCTGATGTTTGATGAAGATTATGAAGCTTGTAGGAGTCCAGATCATCTCGGATATGACAGGATCATCTGTAATTGTACAGAATCATCCAGATCATAGGAGATTGTCTGAGATCAGCCAATATCAACAGCGACCTGACGAATTCATCAGACAAATTCGTCAAAAACCTGCAATCATGAAAATAGAAACCAAAAACCAAAAACCAAAAATACAATTGCAAGAACGATACAAAATGATAGAAATAATAATATAAATGCTTAAATGATAAATCCAGATATCAAATCAAATGGGATGCAATGTTTTAATAATTTATTTTGAATTTTATCATGCAAATATGCTAAATGAGGTGAACTACAAGATGCAAAATAGAAGTGAATTAATCTAATGCACAATTAAATAAGAAAAAGAGATAGAGAATGCAAACTCAGGGCTCTGATTGCCCCCAATCTAAACTACAGTCAAAATCATCTACAATCGTATGAGATCATCGTCGATATCTACAGGATCATCTGAAATTGTGGTTGAATCACCAGTGACGATCCGAGATTCCTCCAGCTGAAACACAGTGAGATCCTACAATAAAAATTGAAAACACAAGTGCAAATGATGGGGGATAGGATGTTCTAGAACAGCAAAAACTAAAGTTATAGGGAAATGATCAGCCAGGGGGATAAACTGGGAAAAACCCAAGTTTATATAGAATTAGGGGGAGGTTCAGAGGTTGGGTATCATCCCAGTCTAGGATATCTCCAACGTAGGAATATCCAACCATGTAGACACGCTTCTTCCCGAGTTGGAGAGGTTTTTGAAACAAAAGCTAATTATGAAAATTTGGTTTTGGGATGAAATCGTCTAGACGTTCTGTTCTAGACGAATTCGTCCGATTTGGGATGATATTGTCAGATCGATGATGATATCATCCAACGGTCAAAACAACTTCTAAAAATGACACAAAAAATGAGGTGAGCGGTTAATGGGTGGTTTTGGGGTTAAAATTCAAATTTTTTATCTTTTACTAATGGTTTAACTGTGCCAATTTTAGGGTGCTACATTTTTCCCCCTCTTTAGCATATTTTATGAAGAAAATGTGTTAAATACGAGTTCTTCACGCTTTATGAGAAAGCAAAAATTTATTTCATTTTTAAGATGACGATTCTAGATCGAATCGTACAACTGTTTGCCATGGTGCCCCCTCCGAGTTTTTACCCAAATCGAACATTTTAGGTAAAAGCACGGAAAAGCAAAAATTAAAAAAATGTTGTTTTTAAATAAAATTATGAAAAATAGGGTAAAACCCTAATTCATTTTTACTATTCACTTTTGTTGTTTTAGAGCTCTATAGGTGAAATGGTAGAAACAGTACACAGATCGATAGAGGTCCGGCGCGGGTTGCGGGTAAGGATCTAAACCTAGTGTACTATGTTTTTAGCTTGATTTGTTTAATTTTTTACTTGAATTTTAATTGTTTTTGGGCATCACGATCACTTTTAGGTCATCGACGATGTCAGGACGAAATCGTCCCAATTTCGTTGAAATCATCCCTATATCACCGATTTCGTCTGAGGACAAAATTGAAGAAATAGGGGTGATCCCGTCTAATAAGGGGTGATCCCCAAATTGAAGAATCGAAGATGATTTCTTCCTATTAAGGATGATTTAACTAAATTTGGTACAATATCGTCCAATAATGCGCAATATCATTTTTTTATGAGATGAAATTGATTTTAATGATTATGTACTAATGATTTTTGTTGTTTTATTATTTATTTTGTAGAGTGGATTGCTAAAGAGTCGAGAGTGGAAATACGAGGATCTCAGGGATGACTTAGCCATGCTCGATCAGGCTGAGCGAGATAGACTAGTAGAGGTCGAACTGTAGCATGTGATAGAGATGCCACAAATTCCTACAAACATGGGGCTACTGATAGCCCTAGCAAAGAGATGGTATCTGGAGTTGTCCTACTTTCATCTACTGATAGGGGAGATGACTCCCGCTCTAGAGGATGTATGAAGGATCTTGAGTATCCCCATACATGGGTAGTTCATGACTCCTTCGGCCAATCAGGGCCATGACATGATGAGATTGTGTAGTGACCCAAGCTTCACCCTGAAGAATGATGGAGTGAAAATCAAGGCTTTGAGGCAGATGCCTAGGGCATCTCGATTGACCCAGGTCTTAGTAGGGGTGGTGGGTGGCCTTCTTCTATGCCACCAAATCAGATGCAGGTTACCGTGGCTTCTCTCAGATATGGTCTACAACATGAGAGACCACGGATATAGGTTTTCTTAGGGTAGCTTTGTATTATGTCGCTTGTATAGGATCCTTTACAGGGTCATATACAAGGGAGGTCGATGTCTGGTGTTGACATCACTACTACAGGTTTGGTACTAGGAGCACATTGCGATGCAGAGTCCGATAGGGCTTCCACTGATAGGAGTTGACTGAGAAAGACCCTAGGTTTTCTATTGGTGGCTCCAGAGAGGGTCACAATGGTGGATAGATCTGCCGATGTCCTGAAGGTTGCTAGATGACCTCACCCTAGATCAGATCACCTAGAGACCATGGAGAGATCGTCTAGGGTTGGTAGAGGACGGATAGGAGTTGGCTCACATCAGGTGAGTCATCTGGTTGAGTACAGAGCGAGGAGAGGTAGAGCTCCACCTCTATGACCAAGTTTTGAGGTAGTTCGGTCTACAGTAGGGGATCCCTTCTCTTAGGGATTATGAGTACTCCTGGACTGTATGGGATAATACCATATTGAGCGGGGCTCTAGACATGCAACAGTTTTGGAGACAGGATGTTGATTAGGCCCCCATTCAGCCAGTGGATGGGGATGACATGGGGATAGCAGATGGGTATGATTCTTGGTATGTAGGTATCTAACCTCCTTGGATGATGAGGGCATAGGGTTAGATGCATGCTATAGTGCAACAGATGGATAGGCAGTGCAAGGTTGCCATCAATGTAGTGAGGAGTCATAAGGGGAGGGATCAATGATGACCTCCTTAGGAGAGACGTCGAAGAGTACCATATGCTTCGAAGAGACAACAGCAGTCAGAGAGGAGGGAGAGACTCCCTTATTAGCAAAGGGATAGGCCACCATCGCTCGATAAGGGCAAGGGTGTCAATGTGGGGGAGAGCAGTGAGATGGTAGCTCTCTGGGTGGAGAATGCCCACCTACAAGCTCAAGTGTAGACTCTTCAGGATGAGGCTACACAGCTTAGGGATCATAGTGGAGGGGCGAGAATTCTGGAGCTGGCACGGGCTGTTACATAGATCACATTCTACCAGGGGTTGTACTATCATGTGGTTTCAGAGAAGTAGAGGATACCGCTGCCAGCCAGCATTATGGAGCCGATCAGGATGAGGTCATTGAGGACATCATCACGATCGACATTGAGGACCCACGATACAACACGGACTCTGATGGGACCACCTCCTCCACCTTAGGGTGGGAGAGGAGATGAGGCTAAGAGCTCGAGGGCTTCTCGAGACTAGTTGCTCATTGTACATAGACCATATATTTTTGATAGGATTGAGTATGCCAAGGTATATATTGTGGCATACCAATATGTTTTGATATGATGTATGGACTTCTTGATATATATATATATATATATATATATATATATATATATATATATATATATATATATATATATAGTGTGTGTGTTCTTTTTGTGATATGACTTGTGCATATGTTTTATGATGCTTTAATATTTGTTGTTTGACTATTCATGTAATTATGTCGTTGAAAATATTATCATTTTATGTCATTCTATAAAATTAAATTAAATAATATTATGTAAACAAATTGGTTGTGGTATGATTTGATGAAAAATAAAGTGACTTCTAACAATAATTTCAAAGGACATTATCGTTGTTACATGACCGTTTCATAGAGTCATCGCTCGCTAGGTCATCAAGCTAATCCTGGTATGAGAGAAATATTGTTAAAAGTAAAAGGGTGCTTAAGAGACTTTCTTAAGACTTTGTGTTGTGATTATGAAAAATGATGATGGTGATGATTTGTTTTCAGATTTCCATGAAAATATTATGCATGAAATATTAAAAATATGATTTTTGCTAGGCATAAAATTCCTAACTGTGATAGAAATTTGAACAATTGCCTAGGAATTATACCATCATCTCAAAACTGAATGTTGACATAATGAAATGAAATAGAAAAGTTTTCATTCTTTTTAAAGCACAATTGTGTAACATAATGATTTAAGTCATATTCTTTTATGGATTAAATAAATTGGAGATAAAATTAGAACGATGGCTTGCGCTAGGCATAGAATTTTAGGTATAGACTTATACCATCATCGCGAAATCCAAAGAAAAAATTGATGTAATAGTTTTATTGCATAGTTGATTTTTTATTTTGAGATAAAAAATATAAAAATGAGGACTTGCACTAGGCATAAATGCCAATTTAGGTTTAGGAACTATACCATTGTTGCGAAAGTCGAAAATATATAAATGTGACTTTATTGCTATATTTTTTAACATGCTTTGAAAGAAATTTTGGATAGTTGAAAAAATGTATTTAATTATTTTTACGTTAAGCCAATATTCTCAAGTAAGAAAATCAAATTATTCTAGAAGATTTGCATAAATATTTTTAATTATCTCAAAGACAAAATTTAGATTTATAAGGAACCCCATGTACATATGTGAGTTCATTTTCGATCTTGATCTATCGTAATGATACAAAATATCTCAAACACATATGTGTGTGCAATTGTATTGTTCATTTACCAATTTCAAGCAAGATAATTTGATACAAGTAATTTGAATTAACCAAATGAGTGTTCGTTGACCATGATTTATATGCATGTGACTGTACCAGACTACTATGTAAGTCGGGTCATCAAGAGCTAGCTTATCCATGAGAAGACATAGGTCTGTACAAAATAAGGTCGCTAATGTGACAGACATATCACCATGCTAGGAGTTACCCAAGGCCAAGAAGGTTGGGCACAAACCACCTGTTATGGGGCTTACCGGATAGTTTTCAAATAATTGAGAATTCCAAGGATTCAAGCTCATTCATCCTTCTTTTATTTCAAAGGGTAGGGGAAGTTATTTATTGCTTTTTTCTTTTTCTCTTTTTTTTTTGTATTTTTTCTTGACACTGAGATAATGCTTAAATATTTCTGAGGTGGTACAAAATGATACTAAAATAATGCTTCTTTTTCTCATGATTTTTCTTGAATTTCCTTTTTTTTTTGTCTTCTTTCTATACTAGGGATACTTGCTCGGATTGGCTGTAGAGCAAGGGATTTTTATTTTGGGCAGGGGTGAGCTTGTCCTTTTTTCAATTCTCAAATATTCTAGACCATGTGCATGATAGGATAACAAGGGACACTTTTTGCTCAAGAGACCACTTCTACTGTGTAGCATTGCTTTAAATTTGCAATGAAATCATTTTAATGTGAAAAGGTGTACTTGGTTCAAGTAAATAACAATATCAGTTCTCTATGCTCAAAACTTTATTTAATTCAACTATGGAATTCGATATAAGAGAGATTAATAATCATACCAAATAAGATCAAGATATTTATTCATGTGAGTGTGAAAGTGAGGGATTCCAAATAAATGTTAATTTATCCAAAATAACTAAAAATATAACTGCAATACTTCAAGAATTGATAGGTGCAAAAATAGAAGATGTTTTTGAGGATTTTGATGATTTTGATTTTTTTTATATTTTGATTTTAATTTATGAATTAAGATAATACATAATATTACTATTTTTGAAATTTTTATATGAATTACTAAAAGAAGACAATATGTATAATATATACAATGATGAAATTACCATATTTATGCATAATAGCACTTAAGATGCATAATGTTCATAGGTTCTTTAAGATATTTACCATCTAAGGTAGCTAATTTGTATGCTCCCGATCCAAATTTAGCAGTGATAATATATGGCCCAAGCTAGTTAGGCTCAAATTTACCTTTAAGTTATTTAGTTGCATTAATATTTTTTTGATTTTCTTTTAAGACGAGGTTGTCGATCTCAAAGGATCTATTATGAACTTTCTTGAGATATGCTCGTTTGAGATTGTTCTGGTAGGCACGAAGATGCTCCAAAGCATTAATGTGCTTCTCATCTAGGAGTTCCAACTGACTAAATCTACAAGCACAATATTCATCTCCTACTTCAGTATCTTGAAGTACCAGAGCCAAAGAAGGAACTTCTAATTCAAAGGGAAAAGCAACTTCAGTGCCATAAACCAAAAAAAAAGGTGAAGTGGCCGTGGGAGTACAAATGCTAGTTCGATAAGCCCACAAAGTAGGATATAATTGAATGTGCCAATCACAGCCAAATTTATTGACCAGTCTCTTGAGGATTTTAATTAATGTTTTGTTAGATTCTTCTGCTTGGCCATTACCCTGACGATAATAGGGAGTGGACCAACGATGTTGAATTTTATGTTTTTGACATAGTTTCTTTACATCTTTATTTTTGAAACAAGTTCCATTATTTGAGATGAGATTTGCAGGAATTCCAAACCTACAAATAATTTGATTAAAAATAAATTTTGAAACATGAGTTCCAGTGCAAGAAGCTAAGGGCATAGCTTCAACCCACTTCGCAAAATACTTGATGGCATTTATGATGAATTTGTGTCCATCAGATGACACAGGATTAATTTTTTTGATGATGTCTAAGACCCATTTTTAAATGGGCCAAGGAGATGAAATAGCCTATAGTTCTTGTGTAGGCACATGGAAAAGGTCAGTGTGTTTTTGGCACTTGTCGCAATGGCACACGTAATCATGTGCATCATTCTCCATGGTAGGCCAAAAATATCCTATCCTAAGGAGCTTCTTAGAAATGGTGCTACCACTAAAGTGTCCACCACAAGATCCATCGTGGGCTTTACTCAAAGCTGATCTAGACTCTTCTAGATTCAAACATCTCAGTAGGATACCTTCAAAGGATCTCCTATATAAGGTATTTCCAATTATGACGAAGCAACTTGCTCGTCTACGTAATAATCGACGTTGGTTTCTATTAAAACCTTCAAGGAAGGTCCCATTTTGAATAAAATTGAGGATATTAGTGTACCAAAGTTTAGGAGTAGTTTCGTTGATTAGAAACATGTCCAAAGGTTCCAAGCATGATTTAATTGAAGTGGGTTCTTGGAGTCGATGAATAATGATGGTAGCATATTCGTCATATAACTCCAATGGTAAAAGATATGCAGCTGCGGCCATGGTGTCAGCCACACGATTGCTAGTTCTAGGAATAGCTTCCAAGGTAATTTGATCAAATAAATATATTAATTGTAAATACATATGCTTTATATGGGCACAATTTATCATCTCTAGTCTGATAAACATAATTAATTTGATTTATAACAAGTTGAGAATCACCAAAAACTAATATATTTTTAATTTTCAGTGCTAGTGTTGCTCGTAATCCAAGGATGAGAGCCTCATATTCAGCAATGTTAATAGTACAGGAAAACACTAATTTAAAGGATAGAGGTATGAGATGTTTCTATGGAGATATCAAAATAATACCTGCACCAGCCCCACTCATGCATCGGGCTCCATCAAAGTATAAGGACCATTGCTCTGAATGATCTGCCTCTAGTTTAAGGCATTCGTCAGGAAACTCAATGATGAGGGTATGGATGGATTCTAAGGGTGCAACAACTAATTGATCTACTATGATTTGACCCTTAACAAACTTATGTCCTATAAACATGAGTTCAAACTCGCTTAGCACAATAACCCACTTTACTATGTGATTAGATAAATAAGGTCGACTCATGAGATACCGCAAGGGATCGAATTTAGCAATAACGTATTTTTTCTAACTGAGCATATAATGGCATAGTTTCTATGTAGAAAATACGATTGCTAGACATAACTTCTCTAATTTTGTGTAGCGGGTTTCATAACTAATTAATGTTCTAATAATGTAATAATTAGCACGCTCTCTTTTCTCATCATCAAGTTGAGCTAACATAGCTCCTAAAGAAAAATCTGAAGCATAAATATACAAGATAAATGGGCGATTAGGTTTAGGTGGTGAAAGTACAGGTGGGTTAAGAAGATATTGTTTGAGGAGTTCAAATGCTTCTTGACATTCATCGTCCCAATGGAAAGAGACATCCTTCTTAAGAAGCTTAAGAAAGGGTCTAGTTTTATCCACCAGCTTATCGATGAAGCGACGGATAGCTTGAAGCTTACCTTGTAGACTTTGTAATTCAGATATATTTGTAGGTGTGGGCATATCAGTGATAGCCATAATATTGAGAGGGTCAATTTCGATGCCACGTAAAGAAACTATAACCCCCAATAATTTACCTAACTCCGAATATACATTTGGCTGGATTCAATCGGATAAGATATTCCCTTAACCGATCAAATAATTTTCTCAAGTCATCTAAATGGTCATCTTCTTTAGTAGAACGAGCTATAATGTCGTCTACATAATTGTGTAGTATATCATGCATCATATCATGAAAGATATAAGTCATGGCTCGTTTATAGGTTGCACCTACATTCTTCAACCTGAATGGCATCACTTTCCAATAGAAATTCCCCCAAGGGGTAATAAAGGTTGTTTTAGCCTAATCTTCAGAAGCTATCCTGATCTGATTATAACCATAAAATCCATCCATTAGGGATATCATTCCACTCCCGGTTGTAAAATCAATGATCTGATCCATATTGGGAAGGGGAAAATCATCTTTAGGGCATGCAACGTTAATATCTCTAAAGTCTGTACAAACCCTAACCTTAGTAGTTTCTTTCTTAGTTACTGGAACTACATTCGAGATCCATTCAGCATAATCAATGGCTTGTATAAAAATAACATTCAGGAGTTTTTTAAACTCCCCTTTGACTAGTAAGGCCACTTTAGGATACATTTTTCTAAGTTTCTGTTTAACAGGTTTAGCATCCGAGTGCACTACTAGGTGATGCATAACTACAGAAGGGTCTAATCCTGGCATATCTTCATATGTCCAAGAAAAGACATCCTCATATTCTTTAAGAAATGCAATGTATTTAACCTATTTTTCTTGACTCAATTATGATCCAATGTTGATTATGTGGGGGTTATCCTCGGTTCCAATGTTAATTTTTATGACATTTTCTACTTCCATGTGTAAATCTCTCTCAAAATTAGGTGGGGCGGGTGAAACGCCCAATTCTTGTAATTCTTCCAAGGTTAGCTTGGATAATTCATCTTGAGGAGTCATGGCCTCAAGTTGGGCTATACTAGGTATAGAGCCATAAAAATAAAATCCATTATGTAATAATTCCTCAACGGAGACATCATGAAAGATATCTCCCTCCAACTCATCGTCGAATTTAGCGATCATCTTAGGATAAGCTATAGATAGCATATTACATGTGAATGTCTTATTTATTAAATGCAAGGCATCGCGTGCATCTAAATAATCTTGGTAACATATAAGTTGGTCATCATCCTCAAATGGGAATGGCTGACCCTTACTAGGAAATAGGCCCACACCACATCGGGCGGGCAATGCTTCTACCTCAAAAGGTTCTTTCATACCATTCTAGAAAAGTCCCAAACCTTTCCCTTTATATCCCAATTTAAGCATTATAGGTTTGGCTTTAATATATTCATTAGTAAAATAACATCGAGCATATCCATCGTAATGATTTTTGATGTTTCTAGGTATTCTACCCCAGTCATATCCCTTATAAATAAAGAAATAGCTTTCGACTTGGTAAATACTTCCCATAGGCTGTGGGAGGCCCAAGGTATGTGGAGATGGTGGTAAATTATTTAAAATAAGATAATCTTGCATAGAAACATTCGTTTCTTCTGATATAAGAATTTTAGATAGATCGGGTAAGAGTTCATCAGTAAGAGCATAAGAGGTAGAAGTAACATTCCCTACATCTTTTGATGCATAAAATATGACTTTGGTGGATGTAGATGGTGTAGAGGTGTCGATAGATGGGTCTATTATAGGTATGGAAGTTATAGGAGTAGAAAAAGAGACATTGGTTGTGGGATTAGGATCTCTCTTAGGTCCTAATGTGGTTTGTTCAGAAGATGGTTGAGCTATATGTGAAGGTGCAACTGATGGAGAAGAAGTAGATGAATTTGTGGGTGTATGTTTCACACGTTTATATGGATAATTAGAATTAGGATGTGTGGATGACATAGCAGGGCAAAATTGAACTCCAATATGTTCTGCCAAAGCACACATATCAAAGGGTCTTGGATCACCATGAATGGTATCCAACTGATTCTTAAATTCAAACTTAACACATTGATGTAATTTTGAGGGAACATCTCGCATCGCGTTGATCCAAGGACGACCCAAGAGTACATTATACGATGCAGGGCAATGTACAATAAACATAGTCATATCCAAGGTTCTTGGACCAACCTGTAATGGAATGTTAATAACTCCACACGTTTCTTGTGTTTCATCATTAAAAGTTTTTATTATCATATCAGTTATTTTCATTTCCTCACTTCTAAACCCAAATCTTTGGTAGAAGTCAAAAATGTAGATATTTAAAGATGAACCATTATCAATCAAAACTCATTTGACTGCAACATCTCCAATTAAAGTAGTAATATACAAGGAGTTATCTTTATGTAAACTATGTTGAGGTATATCTCTATCCCAGAAATCAATACAATCAACTTCATGAGTTATTATAGTATTGGCCATGGCTTCAGGTTGAATTTCTTATGGTACCATCATTTGGATTAATGTGAGCATTAATTAATCTCTAAGTGTCGAAGAAGATCTTAAAATGTCCAAGAGGGAAATTCTAGCTGTAATATTTGATAATTGTTCATTAATATTATAAGGAGGTTTAGGTTGAACATTGGGTGAATGATTCCTTTTCTTAGGAACCTTCAAAAAAAATGGAGTTGATCCACCATTCTGAATTTCATCTTCCTAATAATTTTGAGCTTGTTGTCTAGTAACAGCTCCGATGGTACCCATAATATTATTCTGTGGATGATGAATGGGTCTTGGTCTAGCATTTATAGCTAGCTCATTAGAAAGTAATCATTGATACGATGGTCTAGTAGTGACTCTTATTGGAAATGGTTCTTCTGGAACGATATAACTTGTGATAGGGTGAATAGTATCTGATTCATCTTCAAAACTATTCAATTTATTTGATGTGATTTCCATATCACTCTCAGTCTCATATTTTGTATCAATAAGATCAGGTATCTAAATATTATATAGAGGTTTGGTTGTAACCATGGATAAAGTTGTGTCAAATATTTCTAGATCATGAGCAGGTAAATGCCCACTAATAGTTCCTACATATCGGGCAGGAGGAGGGACATTATGATGTTCAATTTGATTAGCCACCTCCTTACCATGTTTTGGTAAGGGATGTTGAAATATGTCTAATGACTGATTGGCGTTCTGATTCTAGTTTTGTGGGGTGTTATTTTGAATATTATTAGGAGGATTTTGCTTAGGTTGAAAGGCTTGCACCTCCATCTCATTTTTATCAATCAAGTCCTGTATTTTATGTTTTAATATTTTACAAGAGTTGGTAGTGTGTCTAGGTCCTCTATGGAAGTCACAATGTAAATCTTCTCTATATCTAGGTATAGTTGGATCAGGTTCCTAGATATTTGGTAATTGAATCAAACCTCGTTCTAATAATTGAGATAGAATAGTTGATAAAGGTTGATTTAACCTAGTAAATTCTCGAGGAGGTCTATCAGGAGGTTTCAGTACAAACTTCTCCACTGTCTTTACAACATTAACATTAGCAATATTTTTTCTATCGGTGACTCCATCACCCACAACTTGTTTATTCTTATATTGATTTTTGGATGTTTTCTCATCGTCTTTCTTTTTAAGTTGGCCTCTCCTAATGAGAGCATCTTCCACTCTTCGGGCTAAGTCTATAGCCTGATCGAAGGTGGTCAAGGTAGCAGTTGATAATTCGTAAGATAGTTTCTCTTGAAAATTATTAATAAAGATGTCCAACATCTCCCTATAATGTAACACAAAGTGCAATTTTCCTATCAACTGTCTCCACCTAGCTAGGAAATTAGCAAAGCATTCATCTTTGTCTTGTTTTAAGTTATACAAATATTTAATGGTCACATGTCTTTTGATGTAGGCACTAAATTGATGAACAAAAGACTCAGTAGTTTCTTCAAAATTCCTCAAATAATTAGTGGGTAATTGATAATACCACTCTAATGCCATTCCTCCCAAGCTTTTCGAGAATATTTTTAGTAATAACAAGTCATCATGTGATATGTCATGACATGCTATCCTAACATATGAAGATGCTCTATGGGATCTTCGGTTCCTTTATATATGGGAAGAATAGGCATAGGAAAATTTTTAGGATATAGTTGTGCTACGACTATAGGATCTAAAGGCTGACTACGCATCTCTTGATAGTTGTACGAGGGACGGTAGGGATCTATCTGGTCCATGTGGGAAACTAGTTGTTTCACCATGGTTTCAAGATTCCTAGTTTGGCCACCATATTGGTTCGGTGGGACATAGGTATGGGATCTATGAATGTATGATGGTGTGACATAAGGATTAGATGCTATATTGCTATTATGCAAAGTGTTGGTAGGAAGAGTATTATGAAGGGGATTTGTAATAGTATTATGTTGTACCCTAGATTGTTGGTAATTGGTTTTTGGTTTTGTTTTGGGTTTTTGTTGATCTGAGGTATGTTGATCAAGATCTTGGTGAAATAGAGCAATAAATGATGGTTTCTTTTGTGCAAGAATGACCCTAGGCTTATTAACAGGCACTTTAGATCGTTGGGTAACCTGTTGTTGTTGCATGTTCTAGATCACAGTTGTCATATCCAAATTGGATGGTCCAGCTTGATCACTCTCTTGGTCAATAAAGGACAAGGGATTAGTGTGTGTTTTAAATACTTCTTCTAGAGTTGCTTGAGTGTCACTAATTCGATCCTTGTCCATATGGGCTGCTCTATTAAAAACACCAATATTAGTATTAATGAACTTCCAGAATTGTTCCATATTCTCAAAAGTGATAGCTCCTCCCGAAGACATTTTAGGGGATGAGGATCCTTCCTCTCTAATAGTTTCTTCTTGTTCATTTCCTATAGCAAGCTCTTCTTCTTGCTGGTCTAGGATTTCTTCTTCCTAAACTTGGTCCTCAGGAGGGACATTTTGGTCAGTTAATGGTCTTCCTAACCAATCTTCATCTTCTTCGGTTTGGTTTCCATTCCTAAGTCTAGTCATTGTGCTACACTTAAGTTTTAGCAAATATATATACATACATATATATATATATATATATATATATATGCAATAGGGTTGAGAGGTATATATTTTAACTATATACCTACTATAACATTTTAAAAGGAAATATTTATTTTTTTATTTTTATTTTGTTTTCTATGATTATATTATTATTTTGCGAGAATAAAAATAAAAAACAACATGCTAGTTGCAAGAAATAATAATAGTAAAAAGAATGACTTAGTTTTCTATGAATAGTTTATGGATATCATTGATAGGGTCAAGTTCATCAGGAGTCATGAAATGCTCCTCTTCAAATTGGAAGTGGTTTTTCAAGAATTTGACAAAGTGTGCTATCGTAATATGATCTATTTCAGACCCTGACATGTAAAAATAAAGTTCATGGCAATACTCTCGATACAACACAGCTCTAGGAACTCTATTCCATATTTTTCTATCTATAAGAATGACTTCTTGATCCTCTATACAAGATAGAAATTTATTTACTATGACTGCATTCTCAAGGTATTCCTCAAAGGTGTATAATTTAGAATACACAAGTGCTCTTTTATCTGCTAACCACCTATGGCAAGCTCTCTGAAGTTCATGATGCAAATTCACTTGATCAGGATCCAGGATTCTATCTAGGGCAAACCTCTTAATTTACCTAAGTTCTACAGATCCAGATTCAATAATACCCAATCTCCTATCAAGTTTTTCCCACAAATATTGGGCTCTATTTGTTTAAGGTACTCTAAGCACAGAAGTAATCTCTATGGCCATTAATTGATTTTCAACATTTATGGTGACAGCTCGTCTTCTATTATAATCTACCATCTAAGTATGATATGCAAATTTAATGGTTGTCTAATGATTCTAGATGTTCTTAATAATGTGTTTTTTTTTTTTGATTGTTTTCAAAAGGTGTTTTAGTTTCACGTCGGGTTCACCAAAATGTATCACCCAAATTTTTTGCACCCTTACCTTTAGGCTAAATGATCCATGCTCGGAAGGGGGATGTGAGAAGGATGGGACAATACCTCGAACGTAGAGGAACTTTGAAGGTTGTGCCTCTTGAGGGAGGGGTATAAGGGTGAATTTTTGTGGATGGTGGGGTTCACTAGGAAACTTTGAGTGGCAATTTCCATGCCTAGGTTGATAATGGGTTTGATGTGTTCATTTTATGTCCAATCATTCAGATTCCTATGTTGACCAAAATGAATCTAAGCTATTTTATATGAAATTTTTGATTTATATGAAGACAACAAACATAAATGAATCCTAAATACAAAAAATATCTAAAATGGAGAAAAGTGCACCTGATTTCTAATGTTTGATGAAGATTCTAAATCTTGTAGGAGTCCAGATCATCCCGGATATGATAGGATCATCTGTAATTGTACAGAATTATCCAGATCACAGGAGATCATCTGAGATCATCCAAGATCATCAACGACCTGACGAATTCATCAGATAAATTTATCAAAAACCTACAATCATGAAAATAGACACCAAAAACCAAAAATACAATTGCAAGAATGATACAAAATGATAGAAATAAGAATATAAATACTTAAATGATAAATCCATATATCAAATCAAATGGGATGCAATGTTTTAATAATTTATTTTGAATTTTATCATGCAAATATGCTAAATGAGGTGAACTCCAAGATGTAGAACATAAGTGAATTAATCTAATGCATAATTAAATAATAAAAAGGGATAGAGAATGCAAACTTAGGGCTCTGATTGCCCCCAATCTAAACTGCACCCAAAATTATCTGCAATCGTACGAGATCATCATCGATCTCGATAGGATCATCCAAAATTGTGGTTGAATCACCTATGATGATTTGAGCTTCCTCCAGTACAAACACAGTGAGATCCTACAATAAAACTTGAAAACACAAGTACAAATGATGGGGGATAGGATGTTTTAACACAGCAAAAACTAAAATTGCAATGAAATGATCAACCAAGGGGATAAACTGGGAAAATCCCAAGTTTATATAGGATTAGGGGGAGGTTAGGAGGTTGGGGATCATCCCAATATGGGAGATATCCAACATAGGAATCTCCAACCATGTAGACATGCTTCTGCCCGAGTTGGAGAGGTTTTTGAAACAGAAGCTAATTATGAAAATTTAGTTTTGGGATGAAATCATCTGGATATTCTGTTCCAGATGAATTCGTTCAATTTGGGACGATATCATCATATCGGTGATGATATCGTCATATCGGCGAAGATATCATCCAACGGTAAAAATAACTTCTAAAAATGGCATGGAAAACGAGGTGAGCGGTTAACGGGCAGTTTTGGGGTTAAAATTCAAATTTTTTATCTTTTATTGATGGTTTAACTACGCCAATTTTAGGGTGCTACACCAACTATACCTTTTAATTTATCCTTCTATAACAATGAATTATGACATACCTTTCTTATCCAACTTAGATTATTCCATGATGGTACGATTCATTATTTAGATCTTCTATGACAGTGAATGCTTTGTCTACGATAATGAATTCTGAAATGATTTCTTCAATGTAGATGGCAAGCTATGCAATGGCTTTCTAAACTCTTTGGTAATGAAGACTCATTTTATTTTATAATTTTCTCTAAATTTGAAATAATATATACATCTTGTTATCCCTTATAGTTCTTTGTCATGTTAACGTTCTCTTATCACAATGTTATCCTTGCGTTGCTAGTTGCACCTAGCTATGGTGATATTCGAATATTGATACTACAAATGCTAAACTTATTTCAACGTCTTATCTTCCAAGAACTCTAACTATGATTTTCTTCTCACCAATGGTGGCCCCTCAATATAATGTATCTTTTATATATTTCCTACTTTTTCTTCTTTTAGTATAGGGTATATGGCAATATGATTTTCACTACTGATTGAAAAATTCATTTTTCCTTCTAATGCTATTAACCTTGTTTCTCTTTCCTTGGAGATACTTTTCATTTAGATATTTATTGAGTGGCTCTAATCAATATGCTATGCAAATGTAGATTATGAAGGTATAAACTTTTCCCCAATTTTCTATTAAACTGATTCTTTTGACCTCTTAAAATTGGTCACTTTCACTTCTTTTCAAAACTAAGATTAGTGGGATAAGATAGGTTCCAATATTACCTCCAAATCCTTGGCAATGTTTGCACTAAAAACTTCAAGATTTCAATATTGTATTTTGCACTATAGAAAATGCAAATACGTAAATTCTTCTTTACTTAGAATAAGCAATAAAATTATGATATGTTTCTTTCTCTCAAGATATATCTAAATTTTATTTTCTTCTATTGTGTAGGATTGAACCATGTGGACTATAACTTCTGTACTTTCTTGAAGACTTGAAATGAATACTATCTTATGTAACACTTTAAACCTTGATACTGGTGCTTAATAAACTTCTAATAAGAAACCAAATATAAAAGCTCAACTAATGAAATTTTGCACCTTTTTGTTCCATACCTTTTCCCTTGTATATGATGATAATGATAGTGATTTTGGTCACCTAAATTTTCTGCCTTTTGTAGATGTTATTTCAGCTCTTCTAGGCTATCTAAAAATAACTCACTTGGTCATATTTTTGAAGCTTAAACACTTCACTAATTTTCTGCCCAATACTATAACTCGGTGGCTCAAATGTTCCTTCAGGATGTACCTTTGAAATATGATCTTTAGTAGATACTAACGCTGCCCAAGTTATTGTCATTTTCTATCCTCAAATCTTAAAAATTTTAGATTTTAAAACAGTCAATACCTTCACTGAAATGCTATCCTTGAATCCCAAAAATTTGGTAGGATACTCATCCAAATCACAACTAATATGTTCACTCAAGAACCCTTCAATTATGGTCTCCAAATATCTTAGATTTGGTGTTTTTTCTATCTCCTTTCTCTTGAAAATTCTGACTTCAAACTAGATCTCCTCCTCCAATAATCTAACAATATTGAGATATATTCTAAACTACCTTGAAATTTGACAATATTCTTGCCAAAACTTCTCTTTTGGACTTGTTTTTGGATGGTGATAATTTTCCCAATTCCTTAGATATAACGAGCTTCTCTCTTGGTAGTAAATTTTTGCAACGATTTCTTTTATGAACTCCTTAAATGAGGCTCACCAAGCCTTCCTATTGAAACCTCTCTAAGGTCTACTCTTCAACTATGGAATTTTTATAGTAATATCTTCTTCTAGGATCTCATGAATCTACTGCTACTAAAATTTATAATAGAAAATTTGTTAGTTATTATCAATGCTCAATATTCCACTATGGAATTTATTCAATAGGGATTTCTATGGACCTCTTCTTCAAATTAAAGTTTTCAATCATCAATGGAGATCACCAATCTCCAATATTCACTAGGACTCTTCTCCTTAAGTCTCTTCTTCCTTCAATGGGGTCTTCTTTCTAGGACCTCCTTCCTAGATTTGTAATCTTCAATGTGGTTTCCTTGGCCACTAGATCTCTCCTCAATATTTCAACTAGGAGTCTTCAATCTGCAAATATCTCAATGAGACCTTTCTCCTTAGATCTCCAAATATTCAATATTCATTTTTCTACAACAAAGAATAAATCCCTATACAAAGAAAGTACATCGTATTTTAGGCAACGAAGATAAAGTTCTCTATATGTTGTAGGAATTTTCCCAACTTCTAAGAGTTCTTTTTCTACAACAAGAAAAAATATAGATGATATTAACCTAATAATCTTTCTAAATCTCCTCTCTTCTACAATAAAATATTAGAAATTATAATAGAAATTTCTATAACTCTATAGAAAAATAATATTCACTAGTTGGATTGCTAATATAGTGGATGTAATGTTGATTTCTAGTATTCACGAGTCATTTTTTAACTTTGTGGAAAAACTCTAGTCAATAATTTTTAGAAATCTGAAAGTGAGATTTACAATATCATCTCAATCACTCATGTGGTTTTCTCTACTTTCTATTTTTCTACCTAGATATTATTCTATCAAAAATCTATTGTTATGGTGTTTGCATGCAATAGCATACAATGGCTGATCTAGTTTGCAAATACTCGACAATAGAAATGGTGATCACTATGTGGTTTCCTTTGATCCACCATGGCTTTGATACCACTTTTAGCTTTTGGAGCCTTAAACTTAAAGTAAACACAACCACAAGTATTGAAATAAGCATGCAATATTATATCTATGATAATGACAACTTAACATGCATGAAAATATGATAGAAAACTTGATATAATTCTCTATAAATGCTCATATAAGAAAGATAAAAAAATTACAATGCTCCTCTAATGGAGGTACATTGTGACTACTACTACAATAATCTATGCACTCCAAAAAGTTATCTCAAACACTCACAATGAGGCCTTTATATAGGAAGATAGATTCCTTACCTCTTACTCAACCCTAAGACTCATGTACATGTAGATTACATGCATATTTACATCATTTCACATTTTAACACTTGTGCATTTATTAGATTACTCTAATAAACTATTTATCTCCTAATATAATCCTAATCTAAATATGTACCCATGATGATACATTATTAAAGAACTAAATGATGTAATATATTCTAGAATTCCTTATAGATCTCCATAAAATTTCTCATTGTGATATTAAGGCCTTGGAACTAATAAAAATGCCTATGAGCACTTTCAAGATGTGACTACCTTGATACTATTCAAAATATCCAACATGAAGATGTCATGGTGAGGCTACTATCCATATCATTTAAATGATATGTTCTCACCTACTATCAATCACTTTATTATGACAATATTACTTCATGGGATCAGCTTTCCAAACCATTCATCTTAAAATTTAACTAGGCAGGAGATCAATTTTTATTACTTATTTGTTCACTTCCATTCAAATGCATCTACAAGAAAATATCACAAATTTTAATATTAGATTAAATAAAAAATTTGAAGGCATATTCCTCACTATATTAGATCTTTCTAGCCTTAAGCATACATTTATTACATCTAAGACTTTGACCAAAATCTAGGCCTTCAGATCTAGCTAACAAATGATATGATATTCCCTCAAGCATTTCAAGTTGCAATTGGTACAAAAAATACCCTGATATCAATTAGCAAGCTTCCTCTTAAGGTCACTATGTCATACTTTTTAGAGTTTCCATGACCTACATAATATGTTTTAGCCATTGTTGTACCATAATATGCTCTTATTCTAGAGACCATCTCTCCCTGTCTTACCAACTTCAAAACCTAAAGAAAATATGGAGTTATTAGAGCTACGATTTGCACTAAAAAACTAAGCAATAATATCATTGTGCTACAAATTAATAATTCAAAGAAGATATATGAGGGCTATCAACATAGGAGGTTTCCCTATATCATCAAAGACAAAGGAGATTCTAGTGGTAATTTTGTTGGATAAACAAGCATTGCATATAATAAAATAAAGGATATGTTGTTGAATTATGCTCCTCATAAAATTTACTAATTCTTAGCCTACAATTATTCCCATAATGAAAACACATGTATGGCCTATCAACACCAATCTCAGTTGGCAGTAACAAATAAAATGGAAAGGGTATAAAGGACACAAAAGAAGCTAGTCAATATTTTGATAAACCTATAATAAGTCATGGTATCCAATCAACCTAAGGAATAATAATGTATTCAAGTCCTAAATAGGGTGGAAATAATAATTTACAAGTGGAGAAATGAAATTTTTAGTCATTCAAAGTCCCTACTTAACCTTACAAATATTAATCAAAAGAGTAGCCAAGTCTAGAACCAACCAAGCCAAAACTAGCAAAAGTAAAGATCATGCAATAATATCCTAAGGAGAAATCAATAAGAAGACTAAGGTATATATCTATGCAAAAAATTATAGGCTAGAAGACACTGTGCAATATCATAGAAGGTTCGAAGAGCCTAACTAGAAGGCACAAAAATAGTTGAGAGTGATCAGGTATAATATTATTGAAAAAATCAAGAAAAATCCTTCCAATGCAAGCATGTATGATGCATTGCTAATCCTTGATTAGATAGATCTACTTAGATAATTGTTAAAGGGTATCAATCCTAAGGATCAACCAAGACCCAACATGGGTAAGATCCATCCACCACCATTCTACGTATATTTACAATTGGAAGGGTGGATACTACACTACTACATGATTGACTTAGGAACAACCACTACTATCATGCCAAAGGTTATGTGCAAAGAAATGGAAATTAAATACATTGAATTAAACCCTAGAGTCTTGTATTTGGATGGTAATCTTATCTAGATAGTTAGGGTAGTCAAATACATATCAATGGTGCTTCACAAGATACCAAATTTTACGATCATTCAAGAGGTGGTGGTGGTGGTTCTTTTAGTCTATTATGGACTATGACTATCAAGAAAATTCATTTCCAAGCTAAGAGGATATTTTTCATTGGATTATTATCATATGGTTATCCCTTAAAAATGTAGAAAGGTAAAATTCTATGCAAAAAACCAACTCCCTTCCACATTGATAAAATTCAAGAAGAAAAGGTTAACTTATTGGAGGATGATCTATACTATATTTAGGTCAACTTGGTTGAAGATGATTGGGACTACATTAATAAAGTGACTAAAATATATCAAATGGAGGCTGATTATTAATCTAAAGAGGTGATTGAATATTCTCATATGGAAGCTAAATATTCTCTAGGAGACTTTAATATTATATCTTAAGATGGACCAGGGCTTTATGATAGGGATTTATGATGATGTGAGGTTATGATGTTAGCATTTATCAACCACTTCAAGGAAAGGTTTCTATAAAATGAGGGAATTTAGATTGCTCTTATAGAAGGAACCCAAAAATAAATATTTTGATAGCCTCTGATAGTAACGAGACTTTTTTAAACATCAATCTAACATGAAGATTGAGTTACAAGAATTCTTGAAGGGTAACCCACTACACTAGGATGAGGAAGAAGTTGGGAAAGGGAGGCACAAAAGGTTTGATCCTATAAGTCTTCATCCTTAGAAAAATACCATAAGGTGCAAGTGCAATGTGTGTGAGATATTAGTGGTTAATGGTCAAATACTAGTAAAATATTCTTATAGGTAACATGTTGCATAAAACAAGAAATGCAATGCATAAATTTGTAATAAAAATGTATAAATAAAGGTGTTATAATAAAATTTTATGGCTATTTTGGGAATTATTAGATAGAATATAGTAGTTTTGAATTGTAAATAGAATTCAACTAGGAATAAAATGGCATCCATTAGTACAAAAAAGTCTCATGCTCTAGAAGATAAAAAGGTGGAAGTTTGGAATGCTATGGATCAAACACTGCAAATTCCAATGAAGAGTGGCATGTGAGAATAGTTGGCAAGAGAAAAAACTACCACTTTTTGTATAAATATGCAATATGTAAAGTTGATAAAAATAAAATATTATTGACTAATATGGGCAATAGAATAGTGCCAACATGAGCCAAAATTTGAGAAAAGTGCAATAGGTAGTTTGCATGTGTGATCTAGGAAAGCTAGTACATATTTGGGAGCTCAAAAATCAATAAAATTGCTAAGTAGGTATGAATATATGAGACTTACTTATTCAAATTCTTTATATTTTAGATTTACATAGAATACATGTATGGGAAAGAGTGCTAATTAGATAAGTGATTGCAACATGATTATTGGTCAAAGTGGTCTGTAGGAGGAGGTTCCATTTCCCATAATTTTAGCAACCCAACCAAGGATTCCCTTTAAAAGAGATAGGTTTGTTTCCTCCTCGTTAGTTATAAAATATTCAATAGACTCCATGCCCAGTAGATAAGGTTTTTTTTGTTGAGTGCCTTACATACTATAAGAAAAAACCTAATCAAAGAAAATTATTTAAATCTGAATAATTTATTAGAGATGAATGCAATGAAAGGCTTTGAAGCCCCATCAATATATCAAATGGTTGGTACTAGATAAATGCCTAAGTTTCTTGTAAATAAAATCCTAGGAAGAAAGTTATTAATAAGTTTAATGCTTACTAATCCATGAGGCTATGTTGATTCACCAAACCATAGGATGATATTTCAATATCTTTTTTGGTGATAGCTAATATAATTTCTACTATTGGTATAAGTTTTGAAACCATCATGATGTCATCTAAAATAACTCTACCTTTAGTAGTACTTAGTCCTATTCTACGGTTTAGAATTCATCCTTTATCCTAAAGGGTGGGTTCAAAAATAAAGATATGATCTATAGACAATGGGGTCCATTGCCACCGCCTAGGGAGGACCTCTAGAAAATAAGTATCAGAGAGAGTGGAGGTATAAGTGGGATGAAATATGACCAATAAAATAATTGGTGTCACACATAAAACTTAGAATGTGCAAAAATAGGATCTCCTAGTCCACTTCATATAAGAATCATTCGAAAAATGGTGTAGCTTTATAGGTCCATAAAGAGGTCACCTCAATCATGGAAAGGAACAAAAGAAATATTATTTGGATATTATAACTCTCCAAGTCTTTCATCTAGAAACAAAGTGAAAAAATACACCAAGTTGTACAAAGGGTGTACTTCATATATGCATCTCATAAAGTATTCCAACAATTCATGTATGAATGCAATAAAACAAGCAAGGTAGAAGATCATATTACTTAGTAAAGCTTTTAAAGTGATCATAGAGGATAAAATAATGTGACAAAATAGGATAATAATACCAAATTTCACAAGCTCCATCAAATAACAAGATTGATCCTTTTTGGCCAATAATCATATATATTAGCTAGTGTTTAATTTTTGTTTCTTCTTTTTGGTACTACTTAACTCTATTACCTGTTGGGTAAATCTATATTGGTCCTCAATTGTACATTAAAAAATCCTTGGTAGGCAATAATAATGTGCACCCATGAAAGCCTCCACATAGATAGATCCTAGCATTTTTCTAGACTATTAGTTTTGCTAATACAAGGAAATTTTGATAACTACCATGCAATGACTAGTCGAAAACTAAAGGGAAATTTTTTGGGTCTAAAATTCAACTAAGGTAGCTATGCCCAACTAATTTAAATTCCTAAAAAAAGGTTTCTAGATTTTTCATATCCAAGGATAGATAGGATGTGTTATGGCCCTGGCTAATATTGATTGAGGGGCATAGCTAGTTAGTTCAACCTAGGTGGAAACATAAGTGGTTGGAGGTTCTGAACAACATCAACAATAAATTTTAATAACCTTGTATAGTTTCATCAAATCCTTACATCTAGTAGGGGATTTTAGTAGATAATAATAAACGAAAATGACTTCCTGATAAGTCACTTTCAAGGGAGATCATGTGTATCAGATACATGGGCCACCTAGACATTTCCTAGCCATCCAAGGCAAAGCAGTTATAGGAAAGTTATAGGTAGCCTCTTGGAACCTACAATAGCATTGGTCTCCACTAATAAGAAAAAAATATCCCTATAAATTTGATAGCTAGCACAACAACAATTCATGAATGGAGAATTGAAGCATGCTTAGAAGGGAAATCTGTTAAGAACACGTCTACTAAATATATTGAATGGTGTAGATCAAAACAACTAGTTGAGGTAGAGAAAGAAAGAGACATCCACTCTTTACAAGCATGTTGATCAAGCATTAACTATAAATAAGGTTAGGTTGAGTCTATATTGTCAAACCTATGACAAGGCATCATTGTATTCATTAGCTAAGTTGGTGTAAAATTCTATAAATAGCAACACTTACCTCAACTCGAGGGTTGGCAATTTGAGATTTTACCTATTGTATATTATGTAATTATGTTCTACAATTTTAATGAATTAGATTTTTGTTTGACCATTACTAGCATTGTATTCTTGAATTCTTTCATATGTGAATGATCTATAGGCCATATATATTTCTATTAAAGCTTTATGGGTGGTTTATTTTGTTAGGCCTGAGTTATTATTTGGATTATCACTCTAGGATATTGGAATATTAGGGATGCTTAGTGTCTAATTGTGTGGTTCTAATTTCTTCTATAAAATTTTCTTAGGGTACTAAGAGCTATTGGAGTAGTGGAGGGCATGATCTAGTCTTAATTTACATTCAATAATACTTTGCTAGTAATATTTTGTTAGGCCCTATCTGTAGTCTTATTGCAGCATGTTGTGTATAGTATACGACAATGTTGTTAGCCAAATTTCATCCACATCTAATCCACAATTTCTATCCCTAACCCTCCATTTCTCACTTTAGTCTTCCCCCATATTTTTTTTTTTTTTTTTGCAACAAGGAACCGACCTACTCTAGAGGTTGGCTAAGGAAAATTTTTAAACCATCCAATCTTGGCCCTACAATCAAGGATACACTTCTATCCATTAGGTGTAGTTTAGACCAAGAGTACTTATCTTATGCAAATCTCTCTCAATGATGGTATGTAAATATTCATAATTTGATAGATTTTAAATAATTAAAAAAAAATTAAGGGTTGAAAATAATAAATATACTTGTATGCTTTTCAAGTTTAATATATTATTAAATTAATACAAAAAATGATAAATACATGATTTATTTTAAGCGTGAATATAAGTAATAAAGTTTATAAGTGCAATTTCTTTTAAAATAAATTCTAACATTTGGTTCTTATTTTATTTTAACTACATTGACTAGTACAATTAACTAATGGTTATATTAATATCCTTATTATTTTATATCAATATCATCATGAGAAATACAAACTATCTACTTCACAACTCTTATTCATAATATTGTGTTTTTACATGCAAACATTTATAAAGGTTATTAAAATCATTAATATTAAATTAATATTTTAAGGAATAAAGAAACTAAACATTTAGATAAAAAGGTTCTCACCATCACCTTTATTTTCATGGGATGGATCCATTATATAACATTTAGAATAACCGTCACAAATGGTAAATTTTAGAATGCACAATTGGTTATAATGTATACTCGCTTAAAGTAAAAATGTATGCATGAAATATTTCCTTAATCATAGTTATTTTTGAGTTTGGACTAGTTTTATCATTTATCATATTTATTATCTATTAGTACCTATGAAACCCTTATGAGGTTTTATAAAAATATTATTGTATCTTAACATTAACTTATCCAATTCTTATTATTTTTAATACATGTGGTAATATGAGTTGTTCTGATAATATTTATATCTCAATGGGGACATTTCATTAAGAGCATTCCAAATCACATCTCTACATTTTTTATGTTGATTAATCATAAAATTTTATGATGGTATAATCCTATAACAATACTTTAAAAATTTGCTTATTGTGGTGTAGTGGTAAATGCCCTAGGTGCTAGTAGAGGCCGACCCAGGTTCCATTCCCCTTGTCTCCATCCTACATATATATGGTATAGTTAGGAATTTCCTATGTGCTGGTAGAGGTCGACAAGGCTCCATTCCTCCTATGCCCAGACTGTTGAAAGTGGCACCCCTAAAGGGGTGTTTTCCACTATAAATTAGTTTACCTCATCCTAAGGATTTTGGAAAAGTCAATATTGATGGAGCCTCTAGAGGGAACCCTGGAAAAGCCAGTGTGGGAGGAATTGGTAGACTTTCAGATGGCTCCTTGGTTTTTACTTTTGTTGATAATTTGGGTATTCTTTCCAATAACCTTGCTAAGGGGTATGGTATCCTCATAACCCTTCAGGAGGCTACTAAGGTTGGATGGGAAAAGGTGTTAGTTGAGTTTGACTCTCAACTTATGATTAATCTCTTAAAGAATCCTTCTAAGAATCATAAGTTGGATTGGAGAATAAAAAGAATTATTGAGAAGATTCAATTAATCCAGATGGGATTTTTGAAATTTTATTACAATCATGTGATCATCGATCAAAACAAGAGTGTTTATGCTTTAGCTAATTTGGCTTTGGACAAATGTGATCTTACTTGTTATGACCACCCTCCTATATGGTGGGCTTCTCAAATTAGGGAAACTCTTCTTTCTATCATTTCTTTGGATGGCTCCAGTTCTGAAGGTACCTAGTTTCTTCTTGTTTTTTTTTTTTTAGTTCCTTAGCTCATTTTATTCATTATTTTGTATCCTCTATTGATTCTTGCCTTAATAGTATTCTGGTCTAGATAGGTCATTGTTATGTTCAATTTTTTTTTCTTTTTTCTTTTTTCTTTTTAGTTTTTTAAGGTGGGTGGGTTCTTTTGTTTTGTTTTTGTGTTCTTTGTGTTGTTTTTTTTTGTTCATGTGTTTTTGTTGTTTTGTTTTGTTTTTTTTTTTGTTTTTTATGTTTTTTGTTATTGTTCTTGTGTTTTTTCGTTCTTGTTCTTGGGTTTCTCTTTGTTTGTGTTATTTCGTGATTTTATGTGTGAGTGTTTTCTATGTTTTTTGTTTTTGTTTATTGTCTGTTGTTGGTTGTTTTTCATTTTTACTTTTATTTTTTTATTTTTAATTTTTAGGTTTTGGTTGTGTTTATTTTTCATGTTTTTTTTGGGTTATGTCTTTGTAGTGTTCTGTTGTTTTTGTCTTGTTTGTGTTTTGTTATGTGGTTCTTGTGTTTTTCTATGTGGTTTGTGTTGTGGTTTCTTTTATCTTATTGTGCGTGTTTGGTTGTGCTTTTGTTTTTGACACACTAAAGGAGCATGTTTTTTATTTTATTTTATTATTTTTGTTGTTATTTACTTATTTTTAAATTGGTTTTGTGTGTTTGTTTGCTCCTTGAGTATGTCAAAGGTGGTAGGCCAGGTCCGAGTCCTAGGCATTTTTGGTGGAATGGATACCCCTACCTCCTTGGGTCTTACCCGAAAGTGGCATCCCTTTTGGGATGTTTTCCACAAATAAAAAAAACTGATACTTTAAAAATGATTATATGTTATATTATTGAACCTTTTGGCACTCCAACATGTACACTATGTTTGTAAGGATATTTCAAAAATATAATTGCACTATATAACAAATTATTTCATATCCAAATAACATTTTTTTTATTGATAACGAGTTTTGAAAGGGACCCAAAACCTTCAAATCAATACGAAGCAATCCAAAAGGGGGCAAAATCTTGTGACCACACCACAAAACTAAAGAGATAATTAGCGATAACGGCCCTTATGCACCTAAGGAACACAAAATAAACCATATTGTAGACTAAAATTGATAAAACAATAGGGTTCAAGTGTTTCATGTCACTCTGAAACATAATCATCATCATCATCAACTTCTTTGATATCATCCTCCCCAAGGTGGCCAATTTTCTACATGTTCATATGATTGATGATTTTTCTTGCTCTCAAGACCATCGATGTCGCTAAGGTGATAATGTATTCCAGGTTAGTGATATGATTGACATATACCCTTTGCTAAATGTAGCGAGACCTCAGAGATGATCCCACCATGGTCTTCTACATTTTACGAGTAGGGGGGGACTTTTACATTTCTCACTTGCATTCTTGATATAGGCTTAGTACCTTGTGGGATTTGAATCTGACCCTACTAGGGGTAACACTCTTTGCTTTCTCACCTGGATAAGAGTGCCATTATCAACATCAATTACCAGATCTTAAAGGGAAACTTCCACCAGTGCTAGAGGTGAGCTTGGTATGGGATCAGGGATGACGGCTAACATAAAAATTTCAATGATCTATTGGTCTATATTTTGGTTAATATAGTTGTAAATAATCAAGTGGATACCCTAGTGCTTAGGGTAAGCAGAATTCCCTTTTTGGACATTGTCAATAGAGATTTCCATTGACTGAAATAAGTACTCTAATATGTTGATCTCCTTGACATATATTAGAAAATTTAGGAACACCATGTGGAATCTGTAGAGAGGGTAATACAGTTCATCCATAGTCACGTACTACATGATCAAAACCAAGGCCCTATTCCAGGATGGAGGGAGATCCTCCCAAATGAACCCATTGTCCTTTTTTGATATAAACTTTCCTTTGTTGTGGAAGTAAACCACTTCACCCACCATTGAATGCTTATCTTTGTAGATAATCTCCCCATAATTAGGGAGTTCTATAATTTCAGCCAGCAAGTTGATGCTAATAGCAAATGTGAGTCCCTTCAGGGATATGGTGACACTATCCCAAATATAAACAAATTCTTTTGAAATCTCAAAGTCATTCCCGTTAAATTTATTTAAAAAATTAAATAATCTGTGAGAAGCCATAATCTCCTCAACCAAAGGGTCTAATTGCAGGTTCTCAAGTTGAAGAAAATACATCCTCCTAACCACAAAAAAACTTTGGATGCATACATAATTCAACTTCCAATTCGATGTAGAGATGCTCTAGTTTTCATTGTGCACAGGCTGATGTAAAGGAAAATTCCTCAATGGCTAGGGTGGACTCAGGCCAAATTTCTTATACCAAGAGCTTGTCTTGAACTATTGATTGGCTTGATTTGCCCTAGAATATCTTACCGCATAGGCCTTACCACACCCAATGGTTAATTTTTTCATAATACAATAACTTACCAAAAAAAAGGAGGTCAAAATAAGGAGTAACGTTGGAAAAAATCTTTGGAACTAGTAGTAGTAGCGAAAATGGGCCACTGAGGACAAACCTCTTATCTAGTCATCCTCCACGTGTGGCCACTACATAGCCACCAAGCTACCTTGACCTCCACACTAGATACAAGTTGGTTGGTTCTACCACTACACTCTAATGGATTATCAACTTGGCACAATGAGGTGATCGTGCCATGATTGGTAATGATATCAATCTCACAGGCTAAAATAAACACATGATTAGAGTCATGTTCTATGTCCTTCTTTCTTGCTCGACACTCTATTTTGGCCCCTTGATTCTTTGCTCCTTTCCAATTACTGATGACTATGTGGGCACAAGCATTGGTATGAAAACCTTTAATACCATCGGTATTAATGTTGTGCTTAATTTTTATCTTAAAACAATAACCCCCACATAGGATTCTATGGTCAATACAATCCCAATATAGATTATAAGGGCTTATTGGAATTTGAACCTCAAAAATTTGGTTCATGTGTCCTCAGGTCAAATATATGTGGCAAGTTAGTAGGGATGGGCAATAAAAATTAACCCAATAGAAATGATAACACCTATTCATACAACCACGTCCATTCTAATTTCTTGCTTTAGACACGATGGCACAAATCAGTCATAGTAAGTATGGTGATACTCATAGTGGTGGCCTTGTCCCTGGCAAAAATTTAATATGCATTGGGGAAAATATTGACACCAAGTCATAAAGAACTTCAGTATCAACCCAAAGTTTGCTAATGCATCAACCACTTTGTTTTATTTCCTGTACACATGTTGGATCAACAAATTTTTGATCACACAAAGGTGGAGGATGGTATCATGGACAAGAGGAGAAATTTTCGAAGGTGGTATTGTGGTGCATTTGATGTAGGTTATTGTATTCATGGAGTCACCTTCAACAATAAGGCTCTGAACATTGAGTTCTAACACGACTTGGATACCATGGAAGACTGCTCTGGCCTCTACAAAATTGTTTGACTAAACTCCCAAATTCTCAACATAGGCCACAAGAACTTTGTCTCTTTTATTATGGATAACTTCTCCATAGTTGGCTCTACCAAGATTACCTTTGGATGCTCCATAAAATTTCAATTTGACCTGAGGGGTAGAGGGAAACCAAGACACAAGGGATCTATCCATAATAGGGTGGAGTTGATTACAGACTTTGGAGGAAAGGTTGACGAACTTGGCCAATTGGGCTTCAAAATGAGACGCAGGATAGTCCTTGCACAAAATGAGGTTGGTATTTTTATACATGAGGCTGACAATACTTAAGGAAACAGACTCACTATCATGATAGGAATCCCAAAAAGCTTTGTTGTTTCACTCTAGCGACACCTACCACATAAAATATGGAAGAATGACAAGCCACTAGAAGTTGAGGTGAGTGGAATGGAAGGGGTTAAGCCATTGTATAGGGATATGAATGATGGACATGGGGATAACCCAGGAAAGAGAAAATAGAGATAGAAGGCATGAAATAACTTTAACAAAAAAAGGACACTCCATGAAGATGTGGTGAACCAACACCCAAGAATACTGACAAAGGAAACATCTATTTGAGAGGACCATGCCCTGAGCTATGAGATTATCAGTGGTGAGGATTCTATCTTGAATAGCCAACTAGTAAAAATAAGCAATTTTTAGAAATGAGGTTCTTTATCCAGATGAATTTAACTAGGAACCATTCATCCTCGGGTTCAATCATGGAAGCATAAGTCGATTTAATTGAAAATGACCCAGACTCACTAAGCTGCCAGAAAGAAATATTACTAGACTAGAGACTCGAGATCACCTGAAGGTGGAGCATCTCTGATACATGTTGGCTGGTAACACATTGATCCATACTTCCCATATCATGGGGTAAATTCACCCATCTAGGGAGAGCTAATTCATGAGAAATAAAATCACTAACTTTGGATCCAAAAAGTTGGTCAAAAATGACTTTAAAGCTGCTTATTGAATGGTCACAAATTAGAGGTTGTGCAGTAATTCATGGATCTTCCCAAAATTTTATGCGGGAACCATCACCTAGCCTCCACCTGCTACCTTTATACATGATGTCTGATATGGCACACTGAGTTCCAAAATGCAAAACCAATCAAAATGGGGGAATCATCCAATAGGGAACCTTGTCTAAGATATTTCTTTTTCATAATTTCCACCCACTGAATAGGGGATTTGGTGACTATTTTCCATCCTTTCTTATATATCATTTTCATGTTCATTTTATGGACTTTTCGTAGTCCTAGGCCACCCCTGATATTTGGGAGACGGAATTTATGCTACAAGGGAAAACTTGAATTTAGTCTTCATTCCATACAAAAGAAAATTCTTTTGAATTTGTTCAATTTTATTACACACAACTATCAAAGATTTGAATAAAGATAGGAAGTAAATGGGTACACTTTGAAGGTATGATTGGACCAACATAAACTTACCTGTGCTATTGAGGATATATCCCTTCCACCAAGCTAATTTCTTCATTACGCATTAAATCACACTATCCCACATTCTCTCTATTGGACTTCCTTGAAATAGAGGAAGACCTAGATAGGTCGTTGGAAAATTTGCAATGGCACATCCTAGAATGTTAGCAATTTTTAATTGTCTTTGATTTGGAGTATTAATAAAGTAAATGTTGCTTTTGAGATAATTGACTCTCTAACCAGAAGCCTTCTCATACACCTTCAAAATGGATTTGATAGTCTTAGCTTCTAGGACACTTGAAAGGTTGGCCAGAATAGTATTGTCCACAAACTATTGGTGGGACACGGGGGTGAGCCTAGAAGAATATTTAATACCAAAAATATCCCTAGAAGTGCAAGTAGCCTTGAGGTCCCTCCCTAAGTAGTCAACAACTAAAATAAATAGGAATAGAGACTTGGGGTCCCCATGTCTAATTCCACATCTACTTCTGGAATACCCCACCACTGCCTCGTTGACTAAGATTGAGAACCAATCTGAGGACGTGAAATATTTAATTAGTTGGACCCATTTAAGGTGGAAGCCAAAAAGGATTAGAACAATGAGGAGAAAATCCCAAGAGATTATATCGAATGCTTTACTGATATTAAGCTTTAGGGAAAAACTTGGCAACTTGTTGACAGTCTCAGAATGGATAAGCTCATGAATGGTGATCATGCTATCCGTGATGACCCTATCTTGGATGGAACTACCTTGTCATAGGTCTATGATGCGGGGAATGACACATTTGGATATATTATTAGTAATAATTTTATACAAAACATTGCAAAGACTAATAGGACATAAATTAGACATAGAAAGGCGCTCATGGGACTTTGGGATGAGGGTGAGGAATGTGTAATTAAGATCTCTTGAAATGAACTTAGACCTTTGGATTTCCTAGATAGCAACTGACATGTCCTCACCAATTCTATCCCAAAAGTTTTGAAAAAACTTGGTAGAAACCCATATGTACTAGGCACCTTATCGGTATACATGGAGAACAAAGCTTCTTTAACTTCATCCTGAGAGAAAGGCTAGAGAAAAAACTCATTGTCAGTCTAAGTCATGAGAGGTAGAATGTGTTGGAGCAGTTATTCCGACAGGTGTTCTGGTAAAGGCTAGGATGGTCCAAGGATGTTATATAAATTCTTGACTACCTTCGTTCTAATATCTTCAATGTTTTTGACTGTAGACCCATCAATTTTGCAAAGGATTCTAATAGTATCTACACCTCTATACCTCATTGTTGTTACATGGAAGTATTTGGTATTTAAGTCTCCTTCTTTGAGCTAAATTTGCTCTTGATTTTTGGTGCTAGAAGGTCTCCTCCTTGGCTAGATAGTTGTGGAACTTATATAGGATGATCTTCTCTTGTATTCTAATTCTATTGATGGTATTTCCACATTGGACATGATCTTCAATATCTTTTATTTGGGAGCATATTACTTTGTGTGATTCCAATATATTATCAAACACCTCCTTATTCCATATCTTAAGTTATATTTTAGGAATTTTAGTTTCATACAAACCTGGTAAACATAGGATCCATTAAATGGTTAACACCACCATTCTAGAACCTCTAACCTGAACTCCTAGTGTTGAAACCGCATGGTTTCAAATCTAAAGGGATTTTTGTATATAGGATTAGGGAATGAAACTTCAATAATGAGTGGATTATGATCATAAGTAATTCTTGACAAGGATGATAATGTGGCATCACAAAAAAATAGGATGGCTTCCTTGGACAACAAAAATCTATCCAGTCTAAGTTTGATGAGTTTATCACCTTCTCTTTGATTTGTCCTTGTAAACAAATATCCTCTTAACTGAACATCCATCAATCCATTGGTGTCAAAAAAGTCTAAAAATTTCTCATAGCTCCTGGTGGTGATTGGAGCCCCTCCAACTTTGTCATTGGGTTACAAGGGTTTGTTGAAATCACCATCCAAAATCCATTCACAACAAGGAAAGTAACTACGCATCTACGAAAGGAGGTCCCACATGGAAACTCTTTCATTGAAGTTATTTGGGGCATAAATGTTGGTTAAAACCCATTATTTTTTGTTTCATTGCATGTGAATAGGATATTGATGACCCTATCATTGAGAGAAATGAGTTCACCATTCACTTTGATCGGGTCCCATAGGCACAATAATCCTCCTGAAGCACCATGATCTGGGCTTACAACAAATTTGTAGTTGTTCCACACAAAATTAACTATTTTTTCTATATTCATGTTTTCCACTTTTGTTTCCTGGATAATGAAGATTGAAGGTCTGAATTATTTCCTCATGGAAGATAAAACCCTCTATTTTATCACTCCATTGAGGCCTCTAAAATTCCATGATAGGACCTTCATTTGCATGATTTGGAAGTGGTTTTTTTCCCTCCTTTCACCTGAGGGGGTTTGGGTCTCTTGCCTTATTCCTTGGATATCTCTTTGAGGGGAGATAAAGAAGATAATAGTGTTGTTTGGACACCATTAGCTATGTCATCCACCACCTACTTCTTCCTTTGATCAAGGTTGGGGTGTTGAACTCTCCTTTTTTCCATACCCACGTCACTCTAGGATTTTTTATGGCTCTCTATTAGCATTATTTATAATCAATTGCTGCAACTACATAAATGCTTACATGGAAATCATAGATGAATATGGTATGGGCATGTAGGTGGTAGATGATTGGACCGGTTGGGTGGCAACCATGTTAGTGGATGTAGGTAGAGGGTAAGTAGAAAAGGTATTACTACTGAGTGAGGTATTTTATGATGTATGGGATCCATGGATGTAGTGGATGGGATGGATGTAGGTATCTATGAAGTAGCATTAACCTGTACCTCGTAGAGAGGGTTGGTACAGGTAATTTTTTAATTCAACAAGATGAAGGATTGGTTGTGAGATTATTATGGATGATTGTGGGTCATGGTGGCAACAGTCAATTCAAAGAGTGGATTCATGAATATTTGGTTGGATTGGTATGGGTGTGGGAAGGAGGTTTCCTGATGCAATGAGGGAATGGTGCAAGGTGGAATGGTAAGCGAAGGTAATTATGGAAAGATCAAATCAACTACATTTAGATATATCTTAACGATATTTGTTTCCATATATGTGACATGTCCATCTGATGGCATGGGTGACTCATTCCTAGGAATTTTGAGAATGGTAACATGAGTAGCTCTCTATGTTATATCTATGTCTAAAATTGGGGTACCACTATATGGTTTGGAATTCAATTTCAAGTACAAAATAGGGGCTACACTGGCTTTCCCTACAACTAAAGTGGTAGGGGCTTGAGATGACTAAGGTGGAAACTCCATGGATGGAGATAATTGATTTTGAAATTGGGCTAGCTTTTTGGCTTGACTACGAGTTGTTACCATATGCTAAGGGTGGTATGAATTAGAATGTGTAAAGGTACATGTGTAAATATATGGTGGAAGCACAAGCAAAAAAAATGCAAAGCAAACAAAAAAAAAAAAAAATCCTAAGTTTTTACAACGTTTTGATTTTATTTTATTTTTTTTTAATTTTGAAAAGTTTTTTTTTTTTTAAATGATGTGCAATGTTTGACCCTAAAATGAATCTATGGATTTCACCTAGATGATCTCACACACTAACTTGGTTATGAATTCCAAGTTGTGAAACCCATCAAGACTTGGTGATGAAGCCCAAATCCTATGAGGGAGCCTAAATACTTCTAGTCCTCACCTAGTTCACCGTGAGCAGTGATACACCCTCTGAAGAGGAATGTATGCTATTTTACATAGCTATGATGGTTCTTAGACTGGCCTTGGTCAAAAAAATAGGTAATTACTAGGGGTTGGTGATGAAATCCAACCTTTCCAATGTTCATGTGCAAGTGTGTGAAGGTTTTGTTTATTAGCATGTGATGCAAACTACAATGCGATTCTGTTTATTGTCTAAATGTAGAAAGCAATAACATACAAGTGTGGATAGAAACATATTAGGGGCCAAATGGCTAATTTCAAGCAATATCTACCAAGGTTATGGTACCCAGATCCAACCACCATTGGGAATTTGGGCCTGGTCAACCATCATAGGGTGGTTAACAAACCGTACATGCTTGTTTGAGAATTCTCAACCGTGGATCTATGGTTATAGATGTGTACCAAAAAATAAGGTAGAACAAGCCTGAAATCTTAAATGTGCTTGGATTATCCCTAATCAAGATATGCAAATTCTCTAGTATCTAATCTAAAATGCAAGTTATTTTGATTGATATTTTTTTTTTAGATATGCCTAGCCTAAGACCTAGATGCAAATACGGGAAAACAAGGACAAAGACTCTTACATGACTTAATGAAATCCTAAAGCAATAGAAAGGGGAGGTCTCTAGATGTATGAACCTGTGATCCTTTCACTGCTCCCTCTTATTCATCCAACCACCAGTCCATATTTTTGTAGAGTTCCAACAATCAGTGCACGGTTCTGGAGAATTTTGACCATCGATCTATGGGTTGTCATGTCTGTAACCAAGCGCTCGTAGTTCCTCAAGTGTAGGATCAAGTCTAAAAGGGGTCTAGAGCTATCAATTTTATTCCTCAATCTTTGCATGACTGAGCACAAAAAACTTACAATCATAGACAAACATAGATTAGTAATAGAAACTAGAAAGGCAATGACAAATAGAATCCTTAGGAGGTCCCACCGTGATCACCATTTCTATAGAAAAAAGAACTAAACACCAAATATGTGAAAAAAAAAGAGAGGTTGCAATGTAACAAATAATTTTTATTTGTATTGATATAGGGGAGCCTGAATCTCCCAAATTTACAATTCTTTTGCCCCAATATTTCAAGGGAGATATTACAATGCTCTCTTCCTAAATTACAATGCTCTAAATGGTGGTCTTCCAAAATCTCTAGCAAATGATTGGGTGTCCTTCACTCCTCTGCTATAGCTCCAAGGGTGAGTGGGATTTTGGTATCTAGTAATGGGACCACTCCAACTTCAATAGCTTTGCAAGCACCTACTTCCTGCACACATCAAACACAAATGAGGGTTTAGTAGCACCTATTGATCAAGGTATAAGATATTATTGCAAAACCCTAGTTGTGGAAACATGAAATACAGTGAAAAAAATAAAAATCAAGTTACCAATCTATTTTGGTTGTGCTAATGATTTTTTGAGGAACCACGAGTGTGTAGTTAGAGTTGGTTAACCACAGGAGCATGGTTGAGAAACTACGAAAGTGTGGTTGCAACTATGTAACCATGGGTGGGTGGTTGGGCCTGAAATACAAAAACCCTCAAGACAACGATTTGGGGCTCTGAATGGTTAATTTCTATAATTGGTGGTGATCTCCTGAAATGATTTTGGTAGAGTGTCAACATATTTTTCCATCCTCCTTTGGTGGTTGGGGTGAAAGTTCCTTTATATGCCCCTTGGGATTTTGGAGGTAAATGGAGGTGGCAAGCTAGGATTACCAAGTGGCACTCCAGGGATATCAAATGGCAAGGGTAGTTATAGTGAGTCACCTAGGGTTTTCACTTAACTGGGGTAATGTGGCTAATGGGTAGGTGTAAGTGGAGTGATGTGTGAGGGATGTCCCATGTGAAGGGAAAAGGGTGATATGATTGTGTGATATGTGGCAAAGGTGTGGTGGTGATGTGGCTAAGACACATGTCTAGTGATTAGGTAGGGTATCCTAGGCAAATTTTCCAGATTTATAAAATCTAGAAAATACTTTTAATGTACATGATTTATATGCCTAAGTTTAGACTTAGGCATATATTTTATTATGCAAATTTTGGAATGCAATGTGAAAGGGGTTTTGCAAGTGCATAGGTTTTGGTGTCTATAGTAATAGTAAAAGTTATTATCATTAATGCTTTTGCATCATTATCTTCAAACTTTTGAATCTCTGTATCCCTGAATTAGGTTTAGTAGTTATTCCTTTGACAATTTCCCAAAGCTTCTCAACTATTAAAATTGCTCACTTTGTTTTTCCATGAGAAATAATTTGGACCTTTAAGTAGTTGAGATTCTATAAGGATGAATTTATTTTTTGTCATGATGATCCTTATATCTCCCTAGTGTATGACTTTATTTTGATAGAGACCTTTTCAGACTTAGGTTTTGTAGAACAATAAAATCCAATTTTATTGGTCGTTCAAATGATCCATATCATGGAATAAGATATATTCCACATAATTCCTTGTCTCCCTAGTGATTAGATTAAGCTATAAGCTTAATAAAGTGCTTAGTAAATAATAGTTCACTTTTGAGTTAATTTTGTAATGTTTTGTAAGTAGCAATAATCAACTTCTATTTCACCTTATCTCTCCTAATGAACTATGCACTTAATTTAAAGTTCTTTATGGTTGGATTTATTTTGCATATTTAGTATGAATATGAGACAAGTCTAAGTATATAATTACAACTTCTTTAAGTAAATGAAAAACTTCCTTTTATATCCCTTACTGTCCAATAGTTTAATATTTCTAAATTCTAATAAACTATTTTTATGTAGGATACCTTATAACTCCCTACTTTGTAATATTAGAAAATAATAACAATAGTATTTGCAAATTTAATATTGTTTGTTTACTAAGGTTGACAACCTTATATCTCCTACTTGGTGATTTGCAAATATCTATAATGTTTTCTACTTTTGTTAGGATGACTTCCTTGCTTTCTAAGGTTGTTATTTTAATAATAGTAAACAAACTTATTCTTAACACCTTATAACTCCAATTTTTATAAAGTAAATAATTGAATAATATACTTATATTCCTTCAAGGTAGGCTTGGATGGCAATGAGTATTATGAGATAGGATTCTCTCACTAGATGATGACAATGTAACCAATTTGTTCTCCCTTGATGACTGTGATGTAGGTGGTTTTGCTCTCCCTTAATTATGGTGATTTAAGTGGTTTAGCTCTCTCTTGATGGTGGTGATGTAAGATTTCACTAGAAGCTAGTATTATCTTTTCCACATTAACTTTAAACACCTGATGGGTGTTATAATCACTTATTTATGATAGGATTTTAGTGGATGTTCTTTGAATCCTTGGCTTCAGGATTTAAATGTGTCTTCATTGTAATGCGACTGGATTCAATATCCTCTCCTCAAACTTCACTTATAATTGATTACACTTGCTTGGACTTCACCATTATTGGTTGTACTTGGGCGCTTATATAGCTTCTCCTCTCCATATACTTACACCCATGTGTTATTGTGAGCTTTTGAGGCATTATAATAACACTTTGGTCTTTGAGTAACACTCCTTCCTTATTTAACCAACTAGAAATGATAATTATGCTTGCAATGATGCCTTTTAATGTCTAAAACTTAGATGTTATCTTGAGTGGTTTCCTTTGTGAGCATTATCGAATGCTCTATTGTATGTAACAAGTGGAGGCCTTCTCAATTAAATGTATGGTCTCTTCCAATGTTTATCAAACTTTATAAAACTCCTTTGACAACAAGTACACAACTATTTTCCTTGCCCTCAACACTTTCTTCAGGTAGAAGAAATATGCTTCCTTTCACAACATTAGATTTAGTTCGATGAGGCCAGTTCTGTGGTGCTACTCTCAACTGGTGAATCTCCCATAGTAATGTACCTATTCTATTAGCTAAAAGCTCTCTTCTCTTTACTATATCATGTTGTAATGACTGCACTAATATACTATCATATCATGGATTTGATACGTGTAGATGTTCAATGTTTTAGATGTAAATTTTGTGGATGATAGGACACCATAATAGGTTTTGGATGTTGAGCCCTAGTATGAATATTTGCTATAGCACTCTTATGTGCTTTCTACCTGGTACTTGATCCTTATGGATGGTAGATGTTGAACCTTTTTGTTGTGGTTCCACTTTAGGCACTTTTGATAGTGCTAATGGCCAATGTTGAGCTTATTTTGACTGGCTCTTTGATGTCGATGATATGGATGTTTGTAGAATAATATGCTAAATTGAGTGTCTTTAAGACACTTTATCTCCATTTGATAGAGATAAATCTAGTGCTTTCACACAAATCTATAAAAACCTTTATTTGCGCCTAAATCTAAGACACTTCAAGTATCTTCTTGTAGCTTCTTTCTCTAATTTTGCCTTCTTCTTCTCCACTCCTTGGAGGAATATGAATCTATTTGGTGGATTCTCTAGGCCTCAATAATTTATAGGTATTAAGTATTGAATAGTGTATTTATACACTTTGATATATGCATATTTTGTGCTCTTTGGTTTATTATCTTAAATCAATAAACCAATGCACATAATAATATTTAAGAGTAAATAAGATAAACAATCTAGAATAGTTCAATTGTAGACTCACCTCATTGCTCCTTTAATGCACTAATAGAAAATATTAAAGAACTCTCAAATGCACTAATAATTTTTGCAAATATCTTAAGAGTAATTATAAAGAACCCTTAAAAATAAGCTGTAATATGCACTACAATAAATGTTGTAGGATGTAGTCTTATCAATTTTAGATAGAAAATAGGTAGATGATATTTTCCTTTCTTTCGAAATATATCTAACTTCTATTTAATTGTGCATATAATAACCTTAAAATTAAATTATTTTTGCACTTCTTGAGGACTATAAAATGCAATATTCTCTTTGCAAATTTTGAATTCTAATAAGGTGCTTTAATGGAACTAAACAATAACCCAAATTATAGTTCAACTAATGAACCTATTTGCACACAAGTTTCTTACTTTAATGATCACTATAAATGAAGGATAACAGGTGATTAGATTCACCTTATTACTACCTTTGACTAAATGAACCTATGAATATTATTGGTTGTCCTAAACAACTCCTTAAATCACCAATTCATAGCTTATTAACTCCTCTATATTGCTTTTCTTTTATCTATATTAGGTGACTTGAATTCTCCTTCATAATACACTTTGTAGCTCTAAAGTTTTACAGCTAGTAGCATTGTCTTGATTGTTGCCCTTTTACAGTCAATTTATGCAATGAAATATTGTTATTGAAACTCATAAATTTGGTAGGGAGCTCCTCCAAATTGTAGTTGAGTTTTCCTTCAAGGAACCTTTCAATATTTGTTGTAGATTTAGAAAACCCCTATCTTCGAATGCGCCTTCTAGAATCCAAAGGTAATATTCAAAACTTTATGGTTTGGTAGTAATGTCTAGCTCTTTTCTCTTTGTTGAATTCTAACTTTGATCCTGGTCTCATTATCAAAAATCTAAATGTCTTGAGGTCTTAAGTATTCTCCTTTGAAATTTGGCACTCATTGCCAAAATCTTCTCCTTTTGGGCTTGTTGTCGAATGGTGATAATTGTCCCAAATTCTGCTCTATCAGTAACTCCTTGTTGGTATATTTCTCCTATGAGTTCTCCTAGGAAATCCTTCAATGACCTTCTTAAAAATCTAAAAATAAGGCTCTCCAAGAATTCTCATTGTTTCTCCTTGAGACCTCCCCAAGGTCTTCAGTCTTTGCAACTTCTTTGATCTTTCGAATGAGACCTTTACTTCAAATTTATGCTATATAAGTGTTGGTAATGAGATCTTTCTCATGGATCTCTAAAATTTAGAATCTAGAATAGGACTTTTGATAGTCCTTTACTTCTATAATTTGTAGGATTTAATGGATATCACCAACCCCCAATCTTCCAAAACTGAAAGTTTTATAACTAGACCTTCTATGGGTCTCTTATTCTTTTTCTAGATAATTTTTTCAATCCGTTGTTTGCAATATTTAATGGAGATCACCAACATCCAATTTTCTTCTTGAATTTTCTTTGGAGTCTCTTGAATCAGTAGTAAGGCTTCTATGGCATTTTTTTCTTTTGAACTCTTGCAGGTTTGTAATCTCTAGTAATGAGACCTCTCCTCAGGTCTTTGAAATATTTAGTTTTCTACTTGTTGCTGCAAGTTTTGGAATGATTATTATGAAGATACTCTTTCTAGCTCTATGTAGGAAGCTTCCCAACTTTTTTGAATATGTTTTTCCTACAACAATATGTTAGAAAATGAAATGGTAGAAAATGTAAATCTAGAGATGATGAGTCTTCACTAGTTGATTTGTCAATCTAGTGGAATCCACGTTGAGTCCTAGTCTTCATGAGTTTTCTTATAACCATGTGGAAAGACTCTAGCCAAATGTAATCTCAATTTTTTTGTAAATGAGATTTCTGGATTTATCTCAGAGTCACTTGTGGCTCTCCCTATTTCCTATTTGATCTACCATGTTCTTTGATACCACTATTAGCTTTTTATGGGAGATAGTACAACTACAGTATGTAGGATAAATAATCTGAGATAACTATAAATATAATGGTACAATAATATTTAGGAAAATATAGAAATAAACATCTACAAATAACTCATAAATATACCATTAATGAGAATGATTAAAATAGTACAATGCTATATAATGGAGGACATGAACACTCCATGAAATTATATGAAAGAACTACATTGTACCACACTACATCTACTACACACTAAATACTTACTATATCACTCTCACCCTCTCAACTTACTACACCTATGAGACCTCTATATAGAAATATAGATTGCTTGGCCTTTAATCTACCTAGAACTCATGTACATGTGGACCACATGCACATTTACTAGTCCACATGTACAACTTGCACATTGAAATTTGTGCATTTATTATATTAATCGAAATAACTAACTAAATTTACTCTGAAGTAAAATCCTAATCTAGATATGTACCAAAGGTGGCACATTTACATGACCCAAATGATGTAATATACTCTAACATGATCTATGCATGTGACCTTATATGGATTTATGATTGAAGATGTCAAAAAATATATTGTTTTTATCCTAACAACACTATTAGGGGTATAACTTTATGCTTGGTACTCCATTTTGATCCATTCAATAAGTGTTGGAAAGATTAGATAGAGAAAAAAATTGTAAGCAACTTTTTCATAGATGTAGTTCCTAAAAGCCTTTGTGTAAAAATGCTTAAGAGTTCCTCAAAATGTAAAACAAAATACCTACTAAAAATAGTAATATTATGTTTTTAGATTTGCATGGCTAAAATGCATCTCTAACTACTTTGACACTTCAATATAAGCAAAAATATAAAATGACAAGATATATGTATGAAATTTTCATTTAGCATGCACTTCATAACTTATGGAAGAACAATCGTTACATTTCCATATGGGTGAGCTTCTAACTTATGGCAGGTGAACCACCACATTTTCATATGGGTGACATTCCATATTTAGTAAGGTGAATTTGTAAAACACCAATTCTTCTGTAAACCCTTGACTATAAAACCATAATTAATAAATGTAGTGTTATAGATTCACATCTCTTTTTAGAGATTGCTTGCATTGTACTCTATTTTTTAGTAATAAAATCATTCTATTGTTTGTCTTATACATACATACATGTATGTTTGTGTGTTTTGATTTTTTATACTCTATTAATTTTCAACTACACTCTTTTTTTTTATTGCTTAACTCAAGATTTTAAATTTTGGAGAATCAAAACTTATGTAATGGGAACAATCAATGTTCGATGTTTTAAATTAGTCAACATTTTAAGTTTCAGATTAAATAGTAACCAAATTGCTTAACACTCCTTCCTTTAATATTGGTTTATCTTATGATAGGTGAACCATTTTCTAATCATGGCCTTTAGGGATTCTTTTGTTGGAATTCTTTCTTGTGCTTCTCATTCCACTTTTAAGTCTCACCCCCTTTGTCTTGATTCTTTGGAGAGTGACTCTTGTCTTTCTTTGGTTGGTACTTAGTATTTTGATTTTAATTATTTGCTCCTCGTTTTCTATATTTTTATTTTTATGATTTTGCTCTTAATTTGACAAGAAGATTGTATGCCTCTCCCTGTATTAAATTCAAAGAGGTCCATGACCTCTCAAATGTACCATTGTATCCCATTGTGGTAATGTATTTGTTAAAAAGGCACTAAAAAATGACTTTGTAGGTGGTCAAGTGATGTAGAAAATAGAAGGGAGTCCTCCTATGGATGGTCTTCTCAAGTAGTAAATGATCAACTTAACCTACTATCACAATATGCATGATAAATTACTTCTTATTGTATGGATGTCATCATTGTATAGTTATGCTCATTATATAACAATATTCATTGTATGGTGATGTATATTGTATGACAATTTATTTGTACATCAAAGGAATTGTATGAAAATGTAATTAATTGTATGCTAGTCTACACAATGGTCATTTTATCTTTGGTTTGAATCCTAGAGTCTTGCAATATTCCCTTGATGGAGGTATGTCGTTCAATTAAACAAAAATTCCAATGATGGTCTCCTTAAAGACAACCAATACACTCATTTATTGTATGAATGGTAATCACAAGTTCATGGCTTTATACAATTGCAATTTATCAATGTATCCACTTACAAAACAAGAACTTCACCCAAAAATTATACTTATATGTCAATGGTGTAGATCCCATTGAACAATGATTCTTATTCGAGCGATGCCTTTATACATATTGCAACCATATCTCATATTTACCTATAATGCTATAATCTAGAATATGACTTACATACGCCATTTCCCTAATTGATTTTCCTACAAATAAATATTTTCATTTACACATAAAATGGGTTAAACAAAAGGTTTATTTTATTTATTCATATGTTTACATGACTATTACAAATTGTACATCAACCAAACTACATCATGATGGATTTATCTAGCATACCTTTGACGCACTACTCTATAACTTATTCTTATTTTCTAGTTTATCCTTCTTCTCTTCTTCTCTCTATTTACAAATCTATCATCCCCTTTTTTTCATTATTTTCTTTAGGAACCTATCTACCTATCCTTCCTTTTGTATATGTTCCACTTATTTTTCTTCTTCTATTCTTCTCTACATTGTTTACATTTCCTCTTTTCTTACTAGGTTGTTCACTCCTCTTCTTATTCCCTATTATGATATCTTTTTCTTCTTCCTAATCATTTTTCTTAGTTGTTTTCTCTTTTAACTCCTTAACCATTTTACTTGATCATTTTATCTTTAAATCCTTAGCCATTTTTCCTATTCCTTCCATATTCTTCTTATTTGGGTAGTTTTTAAATGGAACACCAACCATTTTTTCTATTTCTCCTTCCCTATGGATGCTCATGCATCATACTCACCAATTAAGAGGAAATGTTCCATGAGCTCCAACTTATGAACATGAATTATTCTTCTAAGCTATTACAAATTTAGATTAGTTGTATCCATAAGGCCAACTTTGTTATCTTGTCCTAACCTTACTATAAGAACTAAATGCCCATTTATAGAATACACTTAACATTCATTTCACTTTGTCCCATCCCATCTCTTCCATACAACCATAATCAACATGTATTTCATTGGTAGCTTTATTTTGGTGTGAACACCTTCTATTGGATTGATTATGTCCTTAAAAACTATCACACGGATGTAGGTTCCAATACCTAGTCTCAACATGTTCAAATATTGCACACTAATTGCAACAAACCATCCTAGGACCTTCATCCACTATACTAATATATTTTTTCAAAAATTAATCTCATTGCTTCCTATTTAACCTAGATATCCAAGGCCTTCATTTTTTGGACTTATTTATAGCATTATGGGTATTTTCAAACCTTACCCATATCTTCCCAATTTTTTTCTAGTATATCTCATTCTTCTCATTAACTCAAATCCAATACCTTTGGTGTTCCTTGCAACCACATTTTTCATGATCGATTTGATATTTTTCATAATTATTTAGATACCACATGCTATCACAATGTCTTTCCCCATAATTTAATGTATTACTATTATTATCAACTCAGGAAACATGGCATTTATCATGGCTAACACAACACTCAATTACATCATTATGTTTATCTTCTTCTCCTATCTCTTGCTTCTTCTCTTTATCTTTATATGTGGTAGGAATCGATGCACCATCATATTTATCATCATGACTACTAGTGAGTAGGTCCAATTTCCTCTTTCTCGTGCTTATTATCTTTTTTGTTTATACCTTTCCCTCCTCATTCTCCATTGGTGTAATCCTATAAGTTGAATCATTACCAATGCTCCTTATGGATAGTAACACATATTTTGAAATAATCCTTGCATATTATTCCAACAAATACCTCACTTCATGTGGTATATCATCCATATTGTCTACTATCTCTTCTTCTATGGGTTTATCAATGAAATCAAAACATGCTTTCTTGTTCTTCTTTCCCTTCAAGAATTTTTTCATAACGAAGCACACTATAGGATTATTGCCAACCTTTTCCCTTTGTCCTTTAATGGACTTAATGTGTACCTCTTATCATCTCTCTCAATAGTGTAGGTGTTTACTCTACCATCATGTGTTTCCTTTCTATAAAATATCCATGGTCTACCCAAAAAGACATGACAAGCATCCATAGGCATAACATCACATAGTATCTCATATTTATAAGATCCAATTTATAGAATTTTTTGATGTGAATAGATCTTATGGTCAATTTATAGAATTATTTAGTATTTTAATTCACTCTTAACTCCTTTTGATTGAGATTATGGAGTCTTCTAAACAATCCAATTCGATAATCAGTTTATGAAAATTTTGTTTTTGATTTCTTTACAAACTTATCCCATGTTTTCTTTTATCCTTCCCTTTTTGTTGTCTCTTAGTTCGGAAGTGATCCCACTAAATCGAAGTATGAAAATTTGACCTACTTTGGATCCTCCATATATTCATAATCAAATAATCTCTCCATGTTCGTTATCTAATAAATCAACTCCTTCCAGGTTTAAACTTCCATTAAAATTGGAGTATCCATCTTTGGCTTACATCCCCATATTTGAGATTGCTCAAATAAACCATTTATCTAGTTATTCTCCTTGCTATTCATTTTAATTTTTTTTGACAAGTTTTCTCCTATTCACAATCCCTAATTTCCTCAAGATGAAAGCCTTTCATTTAGGATGTCTTAATCACATCTAACATAGTTGTAATTTCTCTTAGCATTTTTTCTATATCCACAGGTCAAAGTCCCAAACCACATGGTATTCCTCTTTCTCATTGAACCTTCTCACTCCAATATATATTGTAACTAGATTTGATACCAAATGATGCATACGAAGAAGGGGGTCTTATAGACAACCTTCTTAGAAAATAAATGATCAACTTAGCCTACAACCACAAGATGCATGATAAATTCCTTCATATTGTATGTCTATCATCATTGTACAATCATACCCTTTGTACAAAAATATTCCTTGTATGATGATGTATATTATATGAAAACTCATTTATGTGATAAAGGAATTGCACAACGGTTTAATTCATTGTATGATAGTGTACAAGATGGTAATTTCCTCTTTGGTTTGAATGGTAAATCTTATAATATTCTATTTTTTAAGGTGTGTCATTCAATTGAATGGTAGTTCCAATGATGGTCTCCTTCAAGATAACCAATTCACTCCTTTCTTGCATGAACGGTATGAACATGTTCATGGCTTTGTATAATTACAACTCATCAATGTCTCCACATGCAAAGTAAGACCTTTAGCCAACACTCCCACTCATATACCATTTCCACTTGAACTATGTAGCTCTCATTGAATGATGATTCATATTCAAACAATACCTTTATGAATATTTCAACCATATCTCATATATACCTACAATACCACAATTTAAAATAAGGTCTACATACACCATTTCCAAAACCAATTTTCCAACAAACATAATATCTTCATTACACACATAATGGGTTGAAGAAAAGGTATATTTTATCTATTCATACATTTACACAACTATTACAAATTACACATCAACCAAAATAAGCTGGATCAAATTTCTCTATCATACCTTATATGCATTACTCTATAATTCATTCTTATTTTCTCTTCGATCCTTCTTCTCTTCTTCTCGCTCTTTCCAAAATTTTCATGCCTTTTTTTTGTTATTATCTTATGGCACTTATCTACCTAGCCTTCCTTCTACATTCATTTTGCTTCTTCTTCTCATTCTATTATCCCTTGCACTATTTCCACTTCCTCTTTCCATACTAGGTTGCTCACTCCTCTTCCTCTTCCCTGTTTTGATTTCTCCTTTGCTTTCCCTAATCATTTTTCCTAGTTGTTTCCCCTTTAACTACCTATTTTTTTTCTCTTTAACTCCCTAGTTGTTTTCCTTAGTTGTTCCATATTCTTCTTGTTTGGGTTATTATTAATGACCTAGCAATCATTTTGTCCATTTTCTCTACTTGGAGGATGCTCTCACATCATCAAGAGTCTTTTCCTTCCATTTATGAGATAGGGGTAGACTAACTTTATTAGTCCTTGGGTAGGATAACGTTGAGCCATGTTGACCAATGATTTTGATTCTATTTTTCATCCAATAGTCATTTTTCTACCATTCTTTATGATATTTTTGGCTCTTAAATTTTTTAAAACCAAAAATTAAGGACAAAGTCATGATTAAGCGATATTTTTTCGTGCATCCTACCAAAGTGCATGTACTAAAATTTATGGTTCCAAGACAATCATTTTAAGTGGGAATATTGGTTGTCTAATTATTTTTAGGTTTTTTTATGCATAGTCATAATTCTAGCATGTTTTTACACCTAGGGCTAAAATGGCATGTTATTTATATTGAGAGTTATAATTTTATAACCAAGAAAAAAGATAAAATGAATCCTTGTCCAAGGGTATAGTTATCTACTATGAATACCTCTTTTACCATTTCATTTTCTCACCATATCATAACCATTCATTTAACTATCAAAAGTAAATATTTACTTCTTGACAATTTCATTGCTAAGATTGCTTTCATGGTATTTTTTGCCATTAATTTCATATCATACACCTTATTTTTCTCTATTTATCTCTATATTGTCATTGTAGGTACAACGAAATCCATCAACTATTGGTTCATTGCCTTCTACAGAGGAGGGTGGGATGCTCTACCAATATTTGTAGCTAAAGGTCATTGATTATCATTCAAGTATTAGATTTTATGCAGGTCAAACCCTTTGCAAGAATTCCAGGTGTGATCCTTCCTAATTTACTATGGTGATATTACAAGTGGAATAGTATAGTAATTAGGTTCTTAATATTTTGAATGATATTGTCCTTGATGCCCTAATTGTTAAGTAGTTATTTTACTATATTAAGGTTAGCCCTAATTTATTGGAATTTATGGATGATTTTAGTGTACTTTATTCATGAATATTAAATTTTATTTGTGCATGAATTAGGATGGCTTACAATGTTTACTATTAATTTATTGGTTTTCTATCTTATTTTAAGTAGTTTGGGTTATCTTGTATTAATTTGAAAAATTATAATAGATATCCCATTTTTTCCATTAATATTTTGGTGAACCTCATGTGAAACCACCATTTGAGTTTTTTTTAGCCCCTAGAGTTTAGTATGTTAGATTTTTATTTTTGTGGTGTGCTGAATAAAAAGATCATAGTTTCTTTCTTTATCTTAGGGATTTTTCCCTTTTTTTGCTTTAAGGATTTTTATGGTTTAGTTTTTTAAGGGTGGAACATTTTTAATAAAAACCTAGATTCTCTTGAGTAGATTGGATACTAACCTTTATGGATACTTTCACTTCTTATAGAAGCATTAGAATAACTACTAGGTCTAAGACAAAGTGGATTCTTAAATATAAAAAAATAGAAGAGGATATTCATTCTTCTATTAGCTACCCAAATTACATCATCCATACATTTGCACTTTCTCAATATGATAAACTTAAAATGAATGATTGAACTAATAGAAATTTAGATTCAAAAGAAGGAAAAGACCCCAATATTGACTTTTATGAACCTTAAAAATCTATCATATGATACCAAAAAGCTATAGGATATTCAACGTTAGCGAGAAAATATGAACACCATGATGAACTTCAAATACCCCTTAAAGAGGTATTCATTGCATGATTTTGATTATCCTAGAATGTGGCAATCATGCCAAAACAAGTGCACATGTAAATAAGACATGCTAAACAGAAGTCCCAAAAATCCAACAATCCTTCTCAACCTCATGAAAAAATTATTTGCATACATGACAACCCTTAGGAAATATTTAGCTTACCATCTAGATAGTCCTAGGTATGGTACAAAAAAGCAATTAAAGGATTCTAGGAAAGAGAATGAGGCTTCTAGGATGTAAATAGCCAAGTAAATTTAGGATTTAATAACCGATATGACTCAGATATTGAGTGCTAATAGAATCCCTATAACATAATCTACCATTCCTCCCTCAATCATGAACCCTAATGTTCCTCTTTCTCCTCTCCCAACTAACTATAGGGAGGATTTACCTACATCAATGTATCCAAATTTGAGAATTTATTGAATTCAATCTCTAGCCCCTGATGTGGAAGCTATAGACCTATCTAGGCAAGTGCATAAGTTTGATCTCCTTAGAAACATCAAATACTATGGAAGCCTATGTTTAAAATTAAAATGGGAATGTATGTTCTCTTTTAAATTATGCATTGTTATGGAAATAAAATATTATGTTTACCCTTTGTCCACTCAATAATTTATAATGATTCTTATCAATTTTAATCATTTATTTTTTTGATCATTTAAAATTAAAGTGGGTTTTTATCAAGGGTCCCAAAACCTGATTACAAGTCAAAGGACTTTAAAAGCAAGGCCATAGGAAGGTCTTAGGAAAGGAAAATAGAAAATATAGAGGAAATAAAAAAGGATTTCCTTTCAGGATAGGCATAAGGATAGCCTTTTTGGACAGGCTAAAGGATAGCCTTATAGGATAGGATTTTTTTTTCTTTTTATTTTTTTATTTTTTTATGTTTTTTTCTTTTTAATTGAAATCTGGAACAGGGCCACACCGATTGAATCATCCATACATCCCATGCAAAAAGTATGTATAAAAGTATTAGGGCCATCCTGCCCAAAAAACATGTGCAAGAAAAATTTAAACAAGGCAAACCTGCCTAGAACTAATTTAAAACAGGGCTATCTCGCCCAAAACTAAAATTTAAAACTTAAATTCGAAAAAAAATGGGAGATGTAGAAGAAAACATTCCCACATAAGGATGTATTGGGACGCATTAGGAAGATGCAGTAGTAGGATGCAAAACAAAAAATAGAAGGCCAACACAAGGCCTAAAACCACCAAACGAAAAACTCCCCATGAAGGTTGAAGAAGCACAGAAACCACCAATATGAAAAAAACCACATAGGGAAGAAATTAAGAATGCATAGAAGCAAAATCCTACACAAGGCTTGGAAAATGGAGAAGTAAGACTGAGGATTTCCATAGGTTATTAAATCCTCTTGCACATGAATAATAACATCATCTCACACCACCTGCACCTAAATATCTATTGAAACCAGCACTAGGAAGAAATTTGTAGGAAAAGGCATCCTAGAAGAATCTCAAAAAACCCAAGGAGGGACCAAAGGACATCCTTGAACATAGGCATAGGAAGGAAATACTTGAAGTGGCTAGAAAAAGGATAGAAAAGTGAAAAAGTGACCTCCCACCCCAAGGAAATCATCTGCAACCAAGGACAACCAAGAGAGAAGGATCCATGAAGTTCCAAGGAACAAGGATAGAGCTAGGCCACACCATGAAGGAAACCTACAAAAAAATTGGGACAACCAGAGAGCAGAAGTGAAATATCCCTAAAATATAAAAAATGGGCATAGGGATAGTCCCAAGGATGTCCCAAAGAGCATAAGAGATAGGTAAGGATCCAAAGACATCACAATCCAGAAGCACATGGAGGAAACCTAGAAACCAGTGAGGAAATGGGCATACAAGTGGAAAAGAGACCTCCCACACCAAGGAGATCATATGCAATCACAATCAGTCATATGGAGGATCCAAACAATGCTTATGGACTAGGACAAAACCAGGGCCAAGGGAAGGAGAAGCAGGGAAGTGGATTAGGACATCCCCACAAGATGTCCTCTGCTCTCCCTCATTTATCCTACCAAAATTTTGAGATAAGTCTCGAATAACTATTTGATATGATCACCTTAGGAAAACCATGTAACTTGATTATTTCCTTGGCAAACTTATTTGCCACAATTAATTTTATCATTGTATTATATGAACTATATGAAGAACACAGGCTTATACTGAGAAGGAGGGTGAACAGTATAAGGTCAACTTTTACTTTTATTTCCCAAACAATATTATCCAATATTATCAATGGCAATATCAAAAATAGTAATCAAAGCAATGCATAAATCATCACACGCAATAGAGAAACCAATTTAACGTGGTTCACCCAATGTGAGCTACTCCACAAAGAAAATATTTCTACTAAATTTTCTCAAAAAATATCTTAGGAATCACATTTCTATTATAATATTTATGGACCTCTATCTAAAGGAGACACCAATCCCCTAATGCTCTGATTTGTGGATCACTCTCCACAAGAGAACTCTTTCCTCTTTTCTTTGGTTCATGGAACTTGACCTAGGAGAACTCTTTCTCCTAAACTAGTTCATGGATCTCTCTCTACATAAGAACTCTATCTTTCCATTTGGTTTATGGATGACACACCATAGAATACATCTTTCCTCTTGCTCTGATTTGTGGATATCTATCCACAATAGAACTATTTACCCTCTACTCTAGCTGATGATCTTCTAGAATACTTTTTTCCCCACTGCTATGGCTTGTGGATCTGTCTCCATAAAAGACTTTTATCCTCTCTGCCTTGGCTAATGGATTTATATTTATTGGAGACTATTTTCCTCTACTCTATCACATCCAAAGCTTGATCTCAACTCTATCTTAGATCTACACCAAACTCTATCCCAAGTGTAGTACAAATATGCTCTAAATCTTTATTAGATCTAGCACAAATATACTCATAAATTTGTACCAAAATTTATCCTCAAATATTTCCTCAAGCCTTAACACAAATCTTGATCCAATCACAAATCAAATATGCTTAGATTTACCCCAAGCCTTAACACAAATCTTGAACAAATCAATCAATCAACTTTGCTTAGATTTACCCCAAGCCTTAACACAAAGCTTGAACAAATAAATCAATCAAATCTGCTCTCAAGTCTTCACAAAGACTTACCTCAAATCTTCCTTCAAGTCCTCTCTAGAACTTGCTCAATCTATTCTCAAGTCTTCACCAAGACTTACCTCAAATTTACCTTCAAGTCCTCTCTAGAACTTGCTCAATATGCTCTCAAGTCTTCACCAAGACTTACCTCAAATCTGCCTTCAAGTCCTCTCAAGAACTTGCTCAATTTGCTCAAAAACTTGCTCAAAATAACTTACAAGATATTCTCAATCATTCTCAAATCTTGCACACAATGCTATCAATTGTTTTTTCTAATACTCAAAGTAACTCCTTTGAATTGAAGCAGTTTAGAGATATTCTATTTAGAATTAATTTAACCTCTGGAACACATAGAGAATGATGTACTATATCAAAAACTCAGTACGTTCTACTCAATAATTAAGTCTTTCACTTTCATAAATCTGATTTCTAATGTTTGCACATTTAATTTCAATATCACTCAAAACCAATGCTCAAGAATTTAACTCAATAATTCAACCAATGAAACACAACTTGCTTACAAACCCTAAGCAGGTATTTTCATACTTCTTCAAACAAAGGCACAATGTAGGTATCAAACCCTAACTCAAATAATATTCAATCTCTATCTCAAATGTTCTCTAAACATTCACCAATGAAGCATATAAAAACTCACTCAAATATTTCCAATAATGCTTATCAAACAATCCTTTTCACTCGACCTTATATCTCATAACATTCATTTCAATCACTCTTAAAGAGAAGATACTGTGCTCATACATTTTTGTTGTGATGGAGATATATCTTCAAAACATGTTTTACTCACAACCATTTCTTTTTGTTTCACTTTCAAGGTTAAATAACAATGGTCTATCTCAAAACCTCAAAATTAATATTTACCTCAAAAAATATTTCACCATACAAGAAATACAATAAAATGTCAAGTCACAAATACACCTTATCACTCCACTTTCAAAATAATATTCAACACATAACAAAAATAAAGTTCCTTGTTTACACCTTATAATATCCTTCTCATTCAAAATAATATTCAACACACATCAAAAATAAAATTCCTTGTTTACACCTTATAATATCCTTCTCATTCAAAATAATATTTAACACACATCAAAAATAAATTCCCTTTGTTTACACCTTATAATATCCTTCTCATTCAAAATAATATTCAACACACATCAACAATAAAGTCCCTTTGTTTACACCTTATAATATCCAATACTTGATTTAATTCCTAAGCACCCAAAATAAAATATTTAATTAACACCCCTTATGACTCCCTAAACAATTTCACTTATTTCTTTTCATGATTTCAAAGCCTCAAAGTCAAATCACGTATTCCAAGACCATAGGAGCAAATAAATAAAAAAACATACCTTTAATATTTTTCTTGTGAAATATATTGCACAACTCACAATGACCAGCACCCAAGTTTGAACCCATGATCTTAGTCGAAAGACTAAAGACTTGAAGAAACACATGCTTATACTAAGAGGGGGGGGTGAACAATATAAGATAAAAATTTTCCTTCCAAATAATAATTGTAATAATATAAATGCAAGAATGAATCAATGCACAAACAACCATACACATAAGAGACAAAAATTTTACATGGAAACACCCTTTCGGGAGAAAACCATGGCTAAATATTACTTTTATTTATTCAATAAATTTGTAGGAACCAACCCACAGGAGACACCAATCCTCTTGTACAAATATATAGGTACCAACCTATGGGAGACACAAATCTCCTTATTACAATAACATATGCACCAAGGGAGACATCAATGTCATTGTTACCATAATGCAGGCACCAGCCTATGGGAGAAACCAATCTCCTTGAGGCACCAACCTCAAATCTGAAGGCACAAACCTTCAAATATAAAATTAAAAAATAAACTTACATAGGTCTGCTTCAAAATATAATTATTAATAGCATCAATTTTTTCTCACAAATTTGATCAAAACTTTGCTTAGGTCTACTCCAAAATCTGATCATTAATGGCAAGTACTATTTGAGGGTCCCTTACATGGGTGACCATTTTGTTTTACTTTTGTTTCCCAATTCCTAATGTACTTTGCTATTTCCTCAACTTTCTATAATTTGGTTAACTACCTCCAAGTATTTCTTTGAGTGCTTTTAATCCTCACCGACGACGAGAAACAATTGGTTCACTTTTTCCCATTACCAAAATCCACTACAAACCCTAATTTTTGAGCTTTGCTATTTCTATGAATTTCTATAATGCAATTAATTACCTCAAAGCATTATTGCTACAAAAATATTGCTTCCTCATATTGATAGATATTACACTTACTATAATACACATTCCAATTCATATTCTCCACATTTACGATGCTTTGTACGCTCAGAAACCATATGAGGAAGAAAACAGAGAAAAGGTGCAAGGAGAGCCAGTCCAAGTGCTTTCAAATATTTAAAGCATAGCACTGTCAAATATAAGTTGTAACATAGAAGAATATTTATATATAGACTAGATATACACCTTCTAGATTTAGTTGTCATAAATATTGATGATAAGAGATTGGTGATGTAGATTATCCCCATTATTCTATGTAATGGAGTAGATGTGGTAGTAACATACTAAGACCACCTAACACATTGAATGGATCCAAAAGAAATTCTCATCAAATGAAATCTTATATTTACCCATAATTGAATGTGTTCTAGATGGACTTTGTGATCTTATATAGGTAATTATATACAACCTGTTGATGACAATATACATTTTTCATGAGTACAAAGGAAATATCTAGGAAATACTAATTGCCTATTAATTTAATGGGTAGATAATGTTGGCAAGATTTTGGTGAATCTACTTTAAGATAAGATAAGTAATATAAAGCAATTGGAAATAGGATAATTTATCAAATGGAAAATGTTTTTTTGATTAGAATCAAGAGGGGATTTGCATTCAATATCATCCTCAATTATAAGATACCTAAAATTCATCATTTTAATCCTTATGGATGTGTGCATGAAACTATTATGTTATCACAACTATTTGAGAAAAGATAAAATTTAAAGTACTAGTTAATTGGATGAAACTTAAAGAAGATAAACCAATATATGACATGTTGGTTTCTCAAGATGAATTGTTGAAGGAGGAAAATATTCCATTTTTCCTTTAACCACTCATATCGATACAAAACACAATAATATAAATCAAGATTCTAAAATATTATATTGTAGTGTTATCCATATCAAGAAGGAATGTACCTACTATTCCCTTATCTTATAGTAGGTCAAGTCATAAAAAATCACATAAAACTTGAGTTGGTAAAATATTAGATATAAAATAGAAATATTTGGCTATATAGATCATAAAGAAAGCAACCATTCATGGTTGAAAATATGATGTGACATTCATCACAACAATTAATGACATATTGTTATCATTGTTTTAAAAATCATTGTTATTTAAGTCATGTTAGGTGATATCAATCACTAATGAAAGTGCCTCACAAGAGGATTTTAAATTTCTAAAAAACAAGATAAAAAGGAAATATAACCTTAGATCCATATAAAAAGACATATGGAGTCACACTAGTTGGGTTTCTACCACTAGTATGATAGACCCAAACAGTAGAGTAGAACTATAAATGTGAATCTCATCCTATATTGTTAACAAGTTTCTTAAAAAAATTGATAAGAGTTTTGTTAGAAATTTTACCCTAATTATTACCCTTAGGTTAGTATGGGGTGGAAAATTTATTGTGAATATGATATTTAGCATATATTTTGTTGAAAAATTTGTAGCTAAAAGGATTTCCACTATATAGAATAATGGCAAATGGAATACCATACATATAAATAAGTTTGTTATAGATAAACGTAAAAATAAGGGCAACCATGGTGCATGCTAAGGGCATGAGTTCAACTAACCTAGAAAAGTACTCATTAGCTATAATTATGAATTTATGTCCATCAAAGTATGTGTGGTTACTCTTCCCAATAATATTAGTTCCCAAAATGAAGAAGGTCCAAGGAAAGGTGATGGACTAAAAGGCTTTAAATGGTTTATGGATAATATTATCACATCTTTGATACTAATCACATCATTTAATATAGGGATAAGTATCATTTTTAATTATTTTCTAATAGTAATCCAACCTAAGAAATTTCTCTATGATATCTATTCCACTAAAGTTATCATCACAAGATTTATCATGGGCTTATTTGTTGACTTATTGGGATTCATATTGTTATAAACATCTAAGCAGGGTACCATCAAGGATATAGTGATAAAATATATCAACAACCATGATGTGTTGAAATTATATCTGCTTTAATTTCTTCCCATTGTTTTCGGTTAAACCTCCTATTAAAGTTTTATCTTCTAAGTAGTTGTATATATTTTGATACCCAAGACTAGCCATTAGATAAAAACCTAAGGGATTTTGATTAGCTTCTATGGTTGTAGGATACCTATGATACCTAATGAATTAGTTTTATTGGTCATCTTCAAGATCTAAATGGATCATAGATGCCACAAAATCCATAATTTTTGCATGGTGGGTGCTAGTTCTAGTGAGGGATTTGATTGTGACCTTGTCGTATGTAATAATTAACTAGTATATCTTGTTATAAGGTTTAATATTTTAATATTGGGTTTTATAAAATGATTTTTACTTGATTATAAATTAATTTTGAATCTCTAAAGAATTTATGTTTTTTGATATTTAGATCTCTAGCATCTCTAAGAACAAGGATGAGAGCTTCATATCCTATTATGTTACTTTTACAAGTAAGATTAAGCTTGAAGGACAAAGGTATAAGTTGTTCTAGAGGAATGGCAAAAATAATCCCAATCACCACTAATTTTGAACATTTAGAGCAATAAAATAATAAATACCAAGAATGATGCTCCTCAAGTTCTAATTCTACATAAAGGATTGATTCATAAAGGAATTTAATCCTTAATGGTTGATTGGGTTCTAATAGTGCATCTACTAAGTAGTCAAATATGATTTGTCCTTTCACAAAATCATGGATTATAAAATTAATATTAAACTCACTAAAAATCATAATCCACTTATCAATATGACTTAAGAGATAGGGCTAGGACATAAGATTATAACAATGAATCAACACTTGTAGTTACAAATATCTTATGGACATAGAGTTAGTGTCTTAACTTCTAAGAAATAAATATATAGGTAGGTAAGTCCTATCTGAGAGAGTGTAATGGTTCTCAAAGTCAATTAAAATTATATTGATATAGTTGATTATTTGTTCTCTATATTGATAATCTAATTATTCAAGCATGTCAACAAAGGCATACTTGGTTGTAGGTATGTAAAACAGTTAAAAATATATAATGCAAGGAGAGATCAAGGTAGGAGGTAACATTAAATACTTATGAATATCATTGAAGTCTTATTGATAACCTTCCTCCTAAAAAAATGTTGATCCTTCTTTGAAAACTTGGTGAACAACTTATATTCGTTGATAGATAGGGAGATAAACCTCCTACTCACTTGGATATTGTATTAAAGACTCATAAGCTAACCAAGGTTGTGGGATACTGTATGATGACAATGAATTCTATATTTCTAGGTTCTACTTATCCTAGACATTTAAATATTAAAATTTATTAAAAATTACACAAAATCCACCTTTGATATTATAGATGCACCTTATAGGCTCTCAACCTATAAAATATGCATTTTAATTTAGAGGGATGGTCTTCTCTTCTAATAGAGTCATTAGGAAGATCATTATCATAGTATTTCATAGTATCATGTATAAGATCATGAGTAACGACTCTTTCACAAGTAGATTTTGCATTCTTGATCCCAAAGGAAATCACCTAATAATAATAGGCTCCTTAATTTGTGGTGAGAGTGTCACAACCCATCTCGATTCTACTAACCTTGAAAGAAGTTGAGAGTTTTTTTTTAAACATATAATTAACTCTAAGCAAGCCAAAGATAAAGCAAGCCCCTCAACTAAATGATAGTGAACCCAAGAAAGCTCCTTCGATTAAAAAGGGTATCAATCTCACTATCACAAACAATCAAGGAAACAGATCATAAGGATCCTACCCTAATTCTATATGGGTTTCCTAGTCACCAGTCTTAAGAAAATACTCCACTCAACTATCTTCCACTAGCAACTATTCTATTCCTTTCAGTCTATCAAAAGGATTGTCCCTCTTCGGTCCATCGAGAGGTCACACCTTTCATTCCTTTGAAAGGGCATTCCTTTACGGTCCATCGAAAGGATACTCACTTTTCAATCTATCGAAAAGTAAAATGCCAATCCTCGCTTATCCACACAAGTCCATCTGTGTGGTGCACTTAGCATCTAATCATATTTCAACATCCCCCAATCACCCGTCCTTCGATGAAGTCAACACTATCTACCTCCTACGCCCTAGACACGCTCACTACGCTTCGGTTCTAAGAAGGTAGCACTTTCACTTCCTTTAAGAAGGTCAAGGGACGTCATTTCGAAGGTGCAATAGATGTAAGTAACTCACTTACTAATACGCATCGCTCTGCTACCACAATAGTAGAAACATCAATTCACTTACTTCTACATTTTCCTTGATCGGCATTACTTATGGAGTTATGCGAACTAGGGTTGACTCCTAAGGATAGACCAATGCATTACACGACTCCCCAAGCCCATATGGAGATCTTTTCAATAACAACACTATGGTTAAAACAATGAGACTAAATTGAAATATGATTTCCTTGAGCGATAACATTCCATCGAAACCCACTCACAACTAAATGAAAACATGCATTCATTTATCGTAACACACCCAGATTAAACAATCTCATAGGTAGAGAGCTAGATAAGCATAGACGATATTAAAGCACAACTCAAGAGATTCATTTTATTTAATGAAAATATTGTAATACATACACCATCAATATTTAAAATCTCCATAACAAATCAAGATTCACTACTCTATCTGAACTCATTCAATCACATAAACAACAGTCTCACTTCTCCAACACATCTTTACTGAGAAGGAGTTTGTTATCTCAATAATAGAATACACATATTCTTAATTACATTAATCTGATGCACAAGATATCCAGTCAACTTGGACATGCCCAACTTCTTTGGCATCACAACTATCGTGGCATATGTTTTTCTGAAACTATCAATGTCCCGGTACAATGCTCCTCATGCACTTCCTCCATGATCTCCGCAAATAAACCAATCGAGAATAGTGATTGCCATCTATTGGGGATCAGATATGGCTCCAAAAAAACTCATTTGCGACATTCAAATGCACACCATTCCCTCTTTGATGCTTTCCAATTGCACACAATCATATATCCAGATAGCATACAATTGCACACTTACAATGTAATTCAATTCACACGCAAGGGAATTCCAACATGTTCATTTATGTTCTATCTACCCAAGTCATTCCAATAATCAGAGACTCAATAAATATTTATAGCTCATCTAGTCAAAACAATCATGCTAAACACACGCATAATAAGCATTTCATCAAATTCACCCATCAACCTATGATTTCCAATAGAATCTACAGATTCTAAGATGAAATACACACAATAATCCAAACCATGAAACACCAACAATATTTTATAGCCATTCCATAGATTTCTCATAGTAAAACTTAGGTTTATTCCTTCGTTCAACTATTCATAGATCAAAAGCTCTATATAAAATGTAAACACACATTTTAACCAAGCATCACAAGCAATCCATATATCATGAAATGCTACTTTAATAAAATAGAGCAGAAGATCCAAAAAATACATGCTTAATCTATTCAAGTCTAATTTTATCAATGTTCTCTATGTTTCAGAATGGTTACCAACAAGTTTATCCATAAATCACACTATCCTTAATGTTAACTTGTAATGCTAGTTATCAATATGTCAGGAGAATGACCATCAATATCACCCAAGGAAAGGTGATCCATTCAACCGAGACACCCCTAGATAGTCTACATTTATTCCTAGCAACTTTTATTAACTCTTCTTCAAGTAATCTACACTTTGATAATTCCTATGGTATTCAACTGAACTATGGTTTCACACACACCAAAAACTATAGATAATTATTGATTGGAAGAAATTACACCAAACAACAGTGCTTACACATAACGAAAGATAAGAACAAGATCTCTAAAGTCTCTGTAGTGGATGCAAAACCACTTACCTATCAATCGTGTACCAGCTCACAAATTCCATGCAATGTCTTCCATCTTCATTCTTCCTTTTCCAGCCAAATGTTTTCACTCCCCTCTCTTCGTCCTTTTCTTTCTCCTCCCAGAATACACACATCCCTCTCTCACACTACAAGAGCACATCTTCCAACCTCCTTCCTAGCATTTTAGAACCTCTTTGCCATGTAGTCTTCAACTACCATTATTTCATAAATTCCACGTCCTTCTACTGGTGGATTCATTTATCATTCATGTCCAATGTGCAAGCCATTATCGCAAGCACACTTTGCTCAATTAATGCTAGCTATTAGATTTTACTTACACATCATTCACTTCCATGGTGGTGTTACCATATAAAAATAGATCTTTATAAACTATTTATTCCTTTAGGGAAGACAATGAAATCATGCATATAACACATATATCCAAGATCATATCCCTAACAATTCAATCATAAAGCAAATATCAAAAATCATGCAAGCAATCACAAGTCTAGAATTTCTTTATCATGTGCAAATTTTATGAAAAGCATCATCATCAAGGGTGAAGCATTCATTCATGTTGCTTCCCAAATATTTCGACAACATAACCCATCACATCATTTTCCCCAGGCATTCCTGTTCTCGGTGGCTTATTCTTTCTCCACCCACAAGAACCCTATTTTTTGCACAAACACACAGTCTATTAGCAACATCATATTCTTTCATGAAAAACACTTCCTTGAAACAATGATCCATTTATTGCCAAGCATTTCTTCATTAAAATATTTTATTTCCTACAAACCATCCATACTTGCAGAATTAAAACATAGCATGTCAATTGTTCCTTGAAGTAAAACATCTTAGCTAAGAAAAATCTATCAAGTTCAAGGTCTGCCAAGGGTGGGTCATGACATACTCCCCCCTTAGGCTTAACACAATCCTCTGTGTTCATACAAGTAGTTTCTTTCAAAAATAATCAAAACAACATTACAATGTATCTTCAAAAAGAAAAGAAAAATGCTTTTGCATATCAACTACTTTCTCCCAAGTAGCATTTCTTTCATAGTATTGGTCCCACTGGACCTTACACTGCTCCAAAATTCCTTTCCTCATCGATTTAGATCAGAAATTCAAGGATTTTGACTAGTCGAACCTCTATAGCCTTTAGGTTCACCATCTACAAATTAGAAAAATTCCATACATGCTCAGGGTTAGCAACATACTTTTTAAGTAAAGAAACATGAAAGGTGTTATGAATCTTGGATAGATTGGGTGGCAAGGCAAGTCGGTATGCCACATGACTGATCCTTTCTATGATTTCAAAGGGTCCTACAAAATGAGGATCAAGCTTTGTGGACTTGATAGCACTCTTCTTCGGTCTCACCCTCAGAAACACTCTGTCTCCAACAACAAACTCTCTGGGTGATATTTTAAGATCGACATAACTTTTCTGATGGTCTACCACTTCCTTCAACCTTTCTCTGATCACCTTTAATTGTTGCTCCATTTCTTTAACCATGTTGGGTCCAAGCACAATCTGATCCTCTAGATTATCCCATGATAATGGTGTCCTGCACTTTCTTCCATACAAAGCTTCGAATGGAGCCATGCCCAATATCGAATGATGACCATTATTGTAGGTAAATTCTACTAGATGCAAGTATTCCTCCCAATGGGTTTTCTGATCCATGCAGTACATGCGAAGCATGTCCTCTAATACTTGATTCACCCTTTCCATTTGTCCATCAGTTTTTGGGTGATAGGCTGAACTGATGTTCAACCTAGTGCCAATGGCTCGGTGTAAGGCTTGCCAAAACTTAGAGGTGAACCTTGAGTCCCTATCCAATATAATTACCTTCGAAAAACCATGAAGCTAAAATATTTCTTTGGAAAATCTATTTGCCACAATTACAACATCATCCTTGGTACTTTTGGGTATAAAGTGTGCAACCTTGGTCAGTCTATCGACCACTACTAGAATTACGTCATGTTGGAACTTGGTCTTAGGTAGCCCTACTATGAAGTCCATCGAAATCACCTACCATTTTTGTGTAGGCACATCATGAGAAAATAACAAACCAGTAGGATGTCTATGTTCTGCTTTTACTTTTTGGCACTCGAGGCATTGAGCAACAAATTTTGTTATGTCTCTCTTCATTCCTGGCCAAAAGAATATCTTTTTCATATTCTCTCTCATATTTGCTCCTCCTGGATGAGCAGAATAGGGAGATCTATGTGCTTCATTCATGATCATCCTCCTCAGATCACTATTCTCAGGTATTACTATCCTATCTTTAAAGCATAGGAATTCATCCTTGATGCTAAAATATCCATTTTCTTCTGATTTCCTTTCCATATTTTCTCAGATTTTCCTGTAGTAGGTATCTTGACCTTGCATTTCCTTGACTTGGTCCATCAAATCAACATGAACATGAGATAATACTGCAATGTGTTTCCTTCTACTCAAAGCATCAACGACTTTATTCTCCTTTCCCTTAATATATTCAATGCCAAAATCATATTCCATGAGAAATTCCATCCATATCCTCTATCTAGCATTGAGTAAGGGTTGGGTGAACACGTATTGTAGACTCTGATGATCTATATTTAGCTCAAAGGGTCTACCAACTAGATAGTGTCACCAACTCTTGAGAGCAAAAACCATAACTGCTAACTCTAAGTCATGAGTTGCATAATTAACCTCATGCTTTTTTAGCTTCCTTGATCCATAGGCTACTACTGCTTCTTCTTGCGAGAGCACTCCTCCCAGTCCTTCTAGCGATGCATCTGTACACATGGAGAAACTTCCCTATGGATCAGGTATCTTTAATATAGGAGGTGTAGTAAGCTTCTGCTTAAGTAATTCAAATGTTGTCTCACATTGTTCTATCCACTTGAATTCCTTCCCTTTCCTCTGAAGGTTGGTTATTGATGAGGTGATCTTGGCGTAGTCCTTTACATATCACCTATAGTACCCAGTTAAGCCCATGAAACTCCTAACCTTAGTCACATTTGTTGGTGGTGGCCAACTCATGATGGCTTCTATTTTCTTAGGATCTACGATGATTCCTTCAGTCAAAACAATGTGACCTAAATATTGCACCTCTGTCACATAGAATTCACACTTGGATAGGTTCCCATACAACTAATTTTTCCTTAATAATTCTAACACTATTCTGAGGTGTTCATCATGCTCTGTCCTATTTTGGGAATATATCAAAATGTCATCCAAAAATACCAAAACAAATCTATCCAAATACTTCCTGAAGATACTATTCATTAGGTTCATGAATGTTGCTGGAGCATTCGTTAGTCCAAAAGGTAAGATAGTGAACTCATAATGTCCATATCTAGTTTTAAAAGTTGTCTTATGAGTATCCTCCTCTCGAATTCTCAATTGGTGGTATCCTAACTTCAAATCAATTTTTGAAAAGATTGTGGCATCCTTGAGTTGATCGAAGAGGTCTTCGATTCTAGGCAAAGGATATCTATTTTTGATAGTTACCTTATTTAACATTCTGTAGTCAATACACAATCTTAAGGATCCATCCTTCTTCTTTACAAATAAAACTGGTGCACCCCATGGTGACACACTTGGTCTGATTAGTCCTTTTTCCAGCAATCCATGTAGTTGTACCTTTAGTTCCTACATTTCTATGGGATTCATTCTATAAGGAGCCCTATGGATAGGCTCTGTTCTAGGTTCAAGTTTGATAGAGAAGTCAAATTCCCTTCTAGGTGGTAATCCTAGTAAATTTTCTAGAAATACATCCCTAAACTCCTGAAGAACAGGGTGTTTCCCAAGCACTTCTTCCTTTTTTCCTTCCTCTAACTCATTTATCTTAACAATATATACCATTCCTCTTTTTTTGATGGCTTTCTTGAGTTGCATAGCCAAAAGGATTTGAGGTTGAAAAGCTCCTTGCAGGCTATTCACTCTATGAATAAGCCCTTCAACATCTGTATATTCAACCCATCAATCTTGGAAATTAATCACTACTTTATGCTCATGCAACCAATCCATTCCTATAACTATGTTAAAGGCATGCAATGGTGCAACATATAAACATCCTAAGATCATTCCACTAGGAAAAGCAATTTTTGCCATAGGATAACACTGATTCACAGAGTAGGTTTATCCTGAACCATACTCAACCTTCCACCCATGTGCCAAGATTCCTGGCCTTTCTGTTAAATATTTAACTAAAATAGTGGAAATAAAACTATCTGTAGCTCCACTATCAAATAATATTTTAACACTTCTACAAAAAATATTACCTTTTATCACTAGTGGTGTAGCTTGACCTTCTAGATTCTAGCTTCTTGTTGCCATGTAAATCCTGTGCACTAGTTCCTTAGGTGCAGTTTCCTTGTACATTGGTTCCTTTCCTTTTGAACCCATCCCTACTTTCTATGGATAATTGTTTGTGTAATGTGATCCCTTACAAATATAACATCCTTCTTTTGGTCTTGGATGTTCTTTTCATCTCAGCTCTCTTGTTGCTCCTTATTTTGGTAGGTTAGTCTATCTTTGTGGTGATCTATTTCCATTATTGCCATGATTATAGCATCTATGATTCCTTCCTCAAAATCTTCTTCTAAATTTTCCTTGTTTCTTGTCTTCCTTCTCATCCTATCCTGCATTGCTTTTAATTATTTGATCATGTTCCCACTTCATGAAACCTGAACTATTTCTTTTCCTTAGTGCCTCCTTGCCTTGTTCATCTAACCCCTCATAATCAAAGTAGGGTTTGAGATACATTTTAGCTTTCCTTACCAATTCATAAGCCTTTTGCAATGTTTCAGGTTCTCGCATGTCCACTTCCTATCCTATCCTAGGATCTACTCCAAGTATAAACTTATGGACCTTCATTTTCTCAGTGTAAGCGGGTACATACTTCACCAACTTAACAAATTTTTGATAATATTTCTCCACTGTTCTTATTCCCTGACGAAGTTTAGTAAATTCATCAAATTTTTGGGAATAGAAGTATTTCGTGAGAAATATTTCTTTAAAATATTTTACAAACTCTTCCCATTTTAAGTCAACTATAGCTACTAGCTTTAGTTCTTCACTAAGGGCTTCCCACCAAGCTATACCATCTCCTTGCAAGTGTAATGTAGCATAAGATGTTCGAGTTTTGAGGAGAAATTCTTCATGTTACAATATGTCTCTATCTCCTTCAACCAAGCCTTGACCTTATCCCCATATTCCTCTCCATTAAACTTAGAAGATTTTAGATATTTCATCTCCTTGCCCAGCATAGCCTCTAGTCAAACTCTTGCTAGTTGCACCTCTGTAAGAGGTTCATTCACTTGTTCCCTTCTCGGGTTACCAACTTGCATTTCCTGACTTAACACAACATCCAACAACTATTTTTGGGTCTCCACCTACTCATGAAGTAGAGCCACTATTTCAGTAAGACTTTCTCTTTCATTGGGGTTTTCTGAACCAACATCAGGTGCTCTATTTTCCGCATTGGTTCCTCATGTCTACCTTGTTGTTGGGACAACACTTCCCCTTCTTATTTTTGGTGGCATCTTCCCTAGCCACACACCAAAAGAGATAGTAGGTATTCATTAGCATTTAGCCTTTCGAATTGCTCCTCCTACTAGTTACTGTTTACCCATAACATCCAAATCAGTTCAATTAGATTTGCTTTTATTAGTTTCCTCTATTCACTAATATCTAGTATGTTTCCTATCACATACTAAAGACTAATTCTTGCATAGTGAACCTATTCCACTATGAACCATGCTCTGATACCAGATGTCACAACCCATCTCGATTCTACTAACCTTGAAAGAAGTTGAGAGTTTTTTTAAACATATAATTAACTCTAAGCAAGCCAAAGTTAAAGCAAGCCCCTCAACTTAAATGATAGTGAACCCAAGAAATCTCCTTCAATTAAAAAGGGCATCATTCTCACTATCCACAACAATCAAGGAAATAGATCATTAGGATCCTAACCAAATTCTATATGGGTTTCCTAGTCACTAGTCTTAAGAAAATACTCCACTCAACTATCTTCCACTAGTGACTATCCTATTCCTTTCAGTCTATCAAAAGGATTGTCCCTCTTCAGTCCATCGAGAGGTCTCACCTTTCATTCCTTTGAAAGGGCACTCCTTTATGGTCCATCAAAAGGATACTCACTTTTCAATCTATCGAAAAGTAAAATGCCAATCCTCGCTTATCCACACAAGTCCATCTGTGTGGTGCACTTAGCATCTAATCATATTTCAACATCCCCCAATCGCCCATCCTTTGATGAAGTCAACACTATCTACCTCCTATGCCCTAGACACGCTCACTACACTTTGGTTCTAAGAAGGTAGCACTTTCACTTCCTTTAATAAGGTCAAGGGACATCATACCAAAGGTGCAATAGATGTAAGTAACTCACTTACTAATACATAGTGCTCTACTACCACAATAGTAGAAACATTGACTCGCTTACTTCTACAATTGCCTTGATCAACATTACTTATGGAGTTATGCAAACTGAGGTTGACTCCTAAGGATAGACCAATGCTTACATGACTCCCCAAGCCCATCTGGAGATCTTTCGGTAACAACACTATGGTTAAAACAATGAGACTAAATTGAAATATAATTTCCCTGGGTGATATCATTCCATCTAAAACCCACTCATAACTGAATGAAAATATGCATTCATTTAACGTAACACACTCAGATTAAACAATATCATAGGTAGAGAGCCAGATAAGCATAGATGATATTAAAGCACAACTCAAAATATTCATTTTATTTAAATGAATATATTGTAATACATACACCATCAATATTTTGAATCCCATAACAAATGAGAATCACTACTCTATCTAAACTCATTCAATCACATAAAAATAGTCTCACTTCTCCAACACATCTTTACTGAGAAGGAGTTCATTATCTCAATAATAGATTACATAGATCCTTAATTACATTAATCTGATGCACAAGATATCCAGTCAACTTGGACATGCCCAAATTCTTCGATGTCACAACTACCATGGCATAAGTTTTTTTGAAACTATCAACATCCCGATACAACGCTCCTCACACACTTCCTCCATGATCTCCATAATAAACCAATCAAGAATAGTGATTGCCATCTATTGGGGATCAGATATGGCTCCAAAAAACTCATTTGCGACATTCAAATGTGCACCATTCCCTCTTTGATGCTTTCCAATTGCACACAATCATATATCCAGATAGTAGACAATTGCACACTTACAATGTAATTCAATTCACATGCAAGGGGTTTCCAACATGTTCATTTATGTTCTATCTACCCAAGCATTTCCAATAATCAGAGACTCAATAAATATTTATAGCTCATCTAGTAAAACAATCATGCTAACCACACGCATAATAAGCATTTCATCAATTTCACCCATCAACCTAGGATTTCCAATAGAATCTACAGATTCTAAAATGAAATACACACAACAATCCAAACCATGAAACACCAACAATCCTTTTATAGCCATTCCATAGATTTCTCATAGTAAAACTCAGGTTTACTCCTTCGTTCAACTATTCATAGATCAAAAGCTCTATATAAAATGTAAACACACATTTTAACCAAGCATCACAAACAATCCATATACAGTGAAATGCTACTTTAATAAAATTGAGCAGAAGATCCAACAAATACATGCTTAATCTATTCAAGTCTAATTTTATCAACGTTCTCTACATTTCGAATGGTTACCAACAAGTTTATCCATAAATCACACTATCCATAATGTTAACTTGTAATGCTAGTTATCAATCTGTCAGGAGAATGACCATCAATCTCACCCAAGGAAAGATGATGCATTCAACCGAGACACCCCTGGACAGTCTACATTTATTCCTAGCAACTTTTATTAACTCATCTTCAAGTAATCTATACTTTGATAATTCCTACGGTAGTCAACTACACTATGGTTTTACACACACCAAAATCATAGAGAATTATTGATTGGAAGAAATTACACCAAACAATAGTGCTTACACATAACGAAAGATAAGAACAAGATCTCTAAAGTCTCTATAGTGGATGCATAACCACTTACCTATCAATCGTGTACCAGCTCACAAACTCCACGCAGTGTCTTCCATCTTCGTTCTTCCTTTTCCAGCCAAACATTTTTGCCTCTGCTCTCTTCATCCTTTTGTTCCCAACCAGAATACACACACCCCCTCTCTCACGCCACAAGAGCACGTCTTCCAACCTCCGTTCTCATCATTTCAGAACCTCTTTGCCAAGTAGTCTTCAACTATCGTTATTTCATAAATTCCACATCCTTCTACTGGTGGATTCATTTATCATTCGTGTCCAATGTGCAAGCCATTATCGCAAGCGCACTTTGCTCAGTTAATGCTAGCTATTAGATTTTACTTACACATCATTCACTTCCATGGTGGTGTTACCACATAAAAATAGATCTTTATAAACTATTTATTCCTTTTAGGGAAGACAATGAAATCATGCATATAACACATATATCCAAGATCATATCCCTAACAATTCAATCATAAGGCAAATATCAAAAATCATGCAAGCAATCACAAGACTGGAATTTCTTTATCATGTGCAAATTTTATGAAAAGCATCATCATCAAGGGTGAAGCATTCATTCATGTTGCTTCCCAAATATTTCGACAACATAACCCATCACATCATTTCCCCCAGGCATTCCTGTTCTCGGTGGCTTATTCTTTCTCCACCCACAAGAACCCTATTTTTTGCACAAACACACAGTCTATTAGCAGCATCATATTATTTCATGAAAAACACTTCCTTGAAACAATGATCCATTTATTGCCAAGCATTTCTTCATTAAAATATTTTATTTCCTACAAACCATCCATACTTGCAGAATTAAAACATAGCATGTCAATTGTTCCTTGAAGCAAAACATCTTAGCTAAGCAAAATCTATCAAGTTCAAGGTCTGCCAAGGGTGGGTCATGACAAAGAGTTATCTTATATTAAACCTTTAAAGCTACGTTGATTTGATTATATTTATTAAAAACATTTAAAAGATATAGCATTCCATATATCATAATAAATTTGACTATTATATAGATATTGATAACTAAAAAATCATCTTTTGAATAGAGCTTATTGATATTATGGAAGTTAGTACATATTCTAATACTTCCACTTTTCATGGATACTAGAACTATATTGGGATCCAATTAGAACAATCAATAGGATTTATAAAGTCAATGTGGAGAAGCATTTAAAGCTCTTCCTTTATAAAAAATAACTATAGGATACACCTTACTCAACTTTTGTTTGATAGATTTGGCTTCTATATTGACTACTAAATTATGAACAACTAAGAAGTAATCTAAGTAAAGCATTTCAATAAATAACTATGAAACTATATATTTATATTAAACTAAGGTCCGATGTGTAGACCAATTGGTTCATCCAAACCCCATAAGGGGGACAGAGGTCCAAGGTTCAAATTTCATGCCTCGTTGGACTGAACGCTTGTCCCTTACCTGGTGCTTTCAGTGACGTAAAAGGTTTAAAATGATTGTGGCATGGTGGTTATAGGGGCATACTGTGTGAAGATCTATGTGGCGGCTTCCAGGGTGGACAACACAGAATACTGTGGTGGCCATAAAAATAGGATATCCTACCTGGGTTCATAGCGGCTACCGATTCCACCATGTAAATACAAAAAAACAAAAAAAAAAATATTCAACTAATATTTTAGCATAAACATTTTTCTCAACTAGTTTTGTATTTTTTTATTGATAAAAGGGGGTTTTGTTCAACTAGTTATGACTTTATTAGATTTTTCTTATTTATACCTCTATTGAGTATTGATGTAATAAGGAGATAATTTTATAAAACATTATAATGTGTAGTTATAAGAGTAGTTATTAGTTGGTTGTATCCAATCATAATGAATACTTATCTTTCTTGTTTGTATATATTTGATTAGCATATCAGTGCAAAGGTTCTCCTAACAAATCGACTATCATGATAATAGTCAATGCCCTAGTGGTACCCCTTTGCATATTTCAATGTCACTTGATAGAATATGGATTTTTGGTGCACTATCCTAGTCATAGAAAAACTAGTGCATAGTTGGAACCCTAATAACCACCCATTTAGTGACACATGTAATACCCTCATTTGATAAAAATACATTTAATTTTTAAATTTTTTGAAACATCTTGATGGCTTTTTATGATTTTTAGGTTAAAATTTAAGGGGCCATAACTTTTTCATACAAAATATTTTTGAGACTTTTCTTTCAAATTACGTACTTTTTTAGATCTTCAGAATGGTAGTATTATATTTTGTTATACATAGGAAACTTTATTTTTGTGGGGATTTCATGGATAATCATATTCCCTTGCTCGATGGACCTAACTATTGCATATAGAAAACTAATATTGAATATCTATTCCAAAGAAAATGACTCCTCATATATGTGAACAAAGTCCCTCTAGCTAGCGATTCTAATGAGGTAAAAGTAGTAGTATAAGTAGAAGGTGGTGAAAGCTCATGATGTGATTGCTTTCATATCAAGAAGATCTATGGCAACCACATCATCTACACTTTGGATTTGAAAGATATATTGAAAATTTTCAAGGACATGTGGGACCTCATTGACTTTAAAAAATAATATATTAAAAGTAAAACATGGTAATTTGAACATGGATAATTTTAATGCCATCAATGAGTACATGAGATGAATTATGAATCTTGAAGAAAAAAACTACATTTATAATGTGGCAATGGAAAGGATACTATTTATCTTCTCAATATTGTGTTCAAAAATACTTATAAAACTTATGATGTAGTTTCCCAAGATTCTTACACCTCGTTATGATGTGTTTAAATATGTTCTTCATCATCAAGATTGTTAATAGAGGTATAAAGGTCACTCTATCACTATTTAGTATTAATCAAATGAAAAGGTTAAATGAAAGTTTATAATAAGCTAAGTCAAGGAAAGAACAAATCCAACATGCCATTCAAGAAGCTAATTTTTAATTTTTATAAGTATATAAGACAAATATTTATCATTTATGGATTAGGATGCTTTAAGAGGCAGCCAAAAACTAGAATGTTGAAGTTACTCTCTTCTATGCTCAACATGTGGATAATCATGATTGTGAGACCAATGCATATAGTTGTGTATAAATCATATTGTACATCCACCTCTTCTAAAATATTAATTATAGATTTAGGGGTAAGTCTATACATAAGTAATAATTTCCATCTCTTGCATGACTATAGTACATAATATTTTGAATAGTGTGTGGTTATTAGGGATGATTTATATTTATAGGTGGTTGGTTGTGGTAAGGTAAAAATTAATTCATATTCATTTTTTGAAGTCCTTTATGTTACTACTATGGGCCCCAATATTTTGCATATATCACAACACTTATACAAATAATAAGATTGATTTTTGGATGGATCAATTTGTGATTAATATATTTATGAAGGACTAAAACTAACTACCTCATGATGTTATAATAAATTTAATTTTATATAAGCTTAGTGATAACCCATATTCTTCTTCCTTCTACAAGAAGAAACTTTTTGTGGTTATGGTGTTATACTCAGATGATGGCATAATAGACTTGGGTATCTTGTATCTGGATCCTTGAGGTGCATAAATAGACATTAGTTGGCTATTGTATTCCTAATATTTCTCCTTCTAAAGGTGTTTATGATGGTGCAACTTAGAGAAGGATTATAAGTATTTCTCAAAAGGGATTACTAAGAATGCTATAGACAAATGAGGTAGATTTACAATGATGTTTATGGACCTATGGGGGCACCACATATTTATAGAAATAATTTTTTTTATTGATAAAAGGGTTTTGAAAGGATCCCTAAACATTTTATAAGCCAAAAAGGGAGGATCCTAGAAGTATAACCTCACCCCAAACTATTACAAACCAAAATGGAGGATCCTAAAGAAGTTACCTTATGATATTGAAACAACACAACATGGACAAGAGAGTGAAGAAAAAACAAAGCTAGCCAAGATGACAAAGTCCCAAGGCCAATAAAATGAGGAAACCAAAAACGTAATAGACACATAACATCCCAACTAATTATAGAGAGGGAAATGGTCTTGGTTATCGCCATCCACCTTCGAGACCTCTTCACCCAAAGTGGTCATATTTTGATTTTTGATCTAATTGATGAGTTTTCTAGCCCAAGGGAGCATTGAGGTTGCTAGGGATACAATGTCATCTAGGTCAACCACAGTGTTAGCATCCTCAAAGTACTCAGCTACAAATGCACCAGGCCAACACATATTTCTAGAAATAATTAACTTACCATACTTATTAATTATTTATCTAGGTATATCTCATGATTTTTTTACACCAAAGATGAATCTTTTGGAAGTTTAAGGATTTTAATTCTCTTGTAGAGTACTAGTTTGAGGGTAATATGAAGTGCTTGTAGACTAATGGAGGAGGTGAGTATGTGTCATGACCCTCCCTTGGCAGATTTTCTATATGAAGGAATTTATATTTTTTTGTGTTATTTTATCAATGGAATGATTGACCATTTCATAATTAACCATGGTTGAATGACATATGTGTATGCATTATGGAAAATTAGGAGACAATTTGGTTTCTAATTTTTTTACATTATATTATTCAATAAGAGGTTATGTTGATGCTAATGGTTTTGTGCCTTTGCAAGGGCATGTTTATTTCCGTAAGGATAAGAAAATACTTAGCCTATGAAAATGAAATATTTTCTTTAAAAAAAAATGTATATTAGCTATCTAGTATTAGCAAGACATAGTGGATGAATGTTTCATCCGATGGTAGCTTATTATGAATTTATATGAGAAAAATACTATTGTTATGAAAAGACTCTAACATGTGGAAATAATGATTTATTTTATAGTTTTTTTTTATTATACATATTATAAAGTTATTTAAATATGTTTTGCTTGGATATATGAGATTTAGTAAGGAAATATTTTGGTGTTAGCAAAGAATATTTTGTAACTAATTATCCTTATCATTGAGAACTATCACCATGAGTAAAGAGGTGTGTAACCGAACTCTTTAAGTAAGGAAGATATTGTAGTTAATTATTTTGATGAGTGGGATGACTCTTTAATGCTTTGGTTGACATGCTCGAGAGGAGAAGCTAACGAATGTGCATAAAATTAGGAGAAAGAAAAACTCCACTAGAAAACATCTCGGAGAATGGGAGACGTGTGGATGTGAATGATTGCCTTCGATAATGATAAGAGAGGATCCAAATGGGAGGATGGGTAGTTTGGACGGTGATTGGTGAGCATAGAGAAGATTTCTATAGAAAAACTGAATGGAGGACATCGTGTTTTTATATCAAAGCATGGTTGGAAGAAGTCATTGTTGGCTACAACATTGAAAACTACCAGGTAGACCCTCGGTAGAAAGAAATAAGTGTATATTATTTTTAGTTATCTCAATATGCTATTCTAAATCTAAAATTTTCAATGCGTAGTCGATTGGAAATGATATTTAGATATGAACACTATCTCTTTATCTAGAATTCATACGTAAGTTGATCGAGATATTAATTTGAGTTCAAAGACCAAAAAAACTATAGTGTTTTGGTAATATGCTTTAGGTCGAATCTTGAAACTTAGATTTATTAATATTTAAGGTTTCATATACTTAGGATTCATGAATTTGATAAGAGACCATATGGTAATTATGGTTATGGCATATTAGTTTTTGGAATTATTTTAAATAATTTTCATAATTTGAGATTGCTTTGCAGTTTTTGGCCCTTGTTATAGATAATTTTAGTTGAGAGAACCAAAGAAATGGTGTAGTTGCCCAATAGGAAGAGATAGAGGTATATGTTCTAAGTTTGGAGAACACCTGGGATGCTTTGATATTCTCCATCTATATAAAATAAATATTATAATGAGAATCCATAAGATATTACTCAATTATTTACATATAGCAGAATACTGGTTGTGTAAATGATAGAATTGGGCTCACTACTAGCTTGTAGATATGAGATTCATCTATCCATTGATTAATTGAGTTCTAGAGAAATCCTTAATGATAGTATAGGTATTAACGAGATAAAATTTGTAGCCATTATTTTTTAATAATATAAATCCATAGAGGTTGGGTTTGCTTTATAATCAGACTAAATACTGGAGTAGTATGATGGGCATTATTCATCCTCACTCCTCATATAGAAATAACTATAATGTGTTAAGTATCAGCTAAAATTATTATAGTGCAGGCTAGAATTTTTCTTGTGCAGTGGAAGCCTTGTGTAATCAAGAAAACATAAGATCAATCATTGTTATGGAGAATGATAGTCTAGGTATGCTATATGTTTTGCCATTGACACTAGATTACACCTGGTAATTCTTACTATGGTAAGTTGCATTGGTATATGGAGATTATGATATAATTTTTTATGCTTACTATTATGATAGTAGAATGAATTAATGCCCAATGAAAGTGCTTTTTACCTTACTTGAATATGAGTTAGTAAAATTGTGCTTTAAGGTAATCTTGTATTTAGGGATTGTCAATGAAATGTGACCCACTCCAGCAATATTATATTTTACATATAGATGGATTTTGTGTATTCATCATTCTATTTAGATTTGTGATAGAAAACGGTGTATTTTAATTAAGGAAATTTAGAATGTTATCATGATTATGGAACAATGAACATTGCTATAACATGATGCATATGGATTTTATAGTTGTTTAATGATGTAATTGAGAATGCAAATAATAGATTAGCTCATGTTTAGAGCTAAGTAACATTGTAGGCTTAATTAAATTCAGGTTGCATTCAAACCAAAAAAATGTTCTACATCATGGAATCACATGATGACAGTCTCATATATATTCCAGAAGGACAAAATGATATGTCTTTAATAGATAAATTGTGAATCATTTATGGTATTGTAATATTAGTGAAGATTTGGATGTAAATCCTTTAAGCCATGATAAATTTTGGAAATCTATAAAATGGGGAAAGTAACTAGTGGATTGGTAGGATCTATGAGTTATGTAAAACTCTAGTGTGAGACAAGGCATATTGATTACCTTTATCTCTACGAGATATGTAATGATTTAATATATCTTTATTAATAAAATTGGTTAGTTTTTTGTTGGGTTTTCCTTATGAGTTTTTTCCTATGGTAAATTATGGAGTTGTGTTCTTTCTTGTGGATTCTTATTTATGATAGTTGTTCAATGGACTCTTATATGGTGTAAAATTTATAAAATGTTGAATGGATAAATGTAATGTGCCAAAAATAGATTAGTTATATGTTAAATCTGATGGTAGAATCTTTAAAGGTTTATGGAATTAGAATGATATCTTTTGTTATAATATGTATTTGATTGTGTTTAAGTTTTCTAAATGGTATAAGAAAGGTAAATATAAGAAGTTAAAGTAGACAGTGATCATTTCTTGAACAAAATCCTTTTAGTTGATGGAACATCTTCTTAACTAATTGACTAATTTAAAATTTGTGAATTTCATAGTTTGAAATAGAGTGTAAGATGTCTTGTGGATTAAATCAAAGAAATATATGCACAAAGAATTCTAGGAAAGTATGCCCATAATAGAGAATGGATTTATAATTAAAAAAAAGAAATTGGAACTATTGCTACCACGAAATTAAATCTAGGATTGGACTAATTAATGATGACTAGTTTCACTAAGGAAGTGAAAGGGATAGTCGGTTTGACATGCTCCTGACACCATCATAGAATGACTTATGTGGTGTGAGAAGGATGACATGCTCCTTTCAATAGAATGAAAGGAGGTGGACTAGCTCATTAAAGGAATAATGAGAGGGATAGTATTCTAGTATCTATTACCTTGCACCTAGTGCTCTTGTATAGATTGAATTATACAAGATGTGGGGATAGGTGTGTTTCCAAGGGATTTAGTAGGTGAGAAATATAGATATGAGCAAAGTGTAATAGGTATTTCCTAGACTATAGGCTTCCATGGAGTTGTCTATAAGAATAATGGAATCAATATTTAGGGGAAGAAAAAAAGTCCTATAAAATTAGGTTATGACATTTGGTATCAAAGCGAATTTTGTAGGTATACAAGTTTTTGTGTGCAAGGTGTGCGACCCCGGGAAGCGCGCATCGCAACTCGACCCGACTTGCAATGTATTTATTATTATATCAAATTGAAAGGAATGAACATGCAAATGACACGTAAATAAGAAAAACAAATAAATATGCTTTTCATTGATATTTCCAATCCACGGTTACATATTCATCCCTCTAAGGGATACCCAGTGTGTGATACAATTAGTTACAAGTGGGGCACAAATGGTGGTGGAATAAATCTCCTCTCAAAGGGGAGGTGCACTTTCATAGGCTTACCAATCCTGCAAATGAAACTATACGAGGGCTTACAAATGCCTCCTTCTCCAAACCTACTCCTAGAGGGATCCTTGTGCTCCTTATGCTTTGATCTGATCCTATAGACCTGTACCTACGTTCATGGAAACAACATAGCATGCTAAGTAGAACAGACAACCTCCCCATATGAGGCCTTTTGTTAGCACATATGATAATCTAGATAAATAAGCATGAAATGCATTAAGACAAAGCAGATGTAAGTAATGTGCATAAGGAAACCAAGAATACTAATCTAAATACGATAAAATATTCAGATCTATGCTAAAGACATGTAAATGAAATAATAATAAATGTAGATCTATTACTAAGAACAAAGGAATCGACCATTTTAAAACCTGGCTATGACTATGGGCCACTGTTAAAGACAATGGCCTCTTACTTAAAGGTTACATTAGGTATTATGGGTTGTGGAAATTGATACCTTCCTCAAATTGATGTTCAAGGGTCATCGGATGTGTCTCCTATACTGATTGACGGTTAAGAATTATGGATCTGAATGCACATGTGTGGACATAGCTCAATCGGATGGTGCTCCAATGCTCCTCAAGGGGTGTGGATTGGATATCCAATTTTAAAGGGCTCCACTGTACACACTTTGAAATTTCTCTCCTCCTTTTGCCTTACTGGAAATCTACATATATAGAATTCTAAGTTTCAGGTTTAGATCTAAGGCTTGGCTTCTTGGGGAAGCCAAGGTCCAAATCTACATGCCAATTGACTATTCCATAGGGAAGGTTCAGTCTTGACTTGACATGCAAGGGGCAGTTAGGAGGAACTCTAGGAGTTCCTTTCTGATATCCCCTTGAAATGCATGTAAACTTGAGTTACTATCCATGATTTGGACAATCGCTCATGACAGTTCATATTTTAGGGCTAGTCGCTATCATTGGTAGCCGCTAGCTGTGGCCGATCTAACCTATTGCAACCAATATTGATGTCCACTCTAGTCTATAGCTACAAACGGGATTCTCTATTCTATAGTTATCGGTTGACCACTCTAGTCTATAGCTGTCGACTGGCCGCTCTAGTCTACAACTATTGGTTAGTCGCTCTAGTCTACAACTGCCAAGCCTAAATGGGCTAGAATTGTCATTTTGAGTGGTTAGGACCACTGCTTGCTCTTGGAAAGGCACAATATTGGTCATATGGTCTGTGGATGTTCCCACATGAGTAGTCTCCTAAACATGACATGTTTTAGATGTCTATAGATACCTCTTTTTGGGATGCGCTGTGAGAAAAACACAGCATGAAGAAAAAAAGTAGACCACCTAGGGCCATATTATAGGGTGTGTGATGATCATTGATCTGATCAATATTGGATGCCCCAAGTCATGGGCTTGAGATGCCTTTGGGGCATTTTGTGAGTTGACCAAAGAGCTTATGGATACCTTTGGAGCATTTTTTGAGGTGACCAAATGGCTTGTACTCTTTGGGGCTTTTTGTGAATTGACCAAAGGACTTATGCCACCTTTGGGGATTTTTGTGAGGTGACCAAAGGGCTTATGCTACATTTGGGCCTTTTTGTTTTTGACCAAAGGGCTTGTGATGCCTTTGGGAAATTTTGTGTGGTGACCAAAGGGCTTGTGCTCTTTGGGGATATTTGTCAATTGACCAAAGGACTTATGCCACCTTTGGGGTTTTTTGTGAGGTGACAAAAGGGTTTATGCTACCTTTGGGAATTTTTTTGAATTGACCAAAGGACTTATGCCACATTTAGGGCTTTTTGTGAGGTGACTAAAGGGCTTATGCTACCTTTGGGGCTTTTTGTGAGTTGACCAAAGGGATTATGCTACCTTTGGGGCATTTTGGATTGACCAAAGGGCTTATGCTACCTTTGGGGTATTTTGGGTTGACCAAAGGGATTATGCTATCTTTAGGGCTTTTTGTTTTTGACCAAAGGGCTTATGCTACCTTTGGGGCCTTTTGTTTTTTACCAAAGGGCTTGTGATGCCTTTGGGGAATTTTGGTTTGACCAAAGGGCTTATGCTACCTTCGGGGCATTTTGGTTTGACCAAAGGGCTCGTGATGCCTTTGGGGTGTATTGTGATTTGACCAAAGATATTATGTTACCTTTGGGGATTTTTATGAGTTGACCAAAGGGCTTGTGATGCCTTTGGGGCCTTTTGTGATGTGACCAAAGGACTTGTGATGCCTTTGGGGCATTTTGTTTTTTATCAAATGTCTTGTGATGCCTTTGGGGCAACTTGGGTTGACCAAAGGGCTTATGCTACCTTTGGGGCTTTTTTTGAGTTGACCAACAAGCTTATGATACCTTTGGAGCCTTTTTTTTTTTACCAAAGGGCTTATGCTACCTTTGGGGCCTTTTGTTTTTGACAAAAGGGCTTATACTACCTTTGGGGCCTTTTGTTTTTGACCAAAGGGTTTGTGATGCGTTTGGGGCATTTTGTTTTTGACCAAAGGGATTATGCTACCTTTGGGGCCTTTTGTTTTTTACCAAAGGGCTTGTTATGCCTTTGGGGCGTTTTGTGAATTGACTAAAGGGCTTATGCTACATTTGGGGTCTTTTGGGTTGACCAAAGGGCTTATGCTACCTTTGGGACTTTTTGTGAGTTGACCAAAGGGCTTATGATATCTTTGGGACCTTTTTTTTTTACCAAAGGTCTTATGCTACCTTTGGGGCTTTTTGGGTTGACCAAAGGGCTTATCCTACATTTGGGACTTTTTGTGAGTTGACCAAAGGGCTTATGATATCTTTAGGACATTTTTTTTTAACCAAAGGTCTTATGCTACCTTTGGGGCCTTTTGTTTTTGACCAAAGAGCTTATGCTACCTTTGAGACCTTTTATTTTTTACCAAAGGGATTCTGATGCCTTTGGGGAATTTTGGGTTGACCAAAGGGCTTATGCTACCTTTGGGGCATTTTGGTTTCACCAAAGGGTTTATGCTATCTTCAAGGCATTTTTGTTTGACCAAAGGGCTCGTGATGTCTTTGGGGTGTTCTTTTTTTTTACCAAAGGGCTTGTGATGCCTTTGGGGCTTTTTGTGAGTTGACCAAATGGCTTATGATACCTTTGGGGCCTTTTTTTTTTGAACAAAGAGCTTATGCTACTTTTGGGGCCTTTTTTTTTTACCAAAGGGCTTGTGATGCGTTTGGGGCTTTTTGGGTTGATTGCTTAATTGTTTGATTGTTGATTATGGGAGGTATGATACCAATAATGCCCCAGTTGATGTTTAGAAAATATTTTTATTTTGATTTTATGTTATGGATGCAATGATGAATGCAATGCTTAGGTAATTATGTGATAATGCTATATGTATGCAATGTGATGACGACACATACTAGATAGATGGTATATGTATGCTTCAGATGGTATGATATAGATGTAGATGGACTACTTATGATGTATGCATTTATGGATGCAATGCTTATTGTTAAATGCATGTTTAATTTTGATTTAATTGTATGCATTCAATTTATGTGATATGATATGATGTATGATGTGGAATGTAATGCATTAATTATATGAATATGGTCTAATGCATATGACCCTATATGCTTTAATCACTTAAAAAATAAGGTATGAATGTAATATGAGTTTAACAATCTAATGGGCGACACCACAAAATGTATAACAATCATGAATGTAAATAATAAATCTTAGCATAAAATCATTCAAGCATTCAAATGTGAGATATGATGATATGACATGTATGCAGTGATTTATGAGATGGAATAATTTGTTGTTGTTAAGGAATTTTTTATGTTTTCCATGAGACTCAAACACCCTAGTTGCTCTATAAAAAGTTGTATACTGAAAATACAGAGCTTCTGAAGGATAAAGTTTTGTTATGAAGACCTAGATACCCATTATCCCTATGTATGCAAATTAATATATTAGATAAAACATAAGCATACCCCAGTTCCAGGCAGGATTCATTCAGCCCATTGTTGTATTGGGGATCCTCAAATGTTTATCCTGATCCTAAGATGGACTCAAATGGATTAAACCACTAAGCAATATAGGACACCTAAGGCTAGCTCTTCCACATGCAAAAATTGGTATGTTCAAAAGCGATATGCTAATATGATAGACATATCATCATGCATAAGGATACATTATTGCTCATTCATGCCTAGAATTCCAGGGATTCAAGTTCATACTCCCTTCTTTTCCTCATTTTTATTTGGGATACTTGCTCATGATTTAGTGATGAAAATAATTGTTTATCTTGAATTTTTGTTTTCCTTTTGAGCAAGGGATTTATGTAGTGATTATAATCACTATTTAATTTGTTTTTAATTTTGCTTTGTTTAGGATTTTTCTTATTTTGATTAAAGTAAGAAATTTCTTTAGGTAGGGATGAACTTGTCCTTTTGCCAATTCTTAGTATTTCCGAACCGGTCGCACAGGGGGATGAGCAAGATAAAATTTTCACCTTAGGATACCTAATACCGCTTTGTAGCATTCATATTTCCCTTGTTTCAACTAGGATTTTAGTGTTTTGATTAGTGATAGGATTCTAAAATATACCAGGTGCTATCAAAACTAAACCTCACCTATGTTGCCTTTGGGGATTTTTGTGATTTGACCAAAGGGCTTTAAGATGCATTTGGAACTTTTTGTTAATTGACCAAAGGGCTTTAAGATACATTTGGAGATTTTTTTTAATTGACCGAAGGTATTTAATATTCCTTTGGAGCCTTTTTTTAATTGACCAAAGGGCTTTCAGATGCCTTTGGAGCTTTTTGTTAATTTACCAAAGGGATTTCATATGCCTTTGGAGCTTTTTGTGATTTGACCAAAGGGCTTGGAGATGCCTTTGGGGCCTTCTGTTATTAGACCAAAGGACTTGTGATGCCTATGGAGCATTTTGTTTTTTATTTTGACATTTTTTGATTTTTTTGGGATTTTATGATTTCTGTTGTTTTTGTAATTTTGACATTTATGAATGTTTTTGATATTTTATTTGTGTATTTGAATGTTTTTGGTGTTTTTTTGTTTTTATAGGGGGAAAGTAACATACATTAGGTACCTCCAGTGTGCATGTTATCTACTATAATGTAGTCATATTGTTTAGGAAGAGTGACAAAAATCAGCTTTCCCAATTGGGGCACAGACCTCTATAGGATACCCTTGTCTTGGTGGGGAGAAATGAGTGAACCATATGTGTGGAGCTTATTTCATTCTAATAGACCTTGGACCACATTTCGAAATGAATGGCATCTACAGATGTCATACCCCTGTATATGATGATACATACAATAGAGGATTTCATCAGTAGTCCCATGCTTGGGTGCTCTTTGCTTGACCTCGGGCAATACAAATGCATTTGCCTTGTACAAATTTTGAAATAAAGTCACAATAGTCATCTCAAATATTACCTCTTATTGAGGTAGCTTGTTAGGCCTACAAGGCTACGAATAACCTTGGGACCTCAATTGGGATGATGTAGCCTCTATTTTGGTAGGATTGGGAACTATGGATGAACCATCTATCAGAAATTCCCCACTATCTATGAGATCTTGAACCACATTCTTGAATCCATGACAATTGCAAATGCCATGGCCCTCTATTCGATGATAGAGACAGTAATGGTCCTCCTTATAACCCTTAGTTTTAGCTCTATTTTTGTCTAAATGGTTTATGTCAGGTAAGGTGATGACCTTAGCTTCCTACAACTTTTGAAAAATACTGGACATAGACTCGTTTAAAGGAGTCCAAATGTATTTGTTGTTGTTTTGAGTGTTTAGCATGCTTGATCCTAGTATGAGGACCAAGTTGAGACCTAGGTATATCACTTTCTGGCTCATGGGGACCTTCTTGCATTTTTGATGCAAGATATGGATTACTTACTAAGATAATCTATTGGTTGACAACCCGAAGCTACTTCTTTTCAAGCATGTTATATACTATGGCTCTGAAACCTTGACATGATTGAATATCATGACCATTTTACCTATGATATAGATTGTTTGACTCTTCCTCATACCCTTGGGTTTTTGTATGATTTGTATCTAAAGGTTGCACCTCATGTAGGGTGATGGCATTTGCAGTAATTAACTAATTGAAAATTGATACAATAGGCTCAGGCAATGAGGGATGCTTGCTAGGTTGCTGAGGCGGCCAAGTTGGTGCTTATCTAGTTGGGGATTTTCTTGTGGCTACATAGGAAATATTTTAACCTCAGATGAAGGTTTCTTTGATAATTATAGGCTCTCAAGTTGTTTCATGATAAAGTGCAACACCTCATTTTGCTCATCCATTTGGTACTCCATTCTATCTATACGACTTAGAATAGATTGCAATACTGACAAGGATGTCATGTGTATTTCTAATGACTGGTTTGAAATACCATTGTCGTCACTTGAAGGTTGTGAAATATTAGGGTCTATAGGATCCCTAAGTATATACAAATCACCAATTTCTTTCATGTGATATGAGGTGGATGTTCCTTGATTATCCACTTCATTAGTGGTATCCACATGCTCATTTTTATGACTCAATTTGTATTTTTGTTTCATCTCATGGTGTTGCACTGTGCCAGCTTGAGTATCCCAAATATGATGTGGGAGGAACACTTGTTTTTTATCTTGAGGAGGCAACATGAGAAGTGAGTCAGGGGTGACTAATGCTAATGGTTTTGACCCCTTAAATGGGGAAGCAACACATGATTGAACCACATATTTTTTTATCTATTTTAGAGTCACTTGGTCTTCTATCTTGTTGTTGACCATTACCACGAACACTTGAGGAGGTACTATTTCTTGTGTCTCATCGACATTCTTGTAATACTTGAATGGATCAGGATCATAGAGGACCACATACACTTATTCTTGGTGTATGAATTTTAGATTTTGGTGCACTATGGAAGGCATGCATTCCATATCCCTCATCCATGGTCTACCTAGAAATATGTTATACTGCCTCTCACCCCCAAAGATATGGCATAATGTAGGTATCATATTTATCCCAACCTGTATAGGTAGGATTATTGTGCCAAATGTTGGGAAACTAGCATCATTGAAGGCCCTCAATGTGAATGTTGAGTCCGTAATGCGTGAAGGTGGTAAATTTAAATTCTTCAAGGTTGCAACTATGATGATGTTGATAGATGACCCAGTGTCAATCAAGACTCTCTTGTATGGAATCTAATTGATGTTTTCTATGATGTGTAGTAAAGGATCAGATTCATACTAAGAGATTGGCTTAATCTCCTTTCTGTGAAAGATAATCGTAGGGTCCTTTTGTAAGTGAATTGAAATCATTGTTGGTGTGGACCATGATAGATTATCAACTTTAGCTGATATCTTTGGTATGTTGGGCTGATAAAGGTATATTTTGCTTCTTGTTATAGTATTTATCATACCAATAAAACCCTCATTAGGCAGGGATATTTACACCTTGTTGACGTGCTCAACTTTAATGTTGTTGGCCCCATGATTGGGAGAAATTTTTTTGAATATGTTGATGTTCTGCAATTAATTCTTATCCAACATATTTTGCACTACATTTTTAAATGCAACACAATCCTAGATATCATGGCCATTTTTCCAATGATAAACACAATAGAGATATTCCATATACCCCTTAGTTTTGGGGCAATTATGATCCAAGATGCACTCCTTAGGCAAGTTTAAAACCTTGGCCTCAAGAAGGTGGTTGAAAATTGATGCCAAGGATTTAGGCAATGGTGTATAGTTACGAGGGGGTTGTTTTTTTTTGCCCCTGATTTGATTCTTGTTGTGCTGGTTGTAATGCATAGTAGGAGGTTGACCCTGATAGTTTTCTTATTGTTGGCTCTATGCCGCTTTTGGAATGCTTAACACTATCTGGTTGACATGCACAGGCTAGGCCTATTGTGATTGATATCATGTGCTCTTGTTCTATTATTCCTTGCTATAGAGCTTTAGGTCCCATTTTTTAAGCTTTATATCTTCTAAAAGCTTGGCTTGAGCCAAGGCTTATTTGAATGATTCATATTGCTACAGTTGCAATAGAAGAGAGATGTGTTTCACAAAGCTCTTTGTGAACATTTGGATGAGTTCTTCAGTGGGGATGGAGAATGATAGTTTTGCCATGATTTTTCTCCATTTGTACCCATTTTCCATCACTGGCTCATTATCATACTGCTTTAAATTATCTAGATAGGACAGGTTCACCTTCTTCTTGGCATCAAAGGAGAAACATTCAAGGAACACATTCATCAGTTGCTCAAAATCGATGATACTATGCTTGGGAAACTGGTTGAACCATTGTGTTGCCATACCCGAGAATGTCACGATGAATGTTCTCAGCATTAGGGAATCATTCTTGTCAAGGTGGAAGTACACATTCATGAAGTTGGTCATGTGTTCTTGCGCATCTTCCTCTCCCTTGAATTTTTCTAACCTAGGCATCTCAAAGTGCCTAAGATAAGTAGGACTTGGTATCGAGGGGTACAAAGGTTGATTATGTATCTTACTTAACGTTGGATTTTGTCCCACTATGTCCTACTTCTTGAGATACTTGACTCTCTCAGCTAGCACTTTGTATGCTTGAGAAGAAATGATCTCTTCCTCCCAAAGGGGTCTCTGGGGTGGAAGCAAAGGTAAGTTTATTTGAGTACGAGGTGGTCAATTGTATTCATCAACCACATTTACAGAAGATGGTTTAGGATTTTGTTGATCCTGGTCATCCAACTCTGATCTCTCATAATGCCTATGCTCAAGCTTGTTTGGCACTAAATGCTTATGTGGCCGAGAAGCATGTTGAGAGGTATGGAGAATATAATATTCCACTCACCTATTACGTAGCTCAAGGTGTAAAGTAGCACATCCCTCATTTGTTTCTACCTATAATCAATATGGGAAGGTAATATTGATTGAGCCAATATATTTGATCACTATTCATGCTCTTTTAGATCAAGGAGACGTTGCTCTTCTAGGCAATGTTCATATTATTATTGTTGATGCAACTGTTGTTGTTTTGCACTTTCTCATTCTATGTTTTCTAAATTCTCACACTCAATGTGTAAATACTCTAAATGATCTTGGATCATTTGTTCTCTCTATATTTCATCTAACCTATGTGACCGATTTGATCGATTTGCTATACTGGGTCTATGACTCTGCAACTCCATGTGAGGGTTCTTGCTTGCTTTGAATTGTGCAACAAGTTTGGCAGCTCTCTTCCCTCGATGATTTGAGGTTGCATTGATATTATGATATTTCCTAGGGGTGCAATATTCATGCAAGGATGTTGTGGGGGTGTCGTGTGTTTGCTAGGAACACTCACCACGGGTATGGATAGGACGCAACTGAGTTACAGTTCCTTCATCCATGATGTATTCTTCAGTAGATCCAATAGATCCATGAGGGGTACAATCACGATATATGCTACCATGCTGAAATGCCCCATGTTGGGATCTCTTAGCACCTTGATATAAGAAGTCAAGGTGATGGGTCTTCCAAGGTTGGGCAAGAGGAGTTCCTTCCTTAGCCAATACTATGATTAGGAAACTAGCATATCCCATGTTTGGAAGGATTTGGCATTACAATGGGCATGCGACTGGTTTCCTTCTCTCTATATTGCCCATAATTGGGATTATTTGAACTCTCAGTGTAATGATATATGGTGGGTCTAGAAGTATTCTTATTTATATCACAAGAAGATCTGGTGGTAGTTCTCTTGAGTGGGACTTCTTGGTGAGATCCGTTGTAAGTGGTGTTGTATTCTCTGAGACTACCTAAAGTTTATTCAGGTATGTTTTGGGTAGGTGTGCTACCTATAGGGTGGTTTAGGCCCTTCGGTGCATTGGGTGCAACCTCAATCTTGGATCGGGGACTGCCCCATGTATTGACCATAACCTTGTGAAATTTGACTTCTAAAAAAGGTTGTGGGTATTATAAATTTCTTTGAAAAATTAGGGTTAGTTTTATTGCCCCAGCAATAAAGAAATCCACAAAGCAAACAATATGATTATCTCTTTTATGGATTAAATGTGTATCCTAAGAACTTGTTTCAGTGTGTTTTAGATGTGTTGTTGATTTTGCTTTCTTGTTCATGTTTTCGATTTAGAATGAGGAAACTAAATCAAAGTGGTGACTAGAAACACTAGTGCCAAACATGATTTCTCAAAAGAGTCTAGGGTAAACCACTTAAATCCCAGTGGGGGGTTCGCCTAGCTCTTCCACTCTGAATCAATAATTGCTACAATAGTGGGAGGTAGTTTGAACACAAGTGATCTGCACCAACTTAAAGGAGTTCTCTATTCTATCTAAGAACATCTAGGGGGTAAGCCAGTGGAAGGAGGTGAATTCCAACACCACCAGTCTGAATTGGGGATTGGTGATGAAATCAAACCTCACCAATGTTATTGTAGTACGTGCGAGTGTGTGGAATTCTTTTTAGAATTTTGAAATAAAAAAGCGATGCATTAATTAGCAATCATGACTACTTTTCTATATGTCTAAAAAGAATGTTTATATTCAGAAATATCATATCTAATTTAATCTCAATGATATTGATGTGATGCACTTCATACTTTATGAATGGGCGACCACTAGTTGGGCCACATGCAATAAAAGTTATACGCAGAATCCTACCACGCTGGAGACCAAAGAAGACTTTACAAGTAGAGGCTTGTTGTTCCTAGTAGTGCCTAGAGGAAACTAAATACATCTAAGAAACTTAAAATGCAAAATTATTATTTTTCTTCATTTTTCCCTAATTAGAATATGTTTTTGTTTGCTATTTCTAGAAAATAAATGCATATAGAAATTCATAGAGAAAATAGAGGATGAAACCAACCTCAAATCCCACTCTAATGATGGAAATTCTACCTTCTACTACACTTGGCTTCTGGTGATTTTTAACCAAAGTAGATGCTGCTGGCCACTAACAACTATAGTAGCTAAGATTTGTTGGCCACTGATAGCTATAGCAGCGAAGCTGGCTTCTTATAGATACAACTTCTAAGATGGACACTGATAGCTATAGCTTCTAAGCTAGCCACTGACATCTACAGTTACTAAGATCTACTGGTCACTCTAGACTAGAGTGGCCAAACCTGCACACAAAAAAATACCCAAAACATCAGTAAAATGACCAAAAATAAAAACTTGGTGGATGTCCCACCATGATCGCCATCTGTGTGACCTTGGGAAGTATGCATCACAACTGACCATACTTGCAATGTATTTATTATTATATCAAATAGAAAGGAATGAACATGCATATAACACGTAAATAAGAAAAACAAATAAATATGTTTTTCATTGATATTTCCAATATACGGTTACATATTTGTCCCTCTAAGGGATACCCAATGTGTGATACAATTAGTTACAAGCACGGAACAAATGGCGGTGGAATAAATCCCCTTGCAAAGGGCAGGTACGCTTTCACAGGCTTCTCGATCCTGCACATGAAACTATATGAGGGATTACGGATGCCTCTTTCTCTAGATCTGCTCTTGGAGGGATCCTTGTACTCCTGATGCTTTGATCTGATCATGTAGACTTGTACATGTGTTCATGGAAACAACAGAGCATGATAAGTAGAATGGGAAGCCTCCCTAGATGAGGCATTTTGTTAGAACATATGATAATCTAGATAAATAATCATGAAATGCATTAAGACAAAGTAGATGTAAGTATTGTGCATAAGGAAACCAGGAATACTAATCTAAATACGATAAAATATTTAGATATTTTCTAAAGACATGTAAATTAAATAATAATAAATATAGATCTATTACTAATAACAAAGAAATCAACCATTTTAAAACTTGCCTATGACTATGGGTCGTTGTCAAAGATTGCGACCTCTGACTTAAAGGTTACCTTAGGTCTTATGGTTTGTGGCAATCGATACCTTGCTAGAATTAATGTTCAAGGGTCACCAGATGTGTCTCCTACACTAATTGGTGGTTAATAATGATGGATATGAATGCACGTGTGTGGATGTAGCTCAATGGAATGGTGCTCCAATGCTCCTCAAGGGGTGTGGATTGGCTCTCCATTTTGATAGGGCTCTGCTACACACAAATTAAAATTTATCTCCTCCTTTTGCCTTACTAGAAATATGCATATATAGAATTCCAAGTTTCAGGTTTAGATCTAGGTCTTGGATTCCTGGGGAAGCTCCAGATCTGCATGCCAACTGACTGTTCCAAAGGGAAGGTTAGGTCTTGACTTGGAATGGAAAGGGCAGTCAGTAAGAACTCTGGGATTTTCTTATCGAGATCCCTTTGAAATGCATGTAAATTGGAGTTATCGCACGTGATTTGGGCTATCACTCATGGTAATTTGTATTTTTGGGCTAGCCACTATCATTAGTAGTGGCTAGTTGTGGCCTCTCTATCCTATATTAGCCAAGATTACTGGCAAATCGAGTCTACAATTGTCGGTTGGCCACTCTAGTATACAACTATCGACTGGTTGCTCTAGTCTATAGCTATCAGCTGGCTACTCTAGTTTATAGCTACTGACTGGCCTCTCTAGTCTACATCTACCAAGCCTAAATGGGCTAGAACTACCATTTTGAGTGGTTATTACCACTTCTTGCTCTTGGAAAGGCCCAAGATTGGTCATATGGTCTATGGATGTGCCCACATGAGTAGTCTCCTAAACATGATACATTTTAGGTGTCTACATAAGGATTGATGAGTGTAATAGGTTTGCACACCTTGTAGAGACTATACTTAAGGGAAAATGTATTTACATAAAATAGTTTTTGACTACCTAGTTAGATAACTAGAAGTATAGTTTCTAGTAGGAGAATCATTTTGAAGATGAAATTGTGAACTAAAACCTACTATATCTCCTATGTGTGGCTAGGGACAATACTACCAAAGAGAAGGAGAGGCTAACTTGGTAAAGTAATGTAGAGGCTAAAACCCCATATTTAGGCATGAACACTCCCAATAATGATAGGGAGGACCTCACTACGATAGTTGCTTTACTGAGGGAGCAAATGGAAATGCAAAAATAATTGTTGGAAGCGATAGTGAATCAAGATTCACAAGCTAGAAATCCTAGAGTAGGACAAGAGAATGAGGCTCGTTCAGAGGTACAACAAGCTAGAATTCATCTGGAGGTAAAATTGGGTAAAGATATGAAACACTTAAAATCCTCCAAGTTCAATGGAGAGGAAGATGAAGATAAATTCGAAGCTTGGTTGAAAGAAATAGAGACATTCTACAACATGAAGAACTATTCCACTAGCACCCAAATATCTTATGCCACTCTACACCTACAGGGAGTTGGTTTGGATTGGTGGGAAACATTCAGTGAGAAAAATAGAATTAAGGAACCCGTTGATCTAAAATGGGAAGGATTTGTAGTAGCTTTTAAAGAAATATTCCTCACCAAACATTTCTACACCAAGAAATTTGAAGAGTTCACCAAACTTAGACAAGGGACTAGGACTATGGAGGTATACTATCAAAAATTCATCAAGCTTCTAAAGTACATGCCCGCTTATAATGAGAAAATGAAGATACATAAGTTTATTCTAGGAGTGGATCCCAGGATAGGGCATGAAGTGAATATGCGGGAACCTGGTACTCTTTATAAGGCCTATGATCTAGCTAGGAAATTTGAAACTTATCTTAAACCCTACTTTGACTATGAAGGGGCATCAAAACAAGACAAAGAGGCACTGAGAAAAAGAAATAATGTAAGGTTTATGAAATGGGAAAGTGACCAAGCAAACAAGAGTCCTCCTAGATAGGACAAAAGGAATGACAAGAAGCAAGGAAATTTTAGGAAGAATTTCAAAGGGAAGAACCATAATCCTAAAAATCACAACAATGGTGATAACAGATCACCAACACCGGGTCAGGAAAATCCCTCACAAGTAGTGAAAATAGAAGATGGACAGAAATAGAAAACTCATCCAGGACCCAAAGTAGGATGTTATGAATGTGGTGGTCTACATTATGCCAATAAATATCCACTTAAAGTAGGATCAAGTTCAAAAGGAAAGGAACCAGCTTATAAATAACCTACACACAAGATTTATGTAGCAACAGAGTCAAAATATGGAAGGATAGGCCACTCCATTGCTGATAAAAGGTAAGATATTTGGTAGGAATGTTAGAATTTTGATTGATAGTGGTGCCACAAATAGTTTTGTTTCCACTAGCTTAATTAAAAATATACCAAAAAGGCTAGGAACCTTGGCTCATGGGTGGAAGGTCGAGTATGGCTCAAGACAGACCTACTCTGTAGATCAATGTTACCCTATGGCTGAAATTATCTTACCTAGTGGTACAACTATAGGTTACCTTTATGTAGCACCACTCCATGCTTTTGATGTAGTGCTAGGAATGGATTGGTTGCAAGCACATAAAGTTGTGATCAATTTTTAGGATAGATGGATTGAGTATTCTAAATATGGTAGGAAAGTACAGAGGGTGTACAGCCTGTAGGGGGCTTTTCGACCCCAGATCCTCTCTGCAATGCAACTTAAGAAGGCAATGAAGAGAGGAGGAGCAATTTATGTAGTGAAGCTAAATGAGATAGGAGATGAAAAGAAGGAAGAGGTGTTAGAGAAACACCCAGTTCTTTAGAATTTCAGAGATGTATTTCTAGAAGATATACCTAGACTACCTCCTAAACATGAATTTGATTTCACGATTGAACTTCAACCTAGAACAAAACCTATCCATAGAGCTCCTTATAGAATGAATCCCATTGAGATGCAAGAATTGAAAGTACAATTACAAGGATTGCTAGAAAAGGGGTTGATTAGACCAAGTGTGTCACCATGGGGTGCACCAGTATTGTTTGTCAAGAAAAAGGATGGTTCCTTGTGATTGTGTATCGACTATAGGATGTTAAACAAGGCAACCATTAAAAATAGATATCCTCTACCCAGAATCAAAGACCTCTTCGATCAACTTAAGGATGCCACTATCTTTTCAAATATTGATCTAAAGTCAAGATACCATCAATTGAGGATTCGAGAAGAGGATACTCATAAGACAACTTTCAAAACTTGATATGGACACTATTGTATTACCTTTTGGTTTATCAAATGCTCCAACAATATTTATGAATTTGATGAATAGTATTTTCAGGAAGCTTCTAGACCGATTCATTCTTGTATTCTTGGATGATATTTTGATATATTCTCAGAATAAGTCTGAGCATGACAGACACCTTGAGATTGTATTGGAGCTACTAAGGAAGAATTAGTTGTATGGGAATTTGTCAAAATGTAAATTTTATGTGTCAGAAGTGCAATATTTAGGATATATTGTATCAATTGAAGGGATTGTAGTGGATCCTAAGAAGATAGAAGCTATACTAAATTGGCCACCACCAACAAATGTGATAGAAGTATGAAGTTTCATGGGTTTGACTAGATATTACAGGTGTTATGTGAAGGACTACACCAAGATAACCACCCCAATAACTAACCTTCAGAGGAAGGGAAAATAATTCAAGTGGACGAATAAATGTGAGGAAGCTTTTGATCTGCTCAAATAAAAACTCACTACATCTCCCATACTAAAGATACCAGATCCTCAGGGTAGCTTCTCTATGTGTATGGATGCATCACTAGAAGGTTTGGGAGGAGTGCTCTCTCAAGATGAAGTAGTAATAGCTTACGGATATAGGAAACTAAAATGACATGAGGTCAATTATGCAACCCATGATTTGGAATTGGTAACGGTGGTTTTTTCTCTCAAAATTTGGTGACACTATTTGGTAGGGAGACCCTTTGAGTTGAGAACAGACCATCAAAGTCTAAAGTATATATTTACTCAACCTTTTCTAAATGCTAGGCAGAGAAGATGGATGGAATTCCTCACTGAATATGATTTTGGCATTGAATACATCAAAGGGAAAGAAAATAAGGTTGTTGATGCACTTAGTAGGAGAAGATACATAGTTATTTTGTCTTGCATCCATGTGGAATTAATGGAATAGGTTAAGGAGATGCAACAACAGGATGGGTTTTGCAATCAAATCCGAGAAAATATGGAAAGGAAATTCGATGATAGTAAGGATTTCAACATCAAGGATGATTTCTTGTGCTTTAAGGACAGGGTAGTAGTTTCAAAAGTCGGTAATTTAAGGAAAATTATCATGAATGAAGCCCATAGATCTCCATATTTTGCTCATCCAGGAGGGGAAAAAATGAGAGAGAATATGAAGAAAATGTTCTACTAGCCAGGAATGAAGAGGGACATAACTGAATTTGTCACCCAATGTCTTGAATGCCAGAAAGTAAAGGCAAAAAATAGATATCCTATAGGGCTATTGTACCCTCATGATGTACCAACACAAAAATGGTAGGTAATTTTGATGGATTTTATAGTAGGATTGCCAAAGACCAGATTTCAGCATGATGCAATCTTAGTTGTGGTCGATAGATTGACCAAGGTTGCACACTTTATACCTGATAATACCAAGGATGATGTCGTGATTGTGGCTAACAAATTTTCCAAGAAAATATTCAGGCTTCATGGTTTTTTAGAAGTGATCATTTCAGATAGGGACTTGAGATTCACATCCGAGTTTTGGTAAGCTTTACATCGAGCCATTGGTACTAGGTTAAACATCAGTTTTGCATATCACCCAAAAATCGATGGGAAAACTGAAAGGGTAAACCAAGTTTTAGAGGACATGCTTTGCATGTATTGTATGGATCAAAAAACCCGATGGGAAGATTACCTGCACTTGGTAGAATTCACCTACAACAACGGTCACCACTCGACCTTAGGCATGGCACCATTTGAAGCTCTATATGGAAGAAGGTGCAGGACACCATTATCTTGGGATAATCCAAAAGATAGGGTTGTGCTTGGACCTGATATGGTCAAAGAGATGGAACAACATTTAAGGATAATCATAGAAAGACTTAAAGAAGTTGTAGATCATCAAAAAAGTTATGTAGACCTTAAGAGGTCACCAAGGGAGTTTGTGGTGGGTGATAAAGTATTTTTGAGGGTGAGACCACAGAAGAGTGCTATTAAGTCTACCAAATTGGATCCTCATTTTGTGGGACCCTTTGAAATTATAGAAAAGATCAGTCCTGTGGCATATCGACTTGCCTTACCACCCAGTTTGTCCAAGATTCATGATACCTTTCACATTTCTTTGCTTAGGAAATACATTGCTAATCCTGAACATGTGTGGGAATTTTCAAATTTGTAGATGGTGGATCCAGAGGCTATAGAGGTTCGACCAATAAGAATCCTTGAGTTTCATTCCAAATCGATGAGGAAAGGGACTTTGGAGCAATGCAAGGTCTAGTGGGATCGTTACTCGAGAGAAATGCTACTTGGGAGAAAGTAGCAGACATGAAAAGATATTTTCCTTATTTGTTTGAAAATATTATGTAAATGATATTTTATGTTAAACTTTGATGAAACACAGAGGACTATGTTAAACCTATGGGGGGGAGGATGTCATGACCCTCCCTTGGCAGATTTTCTATATGAAGGAATTTATATTTTGTTGTGTTATTTTAGCAATGGAATGATTGACCATTTCATAATTAACCATGGTTGAATGATATATGTGTATGTACATTATGGAAAATTAGGAGACAATTTGCTTCCTAATTTTTGTACAATAGATTATTCAATAAGAGGTTATGTTGATGCTAATGGTTTTGTGCCTTTGCAGGGGTAGGTTTATTTCCGTAAGGAGAAGAAAAGACTTAACCTCTGAAAATGAAATATTTTCTTTAAAAAAAATTGATATTAGCTATCTAGTATTAGCAAGACATAGTGGATGAATGTTTCATCCGATGGTAGCTTATTATAAATTTATATGAGCAAAATACTACTGTTATGAAAAGACTTTGACATGTGGAAACAATGATTTATTTTATAGTTTGTTTTGCTTATAGAAATTATAAAGTTATTGAAATCTATTTTGCTTGGATATATGAGATTTAATAAGGAAATATTTTGGTGTTAGCAAAGGATTTTTCATGACTAATTCTCCTTATCATCGAGAATGATCACCATGAGTAAAGAGGTGTGTAACCAAACTCTTTAAGCAAGGAAGAGACTACAGTTGATTCTTTTGGTGAGTGGGATGACTCTTTAATGCTTTGGTTGACATGCTTGAGAGGAGGAGCTAACAAATGTGCATCAAGGTAGGAGAAAGAGACACTCCACTGGAAAAAATCTTAGAAAATGGGGGACATGTGGATGGGAATGATCACCTTCGATAATGATTAGAGAGGGACCAAATGGGAGGATGAGTAGTTTGGATGGTGGTCGGTGAGCGTAGAGAAGATTGTTGTGGAAAAATCAAAAGGAGGACATTGAGTTTTCATATAGAAGCATGGTTGGAAGAAGTCTTTGTTGGCTACAATGTTGAAAACTACCAGGTAGACCCTCGGTATAAAGAAATAAGTGTATATTGTTTTTAATTATCTCAATATGCTATTTTAAATCTACAGTTTTCAATGCATAGTCGATTGGAAATGAGATTTAGATATGAAGACTATCTCTTTATCTAGAACTCTTACGTAAGTTGATAAGATATTACTTTGAGTTCGAAGACCAACAAAACTATAGTGTTTTGGTAATATGCTTTAGGTCGAATCTTGAGACTTAGAATTATTAATATTTAAGGTTTCACCTACTTAGGATTCATGAATTTGTTAAGAAACCATCCGATAATGTTGGCTGTGGCATATTGGTTTCTGGAATGCTTTTAAATAATTTTCATGATTTGAGATTGCTTTGCAGTTTTTGGCTCTCGTTATAGATAGTTTTATTTGAGAGAAGCAAAGAAATGGTGTAGTTTCCCAATAGGGAGAGATATATGTAGATGTGTTGAGTTTGGAGAAGACCCATGATGCTTTGATATTCTCCATCTATGTAAAATAAAGATAAAATGAGAATTTTTAAGATATTACTCAATTATTTAAGTATAACAAAAGATCGATTGTGTAAATGATAGACTTGGGCTCACTACTGGCTTGTAGATATGAGATTCATCTACCCATTTATGAATTGAGTTCTAGGGAAAGCCTTAATGATAGTATAGGTATTAATGAGATGATATCTGCAACCTTTATTTTTGAATAAGACAAAGCCATAGAGGTTGGGTTTGCTCTGTAATCGGGCTAAATGTTGGAGTAGTATGATGGACGTCATTCATCCTCACTCCTCATCTAGAAAGAACTAGAATGTGTTAAGTATCAACTAAAATTATTATAGTGCAGGCTAGACTTCTGCTTGTGTAGTGGAAGCCTTGGGTAATCAGGAAAACTTAAGGTCAATCATTGCCATGGAGAATGATAGTCTAGGTATGCTATACATTTTGCCATTGACACTGGATTACACCTGGTAATTCTTACTATGGTAAGTTGCATTGGTATCTGGAGATTATGATATAATTGTTGATGCTTACTGTTATGACAGTAGAATGAATTAATGCCCAGTAAAAGTGCTTTTTCCATTACTTGAATATGAGTTAGTGAAATTGTGCTTTAAGGTAATCTTGTATTTAGGGATCATCAATGAAATGTGACCCACTCCAACCAAGATTGTGGTTTGCATGTAGAAAATTTTGTGTATTCATCATTTTATTTGGATTTGTGATAGAAGATGGTGTATTTTAATTAAGGATATTTGGAATGTTATCATGATTATGGAAATGATGAACATTGTTGTAACCTAGTGCATATGGAGTTTATAGTTGTTGTTTAATGATGTAATTGAGAATGCAAATAATAGATTAGCTCATATTTAGAGCTAAGTAACATTGCAGGCTTAATTGAAGTCAGGTTGCATTCAAACCAGAAAGAAGGTTCTACATCATAAACTCACATGATGACAGTCTCATATATACACCAGAAGGACAGAATGATATGTCTTTAATAGATAAATTGTGAATAATTTATGGTATTGTAATATGAGTGAAGATTTGAATGTAAATCCTTTAAGCCATGATAAATTTTGGAAAGCTATAAAATAGGGAAAAGTAACTAGTGGATTGGTAGGATCTATGAGTTATGGGAAACTCTAGTGTGAGACAAGGCAGATTGATTGCCTTTATCTCTACGAGATATGTAATGATTTAATATCTCTTTATTAATGAAATTGGTTAGTTTGTTGTTGGGTTTTCCCAAGGTAAATTATGGAGTTGTGTTCTTTCTTGTGGATGCTTATTTATGATAGTTGTTCAATGGACTCTTATATGGTGCAAAATTTATAAAATGTTGAATGGATAAATGTAATGTGCCAAAAATGGATTAGTTATATGTTAAATCTGATGATAGAATCTTTAAAGGTTTATGGAATTAGAATGATATATTTTGTTAGCATATGGATTTGGTTATGTGTTTAAGTTTGCTAAATGATCTAAGACGGGTAAAGATAAGAAGTTAAATTAGACTTAGAGTTTGATCATTTCTTGAATGGAATCCTTTTAGTTGATGGAACATCTTCTTAACTAATGGACTAGTTTAAAACTTGTGAATTTCATAGTTTGAAATAGAGTGTAAGATGTCTTGTGGATTAAATCAAAGAAAGATATGCACAAATAATTCTAGGAAAGAATACCCATAATAGAGAATGGATTTCTAATTAAAAAGAAAAATTGGAACTATTGCTACCACGGAATTAAATCTAGGATTGGACTAATTAATGATGACTAGTTTCACTAAGGAAGTGAAAGGGATAGTCAATTTGACATGCTCCTAACACCATAATAGAATGATTTATGTGGTGTGAGAAGGATGACATGCTCCTTTCGATAGTCATGAGCATAAGAAATGCTCATATTTTTGTATGAGTTCTAATGGTTTTTGTGTGGAAATATTATAAGAGTTGTATCTTTTATGAAATATTATGTATCTATTTAATGAAATTATGTGCATTATCTAATTTGTGTGTGAAGTGTGTTTTGTGTAGATATTTGTTGGTTTTAACATCTTTTGATTAGTCGAGGTCCTACGTGGACCTAGAATGCTTTTGCTTCAATGAGTCTATGGCATATTGGGAAGGCACCTTGATCTTCAAGTAGGCGCCTTGATCGAAGGTGCCTTGATATTCAAGTAGGCACCTTGTTAAAATGTGTCTTACTCTACAATTAGACACCTTACTCTACTCCACAAGTAGGTGCCTTAATCTACAAGTAGGCACCTTACTCTTCAAGTAGGCACCTTGGTCAAGGGTGCCTTACTCTACAAGTAGGTGCCTTGGTCAAGGGTGCCTTACTCTACAAGTAGGCACCTTGATGGCATACATCAAGTAGGCACCTTGATCCTCAGGTAGGTGCCTTGATGTCATGCATCAAGGGTGTCTTACTATTTAAGTAGGCGCCTTGTTAAGCACTTTGACTTTACAGCTAAAGGAGGCCTTGTTGACTGTGGTAGACCTTTGACTTCACATCATGTAGGCTATATTTGGAATGTTACCGAATGCATGAGCTATCCCAACTGTATTGGAAGATATACATAATAACTTGACAAAGCAAAACATGGGCAACACAGAGATAAAACCTAAAAATCTACCATCCCTAAGAAAAGATGAAAGTTGTTTTTATCACGCACATGTTATAGTAACTAAACTATCTTATTTTAGGTTGTAACCAGATATTCCATTGTAACAACATTATATAGGAAGTTTTATGTATTATATAAACACAGACTTTTATTTATTTATTTATGTACTATATAAACACATAGACTTATCTAATAAATATAGTAGGAGATATATGTAATATTTTATCATTGTACTACAATATTACTAATAAAATTTTGCTCGAGAGTTTCTTCCATTTCGTATTCTATCTTTGTAACTTAGCTGGGTGAGAGTTGTTGGGGCCTGGGCCCACTCCAAGCTAGTATTCCTCCCCTACTTTCTATTGCTTTCTATATTAGATCATTTATTTCAGTGTGTTGTATCTTTTATTTCCACAAGTGTGTTTTACTGCTTTCCTTTATTTTCCAAGCATGGTGTGGTGTGATTTATTTTCCCATACTTTTATTATGCATGATTTAATTGGTGTGGATGAATCAACGATATTTCACAAACACTCCCCCCAATGATAGGTTTAGTGGACTCATCTTAGGATGATGTTGTACTTAACATTGAACGTGGTACTTGGTAAGCTTATGAGTTCCCTGGTTTGACAAATTAAATGAGTGGGTTGTGATATAAATAGGACCATATTTAATCATTTATTTTGCCCCAACAGATAGAATGAAAGGAGGTGGACTAGCTCATTAAAGTAATAATGAGAGGGATAGTATTCTGGTATCTATTACCTTACACCTAGTGCTCTTGTATAGATTGAATTATACAAGATGTGGGGATAGGTGTGTTTCCAAGGGATTTAGTAGGTGAGCAATATAGAGATGAGCAAAGTGTGATAGGTCTTTCCTAGAATTTAGGCTTCCATGGAGTTGTCTATAAGAATAATGGAATCAATATTTAGGGGAAGAAAAAAAGTCCTATAAAATTGGGTTATAATAGCATGTTAGCTATGCCTTTTTTAGAGGATTATTCATTATACTAAAAAATTAAATATGGTGGTTGTTGGATTCCATAATAATTTCTAGAAATCATATGAAGCATAACATTCAACATAAGCATATGCAAGAGAATAGAGAAAAAAATAGAAAAATCAACAATATTAAATAGGATAGGTGGATGAACAAGGTGGGAACCCATAATAATAGTCACTTAAAAATATTACACTACACATTGATTCAACGGATAAATGGTTCATAATATTTATTCTAGATTCATAATCCTCAAATTACAATTAAAATGATATTAACCAAATTTGGAAAAATTCTAATGTTTAAACCAAGTTACTAAAATTTAAATTAAGGTTTAGTTAAGGTTAATAATCTATTTGGTTTAACCAATACCACAATTAATGAATGTGTAAATATCTAGGTGGTATAACCAATCCCACAAGTTGTGAATACAATAATATTAAATGTATGCTTGGTGAATACAATAATATTTCCCATAGGATTACATAAGTTTACCTATAAACTTATGTTAAAGGTTATCCTTAATATTATATCATCATATGTTAAACTTGGACAATAAGGTTACCATATCTCCCAACACCCTCCCATAGTTTGATATTGTATGCAAGGAGAGAAGATAGTAGAGATTCTATCATATTACTCACAATGTATGATCAATTGGAAAGAATAATTTATAAATATTAGAATCCTAAATTATTTGGAATACTATTACATAGAGAATAAATGAGCCTCCATAATCATCTATAAATTGCTATGATATCAAAAATTTATCTTCCTCTCCATTTTTATTATTGTTAAGATGTCAAAGAGTGTGAGTCCCCATCAACATCTGTAAGAATACTAATTTTTTATAAGTAAAATAGTATGAAATCCAAGTTACACTCACAATAGCTCTCATGGAATTTTGGGCATGATCTAGGTAAATTTTACCCACTCATTAGGATAAATAAATCTTGACATCATCTCATTTAGAATCCACTTGAACTGGATCAACCCTTCCTCAAACTTGAAGTCATGATTCCACCTTTTAGATCAAATATGTTGAGATCCATATGAGAAGATATTCAACATGAGATATGGTGAATATAATATTTCATCCAATATTGAATGAAAATAGTTATATCATCAAGCAATAGTTATATTTCCAATTAATTAGGCCCTATAGTTAGAAAGAGACATAAAGAAACAAGGTGTTTCATATGTTGATAATGCAAAATCTACTCTTGTAGCCAAAAACCTCTACAAATCTATAATATATCCATGAATATAAGTTTTATATGTGATCCATAATGCCCTTGTAAAATTTCCAAATTCTACTAGTAGAACAAAATAAAATAACTATAACCATTGTGAACAACCTAAAAAAGCATGTGATTTGTTAAAAGTAGGCTCCAAATGATTCCATATGAAAAATTTCCCTCCAAAAACTAATAAAATACGCCAAATAATTGAAAATTATAATTTTAAATATTTGAAAATAACTACATGTAAACAATAAAGGGGTTCCATATGTCAAAGAATTTTCAAATTTAAAAATATCACCTATCATCGACAACTATTTTTTTAAACTTGGACAATGATTGGGTTATTCATAATCTTATTTATTTGTTAATGGGGGATACATAGTAGTTAAATTAGATGCGATAATTAGTGATTCAACATAATTATAACAAAAATTGATTTTATGGATGAACATCTAGCCATAACATCATCTATTATCAACTCAACTATTGAATCAATCCATACCCATCAAAGAGATTTATAGTTAAGGAAGAAAAGAGGGAATGGGAATTGAACACATGAAATATTACCATGTAAAGTCTTGCATGACATATATTTGAACCATCATTCCAATTAACCATTTGAACATCAATTTTCATATCATTAAAATGTAGAGTTATATCCATTCAATGGTCCCCTAGTTGAGTGTACAAGGCCTTACCATAGCACTGTTACCTTGACATGTGATGATGATCTCAAGAAAGGTCAAAAATTGTACATACACATAATTGTTTTCCACTATATGCCTCCAATGAATTTTAAGTACAAGGTCTTATTATAACACTATTACCTTGACATGTGATGACGATCTCAAGAAAGGCACAAAATCATCTAAGGTCAAAAATTGTGCATCCACATAATGCTTTTCCACTAAATGTTTGCATACCTCCAATTACATATCCACTATGTCATCATTCATGTATTCCTCATGTGTATCCTCCCCATGTCACTTTTCCTTTAGGAGTCCCCATAAATTAGGGTTGGGATGCTACCAAAATATGCTAATGGTAATGCTAACCATTTATCTCTTTGATTAAATTATGTTTTAAATATTTATATACTTATGAAGCTAGGAAATGATTCATTCTCTCAATGCATTCATTGATTGTGAATAAAATTTATATGCTCTCTTTGTCAATAGGCTTCCATTAGGTGATCTTCAAAATAAGAAAAATACAAGTTTGAACACCCTTTGAATCCATAACCTTCCTTATGTATAATTTTTTCATGTTTTAATAGTGTCATTATGTCACGGCAATATCATGGAGGAAAATAATTGTTATACCTTACAAAACATAATGTTATCCATCCACTACAATATTATTATTTATTCAAACCATTGCCCTTATCGGCTAAATAACAACAAATGTTAGAACTAACCTCTATGCTATGTGTTTTATCATGTGAAGAAGTCAAATCATCGATCTAAAAAATGAATAGGAACACCTCATAAACTACCACACTTATGAGGACTACTATCACCCTCCTAATAATAATATACTACTATAGATAAGGACAAGATGACTTGAACTTGCAACCTATGCTCTTCAATAATAATTATTTACTATAGTTCCATTGCATTTATTTAGCTAGCCAATGAAAAATATGACATTGAATACAAAATGGTGTATATTTTAAAAAGGACCATGTAGGTTATGAACTATTTAACGTTGTTCAAATGTGCCTTATACACTTCCTCAAAGTGCATGGTCTATTTGATACTCAAACTCTAGTATACCTAAAAAATAGAAAATTATCATTTGCATTTCAAGGCAACACACCTACATGCATCACAAATAAATAAAATAACAATCCTTTCATGGTGGAAGTAATCTCCATGACCCATGATCCTGAATCCTACCATGATTCCACTATACATAGAAAAAATGCCAACCATCATAAAAGAGAGCCAAAGTCATGAAAAATAATATGCCATCAAGGTTTGAACATAAAACCCTTAGAAAAAGAGTAATAAAATTCCAATACTAAAAGCACCAAAGAAAATATGGATATGGAAATTAAGGCTTACAACCCTTTTATAAATAGAGGCCATATGTGCAATCAGCTAACCACTTGGCCAATATGCCTTTGTGATCATAGAAATTGTATATAAATCTCAAAATATAATTGGATGACCATCACACAATACAACACATAAAACAAATATAATGGATATAGGTTAAACCCTTGATATCATTGCACTCATGTATCACATGTATCCATAATGCCTATGACTTAAATTGAGTTCCAATTAACATGAAATCATCTAACTTCATCAAACATCATCAATTGACATACAATAATTTTAACTACATGAACCATTAGTAAAGAAATTGTGAATGATAGAGTTTGAACTCATAAACAAATGCTTTAGTGATAGGTTGACTATCTATTGGATCAAATAATATCACAAAAACAAAAATTCTTCAACATTTCTTTAGTTAGATAAGGTCACACAAGTATTCGTACAAATGAAAGGCAAAAATCAACATAATCTTCATTCAACGTTAACTATTGTCAAATTATTGTCAAGCACCTTACATGCTTTAAACAGCCAAAGAATACAACACCATCAAGGAAATGTTTTGCACACAATCATATGCTTTCCAATTAAGTAAGTGCAAAAACAATCTATCTTACCAAAAGAATAATCCTTCAATAACAATCATCTAGGTAATATTTTTTTTGTAAAAGGTTTAAATTTTATTTTGACACCACATCCCTTTGCTTGAGAAACCAACTTTCTAAGGGCAATGTTGGCTACCAACAAACTACAATGAACAACACTTCTCTAAAAGACTCCAAATGACATCTATACCAAATTACACCTTGCTTGACATCAATTTTTATTAGCAATAAGGAACATGATCTAAAATAAATTCTCATCATATATCATCTATCATAACAAAGGTGCACCCAATCTAGTATTATGTATTAGAATTATTATTTGAAGTAAAAATGAACAAAAATTTTGAACTTTGGACCTCCCTTCACCAATCTTTGGGCATTAGCTAACATGTTATCATGTTTATGATCCCTTACACCTATACATTTTACAAAAATAAAATTTCTAGCTTCCATTACTATCCCCATGGTCAAATCAACCTAAAAGGAGTGCTAGAGACATGCACATTTCAAAAATAAAAAACATGTGATCATCAAACCAAAATATGGTACTTTGATTTCCCCACCTCCACTTTATAAAGGAAACGTGTACCATTAGGATACCATTTATGATCAATAGAATAAATTCTTTATAATATATTTTAAACATTCCCAAAGGTGCCAGCTTCTAATCACTAAAATGTCCTTTTGTGTCTTATATGTAAAATGGAATCATCATGGATTGAACCTAGGATTCGGTCTTGAGAGACAATCATCTTAGGTAAAATAGATATTACCTTGTTCATCATCAACAAAATAAAGAATATCCAAATAAATTCAAATTTAGTGTCAAATTTTATGCATGCCTCAAAACAAAAGCAAAAATAATAACACCATGATTCAAACTCCAAATGTCTTTTTTTGGAGAGTAAATGCCTTACCAAGATGCTACCACTATATATGAATGCAAACATACCTTTATTAATAATAAAACAATATTCTTGAAGAACCGAAAAATGTGTATCCTTACAATAAATAAATTTGCCATACACTTGCTTGAGTTTTCCTTCCCATAATAGGAATATTCAATGGAATATTCCATTTTAAATTAAAATTTTAAAAAATTGGAGGGAAAATTTCAAATATCAAAATAAATAAAAATGATAAATCATAAAAACATTTAAATTAGAGTTTTTAAAATTTTATAAAGAATCCAAAAACACTAAGGCTTCATCCATATCTACTGCAATTTGCCCTATACAACATTTTTTTGAAACATAACCTTGTTAGGAATTATTACATCATGTTTAATGTGAATATAAGTTTAGTAATGACTCATCATATTATTTTTAAGGTTCACTAGGGGAAAATGGTAGTTGTAGGTTTTTATGCCATATTTGGTCAAAAGTTGTATTTAAATACCCTTTCACTTTCATAATACAATTCATTCGAAGCATTAAGATCTAACATGTGGTATCGGAGTAGGTGGAAGGAAGAAAAAATTCTGTTTTTGATCCTCCTCTATATTTGACATAGATAAAGCCAAGGTACACTCTATTTGATAAAATATTTCAAGACGAGAAAAACGTTCTCAAGGGTAAAATTACCTTGTATAAATTATGACCATGAAGGAAATTCCATGACACATTTAAGAAATTTCAAGGTGAAAAACCTTCACCATAGGCAAGAATCCTCTCAATAAATCAAAATGATTTCAATCCTTATTCAATACCAATGGTCATAAATCCAAAAAAAACCAGGCTAAGCTTAGAAAAACATAAGTTGTTGCCATTGAAATACAAGAAAGGAATATACTAAAAGCACCATAAAGGATTGCAAGGAAGCTATTAAAAATACCCTTTCAAAATCATAAAGAAAGAATCCATTGAAGTTTCTTAATAGCTACAAAAAATTGAGATGAAAGCATCATTAGAAAAACCAAATCAATGAAGAAGAATTGATTCATAAACTCATAAAGATAAGACGTCCCAAAAGAAAATGGAAAAAGTGAAGGAAAAGCATAGTTTGAAAGAAATTAAACTTCAAACAAGTTGGATTGAAAAGGAAGAAAATTAATCTCTCTTCACATAGAGGATTGATAACATTAAGTAAATACTAAGCATGATTTTCTTGGTCAAATTAGAACGACTATAAGTATTTCAACTATTAGATGTTGTAAAGACTAGTGCCAAACAACAACATTCATTGCAGATACCAACAAAAAAACAATAAAAAGGGAAACAATATCATACATTCACCGAGGACACTACAAGACTAATACCAAATAGAGAAAAAAATTCATTGTGGATGTTGCAATACCAATTACAAATAGATAAACGATAATGAATTATTCATGAGAGTTCCATGGGAGTCATTCTCCAGTACAAAAATATGATAAGTCACACATTAGAAAAACTCATACAAAATACAAAAATAGTATTTAGAAGAAGTAAAAACTATGATCACTTGGATGCATGGTCCATGCATAAATTAAAAATAGCATGTCATGGGTAACTCATTATCTAACCACTGAGTTTAAATAAGAAATGATAAAAGGTAAGCAAAGTTGAAAAATATTGGTAACCAAGAAACCTTAAAGAAGAGAAACAAAAAATAAGAAAAGCTCATAATGGAATGATTAAAGGAACATCAAGTGAAAAATCCATTCATAAAATTAATAAGTTGATGGAAGGAAAATTGGGAGCTAAAGTATTTTAAGGCACCTTATTAGTGAATGTCATCATCTATGAAATGCCTGATTTGTGAACTTGCTAATCAGAGAATATCTTAGTTTTAGAAAGCATTATCATAAAAGAAATGTTACGAGTGATAATAACTCAGAAGTTCCTACCTAGAGGTATTAAATATTGGCACAAACCATATTAAAATAAAGTTAAATGCATGTCAAGCACTCTGACAAGTGTGCATCAGTCAAGAATACTAGACTGATGTAATTCAAAGAACTTTAGCAACCTAAGGATTGGCTCAATGTATTCCCATTTTGACTAGAGATCAATATTAATAGAAAATAAGAAGAAAAATAAGAAAATAAAATAATAGGCCCAATTTGCATTGCAATTTGATGCAGCAGAGACAACAAAAAGAGAATGTGGAGAAAAGAGAAAGCAACCATAAACAATTTTTAAAAGCATTTTCAATTCCACTTTGAAGAGTGGAAAACTCATTGAAACAAATACATCATTTGTTTCTATTAAATATATTTGTATGCCAAAAATAAAAATATGATATAATATTAAAAAAACAATATTTGAAGGAATATTCTCTAAAGAAGGAAGTATTCCCTCTACCTTTATTTTTTGCCCAGTGAGACAATTCTTTCTCATAATTTTTGAAGTATAATTTGAAATCTTAGTATAGACATATATATACTAGTCATAAAGAGTATTAAGGTGAACTAAATGAAAGAGGAATATTCAATTTTTGTAAAGGTTTGCTATGGTTAGTGGAGCACCAAAATTTGCGTTACTAGATTCCCAATTGTTGAGAGGAAATAATTATGTTGCGTGAAATACCAAACCCATGATACAACTTGATTTTTAGGAAGCTTGGCAAGTTTTATATGGAAGAACTATGCATCCTACTATAGAAGGAGAAGAGCAAGTGCATTTTGACAAGGTAGATAGAAAAGTAAGACTAGTTATAATGTTTGGAGTAGCATATGAGGTCCAAGCATACATTAGAGATATGATCATAGCCAAAGATGCATAGGAGAAGTTGAAGACAATATTTTAAACCAATAATCAAATCATATTCTATTCCTCCAAAGCCAACTCCATTTTTTAAAGATGAAGAGTGGAGAACAGTTGGAATCATTCATGAGGAGAATAGAAAAATTGTGAGCATCATTGCAAACACTAGGAACACATGTATATGATGAAATGTTAGTTCCTAATGTTTGAGATCACTTTAATCAAATTATAATATTTTGATGACTACATTAAATATTATTGAGGAAATATCTAGTTTTGAGAAGCTAGTGAACATACTTCAAAAGGAAAAGGTATCAAATTCAAGAAAAAAAGAGGAACAAGTACCTCTTAAAAGGAAGAATCCATTCAAATACATGAAGAAACAATTCTCATCACAAAAAATAACATGCATTAGGTGTGCATGCCCAACTTAATAATATTTGATATGTTGATTCTAGAGCAACCAGACACATGAAAAAAAAGAAAATATTGGTTTCAAAATATAAGGTATCCTAGACATGTAGGAAATATTTCTCCTAGGGATGACACATACTATGAAATAAAAGATATAGGTGGTGTAACATTATAACCTTGATCATGAAAATATAGAATCATATAAGTTTTATATGTTCCAAGACACAAAAAATCTATCGTTCATAAATCAACTACTTGATCACAATTTAAAGGTTGACTTTGATAAGCAACAAGGATCCAAGGTTTGCATCATTCGTGATAAAAATAAGAACTCTAAGATTATTGCATATGGAAAATAAAAATAAAAAATATTTGAACTTAACACAATGCATCATGAAAACTTAGCATTAGGTGTTAAATCCAATATATTTGCATCACTTTATCATCGATAATGTAATTATATAAGTTATGGTCACCTAATTGCATTACAAAACAAAAATATGGTTGAAGGTCTTCCTTCTTTATAAAATTCTATAGAGATTTATCATTTTTTCTTAGCTAGGAAGATAAATTGATCTCCTTTAAGTACTATAGAATATCAGGCCAAGGCATCTCTTGATTTGATCCATACTGATCTATGCAAACCCATGCTTTCGAGTTATAATGGGATCATGTAGTTTCAACTCTTTTTTTATTATCATAGCCAAAAAATATGGGTATATTTTTTAAAATCAAACATAAAGCTTTCTTCTACTTTTAGCAATTTAAGGCCCTAGTAGAAAATTCCATGGGCTAAAATATCCATGTCCTAAATTAAGATTAAGGAGGGGAATTTACCAACAATAAATTTTTAGCATTTTTGAAGGAACATGGCATTTAATGACAACTGATAGAAACCTACTCACCACAACCAAATGGTATTTCAAAACATAGAAATAAAACAATCATAGAAATTGTATGAATAATGTTGAAGGATTCACAACATGGACACTCTTTTTAGGCAAAAGTTATACATACAACAATTTACCTACTCAATCGATCCCCCACTATATCACTTGAATGTATCACTCTAGAAGAAGCATGGATCATACATAAACATTCTGTATCTCATATTCAAGTATTTGGTTGTACAAGATACATGCATATTCCAAAATAAAAAATATATAATTTGGATGAAAATTCTTAGCAATGCATCTTATTTGGCTATAATTTTGAGTCTAAATCTCATACATTATTTCATCCATATTTAAAAAATTATATACTAGTTGTGATGATGTCTATCATTAAAAATTAAAATTAACTTCATCACCACTACAATAATATTCATCTAACTTTGGCCCAATAATGATTGGAAGTGATGAAGAAATTACAAAAGAAGAGATTTTGAATGATATCAATGATGAAGAGTATCTATCTACTACACCACAATACATGAGGATAATGCCTAAGTGGTATACTAGTACAATAAAAATATCTACGATAGATGGAATTTCAAACACCTCTTCTATAAGACCAAGAATACAAGTATGGCTCACAATATGGTTCTAATGAGTACAATTGAGCCATCTATAACATATGAATCCCTTCATTCTAATGCTTGGAAAAATTTTCATGCACATTGAGTATCAATCACATTTGAGATACAAGACTTGAAACCTTGTTGATCTCCCACTAGCAAAAAGAGCTATTAGATGCAAATGGATATTTAAATTCAAATACAAATCATATGGAAGTATTGATAAATACAAAGTAAGGGTTGTAACAAAGAGATACACACAAAATGAAGGCATAGATTATGAGTAAACATTTTATCCTACAACTAAAATAAAATACATTAGAATAATGTTTTCTCTAGATGCATAATTTTTATGGGAGATTCATCAAATGGATATTAAAAGTGCCTTTCTCAATGGATATTTAAAGGAAGAAGTTTATATGACTAAACCAGAAGGATTCATCATACCTGGATAAGAAGAAAAGGTATGCAAATCAATAAAATCACTTTATGGTCTCAAGAAAGCTCCTCAGGCATGGTATATAAAGATAGATGAAAATTTTTGAAAGTATGGTTTTAAAAGAAATCAGTATGATCCAAGTTTGTATCACAAAAAATAAGGTAAGGAGACCATATTCATCAATGTGTGTGTAGATGATTTGGTAATAATAGCAAGTTTTGAAAGAATGATTCTAGCTCCAAAAGAATACCCAAATGTATCTTTTGATACGACTAATCTTAGGTTGTTATAGTACTACCTAGGATTGGACATAAATTAGAACCATTATCACATATTTATTTCATAAAGAAAATATGCCAAGACCCTCCTTTTAAAATATCACATGGAAGAGTGTAAACCTATAGCAACTCCTATGGAATCTAGTCTATAATTCTCACATTTTGATTCCTCACCTCCAATAAATGAAATTCTCTATTGATAGTTGGGAATATTATCTACCTAACTTACACGATATGAGATATTAGTTTTGTAGTGAGTTATATCTCATGATTCATGGAAGAACCAAACATGACACATTGGAAGGAAATAAAGAAAATTCTGAGATATATACAAGGAACTACTAAATATGGTTTGGAATTCAAGAGGAGTGATCAATTCTTCTTAACAAGTTACATATATCCAAATTACACAAGTTGCATTGATGAGCAAAAATACACTATTGGCTATATATTCTTGCTAGGGTCTACACCTATACCATGGAGGATTAAGAAACAACAAATAATTTCTTGATCTTCCACTAAATCAGAATACTATGTACTAGGGGGAGTTGTATGTGAAGTAATATGGCTAAAACATATGTTTGCAAATATGGGAGTACCACAAGAAAAACCTACAATCATGCATTGTGATAACCAAGGAGTACTATGCATTGTGACAACCTATAATATTGAGTGTCACTTCATTAGTGAATATGTTCAACAGTAGAACATCTAATTCAAATTCTATCATACTCAAGAATAACAAGTAGACATATTAAACAAATCACTAGGACAAACATAATTTGAAGAAATCAAAAGTCTCCTCTTCAAGACTATGATGTAATAAGAGGAGAATGTTAGGATTTATTGCATCATGAATAATGTGAATATAATTTGAGTAATCACTCAACACATTATTTGTAAGGTTCACTAGGGGACACGGGTAATTCTAGGTTGTTATGCCATATTAGGGAAACTATTGTATTTAAATACCACTTAACTTTTATAATATAATTTATTCAAAGCATTAAGATCTAACAAACTTATCAAGTTATTGTCTCACTTAAAAGCAACATAAAAGGTTTTTGGATCAATTAAACAACTTATCAAGTGGATCAAATATTTCTTTCATACATTGGAGACTACCCAAGGCTCATTTGGCAAGTGGGGAGGATCTATCAATTGTTTATACTCTTCTTATCGATATTTAGAAACCAAGTAGACTACCCTATTATCTATACTATATCGGTACCAAACCAAAAATATAAAGTAGAGAATAAAACTTTTTTTTTATAAAATTCTATAAAAGAAAACTAAGTTTTATTTAAACCCTCATAAATTTCAATCCATCAAATTTTGTAAAAAATTAAATATTTAGGGCATAATTGGAATCATCCATTGACAAATAACTAATCAAAGAAACAAATTTGATTCCAAAGAGAAAAATAAGATGAAATTATTAGTGAATATTTCTCTTGATCCAATTAGCTACTTCCATATAGGAGATGCTCACAATGTAAACTCCCTCTAAAATCAGTATGCTCACTATATTATGCATAGATAAGATTCACAACACTCTAGTAATAAAATGAGTGGTAGGGATCATTTATACCTATAGAAAAATTCCAATTACATAAAAGAGTTTCAACCTAAACAAACATAAGAATAGGGATTTATGGTTAATTACAAGTTATAAAGTGGGTTTACACATAGCAAGGTTAACCACAACCCATAGAGATTACATAAGAAAATATTATAATAAATTTAATACATTTTAAAATGAATGCCCTTAGGCCTATTAATAATACAACATACAAAGTTGGCCTAGCCCATGAATTATATTACACTTTGAATAAAAAAAATATAGATATGAAGAACCATCACTAAAACTTTTTGGGGTATTTTGACACATTTAAGTCATATCATTTGTATGACCCAAAAATAAGGGATAATCTTATTTGGAGAGATTTTATATTTGATGATGTACATCCATCTACTTCTTTTTTCTATCTCCACATATTTGTTGGCCAATGAATCTTCTTTTATAGCTCCTTAGAAGTTCTTATTGCCCTCTCAAAGAGTTTTTATTTGGCATGATTTCAATTGTTTTAGTTTCTCCACCTATTAGTGAAGATGCATTAGTAGGTTCTGTTGTGGTAATTGCACAAATTACCCCAAAATCAGGGACCCACCTTTAATTTTCTTATTTGGGAGTTTTGGTTTGCTTCAAGTAGTAGCTTTCATAGGTTCCCATCCATGGGATTGCAGTGTGTGTTGTTTGGGGTTTAGTATCTCCCATTTTGTTTCTTGTAGGTGGTCTTGTTTATTGGTTAGATCTTATTTGTTTGTTGTAATGTTGGTCATTTTCAATGTTTAATTTTAATTAATTTAAACTTTTAAAATTGATCAAAACAATAAATAAAAAAATAAAATAAAATAAAGTAATATATATATATATATAATAAAATAAAAATAAAAAATGATAAAACAAAATAAAATATAAAAATAATGAAAGGTCAGGTAATCTATACGTGATATAAAGTTTAATCTTATTTTTCTATAAAGTAATTTTTAACATGTTAATTCATAAAGTGAATTTTAAGGTTTTACTCTTATTGAAATTAATGAAGCATTATGTTGTTTCAGGTGAGACTCCTAATCAGATGACCTATGTGGAAAAGGTTTGGTGCAACATTCGAGGCAAGCCTATGCAAGCCGATCAACATGGAGGTATCCGGATAATGTGGACAATGCATGCACCATGTGACTCAGAAGATGTGATGTCCAACTAGTTTGAGAGGACTGAAGTTAGTGGTGGATGTATAACAAGCGTAGTGTACGGGGAAACTAAAGGATATTCACCAAATGATACACCTGGTAGAGTATCACTACTACAACCACATGGGATCAAGAATTTATTTTTCACCCGAATTGAACTGGGACTATGGCCATTGAATACCATCCGATAGGAATGGATTGTATTCTTTGTGGGTGGTTATGATCATAGCAAAGATGATGCATTTGTAAACAACATCAAGAGTACCACCGGGAGCTCCTTTCGAACATTCACTTAGGAGTCCATTGAAACTGCTATATATCTACAATTTGGTAGAATAGTTATGTGCAAAGTGTTAGGACCGATAGATGCGGAGCCATCTCAGCTTCCAAGGGATAGCTTGTACCCAAATTTTGATATGGTGGGACTTATTGAGCTATGAATGCATTGGGTTATTGGTAGAATACTAGAGGTTAGACAAACATGGGCAAATTTATGGTACAAAAACAAGGATAATATAACATAGTGAGTGGTAGACTGAAGGTTTGGATGACTGACACGACTGGTGTTCATTATTCGGTCTTCGTGGAGATGGTGTGGATGAATGATTGGCTAGATGATGGTAAAATAGATTTTGACAAAGCTAGCATGTGGATATTAGTGCATGGACATCGTAGATTCTTGGATATAGAGGTAGGGTGATGATGCACACCTAGACAAGGTTGTAGCTCAAGGCACAAAATGATGACTTTGTAGGAGAAAGTGTATCCTATTGGTGGGATGCGGTGAGTTGGCAATGTTTTATTAAAAATGGATGCATGCTAAGAAGATAATATCCCTAACACACAAATTTTGGTGATGGCTGGTAGAACTACAGTGGGGTCATTGCGTTTGATGGAAAAAGAGCATTGTGGAATGGAGGTTGGCTTCATGGTTTTTTTAGTGTTTAAAGATGTCAAAGATTTAAACTGGGGTATTAATGGAGTGGTTAAACATGATATAATCCCTTGCCTCATAGAAAAAAAAAAGAAAATCAATTTCATTATATCACGAAGTCAGAAGTCTCACCTTGTCATTGATAATTCCACCTTATCGACAATATTATCAAAGACAATGGGTTAGTTCATGGATTATGCTTCAAGAAATTCTAGCAGAATGAATGAGGTTGGTAATGATCACAAAAACAATTGGAAATACATTCACATTTAAGAAGGTTTAATCAAAAATTTCATCATATGACAATAACACGAGTCGTGGTATATGCGTATGAATGTTGGATGCATCAAAAGTATATGGGTTGTGATGATATATGTTTTACAAAGGCAACTATGTCACTGTATTATGAAACTTGGTGTGAGTGATGGTGAACAGAACATGGAGGAGGTATTTTTGAGTTATAGTCGATTGATATGTTGTACGACAACTTAGGTTGTAGCAGTCTACCATAGATGGCTACACGATGTGAGACACAAGTGCATAAGTGGTGTTCACACGGACTCGGTTGGCCCATGCAATAATATGGGGATTGAGATAAGAATGTTGGGGATATTTGAGAGCAGTATATGGAGACACTTTATCTCATCCCGAGTGGTATCCTTCCTCTTTATTATTGGGATTAGTTCAAATCAAAATGAAACAATAAAGTTGAGGTAAGGATCCAATTTTATTAGTATATCAGGCATGAAAATAAGGCACCATAGGTGTTTAAGCCAACATTAGCTTTGTAATGTTATAAAAAAAATTGTCGACAAAAATCATGTCTATGGTCAAAAGGGATCTACTGTATAGGAAATACCTTAGCAGGTAAAAGCCATGTTTAAGGAGGAAATTTAATGTGCAGGGATATAAGAATTCATTATACAAGAATCGATGGCCACCTTGAAGTAGGATTTAGTGTCATTGATATTTCAGTGGCTTTATGTTAGATGGTAGATTATCCCAAGGATAAATATCAGAGGATACATATGCGGCTCCAATAGGCATAGAGATCGCTAGGGTGTGACTAAGTCAAACATATGACATGTTAAATATTACCTCAATCTACTTTAGTATAAATTTTGGGTCAGAGTATTGGGTAACAGTCATCAAGACATGTTTTCCTGTTGAATGAGAACAAAATTTGCTTGGACTACTTATTTTTCCTACTTGGTCTTTATAGGGATGAAAGCTATTAAAGACAATTGCAATAGAATGAATGCTTGAAAAGCATTATTAAATGAAGAGAAATGTAAGGAGGCCAAACAAGTCATGATAAAGAAGATGAAAAGAGGTCATTTCAAAACCAAGCAGGAGGAGAAACGAGAGTATTGTTCTGAAAATTTTAAATATTCATAAAATGCACAAAAATAGGTCTAGACATTTTTGGAAGATGCTAGAAATATGTTGTAACAAAGACTGTATTTTTCTATTTTTAATGCAAATGATTTTAGAAACTTGCATCTTGTGAGCAAAATAGGAGGAGATATTTTCTGAATGTTGGGCTAAATGTTTATTTTTCCATTCCATGTGTTTTAGGCTTATAGACAATGTTTAATGCATTTTAATGGTTGCATTGTCAAATGTTTAGAAATATGGGATTTATTTTATTTTTCATAGAAGATTGCACCTAGTTTATTTTGGGTTGTGCTAATGCAACTCTGATTATATTAGATTACATTAATAAAATCTCACATATTTGGTTTTGCATAATAGGGTAGCATTATATTGAAGGAGGTTTGTCGTTAACATTTTCAGCATTCTGGTGTATTTTCTAGATTTTATTTTTATTTCATTTTTCTAAGCTTACCCTTTTGCCATTTTTTTAAAAATTTGGAAAATAAAATAAAAAATATAAAAAAATTAAAACTCCAAAAATAAATTCATGGATTCCAATATTAAGATTTAATGTTTCATTTAGAGTAGTTTCAATTTTATTTTGAAGCAAATTCGAAATTCCTAAAAATTATTTAAAGTTCAGTTTTTAAAAGGAATTTTGTAATTTCAAGTTTACATGATTTCACACTTTAAGCTTTTGCATTTCATTTTCAAGCAATAAATTAAATTCCCTTTATGAAAATTACAATTTCATTAAAGGGGGGTAATTTATATAGCATTTCCAAGGCTATTGTATTTAAAGCAATAAATTAACTTCTCTTTATGAAAATTATAATTTCATTAAAAAGGGGTAATTTATATGGCATTTCAAGGCCATTACATTTTAAAGTTAACCATGTAGTTTTTTTTCATTCATCAAAGCAACATTAAATGAATCCATTCATCATTTCAGATTCACATTTAAAGATAGATTTTAATCTTTTGTTTCATGCTCAAAGTAGGGTTTAAAGAAGATAAAAATTGGTTAAAATATGCTTAACCAAAAGAATATAAAATCTACCTAAAACACTTCAATATAAAAGGAATTAATTCACTTTACATCGTGGTCATATGAGGGCCAATCACATTTTCTTTTCTTTTAAGTTTCATGAACAATCACTAGCATAGCAATAAAATAATACCAACACAAGCCCCTTGTTAACATTTGCTTGTAAATCACTAAGGTATTCTAGCACTTATTTGATATATATTCACAAGCATACAAGCACATATAAGTAAAAGGAACCTTGGAGAAATTTCTATTTCTTTGCAAGAGAGGGTTTTATAATCAAAATCCTAAATATGATGGTGATTTTCAAATTGGGTAAAATTACCACTCAACATTTTGGCACTAGGAGGGCCTGAATTGGTTTGCTTTATTGATATTTAGATGCTAAATTGTTCATTTTTACTTGAAATTTTATTTGAATGCATTGGTCTTGAATAATGAGTTTTTGTTGGTTTCATTTATTGATTTGAAAAGTCCTTTAATTGATGATGCATTAATGCTAACCTTTTTGTAAATCAAAGGATGTTATTTATTACTATGGTTTACTTGATGTATGCCTTTTGATTGATAAACATGGTGATTTATATGTGAAACATATGAGGATTGTTAGTCATTGCATACTTCTTTGCAAGATATTTCTTTGACTAACAAAATTGGTACTAAAGTTATGTTCTTTAAGGTTCACTAATAGCATTGTTTAATCCAACTAGGGTAGGAATTGTATCTTGGATAGGTTATTATTATAGCAATTTAAAAATGCAAACCCATCAAATATCTGAAGGTGTAGAAGAATGTTTACCTCAATTTAGGCATGATGTGACCTCGATTGAGGAACATATTCAAAGATACAAGCATACTTTAATTTATTTTCAAATTATGCATGGAGATGTTCCTTGTAGGTTGTTTTCATACACTTTGGATGAGGTTGCGTTGGATTGGTACATCCATTTACCTATAAGTTCTATAACTTCTTGGGCTTAACTAGAAATAATATTTATTACTCATTTTAGAAATCTAGTTGACCCAGTTATGGTTCTAAATCAGTTTGTCTCTATCTATAAATAACCTAATGAATCCATGAGTCAATTTAATGATATATTTCATAGGTTGTATACCGAAGTGATGACACATTACCTCATACCAAAAGAAGAAGCTATTCAAATATACATGGGAGCCTTAGACCCCTTAACTTCTACATTTCTAGGGAGAGTCCTAAAAAATCCATCCTTGCCTAAAGCCTACAATGAGGCAATAAAAGTAGAACAATGGTGGATTTTAAAAGGGGTTGATGTGGGTATATTATCATTACTTAATACTAAGGCTCAAAATAAGATACCACCCATGAGTTAGGGTGAGGCACAACCTTCTCCCATGACGAGTTGTCATTTAGGAGTTATGGATTCCAACAAATACCAACCATCCAATATGGCACCCTCGAATTTAACGATATATATGGTGAGCAATCAATGGGATAAATTTGAATGTCCACATATTACAACCACCTTAGATATCATCCAAGAGGAGGTGCAAGTCTCAAAGCCAATGTCCATTAATGAGGATTGTGGTAAACAAACCCATCAAGATGTAGAGATTGGTTCATTTTTATTCACAAAGGAGGATTGGGATAATCATAGAAAGCAAAATACAAGAATTGATCCCACTGAGGAATCCCTTGACCCATAAAAAGTGGTTGGAAGTAATTTTGAGGGAGAATAGAATTCCATCACTTATTTTTAGAAGTAAATTATTATAATGATCAAGAAAGCCAACATGATCCAAGTTGTGAAAATCTAGAAATAAAAGGCTCATAGTCATTATTTACAAGTGAGGATTGTGATAATCATAGAAAATGAATTGTTCCACTTTTACAAATAATTGAACCCTCAAAAGTGGATGAAGGTGAGTTTGAAAAGCAATCTATGGTTGAATTTAAAGATTGTGAAGAAGTGGTTGAGTGTCACACCCTAGTTTTAGAAGATTATTATTGTTGGTGGAATAAATGGGAGGACTTTTCTAATCTTTCTAATGAAGCACTCGCTTCACCTGATATGCAGGATAAGTTGCAAAGGCTAGTTCTACAACTTAAAAGAAACATCACTCAATTACAGGAAAAAATGCCTCAAGATGCATATCTTGATAATTCTACGAATCATCCTCATGATACAAAGATCAAAGATACTAAAAGTGATTTTCTTTTAGATAGTGGAAGGATCCTAGACTGGACTAATTTTGAAACATATCACAAATCCAGATCTTCCATGAATTTGGATGAGATGATTAAAATTGATGATCAAAACCTTCAACATACTAAAAATAATGACCGAATAGAGATAAGCAGCTTAGAATCCTTATTTACAAGGGAATATTGGGAGAATCACAGAAATCAAAATACAATAATTGATCTCATTTTAGAAACCCTTGAGCTATCAAAAGTGGATGAAAGTGAATTTAAAAGGGAATCAATGGAACCATATAAATACATGATAGAATTTCATCACTTGTTTTTAGAAGACAATTATTATAATGATCAGGAAAGATATGAGGAATCATTAGTTTCTCACTCTCCCACTGATGAAATATCTATTTTACTTGATATACATGATGCTAAAATATCTATATCACATGAATATTTTGTAATTATTGAACAAAGTGAAAATGGCATGAAATAAGAGATGGAATCTCATCAAATGTTTTAGAAATATAATGATTCTACCATTCTAGACAAAGAAGGGGAATCACTCACTTTGTTCCCATTTGAGGTGTAATAAATTGAAAGTATTGTTTCACCTAAGGATCCTATAATACCTATGTTACCTTAGATAGAGGAAATTCCAGAACCTGAATGGTTTGGGTTTGATATCATTGATGATCCAAATGAAAATGTTGCTTTATTTGAAATAACTCAAGTGGTTGATCACGAAGATGTGTCATTTGACACATCCCTTGATCAACAAGATTTATGGTTTGAAAAGGATGGACACATGTTTAATTGGGTACCTAATTTTGATGTTTTTGATGAACAAGTAATTTATGAAGATGAAGGGCTACAAGATGACAATGATGGAGATCATGAGAAAAATGAAGAAGTTACAAATTCTCTCCAAGTATTGGTAAATGGAAATGTATCAAAGGTAGAATCTCAAATTTTGTGTTCCACCATTCAAAATCTAGGTGAATGTTTACCTAATGGTCTGTTGGATTCAAATGTTATCAATGATGAAATGCCATTTGCAGTTGACAAAGAATTTGAGTTGATTTCTACTCACACCACTAATAAGATTGTTTTGTTAAATGAAACAAAAGTAGATATGCTTGGATTATTGAATCAAGTGCATCAACAATTAACAATCGAATCTAAGATACAAAATTATAAGGATCCTCATTTAGTAGATATCTTAGATGATTGCAAATTGTTACATAAGCATGATTGGACTAAATACACGAAAAATGACTTGACTTTGAAATTTTTAGAAATAGGCTCCTACTTGCAAGACCTCATATTTGAAAAGGAAAGCCTAATTCTAAATCATGAATTGAATTGTGAAATCTGCATTTTAAGGGATAGACAAGAAATAATTGAAAATCAGTTATTGTCTTATCAGTTTGATGAATTGAAGCTCCACTATGGGATTGCTAATGGAACTAGATTAAAATGGTGGGGTGAAAGAGGTAAAATAATGGTTGTTACATTTTATAGATTAATATTGCTTTGGCTATATTTCTATAACTATTGGTATGCATATCATTTTAGATGTCTTTTAAAGTGTGCAAATTGTGTTTGGGATCCAGGGATGTAATAACTTAAATTTTACACCATCTTGTACCATATTGTATACTATTGTATATAGTTTTGGTTTTCATGCTTTTGTTTTTAGCTTTTCTATTTTTGTGATTTATCCTTAATTTTTTGGTTTGGCATGTTTTGTTTTGTTCTTGTCAATTTTCATTAGGTTAGGATTTGGTTTATTTTCGAGCATTGGTTTTGGGTTATTTTCTTGATTTGTGGTGGTGTTTTATGGTAGCTACTAATTTATGGCCTCTTGATCATTTTTGTGCTCCTTTATCATGAAGGGTGAATTACCTATCATGTGGATCAAGGAAAAGGAGATGAAGTTGTTTAGCAACCACTCCTAGATTTTAGGTCTAAGGTAGCAAATTTTGGAATACTAAATTATTATGCTAAAGCTACACACGAACACATATTATTAAGAGGTATGCTTTGAAATATTGAAGAAATAAATCATTCTGGTATGTGAATTAAGGCAAAAATCCAACATACTCCATTTCAAATACTTTCTAACCCATGTGGTGCATAAATTTTTTCATTGCCATTAAAAAAAAAGGTAAGCAAAGGAAAACATGCTAAATCAGTCACCAGGTTTGGATAAAATCTACCAGGGCTATAGACGTCTGAATGGCAGTAGGGCTCTATCTAGACAAAGTTTGTTCTAAGAATAAATAAATAAAAAGGTATTGCAAAAATATCAATTAAATACAAGGGTAATTTAGATAAAATCTACTGGGGTTATAGATGTCTGACTGGCAATAGGGCTTTGTCTAAAGAAATTCATTTTAAGGAGAATTATTTCTATAGCCTAAATTCTAATCAGGTGATGTAGTCTGGATGGTTTTAAATCACACAAAATGAAATCACTTTCACACACATTAAGCTAAAGCAAAGGTTCATGTGTTTTCATTGAAGCTACCTAACCCCATTTTATTTGAATGTTGCTAGATAACATATATTTCTCTAATATTTGGTTTCTTTGTTTTCAAAATTGGGTTCACCTGAAATGCTCAAGACCATTTCCCACCAAAGTCATCATTTGTTGTGGCCATTGCACAAATTACCCAAAAATTGGGGACCCACCTTTAATTTTTTATTTTGAGAGTTTTGGTTTGCTTCGAATAGTAGCTTTCATAGGTTTCCATCCATGGGATTGCAATGTATGTTGTTTGGGGTTTAGTATCTCTTGTTTTATTTCTTGTAGGTGGTCTTGTTTGTTCGTTAGATCTTATTTCTTTATTTTGTTGTAATTTTGGTCATTTTTGATGTTTAATTTAAATTAATTTAAACTTTTAAAATTGATCAAATCAATAAATAAATAACTAAAATAAAAAAATAAAATAAAGTAATATATATATAATAATAATATAAAAAAATGATAAAATAAAATAAAAGATAAACATAATGAAAGGTCAGGTAATCTATACGTGATATAAATTTTAATCTCATTTTTCTATAAAGTAATTTTTAATGTGTTAATTCATAAAGTGAATTTTAAGGTTTTATTCTTATTGAAATTAATGAAGCATTAAGTTGTTTCATGTGAGAATCCTGACTAGACAATCTATGTGGATGAGGTTTGGCATGATGTTTTAGGTAACCCTATGCAGGTCAATCAACACAGAGGCATCGAGATAACGTGGACAACCACATGCACCATGTGACTTAGAAGACGACGTGGTGTCCAACCGGTTCGAGATGACCAAAGTCAGTGGCAGAAGTCTAAAAAGCACAGTGTACAAGGTGACTGAAGGAGACTCACCAAATGATACACCTGGAAGAGTATCACTACTACAACCATGTGGTGTCCAAAAATTATTGCTCACCCACTAAATTAAAACAAGATTATAGTCATAGAATATCGTCCAAGAGGAATGGATTGTATTATTTGTGGGTGGTTACAATCACAACATAGATGATGCATTTGTAAACAAAATTAGGAGTGTCATTGAGATATCCTTTCAAACTTTCACTTAGGAGTCCATTGAAACTGCCAGATATCTGAAATTCGATAGAATAGTTATGCACAGAGTGATAGGGTCAATAGACGCGGAGCTAACTCAACTTCCAAGGGATAGCTTGGACTCAAATTTAAATATGATGGGTCCTATCGGGCTATGCTTGTATTGGGTTACTGGTAGAATAATGGAGATTAGACCAACATGGGTAAATTAATAGCAGTAAAAACACAGATAATATACACATCGAGTAGTAGACTGAAGGCTTGGATGACTGATGCAACTAGTTTTCATTCGTCGGTCTTCATGGAGATGATATGGATGAATTAATAGCTATATGATGGTAACCTAGATGTTGAAAAAGCTAGAATGTAGACATCGATGTGTGCACATCATAGATTATTGAATAGATAGGTAGGGCGACAATGCACACTTAGACAAGGTTGTAGCTTAAGGTGTAGAACGATGACTTCATAGGAGCAAGTGTATCCAATTAGTGGGATATGGTGAGTTGACCATGTTTTATTTAAATTGGATGCATCCTAAGCAAATAATATCTCTAACAAACAAACACTGGTGATGACTGGTCCAACAACAATGGGGTCATTGTGTTTGACAGATAAAGAGCAGTGTGGAACAAAGGTTGGCTTCGTGGTTTTGTTAATGTTTAAAGCTATTGAACATTTGAACTGGGATATTAATGGAGTGGTTAAACATGATATCATCCCTTTCCTCATAGAAAATAAACAAAAAAAAATCAATGTCATCATATCACGAAGCCGAAAGTCTTACCTTGTCATTGAAAATTCGACCTTATCGACATAATGGGTTAGTTCATTGATTGTGCTTTAGAAAATTCTAGTTGAATCAATGAGGCCGATAGTGATCATAGTAGCAATTGGAAATATGTTCACATTTAAGAAGGTTTAATAAGAATGTTTATCATATGAAAATAACATGAGTGGTGGTATATGCGTTTGAATTTTGGATGCATCAGAAGTAGATGGGTTGTGATGATATATGTTTTGCAAAGGTAACTATGTCACTGTATGATGGAAATTGGTGCGAGTGATGGCAAACCATACATGGAGGAGGTGTTTTCAGGTTATAGCAGTCTTCCACATATGGCTACACAACATGGGGTACGAGTGCATGGGCAGCATTCACACAGACTCGATGGGCCCGCACAATTATGATATTGGATATACCAACATTGAAGGTTTATGATATTGGATATACCAAAATATTGGATATCCTTCTTACCAACATATTGGATATACCAACATATATTCTTAGGACAAGGTTGAAGGTTTATGATATTGGATATACCAACATATATTCTTAGGACAAGGTTGTTTGGAGTGAGAGGATTCTATGCTTGTTATGTATAAGTATTTTATGAAGAACTAGACAAGGGAGATTTTTCCTCTTCTAGAAGGAAAATATTTTGTTGGTTGAAAATGGGTCTATATGACCAACTACACTTTTAATTTTTAATATGATAAGAACAAGGTATGCCTTGTTTCTAATGGATTATCTTATAAGGAGATAATTGAGTATTCAAATACCTCTAGTCTGGCTGACAAGAAGATTTCTATTAAGATGATCCTTTATATTGTTGCTTACTATAGTAAAGAGGTACATAAAATGGATGTGAAGAGTGCATTTATTTATGATGAACTCTAAGAGGATATGTATATGTGGTAGCCACTTCATTTTATGATTGATGGACCTAGTCATTTAATATATTGGATGAATAGGTACATATATCTACTTAAAATAAAATCCTCATCCTTTGTCTGATAAGATTCATTCCTTCTTTCTCTATTATGGTTTTAGGTGATGCAAATATTGAGTATGATATCTGCATGAAGCAACATAATAATTATATTTTGATGATTGTGTTGTATGTTAATGACATTATCATCATGGGAAGTTTTATTTCCTTGATCTTGGAGATGAATTCATAACTTTATGACACTTTTAAAATGATAGATTTGGGTTTTCTTCATTGCTACCTAGTGATTTAGAATTATTATTCCACCTGTTAGATTACCATTTCTCATCCCATGTATTCCTTGAATCTTCTATAGTATCCTAATATGAAGGTTTACAAACCTACTCAGACTCCCTTTACTTCTAGTTTGAACCTACAAGCATATTGTACTACTCCTTTGGTGGATTCTACTTTGTACCAGTTAGTTAATAGGGGTATTTTCTATCTCACCCACACTTTATTAGATATTGCATTAGCTATCAATAATTTCTCTAGGTATATGTAGGAACCATGTGATATTCATTAGACAATAGCCAAGTGAATCATTTGATATATTTGAGGTACATACTAGATGGGTATCCACTACTCAATTGGAGCATGTTCAATTTTGATAGGATTTTCTAATATTTATTGGGTTGATGATTTAGAAAAATGATGCTCCACTATAGAGTTTGGTTTTTATGTGGGGTCTAGACTATTTTATTAGTATTGTATATGGTAATCCATAATAACTTAGTATTGTATGAAATCTAAATATAATGACCACGATGAGCCTCCCAAAAAAACTTTAATGGATGCTCATAATTTTTTAGCAAATATGTATTTTATAGATAATTTCTAGTCATCCTTTCTTGTGACAATTAGAGCTCCATCAATATTATCTATAATATAGTATTTTGTCAATAGTCTAAGTGCATTGACATTTGGATGCACTCTATTCTATAGCTTTATGTTCATGGGTTAGTTGATACTTTTTTATGTTTGAATTTAAATCTATAAAAGTCGTACAATAATTTCTCACTCTTTATGGTGATGCCTATATTTTATCTTGAAATATTGAGCAAAAAAATCATATTGCATGATGTATTCAAAAAAATAAAATAAAAATTTATATGTTCTCAATGGAGAAAATACCATATATCATGACTAAGGTCATGCTCAAGATTTTTGAAGAACACAAGATTATATTGAGAGGAGGGGTGAACATTATAAGATAAAAATTTACTTTTCTTTCCAAAGCAATAACTTCAAATATCATAAATTGCAATAATGAAACAATGCACAAATCACCACACACATAAGAGACACAGATTTAATGTGTTTCACCCAATATGAGCTACATCCATGAAGAAATATTTCTTATAAATTTCTCAACAAATTTTATGGGCTCCAACCAATAGGAGACCCAAATACCCTATTACAATGTTCGTGGACACCAAACCATAGGATACACCAATCCCCTATCAATTTTATGGACACCAATCCACAGAAGACACCAATCCCCTCTCAAGTTTATGGACACCACTCCATAGGAGACACCAATCCCCTCTACTTTGATTTTATGGACACCACTTCATAGGAGACACCAATACCCTCTGCTCTGGTTTTGTAGACACCACTCCACAAGAGACACCAATACCTTCTACTCTAGTTTTGTGGACACCACTCCACAGGAGACACCAATCCCTTTTGTTTTAGTTTTGTGGACACCACTCCATAGGAGACACCAATCCCCTCTTCTCTGGTTTTATGGACACCACTCCACATGATACACCAATCCCCTCTACTCTAGTTTTGTAGACACCACTCCAAAGGAGACACCAATACCCTCTAATCTAAATGTTGTTTAGATCTGCTCTCAAACCTGATCACAATACTGCTCATAATTCTTTCTCAACTCAACTCCAAAATTTGCTCATAATACTGCTCACAACACCTGCTCAAAAAGTGCTCAAAATTGCTCCAAAAATTGCTCACAAATGTGCTCAACAATTTGATCCAAAACCTTCTTACAAATAATGCTCATCTACTCCCAAATATTGCATGCATACAATGCTCATCTATTCCCAAATATTGCATAATGATGTCATCAAGTTCTTCACCTATTCTTCAATGTGCTTTCCTCAACTAAAGTAATTCAAACATATTCTACCCATAATTATTTTATCTTCATGAACATATATAGAATGATATGCACTAACAAATGCCCAATATGTTCTTCATATTAATTAAGTTTGTCGCTTTTGCATGTCTCAGATTTATTACATCAATCATAGCACTTGATAACTGACCTAGTAATTTATGATCTCCACCTTCACTTCAAAATCAATCATAGTGCACAGATTTGTCCTTTTCATCTACTCCCAAATTCAATCATGAACAATGTACAAATTTGTTTCTCAAATTTGATCTATAACCCTTGCATATTTATTTTCAATTTCAAGAAAAAATAATGCACATCCAATAATTCCTTATACCTCCCACTATATGATAAAATATTTTCCTCAAATTGATTAAGCCATTTTGATAAAGGAATTAAATCACCATACCTCTAAATCTGCCTCAGTGATGATGATGAGCTTTTTGCATGAGCTTTTCAAACCTACCTTAACAAAATAATTTTCCTTTTGTTTTTTCCTTCAAAAACTGGGTAGTAATTCTTCTTTTCCTTTCTTGATTAAATATCAAATCATCCACTCAAAATCCCTTATCAAAATCATACACAATAAATCTTAAAAATAACTCCTTATATATCCCTTTTGAAACTCACAATATAAAGTTTTATTTGACAATAAGAACCCTTATTTCTCCTTTTACAAAAAATTTAATCACACTCCTATACCTTCTAACTCCCTTTTATCATTTCGAAGATCAAATTGCAAAACTATACCTCATAGCTCCTCATATATCAAATTTAATAAAATACAAATATAAATACCTCTCACTATTGTCTATGGTATTTGATCCCTTAATCTTGAGAAGACCAATGCCCTAACATGGGCCCTTTAACCACCTGCACTATCACAGCGTATGGAACCTCAAGGATCAAAAATTATTTTATTACATTCACAATGTTGTCTTCAACAAAACGTCATCAGAAGGTTTCGACCCCTCAACCTCCTGCCTAGCAGTGCTCCACGTGAGCTTGGTAACTAGTTGGGCTACCCCAATGGTTGAAACTAATGAGGCATGATATCAGATTTAAACTTATTTTTTGCTATTGCCAAAAACTCTCCACTCTCCTACTTTGTCTTCTAATCGCCACCACTTCGTTCGATCAATATATTTTTGCAAACCTTAGCTTCATCAAAATTAATTTTAAAGCATATATTTATATGCTTTGTCCTTTGGTTCCCAACAAAGTTGGCTCAACCATTATGTGCTTTGTCCTTTGGCACCCAAACATTTAAATTTTTGAATTGTCAAATTTTTAATCTTTTGCAAGGAGGTCACCCAAGGTTTTAAATATTTAAAATTTTAAACTATTAAACTATATTTAAATCCTTTGATTTAAATATGAACCTCCTTATTTAATATTTAAATATTAAAGCATCCTTGAAGATATTTTCTTTGCACTTAGTGATAACTCAATATTTCATCCTTGGAGCTATTTTTGCCTTTGACATCAACATTTCATCCTTGAATATATTTCTACCTCTGACATCAATGACAACTCGATATTTCCAACAATCTCCCCCTTTGTCATTTATGGAAACCCTACAAAAAAATTTCTTTTACTGCAACTGGATTCACAATCTGATCCCCCTGATAGGATGCTCCCCCTCACTTAAATTCTCTCCCTTTGACATCAATTGCAACGGGCTCCTTGGGGTTTGTAAGATAATATACTAAACATAGCCCCATCACCATTTACTTGTCTTGAGGTGATCAATTTTGAGATGGAAGTAAAGTTAATCCCAAATTACTATTCTCCTCTTCTTATTTTATTTTCTTTCTCAAAACTTTGGAGATCATATCCTTTTGCATATTTTGACTATCCTTCTTCTTGCTTGACTTTGAGTGCTTAGGAAAAACTGTTCTACACCATTTTGATCTATGCCTAAAATATTTGTAATTGTAACAAATGATATTGTAGTCCATGAAAGGTGCAAATGACTTGAAATTTCTTTTGGTGAAGTCATAATCATTCTTACCATGAACCCTGCAATGTAAAAATTTATAACCAAAATGATTACATGAGAAATAACAACCCTGGAAGAAATATTCATATTGCCTTTGAGGATATGGGCGCATGATTATTTCTTTGATTTTTCTAGTGATGGTATTTGTTCCTTGATGGTGCATTGTTTTCTTCCTCATTGATGCTTCCACTTTTTAACATTTCAGCATAGGTCTTGGGCTCTTCTTCAATATTTTTCTTTTATGCTTCTATTTCTTTTGAGCTTGACTCCCCCTTTTGTTTCTCTTGAACTTCTTCAAAACCAAGTACTATATTCATAAATGGAGATATTTATGATTTTATAATCTCATCCAAGTTTTTTTGAGATTTTCCTAAATTGATATATATTATCATTAAATTTTTTAAGTCCCTTTCTTAGAATGACAGCTTCATGTTCTAGTCTTTCACACTCTAGTTCTTTTACCTTTAACTGCTCAACCATACCTTCTTCAATTCTCCTTGCCTCTTCAACCTTCAATTTTAAGTTGGTGAAATCTTGTAGAAGCTTTACATTTGTTCTCTCATCCTCTTGTACTTGAGCCTTCAATATTGAGTTCTTCTTTCTAACCCTTTTCAAATCTTCAAGATAAATAATGAGTTCCTCTTCTATTTCAACTGTGGCTTCCTCTTCATCTTCTAAATCTTCCTCTTCTTCTTGGTCTTCAAAAACAAGAGCATCTTCATTCTCTTCTATGGTTAAAAATAAGATTTCTTCTCTTTCACTATCAGAGAGGCTTTCATCACTGTCACTGGAAGCAATGTTTGCTTATTCAACATAAAGAAATTTCTTGTGTCTTTGAAAGATCTTTTTCTCATGCTTGTTTTGACCATGTCTATTTTTATTTTCATGATAAAATACTATTTATTTATTTTCTCATATTCCTTTTCTTATTCACTACTACTACTTATAGCTTGTGGACAATTAGATGCATAATGACCAAAGTTACCACAATTAAAACATTTCACAGATTGCACAACTTTGTGTTTTATTGGATCCTTTTTATTTCTTCGCACAAAGTTAGCTTCTTCTCCACTGCTTGATTCTTTACTTAATTTTGGTTCTTTATTGTTTGCCTTATTTGAATATGTTAATGTTGCTTCTCTTTTGGATGTCTGATTTTTTTATATCCTCATATCATAGGCTATGAGAATATCATGTATCTCATCCATGCTCAAAGTTTTGAGATCCTTTATTTCTTCAATTGCTGAAACCTTTGCATCAAATCTCATGGGAAGTGACCTCAAGATTTTCTAAACAATCTTAGAGTCTTCAATACTTTCTCCAATTCCATGAATGGTGTTGACAACCTCATCAACATGAAGTAGATACCTAGCAATATCTTCCTCATATTTCATATTTAAGTCTTCAAACTTCCTCCTATGGGTTTGAATTTTTGCCATCTTAAACATGTCATCTCCTTTATGTTTTATCTATAACTTATCCCATATTTATTTTGTTGAACTGCATTGCATGACTTTGACAAACTCTGATTCACATAATCTAGTTAAGATTATATTCATTGCCCTCGCATTATTTTCATATGATTTCTTACCATTTGCATCTATGGGAGTTGTAGGTGTTGTGAACCAATTCTCAATGGATTGCCACATACCATATTCATGTATCATCAAATAAGTCTTCATCCTTATGCTCCAAAAAACATAGTTAGTCCCATCAAACAATGGAGCTCGATTTGATGAAACCATTATTGATGTGCCATTTGTGTTCCTATAAGATATTTCTTCAAGTTATTAGGCTTTCATGAAGGAACCCACTCTGATACCAATTAAAGAACACAAGATTATACTAAGAGGGGGGGATGAACAGTATAATATAAAACTTTTACTTTTCTTTCCAAAGCAATAACTTCAAATATCATCAATTGCAATAATTAAATAATACACAAATCACCACACACATAAGAGACATAGGTTTAATGTGGTTCACCCAATATGGGCTACATCCACAGAGAAATATTGCTTATAAATTTCTCAACAAATTTTTTGGGCTCCAACCCACAAGATACATCAATCCCCTATTACAATTTTCATGGACACCAATACATAGGAGACACCAATCCCCTCTCATGTTCACAGACACCAATCCCCTCTCAAGTTCATGGAAACCAATCCCATCTCAAGTTTGTGGAAACCACTCCATAGGAGACACCAATCCCATCTACTCTAGTTTTATGGACACCACTACATAGGAGATACCAATCCCCTCTACTTTGGTTTTGTGGACACCACTCCACAGGAGATACCAATCCCCTCTAATCTAGTTTTGTGGACACCACTCCATAGGAGACACCCATACCATTTGTTCTAGTTTTGTGGATACCACTCCATAGGAGACACCAATCCCCTTTGCTCTAGTTTTATGGACACCACTCCATAAGAGACACCAATCCCATTTACTCTAGTTTTGTGGACACCACTCCATAGGAAACATTAATCTCCTCTACTTTGAATACTGCTCAGATCTACTCTCAAACCTAATCACAAGACTGTTCACAACTCTTGATCAACTTAGTAACAAAATATTCTCACAATATTGCTCACAACCTTGCTCAAATCTGCTCTCAAATATGCTCACAATACTTACTCAAAAAGTGTTGAACCCTACTCTAAAATCTGTTCACAACTGTGCTCAAAAATTTGATCCAAAATCTACTTACAAACACTGCTCATCTACTCCAAAATCTTGCATTCATACAATGCCCATCTATTCCCAAATCTTGCATAATTATGTCATCAATTTCTTCACCTATTCTTCAATTTTCTTTCCTCAACTAAAGCAATTCAAATATATTCTACCCAAAAATTCTTTTATATTCATGAACATATAGATAATAATATGCAATAACAAATGCCCAATATGTTCTTCAAATTCATTAAGTTTATCACTTTCACATGTCTCACTTTTATTAAATCAAAAGGTAGCTTTAGTCTAGCACTTAATAACTGACCTGGTAATTACTAATTTCCACCTTCACTTCAAACCAAATTATAGTGCACAAATCTATCCTTTTTATCTACTCCCAAAATCAATCACAAACAATACACAAATTTGTTTCTCAAATCTGATCTATAACCCTTGCATATTTAATTCCAATTTCATGCACAAATAATGCACATTCAATAATTCCTTATACCTACCACTATATGATGATGATGATGATGAGCTTTTTGCATGAGATTTTTAAACCAGCCTTAACAAAATGATTTTTTGTTTTTTTGTGCCTTCAAAAACTAGTTAGCAATTCTCCTTTTATCTTTTGATTAAATATCAAATCATCCACTTAAAAACCCTTATCAAAATCATACACAATAAATCTTAAAAATAACTCCTTATAGCTCTTTTGAAACTTACAATATAGAGCTTTATTTGACAATAAGAACCCTTATTTCTCCTTTTACAAAATATTAAATCACATTTATTATTTGCAAAAAATTAATCACCACACTATACCTTATAAATCTCTATTCCAACCTACGTGTTGTAGGTGAGTTGGAGATGGTAGGGAAATACTCCAAGGGAGGTCCCTAGTTCGAATCTCCACCCTACCAAATGTACATCACGTACCCAAAATCTAGTTGATAATGTTGGTGCGATCAAGGTCGAGCGCAACTCCCGGGTGATTTTGACGGTGTGGAACCCTCTAATCGTAGTTTCTTAGACAAAGGTGGCCCTACAAGGGATTTTTTGCTAAATTAAAAAAAAAAAACTTGCTATTCCAAAAATTAAATCACACTCCTATACCTTATAAATCCCTTTTATCATTTCCAAGATTAAATTGCAAAACTATACCTTATAGCTCCTCATATATCAAATTTAATAAAATATAAATATAAATACCTCTCACTACCACCGATGGGATTCGATCGCTTAATCTTGAGAAGCCCAATTCCCTAACATGGGTCCTTTAATCAGTTGCGCTATCATAGCGCATGGAAGCTCAAGGTTCAAAAACAATTTTATTACCTTCGCAGCTTTATCTTCAGCAAAACATCATCGAAAGGTTTTGACCCCTCAACCTCCTACCTATAAGTGCTCCATGTGAGCTCTAATACTAGCTGGGATACCACAGTGGTTGAAACTAATGAGGCATGATATTGAATTTAAACTTGTTTTTTACTGTTGCCAAAAATTCTCCACTCTCCTCCTTTGTCTTCTACTCATCATCACTCCGCTCGATCGATATATTTTTGCAAACCTTAGCTTCATCAAAATTAATTTTAAAGCATATATTTATATGCTTTATCCTTTGATTCCCAACAAATTTGGCTCAACCATTAACTGCTTTGTCCTTTGGTTCCCAAACATTTTAATTTTTGAATTGTCAAATTTTTAATATTTTGCAAGGAGGTCGCCCGAGGTTTTAAATATTTAACCTTTAAATATTTAAACTTTTAAATTATTAAACTATATTTAAATCCTCTAATTTAAATATGAACCTCCTTCTTTAATATTTAAATATTAAAGCATCCTTGAATATATCTGCCTCGCACTTAGTGATAATTCAATATTTCATCTTTGGAGCTATTTTTTCCTTTGACATCAATATTTCATCCTTGAAAATATTTTTGCCTTTGACATCAATGATAAATTGATATTTCTAACAGTTGTTCGAGTGTCTTGGAGTAGGATAATGTCCCTATAGTGAACTCTCACTATAATGAAATGTTTCCTTAAATCTTAAGCAAAGGAGAAAAAAGTAAGAAGTAGAAAATTGAACATTGGACAATGTGTAAACAAAATTTCTCATCAACATGATCTGAGAATCAAAATGAAAAAATTCCCAAAAGGCACAAGTAAGCAATATGTACAAAATTCAGAAGTTTATGAGACTTATGACCAAATATGCAAAGTAAATGTTTCAATGTAATAAGTTTGGAGGTTATATAGAGAAAAAATCTGAGATTGGATGATGATAAATGCATCAGAATTAGATGGTGATAAAGTTTTTCAAGGCTAAGACCATGCATTCTCTAAAATTTTAGGAAACCAAAATTTGCTTTGGAAGAACTCTTGCTAGCCCCCCATACCCCCCAGTTGGGATCATGACCCCAAACCCCACATATTATGCTAAGGTGTATAGTTGTCACGATCCTCCCCTATCTAACTTATCTCATATGATGGACTTATAGATTTATATAATGTTTTTAATGATAGATTAATATGGTTTTATGATGATTAGATGTCTTAAGAGTTGATTTAGTTTTATGATGTGGCTAATGGATGAGCATGTTGCAAGAAAGGGGTAATATTATGGGTGGACAAAGGACTAACCACCAAGAGCAAAGTGTTCCATGAAGGAAAGGGAAATTATGGATAGAATGGTCTAATATATGCAATGCTTGATAGTTGTATTTAAGTCTAATTCATGTTTTTTGCATGTTGCATTCATCATCCCTGCTTTTATGAATATTTAACGTTTGATTGCTTCTTGTAGATTAAGTTACTTTGGATAAATGTAAAGTAACCTATAATAGTGATATATGTTTACACATAATTTGTTAGTAGGGAAGGAATTACTATTATTTATGGGTTCTTTATCTTAAGAATATCATATTTCTAATGTGGTGATGGATACATTATTAAATTATTTTATTAGTAAATTATGAACGATAGAAATATTAAACCAATTTTAGACTTTGCATTATAGACTTTGCAATGTTTAATCAAGCCAACAAATTTATTTGCGGGTGGTTGGTATAGTTCATTCCTCGAACGACTCCTTCCTTGGTTTTCTTTTAAAAACCTTATGGAATTTTGAAGAAGGGGGTTACGAGTTTCTTTCGTCTACAAGCTAAGGCAAAGCCATAAGGACTTCGCCATTGTTGTGCACTGAGTTTCTCCAATTGATTAACTTCACAACAAAGTACTCTGTATCTATTTACCTTTACCTAAAAATGATTCTTTAATTCTGAGTAAGATACTCAATGAAAAGGACTAGTTTTTAAATATTTAAACTGGTCTCCATACTTGAAATATAGAAGGTCCGTAGGATGAAATGTGTGGAGATAATAGATAAAACAATCCCTTTTTGTTACCGAATTCATTTTTAAGAGAATTTACTATTTTTTTTATGAGCTTTGTTCATATCAACTTGTTACCAAGCTAAACTAAAAATAGAAACCATTGATAGGACTGTGTATGGTTTATCAAACCTAAAACTCCTTTTGTTTGTTGGCTCAACCTAAGACTTTCATGGAGTATGCGCTTGTCGATGCATGAAATGAAGATAGGTAATGGAATTTCTGAGTGCTCTCTACGTATATACCATAGCTGCCCCTAAAAACCTATGTCAACCTTTGTTTATATGATAAGACTTGAGTATGTTGCTTACTAAAAAAACCCTACGTGATGTGTGCCTGAGTTTAGCCACGTGATGGTAGTAGCTAATCTTACGTAGGCTGAATGTTATCTATTGTTTGGAACGTATGGTGCTTGAAGTTAAGATTTTAAATTTAAAAATAAATCACGTTGATTGAGTATAACATTACTTGCTTTGCCAAAAATAATAATGTATTAAAACCATATGTTAATAGAATAAATGATATATATATTTTCGGAGGAAACCCTAGTGATTGGTTCAAATCAACTAATGACTGTATGAAATTTTGTTTTAGGAAATGTCAGAGGAATGTTGAACACCCATTCATTATGTTTGTTATATTCTACACGTAGTTATTTGAAGCAATGTTAGATGTTACATTGGGTAATGTCTCTCATTGAAAAAGGGTGTCTTTATCTCTTTTTGGATTGACTTGATTACCTTTATATAATCATAAGTAAAAGTGCTTGGCTTGTATTCGAAGGGATAAAAGATTTAACCTTTAGAGAAAATATGATTGTTTTTAGTTTAAATCAATTAGCTTTCACATTTTAATTTAACGGATATTAAAAGGTTTAATCTTTAGATTAATATAACTCTTTATAGTTAAAGATGAAATTAATTTTATTATGTGATTAATTTAAAATAGATTATTGAAGAATTAAACATAGATTATTTACATTTCATAAAAATCAACTATAATATGTGTAATCTAAGGTAGATTAATTAATCTTAGAATTATTGAATATCTTCTTAGAGAAAAATATAATCAACTTTATTATATATGCAATCTAAGAGATAAATGGGTAGTTATTTCTTATATTAAAGTTGAAGAAGAATGGTTATTCATATTTAATTAAATTTAATTCATTTTAGTCCGAAATGAATTATTCATTATATTGTGATTTATATATTAAATATTAGAAAGAAATAATCATTAGATTAAAGTATTTCATTAGTGGAAAAAAAAGAATTGCTCTTTAGATTGAGGATAATCTATTAAGAGAAATTATTCATTAGTTAATGATTGATTTATTCTAAAATGAATTATATAGGGGTTGATCCATATTAGATTAAATTGAAATAGTTTTGGATCATGCTTAATTCTTGTTGGATGAAAAGGAATCATGAGATTCCTTTATGGTTGTTTATGTTCATCTCTTAAGTCTAGATTTAAGTGAAAATTATTGTTTTACAGTAAATGGGAATCCTTCTATGATTGTGATAGCTTTAGATTACTAAAGGATTAATATTTCTTTAGTGAAATTGTGATATTTTTTGGAAAAAGTTGATGAAATTATTGACTCAATGAAAAGACTAATCCCTTATTGGAATATGAATAGTCTAGTTTAATTTATTGTTTTAGTTATGAAACAATAGAGAAAGTAGGATATGAGCTATATATATATATATTCATAGGTGAATTGAGAAAATCTTCTATATTGTGAAACATGAATGAGGTATTGGGCATAGAGCGCATTAGATTGTTTGGAACTTATGAGGGTTCCATTTTTATCCTATTTTAAAAAATACTTACGAGGGGGTACTTTAGTATCTGTAGATAGGATAATGAAAGTGGTTTTTCATTCAAGGGAATTATGGGGCCCCCTTACTATTTTGTAAAAGAATTACAAATGTATGTGTTCTATGGGGGTATAAGAATTATGGGATTCTTATGCAAGAACTTTGAAATATCAAAAAAGGAATATAGAATTTCTATATGTAGTTGATTGCTAGTCATATGCCAATAAAATAAATATTCTAAGCCCTAGTTTTTCCTAAAAGGGTTTCCTAGGATAAAATGGTGTGTCATATGTGTAACATTTATGGATCTTGTTTTGAAATCATTATTTGCATGTGAGTTTTTAGTTGATTACTTGAATTGCTATGAATTGTATATGAAGAGAAAATGGATTTATATACTAAATTGTGTTATGCTTATAAATTGGAACTTACTTGTGTTTTTTGTAGAGTAACATGAATGATATGTATCTATTGCATTAGAGTAAGGTTTATGTAAATATAATTTACAAAAGAAGGAGAAGCATGAAACTTAGTTACTTTTGGGTTTTGGAGATTTTTCTTAGGAGGGATTATCCATAGGAAAACCAGTCTAGCTAGTCCCTAAAGGATCATTCTAGGACTAAGGTAATTGTGGTGTAACAATCCCTTAGGGTTACAATGGTGCTTCAATAATGGACTATCGAGGTGGAACTTATAGGCAGAGTAAGTCTGGATTCCATTATAACTAAGTTTTGTGTGATGGATCCCCCATGGATGGTGAGGCATCCATGTGAGAGATATCATGTGAATGATAGTCATAGGAATCTCGATTGATTATGGGAAATATATGAAGGATAACATTTGGTATGGTAGTCACTAAAAACCCTGAATGACTATTGGCTGACCAGTTGAGATATGACACACGGGTGATAGTCACCTTAATTAAAATATCAAGGGGATGGTTTAATTGAGCACAATAGTTTTACATATGGTATAGTGGTTAAAACTATAAGAAGCTTTGCACCTAGGTACTATTGGAAATTAAATGAGACTAGTAAGGAAATTGGTGTCCCTTCTCAAAAATATGAGATAGGGTTAATCCCTATGCCATGATCAAGTTTTACTTTAAAGGAAAGTATGGAAATTAAGGGACCATAATAATGCATTCTTTAAGTTGTATGGGCAGTGTACAAGGTGAACCCCAAAGTTGATATGGGAGTTTGGCCACTCTTGTCCACCCAAGAGATGTTGCAGTATTTGGAACTTAGAATATGGTAGAAGCTTTTGTTTAATCTATCTAGAACATCTTTGGTGAATCTTACTAGTGTACAAAAAAAAATGTGTCTCTCCAAAGATGCTTAGAATTGGGTTATTACAATAGTCTTCTGAGATAAACAATCATTTTCCTCCAAAGAAGCAAATGACACATTAAAGACAAAAGTGATGGAATCTATACTGGGATAAATCCTTGATCCAAGTGATATTAATTTCTCATGCCTAGACTCTAGGAATTTTGTAAAAATGGTAGATGCAAATAATAAAGGAAATTGATCATAGAAGGACTTAGAAAACCTAGCACTAATGATTTTATATCTAGAGAGCTTAGAAGGACACTACAAATTTAATCAATATATGACCTTACACAAAGAAGAATAGTCATTCTTGAAATCTCTACATAAATTTGGAGGGAAATTCTCCCCTTTTTGTAATCTATAAATAACAGTAGTTTAGGCATTATAGAGTATCAACAAGTTTGTAAAATATTTCCCTTAAATTCTTGTTATATAGAAGTATGTGTATCTCTAGGAGGTCTTGCAAGTAATTGAAAATACACTTCTAGCATAGTATTTTATTATACTTTTTTCATGCATGCATATATATATATATATATATATATATATATATATATATATATATATATATATATATATATATATATTGAAGAACTACATGTCTACTTTGAGTCCATTTGTGGATCTCATGCCCTGATCTATCTCTTTTATGTGTGTGTGTTTACATCTTGATATTTATGTGCTTATTTTTCAAGGAGAGGAAGTGTTCATGCTAGCACATAATGGTTAGAGTTTTTGTTCAGGAAGATCTTATTTGATATTTGGTGCATTGCCACATTTTAAACTTCGGCTTTTTTATTTTCAACTATCTTTATTTTTTTTTTCTCTTATTATTTTCCCACAGGTTATAAGAGTAGGAAGAGTGCACCCAAGATCACATATTTTAAAGGAGTTAGCCTTTATTAAAAGATTGAATATGCTTGACTAAACCAAATCCTATGCTCTTAGAACTGGTCCTACTATACCACTTCGAGAAAGGTGTGATATGCCTTGTCTACTTGGTCCACACCACATCTAATGGGAAAAACAATTGGAAAGAACAAATTAATGGTATGTTTTATGCGACCCCATTGATTTATTTTTTATCCATAATCACAAGAACAAAGTTAGGATCAAACTCTAGTGAGGGTCTTTATATGTTCTTCTTGTTGAAGCATCTCAAACTTACATGACAACTCTACTCTAGAACAAATAAATAGAAGAAGTGATATGAAGGACACTAGAATGAAATTTTTATGAAGGCCTAAATATATCTACTACGATAGAACAAGCTACATTCACCCAGTGACTTCACTACAACCAAAATAATTCATGGTCCCAAGCATGGCTACTCAGTCATCTAGATTATCCCCTATCTGGGATGGTAAAAGCCCATTGTGACCTCCTAATCCACTAGTTGTTTGAAGCAAGATTCCAAGATCAATACTATAAATATTTCTATATTATACCAACGAAGGCCCAATAACCTCGTTGGAGCACTTGCAGGAGATGGTATTCTTATATCAAGTGCATAACAACACAAAAAAATAGGGTTCTTAGATTTTTTGTGGCTTCAATAAAAGGTAAGGCTCACCAAGGATACAACTCTTTGGCCCTACACTCAATTACTAACTATAACCAAATTTTTGCCCTAATCATGGATATATTTGAAGAAAACATATATAGAGCCTCTACTATAAGAGCAAGGGGAGGCCAATAAAATGGGTTTTAGCATCCAAAAATTATAATTGAGCTCAAACTAAGCACTTTCTCCATGGTCACACTTGATTAGGATGTGGAAAATAATCTAGTAGACACCAAGGAGGATGTCTATGACATCCCTAAACAACAAAATCTAATCTCAAAGGAACCTCACCACATTCATAAAAGGGAGCATGGGCCTTCCACCAAAATAGGTGTTGATAAAACCCATGTCAGAGAGGGATAGTTTGGATCCATCCTCTTCGACCTCCTTAGGGAGTTGTTGAATTAGTATGCAAGGCCACCATCTTCATCCAATCAAAGAGTATATTCAAACCTAAGGATGTAAAAATAGTAGTGGCCTCAACCGATAGATGGCCATTGTAATTTAATGACATTAAGAGTAAAAGAAGGATTACTCCTCCTACCTATCCATTTTTGCAAAAAATATTTGCTCAGGAGTTTCACTCCAATATGGATGGAGGTATTTCACCAAAATAACTAGAAAAGAAGAAAAGAAGTGAAGGAATCAAGTAGCAATTGGGAGGTCCTTTTTGAATTAATACCTAATAGATAAGGCCCACCAATATAACCCTTGTATATATGTATTTTATTTAATGCATGTTTTATTTTGCTATAGGATTTATTATAGGAAGGTGTCATTGGTTGAAAATTATACCAATTTTATGAAAGATACAAAGATCTAAAGGTTTCTTCTACCTCAACTTCTTCTTCATGAGTCTATGTCCAATAGACAAGGAAATTTTCTTTTTATATTCTTTACGTTCATCAAGATGAAGATACCCTATGAGCCACCAAAACTGTAGTGAATTCTCACTACAATCAAATGTTACCTTAAGAAAATATTAAGCGAAGGAGAAAGAAGTAGGAAGAAAAAATTGAGCATAAAAAATGGTAAAGTAAAGTTTCGATCAACAAGATTTGAGAACCATAATTTAAAAAGTACAAAAGGGCACAAGTAAGCAAGGCATACAAAAGTCAAAAGTTTATCAAACTTCTAACCAAAAATGCAAAGCAAATGTTTTGATGTGATAAGTTTTGAGGTCAAATAGAGAAAAATTATAAGGTTGGAAGATGATAAATGCATTGGAGTCACATGGTGATAAAAATTCTTAAGGCTAAGACCATCCATGCTCTAAAATTTTAGGGAATCAAAATTTGCTTCAAGGGGATCTCACCCCTAAACCCCTACATGGAGTCTTGTTGCCCCCCCAGCTGGGATCACAATCTCAAAACTTTGATATTGTGTTGAGGTGTACAAGGAATATGTGGCAACCTAGGGAAGTATATGGCACATTAAAGGTATAAGTGATGGGAGTCATAATGGGTAAGAGCCTCAATATAGGTGATATTAATTTCCCACTCCTAGACTTTAGGAATCCCTAATAAGGGTAGATGGAAATAATAGAGGTAGTTGAGCATCCAAGGACTAAAAAAAACCCAACATTAATGATTCCATGTCTAGAGAGGTTAGAAGGACACTAGAAATTCAATCAAAACATGAATCGATACATAGAAGAAGAGTTATTATTGAACTCTGTACACAATTTTGGAGGGATTTTCTCTCCTTTTTGTAATCTATAAATAACAGTAGCTTAGGAATTATACTGTATTGACAAGTTTGTAAAATATTTTCCTTTATTTCTCTCTGTATAGTAGTATGCATATCTTTGGGCGGTCTTGTAGGTAACCGAATCCTCACATTTGGCATAATATTTTGTAATAATTTTTACATGCATACATATACTAGATTCCTATGCATCTACTTTGAGTCCATCTATGTATATCATGTCTAGGAGAGGAAGTGTTCATATCTATGTATATCTACTTAGATTCCCATTTTTATATGTGTGTGTTTACATAATGATATTTTTATGCTTATTTATGTCGAGGAGAGGAAGTGTTCATGTTAGTGCATTATGGTCAGAGTTGTGCATAAAGATATTATTTAATATTTGGTGCATCACTACCATTTTAGCTTAGATTTTTACTCTTAGCTATTTTTTTTCTTTCTCTTACCCTTTTCCTCCCAATTTTTTAGAGTAGGAAGATTGTGCCTGAGATCACATCTTATAAAGAATTCAACCTTTGTCAAAATATTAGAGACCCTTGAATAAGCCATATATTGCACTTTTGGGATTGATCCTATTATATCACTCCATGTAAGCCATGATCTACCCCATCTGCTTGGTCAAAATCATGTCTAACAGTTGGGACAGTAAGAGAGGACAACAATCCCTTAATGGGGTATGACTAATGAGGGCATCTCTTTTTATCCCTCATTTATCTTAAGAGGATATGTTGGGATAAGTCGTGTCAATATAAACTTAAGGTCATGATCAAATTTTGTATTATATTTATTGTATAGTCCTATGAGATTTTTGTATACCTTGTATAGTTGTGTTTATTATAATATTTTATTAATGAAAATTTAAGGTATTAATCAACCTTTAAGGCATTAATAAACCTATAAGGTCTTAATTAGCCTTTAAGTTCAATTATTTAACCTTCACCTAAAGATCACATTTAATTAGGTATTTTCACCCCTTCAGACCAACTGATTGATTATTAAGAAGAGCATATTGTTTCCTTTATTATGGATGACATTCATCTTACATGTGTTCTTCAATGAGTCATTCTTAATTTTGGGTAGTGTGTTTATTCCATTTACTTCTAAAAATTATTATATAATCCAACATATTTTTCATGGTAAAAATATTTTAATTTTATAATTATAGTGTACTATTATGCCAAAAGTTAGATTTTTAGTGAGGGACCACTCCCACATAGACCATCCTCAATATCAAGCATCAAACATAGGTGGGTATTTAGCAAGTGTTATTTGTCTATGTTCCAAGAAAAATCTTGAGGATGGTCTATGTGGAAGTGGTCCCTCACTAACAATTTGGGCTTTTGGTATAGTGGTATGCTACATGTGGTATCAGAGCCATGTCCTAGGTTTGAACCCCTATGTCTCTACAAGCTATTGTATATGGGCTAGACATGTAATACAAAGTACATGTCCTATAATGATAGTTAGGGTTTGTTATTAGGTGTTATCCTCCTATGTTTTGAGCATGATCTTGAGGATGGTCTATCTCAGAGTGGTCCCTAACTAACAATGTAGGTTTTTAGCATAGTGATATGCTACATGTCCATATATTCTCTTCATTAAATAAAAAAATCAAGGTAATTCTTAAAAACTTAGATAAAAACAAAATATATGATATGTTTTATTAGATTTTTTAGATGGTATTATGAAATAATATATATTTTATTAAAGTTGATATGAATGGATTATATTTTTGTTATAACACTCAAAAATATTGTATTTTTCAATGGATCATGTACTGCATATTTTGATTCATTCTATTGACTTTGTCAAGGTGATTCATTATGTCATTTTCTATTTGTTGTTCTTGTTAAGGTAATAACAAAAAAACTATCAAATGAAAATATAGAAGAAAAAATCATAGGAAATCATACAAGGGATCGATAATATGGAACTTCATATCATAGAGCTTACAACTAATCATGAAATATATTAGGTAATGATCAATGAGGTGGATTTTATAAATTTTTGCTTTGATTTTTTAGTAAATACTTACCTTATTATTTATGATTTAAAATGACAACTACCAGTTTCCAAAATTCTTTGAATCATTTGTAACTTCATTTAACAAATATGTAGAGGTTAAGGCACTTACTGAAAGGGAAATTGAATTCCATTGAAAATTATGGAAATAAATTTCAAGTGAGGGGTATTTAGAAAGTATTATTGATGCTATCAAGAAAAATGGGTGTGGGAAATAGATAAAAATAAAATTATTTCTTATGTCCAATTTTGTGGAAGCAAGAAATGTTAACATGTTTATAGAGAAGGAAATATGATAGCAAACAATTTAGATAATTATGGTGTTGATCTTCATCTTTTTGAAATTCAAATTTTAGAATGTAAGTGGCCAAGGAAAACTTCCTCTTTTAATAAAGGCGATATAAATGAATTGATTGTGGAAATGTTGTCATATTCAACTATCTTGACCAAGGTAGTTGTACCTCACAAGAAGCAACACAACAGGGCCATAGCCAAGAGTGCAATATTTGGCTCAATTGGGAGCCTCCTAGATTTTTTTACAAGGTCAACTCCTTGTTAAGATGCGATCTTTCAAGAACACTTGAACTAAACAAGGAAAAGAGAAGAGGGAAACAAAAAAAAAATAGCTCAACAAAAGGAAAAGGTGGCAATGCACCAAAATATCCGTTAAGATCTTCTTGCAATAATAGGCTTGAACGTTATGTGCCAGATGTGAATGCTTCATCTCCTTGAAATAGTTAAGCATAAATAAGATTCATTGACATAGGCATGCATAAAGAGGTGGGCCTCATAAGAGAGCCACAAATTATTAGTTCAAAAATAGATGTAGGTCCCCCACACACACATACATCAATAAAATCCAAAGTAGGTAAAAAATCATAGACACACACATACATACATAAACGGGTGCACATGGAGTCACAAATGACTAAACCAAAAATTGATGTATACCTTCATATGTGTGTGTGCAAGCAATTGTTTACAAATATTATGCCAAAAGAAAGGATTCAATTTACCCACAAGTCACTTAGGAGCCAATTGTTATTACAAAAATAAATGAAAATAAAGCTTACAAATGACTACAATTGCAAACTCTTTGATCCTTTACAAATATACCACTACTATTTATTGATTACAAGGGGAAGTATTTCCCTTTAGAAACGCATGTAGAGATTTCAAGGTGGTTGCTAATTTTGATATTGGTTCATGTATTTCTAGAATCATTAGTCCCTCTAAGGTTCTCTAGATATAGAGTTATGAATGTTATATTATCTTGAACCCTTAGGTGAGCAACTACCATATTTATTGTCATCTACCTTTTTTTGGGAATTCCCATCATCTAGGCATAGAATATTTTTTTGTTTAATGTCTTGGATTTACAGGTGGCTTCTTCTATGGCTCCCATGTTGCTTCTATCCCTTAATGGAGATAGAATATATTATTTTTTAGTAAAGGGTGATACTCCTCGAAGATTATGCACCTCATGAATTTTGAATTTTGAGGTATCAATGTTTCTTCTTCAAAAGTTTTTTCCTCACTTGGAATCGGGATTGCTTGACATTAAAACTTTGGGATTTTTTCCTCGAACCTCATGTTGAAATTTTTTTTTCATATTTTGATTAAGACTACCAAAATGTTGACTTTTTTTTTGAGCAAGGTGTTGCAAGAGTTTTGTCATTGTTGTCAACACAGGCAGTTAGATCTAATGATGCAGTTGATAGACAGTTCAAAAGTCATTCAGATGCAGAGGACATAAGTTCAAAGGTTATTCAGAGCATGGACAATGAGTTTCCAAGAAGACCATAGTTGCCTATTTGCAAAAGATCAAATAAAAAGACAAGAAAAGTGTCGCGATATCGCGACATTTTCAATAGGCAGGAAAAATTGTCGCGATTTTGCGACATGTCGGGTTTTCGTGACCCAATGGCAAGAAAAGCACCAAGGAGGAAAAGTGTCATGATATCACGACACGTCGAGTTTTTGCGACCCGAAGAGGAGAGAGAAAGCTCGAAGGCAAAAGTGTCATGATTTCATGACATGTACTGGTTTCACTGGTGCAAGCCGAGAAAAGGTTGAGAAAGCGAGGAATGTCACGATTTCGCAACATAAGTAAGGATGAAATTAGCAATAGTTCAAAGTGTCGCGATTTCATGACAAAAATGTTGTCAAATCTAACAAAGGCCAAAAGTGTCACGATTTTGTGATAGCAGGGACAAGAAGGCGTACGGATTTAAAAGGTGTCGCGATATCGCGACACATTGTAGTTTCACGAGGAAAGCTACAGAACTAGAGAGGCAGTTGAAGCCGACAGAGTTAAATCTGGGCCGACAAAGATTAGGGTTTTGGAGCCAACTCTCATTAGGGTTTTACAGTCGATGTTCTTTAGGGTTAAAGTCGACTACAGTTTAATATTTGTCCTTGAAATTTCATCTATAAAAGGAGGGATGTTTCGAGTTTGAAGTGAGTGATTTTTGTGAAGAAAATTTACGCATGTGAAGTTTGTGATGAGCAAAGAGCGAGTTGTATCGATTCGAGCTGAGTGTGAAGCGGTAGTTCGTTTGTGTCAAAGCGAAGTGCGTGAAGCAGTTGCACAGAAGCAGACTAGAGTGCGAAGCACAAGCGCATAGGAGCAAAAGCCGTAACTCGGTTGTGTCAAAGCAAAGTGTGCGAAGCAATTGTGCAGAAGCAGACTAGTGGTGTGAAGCTTTTGCAGCAGAAGCTAGAGTACACAAAAATAGCAGACAGTGTGCAAACAGTGTGAAGGTATTTTTCTATATTTTTCTTGAAGTCCAAGTTGTAGCTTGGCATAAGGGGTTGGTGCTCCTTCTAGTAGGTGCTCGTGAATTAGGGGTTGGTGCTTCTTTTTGTTGGTGCAAAAAAATTGAGGGGTTGGTGCTCCTTTCAGTTGGTGCTGGTAAATAAGTTGTAAAGTTGTTGCTTTGCAAAGGCTGGATTTGGATGGTAGTCGAAGCAGTCATTTTTGAGGAGTAGCCACATTGGTGAACCTCGTTAAAATTTTTGTGTTGTGTGATGCCCTCTTACTAACTTGTTATTTTTTGTTTAAGTTTGCTTTATTTCATTGCAAGTTTAAAGTTTTAAAAGATCACACTGATTCACCCCCCTCTCAATGTCACTGTAAGTATAACAATTGGTATCAGAGCCAAGTTCCTGAATAGGCTCAATCAGCTAGGGTGATCTTTGAAGTGACGTAATGGCAGGTGGTGAAGGGTTCTCCTCAAACAAAGCACCATTGTTTGACAGAACTAATTATGCATTCTGGAAGATCAGAATGCAGACATATCTTCATGCTTTAGGATTTGATATCTGGAGTGCAGTATTTAATGGTTACACAGCTCCTGACACTGCACCAACCGACAGCACTGGTAAAAAAGCATTTGAAAATGACTCTAAAGCAAAAAATGCCTTCATGTGTGGATTAGTTGACAGTGAGTTGGTCAAGATCATAAATTGCGAATCAACAAAAGATGTATGGGACAAACTAGAAAATATTTATGAGGGATATGACAAGATCAAGGAAGCCAAGCTTCAAACACATCGAGCTCAATTCAAATCATTAAAAATGACCAACGATGAGAACATAGAAGCCTTTATGTAGAGAGTTAATGGAATCACTAATTAAATTAGAGGTCTCGACAAAGATTTGGATGATGCAACTATCGTGAAAAAGGTATTAAGATCGCTTCCCCAAAGATTTGATTCTAAAGTCTCAGCCATAGAAGAAGCTAAAGATCTAAATCACTTCAGTATGGATGAGATGCATGGTTCCCTGACTGCTTATGAAATGAGAATAGGAATATCTAATCCCACAGACAGAGAAGCAACATTTAAAGCCCTAAAAGGTAAAGACACAAAACAAGAGTCTGAAGAAGAAGAAACTTTGGATGAAATGGAAGCAAATTTTGTCAAAAAACTGAGAAAGGGAAAAGGAAAATATAGAGGAAAGCTTCCTTTCAAATGTTTCAACTGTGGGGGCATTGGACACTTTGCTACCAAATGTCCTCTCAATGAGAAGAACAAAGGTGAGGAAGCATCTCATCAAGAAAGAAGTGAATGGAGAAAGAAAACAAACTTCAAAAAGGGAAACTTCAAAAAGAAAAGTTTCATCTCCAGGAATGCAAATTCTTCAGAGGATAGCTCTAGTGAGGATTCTGAAGAAGGAACAGGTGAAGCTCTATTCATGGATTTTGAAGTAGAAAAATCAGAAGAGGTAGAAAAATCAGAGAAGAGATAAGGAATGAACTCTAAAGCATGTGTTGAAAAACCTGAGGCAAAAGTTGATCTAGAAGGTGAACTAGTTTCTGCTCTTGAAGAATGGAAATCTGAGAAAAGAAAGAATTATAAACTTTCAAGAAATCTTGAGGATGCAAACGACATTATAACCAATTTAAAAATATAGGCAGAAGAATACAAGAAAATGTTCGAAGATCTTGAATTTTAGATAACCATGAAGATAGATTACTGCTGTAAACTAGAAGAAGAAAATCTTGGCCTACAAATACAGATACAAGAGTTGGATCGAAAAATTAGCTACCATCACAAACGTGAAGAAAGTTCGAAGAAGCTGGATAAAATTTTAAGTGATCAATGACCTATAGGCATTAAATTTGGTCTGGGATTCATTGAAGGAGAATCATCAAACGGACCAAAAGCTAGAAATGTTGAAACTATAAGGAGTGAAGATGAGAAACAGGCTGATGAAAGAAAAACAAATCATGCAAAAGAAAGCAATAATGCCAGGCCTGAAAGGAGAACTGACAATGATGGCTTTACCAAGGTCATAAATCAAAGAAGAATAAGATCTATGGTTTCTACAAAAACCTGGCAAAGACCATCCTTTAGGTTTAATCATTACTTTTCTGGTTTCTGTTTCAAATGTAATGGTTATGGACACAAAATTGCAGACTACAAGTATAATGTAGGACCAAGAAGCTTTTTTAGTAGAAATGTTTTTGCACCTCTAACAAATTATGCAGTAGAATGCTTTAGCTGTCACAACTATGGGCATATTGCAAGAAATTGTCGTAGTACCTCTGTTTTAAATCAACCTCGAAAAGAAAGTTCCAACCACATAGGACAAGACAAAATAGAAATTTTTTTGAAAGATATGCAAAAGATATTGAAAAAGGAAAGTCCAAACTAGAGCCCAATACCACAGTCAAAACAGAGTGGAAACAGAAAGAACAACTTAGGGAAGAAAAGAAATCCTTAATAGTATAGATAGCTTTCAAGGCTCAGAATAAATGTGTACCATGGATTCTTGACAGTGGATGCTCAAGTCATATGACAGGTGATAAACAAAAATTTGAAAAACTATAGAAATATGAGGGTGGCTCTGTGAAGTTTGGAAATAATGATGGAGCCAAAATAATAGGAAAAGGATCTGTCAAAATTAGTGATGGGAAAATCAAGTCAGAAGAAGTTTTATTTGTGGATGGTTTGAAACACAACCTGTTAAGTGTCAGTCAAATCTGTGATAAAGGACATGAAGTAGTCTTCAAGAAGCAGGGTTGTGAAGTCAAAAAAATAAACAGTGGGAAATTGATAGCAACTAGTTCAAGGACGTCTGGAAACCTGTACACACTCTCAAAAACTTTAGAAGGTACATGTTTCATTGGACAAGAAGAAGAGAACTGGCTATGGCACAAGAGGCTTGGACACATAAGTTTCGATAATTTGGTGAAAATCAGCTCAAAACAAGTAGTGAGAGATATTCCAACCATTAGAAAACCTTCAAATAGTATCTATGCTTCATGTCAGAAGGGAAAGCAAACCAGAGTCTCATTCAAAACAAAAGAGTACCACACTAGCAAGCCTTTGAAACTTATACATACAGACTTATGTGGACCCATGAGAACACAAAGCATAAATGGTGACAAATACTTTATGTTGTGTATCGATGATTATTCCAAAATGACATGGATATTTTTCTTAAAAGATAATACAAAAGCTTTTGAAATGTTTAGATCTTTCAAACATCTAGTTGAGAATGAAACAGGAAAAAGGATCAAATTTTTACGATCAAATAGAGGAGGAGAATTCATTTCAAATGAATTTACAGAATACTGTGAAAAACATGGTATCAGGAGACAATATTCAGCAGCTAGAAATCCCCAGCAGAATGGTGTAGTAGAAAGAAAGAACAGAATTGTACAGGAAATGGCATGCACTATGCTGGCAAGAAAACAAAATAGCAGATAGATTCTGGAAAGAAGCAGTTCACACTGCAGTATACATCCAAAACAGATATATGTTAAGAACTCATGAAAGCAAAACACCTTATGAGTTGTGGTTTGGTAGAAAAGCAACAACAAAACATCTCAAAGTATTTGGCTATAAGTGTTACATCAAAAAAACTGATGACAACCTTGGGAAGTTTGAAAATAGAGCAAATGAAGGTGTTTTTGTTGGGTATTCATCAAAAAGCAAAGCTTACAAATGCTACAACAAGAGACTCAAGAAAATTGTGGACAGTGCAGACGTTAAATTCAATGAAGGTGGGAAACGAATAGCTAACTTTGAATAAAACTACCCAATATATGAATAAGTCATTGAAGGATATGAGGTGAATTAAACAGAAAATAAATCTATGTTTGATTCAGATGACTTAATCGATAACTCATAGGTGCAAGAAAATAAAAAATTCAAAATAGGCAGCTGGCAGAAAAACATCCAAGAGACCAAATAATTGGAGATCCCACAGCTGCTGTTCAGACAAGAAGGAAAGTAATAAGTAATTACTCTCTTTTATCCAGCATTGAGCCCAAAAACATAGATGAAGCAAGAAAATATGATAGCTGGATGAAGGCAAAAAATGAAGAGTTAGATCAAATTGAAAAGAATAAAACTTGGGAATTAGTACCTAGACCTGCGAATAAGAATGTAATCGGCACCAAATGGATATTTCGAAACAAATTAAATGAAGATGGATAGGTCATTAGGAACAAAGCAATACTGGTTTGTAAAGGCTATGCACAGGTCGAAGGCATTGATTTTGAAGAGACTTTTGCACCAGTGGCCAGACTAGAAGCAATTAGAATGTTTCTGGCCTTAGCAGTCCACAAGAACTTTAGAGTTTATCAGATGGATGTAAAATCTGCCTTTTTAAATGGGAAACTTGAAGAAGAGGTCTATATTGAACAACCAGATGTTTTTCAAATTAGTGAAGATCCCAACCTTGTCTATAAATTGAAGAAAGCTTTATATGGATTAAAACAAGCACCACGGGCATGGTATGCAAGGCTAGACAACTATCTCTATCAACAGGGATTTAAGAAAGGTTTGGTGGATAGTAATCTGTATGTCAAAACAAAATGTGGGCATCTAATTGTTCTTGTTGTTTATGTAGATGATATCATATTTGGAAGCAGCAAAGATGAATCTTGTAAAGACTTAGTGAATAAGATGTAGAAAGAATTTGAAATGTCTATGATTGGTGAACTGTCTTACTTTCTTGGGTTACAAGTTAATAAAAATGAGAAAGGCATATTCATTTCTCAAATTAAATATGTGAAAGAGATGCTAAAAAGGTTCACAATGGAGGACTGTAAGTCGGTCAGTACTCCCATGACAACAGGCTGCAAGTTGAGTAAAGATGACAAATCTCCACCTGTAGATCAAACCATGTATAGATCAATGATTGGAAGCTTACTTTATTTAACAACTACCAGACCAGATATTTTGTAGGTAGTTTGCATGGTAGCAAGATTTCAGGCCAGTCCCAAAGAGACTCATGTGACAGCAGTAAAAAGGATTCTCAGATATCTCAAGGGTACTATGGCATATGGGTTATGGTATCCGAAAGGTAAAGACTTCACCCTTATATATTATTCAGATGCAAATTGGGCAGGATGTGTTGATGATAGGAAGAGTACAAGTGGAGGTGCTTTTTATATCGGTGACAGGTTGGTTGCTTGGCACAGCAAGAAACAAGAGTCAGTTTCTTTATCAACAGCTGAGGCAAAATATATTGCAGCAACAACTTATTGTACACAAGTTTTGTGGATGAAACAAACTCTGAAAGATCTTGGTATTAATTTCGGTGAACCAATATCAGTTAAGTGTGATAACACCAGTGTAATTAACATCTCCAAGAATCCAGTAATGCATTCATGGACAAAACACATTACCATCAGGTATCATTTTTTGAAGGAGAAAGTTGCAGAAGGAGAAGTTAAATTGGATTTTGTCCCAAACACAAAACAAGTAGCAGATATTTTTACAAAACCATTGCCCAAGGAAGTGTTTGAGTATCTTCGAAACAAATTGGGAGTAGTCACACTTCCCAAGAAGTGACTAGCTACAGGGATCGCTTTCTCAGGGGGAGCATTTGAGTATTTGACTATTCTTTTGCTCATGATCATAATTTGTGCTAAGTGCAACAAATTGTGCCTGAGAATTGTGTGTATGGATTCAGGGGGAGTCTACAGCAGCCCTTTGGTATTATTGACAAAGGGGGATAAGAGTTACAGGAATGTACACAGGTGTTGCCAACAATTCCAAAGGGGGAGATTGTTGAGCAAGGTGTTGCAAGAGTTTTGTCATTTTTGTCAACACAGGTAGTTAGATCTAATGATGCAGTTAACAGACAGTTCAAAAGTCATTCAGATGCAGAGGATAGAAGTTCAAAGGTTATTCAAAGCATGGAAAGTGAATTTCCAAGAAGACCATAGTTGCCTATTTGCAAAAGATCAAAGAAAAAGACAAGTAAGAAAAGTGTCGCGATATCGCGACATTTTCAGCAGGTAGGAAAAACTGTCATGATTTCGCGACATGTTGGGTTTTCACGATCCAAAGGGAATAAAAGCGCCAAGGAGGAAAAGTGTCACGATATCATGATACGTCAGGTTTTCATGACCCGAAGAGGAGAGAGAAATCTTAGAGGCAAAAGTGTCACGATTTCGCGACATGTTCTGGTTTCGCTGGTGCAAGCCAAGAAAAGGTTGAGAAAGCGAGGAACGTCGTGATTTCATGACAGAAGTAAGGATGACATCAGTAATAGTTCAAAGTGTCACGATTTCATGACAAAAATGTTGTAAAAGCTAACAAAAGCCAAAAGTGTCATGATTTTACGACAGTAGGGATAGGAAGGCGTACGGATGTAAAAGGTGTCACGATATCATCACATGTTGTAGTTTCACGAGGAAATCTACATAACCAGAGAGGCGGTTGAAGCTGATAGAATTAAATACGAGCCGACAAATATTAGGGTTTTGGAGCCAACATTCATTAAGGTTTTGCAGTAAACATTCTTTAGGGTTAAAGTTGACTACAGTTTAAGATTTGTTCTTGAAATTTCATCTATAAAAGGAGGGCTGTTTCGAGTTTGAAGTGAGTGATTTTTGTGAAGAAAATTTGTGCATGTGAAGTTCACGGTGAGCAGAGAGCGAGTCATATCGATTCGAGTTGAGTGTGAAGCGGTAGTCCATTTGTGTCGAAGCGAAGTGTGCGAAGCAGTTGCACAAAAGTAGACTGGAGTGCGAAGCACAAGCACATAGGAGCAGAAGCTGTAACTCGGTTGAGTCAAAGCAAAGTGTGCGAAGCAGTTGCACAGAAGCAGACTGGTGGTGCAAAGCTTTTGTAGCAGAAGCCAGAGTACATAGAAACAGCAGACAGTGTGCAAACAGTGTGAAGGTATTTTTTTGTATTTTTCTTGAAGTCCAAGTTGTAGCTTGGCATAAGGGGTTGGTGCTCCTTCCAGTAGGTGTTGGTGAATTAGGGGTTGGTGCTCCTTTCTGTTGGTGCAAAAAAATTGAGGGGTTGGTGCTCCTTCCATTTGGTCTTGGTAAATAAGTTGTAAAGTTGTTGCTTTGCAAAGGCTGGATTTGGATGGTAGTCCAAGCAGTCATTTTTAGGAGTAGCCACATTGGTGAACCTCGTTAAAATTTTTGTGTTGTGTGATGCTCTCTTACTAACTTGCTATTTTTGGTTTAAGTTTGCTTTATTTCATTGCAAGTTTAAAGTTTTAAAAGATCACACTGATTCACCCCCCCTCTCGGTGTCACTGTAAGTATAACATTTTTAGTCAACCTTCACTTTTGAAACTCAACCTCTAATCATTGGATTTTTTTAATGAGGTTTAATTTATGCCTGTTTGTGGCTTAAATTCCTACTTTCTCTTACCAAAAAGAAGGTGTAATGAGCCATAACTATAGTTCTGGAAAATATCAAGGGATATTTAGTATACTAAATATTAGGAACCCAAAAAAATTGGTGTCTTAATTCATTGGGTGTAAATTCAGGAAAAGCATCCATTTTTGAAAGCAAATATTTTAGTAGTCAATTTACAACATTAAAATCTTGCAATCGATTAGAGCTTCCACTATCTTATGAAATCAAGATCAGTAAAATATTACATATAATACATATGTACAAATATTTAAATGAATGGACTTTATCCATTGGGAATAGAGTTGAAATGCCCCCTCACTAATTACCCAAGCTTTCATTAATTCATTTTTTTAATTTTTAGGATGAATTACTCTCACCTCTATGAAGCTTGGGTTTATAAGCAACTTCCTTGGCTCAGATGGACTTGTACTAGGGATAAAACATTTCCTTGTTGAGGTGGGAATGGTACCAAGGATAAAATATTTCATTATTGATGTAGGACTGGTACTAGTGATGACTCCTTCTTTAGATTTAATCCTAATTTTATGCATATTTTATCTCTAGCTCATATTATTTGCATCTGTGCATAAGGAGGGGAAGGAAACTTAATCTTAGCTTGTAGAAATGCCTAAGCTTATTTGCTCAAACATTTCTAAGGTAGTAGAATCCATAACCTCCACTATCCTCTAGTCTACTTGATCATCATTCTGGAATTGGGACCTACTAGAAATTGCTACTTTTGCCTCCATAAAATCTTCTTCCTTTTCCCAAATTGGCATAATTTGGTTAGGAGTAGTAAGTTGTTGAGTGAGAGAGGACTAATCGTCTAGATATCTAGGGTTGATTGCTCCATATTCTTGAATTTGTTTATGAATAGGACAACAAATTGATCCCATTCATCAATTGAGTGCAAAGAGGGAGTAGAACCCTTACAAGATCTTCTTTGAAATGAAGTCACAAGTAGCCTCAAATCCATGTTCTACTTTATGATTTTTTACAATTGATAAAAATAGACCATATCTTGTAGATTCTCTTGTAGGGTTGATAGTCGGTTACCATCATAATATGGAAAATTTTATAGTATGCGTGTTGGATAGTTATCGCAAGCTTATAGTGGTATTGGAGATCACAAGGGTGGAAACACTCATGTTCTAGCATGCAACCTCCATTGTGGAGATTTTATAGTTTTTTAAGTTCTTTGTATTTAATGCAATTTCTAGGTGAATTCATCATTTTCTCTAAGAGTAAATAGATTGAAGCCTTCATAAAAACCTCAATCTAATTTCTTCAAAAAATATCTTTCTTTTTTATGTTTATTTTAGAGTAGATTCGCCAAGTGAGTAAGAGGTGATTCAACAAACAAAATAGACAAAGAACCTCACCAATTCTAATATTAACTTGTTATGATTTGGGACAAATGATCCATCATTAGGGTCCCATCAAGTGTGCCATTAAACTATTATCATCTTCAACTATCTGATCAGGGCTATCATGCCTCACGAGGAGTGATAAAACAAGAATACAACCGAGAGCATTGGGTTTGGCTCAATCATAGGGTTCAAGGAGTATTTTACAAGGTCAACTGCTTGTTAAGATGTGATATTTCAAGTGTACTTATGCTCATAGGGAATAGGAAAAAGGGAAACAAAAGAAAAACAACTCAACAAAAGAAAAGAGTGATGAGATGCCAAAAGACCTACTAAGATCTTCATATAAGAATAGGCTTGAATGTTATGTGCTAGCAATGAATGCTTCCTCTCCTCGACATAGTTAAGCATAGATAAGAGTCATTGACATAGGTATGCATAAAAAGGTGGGTCCCATAAGAGAGCCATAGATGAATAGTTCAAAAATAGAGGTAGGACCCTCACACACACATATGTTGGCAATTTTGGGTACCTTGGGTACATTGCATTTGCTCTAAATGTAGATGTTGTCATTGATGTCAAGAAGGTCTTGAAGCAATTTGGTTTGATGTCAAAGAATGTGTTTTGATGAAGGTTTCAGTTTGGAAAGTGAGTTTCCAGGAGATCAAAGTAGCCCAGTTGCAAAATATCAAGAAAAAGACAAGTAAGAAAAAGTATGCAGGCGACTGGAAAAACTATCACGATTTCGCGACATGTTTTAGGAGAGAGAAAGTGCTGGCAAAACTGTCGCAATTTTATGACATGTTTGAGGAGAGAGAAAGTTCATGCAAAAGTGTCGCAATTTCATGACATGTTGGAAGACAAAGACGAAGTTGGAAAAACTGTCGTGATTTTGTGACATGTTGGCAGAGAAAGAGAGCAAGTTGGAAAGTGTCGCGATTTTGTGACATGTCGCATTTTTGTGACTCAAAAAGTGAAGGAATGTAGAAAAGGAAAAGTGTCACGATTTCGTGACACATTACCAGGAAGGTTGTACGGATGAAAAAGTGTCGTGATTTCATGACATAATGCAGAAGAGAGAGTCCGCAGTGTGATTTGTCATGATTTCGCAACTAGATCGAAGAGAGAGAAAGTTATTTAGGAACTGTCATGATTTCGTGACAAGATGCAAAGTTCCAAGTGAGAACTATCGCGTTTTTGTGACATGCTACAAAATTCAAGTTGAGGACTGTCGCGATTTTGTGACATGCTAAAAAGCTTGAAGTTAGAACTGTCGTGATTTCACAACATGCAACAAAGGGAAGAGTCTGAAAGGAGAAGCATCATGATTTTGCAACAGGTTGCAAGGAAAAATTTCGAAAGCTGAAAGCGTCACGATTTCACGACAGGATGAAAGAAAAATGTACGGATGCAGGAAGTGTCATGATTTTGCGATAGGCAGAAGTGAAGAAGCCAGCGGATGAAGTTGTAGCGATTTCACGATAGGCTGAAAGAAAAGCGTACGGATGGTGAAAGAGTCACGATTTCATGATAGAAACTGGAAGCAGGTCTTCTATAGGAGAAGTGTTGTGATTTCATGACAAAAGTAGAGAGGAAGGCTATGAAGACAAAAGCATCATGATTTCATAACATGTTCCAGTTTAAGAAGCTCAAGGTAACAAAAGTGTTACGATTTCACAAAAAAAGCTGAGGGGAAGGCCTTGAAGACAAAAGGGTTGCGATTTTGTGATAGAGTTAAAGATGACGTCAGCAAAAATAGATGTGTCATGATTTCACGACAAGAGTAGAGAAGAAGGTAATGAATACTAAAGTGTTGCGATATCGCGACAGGAGTGAAGATGACGTCAGCAAAAGTTAGAAGTGTCACGATTTTGTGACAAGCACGTTGTCAAGGCAAACTAAAGCAAAAGTGTCATGATATTGTGACAGCAAGCAAAAGAAGGTGTATGGCAGGCAAAGGTGTCGTGATATTGCAACATGTTGAAGTTTCACGCCAAGAGCTATAGGAGAGCTATAGAAACAGTGAAGCCGACAGAGTTAAATCTAGGTCGATACAGCATAGGGTTTTGCAGCCGACGTTATTTTAGGGATATGCAGCCGACTAAGATCAAGGTTTCAATCTTGAGATTGTTAGTATAAAAGGAGGGCTGCTTGGAGATTTTTTGGTATCGATCGAAGTGTGCGTTCGAAGAGTGATGTTCGTAGATATAGTGCAAGAGTGAACTTCGATCGTCGAAAAAAAATAGAGTGCGAAGATCGATAGCAGTGTCAGAGTGCTTTTCATAGAATCTTCCAAGTAAGAGAGACTGCAAGGAAATAGAGTGCATGAAGACACTATTGTTGTGTTTGCACAGAGGTGCAAATGTCGATGTTCAATCAAGAGCAGTTGTGATTGCATGAATATAGCAAAGGATTATATTTTACAAAGAACAGAGGAAGAGGATAGACTTGTGCCAGACCGAAGGACTATGTTTGGTGCAGACCAGAGAAACAGAATCAAGGACATTTATGCTAGACCAAAGGACTGTGTTTAGTACGAATTTGAGGACTGGTTTTGCAGTGATAGAGTTGAGGACAGAGCAGGGAAGATAGGTGTCTTCTATGGATAGAGTTCCACTTGCTAAGGGCAAAGGAGGTAGAGGTCTTCTAGAGGATCACCACTAAAAAATAGAGCTAGGGGAAGGTATCTCCTTTGGGTTGGTGCCCATAAACATTGTAGTCGAGAAAGGTTTTCCCAGATTCTGAGTTGATAAAATTTAGTGAAAATTTTATCCGTGGAGTAGCCCACGTTGGGTGAACCACGTAAATTATTGTGTCTCTTTTGTGGATGGTGTTTGTGCATTGCTTTGATTACTACTTTTAATACTGCTATCTATTCATTGCATAATTCTGATTTGAAAGCTGTTTTGGAGTAAAAATTAAAAAGTGGTCTTATACTGTTCACCCCCCCTTAGTATAAGTTTGTGTTCTTCAATTGGTATCAGAGCAGGTTCCTTCGAAAAGGTTTAACAGCTTGAAGAAAAAGCTAGCTAAGAACACAATGGATTATTCAAGTGGCAATGCAACACCTATTCTTGATGGATCAGATTTCGGTCTGTGGAGTGCAAGAATGAAGGTTTATCTAATGGCACTTGGTAATGAGGTATGGGAAGTGATTGAAGATGAGTACACTATTCCTGAACATGGTCCTTATACTAAAGAAGACAGGCTCATGCTTCACAGCAATTCAAAAACCATGAATGCAATTTTGAAAGGCTTACAGAAAGCAAATCTCACCAAAGTTATTCACTGCAAGACAGCTAGTGAAATGTGGAAACAATTGCAAGTGGTTCATACAGGTGATGCAAATGTCCGAAAGGCCAAATTGAGACACTTTAAAGGTATGTTTGAACAACTCAAAATGAATGATGATGAAAATATTAGTGACTACATGCTTCGTATGGATGAGGTTGTTAACTCCATGAAAGACCTAGGTCTTGAACTTGCTAAAAATGATGTGTGTGATAAGATTTTAATATCTCTTCCTAATAGATTTAGTGAAAAGATTTCTGCCATTGAGGAAGCTAAAGATTTAGATAAATTGAAAAAATATGAGCTCCATAGTATACTTGTAGCATTTGAGCTGAGAACTCAAGTGAAAGTTGATGTCAAGAAAGAGGCAGCCTTCAAAGCTACCAAGAAATCGAAGGGCAAACAAATTCAAGAAAGTGATGAGTCTTCTAGTGATGAAGAAGCATACTACAGCAAGAAAGGCAAGTTCTCTAGGAAGAGCAAAAGCGTGAAAAATATAAGATGTTTTAATTGCAAAAAGTTTGGTCATTATGCTACTGACTATACTATTTCAAAGAATGAAAGTGATGAAGATATACAGGATTCTAAGAGCAAGGATTCTAAAAAGCACAAGCATCACAGGAAGAGCAAAGATGAGTACAGCAATCACGAAAAGAGGCATTCTCACAAACACAAGAAGAGCTTCTACCTAGACAAAGCAAGTAAGTGTTCTAACAGTGATAGTGAAAGTTCTTCTAGTGATGATGAAAATGAGATGCTATTCATTTCAGAAAAGGAGGAAGAACCAAAACATAAATTCATTATCATGAAATGTTTTAGATGTGGAAATTTTGGGCACCTTGAGGATAATTGCAAAAATAATGATTTTGTTGCTAGTATGTATGAGGATGCTTCATAAAACTACAATGAAGATGCATGTATGGTTTTTGAAAAGGGTGGCACCTCTAGTGATAAGAAATCTAAAAAAGGCCTTGATAATTCAAAATGCAATCAAATAGAGGATCTTGAATGTGAACTTACTAATGCTCTTAGTGTTTTAAAAAAGGAAAGAAAGAAGAATGCTAGACTCAAGGATAAGTTAGATGAATGTTGTATGGAGAGAGATGAGCTTATAGAAAGTCTTGACATCTCTATGGCTAAGACACAAGAACTCAAGAATGAGTTAGATTCTAAAATTTTGGAGTATAGTGAGTTAGAACAGGAAATGGCTTCTTTGAAAGAGGAAACTAAAAAATACAAAGATAAACTATACAGGTTTCAAGAAAGCTCCAAAAAGGTTAAGTCTCTCATCAAAGGTCAAAGAAAACCAACAAATAAAACAGGTCTCGATTTTGTTGAGCCACACAAGGAACAGGTTGGGGAATCTAGAAAGAGATTTCAAAAGGAAGAGAGTTCTGATGAAGAAAGTACTTCAGATCATGAGTCCGTAAGTGATAAATGTGTAGAAATAGAAAATAGAATTTTGAATGCTAAGAAGAAGTTTTCGGGACCCAAGAGGTCGAATAAAAGAAAATTTCATGGCAAATGTTTTGCGTGTCATAGGTTTGGTCACATGGCTATACATTGCATGACTCAAGTGAAGAGAGTAAATGATAGTTTTAGGGGTCGTAACTTCTTTCAAGGGTATTGCTACTCTTGTCAATAGTTCGGGCACAAGGCAATTTTTTGTAAAGCAAATAATAAGAACTGGGTTAGTCAAAACAGGAGGATTCAAAGAACAACTATGCCTAAAAGAAATAATATTATTACTTGCTATAAGTGCAACAATGCAGGTCACACAGCTAGACAGTGCAGAGCTGATCTTCCAAGGTATAGGAACAGGAACAATGGTATAAACAGGTCCAAGGATCAAGGTATGGACAAGAAAAGAGATGAGAACAAGAATAAGAAAAGTGACAAGAACAAAAACATTGACAAAGAATTCAAGAGAAGGCCCGACAAAGAAATTGTAGACACTGATGATGATGAGTGTCTAATGGGAGTTTCACTCCCACCCTTGTTTTAATTCACCTCATCAAGAGGTGGGGGAGGGACTAAGCTAAGAAGCTCATTCTTAGTCCCAAGCCCCAAAGGTGACCCTTTGCCATTGATGACAAAGGGGGAGAGATATGAGTAAGGGGGAGACCTTCATAGTGAAGAAGAGAGCTTCAAGTCAGGGGGAGCAAAAACTTCAAAGGTGGATTCTCAGTTGTTGGATCATTTGGTTTCAGTTTTGGCTCTTGACTAGTATTTTCAGTTAAGGTTTGACATCAATGACAAAGGGGGAGATTGTTGGCAATTTTGGGTACCTTGGGTACATTGCCTTTGCTCTAAATGTAGATGTTGTCATTGATGTCAAGAAGGTCTTGAAGCAATTTGGTTTGATGTCAAGGAATGTGTTTTGATGAAGGTTTCAGTTTGGAAAGTGAGTTTCCAAGAAGATCAGAGTAGCCTAGTTGCAAAAGATCAAGAAAAAGACAAGTAATAAAAAGTATGCAGGCAGATGGAAAAATTGTCGCGATTTCACAACATGTTTTAGGAGAGAGAAAGTGCTGGCAAAACTGTTGCGATTTCACAATATGTTTGAGGAGAGAGAAAGTTCGGGAAAAAGTGTCGCAATTTCATGACATGCTGGAAGACAGAGACGAAGCTGGAAAAACTATCGTTATTTCATGACATGTTGGTAGAGAAAGAGAGCAAGTTGGAAAGTGTCATGATTTTGTGACATGTCGCATTTTTGCGACTCAAAAAATGTAGGAAGGCAGAAAAGGAAAAGTGTCACGATTTCGTGACACATTGCCATGAAGGTTGTATGGGCGAAAAAGTGTCACGATTTCGTGACATAATGCAGAAGAGAGAGTCCGTAGTGTGAGTTGTCACGATTTCATGACTAGATCAAAGAGAGAGAAAGTTATTCAGGAACTATCATGATTTCGTGACAAGATGCAAAGTTCCAAGTGAGAACTGTCGCATTTTCACGACATGCTGCAGAAGTCAAGTTGAGGACTATCGTGATTTCGTGACATGCTGAAAAGCTTGAAGTGAGAACTGTCACGATTTTGTGACATGCAGCAAAGGGAAGAGTCTAAAAGGAGAAGCGTCACGATTTTGTGACAGGTTGCAAGGAAAATTTTTGGAAACTCAAAGCGTCGCGATTTCATGACAGGATGAAAGAAAAATGTACGGATGCAGGAAGTGTCGTGATTTCGTGATAGGCAAAAGTGAAGAAGGCAACGAATGAAGTTGTAGCGATTTCGTGACAGGATGAAAGAAAAGCGTATAGATGGTGAAAGAGTCACAATTTTGCGATAGCAACTAGAAGCAGGTCTTCTATGGGAGAAGTGTCACGATTTCATGACAGAAGCAGAGAGGAAGACTATGAAGACAAAAGCATCACGATTTCATAACATGTTCCAATTTAAGAAGCTCAAGGCAGCAGAAGTGTCACGATTTCATGACAAAAGCTGAGGGGAAGGCCTTGAAGACAAAAGGGTCATGATTTCACGATAGAGTTAAAGATGACGTCAGCAGAAATAGATGTGTCATGATTTCATGACAAAACTAGAGAAGAAGGTAATGAAGACTAAAGTGTTGCGATATCATGACAAGAGTGAAGATGACGTCAGTAAAAGTCAGAAGTGTCATGATTTCATGACAAGCACGTTGTCAAGGAAGACTAAAGCAAAAGTGTCACGATATCATGACAACAGGCAAAAGAAGGTGTACGACAGACAAAGGTGTCGCGATATCGCGACATGTTGAAGTTTTGCGCCAAGAGCTACAAGAGATCTGTAGAAGCAGTGAAGCCGACAGAGTTAAATCTAGGCCGACGCAACGTAGGGTTTTGCAGCCGATGTTGTTTTAGGGATATGCAGTCGACTAAGATCAAGGTTTCAATCTTGAGATTGTTAGTATAAAATGAGGGCTACTTGGAGAGTTTTTGGTATCGATCGAAGTGTGCGTTCGAAGAGCGACGTTCACAGATATAGTGCGAGAGTGAAGTTTGATCACCGAAAAAAAACAAAGTGCGAAGATCGATAGCAGTGTTAGAGTGCTTTTCATCGAATCTTCCAAGTAAGAGAGACTGCAAGGAAGCAGAGTGCATGAAGACGCTACTGCTATGTTTGTGCAGAGGTGCAAAGGTTGATGTTCGATCAAGAGCAGCTGTGATTGCGTGAATATAGCGAAGGATTGTATTTTATAAAGAACAGAGGAAGAGGACAGACTTGTGCCAGACCGAAGGACTGTGTTTGGTGCAGACCAGAGAAACAAAATTGAGGACATTTGTGCTAGACCTAAGGACTATGTTTAGTGCGAATTTGAGGACCGGCTTTGTAGTGATAGAGTTGAGGACAGAGATCTCCAGCCAGAGCAGGGAAGACAGGTGTCTTCTGTGGATAGAGTTCCACTTGCTAAGGGCAAAGGAGGTAGAGGTCTTCTAGAGGATCACCACTAAAAAGCAGAGCTAGGGGAAGGTATCTCCTTTGGGTTGGTGCCCATAAACATTGTAATCGGGAAAGGTTTTCCCAGATTCTGAGTTGATAAAATTTAGTGAAAATTTTATCCGTGGAGTAGCCCGTGTTGGGTGAACCACATAAATTGTTGTGTCTCTTTTGTGGATGGTGTTTGTGCATTGCTTTGATTACTGCTTTTAATACTGTTATCTATTCACTGCATAATTTTGATTTGAAAGCTATTTTGGAGTAAAAATTAAAAAGTGGTCTTATCCTGTTCACCCCCCCTCTTAGTATAAGCTTGTGTTCTTCAACATATATCTATAAAATACAAAGTAGTTAAACATCATAGACACACACACATAGAAAAGGGTCCGTAGGGAGTCACATATGACTAGACAAAAAATTTATGGAAGCTTCAATATATTTGTATGTGTGTGTGTGCAAGAAATTATTTGCAAATATTATGCAAGAAACGAGGGTTCGATTTTCCCATAAGCCACTTAGGAGCTAATTGCTCATACAAAAAAAGGAAAGCATACAAATGACTAAAATTGCAAAATTTTCAATCCTTGACAAAGCTAACACTACTCCTTTTTATAGATTACAAGGGGAAGGTTTTTCCTTCAAAAACTCATGCAAAGACTTCAAAGTGGCTACTACTTTTGATATCGGGTCACGTCTTGTCTAAATAATTTGCCCCTCAAAGGTTCTCTATATTTGGAGTTATGAATGCCAAATTATCTCAAGCCTTCATAAGAGTAGCTACTATCTTTATTGTCATCTACCCATTGTTGGGAATCCCCATAATTTAGGTGTAAAATATTTCTTCATTTAATATCCTGTATTTGTGAGCTACTTCTGCTATGGCTCCAATATTGTTGTTGTCCCTTCATAGAGATAGAAGATATTATTTTGTAGGAAAGGATGATACTCATCGAAGATTGTGCACCTCATCAATTTTAAAAGTTTTCTCAGAACTTGGAATTGAGACTGCTTAACATTGAAACATCAAGATTTTTTTCTCAAACCTTAAGTTGAAACTTTTGCTCTTCATATTCTAATCGAGACTACCAAAAATTTGGCTTTTTAGATAGTCTTCACTTTTGAAACTCAACCTGCAATCATTGAATCTTTTTTTTATCAAGGTTTATTTTATTTGCCCGTAACTTAAATTTCCACTTTCTCTTACCAAAAAGAAGGTGTAGTGAGCCATCACTATAAGAAACATAGCATATTAAGGAACATGTAGAATATTTTGTTAAATTAAACAAGATAGATATAACCTAGTTGACCTAAAGATAAAGGTTATATATATATATATATATATATATATATATATATATATATATATATATATATATATATATATTATATGTAATTTGAGTGGTCCCAAATAGAAGTTGTATATAACTTACTAAAATATTTATATATTAAAAGGAAATAAGAGTGATAAAAATTTGGAAAAAATATCTAAGGTAATCACCATTTTAGTTTTGGTAAAATTATCATGCCTCTTTCTCTTTATAATAACTAATCATTATTAATCATACATCATTATTTACTAAAAATATATTTTTTTTTGTAAAAAAATAGTTATGTTAATTTTATTTGTTTTTAAAATGTTTACTTATACATAGCACAAGGATGTTTGATATAAATAAGTGGCTAAAATTTCAAGTATTTCAATCCTTTACAAAGCTAACACTACTCCTACTTATAGATTACAAGGGGAAGGATTTTCCTCCAAAAAATCATGCAAAGATTTCAAGGCGGTTATTGCTTTTGATGTCTAGTCATGTCTTGTATAAATCGTTAGTCCCTCAAACGTTCTATATATTTGGAGTTATGAATGCTAAATTATCTCAAACCCTCAGATGAGCAGCTATCGTCTTTATTATCATCTACCCATTGTTGGGAATCCCTATCATCTAGGTGTAAAGTATTTCTTTATTTATTGTCCTGGATTTATGAGCTACTTCTGCTATGGCTCCCATGCTATTGTTGTCCCTTCATAGATATAGAAGATATTATTTTGTGGGAAAGGACAATACTCCTTGAAGATTGCACACCTCATCAATTTTGAAATTTTTCTCATCACTTGGAATCAGGACTACTTGACATCGAAACATCAAGATGTTTTGCTCATATCTCATGTTGAAACTTTTGCTCTTCATATTCTAATCAAGACTACCAAAATTTTGACTTTTTAGATAGCCTTCGCTTTTGAAACTCAACCTACAATCATTGGATCTTTTTTATTAGGGTTTCTTTTATTTTTTGCGACTTAAATTTCCACTTTCTCTTGCCAAAAAGGTGTACTAAGCCATTATTATAAGAAACATAACATCTTAAAAAAGATGTAGAATATTTTTTTAAATAAACAAGCTAGATATAATCTAGTTAACCTAAAGATAAAGGTATATATATATATATATATATATATATATATATATATATATATATATATAATATAGCTTACTAAAATATTTATTTATTAAAAAGAAATAAGAGTGATAAAAATTTGGAAAAAATATCTAAGGTAATTACCATTTTAATTTTGGAAAAAATTATCATGCCTCTTTCTTTTTATAATAACTAATCATAATTAATACATCATTTTTTACTAAAAATATAATTATTTACTATTTATGTTAAGAAACAGTAATTTATGTTAATTTTATTTGTTTTCAAAATGTTTTGTTATAAATAGCAAGGGTGTTTGAGATAAATAAGGAATTTATACTATAAAAATTGGAGAACTTTAATCAAAATTAATTAGTATTTTAAGTAAGGTTACTTAAAATTGATATCTAAAGAAAATTTTGCCATAATGTTCAATCAAAATTAAAGAGCTCCCATTAAACAGAACGATCAGATATATAATCCTAGTGTAAGAATCGCTTAGTACGGCATAAACCAAAACTAACGGGAGCTATCTATTTCGTGGGATAGAGGTGGCAATTATAATATATTAATTATAAATTATGAAAATACGGTCAATGAAAGTATTGGAAAGCAACAAGAAGCCTTAACCACTATCCCATTTATGTATCCCTCCCATTTATGTATCCCTAGTAATAAAATATAGTGTTGATGATTGATGTAAGCAAGGGAAGGTGGCAATTCACGGTTATAAGAGTGGGAATTACTTTCAAACTGACGTAAACGATTTTTTAAGATTAAATATATTTTACTAAAAATATTGTAAATATAATAATAATAAATAATTATAATATGTTTTTGATTTATTTAATTTTAATATTTTAAAACACTTTTATAATTTGTTAAAGTGAAAAAATATTATGAAATTATTCATATCCATCTAGTATTTTATAGTTTCTTTTTTAAATATATGATAAGGGTTTTGGGTTCTCTTTGAAAGATTTAGGTTCAGGTTGAAACCATAGTGTATCTAGAAGGGAATAGGTTAGATGGTAGTGCCCAAGTGTTTGTCAATTTGTTACCCTGTTCAATTCCCTAAATGTCCGGGTAGTGTCTTGCTCAAATTTGTTTCCTAGAGGGTTGGCTCAAATTTGTTTCCTAGAGGGTTGGGCAACCCTTATTGATTTCTTCTTAGCTAAGGTTTATAATGACACATCTAAATTCAATCCCTTATCCTACTCTAAATCAACCACAACGTTATAATTTTCTTATATAATTTATTTTTTAATTAAAATATTTAAAAAATTATAATATACCTTTGCTTTGAATAATAACACTTTTTTTATCGAGTATCCTGGGACATTTGTCTTCCTCACTCAGCTGGAGGTATGAGACTCTTTAATTGTCATAAGCAAGTCTTTCACTTGGTGCCAAATGGATTGTTCGAGCTTTGGACAGAACAAAAGCTTGAAAAATTCTTATTCGCCATTTTATTTCACAAGGCTTACCTTTTGCTAGGAAAAGTTGGAAAGGATTATCCTTGTAGACTATTTTGACTGCTCCAATCCCCTTTAATATTGGTGGTTATTTTGTTATCCAAAGTATTTGGAAGGCCTGGGAATCTATTAAACCATGGCTTCAGTGGCAAGGAAAATTCAAGTCAACGGGGGATTCTCTTGGTTCTTTTAAACCTTGGTGGTCCCCTATTACTCACTATGAAGGTAGGATTCTCGCTCAAGTTCAATGGGTTCGTGCCCTTCACTTTTATAGTAAAGACATTGTTTCCCTTCATAATTTTTTTGATCATCATACCAAGAGCTAACCTGGGATAAATTTAAGTGGAGGTTTTGGCTTAAGGAGGATGACCAAGCCACTTATGATATTATGATTGATCGGACCCCTTTTTCAATTTGGCTCAAGCTTCACAAGCACTTTCAAAAGCCATGGTGGGCTAATTGGTTCTGGCCTCATCATAGACACTTGGTTAAGTATCAGCCATGTTTGGGCTATGCTAGGCTATACCCTAATGTTCCAATGATTGACATTCTTAATCACCGATGGGGTCTTCTTTCTACTCAATATCGATGGAGTTTGTGTTTCTTAGTTCTTTGGTCCTCCTATCTTGAACCTAAATAGATTTTCTTTGCCTAGAGCCTAATTCATCAAGGGTTACCTATTGGGCCTTGTCTTGTTCATGGGGGGGTTCCTAGTCCTACGTGTGCTTTCTGTAACAATCCTGATGACTTTATTCATGTTTTGTGGGACTGTATAAAAGCTTGAGCGGCATGGGAATGGATTCTCTCCTTTTTAACCCCTTCCTCAAATTGTAATGTTCATGGGAGCATGCTATTTTAGGGGATGCTTTGATATTTTCAAAATAATTACAAGAGATTTGGCACATATTTCGCCTCAAAATTTTGTATCATCTATGGAAGACCAGGAAAAATATTGTTTTTGGTCGGCAAGAGCCTTCTATTTCTTTCTTGCTGGATAATAAATATGAGATTTTTTACGAATGTTGGCTGCAAATAATTGTGTAAGTTGAAAAAGTAAATGTTGAGGTGCAACATTTACGTAACTTATTGGATCACTCGAGAAATGCACCATGTTCAGTTAGTCACCTTCCTTTGAATGCTGGTGCTCGCTCGCGGTCCCGTCAAGAGGTCACTTCTATCGTACATAATGTTTCTCACGATGCTGTTCTCCGACCCCCTCTCCTCAAAGGCACTGGTCTTAGCCTCCATCTAATCATAAGTGGCACTGTGTTAGCAATCCTTCTTCCTCTCATGCTCAGAGTGGGTGGGATGCTCACCCTTCTTCTCCTAAACCAGTTTTTGGTTGGGGAGATGTGACTGCATCTTCTCTTGAGCAGGTGGATAATCATGCCACAAGCAGTGGTGATAATGTTAATGATAGCTGGGGTGCTTATTTTAATGAACATAGAGGATGGAAGCATATGCAATCAGTGGATAATTTTTGACCCCTCAATGATTATTTTGTGTTGATGTCATTAGATTGATAATTTTTTGTATCATCTATGGAATACTAGGAACAATATTGTTTTTTACCGGCAAGAGCCTTCTATTTCTTTCTTGCTGGCTGATAAATATGATATTTTTTATGACTGTTGGCTGCACATAATTGTATAAGTTGAAAAAGTAAATGTTGAGGTACAACATTTACGTAACGTATTGGATCACTGGGGAAATGCATCATGTTCGATTAGTCACCTTCCTCCGAATGTTGGTGCTCGCTCACGGTCCCGGTCAAGGGGTCACTTCTCTCGTACACAACGTTTCTCGCGACGCTGTTCTCTAACCCCCTCTTCTCTAACCCCCTCTCCTTAGAGGCACTAGTCTTAGCCTCCACCAAATCCTAAGTTGCACTGTGTTAGGAATCCTTCTTCCTCTCGTGCTGAGAGTGGGTGGGATGCTCGCCCTTCTTCCTTCTTCTCCTGAACTAGTTTTTGGATAGGGAGATGTGCCTACGTATTCTTTTGGGCAAGTGGATAATCATACCACAAGCAATGATGATAATGTTAATGATAGCTCGAGTGCTTATTTTAATGAACATGGCGGATGGGAGCATATGCAATTAGTGGATAATTTTTGACCCCCTTAACTATTATTGGTTTTTTCCTAACCAGGGGTTAGTGTGACTGTTATCATGTTTTTTTGGCTAAGTGTTTTTGTATAGTGGGTTTACCATTGGGTGTGATTAATTCCACCCAACCTTTTTTTTGTATGAATTTTTTTTTTACTTAATATAAAGGTGTTTTCATTCAAAAAATAACAACACTTCAAACTAAATACAATATAATATTAATTTATATCCACTTCCATTTTTCTTTATGATGTGTTTATAAAATAAAACTTCCCTTATAAGTCAACCCTATTAATTGAAAATTGCATTGTTCCTAAACTAAAGTTATCAATCATAACGAAACACCGAACATATGTAGTTGATGTTTCATTTTAATAACCTGAGTTTGAATTACGAGAAATGAGGATCTATGTTCTTTTATTTTTTTTAAATATACAAGGAATTTTGTTACATCCACACTATTTTTTAGTAACTGGAAAATGCAAGGTTCAAACCATAGGAGTTGCTTCCAACAAACCTATACCACCTCATTGTTATTGGTTGACATGATGGGATCACCGATCGTTTAAGATTCGAACTGTCATCATCGGTCTGATGTACAGTCAGAGGATTCAAATCAGACTACTACATTTGCATACAACATGCCCCCAAAGTTTGAACTTATGTCTCTTCATGGTATCGGTCTAGCATGCACTCAGAGGATTCATATCGGACTACTACATTTTCAAACAAGCATACCTTCAAATTTTGAACCTAAGTCTCTTCTTTATAAGTGTCTCGTAAGATAGACAACTACCAATCCATCTAGCTCCCAAAGGTTTTAACCTAAGTCTCTTTTTGATATCAATCTGATGTGCACTCAAAAAATTTAGATCAAACTACTACCTTTGCAAATAGGCATGTCCTCGAGGTTTGAACCTAAGTCTCTTTTTGGTAAGTGCCTAACTAGACAAACAACTACCAATCCACCTAGCCCTTGAGCACAAAAATTTTAGGATAGAGAGAAAACCTAGAGAACCATTCTTAGGTGGTCGGTAGTATCATCCTATCCGAGTATGCCACGAGTATGCCACTATCTAAACAAAAGCCACAAGAGATTTTTTTTTCCCTTTATATTGCAAAGGTATGTACCATAGACCTCCCATTCAATGGAGCCAGGTTCTACTTCTCCACTTATGGAAAGGACAGACCCTTGGTAAGTGTAGCCCGCAACAATTAAATCACCATTTAAATCTTCTCACAAATTTATAGTCAATGGACAAAGAATAATAGTGGGGACCAGGCCTCGAACTTAAAAAAAACTTACCTGTCAACGAGAATTTTTATGACAATTAATTTTTTTTTTTATACAGGTTACAGTTTAAAAATTTATTTGCCTTTTCTAAAAATCAACAATTTTTTAGATATGGTCTAGACACTGGTGAAAATCAATAATTAAATGAAATAAATTTTGGTCCTAAGTGTAGTCTTGTCAATTCTATTGGGGACAATGCTTGTGATACAACATGAAATTTCTGATCAACACTTGGAACTGGTCAACTTAAACATGAATTTGATGTTACAACGGTCATAAAGGACCAACAAAATTGTGCAAAGCACAATTTAGGTGATGTCAGCTATAATTCATGTGCCAAAAATATTGGTAAAAAAATTACTTTATTGAGCTGCACTATTTGCAGAAGGAAGGACCAATGGCTCATACTACAAAGGTAAAGGCAGGAAAAGTTACAAAAAAAAAATATTGGCTTGAATCTCAATCAAAAACTTTTCATGGTTGCATATTTTCTCTTCAATACTAATGTAAAAACTGAAACCCAGCGCCATAACAAAGTTAATGTGAAAGCTGAAACCTAGCGTTGCAACAGAGCTAATGTGAAAACTGAAATCCAGTGCGACAACAGAGCTAATCTTCGATTTTGTTTAGTGGACCGTACAAAGGTGGAAGGGTATCAAACAGTGGACCGTGCAATCCACGCCTAAAATTTAATGTTTAAAAATTTGCAATATTAATGCAATAAATATTTTACCTATTATCCACTCACTAGACGGTAACTTATTTTATAATGCAATTTTGAGAGATAAACTACCGACTTAGATTATTTTTAATTTAGTTATTAATATTTTAAGTACATCTCATATTTATATAATAAATAAAATTTACAGTTTTTAAATATATTTGACTGTTTTTAAAAATAACATATAAAATTAAAACCATATTTACAGTTTCCAATTCCAGACCTGGTGGGGACTCGAGATTGCACTTTTATTTTTGAAAATTGATAAGCTTGCGTTACAACTTTACACCTGCTGTTAAAACCATAATTTAGTGTTTAAAATGCAAAATTGAGTCATATGCCTGTCAAATTCCAGTCAATTCCAGGCCTGGTGGGGACTCGGGAATGCACTTTAATTTTTGAAAATTGATATGCTTCCGTTACAACTTTCCACGTGCTGTTTGTTCGTCATCGTTCGCGTCAACCTCCCCAACATGGATACAGTCAGACGCTGGTCTCGGTCTTTATAAGACCACTCGATCTGTCTACAGCAGAGGAAATAAGTAGGTTGTCGGCTCTAGAAATGAAAGCGTACTTTTCTTCCTCTGCCTCTCACAATGCTCTTTCCATGCAACACACCGTTTATCGAAACAATTTTAATGATTTAACCTGTATTCGAAGGGAGAAATTTCCTCAAATTTCTCCCTTAAATATATGGGCATAATTATACAAGGTCAATAAAGGTAGTAGTCTGATTTCATATGGGCATATTTATACAAGGCCAGTAAAGGTAGTAGTCTGAGTTCAGTAGGTTGAGTGTTTACCAATTTGACCACGGCACTACCAACCCTGAGCCACTAGGGTGGTCTCCCTCACTCCGAAACGCGTTTAGGGAGGAAAGGCAGAGGTTATAGACGTAGCTTTAAAAATTTGATCTGTGCTCCCAGACAGTAACCTTAAAAAAGACAGTATAAAAACAACTTCAACCTGAAAAGGTGTGATACATTCCCTCATAAATTAAAAAATAAAAAATAAATTCTGCAAGGCCAGTAAATTGACGATTTCTCATCAGATCGGAGACAAGCGATCAAGAGGAAGATGATAGGCTCTATAGAGCCCTGCCAAAGCCAGAGCAAAGAAGCGGCGAGCGTATCGTTCGGGATCTTCAGATCTGAGGAGGGCCGCCACATCAACGAGGCGTCGCCAACATGGTCGGCGTGGCGTCCGTGCTGGAAAGGACCCGCGATCTCAACGTGGCCATTCTCAGGTCCCTCGATCGCCAATGGGTGCGTACTGACTTACCATATCTATCATTCGTTGTCATTCTGATGTAATTGATTTTTTTTATGTTGCTGGGTTTTAATTTCGTCCATTCTGATCTCCGCAGGCTGCTGTTTTTGCGGCATGAAAATGGGATTCTCAAAATGGGGACAAATCGCCGCTAAATCTACCAGAGGCACGTCGAAATTCATATGATGTTCTCAATTGATTGGTGATTTTATTGGCAGACGGCATGATCTTGCATGATCTGATCTATGGGTATTAGTGCAACTGGGGCTAATGCTGTTGTGGGATTTTGCGAGCGGCGGCCTTCACCAAGGGGTCGCAGTGCGCCGTGAAAACAGTGGACTCGGGGTGGTTCCGGCTGAGTTCTCACCAAGTAAACAAATGCTTTCCCTTCGTTCAGCTTTATCTCGAAGACGTCGTGAGCGTTGCAGAGGATATATGGCAGTGGAAAGAGGCAGGACCTGCTGTCGTATTCATGCCTCGCCATTCTCAAGTCGTATTTTAAAATCTTGAGAGGATTAATTTCCATCTCGTTCAATAATTCGCTCGACGGAAAGCGGATAATCGGGTTAGGGGTATGGGACAGCGTTGAATCCGGGATTTCGAATATAAATTCGGTCTACGCGGCCAAACGATCAGTTGTTGAGCTAGCAAATCTGTGGATGAAATCTGTTGTTTTTCAGTTAGCAAATCTGTGAATTGAAATCCATAATTCAACTAGCGAGGAATTGAAGAAGGGTAAGACGCTAATAAGTTTGTTATGATATTTCTTGCGCCCACATACACAACGGCCAAAAGTCCGACCGCAACGGAGGAAGATGAAGACTGACCTTATTATAATTTTAGTTGTACGTCCTTATTCTTTATTGTATTTTTTTGCGTGGTTCGCTTTTTTGTAAAAACTTTGAACCGAAACATTTAATGGAGGATTTTTCTCTCTGAGGATAGTAACCACGGTGCAAAAATATGAGTCTCACCAACATTACATATATATATTGGGTTATATAGGTAAGTTAGTCACAACCACATTATTTTTAGTAATTGATAAGTGCAACGTTCAAACCATAAGGGTTACTCCCACCAAACTTATTCCATCTCGTTATTGTTGACCTGTCATGAAGGGGACCATCAATTACTCATGATTTGTACCTTCATCGTTGGTTCAAACCACATGGGTTGCTCCCACCAAACCTATTCCACCTCCTTATTGTTGACCTATCGTGAAGGAGACTATCAATCGCTCGTGATTCTTACCTTCATCGTCAATCTGGCACGCACTCAGAGGATTCAAATCAGACTACTACCTTTACAAACAAGTTGCCCTCAAGGTTTGAACCTAGGTGTCTTCTTGGTAAGTTCTTGGCCAGACAAGCACTTACCAATCCACCTAGACATCAACATTACATTATTATTATAACAAGGTTGATGACATGCTTAAATATGGATGGACGTCAAGGACATTCACGCAAGACAAACAGAGTCAGTTACCAAAGACATCGTTAGAAATATGCTTCCTCATAATAATTAGCACCCATGACCCACAACCCCATCGAATTGATGAAAACACTATTGCGATGACTGAATACAAGGAAAAAGTAACGAACAACCATGATTTTGCTAATTCAATTGTGTGGGGAAGATCAATTCTCATTGATCTATCAAAGAATAACTAATCATAAGGACTGATGAGATTGGGTACTTCAAATATGAGAGGGATCTATAAAAAGAGGAGCTTCCTTCATTATTCCTCATGTGCTCTCGAGTAAATTTGCTCTTCTAGTTAGGAATATGTGTCCCTAAGATTTCACTACAATGGGAAAATTTAACCTAAAGATGATGCTAAGAAAGTACTAAGGATGCCAACAAGAGGAGGCCTTCCTAGAAAGTTGTTAGATAACTAAAAACTCCCCACACCATGAGGCAATGTTGATCATATTGATCGGATAAAAAAAGGACTATACCCTTTTTGGTGGCAGCTAAGTTGAACCTTACCATAAGCAAGAACCTCAAAGCCTTTTTGGTGGTAGCTAAAAGGGCTCCATTGTTGGCAGGGTTTCTAGTTGCTTAGTAGCCCTAGATCCATCCCTCAACCATATAGGTGGAATTGGAAACTGAGCCATCCTTTTTTGGTCATTGGGTTGGAATACATCATGTGTCTTGGTGTTATTAAAAAATAGCACCAACAATATGTCAATGATAGAAAAAACCTAAGAACAATATAGGATGGAAAGAAGGGGAACAAGGTGTTCTGGCAAGGATTCACAAAAACTATCTAGACTTGCTGGTCCTTATGAAGGCCACCCCTAAAATTTATGATGAAGTGTCTAGAACTAGATAAAAAGACAGAAAATTATAGAAATATAGTGATAGGGCCACTTTGAAGCATCAACGAGCAAACAAGGAGCAAAGACAACAAAAACAACATTCACCAGACCGAGAGATGATCAAGAAGGTGATAATTGGAACTCTGGTTAATGACCAAACTTAAAAATTGGTCTAAAAGCTTAAATAAATCATCCTAGGATTAGGCTTTCTCAAGGCCTATGTAATAAATTTTGATTCACACAGAATCCAAGGGTAACCCTCTACCTAGAAGTTTTGAGCCAAATGCTATAACTTCCTCGCTCAATTTTCCATTTTTCTTTGTCTTGTTTTTTATTTTTTGTATTTTGGCTATCCCTAGTTTCCATAATTTGACTCCATGTTCAAGGACAAGGCAAGTAGTCTAGATTTTCCCTCTTTAATAAGAGTTGTCAAGACTATATGGAATTTTTCCTATAGTTCTACTTCACTCAAGAGCCCAATCGAAAGTGATATGCTAGAGAGGGGAGTTGGAAGATGTAATTTACCTTCAATTTGAAGGATAGGTGCTAGCCCCACAATGCAAATGAAAAGTGGATGTACTTCAAGTTGCACTAATTGTTGGATCCCTCATCAATGATCGATGCTCCTTTTATACCTAAAACCAACAACTCTTAGACACTAAGGCTCACAAGCTATCAATTCTCCATCCAATGGCCCATGCTAATCTTCTAATGAATGAAAGCAAAAGAGAAAAAGTGCCCCACCATAGCGAAGGCTAAACACGTGGCAACTGATTAGAACATTGAAAAGAAGCACTGGAACACAATTAGAGAAAAGCTTGTCATTGGTTGAGAAAGATCCTTACATCAGCCTAAACACTTGGCAATTTTTTGTAAAGTAGGGAAAAGCCATGCAAGTGTGATTAAAGAGACATCCTCCATTGCTTTTCAAAGTTGAATTTCATGGCTTGACCTATCAAAATCATCCATGTGACAAGTGTAGCAACTGCTTGCCACATAGGAAAGTCTACCCTACCAACTTGTGCTAGTTAGGGAGGTTGTATCTATGATGTCAATCAGTGGGAGGTTCATATTGTTTTCTTCTACTTTCATAACTTGGGTTAGTCGTGTGTCACAAAGAGCAACATAGTAGGGTAATAGCCAAGATCATGGGGCTTGGCTCAATCGAGGGCCTTCAAAGTTTTTTACAAGGTCAACTCCTTGTTAAGATGTGATATTTCAAGCACACTTGAACTCAACAAGGAAAAGAGGAGGGAAACAAAGGAAAAAAGATAAATAAAAGGAAAATATGGTGATGCACCAAAATATATACTAAGATCTTCTTACAAAAATAGGTTTGAATACTATGTGCGAGTAGTGAACACTTATTATCCTTGACATAGTTAAACATGGATGAGATTCATCAACATAGGCATGCATAAAGAGACAAGTCCTACAAGAGAGCCATAGATGACTAGTCTAAAAATAGATGAAAGCCCTCATACACACATACATAAATAAAACCCCTCAAAGCAAGTAAAATATCATAGACACATGCATACAAATAGAAATGGGTCTGGAGGGAGTCATAGATGACTAAACCAACAATCGATGTAGGCCTCCATATATATATGTGCAAGCAATTTGTTTACAAAGGTTATGCTAGAAGCAAGGAGTTGATTTTCCCACAAGTCACTTAGGAGCCAATTTCTCTTACAAAAAGAGATGAAGGGAAAGCTTACAAATGACTACAATTATAAACTTGTTGATCCTTTACAAAGTTAATATTACTTCTATTTATAAATTACAAAGGGGAGGGTTTCCCTCCAAAACTTATGCAAATATTTCAATGTGACTACTACTTCTAATGTCAGGTCATGTCTTGTTTGAATTTTTGATCCCTCTAATATTCTCTAGATCTGAAGTCATTAATGTCAAATGGTCTGTAGCCCTTGGATGAGTAGATATTGTGTTTGTTGTCATCTACCCAGTTTTGGAAATTCCCATTATATGGGCACATAAGTTTTCTTCATTTAATGTTAAAGATATACAAGCTAATTTTGCTATCGCTCCCATGCTACTATTGTCATTTCATGGGGATATGAGATATACTTTTGCAGGAAAGGATGATACTCCTCGAATATTATGGACCTTCATCAATTTTGAATTTCAAGGCATTGATGTTTCTTCTTCAAAAGTTTTCTCATCACTTGAAATTGAAAACATCTGTCATCAAAAATTCGAGATTTTTTATCTCATGTACCTACATGTTAGAACTTTTGCTCCTTGTATTCTGATCAAGACTAACAAACTTCTAAATTTTCAAATAACCTTTACTCACAAGACATGCCCTTCAATTTTTAAATATGTTTTATCAACAATTTCTTCTATGCTTGTCTGCAACTCAAACTTTTACTTTTTCTTGCCAATTAAAAGGTGTAGTGAGTTATAATTATAGTTCGATGGAGAAATATGACAAGAAGTTAATGGTGTAACCACCCTAGAGCCACAACAAGAAATATCAATAGGAACTTACCATATGAGGTCCTGAAAGCCTCCAACATTAGCGTCTTTAAATATAGAGACCGTAAAGTTGTTGACTGCAATTACAAAAGGATTTTGGCTATAGAACATAAAAGAGCATGCAAACCACCTTCATGATTTTTATTAGAGAAAGAGCCCTCATACCAACCTATAAATAGACCTATAATACCATTGTCAAAGTAGTGAAAGCTTCTTGCTTATACCTCATATTTAGCCTTGTAAGCTTTTCCTTTCACTTCTTAGTTGTATGAATGAGGCTCAAACCTTAAGCCACTATATAAGGAGCATTGAGCCTATTTAGGTTGTATACCTTGAAATAATTTTGACACATAAATGGAAGCTATGAATTATTTCACTATATCCCATTTCTTTAGCATATTTTCAATTCTGGGCTATGTTTTATGAAGTGTGTTCAAATCCTAGCTCTTAGACTATAGTGTTCATGCAATTTGGAGAGGAACCTTGATCTTGGCACATTGCTCCCATATCTAAGGTTTAATTTTTATACAATTTTTTTTTCCTATAAGTTTGTTTCCTTTTTTATTTATATTTTCAAGCATTTCCTCCATTCTTTTCCTTTTCTTGCACCCTCCAAGAAAAGTAAGCATGAGCCCATGAGGTCTGAAAGTGCACAAAGATCAAGTCCAATGAGGAACTAACCTTGGTTAATATCCCCAAATGTTTATCCGTAGACATTCCCTCCATGCATAGATATTCCTACTCTGTCACTCTAAGGCAAGGGTGTCCTAGGTGCATTGGGTCGATGTCCCAATAGTCTAGAACATTTAGATACAACAACAATAATATTTTATTAATAAATATTTAAGGTCTTAATAAACCTTTAAGTTCAATTATTTAACCTTCACCTAAAAATCACATGTAATTAGGTATTTATATCCCTTTAGACCAACCATTTGATTATTAAGAGGAGCATATTTTTGCCTTTAATGAGATTACTTTGGTGTTTATGGATTACCTTCATATTACATGTGTTCCTTTTATGAATTTTTCTTAATTTGGGGTAATGTATTGATTCCATTTACCTCTAAAAAGCACTATAAAATCCAACATTTTTTTATGGTAAAAATAATTAATAGTATAATTATAGTGTATTATTATGTCAAAAGTCTAGATTGTTAGCGAGGGACCACTCCCACATAGACCATCCTTAGGATTAGACCTCAAACACATGTGGGCAGTTAGCAGGTGCTATTCGTCTATGTTCCAAGCCCAATATTGAGGATGGTCTATGTAGGAGTGATCCCTCACTAAGATTTTGGGCTTTGGCATAGTGGCACACTAAATGTGGTATCAAATCTAGGTCTTGGGTTCAAACCCCCATGTCTCTACAAGCTATTGGTCTATGCACTAGACATGTACTACAAAGTATAGGTCCTATCATGGGGGTCAGGTTGGTTAGTAGGTGCTATCCACCCATGTTTCGAGCATGATCTTGAGGATAGTCTATGTGGGAGTGGTCCCTCACTAATAGGCTAGGATTATAGCATAGTGATGTGCTACATGACCTTACATTCTCTTCATTCAATACAAAAATCAAGGTAATTCATATAAAACTGGACATAAACAAAATATACAATATGGTTTATTGGATTATTTTACATAATATTCTAATATATTTAATTAAAGTTGGTATGAATGGATTAGATTTTTTTTTATAACACTCCAAAATATTGTATTTTCTTAATGGATCATGTACTGTGTACTTTGATTCATCCTATTGACTTTGTCGATGTGATTCATTGTGTCCTTTTCTATTTATTATTCTTGTTAAGGTAATGATGGAAAATTTATCAAATGAAAATATAGAAGGAAAAATCAAAGGTAGTCAGGTTGTAAAAATGGGATTTTTGTATCTTATCTCCAAATTTTAGATGTTACTTTTCTTTTGGGTTATCACTCAGTTAGTAGATAGCATCTCCATAGAGTTCAAATCGAAATTATTATGATAGGAAAAATCTACTTGATAATTGGTTAATACTACAATATCTAGGATACTTTTCATTAACATTGTCCTAGACTTTGAATGAATTATCATGGAAATTTTAATTTAAGATATTTGCCATTAATATATCTAGGTTTCTTTATTTTATAAGGGAAAGAGGAAATAGTTTCAATACTCAATGTTGGATAAAATGACATTTTGTTTCAAATATTGTAAATATAAGTTCTTAGCCATGGTTGAAATGCTACTTCTCATGAAGAATACATTGCCACCTATGTTTATATATGTAATGTTAGTTTCATGATTTTTAATAAGTAAATGATTCAAATTTAATAAAATTCACATAATATTTCTTTGTAAAGGATAGAGGAAAATTTTAGATTTAGTTTGTGTAAGTGGGATATGGTTTGAAAAACAAAAATATTAGAGGGAAAAGCTTTTAAAATTTTAAACTTATGATTTAAGCATTAGGTACAAAACTTGGTTGGAGACTATTCAAAGATCAAGGAAAGATTAAAAAAAAAATTACTTCATATATGGTTTCTCTTGATGTAATAAAACTATTTAGGAAATGAACCATAACTAAGGTATTGATAATATGGAACTGTATATCATAGATCTTGCAACTAAATTTCAAGGTGGATTTTATAAATTTCAAGGTGGATTTTTTAAATTTCAATGAGGTGGATTTTATAAATTTTTACTTTGATGTTTGGTTGAAGACTTACCATCATATTTATGATCCAAAATGGCAACTATTGGATTCCAAACTTACTTAGAATCGTATGGAACTTTACTTAATAAATATGCAAATATTAAGGAACTCCTTGCAAGGGATATGAATTTCTATTGAATTTTGATAGAAATATATTTCAAGTGAGGGATATTTATAAAGTATTATTGATGATATCAATAAAAATGGATGTGAGAATTAGATAAAAAATAACATTATTTCTTATGTCCATCAAATTTTTAGAAGCAATATCTTGGAAATGTCAACATATCTATAGATAAGGAAATAGGATAGCAAACAATTTAGCTAATTATGGTGTTGATCTTCATCTTGTTGAAATTAAAATTTTAGAAGGTATGTGGACAAGGAAATATGTATCTCTTAATGAAGGTGATATAAATGAATTGATTGTAGATATATAACATCTTAAGAAACAAGCCAATGGGGCCTTCCTTCAATGGTTGGAAAAAATAAATGATGTAACCCACACCAAAGTTCGCTTCTTAGTGGCACCAATAGGCTATATAGATCAATGGGAAAGGACAACCCTTTCAAAACCTAAAAAAAAAAAAACATCTTAAGGAACATGTAGAATATTTTGTTAAAAAAACAAGCTAGATATGATCTAGTTGACCCCTCTCTCTATATATTAATGACTGGCCACAAATAGAAGTTGCATATAACTTACTAAATTATTTATATATTAAAATAAATTAAGAGTTATTAAAATTGGAAAAAACATCTCTAAGGTAATTAATATTTTAGCTCCGGAGAAAATTGTCATGCCTCTTTCTCCTTGCAATGAATAATCATAATTAATTAATTGTACACACCAATATTTATTAGAAATATTTTTTTATGTTAAAAAATAGTTATTCATGTTAATTTTATTTATTTTTTAATATGTTTTGCTATACATAACACAAGGATGTTTGAGATAAATAAGTGAATCAATAATAAAAAAACTAAAAAACTTTAATAAAAAAATAATTAATATTTTAAGTAGAATTACTTTGAAGATATTTTAAAGAAAAATTTACCATAATTTTCAATCAAAATGAAAGAGCACTCCTGGTCATCTCCCATTAAATAAAATGATCATATATATAATTCTTAATGTAAGAATATCTTAATATGGTGTATGTAAATAAAAACTAATGGAAGATATATATTTGATGGAAGTGAGGTGGCAGTTGTAATATATATAAAACTATGAAAATATGTGGTTGATTGAGGTAGAAACATCCAATATTGCATTTTTATTATAAAAATGCCTTAAATAGTCATTATTTTCCTTGTACAACTTGAGGTCGCATTCATGACTAGCGGTTAAGACCAACAACCCTGCATTTAATAACATTTTCTAGAGGGTGGCTTAGAAGGTCTAGAAGATGACTTAAAAAATGTGCTTTCTGACCTTTTTAATATATATATATATTAAAAAATGTGCTTTGTGACCTTATTATTTATTACATGATATTATTGCCTTGTATATTTTTATATCATATATTTGATTAATATATATATTATATTATATTTTATTTTGTTCCTCATAATTCCTTCCCACCATAAAAGCATTTGACTCCAATATGTTTTACAATAGAAGAACAAGCAATCATATGTGGAAGAACCCTAGTGAGTTGAGGAGTCGACATGTTGAACATGCGATCATGCTCTGGTGGATGCTAAAAACTAGTTACCTAATTGATAGGAGAAAGACAATGCTTGGTCAAAACTTTATTGCCAACCTAAGAAGGAGGAGGAAGTTGATGAGGATCAATGGTATGTGGTTGATGTTGTTGTTACTTTTGCAAAATAGGAACTCACCTAGATGAAGGTTGAACAAAATATGGCTATTGAATAATTTGAGGAATCATAGCAAAAGGAGGTACTGGTGGTGAAGGAGAAAGTGGTTCCATGTGAGGAGAAGGTGCAACTATTATTATGTCTTGGGAATGGGGCTTGCTAAAGATGAGAGCAAAATTTTGTGGTTGAGTGGAGTGGAGTAGAAGTATGGTGCTTTTGATGCAATGGATGAGAAATATTTTGTTCTCATGATGAAAAGTATATGTATTTATAAGAATCATATTGTGTATTTTTATTGTATTGATATGGTTTCCCAAGTAACAAGACATAACAATCCATGGGAGTCAAATCACAAGTGACATTGTCAACAAACTTGGGACCAAAAACAAAAGAGAGAGTGCATGTGTGAGTTATTTTTGAGGTGAATTTGCCATCATTCCATTATACAGTGTAAGTATGAGTATGTGGATCTAGTGGTAGATGCAATTTGTCAACAATAAATTTCATGATTAAATTCTCTGAACTATTGTTGATTATACAATTGATACAATAATTGTGAGTAAGGTGAGCATTCGTGATTAATAAAATATCACAATCACCTATAGGTGAATAGTTATGCATTAGGGTGATTTGGTTAAGTTTTCTCTTGAGCTCATCGTACTCCCTATCTTCTCCTATAACCTCAATAGGAACATTTTATGGTGGTTCCTCATCATGAGGTTTTACAATGATTTTTTTTTTATTTTTAAAACATTCAAATTCTTCATTAACTCTTCTATTACAATAATTACAAAATTTCTTGCTATCAAATGAAGGAGGGTTTTTTAGAAGAAAATAAGGATAGAAGGAAGTATATCTTTGGTACTTGTCACTCCTAATTGGATGGTCTAAAATCTCCTAGTGAAGATGCTTGTTGTTGTTTCTAATTGTGCAATTAGTTTCTTCTATACAAGTTGGGCATGATTGAATGTTGCATCTAATGTCACAAAAGGAGTGTACTTAAGCTCTCTAAAAAGTGTCCTTGAAGATTTATTTTGAATTTATTCATGAGGATTGGTGCTGGATTTGGGATATGAAGGAGGATGTATAACCTATTGAATTGATGGATGTAGGCATGCATAGACATTTGTTTACCTTGGCATAGTCGAAGCTATTTGATATCCAAATAATCATCATAACTAGAGGGGTAGAATGTGTCATCCAAAATAATGACTAATTCATTCCAAGTGGTGATAGGATTTTGAGCATTTTTTTGGTAAAAATTAGGATTTTAGAGACTTCAAAAAGCTTCAATTTTGCAAAGGATAATTTTTATTCTTACGATATTTCACTAAAATGTATTGTTTTCACTCAAAAAAATGAGATGCAAACCATCTACATTTTCCTTACCAAAAACACTTATTTTCACTGTATAATTTAAGGTTGCATTCATGACTAGCAGCTAAGACCAACAACCTTGCATTTAATAACATCTTCTAGGGGGTGGCTTAAAAGGTCTAGAAGGTGGCTTAAAGCATGTGCTTTCCAACATTTATATGAACCAACCATTTTATATTATTTATTACATGATATTATTTCCTTGCATATTTTTGATATCATATATTTGATATTAATATATATTTGGAACTTCATATTTTAACTCACTTTGCATTGTATGCCTCCTTGATCAGGTTCTTTCTCCTTTTGCTTATCTTCATCAGTGATGTTGGTCTTTATGCTTTCAGATGATATCACATTGTTATTAGATTCTTGCAAAAATATTTTCTCTTTGCCTTTGTCCTTCATATCACAAGTCTTCTTCAGTATAGAACCTTCTGAGTGTTCACTTATAGTATCATGGTAAGGCCCTGAATTAGATGAACTTGAAGCATCAATATTACATGAAGAATGAAATACCTTTTCCAAAAATGATTCATCCACATTTGTTTTTTCTTAAGGGATTCAATTAACTCCTTTTGTTTCAAGTTCTTCTCTTTGTAATGTTTAAGTGTAAGTAATGCCATGTATATTATACTAGCAATATTCAAAGGAATCATAACACTATATTTGTCATTGTCAATTGCTTCAAACATTCTCGCATGCAGATAGTATTCTAATGTTTCAAAATTTTCTTCTAATGCTTCTTTGTAAATGAAACTTGAGACTAAATCTAATTTTCCTTCAATATTTTTAATCAAATCCTTGATCCCAAGTTTTATGACATTTCTCTTTTCTTCTCTGACAATGTTCTCTATATCATTGTTTAATGTATTCTTTGAAGTAGACATCCTTATTCCTCCTTAGTTTTATGATAGACTAAGAACACTTTTCAAATTTTCAACCTTCCAAACAATTATGTTGTAAGCCTTATATCTCCCTATCTTTTCAACTTCTAAATTTTAAGTTGAATTTGAGTATACTAACTTTCAATTCTTCAAATCTTGTAGTATACCTTGTATTTCCTAATGTTTGAATAATGATCAAACAATGGTTTTGACAAAGATTTTAATTTTTCAAATCTCTAGGTAGAATTCCTTTTAGCTCCCTAGTATTTTGAATGTAAAATAGCTTTGATAAAATACTTAGCTTTCTAAGTTTTCCTTTGAGTTGAATCCCTTTTGTCTCCCTAATTATGAATAGAAAGCTAAAGATAATTTTGATGCAACTTCAATTTTTGATAAAATTCTCTACTTTCAAGAACTTTAAGTTGGATTCCTTATGTCTCGTTAATTTGAACAAGAGACTAATATCAATGTAATTTTCCAACTTTCCAACAACTTTATGTTGTATTTCTTATATCTCTCAATTTTCAATAATATGGTTTCTAAATTTCAAAAACCTATGTTGGTGTTGAATTCCTTATAACTCCAAAATTAGAAATTTAGAAAAAAAAGATATTTGCAAATTCAATATTCCTATTTTGATGTAGAAATCCTTATTCCTCCAAGTCAAATTATTTGCAAATATTTCTATGCTTGAATTTCAAATAAAGTAATTTCAAAAACTTTCAAATTAAATTCTCTTCACTTCAAAAGTCTTCCAAATCATTCAATAAATCTTCTAAGGTTATAATTTATCAATTCATTACCTTATACCTCCATTCATTCAATTAATCTCAAGCATAATAGATTAATTAATCTTAACCTTAGTATTGATATTCCTTATACCTCCTTAACCTTTGTAAAAAGCAAATTAATTTAAATGTTTTATGTACCTCCTTGAATATGGCACGCTATGTTTTTGGCTTGCTCCTCGTGAGACTTTTCAACTCTACAACCTGCACTCTATTTCAGGTGCTATTCTCCAAAAATGAACTTCCAAATGTTTTCTCTCACTCCAATGTATTTAATGCTCCTCCTTGTGTATGGCGCTCATTAAATTCAGTCTTCAAGACTCTAACCTTCCTCTACGTGCTTGTTGGCTTCTCTGACCATTAATGTGCAGCGCTCCACTAACTTGCACCACTCTTTACTCTCACGAATGTGCTTGTATGACTTATCCCTCATGCACTTATGGATACAAGGAGATGTTTCACTTCCCTGGCATTGGTTGGAGCTACCTTCTATATTGTGACACTTGGAAAATATATTATGTCCTCCCAAGTGATAATTAGGTCAAATGGTTGGTGCTTCTCCTCCATGTAACATATTTTCCTCCTCTTGGTAATGCTCCTCTTCTTCTCTATGCTTGGTAATGCACTACTTCTCCTCTACACTTGGTAGCAACTTCAATTATTTACCTCCAATGCTTCTACTCTTCAGTTCCTCAACACTCAACATCTTCTTTCCAATGTATCTTCAATGAAGTAACAACAAATGACTGTTTGAATTCCTTCTAATGGTGTTTGGATTTCTTTCAATGATTCACTCCAAACGACCCATGGTTTTGATGCTCAAAACTTCTTAGTAATGATGCTTGCTCTCTACTTTGGTGGCTCCTCGATTTTTCTCAAGCTCTACTCAACGACATCTCAACTTCTCTCGAATAATGTTGCCTCCTATGGTGCTTAAACTCTCTTTCCAATGACGTTCTATCTTCCTCTTTTATGTTGCTTCCTCCATCCAACGTGGTGGCTCTTCTTCACTATGGTGGCTCCTCCTTCAAGATGGTGGTTCTACCACTCCTTTGGTATGATGTCTTTGGAAACTTTACCTTGTTCTTGTGCACTATTTGATCTCTTTATTTTATTCAATAAGACTTAAAAATTTTGCACTTCCTTGGATTATAAGAACAACATATATATACTAATTTTCCTTCTCCTTATTACTCCCTTTCAAGCAATCTTTAACTTTACTTTTGTTTTTGTATTTTTTAGATTCTAGGATGATAATGATGCCTCCTTCCTTGGATTGGAGACACTTAGCTTAAACTATATTTTGTTGGCTTTAATAACTCTAATATGGTGCTTTCAAAAACTTTATAATAAGCTAATTTGAATGCTTGAATAATGAACTTTTATAGCACCAATATTACAAACCTCTTTGTCCTCCTTTTTGAAGCTAGTCTCCTTGGTGATTTGATTCACCTTTTGCTGTCTTGAATTTATAAATTTTGTAGCTTCACTACCTTTTACTTTGCTGCCCCAAAATCAACTTCTATCCTCTTTGAAGTATGTTGTTCGAATCTTCTCTTTCTCCTTGCCAAACAACTATTATAGAATGCTGAAATTTTCAACCTTTCTTCCTCTTCAAATGTTGTTTGAAATCAACCTTCTTTATCTTCAACTTATCTGATTTTTGCAGCTCCAAATACTGCCTTCTTGCTGTCCAAAATCTCTGCAATTTTTAGCTTCAATTGCTTCCAAATATTCCTTCACTTTTGCTATCCAAAGCTCTCTCAAATATGCCCCAAAATTCTTCAAATCGTAGCTCTACTATCTCCCTTTAATGCTGCCCAATTTTGTAGTCCAAATATCTTAAATTGCTGCTCCAAAAATCTATTTTCTTCTCCTATATCTTGCTATTCAAAAATAGTCTCTAACTCCTCCAATCCACTACCTTAGTTTGTTGTCAAGCCTTCCTTCAATTGGTTGTTCAAGGGCACTTCAAAATCTACCCAAATCTTCTTCAATTTGTAGCTCTATGTCACCTTCAATTTTTTGTCCTATGACCCTTCAACTTCTATCACAAAAATCAACAATCTTCTCCTCTACAAATCAGCCTTCAAATTATTAATGGTTATCTTCAAATTTCTCAAATCGGTGGCCTCTTCTATCTCCTTTCTCCTCCTTAGCTCTCGTTGAGTTCTATCTTCAAATATGACCTCTTTCGCTGGCCTCTTCCTCAAGAATTTGAATGTCTTGAGGTCTTCAAAAATCCTTTTCAAAATTTGGTAAACTTCTTGCCAAATCCTTCTTCCTTTTGGGCTTGTTTTCGGATGACGATAATTATCCCAAATTCTTCTTTTTAGGAGTTTCTCCTACTTGCAATATTCTACCTCAAGCTTTCTTCAAATCTCCTCCAATGGCCACTTCTTCAACTTCTTCAATAAGGCTTCTCTAGCCTTCTTCTTTCTCCTTCCAAGTTTGCTTGAGATCTCTTCTCTTGGGTCTTCAAATTCTCAATCTTCTTTCTCAAATCTCCTATCTCCTTTCTCAAATCTACAATGGGGACCTCTTATCTTGGGTCTCCTCTTTCTCAACCTTTAATAGACATTTTTTAGCTTCTTTCTCCTTCCTTCAATATTCAATCTTCAATATTCTAATGGGACCTCTTTCTTGGACCTCCTTAATCTTCAATGTCTACTCTTTTGCTGCAACTCAAAAACTAATCCCTACATGAGGAAAGCACATAGAATTTTAGACAATCGAAGATGAAATTCTTCTCTATCCATTGTAGGAAGCTTCTCAACTTTTGAGAACTAATTTTTTGCAACAAAACTTAGACAACAACAATCAAATACATCCAAATCTCTAGATCTCTAAAATCATTAAACTTCACTAGTTATCCTTCAATCTAGTGGAAAAGCAATCTTTGTTGAGTCCTAGTCTTCACGAGTTTTCCTACAACCCTGTGGAAAGACTCTAGCCAAAAAGCAACTTTAAAATTTTTAAAAATGAAATCTCCCTATCTCCTCTCAATCTCTCTTGTGGCTCTCCCTATCTCCTATCAATATCCCTTGTGGCTCTGATACCACTGTTAGCTTTTGATACTAAATGCTTAATGTAAAATAACCACAAGATCTAAAATAAGAATGCTATATCAAATATAAGATAATGATAATATTCTAAACATATAAAACTCATGAATAAATTCTACAACTACACAGAAAACAACCATTAACAAATGCTCACAAAAATAGTATTTTGATATAGAATGGAGATCTCAAATACTCCATACTTCATACATGCTCAATCTACATTGTGTCTCTTCATTATGCTTTCACACTCACATATAGACCTATATATAGAATGGAATGTGACTCTTCATATGGAGTATTCTTGGCCTTCACTCTTCTTGAGACTCTTCACTTTCCTATTCTATGGACTCATGTGCACATGGACTATAATGCACATTTACATCATTAAATACTTTGCATACTCTAATAATACTTGTGCATTTATTACATTGCATAAAGTAAATACTCACACTCTAATCTAAGACACACTCCTAATCTAAATATGTACCCAAGGTGGTATATTAGCATGTACCAAATAATATAATATATTCCAATACCAATGTCACAAAAGGAGTGTACTTAAGCTCTTTAAACAAAAGTTCTTGAAGCTTACTTTTAAACTTCTTAATGAGGGCTGGTGCTAGATCTAGGATATGAAGGAGGATGAGTAACCTTTTTAATTGATAGATGTAGTCTTGTATAATCATTTATTTACCTTGGCATAGCCAAGGCCATTTGATAGCCAAATAATCATCATAATTAAAGGGGTAGAATGTTGCCTTTAAAAAATGACTAATTCATTCCAAGTGATGATAGGATTTTGAAAATTTTATTACTTAAAATTAAAATTTTAACGACTCCAAAAAAAAAATTAATTTTACAAAAGATACTTTTTCTTCTTCAAAAATATTGGACTAAAATGTATTGTTTTCACTCAAACAAAACAAAATAAAATGCAAACCATTTCCATTTTCCTTACCAATAACACTTGTTTTCCCTATACAATTTAAGGCTGCATTCATGACTAGCAGCTAAGACCAATAACCTCGCATTTAATAACATCTTAAAAGGGCAGCTTAAAAGGTCTAGAAGGTGGCTTAACACATATGCTTGCCAACCTTCATATTCAACCTCTCATTTTACATTATTTATTACATTATATTTATAGCCTTGCATATTTTTGATATCATATATTTGATATTAATATATGTTATATTTTATTTTGTTCCTATCATTGATGAAAGTATTAGAAAGTGTTTTGTCTCTGTCTCTATTAGACCACTCGGTCTGTCTTAAATTTTAATAATAAATACACCCCTTTCTGCTCTAGGGGTATATCGGGAATGAGCGTACGCTGCACAGAAGAAGTACGTGGGTTGTTGCCTCTAGAAAAGAGAGCCACGTATACTTTTCTTTCCCTCGCTCTCACAATCCGCGTTGGAAGGTAATTCGAAGCTTCGATTGAGTAGCTTCAGTAACATTGAATGTGCCAGCGCAACGATCGCACCACACGGTTTATCAGCCCCCAAGTCTCTCCCTTAAATACATGCGCATAATTCTGCAATATCTGTAAACTGACGATTTCTCATCAGATCGGAGACAAGCGATCAACATCAAGAGGAAAATGATAGGCTCTATAGAGCCCCGCCAAAGCCAAAGCGAAGAAAAGGCGTGCGTGTCGTTCGGGATCTTCAGACCTGAGGAGGGCTGCCACATCGACGAGGCCGTCACCCACATGGTCGGCGTGGCGTCCGTGCTGGAAAGGACCCGCGATCTCAACGTGGCCATTCTCATGTCCCTCGATCGCCAATGGGTTGTGTACTCACTTCCCCATATCTCTCATTCGTTGCCATTTTGATGTAATTCATTTTTTTTAGTTTCTTGGGTTGTAATTGCGTCCATTTTGATCTCCAAAGGCTGCTGTTTTTGCGGCATGGAAATGGATTCTCAAAATGGGGACAAATCACCGTTAAATCTGCCAGAGGTATGTCGAGATTCATGTGATGTGCTCAATTAATCGGTGATTTTATCAGCAGACGGCATGATCTGGCATGATCTGATCTAATGGGTATTACTGCGAGTAGGGCTAATGCTGTTGTGGGATTTTGCAGGCGGCGGCCTTCACCAAGGGGTTGAAATGCGCGGTGAGAACGGTGGACTCGGGGTGGTTCCAGCTGAATTCTCACCATGTAAACAAAGGTTTTCCCTTCGTTCAACTTTCTCTCGAAGATGTCGTGAGCGTGCGGAGGATATATGGCAGTGGAAAGAGGCAGGACCTGCTGTCGCACTCGTGCCTCGCCATTCTCCAGTCGTATTTTAAATTCTACAGAGGATTAAGTTCCTACTCGTTCTATGATTCGCTCGACGGAAAGCGGATAGTCGGGTTAGGGATATGGGACAGCGTTGAATCCGCGTTGGTTTTCCGAAGAAAACCGGAGGAGAATCCTGCAATATCTTACTGGGAAGAAGTGGGGGTTAAAAAGCTGTAGTTTGATATTTGCCGGGTCGTTTATGTAACATGCACAACTCCGCTCGAAAATTCCAGCGGGCCGGGATTTCGCATATAAATTCGATCTACGCGGCCAAACGATCAGTTGTTGAGTTAGCAAATCTTTGGACGAACTCAGTTGTTGTTCAGTTAGCAAGTCTGTGGATGAAATCCATAATTCAACTAGGGAGGAATTGAAGAAGGGGAAGACGCAAATATTTTTGTTATGATATTTCTTGCGCCGCCCACATACAAACCGGCCTAATGTCCGATGCAGACGGACGAAGACGACGACTTAAATTATTATAATTTTACTTGTAAGTTTTTATTCTTTATTGTATTTTTTTGGGGGGCGGTTAGCTCTTTTGAAAAAGCTTTGTGAACCGAAACTTTCTATTGACGACTTCTCTCTCTGAGGATAGAAGCCACGGTGCAAAAATATGAGTCTCATAAACATTACATTATGGCTATAGCAAGGTCGATGACGTGTTTAAGGATGGATGGACGTCGGACGTCGGACGTCGAGAAGGACATTCACACAAGACAAACAGAGCCGACGGCCAAAGAAAGTCGTTGGAAACCTTTCCTCATAATAATTAGGAGACCCATCAACCTGCTTCCTCATAAGAATTAGCACCATCACCCACAACCCCATCAGATGAAAACACTAGTGCGACGGTTGAATACAAGGAAAAAGTAACGAATAATCATACTTTTGCTAATTCAGTTGTGCGAGGAAGATCAATTCCCATCGACCTATCAAAGAATAACATAAAGAATAACTAATGAGAAGGACCGATGAGATTGAGTACTTCAAATAGATCTATAAAAAGAGGAGTTTCCTCCACTATGCCTTATGTGCTCTAGAGCAAAGCCGCTTTTCTAGTTAGGAATATTCCTCCTTAAGATTTTACTATAATGGGAAAATCTAACCTAAAGATGAAGTTTGCCTCATGTGCTCTAGAGCAAAGCCGCATTTCTAGTTAGGAATATTCCTCCTTAAGATTTTACTACAATGGGAAAATCTAACCTAAAGATGAAGTTTGAGAAAAATTACTGTATAGAGGTGAACAAGATGAGAGGATCTAAAGCTTTTTTTATTTATCAAAGAGTTGATGTTAAGAAAGTACTAAGGATGCCAACAAGAGGAGGCCTTCGTGGAAAGTTGTTAGCTAACTCAAAACACTATACACCACAAGGTAATACTGATCATCTAGATCAGATAAACAAAGGACTATAGTCTTTTTGGTGGTAGCTAAGTTGAACCTCGCTATAAGCAAGAACCTCAAAGCGTTTTTGGTAGTAGCTAAAGGGGCTCTATTGTTTGTAGGGTTTCTTGTTGCTTAGTGGCCATAGATCCATCCCTCAACCATATGATTGGATTTGGAAACTGAGCCATCCTCTTCTGGTAATTGGGTTGCAGCACATCATGTGTCCTACTTAACTCAAAAGTCCAATAAAAAAAAGATGCTAGAGAGAGGAGTTGGAATATGTAACCTACCTTCAATTTGAAGGATAGGCGCTAGCCCCACAATGCAAAGGAAAAGTGGATATGCTTCAAGTTGCACTGACCATTGGATATCTCATTAATGATTGATGCTCCATTTTTACCTAAAGCCAACAACTCTTAGGTACTAAGGCTCACAAGATGTCAATTCTCCATTCAACACCCCATGCTAATCTTCTAATGAGTGAAAGCAAAAGAGAAAAATTCCCTACCATAGTGAAGGCTAAACATGTGGCAACCAATTAAAAATATTGAAAAGAAGCACTAGGACACGATTAAAGAAAAGCTTGTCATTGGTCGAGAAAGAGCCTTGCCTCAGTCTGAACACATGATAATTGCTCGTAAAGTAGGGCAAAACAGTGCAAGGGTGATTAAAGAGACATCCTCCATTGCTTTCCAAAGTTGAATTTCATTGCTTGACATATCAAAATCATCCATGTGGCAAGTACAACAACTACTTGCCACATAGGTAAGCCTATCCTACCAACTTGTGTTAGTTAGAGAGGCCATATCTGCGATGTCAATAAGTGGGAGGTTCATATTGTCATCTTCTACTTTCATAACTTGGGGTAGTCATGCATCACAATGAGCAACATAGTAGGGTCGTAGCCAAGAGCATAGGGTTTGGCTCAATCGAGGGCCTTCAAAGTTTTTTACAAGGTCAACTCCTTGTTACGATATGATATTTTAAGCGCACTTGAACTCAACAAGGAAAATAAATGAGGGAAACAAAGGAAAAAAGCTTAACAAAAGGAAAATATGGTGATGCACCAAAACATCTACTAATATCTTCTTACAAAAATAGGCCTGAATACTATGTGCCAGCAATGAATACTTCTTCTCTTTGACATAGTTAAGCATGAATGAGAGTCATTAACATAGGTATGCATAAAGAGGTGGGTCCTACAAGAGAGCCATACATGGCTAATCCAAAAATAGATGTAAGCCCCTCACACACACATACATCAATAAAACTCCTCAAAGCAAGTAAAATATCATAGGTGTACATATTAAAATAGAAATGGGTCTATAGGGAGTCATAGATGACTAAACCAAATTGATGTAAGCCTCCATATATATATGTGCAAGCAATTTTTTTATAAATATTATCCTAGAAGCACGAAGTTGATTTTCCCACAAGACGCCTAGGAGCCAATTGCTCTTACAAAAATAAATGAAGGGAAGTCTTACAAATGACTACAATTGTAAGCTAGTTGATCCTTTACAAAGTTAATACTACTCATATTTATAAATTACAAAGGGGAGGGTTTCCCTCCGAAAATTATGCAAACATTTCAAGGTGACTGCTGCTTCTAATGTCGGGTCATGTCTTGTTTGAAATTTTGACCCCTCTAAGATTCTCTAGATATGAAATCATTAACATCAAATGGTATAGATCCCTTGGATGAGTAGATATCATGTTTATTGTCATCTACCCAATTTTAGAATTTTTCATTATTTGAATAGATAATATTTCTTCATTTAATGTTAAAGATATTTGGGCTACATTTGCTATGACTCCCATGTTATTGCTACTCTTTCATGGGGATATGAGATATTCTTTTGTAGGAAAGGATGATACCCCTTGAAGATTATGCACCTTCAACAATTTTGACTTTCAAGGCATTGATGTTTCTTCTTCAAAATTTTCTCATCACTTGAAATTGAGACCATCTATCATCAAAACTCTGAGATTTTTTTTCTTAGGTAGCTACACGTTAGAACTTTCATTCCTTGTCTTATTATTAGACTAAAAAACTTCTAATTTTTAGACAACCTTCACTCATAATACCTGCCCTTCGAATGTTAGATCTTTTTGATCAACGATTTCTTCTATGCTTATCTACAACTTAAACTTTTGCTTTTTCTTTCCAAGTAAAAGGTGTAACAAGTTATAACTATATTTCCAAGGAGAAATTTGACAAGAAGTTAATGGTGTAACCATCCTAGAGCCACAACAACAAGAAATGTTAATAGGAACTTACCATCTGAGGTCCTAAAAGCCTCCAATATTAACGCCATCAAATCTAGAAACTACAAAATCATCGACTACATTTACAAAAGGGTTTTGGCAATAGAACATAGAAGAGGATGCAAACCACCTTCATGGTTTGTAGGAGGGAAATATCCCTCATCCCAACCTATAAATAGACCTATAATACCATTGTAAAGGTAGTGAGAGCTTCCTGCTTATGCCTAATATCTAGTCTTGTAAAATCTTCCTTTCACTTCTTATTTGTATGAACAAGGGTCAAACCTTGAGCCACTATCTAAAGAGCATTGGGCCTCTTTAGGTTGTATGTATTGCAATTATTTTGGTACATAAATGAAAGCTATGAATTATTCGACTCTATCCAACTTCTTTAGTGTGTTTTCAATTTTGTGTTGTGTGATGAAGTGTGTTCAAATCCTAGCTCTTAGACTGTAGTGTTCATGCAATTTGGAGAGCAACCTTGATCTTGGTGCATCACCCTCGTAGCTTAGGTTTTATTTTTCTACAAATTTTTTTTCCTACAAGTTAGTTTCCTATTTTATTTATACTATCTAGCATTTCCTCATTTCATGCCCTTTCCATGCACCCTCCAAGTAAAGTAACCATGATTCCATGAGGTCTGAAAGTGCACAAAGATCAAATCCAATAAGGATCCAACCTTTTTTAATATCCCCATAGATATCCCATTCACCCATGGATATTACTCCTTTGTCACTCTACACAAGGCAAGAGTGTCCTAGGTGCATTGGATCACTATCCCAATAGGCTAGAATATCCAAAGAGAACAACAATAATATTTTATTAATAAACCTTTAAGGTCTTAATAAACCTTTAAGGTCAATTATTTAACCTTGACCTAATAATGACCTGTAACCAGGTATTTATATCACTTTACACCAACCATTTGATTATTAAGAGGAGCATATTTTTCCTTTATTGAGATTACTTTGGTGTTTATGGATGACCTTCATATTACATGTGTTACTTTTATGATTTTTTCTTAATTTGGGGTAATGCATTGATTCCATTTACCTCTAAAAAGCACTATAAAATCTAGCATTTTTTCATGGTAAAAATAATTAATTGCATAATTCTAGTGTATTATTATACCAAAAGCCTAGATTGTTAGTGAGGGACCACTCCCACATAACCCATCCTCAGGATTGGATCTAAAACACATGGGGCCAATTAATAAGTGCTATTTTTCTATGTTCCAAGCCCAATCTTGAGGATGATCTATGTAAGAGTGATCCCTCCCTAATAGTTTGGGCTTTGGCACAGTGGCACACTAAATGTGGTATTGAAAATATGTCTTGAATTCAAATCCCCATGTCTCTACAAGCTATTAGTGTATGCACTAGATATGAAATATGAAGTATAGTTCCTCTGATGGGATCAAGTTGGTTAGTAGGTTCTATCCACCAATGTTTCGAGCATGATCTTGAGGATGGTCTATGTGGGAATGGTCCTTCACTAATAGGCTAGGATTCTAGAATAGCAATATGCTACATGATCATACATTCTATTTATTTAATACAAAAATCAAGGTAATTCATATTAAAATTGGACATAAACAAAATATACAATATGGTTTATTGGATTTATTTATATAATATTCTAAAATATATATATTTCAATTAAAGTTGGTATGAATAGATTGTAGTTTTTTATAACACTCCAAAACATTGCATTTTTCTTGATGGATCATGTATTAGATGCTTTGATTCATCCTATTGACTTTGTCAAGGTTATTCATTGTGTCTTTTTTTATTTTTTATTCTTGTTAAGGTAATGTGTTAGATTTTGAAGCTATAAACTTAAAGGAAATGCAACCGCAAATATGGAAATAAGCATACGATATGAAAAATATGATAATGGCTAACTAATATGCATGAAAATGTGATAGAAAACTTGATACAATACTCAAGAAATGTTCATATATGAAATATCATGAAAATATACAATGTTATTCAATGGAGGTCACAACCTCTCTATGTTTACAAAATGGGTCTACATTGTATCTACTACTACTCTATCTATGGACTCCAAAATCCTCTCTCTTCTACTCTATGAAGGCCTATTTATAATGAGATGTGACTCTTTGCCTTAAATATTACTATGACACATCACTATTCTATTCTAAGGACTTATGTACATGTGGACTACATGCATATTTATATTAATGCACATTCTAAAACTTCGCATTTATTACATTGCTTTAATAAAGTACTTAAGTCCTAATAAAATCCTAATCTAAATATGTACCCATGATGGTACATTAGTAAAGAACCAAATAATGTAATATATTCCAACACCCCCTGTATTACATTATTTGGGTATTGAAGACTTTAGTCTTCAATAAGATCTTCATCTTGGTTCTAAAATTGAATATGTATCTTGTTTTTCTTCTTCTTCTTCTTTTTCTTCTTCTTCTTCTTCTTCTTCTTCTTATTCTTCTACTTTAGTCTTTATGTTATCTCTCCATGTTTTATTCATCCCACTATTTTTTGGTATTCTAAAGTGTTTGGTAGAACTCTTGAAGTCTTCTATATAACCTTGTTGAACTAGAGATATGATAATATTGCAAGTCATAAGTGATTTATAATTGCTTCCTCTTTTGTTCCATGGTTTCCTGTATGTCCTATATCCTTGATCTTCAAAATATCAAATCTGAATTCAGTGTCAGTAGATGCCCCTAAAATAAGAACTTGGAAGAAATAATTTAATCTAAATATTAGTCTTTATTCAAATATTTTATAGTATTTGTCCTTGTAGTAGCAGAAGAAACATGAATGAGATTTTCCTTCACAATATTTTCATGGATGGAAAATTTAATAGCTTACTTTCTCATGATCAAATTTGTTGCAATTAGTGCAAAATAAAGATATCCCAAATTCTTTGTCATTTTTTTAGGAATATCATGTTTATCTATTTCTTTGATGAAATAGTTAAGCCATGTGTGAACAATTGAGGTAATTCCAACTTTACTTCTTTCACTAATCTATATGATGTCTTTCTAATCAATATTTTTCCTTATTTTTTGAATATGATATTCAATATATTTATTGGTATTGTTGTCATTTACTTCCTTCACTATCTCATTGGAATATATTCCTGAAGAATTTACTTTTGTCAAACTATTAGTTTGTGGGTTTTTAGAAATTTATTTAATCCCTATTTATTCTTCTCTTTCATTTGCATCTTCCATTACAATTTATAGATTACCAATCATGCTTTCCATTGAATCAACTATATTTCTAAGCCATATTGGTATTTTCCTTGCTCCTTTTTCAATTGTATTATTTGATGAGTTCTTTTTAGTAGATATTCTTATAGCTTCTCAGTTTATAAATTGAGAATAATTTTGATAGAACCTTTGAATTAGTCTTCATCATGAATCCCTAGTAAAAGGATTAATTATTACCTTTCAATTTTTGAAGAAAATTATTTCCAATTTTTAAGTTTTATAAATGACCTCTTTTTGTGATAGTATCCTTAGCTTTCTAGGTTTTCTTTAGGCTAAATTCCTTTTGACTCCCTAGAAATGTATTATAAGATCAATATAATTTTCATATTCTATTACTTGCAATCATCTATTTATCTCTTCACTTGTAGAAATCCTATAAATGCTACTTCAAAATATAAGAATTCAAGATCTTTGATATATTTAAGTTGGATCTTCTATGTCTCTTCAATCTAAGTATGAGATTGATCAATATTCCAACTAAAGTATGAATTCCTTATAAATTTGTAGTTTCTAAATTTCTATGATTTCAAAATGAAGTAGGATTCCTCATATCTCCCAAGTTAGAAATTTAGAAAGACTAAATATTTACAAATTAGATTTCACTAACCTTATATCTCCTTGTTTATGGTTTGCAAATGTTTGAAGCAATAATAATAAAGATTTTAATGCTTCTATTTTCTACTTCCTTCTCAAGATTATCAAAATTATTTCTAGAGATTAACGCCTTATTAATCCTATCATTCAATATCTCTAGAGTATAAATTTTAGTTGATTTCAACCTTAATAAACTTGCAATATAATTCTTACCTTTAGAATACTTAATTTAGACTTACAAGTTCTTTGTAATCAACTTGATCTTCTATGATTTAGTGATAGTTGACTCCTTGTCAACTTTGAGGTGCTACATAAATATTTCACTCTCTTTCTTCACCAATTTGTGTGCTTCCTCCAACATCTATATTTTGACCTATGCACTTCTAATCACCTTGGTGAATGCACTCTCCTTCAACATTGATATTCTGACCTTTGAAATTCTATTTAGGTGGTAACTGTGCTCCTCTTCAACATTGCTAGCTTGGTCTATGAAATTCTATCTCATTGGATAGATGTGCTCTTCTACAATATTGAATTATTTAGTCTATGAACTTCTATATCCTATTGGGTGTGCTTCTCTTCAATGTAATTATACTAGCTTATACACTTCTATTTGATTTATGAGCTACTTACCTATTTCTCTTCAATATTTGTGATGATTTACATCTTAAACATTCCTTAAGTTCACCTCTAATTGACATCACTTTTATTTTTTTTGATTGGTAGAAAGGGTGTTGAAAGGTCCCTGAACCTTGAACAAGAGATTTACATGATTTCCAGATCGACCGAGGTGGTCCAAGAACTAAATATCAAAGAACGAGCAAAACGCCACACAAGGAAAGGTGTCACGAAATCGTGACCATTTTGGAAATGATGTCACGAAATCGTGACATGTTGCACCATTGCATCCAAGAGAGGAAAAGAAGTCACGAAATCATGACAAGAAGTGACATCGAAGCTGAAGGAGAGAAAGTGTTGTGAAATCGTGATATGTTGCAAGGTTGCTGCCAGAAGAAAAGAAGTGTCGCGATATCGCGACATGTTGCAATGTTGGTGCCAAAAGAGAAGAAAAGTCACAAAATCGTGAGAAGCAGCATTATCACAACCAAAGAAGAAAAAGTGTCGTGAAATCATGATAGATTGCAAAAACACAGCCGAAGAGAAAAAGTGTCACGAAATCATGACATGTTGCAAAATCACGGCCAAAGAGAAAAAGTGTTGCAAAATCGTGACATACTGCATCATTGAGGCTGAAGAGAAAAAGTGTCGCAAAATCATGACATGTTGCAAAATCGTGGCCGAAGAGAAAAAGTGTCATGATATCGTGACAAGAAGAAACATCACGACCGAAGAAAAAAGGTGTCGCAAAATCACGACATGATGGAAGACCGCTGTCGAAGAGAAAAAGTGTCGCGATATCGCGACATGATGGAAGACCGCAGCCGAAGAGAAAAAAGTGTCACGAAATCGCGACAAGATGGAAGACCGCTATCGAAGAGAAAAAGTGTCACGATATCGCGACATGATGGAAGACCGCAGTCGAAGAGAAAAAGTGTCATGAAATCACAACAAGATGGAAGACCGTTGTCGAAGAAAAAAGGTGTAGAGAAATCGTGACATGATGGAAGACCGCTGCCGAAGAGAAAAAGTGTCGCGATATCACGACATGATGGAAGACCGTAGCCGAAGAGAAAATGTGTCACAAAATCACGACAAGATGGAAGACCGCTGTCGAAGAAAAAAAGTGTCGCGATATCACGACATGATGGAAGACCGCAGCCAAAGAGAAAAAGTGTCACGAAATCGTGACAAGATGGAAGACCGCAGCTGAAGAGAAAAAGTGTCATGAAATCACGACAATATGGAAGACCTCTATCGAAGAAAAAAGGTGTCACGATATCACAAAATGATGGAAGACCGCAGTCGAAGAGAAAAAGTGTCACGATATCGCGACATGATGGAAGACCGCAGTAGAGGAAAAAAGGTGTCACAATATTGCGACAAGATGGAAGACCGTTGCTGAAGAGAAAAAGTGTCGCAATATCGCGACATGATGGAAGACCGCAGCCAAAGAGAAAAAGTGTCACGATATCGCGACATGTTGCAAGACCGCGTCGAAAGAGAAAAAGTGTCGCGATATCGCGACATGTTGCAAGAACGTGCTCGAAGAGAAAAAGTGTCACGATATCGCGACAAGTTGCAAAAGCGCGGCCAAAGCGAAAAAGTATCGGGAAATCGTGACATGTTGCAAAAATGCGGCCAAGGAGAAAAAGTGTCACGATATCATGACATGTTGCAAAAATGCGGTCAAAGAGAAAAAGTGTCGCGATATCGCGACATGATGCAAGACCGCGTTGCGATATCGCAACATGTTGCCAAAATGTGGCTGAAGGAGGAGAAGAAGGAAGAAAGGACACGAAGACTCGACCAGTTCCATGAGCAAACTAAACCGGTCCCCTGCCCACCACTCACATTGTGCAAACATTGACACTTATAGAATCGTTCCTTAGGCCAATGGGTAAGGAGTCTCTCCAAACATGAATGTCAGGTTCGTCTACACCCTTGTTAGCAAGCCAGATCACAGCTTTGTTTCCTTCCCAATACTGATGCTTAATGACTAATTCTGGGTACTTGCCAATAAGAGCCTTGCAGTCTTGGAAAATCAAAGCAAGGGCCCAGGGAGGCACAAAAGTCCCATTGAGCCAGTTGATACAGTGCAACGAGTCTCCTTCTATGATAAGTTTGTTGATGGTCAAACCCTCCAAGAGGATCAAGCTTTGAAGCAGAGCCCGAGCCTCTGCCATATTGTTAGATTGAATTCCCAAGTTTTGGGCAAAGGCCAAAATTATTTCTCCTCTGTGATTTATGAGAATTCCTCCTCCACCAGCCACTCCTGGGTTGTCTTTGGCCGCTATACAAGTGCTTCTTTTTTAATATGTTTCTCTATATTGAAATGTAGTATGCTATGGATGGTGCCAAGTGACACTAGCATTATCTAGCCTCTTAAAAAATACTTCCACTCCATATTATTCCAACACCAAATGAAGAGTGGTGTTAGGTGAGTTAATATAATCCTTCAATTTCTATGACCTACGATTAACACCTCTTTAGGAGAATTATATAAATGGTGTCTAAGGATTTTTATTTGCTTGGGTTATCCTTAATTTCATGGCGATTGCATGAAATGCCTTCTTCCACGTGGTGCAAGCCTTTTACCACTTTTGTGCTAACTACCATAGGTTATTCAAATGCTTGTTTTGTGTCCTTCTTTGCTCTACTTCCAATGCTTATTTAATAGGAGAATGATGGTTATTCTCCAACTCTTCTATGGTAGATGTAATTGTTCTTACAACACTGTAATTGAGTGTTGATCAAGGCTATGAGGTGGCTTCAAGCGATGAGTATCCTTCTTCAAAACCAAACCTTCTTTGAAACAAATTCAGCCTTGCTATTTGCATTGCATGATGGTTCATTGTATCTCCTCCTTAGGGTTGTTGAGTTTTCCTTGCAACCTGTGATGTCTTCCACACTATATATTTGAGTTGAATGAGACCCATGCTATGGTGCAAGTTAGAGTAATTATGTGGAGCAATATTGGATGCTTGTTCGAGTGCCAAAAAAACTACTTCCATTAGAAATTACATGGGATGAATAGGGATGTGTCCTATGAGCCGTTCAATTGCATTGCTTGGAGGTAGACATTGTTGAGTTTCCTTGTGATGCCTTCACCAAAGGCTATCGAATATGTAAGATACCTCACTTTATATTCAAAAACCTTTCAATGTACTTTATTTTGCCTTCACCAAAGACTTCCAAGATGTAGAACATATTTTTCTTGAAGTCCTTATTTTAGTTAAACCTTCTGGTTATGCTTTCACCTTCTTCATTGTCTCCTACTTGAAAGCAATATCTCCTATTTCTTGGGTGATGAATGCAGGTAAATGCTATACAATTTATCTCTCTTTACCTTGGAGATACTTTACTTTTAGATCCTATTGAGATGTTGTGCAGACGTAGAATGATATGGTGTATACATTTACCCCCTGTGCTCTTAAACTGACTCTCTTGACTTATCAATGTGTTAGCTTCAACTTCCTTTGTAGGTTGAGATAAAACAAGAGTCAATATTACCTTCAAACCTTTGGTAATACTTCACTTGCTTGGTTATTTTTACACTAGTAATCAAAGCTTTTCAATAAATTTTGCACTATAGAATATGTAATTTTTTAGAGTCTTCTCTTGCTTAGAATAGTCAATAGAATGTTGATATTTTTATTTCTCTCAAAATATATCTAACTTCTATTTTTCTATGCAGGTTTGAATCTTGTAGATAATAACTTCTACACTACCTTGAAGACTTTGAATGAACACTATTTATGCAACCTTTAAACCTTGAAACTGGTGCTTAATAAACTTAAAAAGGAACCAAATATAAAAGTTCAACTAATGAACTTTTTACACATTTTTTCAATACCTTTCTATGTCTTTATATGATGATTATGATGATTTAAATCACCTAAATTGTTGCCTTTTGTAGATGATATTGCAACTTTTATATGCTATCCAAAAATAGCTCTTTGAATCATGTTTTTGCAGCTTTATCACTCCACTAATTTGCTGCCTAAAATGGTGATTTGGTGGATCCAATATTCCTTCAATATGTACCTCTCAAATATAAACCATAGTGACTACTAATGCTTCCAAAATTGCTACTTTATCACTATCCTCAATCTAAAAGTTTTTAGATTGTAAAGTAGTCAAAACCTTCACCAAAATATTGCTCCTGAATCTTAAAATTTTGGTAGAAAACTCCTCCAAATTGCAGCTGAGAAATTCCTCAAGGACCCTGCAATGACAATCCCTAAATCTCTCATATATTGTGGTTTCTCTATCTCCTTTCTCTTTGTTGAAAAACTAGTTCTTCTCATGAATCTAAAAGTCTTGAGATCTTCTCCAAAATACTCAAAAATTTGACAAACATTTTGCCAAATCTTTCTCCCTTGGGCTTGTTGTTGGATGGCGATAATTGTCCCTTTTTTTTTACTATCAAGAGATTCTTCTTGATAGTAAATATTTCCAATGAGTTCTTCTAGTAACTAATTCAATGAGGCTCTCTAAGACTTCTTATTTCTCCTTGAGACCTCTCCAAGGTCATCAATCTTGCAACTTCAAAAGCCTTCAATGAAAATCTCCTTGATCTCTTCAATATTCAACTATGGAAGTTTTGCAATGAGATATCCTAAACCCGCTGCTACTAAAATAGACAATAGGAATTTTTTAGTCCTTCCCAATGCTCAATCTTCCACTATGGAAGTTATTCAATAGGGCCTTCTATGGACCTCTTCTTCAATGTGAATTTTTTCAATCTTCAATGGAGATCACCAATCTCCAATCTTCACCAGGACTCTTCTCCCTTCAATGAGATCTTCTTTATAATACCTCTTCTATGATTTACAACCTTCAACATAGCTTCCTTTGCCACTAGATATTCTTATCAATATACAACTACGAGTCTTCAATCTGTAAATCTCTCAATAGGACCTTTACCTTAGGCCTCCAAATCTCCACTCTACAACAAATTATTAGGAAATGATAAAAGATAATTCTATAAATATATATAAAATAATATTCACTAGTTGGATTTCCAATCTAGTGGAAGCAATGCTGAGTTCTAGTATTCGCATGTTTTTCTACAACTTTGTGGAAAAGCTCTAGCTAAAAATAATTTTATTTTATTTTAAATGAGATTTGCAATCTCCTCTCAATATCTCTTGTGGATCTCAATATTTCCTATTGATCTACCTAGTACTATGATAGCACTGTTAGATTTTAAAGCTATAAAATTACAATAAATTCAACCATAAGTATGGAAATAAGCATGCAATGTTATAACTATGATAGTGAATAACTAATATGCATGAAAATATTATAAAAAACTTGATACAATGCTCAAGAAATGCTCATATATGAAAGCTCACAAAAATATACAATGTTATTCAATGGAGGTCACAACCTCTCCATGTTTGTAAAAGTGAATCTACATTGTTTCTAATACTACTCTATCTATGCACTCCAAAATCCTTTGTCTTCTACTCTGTGAAGGCCTATTTATAATGAGATGCAACTCTTTGCCTTCAATATTCCTATGCCACCTCACTATTCTATTCTAAGGACTTATGTACATGTGGACTACATGCACATTTGCATCATTGCACATTCTAACACTTGTGCATTTATTACATTGCTTTAATAAACTACTTAAGTCCTACTAAAATTCTAATATAAATGTGTACCCATTATGGTACATTGGTAAAGAACCAAATAATTTAATATATTCCAACATAATGATGGAAAAATTATCAAATGAAAACATAGAAGGAAAAATAAAAGGTAGTCCAGTTGTAAAAAGGGTCTTTTTGTATCTTATCTCCAAATTATAGATGTTACTTTTATTTTGGGTTATCACTCAGTTAGTAGTTAGCATGGCCATAGAGTTCAAATCAAAATTATTATGATAAGGCTATATGATAATTGGCTAATACTATAATATCTAGGATACTTTTCATTAACATTGTACTAGACTTTAAATGAATTATCATAGAAATTTTAGGGTTTAATTTTAGATATTTTCCATCAATATATCTAGATTTCTTTATTTTATAAGGTAAATAGGAAATAGTTTCAGTACTCAATGTTGGATAGAATGAAATCTTGTTTCAAATATTGTAAATATAAGTTCTTAGCCATGGTTGAAATACTACTTCTCATGAAGACTACATTACCACCTATGTATATATATGATGTTAGTTTCATGATTTTTATTAGGTATTTGATCCAATTTTGATAAAATTTACATACAGGTCGTAAATGCGCAAGTCAAGAAGGAGAACCCGACTGAAATGAGAAGGATGACAGCCAACTAAAATTAGGGTTTACATTTGTTATGAAAGCCAACTAAGATTAGGATTTACAGCCGACTAATATTAGGGTTTTCATCATAAAAATATTGTTATAAAAGGAGGGTTGTTTGGAGAATTGAGATGAGCATGGAATGTGTGTGATATACGATTGTTGTGCGCAGAGAGCAAGTCGTGTCGAATTGTGCTAACTACAAAATTTGCAAAGAGAGCAGACAAATTTTGGAATGAAGCAGTCCATACTACAGTGTATATCCAAAATAGGTACATGCTGAGAACACATGAAAGCAAAAATCCTTATGAGTTGTGGTTTGATAAAAGGGCAATAGCAAAATACCTAAAAGTTTTTGGCAGCAAGTGCTACATCAAAAGAACTAAAGATAATCTTGGTAAGTTTGAAGATAGAGCGGATGAAGGTATTTTTGTTGGCTATTTGTCAAAAAGCAAAGCTTACAAATTCTACAACAAGAGGCTAAGGAAAATTGTGGATAGTGCCGATGTTAAAGTTGATGAAGGTAGGGAACGAGTAATTAGCTATGAAGAGAACTACCCAATTTATGAAGAGGTTATTGAAGGAGATGAGGAAAACAAAACGGAAAAGATACATAAAATTGACTTAGATGATTTAAGTTGTGATTCAGAAGTAGAAGAAAATAAGAAATTCAAAACAGGCAGCTGGCAAAAAAATCATCCTAGAGAGCAAATAATTAGAGACCCCAAAGTTGGTGTTTAGACAAGAAGAAGAGTAGTAAGTTACTACTCTCTATTATCCAGCATTGAACCCAAAAATGTTGCTGACGCAAGCAAATATGAAAGTTGGATGAAGGCAATAAATGAAGAATTAGATCAAATCAAGAAAAATGAAACTTGGGAGTTAGTACCTAGACCTGTAAATAAAAATATAATCGGGACTAAATGGATTTTTTGAAACAAATTGAATGAAGACGGACATGTAGTTAGAAATAAAGCAAGATTGGTATGTAAGGGTTATGCACAAGTTGAAGGCATTGACTTTGAGGAAACTTTTGCACCACTAGCTAGAATAGAGGCAATTAGAATGTTTTTGGCTTTAGCAGTCTACAAGAATTTCAAATTTTATCAAATGGATGTGAAATCAGTGTTTTTGAATGGGAAACTTGAAGAAGAGGTTTATATTGAGCAACCAAATGGTTTCCAACTTGGTGATGATCCCAACTTGGTTTGCAAGTTGAAGAAAGCATTATATGTCTTAAAACAGGCACCCCGAGCATGGTATGCAAGGCTAGACAACTATCTCACTCAACAAGGGTTTAAGAAAGGTATGGTGGATAGTAATTTGTATGTCAAAATAGAAAATGGGCATATTATTATTCTTGTTGTATATGTAGATGATATCATATTTGGCAGTAGCAAAGATGATTCGTGTAAATATTTAGCAAATAAGATGCAAAAAGAATTTGAAATGTCAATGATTGGTGAACTTTCGTATTTCCTTGGGTTGCAAGTTAATAAAAATAAGAAGGGCATATTTATTTCTCAAGTTAAATATGTGAAAGAGATGTTAAAAAAGTTCACAATGGAGGATTGTAATCCAGTTAGCACTCCCATGATGATAGGTTGCAAGTTGAGCAAGGATGACAAATCTCCACCTATTGATCAAACCATGTACAGATCTATGATTGGGAGCTTACTATACCTGACAACTACCAGACCAGATATTTTACAGGTAGTATGCATGGTAGCACGATTTTTGGATAATCCCAAGGAGACTCATGTGACCGCAGTGAAGAGGATTCTTCGGTACCTGAAGGGTACTATGGAGTATGGGTTATGGTATCTGAAAGGTAAAGACTTCACCCTTATTTTGTATTCAGATGCAGATTGGGCAGGATGTGTCGATGATAGAAAGAGTACCGGTGGAGGTGCATTCTATCTTGGAGACAGATTGATCACGTGGCACAGTAAGAAATAAGAGTCAGTTTCTTTATCGACAATAGAGGCAGAATATATTGCAGCGACAACATGTTGTATGCAGGTATTATGGATGAAACAAACCCTAAAATATCTTGGTATTAGCTTTAGTGAGCCAATATCAGTTAAGTGTGATAACACCAGTGCCATTAACATCTCCAAGAATTTGGTTATGCATTCACACACAAAACACATTGCTATTAGGTATCACTTTTTGAAGGATAAAGTTGCGGAAGGTGAGGTTAAGTTGGATTTTGTTCCAACTACAGAGCAAGTAGCAGATATTTCACAAAACCATTGCCCAAGGAAGTTTTTGAGTACCTTCGCAATAAATTGGGAGTGGTCACACTTTCCAAGAATTGACTAGCTACAGGGATCATATTCTCAGGGGGAGCATTTAAGTATTTGATTATCTATTTGCTCATGTTCATGATTTTTGCTAAGTGTAATAAATTGTACTTGAGAATGTTGTGCATAGACTCAAGGGGAGTCTGTAGTAGCCCTTTGGTATTATTATCAAAATGGGAGAAGAGTTACAGGAAATTGTACATGTTTTGCCAATAATTCCAAAGGGGGAGATTGTTGAGCAAGGTGCAACAACAGTATTGTAATTGTTGTCAACATAGTTAGATAGATCTGTTGATGCAGTGGATAGAAAGTTCAAAAGCTATTTAGATGCAGAAGATAGGAGTTCAAAGGTTATTCAAAGTATGTACAGTGATTTTCCAAGAAGACCAAAGTGGCCTATATGCAAAATATCAAAGAAAAATACAAGAAAAGTGTCACGATATCGCGACATATACAGCAGGCAAGAAAAACTGTCACGATTTCGCGACATGTTGGAAGAGAGAAAAAGTAGGAAAAATTGTTGCGATTTCACGACATGTTGGAAGAGAGAGAAAAAGTAGGAAAAACTGTCACGATTTCGCGACATGTTGGAAGAGAAAGAAAAAGCAGGAAAAACTATCGCGATTTTGCGACATGTTGGAAGAGAGAAAAAGCAGGAAAAACTGTCATGATTTTGCGACATGTTGGAAGAGAAAAAGGCAAGTGGAAAAATTGTCACGATTTTGCGACATGTTGGAAGAGAGAGAAAAAGTAGGAAAAACTATCGCGATTTTGTGACATGTTGGAAGAGAAAAAGGCAAGTGGAAAAACTGTCGGGATTTTGTGACATGTTGGAAGAGAAATAGAAAGCAAGAAAAAGTGTCACAATTTCACAAGTTCGAAGAAAGAGAACAAGTAAGAAAAGTGTCACGATTTCACATGTCGCATTTTCACGACTAAAATAGGAGAGAGAAAGTAAGTTGGAAAAGTGTCACGATTTCGCGACATGTCACATTTTCGCGACTAAAATAGGAGAGAGACAGTAAGTTAGAAAAGTGTTGCGATTTCGTGACATGTCGCATTTTCACGACTAAAATAGGAGAGAGAAATTAAGTTGGAAAAGTGTCACGATTTTGCGACATGTCACATTTTCGTGACTAAAATAGGAGAGAGAAAGTAAGTTTGAAAAGTGTCACGATATCACGACATGTCGCATTTTTGCGACAAAAGAAATAGAGGAAGCGTACGGAAGGAGAACTGTCACGATTTCATGACAAAAGTAGAAAGCAAGACTTCAAAAGCAGAAGTGTCATGATTTCATGACAAAAGCAAAGAAGTAAAGTATGGAAGTAGAAATGTCACGATTTCATGACAAAAGTAGAGAAGAAAACTTCAAAGGTAGAAGTGCTACGATTTTGCGACAAAAGCAAAGAAGTAAAGTACGAAAGCAGAAGTGTCATGATTTCGTGACAAAAGCAGAGAGAAGACTTCGAAGGCAGAAGTGTCATGATTTCACGACAAAAGCAAAGAAGCTAAGTACAAAAGCAAAAGTGTCACAATTTCGTTACAAAAGCTAAGTTGAAGACTACAGAGGTAGAAGTGTAACAATATCGTGACAAAAGCAAAGTCAAAGTCTATGGAAGCAAAAGTGTCATGATATCATGACAAAAGCAAAGATGAAGTATACGAAGGCAAAAATGTCGCGATATCACGACAAAAGAAAATATGAAGTCTACGAAGGCAAAAATGTCATGATATCACGACAAAAGAATAGAGAAAGCGTACTGAGGTGAAAGTGTCGTGATATTGCAACATGTTGTATTTTCATAGAAACAGCAACAAAAGAAGCTACAGAGGCAGAAATGTCATGATTTCGTGACAAGTCGTAAATGCGCAAGTCAAGAAGGAGAACCCGACTAAAATGAGAAGGATGACAACCGACTAAAATTAGGGTTTACAGTTGTTATGAAAGCCGACTAAGATTAGGGTTTTCATCATAAAAAATATTGTTATAAAAGGAGGGCTATTTGGAGAATTGAGATGAGCATGGAATGTGTGTGAAATAAGGTCGTTGTGCGCAGAGAGCAAGTCGTGTCGAATCATGCTAAGTGCAAAATTCACAAAGAGAGTAGAGTGCACAAAAGGGAGAAGATGATCGTGAAGTTCGACTGTAACGAAGCAGAGCGTGCAAAGTGATTTCACAGAGAGAGCAGAGTTCATAGAGAATGCAAAGGTGAAGAAGACCAGTCAGGGTATTGCAAAAGCAAAGGTATCTTACTGTCAAACTTAGAGATTCAAATTGAAGTCTAGGTTGCATCTTGGCATCAAGGGTTGGTGCTCCTTTTTGTTGGTAGAGATAATTAAGGGGTTGGTGCTGCTTCCAATTGGTGCTGGTAAATCAGGGGTTGGTGCTCCTTTCTGTTGGTGCAGATAAATAATGGGTTGGCACTCCTTCCAGTTGGTTCTGGTAAATCAAGGGCTGGTGCTCATTTCTATTAGTGTAGATAAATCAGGGGTTGGTGCTCCTTTCTATTAGTATAGATAAATCATGGGTTGGTGCTCCTTCCAGTGGGTGCTGGTAAATTGATTGTAAAGTTGGTGCTTTGCAAAGGCTGGATTTGGATGGTAGTCCAAGCAATCAATTTTTGAGGAGTAGCCACATTGGTGAACCTCATTAAATCTTGTGTTGTGTGATGCTCTTTTGTTATACTTGTTGTATCTAGTAATAAGTTTTAATTGTTGTGGTATTAAGAGCTATAAATTCAAGTTTAAAGAGCTACACTGATTCACCCCCCCTTCTCAGTGTCATTGTAATACTAACAGAAATACTACTTCTCATGAAGACTACATTACCACCTATGTATATATATATGATGTTAGTTTCATGATTTTTATTAGGTATAGGATCCAATTTTGATAAAATTTACATAAATTTTCTTTGTAAAGGATAGAGGAAAATTTTAGATTTAGTTTGTGTAAGTGGGATATTGTTTGGAAAGGTAAAAATATTAGAGGGAAAAGCTTTTAAAATTTTAAACTTATGATTTAGGCATTAGGTACAAAAATTGGTTGGAGACTATTCAAAGATCAAGGAAAGATTGAAAAAACATTGTTTCAATAATATATGGTTTCTCTTGATGTAAAAAAAATATTTAGGAAATGAACCATAACTAAGGGATTGATAATATGAAATTGTATATCATAGAGCTTACCACTAGTCAAGAAGTATATTAGGTAATGAATCAATGAGGTGGATTTCATAAATTTTTACTTTAATTTTTTGATTGAAGCCTTACCATCATATTTATGATCCAAAATAACAACTGTTGGGTTCCAAAATTAGAACCATATGGAAATTTACTTAATAAATATGCAAATATTAAGGCACTTCTTGCAAGGAATTTGGATTTCCATTTAATTTTGATAGAAATATATTTCAAGTGAGGGGGATTTATAGAGTATTATTTATGTTATCAAGAAAAATGGATGTGAGAATTAGATAAAAAATAATATTATTTATTATGCCCATCAAATTTTTAGAAGCAATATCTTGGAAATATCAACATATCTATAGAGAAGGAAATATGATAGCAAATAATTTGGATAATATTGGTGTTGATCTTCATCTTGTTCAAATTCAAATTTTAGAAGGTATGTGGACAAGGATAAATTTATCTCTTAATGAAGATGATATAAAGGAATTGATTGTAGACAAATAACATCTTAAGGAATAAGCCAATAGGGCCTTGGTTCAATGGTTGGAATAAATAAATGATGTAGCCCACACCAAAGTTCACATCTCAGTGACACCAATAGCCTATATATCTCAATGGGAAAGGAAAACACTTTTAAAACCCTTAAAACATATTTTAAATAACATGTAGAATATTTGTTAAACAAACAAGCTAGATATGATCTAGTTGACCTCTCTCTCTCTCTCTCTCTCTCTCTCTCTCTCTCTCTTATATATATATATATATATATATATATATATATATATATATATATATATATATATATATATATAGGCCAAAAATAGAAATTGCATATAACTTACTAAATTATTTATATATAAAAATAAATTAAGAGTTATTAAAATTGAAAAAAACATCTCCAAGGTAATTAATATTTTAGATATGGGAAAAATTGTCAAGCCTCTTTCTCCTTGCAATGACTAATCATAATTAATTAATTGTACACACCATTCTTTATTAGGAATATTTTTTTATGTTAAAAATTAGTTATTCATGTTAATATTTTTTTCTTTTTCTTTTTAAAATATGTTTTGCTATACATAACACAAGGATGTTTGAGATAAATAAATGAATAAATAATAAAAAAATAGAAAACTTTAATAAAGTATTAATTAGTATTTTAAGTAAAATTACCTTAAATATGGGTAGACACCAAAACAACACCAATCTGATTATGTGACAACAAGCACCGATCGCATTGACACACACATCCCCTAGGGCAGCCCCCAGAGGTTAAACAGTGGTCCTAACCACTCCCATAGCATTTTGTAATGAAATTATGAAGTGATTTTTATCTTCTCATTAATCTTCTGATATAGAAAATACATGTGGTTACAAACTGTTCTAACCACCTGGGTGGTTAGACACCAGAATTGGAGAGCGCCTACGAGCGCAAAAAAAAAAAAAGAAAAAAAAATATTAGTCCCACATGGCCGATGCGGCCACTGTGGAACAATTTTTATGTCCCGCAACGAACATAGGAGATTCGGTTGCCTTCGGGCAACCACCCCCCCTCCTTTTGCCTCCGTCGAACCGCCCCGATCCGCGAAGCCTGCTCCCTCTGTCGTCAGTCCTGTCTGCGTCTTCGTCAGTCCGGTCTGTTGTCAGTCCCGTCTGGTCTCTACGTCTTCGTCAATCCGGTCTGTTGTCAGTCCCGTCTGGTCTCTACGTCACTATTGCGTCTACGTCAGTCCCGTCTGGTCTGTGTCTGCGTCAGTATCGGTCTGTCCTTTGTATGGTCAGTCCCGTCTAGTCTGCGTCTGCGTCAGTCCCGGTCTGTCCTCTGTCTGGTCTGCGTCTTGTCTCCGTGGCTCTGGTACCATAATGAAATTACGAAGCAATTGTTATCTTCTCATTAATCTTCTGATATAGAAAATACATGTGGTTACAAACTGTTCTAACCACCTAGGTGGTTAGACACCAGAATTGGAGAGCGCCTACGAGCGCTTCTTTTAACATGCCAATGAATGGAATACTAATTTATGCTAACAGTTTGGAAGGTCAGAGGTCAATTTAGCACCTTTTTGGTACTTTGCTCTCTACTCATCCCACCCTGGGACGATTACAAACTAGTATTCGTCCCACCCAGGGATGATTATCAGCATTTATCTTAGGGTGGGGCAAATAGTAGGTTTGACTAGCAAAAAGTCAAACCTCGACAGGTCTACCAGTTAACTGCAACTTCAGGACATGCAATTGCGAGGAACAACTTCAAATCAAGGATAGAGACTTCAGTCATGCATGTCTTTGATTTTTGAGGCCTCATGGAAGGAGACTCTAAATCAAGGAATAATATTTTCTCTTGAAATAGGACAAGCAACTCAAGTGGCGCCCTCGCATGCGCATTCAAAGAGAGATACCCTAGGTCTATAAATTGGTGAGTCTTCTCACCCAAAAAAAAGGAACAGAAAGGAGATTTTAGAGCAATGAAGTGTGTAGCACCCTAAAATTGGCACAGTAAAACCTTAAATAATTACAATTACTCTAGTAAATATTCAAATTCAAATTTTAACCCCCAAAACCGCTTTCAAACCGCCGTTTAACCCGTTTCCTCCTTTCCCATGCCATTTTTAGAGTTTTTTTTTACTATTTGATGATATCATCACCGATCAGACGATATTGCCTCAGATCGGATGATTTCATCTAGACTAGGATGTCTAGACGATTTTGTCATAAAACTGATTTTTCTCAATTAGCCTCTATTCCAACGGCGTCTCTAATCTAGGCAAAAGCATGTTTGCGCCATTAGATACCCTCCCCGTTGGAGATCTCCCAAATTGGGATGATCTCCAACCTCCTAACCTCCCTCCTAAGCCTATTTAAACTTAGGCCCTCCCCTTAACCTACCCCTGGCTGATATTTCCTATAACTTGACTTTATACGCACTAAAACATCCTGAATTACCATCTGCACTTGTCCTATCCAAATTTTGTTGCAGGAACCTTAATATTTTTTATCCAGAGCAAGCTCAATTCATCATGGATGATCCTATTCAATTCGATATGATTTCGTACCAATCCAAAATGATTTCGACTATGATCAACGTTGGGGAAATCAGTGCCCAGAGTTTGCATTTTTCTCTTCTCATCTACTGTTTTATTCTGCATCTAGTCAGTTTGTTCATTATTTTCTGTTATTCTACATCTTGGAGTTCACCCATGTAGTTTAATTGCATAATGAAATCATGATTAACTATTAAAACATTGTAATTTACTTGCATTTCTATTCGAGATTATTTGTTAACATCTTTATTGTCATTTTACATCTTTATCCTCTGTTTGTATTGCTGTATTTTTTGTATTCTGTGCCTATTTCTCTGTTTGCAGGTCACTGACGAATTCATCTGACGAATTTTTCAAATCTCAGACAATCCTGCAGGTCAAAGATGATCCTATCAAATTCTAGACGATCCTGTCTGCTTCAAGAATCAGAACCTCCATCGGACATCCGGATCAGGTATGGCTCTGTAATTTAGCTTTTTCTCTGTATTTTCTGTTTAAAATCTATTTTCTGTATTTCATTTAGCCTGCATTTTCATAATAGAACAACTTAGATTCATTTGGCCAGACCTAGGACTCAAATGTTTAAAGATAAAATTTAACACATTAAACACATTCCCAACCTAGGTGTGGAAACTGCCATTCAAACGTTTCCTGGTGAACGCACCATCCATCAAAAAATCACCATAATACACCTCCCCCGAGAGGTGGGACCTTTGCAAGGCCTCTTAGTCCGAGGTACCGCGCCATCCTTTTCCCATCCTCCTTTTGGGCACGGATCCTATAGCCTGAAGGTAAGGATGCGAAAAATTTGGAGCGATACATTTTGGTGAACACGACGTGAATGCATTTAAAACCTTTTGAAAAAAAAAAAAACATAACAAAACCAAAACATTTTATTTTAAATATTATAGTAGGTATATAATTAAAATATATACTTCTTAAGCTTATAGCATATATATATATATATATATATATATATATATATATATATATATATATATATATATATATATATATATATATATATATATATATATATATATATATATATATATATATATATATATATATTGCTGAAATCTAAGTTTAAGCACAATGCCTAAACTTAAGAATGGTAAACAAACTGAAGGAGAAGAAGAAGATTGGTTAGGAGACAAAACAAGAAACCCAGATGTCCTTCCTGAGGATCCAATCCTGGAAGAAGAAACTCTAGGTCAGCAAGACGATGAGCTTGCTGTAGATGAACAAGAATAAAATGTTGGAGGATGGATCCTCATCCCCTAGAGTGGCTCCGAGATGGAACTATTGCTTTTGATAACTTAGATCATTTATGGAAATTTTTCAATAATAACATTGGTGCTCTTAATATGGCGAGTCCGTATTGATAGGGGGCAAATTAGTGACACTCAAGCAACCATGGAACATATGTTTGATGTGCACACTAATCCCTTGTCTTTTATTGATCAAGAAAGTGATAAGGCTGGACCATCTAATAGGGATATGGTCACTATGATTCAGAACATGCCAAAACAACAGGTTACCCAACCTCCTAAGGAACCTGTTATTGAGCCTAAATTATTCCCACATAAAAGAAAACTTCCTTCACTGCTTTACTTCACCAAACTATTAATCAATATGCTTCAAATCAACAAAAATCTAAAATGCAGCCAAACACCAATTTTCAACAATCTGGGATACAACATAATACAACTTCAAAATTTCTTCATAACACGTTTCCTACCAAAAATTTACACAATAGCAATATAGCATCTAATCTTCATGTCCCTCCATCATATGCTCACAAATCCCATATTAATTCCCTACCAAACCAATATGGTGGGCAAACTAGTAATCTGGAAGCCATGGTGAAACAGTTAGCTTCGCATATGGACCAGATAGATCCCTACCATCCCTCGTATAATTATCGAGAGATATGTAGTCAACCTTTGGATCCCATAGTTGTAGCACAACCGTACCCTAAGCATTTTCCCATGCCCATCCTGCCTATATATAAAGGAACTAAAGATCCCATAGAGCATCTTCGCATGTTTAGGATAGCATGTCATGATATATCACATGATGACTTGCTATTACTAAAAATGTTCCCAAAAAGTTTAGGTGGAATGGCATTAGAGTGGTACTATCAATTGCCCACTCATTCTTTGAGAAACTTTGAAGAAACAGATGAATCTTTTGTCCATCAATTTAGTGCCTACATAGAGAGGCATGTAACAATTAAAGATTTATACAACTTAAAACAAGACAAAGATGAATGTTTTGCTGATTTCTTAGCTAGATGGAGGCAGTTGACAAGAAAACTGCACTTTGTGCTACCTTATAGGGAAATGTTGGACATTTTTATCAATAATTTGCAAGAACAAATATCTTATGAGTTATCAATCGCTACTTTAACTACCTTCGATCAGGCTATATATTTAGCTCGAAGATTAGAAGATGCCCTCATTAGGATAGGCCAACTTAGGAAGAAGGATGATGAGAAAACATCCAGAAATCAATATAAAAACAAACAAGTCGTAGGTGACGGAGTCACTAATAGTAGAAATGTTGCTAATATCAATGCAACGAAGACAACAAAAAAATTTATATTGAAACCTCTTGATAAACCTCCTCGAGAATTTACTAGATTGAATCAACCATTATCAACTATTTTACCTCAATTACTCAAAAGAGGTTTGATTCAATTATGAGCTATCCGGGAACCTGATCCAACCATACCCGGATACAGAGCTGACTTACACTATGATTTCCATAGAGGACCTGGACACTCTACCAACGCTTGTAAAAGGTTAAAACATAAAATACAAGATCTGATTGATAATAATGAGATGGAGGTGCAAGCCTTCCAACCTAAACAAAATGCTCCTAATAATTCTCAAAATAACATTCCCCAAAATCAAAATCAAAATTCTAATCAATCATTAGATATATTTCAACATCCTTTACCAAGACATGGTAAAGAGGTGGCCAATAAAATCAAGCATCATAATGTTCCTCCTCCTACCTGATATGTAGGGACTATTAGCGGACAATTACCTATTCAGGATCCTCAAACATTTGACACAACTTTATCCCTGGTCATGACCAGGCCCCTACATAATTCTCAAACTCCAGATCTAGTGATGTAGAATCAGATACTGAAAGTGAAATAGACATTACCTCAAACCAATCGAATAGTTCTAAAAATGAATCAGATCCTATTCAACCTATTACAAATTCTATGGTTCCAGAAGAACCATTTCCTAGAAGAGTCACTACTCGACCCTCTTCTAATAAATTCCTCCCTAATGAACAAGCCATAAACGCTCAATCGAGACCAGTTCAGTGTCTTCAATATAACATTGTAGGTACCATCGAAGTCGTTACCCGACAACAAGCTCAAAATTATCAACAAGAACCAACTCAGAATGATGGATTAGCTCCATTTGTTTTGAAAAATCCCAATAAAGGGAATCATGCTCCTAATGTTCAACCTAAACCTCCTTACAATATTAATGAGCAATTATCCAATACTACAACTAGAATTTCCCTTTTGGATTTATTAAGATATTCTCCTACCCATAGGGATGAGTTGATGCTTACATTAAGCCAAATGATGGTACCTCAAAATATTCAACCCGAAGCCATGGCCAATACTATCATCACTAGAGAAGTTGATTGTATTGACTTCCGAGATAAAGATATCCCACAACATAGTTTACATAAGGATAATCCCTTATATATTACTACTCTAATTGGAGATGTAGTTGTTAAAAGAGTCTTGATTGATAATGGTTCATCTCTAAACATTTGCACTTTTGACTTCTACCAACGGTTTGGCTTTAGAAGTGATGAAATGAAGAAAACTGACATGATCATAAAATCTTTCAATGACGAAACACAAGAAATGTGTGGAGTTATCACCATCCCATTGCAAGTTGGTCCTAGAACCTTAGATACGACCATGTTTATTGTACATTGCCCCGCATCGTACAATATACTCTTGGGTCATCCTTGGATCAATTCAAATTTAAAAATCAGTTGGTCACTATCCATGGTGATCCTAGACCCTTTGATATGTGTGCTTTGGCGAACCTAGTTGGAGTGCAATTTTTCCCTGCTCTGTCATCCACACATCCTAATTCTTATTTTTCATCTAAAACTGTGAAACACACACCCATAACTTCACCTATTTCTCCTCCATTCATTTCACCCTAATATATAGATCAACAATATTCTAAACAAACCACTCTAGAACCTCAAAAGGATCTTAAGTCCACAACCAATCCTTCATGTTCCATCCCTATAATTTCAAAACCTATAGACCCATCTATTAACACCTCTACATTATCTACATCTATCATACCTTCCACATCTAAAGATATAGGGAATGATCCTTCTACATCTTATGCTCTTTCTGATGAACTTTTATCAAATTTATCCACAATCTTAATATAAAAAAAACAAATGCTTCTATGCAAAATTCTATTCTTTTAAATAACTTTCCACCATATCCTCGTACTTTGGGCCTCCCACAACCCATGGGAAGTACTTACCAAGTCGGGAGTTGTGCTTTTATTTATAAAGGATATGACTGGGGAAGAATACCCCAAAATATCAAAACTCATCATGAGGAATATGCACGATGTTATTTTACTAATGAGTATATTAAATCTAAACCCATAATGCTTAAAATGGGATATAAAGGGAAAGGCTTGGGACTTTTCCAAAATGGTATGAAATAACCTTTCGAGGTAGAACCATGGCCTGCCCGATGTGGTGTGGGCCTATTTCCTAGTAAGGTTCAACACTTTCCTTTTGAAGATGATGATCAACTCATATGTTATCAAGATTATTTGGATAGGCGTGATGATTTGCCTCTAAAAAATCAGCCATTTACATGTAACATGCTATCCATAGCTTACCCTGAAATGATTGCTGACTCCGATGAGGAGTTGGAAGGAGATATTTTTGATGATGTCTCCGTTGAAGAAATGTTACACAATGGGTTTTATTTTGATGGTTCTATACCAACTATAGCCCAGCTTGAGGCCATTAATCCTCAAAATGAATTATCCAACTTAACCTTAAAATAATTACAAGAATTGGGCGTCTCACCCACCCCACCTAATTTTGAAAGAGATCTACACATGGAGGTCGAAAACATCATTAAATTTAACATTGGAACTGAGGATAATCCTCACATAATCAATATTGGGTTAGAATTAAGTCAAGAAAAACAAGAGCAATACATTGCATTCCTTAAAGAATATGAAGATGTCTTCGCTTGGACATACAAAGATATGCCAGGTCTAGACCCTTTCGTAGTCATGCATCATCTAGTAGTCCATCCAGATGCTAAACCTATGGTGGAGAACAGATCTTGCATAATACAAAAAAACCAGAGAAACAAGAGAGAAACCAGAGAAACAAGAGCCCAAGATTTGTATTCGATACTTTGGAAGAATTTTACAAGAATATACAGCCAAACTACCGTTTTCCAACCCCCTCTCATTACAATCCATGGGTTTTTATTGAGGTCCCAATCCTCTGTTTTTTCCCACTTCCCACGATCTACAATTGCCACTTGGAACAATTCTAGAAAGTTGCATTGATGAGACTCTTGGTGAGGTGCACGACTGGCTACCATATCTAATGGAATCTACTTCTCGATCTGCTGCTTGTTTTTAGTTGCTTTAAATGTGTCTCCCAGATATCCTACATGAGTGGCCAACATGCCCATTGAAATCCTCTTTTGGAACTACTGCTTCACTACCTCTAACTTGTCGCGCACGAAGGGACATCTTTATGAAAGCTGGAAGTGCATGTCTTTCTGTTTGGTCGTGATATCGCGACATGTCGTGATATCGTGACCATTTTCTTTCTGCACCTTCTCTCTCCATTTTGGCCACGATATCGTGACATGTCGCGATATCACGCCATTTTTCCTATCGGCCTCTGTTCTCCCATTTCGATCGCAAAATCACGACATGTCACGATTTCGTGACCATTGCTCCTCTGTGCCTTTGTTCCAATGCTTAGGCCACGATTTCATGACCTTTTTTGCTCCACGCCTTTGTTCCACTACTTAGACCACGATTTTGTGACCTTTGTTGCTCAGTGGCTTTGTTCCACTGCTTAGGCCACGATTTCGTGACATGTCATGAAATCGCGACATGTCACGATTTCGTGACCTTTGTTGCTCCGCGCCTTTGTTCCATTGCTTAGGCCGCGATTTCGTGACATGTCACGAAATCATGACATGTCACGATTTTGTGACCTTTGTTGCTCTATGCCTTTGTTCCACTGCTTAGGCTACGATTTCGTGACCTTTGTTACTCTGCGTCTTTGCTCCACTGCTTAGGCCGTAATTTTGTGACATGTCACGATTTCACAGCCTTTGGTCCTTTGCACCTTTGTTTCTTCTGTGATGTCATGATTTCGTGACATTTGCAACACTTAGAAAAAAATACATTTGCAACACTTAGAAAGAAATAACAACAAAATTTTGGTTGATGCTCGATTGCTTTGCTGCCCTCGGATGCTCCTGCATCAGACACCCGAGGTGGATCGAGAAGTGATCCTCACTTCTAATCTTTGGGAGGAAGACCCAGGTGGTCAACCTCTATTTTCGACAACCAAGTTGCATCTTATATAGGTCTACCCCTCCACTTGATCAAATACTCTGAATATTGTTTTTTCCTTGTGCTTCTACCTTCACAAGTATCTAATATTTCCTCGATCTCGTCTTTGGTTGGACTAGATGTTGGAATGCTCCACAATTTTGTGCTTGGTGCCTCTGTACTATCTCCTTCATGGTATTTCACTAAATTTGATATGGTAAAAATGGGTCAAATGTCAAGCCCACTTGGCAATTCCACTTCATATGCATTTCCTGAATCCCATTTTTCCAGTATTTTGCATGGCCCAAACTTCTTCATCTTCAACTTGTTGTAAGTTTTGGCTAGAAATATTTCTTTTCTGAGATGGACCATGACTTCATCTCCCACTTTGAATTATTTGAACCACCGCTTTTGGTCTGCTCTTGCTTTATACTTAGTATTCATATTTGCAATTTGTTTCCTTAATTCTTCATGCAGGCTTCTCATCTGTTTCATGAATTCCTCAGCCTCTGCACTGCACTTTTCTCCTTTATCTAATTTTATTAGCTCAGAAACATTTCTCGAACTATTTCTATATATAATTTGGAATGGATATTTGTTTGTGCTCTTATTGATAGAATTGTTGTATGCAAATTCTGCCTGTGGCAAAACTAAATCCCATCCCTTGGGTTTATCTGCTATCAAGCATCTTAGCAAATTACCCAGACTTCTATTTACCACCTCTTTCTATCCATCAGTTTGTGGGTGGTATGCAGAACTGAACTTCAGATCTGTCTTCAACTTCTTCCACAATGTTCTCTAGAAATACCCAACAAACTTTGTATCTCCGTTAGAAACTATGCTTCTTGGTAGACCGTGAAGTTGTACCACTTCCTTGAAAAATAACCCTACAATGTGAACTGCATCACTTGTCTTCTGGCAAGGAATAAAATGTGCCATCTTGGAGAATCAATCAACCACCACAAATACAGAGTCATTTCCCCTCTATGTTCTCGGCAATCCAAGAATAAAATCCATGCTTATGTCCTCCCACGGCCTCTTAGGTATAGGTAATGGCTGGTATAATCCTATGTTTTGCCTTATGCATTTTGCCATCTAGCATATTCTGCAACTTTGCACAAAATTTCTCACATCTTGTTGAAGTTGCGGCCAGTAGTAATTTTCATTCACCAGGGCAATGGTCTTATCCCGACCAAAATTCCCAGCCAGTCCTCCGTTGTGCTTTTCCTTGATTAAGTTCTCCCGCATGGAACTCCTTGGAATGCATAATTTACTTCCCTTGAATAGCATTCCATCTTGGATTAGGAAATCCAACCATTTTGTCCTGTCCACAGTAACAAGTGCCAAGCAAGTCGTCCAGGCTACTGCAAAATCAGGATCTTCAGGATAAAGACCCTTTAGTTCTTCAAATCCTACTACTTCCACTATCATTTCAATCAGAAGACTCTGCCTTCTACTTAAAGCATCTGCAACTCTGTTTGATTTCTCGCTTTTGTGCTTTAACACAAAGGTATAGCTTTGGAGAAACCCTACCCACTTCATGTGCCGCTGATTCAATTTTGTCTGGCTGTTGATGTACTGTAATTCCTGATGATCAGTAAATAGAATAAACTCTTTTGGCAACAAATAATGCCTCCACTTCTTTAGAGCCTGAACTATAGCATAAAATTCCTGGTCATAAAATGAATACTTTTTCTGAGCATCATTGAGCTTTTCACTAAAATAAGCAACAGGTCTGCCTTCTTGACTCAGTACAGCCCCTATTGCACTACCACTAGCATCACAGTCGACCTGAAATACTTTGTTAAAGTTTGGAAGTGCCAAAACAGGTTGTTCTATGACCTTTTTATTTAATGCATCAAAGCTCCTTTCAGCCCCTAAGGTCCACTTGAACTTTTTCTTATCCCCTCTCATTGTTTTTGTGAGGGGTGCACAAATGTTGTTGAAGTTTCTTATAAACTTCCTGTAAAAGCTGGCTAGACCATGAAATGATCTTACCTCTATTGTGCTTCTTGGGGTAGGCCATTCTATGATAGCCCTCACCTTCTCTCGGGTCCATATTCAGACCTTCTGCTGAGATTACAAATCCCAGGTATACTAACTCTTTCTTGACAAAATTACACTTTTTCAGATTTATTAATAACTGCTCCTCCCGCAACTTTTCAAAAACCCTCTTGGTATGCATCAGGTGTTCCTCTAGGGTTCTGCTGAATATTAATATATCATCTAAATAAACAATGACAAACTTCCCCAGAAACTCCTTCAGTACCTCATTCATCAGCCGCATGAAGGTACTTGGTGCATTGGACAGCCCAAATGGCATGACCAACCACTCATACAAGCCCTCTCTTGTCTTGAAGGTTGTCTTCCACTCATCTCCTTCCCTGACATGGATCTGGTGGTAACCACTCTTGAGGTCAATTTTGGTGAAGTACTTGGCTCCACTCAAATAGTCCATTATGTCATCCATCCTTGGTAGTGGAAATCTGTATTTTATTGTTATCTTGTTGATGGCTCAAGAGTCTATGCACATTCTCCACTCTCCATCCTTCTTGGGTGCTAGTACTGTAGGTACTGCACACGAGCTAAGACTCTCCCTAATCAACCCTTTCTCCAGCAACTCCTGGACCTACCTATTTAGTTCTTCAGTTTCTACAGGTGTCATTCTATGTGCAGCTTTATTGGGCAAGCTTGACCCTGGCACCAAATCAATATGGTGACTGATTTTTCTTACTGGGGGTAAACCCTCAAGCACATTATCAGATATGATATTTGGAAATTCCCTCAACAGACCTTGGACTTCTGCTGGGGCATCTTTGCATTCTGTATTCTTGACTCTAGGAATTAATGCATAACACATATGTTCATGCTTTAAATCATCTAAAAATTTTCTTTCGTCAACCAAGCAAATTCTTGCACTGCCACATACCTTTTCTTCCACCTCCTTTAGGGGCTTCAGCTTATGACGCATTCCATTCTTGGTCATGGAATAGGTGTTGGCATGACCATCATGAATTGCACTCCTGTCAAACTGCCATGGCCTTCCCAACAGTAAATGGCACACATCCATGGGCAGAATGTCGCATAAAACCTCATCATGGTAATTCCCAATACTAAACTTTACCAGACACTATTCATTGACCAAAACCTTATGGTCTTTCTACAACCACGCAATCCGATATGGATGCGGGTGTTTCTTTTTCTCCAGTTGTAGCTTTGTAACCATTCCCTCTGAAACCAGGTTATCTGTGCTACCGTTGTTAATGATAATGTTGCAAATATTACCCGCACACTTGCAACTTGTGCAAAATAAGCTTTTCCTCTGATCTGTAGCTCCCTCTTCATTCATCAGGACTCTCCTTGCAATCATTACTTCTCCTCTATCAGCTTCTTCAGAATGCTCAGACCCAGCATCTTCATCAATGACTACTACTCTGGCATTTCCTTTCGGCCTCTAATTATTTCTTGCTCACTGTTGTGGGCACTCATATTGGTGATGTCCCTCTTCACCACACTGGAAGCAAGTCCCTCGAAATCTTCCTCTTCCTTGTCCACGTCTAGCTCTGCCTCTTCCCCCTTGGTAACCATTATTCTGATTACGAGGGCGGTCTGTATTTTCTCTCCTTTGTTCTTGATTACTGCTACTTTCTCCATTTTTTTGAGATTCTTGATTTCTTCTTCCACTGTTCCTTCCGCCGGTCCTTCCGCCATGACCTCTTCCTCTTTGCTTGTTTTCAAACCTCCTATTGAGTTTCTCTTCAACCTTTAAAGCAAATTGGTAAGTGTCCTCTATGGTGGTCATCCGAACTAGACTTAGTTCTTCCTGAATGCTTGCTCGTAACCCATTAATGTAACGAGCTACCTTCTCCTTGTTGGCCTCTGAGTGGCATGTTCTAATCATTATTTTATGAAATTCCTTTGTGTATTCTTTCACAGACTTGCTTGATTGCCTCAATACTTACATCTTCTTTAGCAGGTCTAACTCATAATCACCAGGGATGAACTGCCTCTTAAGATTTTCTAGCCATCTGTTCCCACTTAGTTATTCTCTCTTTCTCTCTTTTATTTTGCTCCAGCTACACTCCCTTCCACCAAATGTTGGCATGACCTTTCAGTTTGGTCTTTGCGAATCTAAACCTATCAGGATCCTCAACCTCTTTGTACTCAAAGTACTCTTCCAGATCATTGATCTAGTTGATCAATTCCTCTGGCTCAAGGTTCTTGAAATATGTGGAAACCTCCATCTTCGGCCTCTTCCCAATCTGGGATATGGCTTTGTATAGTCTGGCCTGAGCAGGATCTACTGCTTCTTCTTCTTCCTCAGGTTGGTCTTCTTCTTCATCATCTTCCTCTTCACTACCTTCATCTCTTCTTGGCTCCAATCTTCTACGCATTTCTTCTTGCAGAGCTTGCATTTTCCGCTTGAACATCTTCCACTGCTACCATGCCTCTCCCACCAATAATATTTCTCCTTTGAGGCATTCTGCTCACCCAATTCCAAGCCCTCCCATAGATCTTGGTGTAACTGCCTCTCCTCCGACGATATGCTACACTCTCAGGAACAACTGGCTCTGATACCACTTGGTGGAGAAGTGATCTTGCATAATACAAAAAAACTAGAGAAACAAGAGAGAAACTAGAGAAATAAGAGCCCAAGATTTTGTATTCGATACTTTGGAAGAATTTTACAAGAATATACAGCCAAACTACCATTTTCCAACCCCCTCTCATTACAATCCATGGGTTTTTATTGAGGTCCCGATCCTCTATGTTTTCCCACTTCCCACGATCTACAATTGCCACTTGGAACTATTCTGGAAAGTTGCATTGATAAGACTCTTGGTGAGGTACGCGACTGGCTGCCATATCCAATGAAATCTACTTCTCGATCTGCTGCTTCCTCGTTAGTTGCTTTAAATGCGTCTTCCGGATCTCCTACGCGAGTGGCCAACATGCCCGTTGAAATCCTCCTTTGGAACCGTCGTTTCACCCCTCTAACTTGTCGTGCACGAAGGGACGTCTTTATGAAAGCTGGAAGTGTGTGTCTTTTTATTTGGTCATGATATCGTGACATGTCGCGATATCACGACCATTTTCTTTCTACACCTTCTCTCTCTGTTTTGGTCGTGATATCGCGACATGTCACGATATCGCGCCATTTTTCCTATCGGCCTCTATTCTCCCATTTCGGTCATGAAATCATGACATGTTGCGATTTCATGACCATTGCTCCTCCGCGCCTTTGTTCCACTGCTTAGGCCATGATTTCGTGACATGTCACGATTTTGTGACATGTCACGATTTTGCGACATGTCACGATTTTGTGACCTTTGTTGCTTCGCGCCTTCTTTCCACTACTTAGGTCGCGATTTCATGACATGTCGCAAAATCGTGACATGTCGTGATTTCGTGACCTTTGTTGCTCCATGCCTTTGTTCCACTACTTAGGCCACGATTTCACGACATGTCACAAAATTGCAACATGTCGTGATTTCGCGACCTTTGTTGCTCCACGCCTTTGTTCCACTACTTAGGCCGTGATTTTGCGACATGTCACAAAATCATGACATGTCACGATTTCATGACCTTTGTTGCTCCATGCCTTTGTTTCACTGCTTAGGCCATGATTTCATGACCTTTGTTGCTCCACATATTTGCTCCACTGCTTAGGCTGTGATTTTGCGACATGTCGCGAAATCGTGACATGTTACGATTTCGCGGCCTTTGGTCCTTTGCACCTTTGTTTCTTTTGCGATGTCGTGATTTCATGACATTTGCAACACTTAGAAAAAAAATATATTTGCAACATTTAGAAAGAAATAACACAAAAGTTTGGTTTATGCTCGATTGCTTTGCTGCCCTCGGATGCTCCTGCATCAACCTGTTAAACAAAAACTTAGAAAAATGTATCCCAAAGTGGCCCTGCTAGTCAAAGGGGAGTTAGAAAAACTCCTGAATGTTGTTTTTATATAAGCTATTGATTATGCTGAATGGATCTCAAATGTAGTTCCAGTCACCAAGAAAGAAGCCACCAAAGTTAGGGTTTGCATAGATTTTAGAGATATTAACATTGCATGCCCTAAAGATGATTTTCCTCTTCCAAAAATGGATCAAATCATTGACTTTACTACCGGGAGTGGGATGATGTCCTTAATGGATGGATTCTCTAGTTATAATCATATCAAGATAGCTCCTGAAGATCAGGCTAAAATAGCCTTTATTACCCCCTGGGGTACCTTTTGTTGGAAAGTGATGCCATTCGGCTTAAAGAACACAGGTGCAACCTATCAACGAGCTATGACTTATATTTTTCATGATATGATGCATGATATCCTACATGATTATGTAGATGATATTATAGCTCGCTCTATTAATGAAGATAATCATTTAGATGATTTGAGAAAAGTTTTTAATCGATTAAGATAATATCTTATTCGATTAAATCATGCCAAATGCATATTTGGAGTTAAGTCTTGTAAGCTATTAGGGGTTTTAGTTTCTTTACATGGTATCAAAATCGACCCTCTCAAGATTGTGGCTATCACTGATATGCCCGCACCTACTAATATATCTGAGTTACAAAGTTTACAAGGTAAGCTTCAAGCTATCTATCACTTCATCGATAAGTTGGCGGACAAAACCGGTCCCTTTCTTAAGATCCTTAAGAAGGATGTCCCTTTTAATTGGGATGATGAATGTAAAGAAGCTTTTGAACTTCTCAAACAATACCTCCTTAACCCACCTGTGCTTTCTCCACCTAGACCTGATTGCCCATTTCTCATGTATATTTCAGCTTCAGATTCTGCCTTAGGAGCTATGTTAGCTCAACTTGATGATGAGAAGAGAGAACGTGCTAATTATTATATTAGCCAAACCTTCATTAGTTATGAAACCCGCTACAAAACATTAGAAAAACTATGTCTAGCAATCATTTTTTCTACGCAAAAATTGTGCCATTATATGCTTAATAGGAAAACATATGTCATTGCTAAATATGATCCCTTGAGGTATCTCATGATTCGACCTTATTTATCGGGTCGCACAGCAAAGTGGGTTCTTGCTCTAAGCGAGTTTGACCTCACGTTCATAGGATAAAAGTTTGTTAAGGGTCAAATCATAGCAGATCAATTAGTTGCTACACCCATAGAGTCTACCCATCCCCTCATCATTGAGTTTCCTGATGAATGCCTTCAATTAGAGGTAGACCATATTGAACAATGGTCCTTATACTTTGATGGAGCCCGATGCATGAGTGGGGATGGTGCGGGTATTATTTTAATATCCTCACAAAAACATATTATACCTCTGTCCTTTAAATTAACATTTGCTTGCACCAATAATACTATTGAATATGAAGCTCTAATCCTTGGATTACGAGCTGCCTTAGCGCTAAAAATTAAACATCTTTTAGTTTTTGGTGATTCTCAACTTGTCATAAACCAAATTAATGAAGTTTATCAGACCAGAGATGATAAATTGTGCCCATATAAAGCCTATGTTTTACAATTAATGTCTCTATTTGATCAAGTTACCTTGGAAGCTATTCCTCGAACTTGCAATCGTGCAGCTGATGCTATGTCCGTAGTCGCATCTCTCCTCGCCCTTGGAGTTAGATGATGAATATGCCACCATCATTATTCATCAACTCCAGGAAACCGCTTCAAATAAGTCATGCTTAGAACCTTTGGATGTGTTTCTAATCAATGAAACTACTCCTGAACCTTGGTATACAGATATATTTAATTTTCTTCAAAATGGGACTTTCCCTGCCAATTCTAATAGAAACCAACGTCGGTTATTACATAGACGAGCAAGTCGATTTGTAATAATTGGCAATACTTTATATAGGAGATCTTTTGAAGGTATCCTATTAAGATTTTTGAATTTAGAAGAATCCAAATCAGCCTTGAGTGAAGCCCACGATGGATCTTGTGGAGGACACTTCAGTGGTAGTGTCATTGCTAAAAAGCTCCTTAGGATAGGATACTTTTGGCCTACCACGAAAAATGATGCACATGAGTATGTGTGCCACCACGACAAGTGCCAAAAACATGCTGACCTTGTCCATGCACCTGCACAAGAACTGCAAGCTATTTCATCTCCTTGGCCCTTTTCAAAATGGGGCTTAGACATTATTGGCAAAATTAATCTTGTGTCATCTGATGGACACAAATTCATCATAACCGCCATCGAGTATTTCATGAAGTGGGTTGAAGCTATGCCTTTAGCTTCCTGCACTGGCACACAAGTCTCTAAATTTATTTTTAATCAAATCATTTGTAGGTTTGAAATTCTTGCAAATCTCATCTTTGATAATGGAACTTGTTTCAAAAATAAATATGTCAAGAAATTATGCCAAAAATATAAGATTCAACATCACTGGTCCACTCCCTATTGTCCTCAGGGTAATGGTCAAGCAGAAGCATCTAACAAAACCTTAATCAAAATTTTCAAAAGATTGGTCAATAAATCTGGCCACGACTGGCACATTCAATTATATCCAACTTTGTGGGCCTATCGAACTAGTGTTCGAACCCCCATTGGAACTTCACCTTTTGTTTTGGTTTATGGTGTTGAAGCCATTTTTCCCTTTGAATTAGAAGTTCCTTCTTTGGCTCTACTACTTCAAGATACCGAAGTAGGAGATGAATATCGAGCTGGTAGACTCAGTCAACTGGAACTCCTAGATGAAAAATGCATCAATGCTTTGGAGCATCTCCGTGCCTACCAAAACAAGCTTAAGAGATCATATGCTAAAAAAGTTTGTCATCGATCCTTTGAGATCGACAACCTTGTTTTAAAAGAAAATAAAAAAAATACTAATGCAACTAAAGACCTTAAAGGTAAATTTGAGCCCAACTGGCTTGGACCATATATTATCACTGCTAAATTTGAATAAGAAGCATATAAATTATCTACCTTAGATGGTAAAGAACTTAAAGAACCCATGAACATTTTGCATATTAAACGTTACTATGCGTAACAAAAATTTAGTCATTTCATCATTTGTACATATTTTGCATGTTGTCTTATTTTAAAAATATATCAAACTTTTTACACAAAAACAAAAACAAAAAAAATAAAAAATAAAAATAAAAACAACAATATTCTTGACTCTTTCGAAACCAAAACTAAAAATAAAAAAGAAGAAAGAGAGATTCAACATTCTCAAACTCCTCAAAAAGTATTTGTTGATATATTTCTTCTTACAAATGTTGCAGTTATATATTTCAAATTATTTTGGATAAATTAGCATTTATTTGGAATCCCTCACTTTCACAAACACAAAAATAAATATCTTGATTTTTATCTGGCATGATTACTAATCTCTCTTATATCAAAGTCCACAAAATTCAATTAAATAAAGTTTGAGCACGAGAGAATTGATCTTGTTATTTACTTAAACCAAGCATATCCTTTCACAATAAAATGATTATATTTGTAATATCCATGCTATGCTACATAGTAGAAGTGGTTTCTTGAGTGAAAAGTTTCCCCTGCTATCCTATCATGCACATGGTCTAGAATCTTTGAGAATTGAAAAAAGGACAAGCTCACCCCTACCTAGAATAAAAATTCCTTGCTCTACAGCTAATCCGAGCAAGTATCCCTAGCATAGAAAAAAAAGCAAAGTTAAAGAAAAATAAGAGAAAAAGAAGGATTATTTTAGATCATTTTACTCTCTTAGCAATATTGTCAAGCATTATCTCAAAAATCAAGCAAAAGATACAAAAAGAAAAACAAAAAAAAAAAGAAAAGAAAGAAAAAGCAAAGAAAGCAAAACAAGCAAAAGCAAAAGCAATAAAATCCCTCTCCCTACCCTCTGAAAATAAAAGAAGGGTTGATGAGCTTGAATCCCTAGAATTCTCAATTATTTGAAAACTGTGAGGTAAGCCCCATAACAGGTGGTTTGTGCCCAACCTGCTTGGCCTTGGGTAACTCCTAGCATGGCGATATGTCCGTCACATTAGCGACATCCTTTTGTACAGACCTATGTCTGCTTATGGATTAGCTAGCTCTTGATAATCCGACTTACATAGTAGTCTGGTATGGTTATATGCATCTAAATCATGGTTAATGAACACTTATTTGGTTCATTCAAATCACTTGTATCAAATTATCTTTCTCAAAACTAGTAAACGAACATAGCAATTGCACACACATTTGTATTTGAGAGATTTTGTGTATCATTATGATAAATCAAGATTGGAAATGAACTCACATATGCACATGGGATTCCTTATAAGTCTAACTTTTGTCTTTAAGATACTTTGAAATATTTTTGCAAATTGTCTGGAATAAATTCATTTTCTTCTTTAAAGTACAGTTTTTTAGTATAAAGACAACTACATGCATTATTAAAAATCAAAATTTCTTTCAAACCATACAATAAAAACACATATTTATATATTGTCGACTTTCGCGACGATGGTATACTTCAAAAAATTAAAAATCAACTATCCAATAAAACAATATATTTTCTTCTTTTATTTTTGCGATGATGGTATAAGTCTATACCTACATATTCTATGCCTAGCGCAAACCATTGTACCAATTTTATTCTCCATTTATTTAAAATCATAAAAACCATATGACTTAAATCATTATGTTATACAATTATGCTTTAAAAAAAACAAACACCTATTCTATTTCATGTCATTATGTCAAATGCAAATTTGCAATGATGGTATAGTTCCTAAGGAATTATCCAAAATTTTATCACACTTAGGAATTTATGCCTAGCAAAATCATTTCTAAATTATCTCATGCATATTATATTTTCATGAAAAATCTAAAAACAAAATCATCATCATCATCATTTGCATCATCACACCAAAGTCTTAAGACAGTCTCTTAAGCACTCTTTTACTTTTAAACAATATTTCTATAATGGGATTAGCTTGACGACCGAGTGAGCGGCGACTCCATAAAATGGTCTATAATAGTGACAATGTCCTTTGAAATTATTGTTAAAAGTCCCTTTTATTTTTATCAAATTATCACATCATAAACAACCAATTTGTTACATCAGATTATTTCATTTAAATTTTTAAAGCATGATATTTAAACCATAATATTTTCCAATGACATAATTACATGAATCATCAAATCAATCACACTTCAAACATTAAAGCATCATACAAACATAAAACAGCATATAATAAGACAAGTCATATGATCAAAAAATATCTCATCTATATATATATAATATTCAAATATATATACATAATCTCAAAAATAGATTGGTATGCCACAATCTACATCTTGGCATACTCAATCCTCTCAAAAAATCATAACTTGTATCCATATGTGGGCGAGTAGTTATCCTCAAGAACCCCTCGAGCTCTCAACCTCATCTCCTCCCCCACCCTGAGGTGGATGAGGTGGCCCCATCGTAGTATGTGTGGTACTATGAGTCCTAGTCATCGATCGAGATGAAGTCCTCGATGACCCAATCATGATCGGGTCAGCAATGCCAACTGGCAGCTGTACCCTCTGACCCTCTGGCACCATCTGAAAGTAGATACCTTGGTAGAATGTGGTCTGAGCAATCGACCGTGCCAGCTCCTAAGTGCTCACTCCTTCGCTCTATGCTCTGAGGCATGCAACCTCATCTCTGAGCTGTGTAGCCTCTGCTCGATGTCGTGTAGCCTCCTCCTGCAAAGTCTGCACCTGTGCCTAGAGACAGACAGTCTCCACCCGAAGAGTAGCCATCTCACTACTCTCTCCTGTGTCCACACCCTTGCCCTTATCGGGCGATGGTGGCCTCTCTCTCCGTGGAGAAGGGGGTCTCTCCTCCCTCCTCTCTCACTATCGTAGCCTCTACTGAGCCTGTGGCCTCCTCTACTCTCTCCTATCATGATCCTATGCCGCCTCAATGGCCACCTGGCACCGCCTCCCCATCCGATGCACAACTACATGAATCGGACCCTAAGCCCTCGTCATTCGAGGAGGGTGGATGCCTATGTACTAGGAATCGTAGCCATCGGCTACCCCAGCATCATCCCCATCCACTGGCTGAATGTGGGCATCGTCTACGTCTTGACTCCAGAATCATTGCATATCTAGAGCCCCGCTAACTGTAGTGTTATCTCGAACAATCCAAGAAATCTCATAGTCTCTCAGAGATGGGATCCCCTATTGTAGACTAAACTACCTCAAAACTTGGTCATAGCGGTGGAGCTCCACCTCTCCCCTCTCCATCCTCAGCCAACAGACTCACCTGATGTGATCCAGCTCTTGTCCATCCTCGGCCCACCCTAGATGATCTCTCCAAGGCCTCTAGGTGATCTGGTCGGAGACAAGGTCATCAAGTAGTCTCCGAGACATTGGTAGATCTATCCGCCACTGTGACCCTCTCTGGAGCCACCAATAGAAAACTCGGGGCCTCTCCCTGTCAATCCCTGTCAATGGGAGCCCTACTGGCCTCTACACCACAATGTGCTCCCAGCACCAAACCTACAGTAGTGATGTCATAACCAGACATCGACCGCCCTTGTATAGGACCCCATGAAGGATCCCATACAATCGACATAGTACAAAGCTCCCCCAAGCAAACCTGTATCCATGGTATCTCATGTTGCAGACCACATCTGTCAGTACCGATGGTACCCTACATCCGCTCTGGTGGCATAGCAAAAGTCCACCTACCACCCCAGCCAAAACTTGTGTGAGTCTAGATGCCCCAGGCATCTGGCGTAGTGACTCGATATTCACTCCACCCTTCTCCAGGGTGAAGCTCAGATCGCCACATAGTCGCATCATCACGTGGCCCTGATTGGTCGTGGGAGTGATCAGCCGTCCTTGTGTGGGGATCCTCAAAATCCTCCATACATCCTCCAATGTGGAAGTCATCTCCCCTGTCGATAACCAGAAACAGGAAGAACTCGGATACCACCTCTCTGCTAGGGCTGTCAATAGCCCCATATCTATAGAAACCTGTGGCATCTCTGCCACATGCTGCAAGTCGACCTGAGCCAGCTGATCTTGCTCTGCCTAAGACATGGCAGCCAAGTCATCCTTTAGTCCATCGTATTTCCATTCTCTGCTATTTAGAAATCCTCTCTGCAACATAAAAAAAATCAACAATAAAAATCATTAATAAAATAGTGATTAAAAATGCAAGTCAAAATAAGTTCAATTTCATACAAATAATGATATCGCATATTACTATATCGTCCCAAATTTGAACAAATTCGTCTTCGATTTCACAAGAGGAAATCGTCCCCTTTTGTATGAAATCTTCCCCATTTCGTCGATTTCTCCTCCGGACAAAATCGACGATATCGAGACGATTTCGGCAAAATCGAGACGATTTCGTCCCGATGACGTCGACGACCCAAAAATGGCCGCGATGCTCAAAAATTAATCAAATCTAATCTAAAAAGCATGAAATTCTAAATTAAAGCATTCTAAATTTAGTTTAGACCCTTACCCGTAGCCCGCATCGGACCTCTGTCGATCTGTGTGTTGTCTCGACCATCTTGTCTCCAGAGCTCTAGAAACCAGGAAAATGAACAGTAACAATGAATTAGGGTTTTACCCTATTTTTCTTAATTTTATTCAAAAAAACTTAAACAACATTTTTAACATTTTGCTTTTCTGCATTTTTACCTCAAACGATCGATTTGGGTAAAAACACGGAGGGGGCACCATAGTAAGCTGTCGTACGATTCGACCAAGAATCATCGCCAAAAACTAGGAATAATTTTTGCTTTCTCATAGATCGAGAAGAACTCATATTTAACGCATTTTCTTTGGAAAATTTGCTAAAGAGGGGGCAAAATGTAGCACCCTAAAATTGGCGCGATAGAAACCTTAGCAAATAATTAAAATTACTCTAGTAAATATTCAAAATTCAAATTTTAAACCCCAAAACCGCTTCCAAACCATCGTTTAACCCATTTCCTCCTTTCCCATGCCATTTTTAGAGTTTTTTTGACCGTTTGATGATATCGTCACCGATCAGACGATATTCCCTCAGATCGGATGATTTTGTCTGGACTAGGACGTCCAGACGATTTTGTACCAAAACTAATTTTTCTCAATTAGCCTTTGTTCGAATGACGTCTCTAGTCTGGGCAGAAGCATGTCTGCGCCGTTAGATACCCTCCCCATTGGAGATCTCCCAAATTGGGATGATCTCCAACCTCCTAACCTCCCTCCTATGCCTATTTAAACTTAGGACCTCCCCTTAACCTACCCCCGGCTGATATTTCCGTAACTTGACTTTTATATGCACTAAAATATCTTGAATTACCATCTGCACTTGTCCTATCCAAATTTTGTTGCAGGAACCTTGTCATTCTTCAGCTGGAGCAAGCTCAGTTCATCGTGGATGATCCTGTTCAATCTGAGATGATTTCATACCAATTCGAGATGATTTCGACTGCAATCAACATTGGGGGCAATCAGTGCCCAGAGTTTGCATTTTTCTCTTCTCATTAGCTATTTTACTCTGCATCTAGTCAGTTTGTTCATTATTTTCTATTATTCTGCATCTTGGAGTTCACCCATGTAGTTTAATTGCATAATGAAATCATGATTAACTATTAAAACATCATAATTTACTTGCATTTCTATTTGGGATTATCTGTTAACATCTTTATTGACATTTTACATCTTTATCCTTTATTTGTATTGCTGTATTTTCTGTATTCTGTGCCTATTTCTCTGTTTGCAGGTCTCTGACGAATTCGTCTAACAAATTCGTCAGATCTCAGATGATCCTGCAGGTCAAAGATGATCCCGTAAAATTCCATACGATCTTGTATGCTTCAAGAATCAAAACCTCCATCAGACATCTAGATCATGTATGGCTCTGTAATTTAGCTTTTTCTCTCTGTTTTTTGTTTAAAATCTATTTTCTATATTTCATTTAGCCTGCATTTTCATAATAGAACTTAGATTCATTTGGCCATACCTAGGACTCGAATGTTTAAAGATAAAACTAAACACATTAAAAACATTCCCAACCTAGGCATGGAAACTGCCATTCAAATGTTTCTTGGTGAACCCCACCATCCGTCAAAAAATCACCATAATACACCTCCCCCGAGAGGCGGGACCTTCACAAGGCCTCTCAGTCTGAGGTACCACGCCATCCTTTTCCCATCCTCCTTCCGAGCACGGATCCTATAGCCTAAATGTAAGGATGCAAAAAATTTGGAGCGATACAAAGTGTTTCCAAATTACATCCTCACCCATCGTTTGTGCTTTCACATCCTTGATATCTCTTTTGGAAGGGAGGTTATTGGGTGATTATTGGAAGCGCAATATGGACCCAAAACTAAAAATTTGGCCACAATATCCCACAAAATTTGCCAAAACAACCCCATAAGAGGTTTTGGACCCATCCCAAGTGGATTGGTGCTGAAACAAAGTCCGAAACAGTGTGCGTCCTGCCCCCAGGTGCCCCCCAAACTGTCACAGTTCTAATCGTCCCACCCCAAAGCGATTAGAAATATATGGCATATTTCCATAATTTTTATTTTGCATCTGATTCTAGGTTGTTTACATATGTCGTAATTTAAATTTCAAGTGATTATGACAAGTTTTGATCATGCTTTTATCATTACCCGCTTTCAATAACATGCAGGTAGTATCATCAGATTCTAGGTGATAGATGCCAAATTGGAAAAATATGACCATCTGGGTTGTCCCAAAATACCTATTTTTACCTAACCCCAACTCTACAAGTGATTTGGAAGCTTCTAGACCTGACATTTAGGAGGTGGCTCTTGGACAGGTTATGACAGTTCTAATCGTCCCACCCCGAAGCGATTAGAAATTTGTGCAAAATTTTTGAACTGTTCCTTTTGCAGTGGCTTCCTGGTAAGGTTTTATTGCTTCTATTAAATTTTCAACTCATTTTGAATTGTTTTCGTTATTGCTTTAATCATTTTATGCATACACTGACCGTAGGCTTGGGGATTGCATGTTTCATTTTATCTACAAATGTTATTGATTGTTTTCTATTTCCTTGAACATAGGGTCTCAACATTAGAGGAGCAACAAGGATTCAAGACTCATAAACACAAGTGGTAGTGGCATTTGGTCTGCCCATTTTACATGTGGGCATGTGAAAGAAAGCGTATCAATCCATGGTGTAATAGAGCCATACTTAACGCTCCTAGTCCCAAAAAGGAAGGAGACGTATTGTAACAGGATGTTTAAATAAAATTAATAAAAAGGGTTGTACTCAACATTTGCTTTCTATCTTGTTTCAATTGGTTTATGTTTCTCCTTTCATGTGTTTTAGTTCGTAGGGCTTAGCGTTACGTTTCGCTTTTGTATACATCGCACTTGGGATTTCTATATTTTGTTTCCATATCCTCATGCTTTCAGTGGTGACCATGGTGGGACCTCTGTCCCTTGATTTTAATATTAAATTTCTAATCAAAAGTTGCTTTTTTTTTTTTACACGTACCAAGTTTTCAAATGCTAGACTGATGTTCGTTCCAATATGTGACGAGTACAGAGCTGGAATTCATCTCACCCAGGGACGAATGGGCATTCACCCCACCCTATGATGAATATAGTTTTGTTATTAATTTTACCAAGGGACGAATAGCTCTCTATGTAGTTTCAGGGCAAAAATTCAGAGGCATCTGATTTAGGCAGAGAAGAGGTAGGGGTCCTAAACACCTTCTATCATTTTTAGCTTTCTGTTTTCTAGTTATTTGCTTGCATAGGAGAGTTTTAATGCCTATTTTCTTCACTTATGAAAAAAAAAAAGAACCTCACACATCATGAAATAATATGAACACCAAGGATTTGGTCATAAAACCCCAACCCTTGATCAATATGAACGGTGGATTTCATCACCACCTTGGCTTGAAATATTGCATACATAACCCCGATCGCGACTGTTGCTAGACGTAAATCCTGATGAAATCTGACCAAGTGTAGCTGGGGTGATTCCTAGTGCATGAGGATAAGTCTTCTATGGTAGGTGTCATAAACAAAGTGATTCCCCTTTTGTACCGCCTATGTTCCATGTACTATTCTGCTCTCATGTACCTATTGTCTCCCTCACGTAAGGGCAGGTATATAGAGAGGTTCGGTATAATAACCTGGAAGTGGTATATTGAAGGGGTGACCATTTTTTAGAGTCATAAGAGCCATCATATTGCATTTTCTACAAAACGTTCTTCACAAAACTGTCAAAACAAACATCAAAACACACTAAACCAGATTTAGGGTACACTTTTAATCTATAAACAAGATAATCATTGCTTTGATTGTGTGTTTCCCTTTTGTTTAGTGTAGCATAAGAAATCCTAAAGAAGATAAAAACATACACATATTTAGGTAAACATCACCATGGTGTACACCCGTAGCCGAGCCCAATCATGGGTAGGAGCTGCAGAAAGTGTACAAAGGGGGACAAGTCACCTCCGATATAGTCCTGAGGACTTGGTCATATCACCTTGGTGGCTTGACACACAAGATAGTCCACATCATGCCATTACAAAATAGGACTATAGAGGCACCTCTTTGAGGGGCACCCCCACTCAGCATAGAACTTTTCAAGAGGAGAACATACACGTGGCACTCAACATAGATAGGAGGGCTCCTTTAGACGCTCATTATGAGTGGCCTAGTGATGAAGCGCTAGAGAAACATAGGGTCCATAAGGAGGGGCCACATGATTTCATAATCCCTCCTTTACCCCTTATTACTGTTAGAAACACTAGACAAAATCTAGAGCATAAGGCTCTCTAGACAAGGCAAGCTAATTCTATCGGCCTCTTTCACACATACGAAAGGAAGTACGAGAAAGACCACTACATTACACAAGAGCAATACACAACGTGGGAGCAATGTGCCTCCACACCTGCTATGTATCAGGATCACCCACTGAGGCTAGAACATCGAGTGAATATCACTAACCTCGATAGAGGAAAGCAACCCATAGGGATCTCGGATCACCACAACCAAGATAGACATGTAGGAGAGGCATCTAGGCTTCCTAAACACAAGACGACGAAACAAATTGACTTGGTATTTGCCAAACATGCCGCCCACCAAGAACAAATCACGTAGCTTAGGCAAGATCAACAACAGTTAGAGAATCTATATCACCTTAGAAAAGAGTGCATTCAGTGTCAGATAGTCAAACTTCACAACACTGTGCTTGAGAAGGTCCCAACCCCTCGCGTGCATAAAGTAGAAGTGTATGAGAGGCACAACCCCTTGGTGCGAGACAGGTCTCTGTGACCTTAACAAATATTGCCTCCAAGACCTCCTAGACCTGAGCAGGAGGCCACTCCTAGAAGCAATGATGGGCACCCTCCGCAGGCACCCACCCATGTTTATAGGTCTCGACCAGGCACTCCTCAAGAAGCCTATGAGGAGTATGAACAAGAAGAAGAGTGGGATGAAACGCCCTATCAAGGCAGGGGGGATGCTTGCCGGATACCCCTCCATAAGCCTCAAGTTCCCCATAACCCACAGCAGGAGCAAACCAAGGAGGAAGAGATCAAATCCTTCGATGCATATAAAGCGCTACTAGAGCACTTAGAGTCTGTGGAGACTAAAACTTTTGGGCCCCAAAATCCCACTTCATGCCAACTTCGTAGTCACCCTGTGCATCCATCAGTGTCGGCACCCCCATACCCTGAACACTTTAAACTACCCCAATTGGCACTCTTTAGAGGGGAGGAGGATGCCCAAGAGCATGTGACTAGATTCCTGAGCCAATGCTTCGACATTCAAGACAATGATGCTTTGTTGCTAAGAACATTTATAACCACATTCGCAGTCCCTGCCTCGGATTGGTTCACTTAGTTGCCAAAGCATAGCATCAATAACTTGGATCAGTTAGTTGACATGTTCCTAGAATGCTTCACCTTCAACACTAAGAAAAATGCATCACTAAGTGACCTAGATAGCCTCAAGAAGTATGAGGAAGAGACCATGGTAGCCTATGGGAATCGGTGGACAATGTTGCTTTCAAAGTTGTCCTACCTCCCTACCATGTCCGACCTAACCCAAATGTTTTCAAAGAGCTGTTTGAGATCGATCTCCATGCTATTGCATCTGCAGTAATATGCTACTCTTGAGGAAGCCCCAACACAATCCAGAATCATTGAGGATATCAAGATACAGGATGGTGAGATTGCCAAGCCAAAGAAGAAAGAATGGTCTAAGAACACCAAAATAGGGACCACGCAACAAAAACCCATCGCGGTCAATCAAGTTGCTATAAACATCCTTAAGCCTGCACAAGCAACATAGCCCCAAAATGCTAACTATCAGGCGGTGCCTCTTAATAGTTATGACAGAGAAAATCAGAGGCAAGAACAAAATTAGCAGCGTCACCCTAGGCAACAATTCACACCTTACATAGAGTCCAGGGACTCCCTCTTTGACCGCTTGTCAGTGGTAAACTTGATCAACCTGCCCGAGATTCAAACCATAGACCCCAATGTGCCAAATCCTAAGGGCTACAGGGAAGACTTGTACTGTAGGTTCCATAGATGGAAGGGACATGACCTTAACGCATGTTGGAAGTTTAAAGGCTTGGTGCAAGACCTAATCGACAATAAGAGACTGGCGATGGACAAACTCGTAGCACCAAACAACCAATAGATGGGAGTCTTCAAAAACCCCTTGCCTACTCATGATGAGTAGGCAAAACCCCTTCAATTCAACGAGATGACACATAATTACCTCATGCAGGGGTATGTAGGGATGATAAGCATAGTGACTAGGAACAAGAGGTACCCAGGAGCTACCCTCGTGGCAGCCACAGGAGGGGTTAAATTGACGTCACAACCTCAATAGCACCATACGCAACCTCCTCCACCTAGACCAGTGGCCATGATTTAGACTAAACTTACCCAAAGTCTAAGGACCACGTTGGCTAGGATCTTCATTTACGAGCTCATTCAACAATCATCGCCCCATCGAGAGGCCCTAATGGAGATATTAAAAGCCATCGAGCTATAGCCCCATGAAGCAAAATTTTTCAACAACTTTATGGGACATGTCAAACAATGTACACAACTAGTCATCACCTTTAGAGAAGAAAAATTGAAATCGGTGACTGGTGATGTGGCGGATCCACCCCTACACATCATTGCGTGGGTTAATGGGATTCCATATAAGAGGGTGTTTGTGGACAATGGCTCGTCCAATAATATAATTACAACAACAACATTGAAACATCTAAATTTTTTGATATCTCACATCGTGGCCTCCACCTATACTCTTCGAGCATTCAATGATGTGATATGCTCGACAGTTGGCACAATTTTCCTACCCATCCAAGTGGGACAAAAGACTATTCATACATTGTGCCACATCTTGGAAGGAGAGATGGCCTATAATATCTTTCTGGGTCGACCTTGGATCAGGGACATGAAGTGTGTCCCTTCAATAGATCATCAGTGCCTAAAGTATACATTTGAAGGACAGGTGCATGTAGTCCTGACAGACTTAGAGCCCTTCAAGTATTGCAATATGGTGCAACTGATACTATAGTCGACCCTTCCATCAACACATTTGGATTTTTAGTTGAATCCATCTAACCAAGGTCTGATTTCGTAGGCATCCCCGCTAAAAAGTCCATCAAATCCCCAATCGTGTCCATCTTCCTCATCTATTCCTTCACCAACAATGCCACCTACGATGGCCACACTGAAGGACAAGGGAAATAAAACCCTAGAAGAGGCACCACCCCTAGTCTCAACCATCTCTACCTAAGAGATGCCTAGCCAAATGGAAGTCGAGACGCCTAGTTCACCCTACATGGAGTGGACCTAGGAAGAACTCCCATTCGCTCCCCCTCAACCATCAAAGATCACCTTTGAAATGGCTAGTACGGGCCTAGGGGAGTATGTAGTGCAGAATATTGTAGCAACACCCGCACTTGAGTCCATGCAAGACATGGGGAGACCTCGACTCCCCATCGGCACTATGGTTCCTCTAGGCTAGCCACCCAATCAGAAAAACTTTGTTTATGGGGGCTTGGATAATGGCATTGAACCTTACATGCGAGAAGACAAATATGAAGATCCATTTTCTGAGGACGTCAACTATTTGTCCAACCCAGAATCCGCATTAAGATATCTTTGTCAATGTAATTGGCATGGATATGGGTTGGGTAGGTATGAGCAAGGAGTGTGTGTTCTCTGCCAACCAAGATATCAAATGCCATATGACAAGTCAGGATTAGGGTTCAACCACCCCCTGCCCCTTGACATATTGGTAGACAACATGCAAGGCCTAGGGATAGTCTCCAAATGAGGAATTGAGGTAGACCCACACAAAGTCAAGGTAATCCTTGAAATGCTTCCCCCAACTACCATCAAGCAGCTCAGAAGCCTACAGGGGAAGGTCGCGTCAATCAAGCACTTCATAGCACAGCTATCTGACAAGTGCCAACCCATGAATAAATTATTGCATAAAGGGGTAGCATTTCACTGGGATGATGAGTTCCAGTCAACCTTTGATGATATTAAACAATACTTGGCTTCACCTCCAGTATTGGCACCACCTAGACCAGGAGTGTCGTTCTATTTATAAATCTTAGCTATTGAGGTGGCACTGGGCACCATGCTATCCTAGAACAATAAAATACACAAAGAACAGGCTAATTATTATCTTAGCCACACCCTGGTCAGTTATGAACTTAACTATGCATACATTGAGAAGCTCTGCTTGGCAGTGGTGTTTGCTACCAAAAATCTACGCCACTACATGCTCAGAAATATGACGTATGTTGTGTCTAAGGAGAGTCCATTGCGATACATGATGAGTCATACTTATCATACTAGCCACACAACGAAATGGATCATGTTGTTGATAGATTTTGACATAGAATTCATTGGATAGAAATCCATAAAAGGTCAAGTCATCACCGATAAACTACCAGAGGATCATCTTGAATACGATCAGCCTCTGACCGTAGAACTACCTGATGATGGGGTCTTCCATGTTTCAGAATCACCAAATTCTAATGAGCCTGAGTCACAGGCGGACATGACCCTATGCTTCGGTGGTTCTAAATGTGAGTGAGGAGGTGGCACAGGAATTGTATTCTTCACATCGCAAGGGGATCCAATGCCTCTATCATTTAAATTAGACTTCCCATGCACCAACAACAATGCAGAATATGAAGCCTTGGTCATAGGTCTTCAGACAACAATCACCATGAACATCAAACATTTAAACATATTTGGTGATTCGTTTTTAATTGTCAATAAATTCAAAGGGGTTTTCAAATGTAAATGCCTAGTTCTGTAGGCCTACAAAGCCCTTGTGGACAAATTCTTGGCACAACTTGAATGGTACGACATCGAGGCACTTCATCGATCATCGAATCATTTTGTAGATACTATGGCCTCCTTGGGGTAACTAATCTCGCAAGACCCTTTTTGTGAGATGACAATCATTGAGGTTAAAACATTATCGCAATTCATGATGGAGCATGCAAGCTCTGACCTAACGCCAGGAATCCACCTGATCTTGATTGAACCATCTCAGGATAGGTTCTCTCAAATCCATGATTTTTTGACTCAATCCAACTGGGGGTCCTTGTTCTCCCCGACCCCTCTTAATAGCAACACAACGATGTTTTTACAAGTTCTTTCCCACTCAGCTTTTTCTAGGGCTGAACTTCAAGAGAGATTGGTCATTCATAACATCAAGGTTTCTAATCAGTAATATTGGTACACACCTATCAGGGATTACCTCAGGTTAGATAATCTCCCACTTGGATTGACACAAGCCACAAAAATATCTTTTAAACAGAAAGCGGCAAAACATGTCTTGCTAGGAGACATTTTGTATTGTTGGAGCTATGAAGGAATCCTCCTCTATTGCTTTGACCAGCAGGAGTCCGCTTGGGCGATAACCCAAGCCCATGATGGTACATGTGGTGGCCACTTCAGTGGTATGGCCATCGCAAAGCGCATTATCCACATGGGTTATTATTGGCCATCTTTAGAGTGAGATTATTGCGCATATGTAAATAAGTGCGTGAAGTGTCAACACCATGCCAATTTGACACACGTACCTTCTTAGGCCTTGCAACCGATCCAATCGGCTTGGCATTTTTCATAGTGGGGCTTTGATCTAATTGAAAATATCTCCCCTACGTCGTCAAGTCGTCACACGTTCATCATAACGGCCATAGAGTACTTCACCAAGTGGGTGGAAGCAATTCCTCTAACCTCTACGACTGGAACCCACATTGCGGAGTTTATTTTACATAACATCATATGTCATTTTTGTATTCCATCCAAGATCATCTCGGATAATGAGACGTCATTAAAGAATAAATATGTGCATGCTTTGACAACAAAATACAAAATTCAACATAGTTTTTCAACACCTTATTATCCGTAGGCAAATGGGCAAGCAGAGGTGTAAAAAAAAACGCTAGTCACAATCCTTAAAAAGACCATCACAGATAGTCATAAGGATTGGCACATTCAAATCTCGCTTGCCCTATGGGCTTATCGCACTAGCATTTGGACGCCCACTGGGGTAACTCCATTTTTGCTGATGTATGGCTCTAAGGTACTCATACCTCTCGAGTTGGAAATCCCTTCCCTGCACATTTCAATGCAAGAGTTCATCGATGATGACACTGCACGGTAGGCCTAGTTATACCAACTTACGTTGCTCGACGAATGACGCGTCAATGCTCTTGAGCATTTACGTATCTATCAAGAGCGACTTAAGAAAGCATGCAACATGAAAGTCCACCTAAGGGAATTTTAGGTTGGTGACTTGGTCTTAAAAGAGAACCAACAAAATTCTAATTTGCCGCCCCATCTCAGGGACAAGTTCGTGGCAAACTGGTTAGTTCCTTATGTGATTGATAGTAAAATAGGATCAAGAATATACCAGGTCTCCTCTCTTGAAGGAATCAAGGAACTAGAACCCTTGAACATAGGTCATTTGAGGCCATTCCATATTTAGAGATCCATAGGCCACCCCAAAAGCTCCAAGGATTCCCACAATCGCTTGGTCAAACCCAAAATGCCCCAAAGGTGTCCATAAAATCTTTGGTCAAACAAAAAGCTCCAAGGATTCCCACAATCGCTTGGTCAATCCCAAAATGACCCAAAGGTCTCCATAAACCCTTTGGTCAAACCAAAATCTCCAAGGATTCCCACAATCGCTTGGTCAACCCCAAAAATGCCCCAAAGGTATCCATAAACCCTTTGGTCAAACCAAAAGCTCCAAGGGTTACCATAACTGCTTGGCCAAAATAAATATTCAAAAACAAACAAAAACAATAAAATCATCAAAAATAACAAAAAAAATTACATCTCAATTCTATGCATACTCGTAAAAATCAAAATACAAAAATATAAGTTGCATTAGGCATCACATACATGCATTGCATATTTCCTGGTCATACATGTCACAAGCACCATAGACCGTAATTACTCGGCAATTCTATCATTTTCCACTTTCAATCCATTTTATAAACATATTCATCCTGAATAACACCATCCACATTTTTTTTAGCATAGTCAGTTGTATCCTAATGTATTTAGCGTTTTCGTCATTCAGCTGTCTTTATATTTCTAGCCAAAAACTGTACAAAGTTAAACGGATTTTACAAGGGAGAGTTTTACTTGGATCACACCTCATTACGTAACATCCCTACACAAGTTAAAACACATAAAATAATTCCCAAGTTGTGTGAACGGAATATGAAAACTACAAAGAAGTCTAGGATACCATCGGTGAAAGATTAGCCTGTTCATCCCCCTGTGCGAATGGTTCAAGAGTGCTGAGAATTGACAAAAGGACAAGCTCTTCCCCATAAATTCCCCCTAATAAATAGTGGTTTTCATCACTAGCAAAAATCCCAATCACCGTTGGTCCCCAAAGTTGTAAGGATTCATACTACACGTCCTTGAACAGGAAGGGTAGTCATCCCCAAGGCCTAAAAGGATTAATGCCATTCAAAAAAAAAATCCCCACAAGCCATCATCATGACCATATCCAATCACCTGTGGTCTCCAAATTCGTAAGGATTCGTACTACACACCCATGACAAGTATGGGTAGTCATCCCCAAGGCCTAAAATATCAATGCCCTTACTTCATAATATCCTTAATCTCGTTTGGTTCCCAAAGTCGTAAGGATTCGTACTACACGTCCTTGAACATGATGGGTAGTCATCCCCAAGGACAAGAGGATCAAGGTCATTCATAAGCCAAAAACCTACAAGCTCAACCTTATGCAACCTAAAAATATAAAATCAAATAACAATCGTTATCACAACTATTCAAAATCCTTGCTTAAAAAGAAAACTAAAGCAAAAAATAAACAGTGATTTTTATCACTATGTATACGAGCAAGTATCCCAACAATTTGAGCAAATGAAATACACATAAACTTGAATCCCTAGAATTCTCAGCATTTGAAAAATCATCTAGGTGATCCTCATTACGGGTTTGGTGGACAGCCTACCTGACAATGGCGGTATCCTAAATGCATGACGATATGTCTATCACATTAGATTTGCGTGTGAGCGGACCAATGTTTGCATGTGGATGATCTAGCTTATGGTACCTTAGCTTTTCCCATGGATTAATATTACTAAATACAACAACGGATTTAGTGGACCTAATTAGGTGATCCTCAGTACAGGTTTGGTTGAGAGCCTATCTGGCACTGGCGGTATCCTGACAAATACCACATAAATGAACTCAATTGCATACACAGGGATGTGAAGTAACTTGGTCAAACTCAATTTTGATTCATACCTTGTTCAAAATTATTGTAAGATAAATGTAAAGTCTTGTCTAGTTAATTAAAACATCTGAATCTCAGAAAACCTTAACTACATTTTAAAACAATGGGTACATTTCATTACTTACATCACCATAAGAAAATACGAAAAAACCCATATCAAAATTCTCACATGCAAAGTCATTCCACAAAGACATCACATAAGTACAAAAATCTAGTAAATCCTGTCCAGTCTATGGTGCTACCGACAAATTATCAACAAATCATTTCATTCATTCCATATGCATACATCATATAATTAGAAACACACAAAAAGATAGCAATAAACCTGCCAAACAGAGGCACCTTTGCACCTACGATTCTTAGCATGCAAAACCGACATTGGGATCCCAAATTGTCACTATCCTACTCCCTAAGAAGGCTACCATAGCCGTAACACTCCACAGGATGATGGATTTTTGAAAATTTCATCCCCAAAATGCGTCACAAAAAGGGTCCAAACCCACCAAAAAATAGCAATAACATTGTCGAACGAAGGCGCCTTTGCACCTAACATTATTGGCATGAAAAATATATGTCGGGGTCACAAATCCTCACTATCCTATTCCCTAATAAGGCTACCATATCCGGACCGCTCCATGGGAGGACAGATTGTCGAGAATTTCATCCCCAAATGGCATTACCAAAAGGGTCACAACCCAACCAAAAATTGCAATAACATTACCGAACAAAGGCACCTTTACGCTTGAAATTATTGGCATCCAAAATAGATTTTGGGGTCACAAATTATCACTATCCTACTCCCTAAGAAGGCTACAATAGCCGGACCGCTCCACGGGAGGACAAATTTTTGACAATTTCAGCTCCAAAATACGTCACAAAAAGGGTTAAAACCCACCAAAAATAGGTCAGAATGTTTGGAAACTGCTTAAGCATTCAATGAAAAACAACTGTAGGCACCCTTACATAAGTCATCTTGGGTCAAGTGACTCGTCACTTTTCTCATGTTGGTAATTCCCTCATCGATTCGTCGCTTGAGGGGGTAGTCACACTTAGTCACCAATCAATAAAAACATACCCAATCAAGGAAATGGCACGCATTCAAAGGATCATTGACAAATAAAATCACACCTCTGCTTGGGGTAGCAAATAAGAAATAATCACAAGCTAATCAAACACTTGGAATTCTATAATCATTAACTCAAGGTTCCCACAAACAAAAGGTTGCGTCCTCTACCTATTCATGACTGAACAATGTTGAAGCTCAAGTAACACCTCATCAAAAAAGGTTAACACTTGAATTCAGCTCCTTAGCTCGTCAGAAGCAAGGATTAAAGAATGCGTGCCCTTTCCATACTTGGGGCATCAAGAGTTGGTTAGGTTACTAAGAAACCCTAATCATTAGTGCTTTGGTTATCTATTTTTTCTCAGCACTATGCCACGCACAATGCATACCAAAAAGGGGCATATGTAGACACCAAAATAGCACCAATCCGATTATGTGACAACAAGCACCGATCGCATTGACACACACAGCCCCCAGGGCAGCCCCTAGAGGTTAAACAGTGGTCCTAACCACTCCCATAGCAGTTTGGAAGGTTAGAGGTCAATTTGGCACCTTTTTGGCACTTTGCTCTCTACTCATCCCACCTTGGGACGATTACAAACTGGTATTCGTACCACCCAGGGACAATTATCAGCATTCGTCCCAGGGTGGGACGAATAGCAGGTGTGACTGGAAAAAAGTCAAACCTCGACAGGTCCCCCAGTTAACTGCAACTTTAGGACATGCAATTGCAAGGAACGGCTTCAAATCAAGGAGAGAGACTTCAGTCATGCATGTCTTTGATTTTGGAGGCCTCATGCAAGGAGACTCTAAATCAGGGAATAATCTTTTCTCCCAAAATATGACAAGAAACTCAAGTGGCACCCTCGCATGCACATTCAAAGAGAGAGAACCTAGGTCTATAAATTGGTGAGTCTTCTCACCCAAAAAAAAAAGGAACAAAGAGGAGATTTTGGAGCAATGAAGTACTGCCAAATTACATCCTCACCCATAATTTGTGCTTTCACATCCTTGATCTCTCTTTTGGAAGAGAGGTTATTGGGTGATTATTGAAAGTACAATCTGGACCCAAAATAAAATATTTGGCCACAATATCCCACCAAATTTTTTGACACAACCCCATAAGAGGTTTTGGACCCATCCCAAGTGGATTGGTGCTGAAACAGAGTCCCAAACGGTGGGCGTCCTGCCCCCGGGCGCCCCCAAACTGTCATAGTTCTAATCGCCCCACCCCGGAGTGATTAGAAATATATGGAAGATTTCCTTAATTTTTCTTTTGCATATGATTCTAGGTTGTTTAAATATGCTATCATTTAAATTTCAGGTGATTCTGACAAGTTTTGATCATGTTTTTATCATTTCCCGCTTTCACTAACATGTAGGTAGCATCATCAGATTTTGGGTGATAGAGGCCAAATTGGAAAAATATGACCATCTGGGTCATCCCAAAATACCCCATTTTACCTAACCCCAACTCTAAAGGTGATTTGGAGGCTTCTAGACCTGAAATTTAGGAGTGGCTCTTGGATAGGTTATGATAGTTCTAATCGTCCCACCCCAGAACGATTAGAAATCTATGCAAAATTTTTGGACTGTTCCTTTTGCAGTGGCTTCCTGGTAAGGTTTTATTGCTTCTATCAAATTTTTAGCTCATTCTGATATGTTTCAGTTATCACTTTAATCATTTTATGCATACACTGATCGTAGGCTTGGGGATTGCATGTTTCATTTTATCTACAGGTGCTACTGACTATTTTCTATTTCCTTGAATGCAGGGTCTCAACATTAGAGGAGCAGCAAGGATTCAAGACTCATCAAGGCAAGCGACGGTGACATTTGGTCCACCCATTTTACATGTGGGCACGCGAAAGAAAGCATATCAATCCGTGGTGTAATAGAGCCATACTTAACGCTCCTAGTCCCCAAAATGGAGGAGACGTATTGTAACACGATGTTTAAATAAAATTAATAAAAAGGGCTGTACTCAAAATTTTCTTTCTATCTTGTTTCAATTGGTTTATGTTTCTCCTTTCATGCATTTCAGTTCATAGGGCTTAGCATTACGTTTCACTTTTGCATACATTGCACTTGGGATTTCTGTATTTTGTTTCCGTATCCTCGTGCTTTCAAGATGATATTAAAGGAACCTTTGCCATAATTTTCAATAAAAATTAAAGAGTACTCACATGGTCATCTCCTATTAAATAAAATGATCATATATATAATTCATAATGTAAGAATATGGGAGTGAGGTGGAAGTTGTAATATATATGAAACTATGAAAATATGTGGTTGATTGATGTAGAAACATCTAGTATTGCATTTTAATTATCAAAAATACCTTAAATAGGTATTATTTTCTATACAATTTGAGACTGCATTCATGACTAGTGGCTAAGATGAACAACCATACATTTAATAATATTTTCTAAAGGGCAGCTTAGAAGGTCTAGAAGACAACATAAAAAATATGCTTGTTGACCTTCATATTCAATCGACCATTTTATATTATTTATTACATGATATTATTATCTTGTATAATTTTATATCATATATTTGATTAGTATATATTTTATATTATATTATATTTTGTTCCTCATCATTCCTCCCCACCATAGAAGCATTGGATTCCAATGTTTTTTACAATAGAATAGCTAGTCATATTTGGAAGAACCCTAGGGAGCTGAGGAGTCGACATATTGAACATGCAATCATGCTATAGTGAATGTTGCAAATCAAGTACCTAATTGATAGGATAAAGACAATGATTGGTCAAAACTCGATTACCAACTTGAGAAGGAGAAGAAATTGATGAAGATAAATGGTATGTGGTTGATGCTATTGTTGCTTTTGGAAAATAGCAACTTGCCTGGATAAATGTTGCACAAAATATGACTATTGAATACTTTGAGAAATCATAACAAAAGTAAGTATTTGTGGTGAAGTAGCAAGTGGCTCCATGTGAGGAGGATGCACACTTATGATGATGTGTTAGGAATGTATCCTACTAAAAATGAGAGAAAACTTTTGTGGTTGAGTGGAATGGAGTAGAAGTATGGTTCTTTTGATGAAATGGATGAGAAATTTATTGTTCTCATGATGAAAATTATATGTATTTATAAGCATCATATAGTGTATTTTTATTGTATTGATATGGTTTCCTAAGTAACAAGATGCAACAATCCATGGGAGTCAAATCACAAGTGACCTTGTCAATAAACTTGGGACCAAAAGCGAACGAGAGAGTGCATGTGTGAGTGATTTGTGACATGAAGTTACCATTCTTCCATCCTACAATGTAAGTATGAGGATGTGGATCTATTGGTAGATGCAATTTGTTGACAATGAATTTCATAATTAAGTTATTCTATGAACTATTATCGATTATACAATCTATACAATAATTGTGAGTAAGGTGATCTTTTGTGGTGAATAGTATCATGGTCACCTTAGATGAAGAGTGATGCATTAGGATGATTTGGTTAATATTTCCCTCGATCTCATTGTACTCCTTATATTCTCCTATAACCTTAATAGGAACATTTTGTGGTGGTTCCTTATCATGAGGTTTTACAATGATTTATTTTCTTTTTAAAATATTCAAATTCTTCATGAAAAATCCTATTACAATAAATACAAACTTTATTGCTATAAAATTAAGGAGAAGGCTTTTAAGAATAAAATGTAGAATAATGAGATAAGGAAGTATATATCTTCATATTTTGTAATTATCACTCCTGATTAGATGGTATAGAATCTCTTGGTGAAGATGCTTGTCATTTTTATTTTAATTGTGCAACTAGTTTCTCCTCTACAAATTGGGCATGACTAAATATTGTATATAATTTCATGAAAGGAGTGTACTTAAGCTATTTAAAAAATATTCTTGAAGCTTGCTTTTGTACTTCTTGATGAGGGTTGGTGCTATATATGGGACATGAAGAAGGATGTATAACCTATTGAATTGATGGATGTAGTCCTGCATAAATATTTATTTACCTTGGCATAGCCAAAGCCATTTGATAACCAAACCATCATCATAATTGTAGGAGTAGCATATGACCTTTAAAACAATGACTAATTCATCTCAAGTGATGATAGGATTTTGAGCATTTTGTAGCTAAAAAATTAGGATTTTAGAAACACCAAAAAGCTTCAATTTTGCAAAGGATACTTTTTCTTCTTAAGATATTTGACTAAAATGTATTGTTTTCACTAAAAAAAATGAGATTCAAACCATATGCATTTTATTTACCAAAAAAACTTATTTTCCTTGTATAATTTAAGGATGCATTCATGACCAGCAGCTAAGACCAACAAACTTACATTTAATAACATCTTCGAGGGTGCGACTTAAAAGGTCTAGAAGGTGGCTTAAAACATGTGCTTGCAAATATTCATATTAAAATGACCATTTTACATTATTCATTACATGATATTATTGCCTTGCATATTTTTGATATCATATATTTGATATCAATATATATTTGGTGCTTCTTATTTTAACTCACTTTGCATTGTATGGCTCATTGATCAGGTTATTTCTTCTTTTTTTTATCTTCATCAGTGATGTTGGTCTTTATTATTTTATATGATATCGTGTTGTTATTATATTTATGCAAAAATATTTTTTCTTTGCCTTTGTCCTTCATGTCACAAGTCTTCTTTGGTATAAAACCTTATAAGTTTTCACTTATAGTATCATGGTGAGGCCCTAAATTAGATGAACTTAAAGCATCAATATTACATGAAGAATGAAATACATTTTCCAAAAATGATTCATGCATATATTATTTTTTTCTTAAGAAATTCAATTAACTCCTTTTGTTTCAAGTTCTTCTGTTTGTAATTTTTTAAGTGTAAGTAATTCCATGTATATTATACTAGAAACATTCAAAGGAATCATAACACTATATTTATCATTGGAAATTACTTCAAACATTCTTGCATGCAGATAGTATTATAATGTTTCAAAATTTTCTGCTAATGCTTCTTTGTAAATGAAACTTGAGACTAAATCTAATTTTCCTTCAAAAATTTTAATCAAATCCTTGATCCCAAGTTTTATAACATTTCTCTTTTCTTATTTTTCAATGTTCTCTATATCATTGTTTAGCATATTCCTTGAATTATACATCCCTATTCCTATTTATTTTTATGATAGATGAAGAAAATATTTCATTTTTTCAACCTTCCAAATAATAATGTTGTAAGCCTTAGATCTCCCTATATTTTCAACATTTAATTTTGAAGTCAAGTTTGAGTATACTAACTTTCAATTCTTCAAATCTTGTAGTATACCATGTATTTTCTAATTTTTGAATAATGATCAAACAATAGTTTTGACAAAGATTTTAATTTTTCAAATCTCTAAGTAGAATTTTTTTAAGCTCCCTATTATTTTGAATGTAAAATAGCATTGATAAAATACTTACCTTTCTAAGTTGTCCTTTGATTTGAATCCCTTTTGTCTCCCTAATTATGAATAGAAAGCTAAAGATATTTTTGATGCAATTTCAATTTTTGATCAAATTCTCTACTTTCAAGAACCTTAATTTGGATTCCTTATGTCTCGTAAATTTGAATAAGAGGCTATTATAAATGTAATTTTCCAACTTTCCAATAACTCTATGTTCTATTTCTTATATCTCTCAATTTTAAATAATATGGTTTCTAAATTAAAAAAAACCTATGTTGGTGTTGAATTCCTTATAACTCCAAAATTAGAAATTTAGAAAACAAAGATATTTGCAAATTCAATATTCCTATTTCAATGTAGAAACCCTTATTCCTCCAAGTTAAATTATTTGCAAATATTTCTATGTTTGAATTTCAAATAAAGTAATTTCAAAAACATTCAAATTAAATTCTCTTCACTTGAAAAGTCTTCCAGATAATTCAATAAATTTTCTAAGGTTATAATTTATCAATTCATTACCTTATTAATCCTTTCATTCAATTAATATCAAGTATAATAGATTAACTAATCTTAACCTTAGTAATGATATTCCTTATACCTCCTTGTTGAACATTTTGAGGAATGTTAGTTGTCATTGATGTCAAAAGGTTCTAAGAAGAATTACATTTTGATTGGTTCCAAAAGAGCTTCATGGGAAGCATGATCAAAGGTTTTTATGAAAACCATGGTGGGAAAAAATCAAAGATTAATTATCCATGATGGGCAAAAATAAAATGTTTTTATTAAAAACCAAGGTGGCTTTTCATTTGGTTAAAAAATGCCCAAAGATTAATTATTTATTTAATTTATAATATTTAAATTCCGAAGAGAATTTAAATTATTATAAATAAATAATAATTAAAGTTAATACGAATATTCAAAATTCAAATTTCAAATTTCTAATGCACCAACGTGTGAGAAATTTTCATTCGTGTATAAAAGGTGGATCGTTTCACCTTAAAAGTGTACCAAGATTATTTTTATTTAATGATCCTGAATCCCCTATGAAAGGTATCTTCGACATTTGTGCGATTAAAGATCTGCGGCTAGTGGGCGATGTGTGGTGTTCGAAGGAGGTCAACATGTGTGAAGAAGAGCATAAGGTGAAGGAAGCTCCACTTCCTTCACATGGGCATTGATAGCCAATGCGGTGGACTCCCAAGAACTAAGGCGCTTAGGCTTGTGGAGATGATGGTTTGATTCTCATCGAATCCATTTTAGGGATCAATGAAAAGATATGCACATTATTTGAGCATCGGGTTTTTCAGAGAAGATTGTTGAAAAATTAAATTTAATTTTTGGCTTTAATTAAATGGTTTTATAAAGTAACGTGGGAATTATAAGGGATATATAAAATGTGTTTTTGCTTGGTAATTATTTTTGGTTAAAAATAATTAGGAGGAATAAGGAGTTAAGTGTGTTATAAAGCCTTTTAATATATTTAGCTTATTGGAGATATAAATGCTTTTAAGTGTTGATTATTATTGAAGATGTCTTATTGCCATTAAGAAGTTTTGAGAAAGTAATTATTTTGAAATTATTTTTTGGTGGTGGATATTATTTCAAATTGGATATTATAAGGTGTAATTGGTCATTTATTTCTATGTGTTGATGGATGCTTACTCAATATGGAGTAATAAGGTGTATTTGTGAGTTGCTATTTGTTTTGTATTGTCACCTAACCTTATTTTCACTTGGAAAAGAAGTATTTGTGGTTATGAAAAATTTATGAGATCCTTTCATCATCAAGAAAAAGGTATGAGCACATTCTTCCATAATTGAGTTGATTGGTTGGTTTTTTGGAAAATAAGTTTGGAGTGAAAAGGACTTGATTAGGTCTTCCTTATTGAGTGTGTTGAGTTAATGCTTCAAGGTTTTCTGGAATAAAGAGTTGTTGTTAAAACCTTGTTTTATAAGCATTGTTGTTGAAGCCATTGATTGAGTGAAGAACTTGAACTAGGGTTTGCAAAGAACATGAGTATCATTATTATGTGAAGATTGTATTATAAGCATTGTTGTTGAAGTAATTTGTTAAGTGAAAAACTTGAACTAGGGTTTGAAAAGAACATGAGTATCATTGTCATGTGATATTTATTGTTGAGAATTTTTTGAAATATTTTCAGTGAGTGATCATATACTTGGACTAGGGTTTGTGAGCAAAGGTTATTTCATTGAGTGATTGGTTGAGTAAATTTGGTTGATCCTATTCAATTGGATGTGTGAAGTGATTGTTCAAGTTCCAAAATAAACTACTCTATATTCTAAATTGAATTGAGAAAGTGATTGAGCTGAAGCATATTGAGTCTAACAATTCTCTGTATGTTTTTGAAAGAGTGATTAAACTTCATTGAGCATTGTGATAAGTATAGAGCATATTGATTCTCTAACAATTCTATTTATGTTTCTATGAGATTGGACAAGTTCTAGAGTGGACTTTTTGAGCATATTTGAGTTAAGTCTTTGAGAAGACTTGTGGATAGATTTGAGTAAGATTTTTTGGAAGCTTACAATACAGATTGAGAGCGGATTTAAATAAGTTCTTGGGAGGACTTATTTAGTAGATTTGGTTAAGTTCTTGAGAGGACTTATTGAGAAGATTTGGTTAAGTTCTTGAGAGGACTTATTGAGTAGATTTGGTTAAGTTCTTGAGAGGAATTATTGAGCTAAATTGGACAAATTTCTAGAGAGGACTTGTGGATAGATTAAAGTGAGATTTTTTGGAAGCTTACAATGTAGATTCGAGACAAGTATTTAAGAAGGCTTGAGAGCAGAGTTGATTGATTGATTTGTTCAAACTTTGAGTTAAGGTTTGGGGCAGATCCAACAGATTTGATTTGAGTTTGAGTCAAGATTTGAGTTAAGGCTTGAGGATAGATATCAAGGACAAATTTGTGTTATACCGAAAGACTATATTTAGTATAGATTCAAGGATAGATTTTGGTGCAGACTTGAGGAAATATTTGTGCTAGACCAAATACAGATATTGAGGATAGATTTTTGCTAGACTGAAGGATTGTGTTTAGTATAGATTAAATGATAGAGTTTGGTGCAGACTTGAGGACATATTTGTGCCAAGACAAAGATAGATATTGAGGATAGATTTGTGCTAGACTGAAGGACTATGTTTAGTACTGATTTGAGGACAAATTTTGGTGTAGATTTGAGGATAAATTTATGCCAGATAAAAGATAGATATTGAGAGAAGATTTTTTCTATACGGAAGGACTGTGTTTGATACAGATTTGATATAAAGCTGAGTGCAATATTTGGAGGTGATAAAATATATATGATGATAGTCTCTAGTGGATAGAGATACATTAGCTAGGTCAGGGAAGATAGGTGTCTTATGTGGATAGATTTCAATTTTCTAAGGGCAGTGGAGGTAGAGGTCTTCTAGAAGATCACCATCCAGAGTAGATATTAGGATATTGGTGTCTCCTGTGGATAGAGAACCACAAACTTGATTTAGGGGATTGGTATCTCCTTTGGACATATATCCATAAATATTGTAATAGGGAAAGGATTCCCAAAAAATTTATTGAGAAAAGATTAGTAAAATATTTTCTTCATGGAGTAGCCCACATTGGGTGAACCATGTTAAATTGGTGTCTCTATTATGTGTTATGATTTAAATATTGCTTTGATTATTACTATTGATATTGCCATTGATTAGAAATAAAATTAAAATCTGGAACCTAGAAAAATAAAAATGCTCCTTGATTGACTAAGAGGGGGGTGAACAGTGAAAAAAAAAGTGGATGAGGTGGAGGGACATTTTTCGTAGGACTGCCCAAACTGTCGAACTCGTTTTGGCCATATCTCACTCATCCGGACTCGGATTGAGCTAAAATTTTGAGGGTAGATGCCTGAAAAACCCTAGAACATCTCCACCAATTTTCATATCATTTGGAGCAACACATATCCTAGTGCATCCCTATGTGTGAACGAGATATTTGGCAAGCGGCTATGCGAGGGTTTCATCTAGGTTGAGTGCAAGCAGCTCTAGAGGTTGGTTTTTAGGGCCTTCGGGCCCTAGCGGCCAATATTTTTGTGGTTTATGCTCAATATTTTAGTAGGAAATGTTGCAGGGGATCCAAGATGGGTTAGAAATTTTTCTTTCAATAGATCATACTGTGAACTTGAGTGACAACGACTTCCAATTTGCTGCACAAAAGAAAAGTGAAAACCATACCTTTCCACGACGTCTAGGGCAAGGATTAAAGAGATCACGAAACAAGTTTCAAGTAGTTGATCAAAAAATGGCTCATATCTCAAGTGAATCTGGTGCTAAGGTGCACCCACAAAATAATTCTACTGTGAAAACCCCTGTCAAGGGTAAGAATTTCGAAGACTCAGCCCCAAAAATGAATTTTAGGGATGCCCTCCATGGTGGACAGCCTCAACCCAATGCTAATATCAATCTTAGGGCTTCCCATAAACCTCTAAGAATGCCTAAGATTGATCCCAGGAAAATGGAGTCAGGATGTCTTAAAGCAGCTGATGGAACTCCTATTGTTAAGCTTGATATGGGTAACATTCAGACTGGCATTGAAGATTTGGAAAAAAGAGGACTAATTTGTCGGTTCGTGGGTTTTCATCCGAGTCTATCTGCTTTCAAAGTCTGGGCTGCAAAAATCTGGAAAACTAAAGGTGAGTTACAAATCTCTATTTATCCAAATGGTTATTTTCTTGTTTTATTTGCTAATAATGAAGATAGAGAGAAAAATTTTCAAGGGGGTCCTTGGTTTTTTGGAAGGGTAGGGCTTTTCATGAAGCCCTGGCATACTAAATTTAAATCTGAAGAAGAGATGCCTTCTATAGCTCCCATGTGGGTTAGACTCTTTGGCCTCCCTATTGAATTTTGGAATCCTACTATTTTTTCTTCAATTGGAAACTCTTTAGGAACTTTTATGATGATGGCTGATTGTACTCAAAATTTTGAACATATTATTTATGCTCGGATTTGTGTTTTAATGGATTTTGACAAACCCCTACCTAAAAATATCACATTACAATTTGGGGAAGACACTTGGGAGCAAGTAGTGGACTATGAGAACATTCCTTTTCGTTGTAGAATTTGCCATGAATATGGTCATTTGGCCAGTGCTTGCCCAAATAAAATTCCTGATCAAAAGAAAGAAGATATAAACTCAAGTAGGTTTCCAAATACCTAAGAAGAAGAACACTCGAAAAAACCAGTTATGAAGGATCAATCAAAGTCATCTCGCTAATATGTTTGAAATCCTTTCCACAAATGATGTCCCAAGTGAGGAAGAGGAAATAATGGAAACTGAAATCTTAGAAACACAATTTAAATATGAAGGGAAGAACTCAGAGACAAACCAACAAATCAAAGGTTTTCAACAAAAAAAAAGGAGAAAATTTACACAAGAAAAACAATCTTTCAAATGTCAAAACTTCAAATAATGCAGGTCCCAATATAGACTCCGTTGAACCATCTAGTAAAATTTTGGCTGTGTACGAGCATTCTTCAAGGTTAGAAGCCATCTCAAATTCAATTGGAATAAGTCAAGAAACAGGGAAAAAAATTGAAGATGGATTCTAATCAAAAAGCAGGTCGCAAGACCAATCAATATCATATGGTAAAAGAAGGTGAAAAGCTTGTAGAGGAAGGTAATATTAATGCCCTTCCCAAATTTTTTAGCCCTGGTATTAATGAAGATCATCACTTGGAATATTAGAGGACTCAAAGGGAGTCTTTCAAAACAAAATGAAATTAGAAGAATGATTCAGATAAATCATCCACATCTTGTTTTCCTTCAAGAAACAAAGATGTCAATGGAGGATATGGACTCAATTGCCAGTAAAATTTGGCCAGCTAGAAAAGTGGTTTCCCTCACTTCCCAAGGGACTTCTGGTGGCATTGCTTGTCTTTGGGACCCAAAAGAGGTAGTTATTCACCATATGGTTGGCAGTTGGGGTTTTTTGGCTATAGCTATTCAAAGTAGACATTCCAACCAAATTATGCTCTACATTATTGTTTATGCTCCGACTTCTTTGGAGGAAAAAAGAAGACAAGTGGAAGGATATTACTCATATTATCTCTCATTTTCCTGAAGCTTGGATCTTGATCGGAGGAGATTTCAATACCATCCTCTCTCTGGATGAGAAAATGGGGGGAAATAGAAATTTGGACAAAAGCACCGACCTCATGAGCGAATATATTGCAAACCTCCATCTTGTGGATATCCAACCGGATAATGGCCTTATGACTTGGTCTAACGAAGGCAAGGCTTAGCTTGTATAATGGAGAGATTGGATAGGTTTTTGCTCTCTAAAAATTTCTTAATCCATGGTCACATTCCTAAAGTGAAGACTCTTAATAATGTTGGTTCGGATCATTGGCCAGTCATGGTGGAAATGTGGAAAACCAATGTGAGTTTCTCTCCTTTTCGTTTTCAATTAATGTGGCTTAGAGACATTTCCTTCAGACCTCATGTGCAACAATGGTGGAAGGAAGGTAAACCTAGGCATGGGACTAAGATGTTCTATTTTGCCAAAATACTGCAATACATTAAATCCAAAATCAAGACTTGGAACTGAAAGAGTTTGGGGATGTTCATAAAAAAAACATGAAGTTATTGCTCATCTTGAAAATTTGAATAAGAAAATCCGTTTAGATGGCCTCACAGAGAAGAGAAGTGCAGATGAAATTAAACTCACAACTCAGTTAGAGGAATGGGAAAAAAGAGAAGAAATCTTATGGAAGCAAAAATCTAGAATTCAATGGCTCAAAGAAGGAGATCGAAACACAAATTTCTTCCACAAATCTCTTCTAGCTCGAAGATCTCACAACTTTATTTCTTCCTTAAAATCAGATTCTGGAGATGTTGTTTATACTTGGGATGGCATGAACTCTATTGTTGTTGATTACTTTTCCAATATTTTTGCTGCTACTCCTCTTGACTCAGCTTCACAACAAAATGTTCTTCAAGCAATCCCTTCTCTTATCACTTCTGAGGAGAACTCTATTTTGACTGCTCCTATTACTATCAATGAGCTTCAACAAGTAGTTTTTAAAATGCAAAAAGGGAAAACCCCAGGTCCTGATGGTTTTCCCATTGAGTTCTACCAAGAGTTCTGGGATATCCTTCATGTTGATTTATTAGAGGTGGTGGAAGAAGCCAGGAAAGCCAAAGAAATTTTGAAGGTTATCAATAAAACTTATATTACTCTTGTTCCAAAATCTCAAGAGGTTGATCATATCTCAGCTTTTAGACCTATTGCTTTATGTAATGTTCTTCTCAAAATCATTACTAAAATCATGGCAGAAAGGTTGAAGCCTCTTTTGCATAAGATTATTTCCCCAGAGCAAGGGGGTTATGTGGAAGGACGTCAAATAGTAGATGAGATAGTTCTTGCTCAGGAAGCCATCCATTCCATGGATATGCAAAAATCTCCTTCCATGTTCATTCGGTTAGACTTATCCAAAGCTTATGACAGAGTGGATTGGCACTTCCTTATCAAAGTTTTGAGGCAATTTGGTTTCTCTAAGGATTGGATGGATTGGATTATGGGATGTATCTCTTCAGTTTCCTACTTAGTTCTTATCAATGGCAGGCCTTCTCAGTCATTCCCAGCTTCCAGAGGTATTAGGCAAGGTGACCCGCTATCCCCTTATTTATTCATCATTCTTGTTGAATGCTTGGGTAGGACTATAACCAAAAAGAGGGAAAACAAAACCCTTGAGGGAGTTACCATTGCTCATGGAGCTAGACCTATCTCTCATATTCAATTTGTGGATGACTCTACTCTTTTAGGTAAAGCTACAGTTAAGGAAGCTTCTAATATTAAGCAAATCATTAGCTATTTTTCTAAGGCTATTGGGCAGTTGATCAATGAAGACAAATCTAAAGTTATTTTCTTTCATTGCTCTACTAGATAGGAATCCATGGTCTTGGATAAATTAAGATATAAGAAGACCTCCCTTCCAATCACTTATTTAGGTATTCCCATAAATATTCAAAGGCAGAAAAATAAATATTGGAATTGGTTGTTGGACAAAGTCAAGAAGAAAATTGGAAAGTGGACCAACAAGTGGCTTTCTTCTGGGGGTAGAATCACCTTGGTAAAATCAGTCCTTCAAGCTATTCCTATTTATGTTTCTTCCATTTTGAATATCCCAAAGGTTGTTCTTCGAGAATTGGATCAAATCAGTCATCGTTTCCTTTGGAGTGGTACTAAGGAGAAAAGAAAATGGGCCTTGGTGAAATGGGATACTTTATGTCTTCCTAAGAGTGAAGGGGGGTTAGGATTCTGGTCTTCTATTAATAACAACAAAGCTTTAGCTGCTAAATTATATTGGAGGATGTTGCATAACCCCAATGCTCTTTGGGCCAATAATCTCCATGCTAAATATGTTGAGAACAAAAGTCCTGAAGACCTTGTTCGCTATCAACTTCCTACCAAAGGTTCTCCCATTTTAGCAGTTCTTAAGACTGGTGAGGATTTGATAAAGAAAAATTTATTTTGGATCATTCATAATGGTCAACAGGCAAATTTTTGGACAGATTCTTGGGATGGTCACAAGCCTTTGATAACTCAGCTTCCCGATTGGAGGCCTTGGATGGAGGAGCTTCACCGAGCTAATTGGATAAAGGTGGCTAATTACTATCGGTACCATACTGGTAATTCAAAGGTTGGTAGATATTGGATCCCTATTGAGGACTGGCCTATTCAAATCCCAGAAAGGCAAAGACAAGATATCCAAGGCATCCTTCATATGAGATCCCTCTCTTGGTCCCATGAAAAAGATTGTTTTGGATGGAACAACACTACTAAGGGTGAGTATTCAGTTGCTCAAGGTTATTTGACCTTATGCCATAATAATCCCAACCATTCTTCTGACATATTTTCTCGATTGTGGGCTCAAAAGCTCTGGCCTAAGGTGAGGTTCTTTAATTGGCTTTTATTGCATCGTAGGGTGCTTACTGGTGAGCAACTTATGAAGCGTGGTTTTCATGGCCCTTTTAGATGTGAAATGTGTGAAGAGAATGTAGAAACTCTCAACCATATTTTTATTGAGTGTACTTTAGCCTCTGAGCTATGGAGGAGAATGGCCACTTTACTTGGCTTACAATGGTCCAATTTTTTTACTTTTGAACAACTTTGGAGGGATTGGCCTAATCAAGAGGGTGTTGATCATTTTATTAGGCAGTTAGTTTGGATGGGTTCTACCATTCTTCTTTGGAATATTTGGAATGAAAGGAACAACCAAATTTTTAATCAAGATAGGAAGGATATTCACTATATTTGGCAAAATACCATAGCCAACTTAGTTGAATCAGTCCATCAACTCCTTAATCACCCCCAAAACTCCCACCAAAGATGGGATCAAGTGATGCAAAGATTGAAGATTAAATCTTCTAAGGGCAACCAACTTAAAGGGAATGTGAGTATTAGTAAGATGGATAGGACAAGAAATTGGCAACCTCCTCCTAAGGATTTTGGAAAAGTCAATACCGATGGAGCCTCTAGAGGGAACCCTGGAAAAGCCATAGTGGGAGGAATTGGTAGACTTTCGGATGGCTCCCTGGTTTTTACTTTTGCTGAGAATTTGGGTATTCTTTCCAATAACCTTGCTGAGGGGTATGGTATCCTCAGAGGCCTTCAGGAGGCTACTAAGGTTGGATGGGAAAAGGTGTTAGTTGAGTCCGACTCTCAACTTATGATTAATCTCTTGAAGACTCCTTCTAAGAATCATAAGGTGGATTGGAGAATAAAAAGAATTATTGAGAAGATTCAATTAATCCAGATGGGATTTTTGAAAGTTGATTACAATCATGTGGTCAGAGATCAAAACAAGAGTGTTGATGCTTTAGCTAATTGGGCTTTGGGAAAAGGTGATCTTACTTGTTATGGCCACCCTCCTAGATGGTGGGCTTCTCAAATTAGGGAAGCTCTTCTTTCTATCATTTCTTTGGATGGCTCCAGTTTTTCAAGGTACCTAGTTTCTTCTTGTTTTTTTTTTTTGCTTCTCTTTGGTTCATTCAGTTTTTTTTAGTTCCCTAGCTCATTCTATTCTTTCTTTTGTTTCCTCTGTTGATTCTTGCCTTAATAGTCTTCTGGTCTAGATAGGTCATTGTTATGTTCAATTTTTTTTTTTTTTTTTTAGTTTTTTAAGGTGGGTGGGTTCTTTTGTTTTGTTTTGTTTTTTTTTTGTGTTCTTTGTGTTGTTTTTTGTTGTTCTTGTGTTTTTTTTTTTATGTTTTTTGTTATTGTTCTTGTGTTTTTTTCGTTCTTGTTCTTGGGTTTCTCTTTGTTTGTGTTAATTCGTGTTTTTATGTGTGAGTGTTTTCTATGTTTTTTTTTTTTTGTTTATTGTCTGTTGTTGGTTGTTTTTTATTTTTATTTTTATTTTATTTTTTTAATTTTTTAGGTTTTGGTTGTGTTTATTTTTCATGTTTTTTTTGGGTTATGTCTTTGTAGTGTTCTATTGTTTTTGTCTTGTTTGTGTTTTGTTATGTGGTTCTTGTGTTTTTCTATGTGGTTCGTGTTGTGGTTTCTTTTATCTTATTGTGCGTGTTTGGTTGTGCTTTTGTTTTTGACACACTCAAGGAGCATGTTTTTTATTTTATTTTATTATTTTTGTTGTTATTTACTTATTTTTAAATTGGTTTTGTGTGTTTGTTTGCTCCTTGAGTATGTCAAAGGTGGTAGGCCAGGTCCGAGTCCTGGGCATTTTTGGCGGAATGGATACCCCCGCCTCCTTGGGTCTTACCCGAAAGTGGCATCCCTTTTGGGATGTTTTCCACAAAAAAAAAAAAAAATATTGCCACTGATTATATTGGATAATACTATTTTGGAAAGAAAAGTAAAAAGCAGTATTATACTATTCACCCCACTCTCAGTATAAGCTTGTGTTCTTTAATTGGTATCAGAGTTAGTTCCTTCAAAAAAGGTTTAACAAATTGAAGGAAGATCTTACAAGAACACAAATAGCAAAGAAAATAAAAGGCAGAACCATGAGACACAAGAAGAAAAGAACATACTTGGTCATGAAATAGAAATAAGATGAATTTGATATTATTATTTTGGGAGGAAAGGTGGAAATAGATTCAATATATAAATCAAGCAGTGGAGAAAAGATCAGACAGATAATATTTTATACCAGATGTAGGAATACAGGTCACCATGCAGCTTATTGTCCACAAGAAGGTGAAGAATGTTTTTTTGTGGTCAACTCAGTCATGATGCAGGTTATTGCAATGGGTTTAGTAGTAGTGAAGATGAATATGATATTCTCAAAAATGAAATCCTAGAGGTTGGTTCAAGAAAGGATGATAGGGACAATCAAAACATCTATGAATAAAAAACTCTACTTTCAATATTAGAAGAAATTAATCCTATTAAAGATCAAATAAAAGAGAGAAATTTAGAAAAATAAAACGAGGAATCTACTCTTAAGGAACTTGTTAAGTTGAAAAAGAAGAAATTAGAATTAAAAGCTCAAATACAAGAGGATAAGAAATATAAGACAAAGCTTCTAAAATATATCTTTGACTTGAAATATAAGGTGAAGAGGCAAGGAAAGTTGAAAAAGGTATGGTTGAACAATCAAAGGTAAAAGAGATAGAATGTGAAAGACTCATGGTTACTCTTGAATAATTAAAAAGGGAGAACTCAGGATTAAGGGTTCAAGCTCAAGAAGATGATAAAACAAAATAATTTTTTTTACAAGAACTCACCAACTTCAAAATCAAGGTTGAAGAGGCAAGAAATTTTGAAAAAGGTATGATCAAAAAAATTAAAGATAAAATATCTAGAGTGTGAAATATTAGATGATGAGATAGTTTCACTAAGGATGGAAGTAAAAGGCTCTAAGGACAAAATATACAAGTTTGAGGAGAATCCATGATGCGTATCATTAATAGCATCATTTAATCTTATGATTTATAAATCCGAGGTGGTGTCCAAGGCTATTTACGATAGAAAGTTAGGGCAAAGTACAATTCAAGCATTCATATTTCAAGCATTTATTGGGTGAAACAGATGTTGGTTTAGAATTTTGGTGTCACACTAAACCTAGTCTACAAAATGGAAACTTGCAATAATTTAAAATTAATTCTAAGTTGCAAAAATTGAAATTTAACTATAAGTGCAAGAATTTGAAATTGCTGAATTGAAATCTAATTTACTTTTGCAGAATTGAAATAACATAATTAAAATGTTGCTAAATTGAAATCCTAAATTACACTTGTAGAATTGAAATGATTCTTGGAAATAAAACTTATGCTAAAAACACCTATCAATGTCCTGCCACAAAAGGTCATCAAGCTTCTACTACAAGAATTGATAGAAAAATAAAATCTGCTAAAAAATTGAAAGTTGCTAAAACATAAAAATAGGGGAACATGGAAAGTAGAAGAAACAGGGGAAAACTCATGTCTAATATAATTTGTTATCTGAAACACACATTGGCTGCACAAAAACATAATGGAAAAAATAAATATCACACAAACTTAAAACAAGAAAATGAAATTTGACAAGCAATCTGTTAATTCTGCTTTAGAAAAATTACAGAAAAGACTATCATAAAAGTCCTTCTAGGCCTGAAAGGGGGCCAAAACTTCCTAATATAGAAGAATTTTGAAAATTGCTCTTTAGCTAATTAAAACTCACACTTAATCATGAACAAAAATTAACAAAGGAACTGCACTTTATTTCTATCAGAACTATTACAAAAAATTCTACACTATGCTATTTGCTACTACTAACTACTCTCCTATCAACTAATACTAATAGCTCAACCAAGGAGAGAGTTGTGTTATTTATAATACAATATTACAGTGTATCTCGTGCTTAGATTAGCCTATTTGTTATTTTACAATGATTTACCAAATAATTTGCAACTGAATAAGTCTTATTTTGGATAGTTTATGTTGTAACAACACTCAGTAGTCCTTAGAAAGCATCTTAAGTGGTGGGAGTACATTGGAGGAGTCTTAGAAATATATTTTACACATGTTTCTTGCTTAAAATATCATTTCCTTACTACTTTAAGTGTTCAAATATCTTTTAGACTCAAAATGACATCTTTTCCCCCTTATTTCAAATATCTTTAGAATATCAAGAGCATAAATAGGATTTATGCTCAAATGTAATAAAAATGATTAATAAATCAAGTTTAATTGCATAGGAAATATTCCCTATCCCTTAGCAATTATTTTCAACTACTGTCGTTATTTTATGTTGACAATTTCTATTTTTTTTTAAGTGAAAAACCCCTTGTGGGGCCGCCTTGGTTTGAGAGACCATGAACAGGGGGTTCTACACCGTCAAAGTCACCCGAGAGTCGCACCCAGCCCTGCTTGCACCAACATTATCAATTGGATTTTGGGTACCCAATTCAGCTTTTTGGTAGGGTGGAGATTCGAACCTGGGACCTCCCTTGGAGGATTGCCCTCTCCTCTCCAACTCACCTACAACACCTGGGTAGTTGACAATTTCTATTTTTTTTTTATTTGTGGAAAACATCCCAAAAGGGATGCCACTTTCGGGTACGACCCAAAGAGACAGGGGTATCCATTCCACCAAAAATTCCCAGGACTCAGACTTGGCCTACCACCTTAGACATACTCAAGGAGCAAAAAAACACACAAAACCAATTTAAAAATAAGTAAATAACAACAAAAATAATAAAATAAAATAAAAACATGCTCCTTGAGTGTGTCAAAAACAAAAGCACAACCAAACACGCACAATAAGATAAAAGAAACCACAACACAAACCACATAGAAAAACATAAGAACCACATAACAAAACACAAACAAGACAAAAACAACAGAACACTACAAAGACATAACCCAAAAAAAACATGAAAAATAAACACAACCAAAACCTAAAAAATTAAAAAAATAAATAAAAAATAAAAATAAAAAACAACCAACAATAGACAATAAACAAAAACAAAAAACATAGAAAACACACACATAAAAACACGAAATAACACAAACAAAGAGAAACCCAAGAACAAGAATGAAAAAAACACAAGAACAATAACAAAAAACATAAAAAAAAAAAAAACAAAACAAAACAAAACAACAAAAACATAAGAACAACAAAAAAAAACACAAAGAACACAAAAAACAAAACAAAACAAAAGAACCCACCCACATTAAAAAACTAAAAAAAAAATTGAACAAAACAATGACCTATCTAGACCAGAAGACTATTAAGGAAAAAATCAATAGAGGAAACAAAATAAAGAATAGAATGAGCTAGGGAACTAAAAAAATCTGAATGAATCAAAGAGAAGCAAAAAAAAAAAACAAGAAACTAGGTACCTTCAGAACTGGAGTCATCCAAATAATTGATAGAAAGAAGAGCTTAACTAATTTGAGAAGCCCACCATATAGGAGGGCGGCCATAACAAGTAAGATCACCTTTGTCCGAAGCCCAATTAGATAAACCATCAACACTATTGTTTTGATCTCTGACCACATGATTGTAATCAACTTTCAAAAATCCCATCTGGATTAACTGAATCTTCACAATAATTCTTTTTATTCTCCAATCCACCTTATGATTCTTAGAAGGAGTCTTCAAGAGATTAATCATAAGTTGAGAGTCAGACTCAACTAACACCTTTTCCCATCCAACCTTAGTAGCCTTCTGAAGGCCTCTGAGGATACCATACCCCTCAACAAGGTTTTTGGAAAGAATACCCAAATTTTCAGCAAAAGTAAAAGCCAGGGAGCCATCTGAAAGTCTACCAATTCCTCCCACACTAGCTTTTCCAAGGTTCCCTCTAGAGGCTCCATAAGTATTGAATTTTCCAAAATCCTTATGGGGAGGTTGCCAATTTCTAGTCCTATCCATATTACTATTACTCACATTTCCTTTAAGTTGGTTGCCCTTATAATATTTAATATTCAATCTTTGCATCACTTGATCCCATATTTGGTGGGAGTTTTGGGGGTGATTAAGGAGTTGATGGACTGATTCAACTAAGTTGGCTATGGTATTTTGCCAAATATAGTGAATATCCTTCCTATCTTGATTAAAAATTCAGCTGTTCCTTTCATTCCAAATATTCCAACAAAGAATGGTAGAACCCATCCAAACTAAATGCCTAATAAAATGATCAACACCATCTTGATTAGACCAATCCCTCCAAAGTTGTTCAAAAGTAAAAAAACTGGACCACTATAAGCCAAGTAAATTGGCCATTATCCTCCATAGCTCAGAGGCTAAAGTACACTCAATAAAAATATGGTTGATTTTTTCTACATTCTCTTCACACAATTCACATCTAAAAGTGCCATGATAACCACGCTTCATAAGTTGCTCACCAGTAGGCACCCTACGATGCAATGAAATATAATTAAAGAACCTCACCTTAGGCTAGATATTTTGAGCCCACAAGCAAGAAAAAATGTCAAAAAAATGGTTAGGATTATTAAGGCATAAGGTCAAATAACCTTGAGCAACTGAATACTCACCCTTAGTAGTGTTTTTCCATCCAAAAAATATATTTTTCAAGGGACCAAGAGAGGGATCTCATATAAAGGATAGCTTGGATATCTTATCTTTGCATTTTTGGGATTTGAATAGGCCGGTCCTCAATAGGGATGCAATATCTACCAACCTTTGAATTACCAGTATGGTACAGACAGTAATTAGCCACCTTTATCCAATTAGATCGGTGAAGCTCCTCCATCCAAGGCCTCCAATCATGAAACTGAGTTATCAAAGGCTTGTGACCATACCAAGAATCTGTCCAAAAATTTACCTATTGACCATTATGAATGATCCAAAATAAATTTTTCTTTATCAAATCCTCACCAGTTTTAAGAACTGCTAAAATGGGAGAACCTTTTGTAGGAAGTTGATAGTGAACAAGGTCTTCAAAAATTTTGTTCTCAACATATTTAGCATGGAGAATATTGGCCCAAAGAGCATTGGGGTTATGCAAAATCCTCTAATATAATTTAGCAGCTAAAGCTTTGTTTTTATTAATAGAATACCAGAATTCTAACCCCCCTTCGTTCTTAGGAAGACATAAAGTATCCCATTTTACCAAGGCCCATTTTCTTTTCTTCTTAGTACCACTCCAAAGGAAATGATGACTGATTTGATCCAATTCTCGAAGAATAGCCTTTGGGATATTCAAAATTGAAGAAACATAAATAGGAATAGCTTGAAGGACTAATTTTACCAAGGTGATTATACCCCCAAAAGAAAGCCACTTGTTGGTCCACTTTCCAATTTTCTTCTTGACTTTGTCCAACAAACAATTCCAATATTTATTTTTATACCTTTGAATATTTATGGGAATACCTAAATAAGTTATTGGACAGGAGGTCTTCTTATATCTTAATTTATCCAAGACCATGGAATCCTGTCTAGCAGAGCAATGAAAGTAAACAACTTTATATTTATTTTGATTGATTAACTGCCCAATAGCCTTAGAAAAACATCTAATGATTTTCTTAATATTAGAATATTCCTTAACTATAGCTTTACCTAAAAGAGTAGAGTCATCCAAAAATTGAATATGAGATATAGGTCTAGCTCCATGAGAAATGGTAACTTCCTCAAGGGTTTTATTTTCCCTCTTTTTGGTTATAGTCCTACCCAAGCATTCAACAAGAATGATGAATAAATAAGGGGATAGCGGGTCACCTTGCCTAATACCTCTAGAAGCTAAGAAAGACTGAGAAAGTCTGCCATTGATAAGAACTAAGTAGGAAACTGAAGAGATACATCCCATAATCCAATCAATCCAATCCTTAGAAAACCAAATTGCCTCAAAACTTTGATAAGGAAGTGCCAATCCACTCTGTCATAAGCTTTGGATAAGTCTAACCGAATGAACATGGAAGGAGAATTGTGCATATCCATTGAATGGATGGTTTTCTAAGAAAGAACTATCTCATCTACTATTTGACATCCTTCCACATAAACCCCTTTGATCTGTGGAAATAATCTTATGCAAAAGAGGCTTCAACCTTTCTGGCATAATTTTAGTAATGATTTTGAGAAGAACATTACATAAATCAATAGGTCTAAAAGCTAATATATGATCAACCTCTTGAGCTTTTGGAACAAGAGTAATATAAATTTTATTGATAACCTTCAAAATTTCTTTGGCTTTCCTGGATTCTTTCACCACCTCTAATAAATCAACATGAAGGATATCCCAGAACTCTTGGTAGAACTCAATGGGAAAACCATTAGGACCTAGGGTTTTCCCTTTTTTGCATTTTAAAAACTACTTGTTGAAGCTCATTGATAGTAATAGGAGCAGTCAAAATAGAGTTCTCATCAGAAGGGATTACTTGAAGAACATTTTGTTGTGAAGTTGACTCAAGAGGAGTAGCAGCAAAAATATTGGAAAAGTAATCAACAATAATAGAGTTCATGCCATCCCAAGTATAAAAAATATCTCAAGAATCTAAATTTAAGGAAGAAATAAAGTTGTGAGATCTTCGAGCTAGAAGAGATTTGTGGAAGAAATTTGTGTTTTGATCTCCTTCTTTGATCCATTGAATTCTAGATTTTTGCTTCCATAAGATTTCTTCTCTTTTTTCCCATTCCTCTAACTGAGTTGTGAGTTTAATTTCATTTACACTTCTCTTCTCTGTGATGCCATCTAAACGGATTTTCTTATTCAAATTTTCAAGATGAGAAATAAATTCAAGTTTTTTTATGAACATCTCCAAAATCTTTCCAGTTCTAAGTCTTGATTTTGGATTTAATGTATTGCAGTCTTTTGGCAAAACAAAACATCTTAGTCCCTTGCCTAGGTTTACCTTCCTTCCACCATTATTGCACATGAGGTCTAAAGCAAATTTCTCTAAGCCACATTAATTGAAAATAAAAAGGAGAGAAACTCACATTGGTTTCCCACATTTCCATAATTACTGGCCAATGATCCGAACCAAAATTATTAAGAGTCTTCACTTTAGGAATGTGACCATGGATTAAGATATTTTTAGAGAGCAAAAACCTATCCAATATCTCCATTATACAAGATAAGGCTTGCCTTATGTTAGACCAAGTCATAAGGCCATTATCTGGTTGGATATCCACAAGATGGAGGTTTGCAATATATTCGCTCATGAGGTCAGTGCTTTTTTCTAAATTTCTATTTTCCCCCATTTTCTCATCTAGAGAGAGGATGGTATTGAAATATCCTCCGATAAAGATCCAAGATTTAGGAAAATGAGAGATAATATGAGTAATATCCTTCCACTGTCTTCTTTTTTCCTCCAAAGAAGTTGAAGCATAAACAGTAATGCAAAGCATAATCTAGTTGGAATGTCTACTTTGAATAGCTATAGCCAACAAACCCCAATTGCCAACCATATGGTGAATAACTACCTCTTTTGGGTCCCAAAGACAAGAAATTCCACCCGAAAGTCCCTTGGGAACTAAGGGAAACCACTTTTCCAACTGGCCAAATTTTACTAGCAATTAAGTCCATATCCTCCATTGACATGTTTGTTTCTTGAAGGAAAACAAGATGTAGATGATTTATCTAAATCATTCTTCTTCATTTTGTTTTGAAAGACTCCCTTTGAGTCCTCTAATATTCCAAGTGATGATCTTCATTAATACTAGGGCTAAAAAATTTGGGAAGGGCATTGCTATTACCTTCCTCTACAAGCTTTTCACCTTCTTTTACCATGTGATATTGATTGGTCTTGCGACCTACTTTTGATTAGAATCCATCTTCAATTTTTTTTCCCTATTTCTTGAATTATTCCAATTGAATCTGAGATGGATTCTAACCTTGAAGAATGCTCGTACATAGCCAAAAGTTTACTAGATGGTTCAACGGAGTCTATATTTGAAGTTTTGACATTTGAAATATTGTTTTTTATTGTGTAAATTTTCTTCTTTTTTTTTGTTGAAAACCTTTGATTTGTTGTTTTGTCTATGAGTTCTTCCCTTCATGTTTCTAAGATTTTAGTTTTCAGTATTTCCTCTTCCTCACTTGGGACATCATTTGTGGAAAGGATTTCAAACATATTAGCAGATGACTTTGATTGATCCTTCATAACTAGTTTTTTCCGAGTGTTCTTCTTCTTAGGTATTTGGAAACCTGCTGAGTTTATATCTTCTTTCTTTTGATCAAGAATTTTATTTGGGCAAGCACTGTCCAAATGACCATATTCATGGCAAATTCTACAATGAAAAGGAATGTTCTCATAGTCCACTACTTGCTCCCAAGTGTATTCCAAAAATTGTAATGTGATCTTTTTAGGTAGGGGTTTGTCAAAATCCATTAAAACACAAATTCGAGCATAAATAATATGTTCAAAATTTTGAGTACAATCAGCAGTCATCATAAAAGTTCCTAAAGAGTTTCCAATTGAAGAAAAAATAGTAGGATTCCAAAATTCAATAGGGAGGCCAAAGAGTCTAACCCACACGGGAGCTATATAAGGCATCTCTTCTTTGGATTTAAATTTAGTATGTCAGGGATTCATGAAAAGCCTTGCCCTTCCAAAAAACCAAGGACCCCCTTGAAAAGTTTTCTCTCTATCTTCACTATTAGCAAATAAAATGAGAAAATAACCATTTGGATAAATAGATATTTGTAACTCACCTTTAGTTTTCCAGCTTTTTGTAGCCCAAACTTTGAAAGCAGATGGACTCGGATGAAAACCCATGAACTGACAAATTAGTACTCTTTTTCCAAATCTTCAATGTCAGTCTGAATGTTACCCATATCAAGCTTAACAATAGGAGTTCCATCAGCTACTTTAAGACATCCTGACTTCATTTTCCTGATATAAATCTTAGGTATTCTTAGAGGTTTATGGGAAGCCCTAATATTGATATTAGCATTGGGTTGAGGCTGTCCACCATGAAGGGCATCCCTAAAATTTATTTTTGGGACTGATTCTTCGAAATTATTACCCTTGATAGGGGTTTTCACAGTAGAATTATTTTTTGGGTGCACCTTAGCACCAGATTCACTTGAGATATGACCCATTTTTTGATCTACTTGAAACTTGTTTTGTGATCTCTTTAGTCCTTGCCCTAGACACCATGGAAAGGTATGGTTTTCACATTTTTTTTATGGAGAAAATTGGAAGTCACTCAAGTTCACAGTATGATCTATTGAAATACAAATTTCTAACCCATCTTGTATCCCTTGCAACATTTCCTGCTAAAATATTGAGCATAAACCACAAAAATATTGGCCACTAGGGCCTAAAGGCCCTAAAAACCAACCTCTGGAGCTGCTTGCATGCAACTTGGATGAAACCCTCGCATAGCCACTTGCCTAATATCTCGTTCACACATAGGGATGTTCTAGGATCTGTGTTGCTCCAAATGATATGAAATTTTGTGGAGATGTTCTAGGGTTTTTTAGGCATCTACCCTCAAAATTTTAGCTCAATCTGAGTCCGTATGAGTGAGATATGGTCGAAATGAGTTCGGAAGTTTGGGAATTCCTATGAAAAATATCTAATCAATTTCGACTCGGATGTTTTGTTGTTTAACTAGTGGTTAATTTCTTGATCAGTTGACAATTTCTATGACTTCCTTTATAATTGCATAATTCTGATTTTTGTATGCTTTTCCAACTATTCTTGCTTTTCAGCCTTTTGTCTTGTTGCTCCCATTTTTACTATGTGGAAATGTTTCCAGGTGGAGAAAAATTCATCCCTAACCTCCCTCAACTATCTCCAAATATTTTCACATGCCTTGGTTGATTAATTCCCTGCCCTACCATTCATTGGTTGCTAGTTGGAATTTATTACTGCATTTTCCAGCTCTACTGCACAATTGTAAAGTATTGGCATTTCTTGCAAATTCAAACAAATTAGGACATGGGAAAATCATTCAAATATTAACATGAAGGATTACATCAAGTTGCTACTGAAATTATACACTTCATTCACCAAGTAACCATGTTGAAACTATGCAATAGTGCTGCACAATTGTCTCTGCTCTGTTATACCTTATTGTTGCCTATTTAGACCATGTGGGAGTGCTTCTAAATAGGTCAGATGTCTTATTTAGTCTCTCTGAACTCATTACATCTATTCCCTCATGCTTTGCTTGACAACTTCAAGGTGCTCCTATAAAGTGACAGCTTGCTGATTTTTATATGGTTGTTTTTTGCAAATTTCTAGATTTATGATAGTCTTAAAAATTTGGCTCCAATGTGGATTTCAAACAATTTGAAGAGGTGGGAAAATATTCAAAAACCATTGTGAAGTTAATGGACATCAGCATACAATAGTTGGCTAATTGAAATGCATGTTTTATTTGCTACTTAATCAACTGAAATAGTGCATAAAATGCTGAAAATAGTCAAAAATAGAGATATAGTGTTCCTAACATAAAATCATGCAAACAATTAACAAATAATATATTCTAATAAACTATTTGGAAATTAACTTTGTTATGTTTGGTAATATGGAAGTTTTTATATGTCAAACATAGTGTAAAAATGAGGTATTTCTAGGCCTCATCATCCCCCCTAGCTTGAACTGATGCATGCCCTCATGCATCCTAGTAGGCCATAGTAATATGCAGGTTTTATCCTTGTGAAAAACATCCTTTGCCACCTACTACCTAAGAAATTTCTCCTTGCTGCACTACACCAAGCATTTTGTAATTTAAGCACATGTATTTCACTTTTCTACAACCTTGCAATTTTTTTCAATTTTTGTAGTTCCTGCAATTTTTCTTTTCTTCCCTCTCTTTTTTTTATTTTACTCTTTTTTTTTTCCTTGCATTTTTTTTTCTTTTCAACTTGCAACTCTTTGACTTCTGCACTTTCATCCTTCAATATTGCAATTTCTGCAATTCTTGCAGTTTTGATTCTTTTTTGTCCTTCTACAAGTTTTAGTGTTGCAAGGTACCTCTTAAGGGCTTGGTATCATGTGATTCATCTTGCAATAGCCTTATTGTATTTTCCTAATGGAACCATATTTGGCATATGCACTACTACTGGTGGAATTTTCTATCTTGACAACATTTCAACCTAGATACCTATTTCTGCTATTTTGCACCTCTAAAACAAAATTGACAAAAATTCAATTTTGAACCTTTTTGAGGGATGTACTACTTGTGGTGGGATGATTTTGAGCTTTAGGAACCTCAATATTTGATGTGCCCTACTCTTTTTTCTATTCTACAACATTTTCAAGAATTTTTGGCATAATTTTTGTCTTATTCTGAAGATCTTCAAAATAAGACTATTATTTCGAAGATGTCTCTACTTATTCTGAAGATGAATCTAAAAATGTAGAAATGACTTCCTATGCAAAATTTAGCTATAAATTCTATTGTGGGCCCATCTCTAGAGTGTATAAGCCTTCCATAACATCAAAAAATCCCTTCTCTATCCTTTTGTTTTAGATGCTATTCTTCATTTTGTATATTGCTATTTTATTGCAGTAGTAACAAAACAAAATCTTCAGGTGCATTTTCTAGATTATCCTCTTCAGATTTATGAAGCATTTGTGGGGTATCAACTTGTAGTTCTCCTTCTGAAACCTACCCTACTAATTCAAATAGAATTGTTGCCATATCTGTCCCAAAGTCAGGTTTTTGCATAGTTTTGAAGTTCTCATGCAACTAAGGGTAAAAGGGGGTGTTTCTTGACATTTTGAACATGTTCCATTTTCAACTTGCCAATATTGTATGAATAGTTTATGCCAAATATCGATTATCATACACTAAATGCTAAATGCTTACTATGACTTAAATGCAAGAAACACATACCTTACTATCCTGAAAATTGATCATGCACCTTACAAGCTACTTCTGATGATTGTTAGCAAGCTATCTAAAAATATAAACATAACACATGTGCAGTGTGATATTTTTACAATGGTGGAACAATGATGGGTGGATCAACAAGGCAATGCACGCTGAAAAACTAATTTTCATGCAAGCCAACTCAGCAGCGCCTCAAGGAGGTTTTATCTTTTTCTTTTTTTTTTTCTTTTTTTTTTTTTTTTTTTCCCTTTTTTTCTTCCTAAGGGGGAGAATGTCATAAAAACATATAAATCTTTGTATGAAAACCCCACTTTTAATCCTGCAACAATGATGCAACCATCCTTTCCATATGAGTAATAAGAGCCTTCTCATGTCATCATTAACTCCTTATTGTTGGAAATGAAGTATTGACTCCATTGTTCCTTCTCCATGCTGAAATTGATGCTTGTCCTCATGTATCCCCATTTTGTGGGACATGCCTTTTGCTGCAATTTTTTTTTTTTCTCTCTCTCTCTTTTTATTTTTCAACTTTTTCTCTTGTCTTTCTTGTGCCCATGAAGGAAGTTCACAAACAAGATTATTCTCTTTTTGCTTTTCTTGTATTTTCTTTTTTTCTTTTTGTCAAACTTTTTAGCATCACTCTGAATCTGATATGGAAGAGAAATTCTCTTCCATCATGTGTACATCCAATTGTGTAATCTCCCTCAAGAACTCCTCCTTAGTTAATGGTGCATGGTATACCCGAAGGCAATGTCCATTCACCACTAACATCCTCCGTGAATAACCAATGGGAGAAAGAAGCACTGCTCCATATCTAAAAATTTCTTCAATCAAGTGTGGTCCATGTCTCCTAGTCTACAAAATCTTGTCAATCTGTACTTGAAACAATTCAATACCAATTCCCAAATATTTTAAAAGCATTAGTAACTCAATTTCAATAGGAAAATATGGTTTCTTATCATAAACCAGTTCATACAATGTGAAACTGAGTATGTCTAACATCTGATTAATAAATAGAAAATGGTCCTTATGTGTGATTGTATTCAGTTCTTGATAATCTTCACACACTCTCAATTTCCTATTTTTCTTTGGAATAATAACTAATGGAGGAATCCATCGGTTTTCAAAAATTGGATAAATGAGTCTAACCTCTAAGAGTTTCTTTATTACAGTTTGGACAATATCTCTTAAGGTAGACTTTAATTGCATTTGTAGTTGTTTCACAGGTTTAACATTTTCAATATATATCCTATGAGTGCATACATCAAGATGAAATCTTGACATACCCTTGTATTTCCATGCAAAAGGATTGAAATATTGTTTCAAAATAGCAAACAATTTTGCTTTTTGTTCATAAGTCAGCCAGCTAATAATGTTCAAGAATTTTCTTGGTTGTACTTCAATTTGTTTCATTCCTAGGAGGACAAAATTTACCCCTTTGTAATTGCTTACTAAGGAGTTCAATGGAAGTAAATTTTCTATGTGCATATTTTCTAGTTTTTCTCCTTTATCCAAGGCTGATTTATGTGTGTCTGGACTAAAGGATTTTTGTGTATCTCCATTGAATTTTATCTCTTCAAGCTTAGGTAAGGTCTTGTTTGAGCACAGTTGGATGTTACTATAGTCAATAACATTTCTTGTAGTATTTTTACCAGATTCAACTACATAGACATGGGCTTCTTGTCCTATATTATTCAGATTGGCCACAGGTTGGGCTGGAGGTAGTGGTTGATTTACTTGCTCTATTTTTTGTTGTTGGGATCTCTCTTGAGAAGAATTCAGACTAGGCAACAAATTTTGCATCTCTAGGATATTTATGAGTTGTGGAAGTAAATGGCATTTATCAGTGATATGTCCCTGTGAACAAATGCTACAAGTAGCTGATATGGTTGTTTTGTTCAAGGGATAGTCTTGTATATCTGCCATGATGTCTTCCCAACACCTAGTACAAATTTGTTTATACTACCCCGATGATATGGATATAAAAAGGGTAGTACTAGCAGATGGCTCCTCTAAATTTTTCAAGAGATCTTATGTTTCCTGATAATGAGGATGATGAATTCTTTCAATTTTTATCAAGAATTTCAAACATAGGCAATTTAACCCCTAAGTGTGAAGATCACCTCCCTGTGGTTTCTTGCTTGTTTTCTAAATGTTATGAAATGCAACTATCAAAAATTATTATTTATACTAGTTATGATATTCATATTTTACTCTAAAGTTCACAACTTAGCACAATAATAATTATTTGATTGCTTTTACCCTCTAACAACACCGTGTCCTTGAAAATGGTGCCAAAATGATGTGTGTCGTTAATAACATCATTTAATCTTATGATTTATCAATCTAGGGTGGTGTCCAAGGTTGTTTACAATAGAAAGTTAGGGCAGAGTACAATTCAAGCATTTAGATTTCAAGCATTTATTGGGTGAAACAGATGTTGGTTTAGCCTTTTGGTGTCACACTAAACCTAGTCTGCAGAATGGAAACTTGCAAGAATTGAAAACTAATTCTAAGTTGCAAAAATTGAAAGTTAACTATAAGTGCAGGAATTTGAAATTGCTGAATTGAAATCTAATTTACTTTTGCAGAATTGAAATAACAAAATTAAAATGTTGCTAAATTGAAATCCTAAATTACACTTGCAGAATTGAAATGATGCTTGGAAATAAAACTTATGCTAAAAACACTTGTCAATGTCCTGCCACAAAAGGTCGTCAAGCTTCTGCTACAGGAATTGACAGCAAAATGAAATCTGCTAAAAATTGAAAGTTGTTGAAACATAAAAATAGGGGAACATGGAAAGTAGAGGAAATAGGGGAAAACATAGGTCTAATATAATTTTTCAGCTGACACACACATTGGCTGCACAAAAACATAATGGAAAACATAAATAACATCACACAAACTTAAAACAAGAAAATGAAATCTGACAAGCAATCTGTTAATTCTGCTACAACAAAATTATAGAAAAACCTATCATAAAAGTCCTCCTTCTAGGCCTGAAAGTGGGCCCAAGCTTCCTGATCTAGAAGAAGGTGGAAAACTTTCTCTTTAGCTAATTAACACTCACACTCACTCATGAACAAAAATTAACAAAAGAACTGCACTTTATTTCTATCAAAACTATTACAAAAAATGTTGCACTATGCTATTTGCTGCTACTAACTACTCTCCTATCAACTAATCCTAATAGCTCAACCAAGGAGGGAGTTGTGTTATTTATAATAAAATATTACAATGTATCTCATGCTCAGATTAGCCTATTTGCTATTTTACAGTGATTTGCCAAATAATCTACAACTGAATAAGTCTTATTTTGGATAGTTTATGTTGCAGCAACACTCATTGGCCCTTAGAAGGCATCTTCAGTGGTGGGAGTACATTGGAGGAGTCTTATAAATATATTGTACACCTATATCTTCCTTAAAATATCATTTCCCTACTACTTTAGGCATTCAAATATCTTTTAGACTCAAACTGGCATCTTTTCCCCCTTATTCCGAAGATCTTCGGAATATCAGGAGCAAAAATAGGATTTATGCTCAACTGTAATAAAAATGATTAATAAAGCAAGTTTAATTGCATAGGACATCTTCCCTATCCCTTAGAAATTATTTCCAACTACTATCGTCATTTTATGTTGACAATTTCTATGACTTCCTTTATAATTGCATAATTTTGATTTTTGTATGCTTTTCCAACTGTTCCTACTTTTCAGCCTTTTGTCTTGTTGCTCCCATTTGTACTGCATGGAAATGCTTCCAGGTGGAGAAAAATTCATCCCTAACCTCCCTCAACTATCTCCAAACATTTTCACACGCCTTGGTTGATTAATTCCCTGCCCTGCCATTCATTGGCTGTTGGTTGGAATTTATTACTGCATTTTCTAGCTCTGTTGCATAGTTGTAAAGTATTGGCATTTCTTGCAAATTCAAACAAATTAGGATATGGGAAAATCATTCAAATATTAACATGAAGGATTACATCAAGTTGCTACTAAAATTATACACTTCATTCACCAAGTAACCATGCTGAAACTATGCAATAGTGTTGCACAATTGTCTCTGCTCTGTTATACCCTATTGCTGCCTATTTAGACCATGTGGGAGTGCTTCTAAATAGGTCAGATGTCTTATTTAGTCCCTCTAAACTCATTACATCCATTCCCTCATGCTTTTCTTGACAACTTCAAGGTGCTCCTATAAAGTGACAACTTGCTGATTTTTATATGGTTGTTTTCTGCAGATTTCCATATTTATGATAGTCCTAAAAATTTGGCTCCAATGTGGATTTCAAACAAGTTGAAGAGGTGGGAAAACATTCAAAAACCATTGTGAAGTTAATGGACATCAGCATACAATAGTTGGCTAATTGAAATGCATGTTTTATTTGCTACTTAATCAACTGAAACAGTGCATAAAATGCTGAAAATAGTCAAAAATAAAGATATAGTGTTCCTAACATAAAATCATGCAAACAATTAACAAATAATATATTCTAATCAACTATTTGGCAATTAAATTTGTTATGTTTGGTAATATGGCAGTTTTTATATGTCAAACATAGTGTAAAAATGAGGTATTTCTAGTCCTCATCAATCCAAATACTTTGGACAAGATTGTCAATGCACAAAAGTAATCAGTCACCAAAATAGAATTTAGTTCTAAAGAAGAACAAAGGAAACAAGAAGTAGAAAAAGGAGAGTCAAGCTCAAACACTAGAAAAGAAGCATCAAAATAAGTAAGTAAAAGAGAGAGTGAGACTTCTAAGGATGAGTTGGACAACAAAAAGTTCAACAAGAATAGGAACAATGCACCAAGAAGAAACATATGGAACAATAATCAGAATAGGTCAAGAGAGACTAAGAGACCAATAAGGTCAAGACAAGGAAACTTCAATGGAAGATGTTTTTCATGTTACAGATTTAGGCACATGGCTTCATAGTGTAGGACACATGAAATATAGGAATATGGGAATAGATAATGTTTCAATGGGTATTGCTACTCATGTAATTAGTTTGATCACAAGACAATGAATTGCAGGGTTCATGACAGAAGAGGATATGGCTTCACTAGGAGAAATCCTAAGATATTTGCACCTCCAAGGAATAATAACATTAAGTGTTATAAGTGCAATAATGATGGTCACACAACAAAGTGGTGTAGAGTAGACATTCCATAATCAAGTATGAACAAGAACAAAAATAGGAACAAAAATAAGAACATCGATATGAACATGAACAAGAACATGGATATGAACAAGAACATGAATAGGAACAAGAAAATTGACATGGACATGGAAATAAATAGTCAAAGGAATTAGAAGGATCATATAAGAAAAAAATAGGATCAAGGTAAAAAATAGTGCTTTCTGGGAGTAGAAATACTCCCACCCCAGAATTAGCCACCTTAAGAGGAGGTGGGCGGCTAATCTAAGAGGCTCATTCTTAACCCCAAGCCCCAAAGGTGACCCTTTGCCATTGATGTCAAAGGGAGATACATTTGAGTAAGGGGGAGAGAATTGGTATTTGACCAAAGAGGAGATATTTGACAAGAGCATTGAGCCAGGGGGAGTAATGTCCCAGGGGGAGCGAAACCCAGAAAAGGTTAAGTTTCTAGTAAAAATAATTTGGGTTACCATCAATGACAAAGGGGAAGATTGTTGGACATTTTGAGGAATGTTATTTGTCATTGATTTCAAAAGGTTCTAAGAAGAATTGTATTTTAATTGGTTCCAAAAGAGCTTCATGGGAAGCATGATCAAAGGTTTTTATAAAAACCATGGTGGGCAAAAATCAAAGATTAATTATCCATGATGGGAAAAATAAAAGGTTTTTATTAAAAACCAAGGTGGATTTTCATTCGGTTAAAAAATCCCAAAAATTAACTATTTATTTAATTTATAATATTTAAATTCCTAAGAGAATTTAAATTATTATAAATAAATAATAATTAAAGTTAATTCGAATATTCGAAATTCAAATTTCTAATGCGTCGATGTGTGATAAATTTCCTCCATTCATGTATAAAAGGTGGATCATTTCACCTTAGAAGTGTACCAAGCTTATTTTCGATTTAATGCTCCCAAATCCCCTACGAAAGGTATCTCCGATATTCGTGCGATTAAAGAGATGTGGCTAGTGGACGACATGTGGTGTTCGAAGGAGGTCAACATGTGTGAAGAAGAGCATAAGTTGAAGGAAGCTCCATTTCCTTCACATGGGCATTGCTAGACCACGCGGTGGACTCCCAAGCGCTAAGGCGCTTAGGCTTGTGGAGATGGTGGTTTGATTCTCGTCGAATCCATTTTAGGGATCAACGAAAAGGTATGCACATTATTTGAGTGTTGGGTTTTTCAAAGAAGGTTGTTGAAAAATTAAATTTAATTTTTGGCTTTATTAAATGGTTTTATAAAGTGATGTGGGAATTATAAGGGATAGATAAAAGGTGTTTTTGCTTGGTATTTATTTTTGGTTAAAAATAATTAGGAGGAATAAGGAGTTAAGTTTTTTATAAAGCCTTTTAATATATTTAGCTTATTGGAGTTATAAATGCTTTTAAGTGTTGATGATTATTGAAGATGTCTTCTTGCCATTAAGAAGTGTTGAGAAAGTTATTATTTTGAAATTATTTTTTTGTGGTGGATAGTATTTCAATTGGAATATTATAAAGGTGTAATTGGTCATTTATTTCTGTGTTGATGGAAGCTTAATCAAGATGGAGTAATAAGGTGTATTTGTGAGTTTCTATTTGTTTTGTATTGTCACGTAACCTTCTTTGAGCTTGGCAAAGAAATATTTGTGGTTATGGCAGATTTATGAGATCTCTTCATCATCAAGAAAAATGCATGAGCACATTATTCCATAATTGAGTTGATTGGTTGGTTTTCTAGAAAATAAGTTTGGAGTGAAAAGGATTGGATTAGGTCTTCCTTATTGAGTGTGTTGAGTTAATACTTCAAGGTTTTTTGTAATAAAGAGTTTTTGTTAAAACCTTATTTTATAAGCATGGTTGTTGAATCCATTGATAGAGTGAAGAACTTGAACTATGGTTTACAAATAATATGAGTATCATTGTTATGTGAAGATTGTCTTATAAGCATTGTTGTTGAAGCAAGTTGTTTTTGAGGAAAAAATTGAAATAGGGCTTGAAAAGAACATGAGTATCATTGTTATGTGAGATTTATTATTGAGCATTGATGGAAATATTTCAAGTGAGTGATCATATACTTGGACTAGGGTTTATGAGAAAGGGTTATTTTATTGAGTGATTGGTTGAGTAAATTTGGTTGAGCCTAGTCAAGTGGATGTGTGAAGTGATTGTTCAAGTTCCAAAACAAACTATTCTATATTCTGAATTGAATTGAGAAAGTGATTGAGCTGAAGCATATTGAGTCTCTAACAATTCTCTGTATGTTTTTGAAAGAGTGATTAAAATTCATTGAGCATTGTGATGAGTATAGAGCATATTGAGTCTCTAACAATTATCTTTATGTTTCTATGATATTGGAAAAGTTCTAGAGTGGACTTGTTGAGCATATTTGAGGTAAGTCTTTGATAAGACTTGTGGACAAATTTGAGTAAGATTTTATGGAAGCTTACAATAAAGATTGAGAGCAGATTTAAATAAGTTCTTGTGAGGACTTATTAAGCAGATTTGGTTAAGTTCTTGAGAGGACTTATTGAGAAAATTTGGTTAAGTTCTTGAGAGGACTTATTGAGTAGATTTTGTTAAGTTCTTGAGAGGACTTATTGAGCCAAATTGGATAAAGTTCTAGAGAGGACTTGTGGAAAATTTGATGTGAGATTTTGTGGAAGCTTACAAGGCATATTTGAGATAACTCTTTGAAAAGGCTTGAGAGCTGAGTTGATTGCTTGATTTTTTCAAACCTTGAGTTAAGGTTTGGGGCAGATCTAGTAGAATTGATTAAATTTTGAGTTAAGCTTTGAGTTAAGGCTTGAGGATATATATCAAGGATATATTTGTGCTAGACTGAAGGACTATATTTAGTATAGATTCAAGGATATATTTTGGTGCATACTTGAGGATAGATTTGTGCTTGACTAGAGATAGAGATTAAGTGCAGATTTGTGCTAGACTAAAGGACTATGTTAAGTATATATTCGAGGATAGAGTTTGGTGTAGACTTGAGGACAAATTTGTGCGAGACCAAAGATAAATATTGAGGATAGGTTCGTGCTAGACTGAAGTATTGTGTTTAGTACAAATTTGAGGATAGATTTTGGTGCAAATTTGAGGATAGATTTGTGCCAGATCAAATATAGAGATTGAGAGTAAATTTATGCTAGAAAGAAGGAATGTGTTTGATATATATTTGAGATAGAGCTGAGTGCAAGCTTTGGAGGTGACAGAGTATAGAGGATGATAGTATCCATTGGATAGAGATCCATTAGCAAGGGTAGGTAAGACATGTGTCATTTGTAGATAGAGTTCTATTTTCTAAGGGCAGTGGAGGTAGAGTTCTTCTATAATATCAATAGCCAGAGAAAATATTAGGGGATTTGTGTCTCATGTGGATAGAGATCCATGAACTTGATTTAGGAGATTGGTATCTCCTTTGGATAGAGGTCCATAAACATTGTAATAAGAAAAGGATTCCCAAGAAATTTATTGAGAAAAAAATAGTAAAATATTTTCTCCATGGAGTAGCCCACATTGGGTGAACCACGTTAAATTGGTGTCTCTATTGTGAGTGATGATTTATGTATTGCTTTGGTTATTGCTATTGATATTGTCATTTATTATATTAGATAATATTGTTTGGGAAAGAAAAGTAAAAAGTGGTCTTCTACTATTCACCCCACCTCTCAGTATAATATTTTGTTCTTCACTCCTTAACCTTTGTAAAAAGCAAATTAATTTAAATGTTTTATGTACCTCTTTGAATATGGTGTACTATTTTTTTGGCTTTATCCTTGTGACACTTTTCAAATCTAGAACCTACACTCTATTTTAGGTGTTGTTCTCCTAAAATGAACTTCCAAATATTTTATCTCCAATGTATTTAATGCTCCTTCTTGTGTATGACACTCATTAAATTTATTCTTCAAGACCTTGACCTTCCTCAATGTGCTTATTGGCTTCTTTGACCATTAATGTGTAGTGCTTTACTAACTTGCACCACTTTCTGCTCTCATGAATGCACTTGTATGACTTGTTCCTCATGCACTTGTGTATACAAGGAGATGTTTCACTTACTTGGGATTGGTTGGAGCTATCTTCTATGTTGTGACACTTGGAAAATATATTCTATCCTTACAAGTGATAATTAGGTCAAATGGTTGGCGCTTCTCCTCCATGTAATATCTTCTCCTCCTCTTGGTAATTATCCTCTTCTTCTCTACACTTGGTAATACATTCCTTCTCCTCTATACTTGGTAGCAACTTCAATTATTTATCTCTAGTTCCTCAACACTCAATGTCTTATTTGCAACATATCTTCAATGAAGTAACGTCAATGATTGTTTGAATTCCTTCTAATGGTATTTGGTTTTCCTTGAATTACTCACTCTAAATAGACCATGATTTTTATGCTAAAAAATCCTTAGTAACAATGCCTACTCTCTATTTTTGTGGTTTCTTAGTTTTTGGTGCTCAAGATCTACTCAACGATGTCTCAAATTCTCTCGAATAACACTACTTCCTATGGTGCTAAAAATCTCTTTCCTATGGTGCTAAAAATCTCTTTCCAATGATGTTCTATCTTCCTCTTTTATGTTACTTCCTTTGTCCAACACAATGGTTCTTCTTCACTATGGTGGCTCCTCCTTCAATATGGTGGTTCTACATCTCCTTTGGCATGATGTCTTTGGAAAATCTACATCATTCTTGTCCACTATTTGGTCTCTTTTTTTTATTCAATAAGACTTAAAAATTTTACACTTCCTTGGATTATAAGAACAAAATATATATACTAATTTTCCTTATCCTTATTACTCACTTTCAAGTAATATATACATTTACTTTTTAATAAGGTAATTTGAATTTTTGAATAATGAACTTTTATAGCACCAATATTACAAACTTTTTGTTCTTCTTTTTGAAGCTAATCTCCTTGGTGGTTTGATTCATATTTTGCTATCTTGAATTTATGAATTTTGCAACTTCACCCTTTTACTTTGCTACCCCAAAATCAACTTCTATACTCTTTGAAGTATTTTTGTTTAATCTTCTATTCCTTTCTAGAAAACTATTATAGAATGTTGCAATTTTCAGCCTTTCTTCCTCTTCAAATGGTATTTGAAATCTACCTTCTTTATCTTCAAATTATCTGAATATTTTAGCTCCAAATACTGCCTTCTTTCTATCCAAAATATCTATAATTTTTAGCTTCAATTGCTTCCAAATATTCCTTCTCTTTTGTTATCCAAGGATATCTCAAATATACCATAAAATTATTTAAATCATAGCTCTACAATATCTATCTAATGCTACCCAATTTTGTAGTCCAAATCACTTAAATTGTTGCTCTAAATTTTTTTTTCTTCTCTTGTATCTTTTTATTCAAAAAACTGTCTCTAACTCCTCCAATTTGTTGCCTTAGTTTACTGTCAAGATTTCCTTCAATTCTATGTTTAAGGGAACATCAAAATCTACTCAAATCTTCTTTAATTTGTAGCTCTATGTCGCCTTCAATTTTCTATCCTGTGACCCTTCAACTTCTATCGCAAAAATAAACAATCTTCTCTACAAATTAGCCTTCAAATTCTTAATGGTTGTCTTCAAATTTCTCAAATCAATGGCCTCTTCTATCTCCTTTTTCCTCCTTAGATCTCAGTGAGTTTTATCTTCAAATTTGACCTCTTTCATTGGCTTCTTCCTCAAAAATCTGAATTTCTTAAGGTCTTCAATATTCCTTTTCAAAATTTGGAAAAATTCTTGCCAAATCCTTCTACCTTTTGGGCTTTTTTTTGGATGGGGATAATTGTCCCAAATTCTTCTTTTTAGGAGTTTCACCTTCTTTACAATATTCTACCTTAATCTTTCTTTAAATATCCTCCAATGGCCACTTCTTCAACTTCTTCAATAGGGCTTCTCTAGCCTTATTATTTCTCCTTCCAAGTTAGCTTGAGACCTCTTCTCTTGGGTCTTCAAATTCTCAACCTTCTTTCTCAAATATCCTAGCTCCTTTCTCAAATATGCAATGGTAACCTCTTCTCTTGGGTCTCCTCTTTCTCAATCTTCAATAGATATTTTTTTTGGTTTCTTTATCCTTTATTCAATATTCAATCTACAGTATTCTATGGGGACCTCTTTCTTAGACCTCCTTAATCATCAATGTATGCTCTTTTGCTACATCTCAAAAACCAATCCTTTCATGAGGAAAGCACATAGGCTTTTAGGTAATCAAAAATGAAATTCTTCTCTATCTATTATAGGAAGCTTATCAACTTCTAAAAACTAATTTTTTGCAATAAAACATAGACAAAAACAATAAAAAACATCCAAATATCTAGATCTCTAAAATCATTAAACCTCAATAGTTTTCCTTTAATCTAGTGGATAAGCAATCTTTGTTGAGACCTAGTCTTCACAAGTTTTCTTGCAACCTTGTGGAAAGATTCTAGCCAAAAAGCAACTTAATTTTTTTTTAAATGAAATCTCCCTATCTCCTCTCATGGCTCTCCCTATCTCCTATCAATCTCCCTTGTGGCTATGATACCACTGTTAGATTTTTATACTAAATGTGCAATGTAAAATAACCACAATATCTAAAATAAGAATACTATATCAAATACAAGATAATGACAATATTCTAAGTATATAAAACTCATAAATAACTTTTGCAACTACACAGAAAACAACCATTAACAAATGCTCACAAAATAGTATTTTGATATACAATGGATATCTCAAATACTCCATACTTCACACATGCTCAATTTACATTGTGTCTCTTCATTATATTCTTTCACTCTCACATATAGATCTATATATAGAATTGAATGTGAGTCTTCATATGGAGTATTCTTAGCCTTCACAATTCTTGAAACTCTTTACATTCCTATTCTATGGACTCATGTTCACAGGGACTATTATGCACATTTACATAATTAAATACTTTGCACATTCTAATAATACTTGTGCATTTATCACATTGCATAAATTAAATACTCACACTCTAATATGAGATACACTCCTAATCTAAAGATGTACCTATAGTGGTACATTAGCATGTACCAAATAATGTAATATATTCCAACACCAATGTCACAAAAGGAGTGTACTTAAGCTCTTTAAATAAATGTTCTTGAAGCTTACTTTTAAAATTCTTAATGAGGGTTGGTGCTAGATCTGGGATATGAAGGAGAATGAGTAACCTATTTAATTGATAAATGTGATCTTGGCATAGCCAAAGCCATTTGATAGCCAAATCATCATCATAATTAGAGGGGTAGAATGTGACCTTTAAAACAATGACTAATTCATCCCAAGTGATAGGATTTTAAGCTTTTTGTCGATCAACAATTAGAATTTTAACAAATCCAAAAACCTTTAATTTTGTAAATGATACTTTTTCTTCTTCAGATACTTAACTAAAATGTATTGTTTTCACTGAGATACAAACCATCTGCATTTTCCTTACAAAAACACTTATTTTCCTTGTACAATTTAAAACTTGCATTTATAACTAACTACTAAGACCAACAACCTTGCATTTAATAACATTTTAAAAAGGACAACTTAAAAGGTCTAGAAGGTGGCTTAAAACATGTGCTTACCAACCTTCATATTCAACTGATCATTTTACATTGTTTATTACATAACATTATTGCCTTGCATAATTTTGATATCTTATATTTTTTATATTAATATATTATATTTTATTTTGTTCTCATCATTGATGAAAGTATTAGAAAGTGTTTTGTCTTGGCAATAATAAAGATATTGGGTTCCCTATACTATGTTCAATTCATTGGAAAAGTACTCCTAATTATAGGAAAAATAATGTTAACCATTATCCCATATTTAGAATGATAAAGCATAGGGTTGATTATCCATGTAAACAGGGAAAGATAACAATTTAAGGTTATAAGCGTGGAACGCCGATCTTAATTCTTAGTTTTAAATTTTGGACGCAAGTCAGACGGTCGTCTCTGTCTTTATCAGACCACTCGATCTGTCTTAAATATTAATACTAACTACACCCCTTTTTGCTCTGGTAATATATCGTAAATGAGCGTACGCTGAACAGAAGAAGTACGTGGGTTGTTGCCTCTAGAAAATAGAGCCACATGTACTTTTCTTTCCCTCCCTCCCTCTCACAATCCGCGTTGCAAGGTAATTCGAAGCTTCGGTTGAGTAGATTCCGTAACATTGAATGTGCCAGCGCAACCATCGCACCACACGGTTTATTGGTCCCCAAGTCTCTCCCTTAAATACATGCGCATAATTCTGCAAAGCCTGTAAACTGACGATTTCTCATCAGATCGGAAACAAGCGATCAATATCAAGAGGAAGATAATAAGCTGTATAGAGCCCCGCCAAAGCCAAAGCGAAGAAAGGGCGTGCGTGTCGTTCGGGATCTTCAGACCTGAGGAGGGCTGCCACGTCGACGAGGCCGTCGCCCACATGGTCGGCGTGGCGTCCGTGCTGGAAAGGACCCGCGATCTCAACGTGGCCATTCTCATGTCCCTCGATCGCCAATGGGTGTGTACTGACTTACCCACATCTCTCATTCGTTGCCATTCTGATGTAATTCATTTTTTTTAGTTTCTTGGGTTGTAATTGCGTCCATTTTGATCTCCGCAGGCTGCTGTTTTTGCGGCATGGAAATGGGATTTTCAAAATGGGGACAAATCACCGCTAAATCAGCGAGAGGTATGTCGAAATTCATGTGATGTGCTCAATTTATCGCTGATTTTATGAGCAGACGGCATGATCTGGCATGATCTGATCTTATGGGTATTACTGCGAGTAGGGCTAATGCTGTTGTGGGATTTTGCAGGCGGCGGCCTTCACCAAGGGGTTGAAGTGCGCGGTGAGAACAGTGGACTCGGGGTGGGTCCAGCTGAATTCTCACCATGTAAACAAAGAATTTCCCTTCGTTCAGCTTTCTCTCGAAGATGTCGTGAGCGTGCGGAGGATATATGGCGGTGGAAAGAGGCAGGACCTGCTGTCGTACTCATGCCTCGCCATTCTTCAGTCGTATTTTAAATTCTACAGAGGATTAATTTCTTACTCGTTGTATGATTCGCTCGACGGAAAGAGGATAGTCGAGTCAGGGATATGGGACAGCGTTGAATCCGCGTTGGTTTTCCGAAGAAAATCGGAGGAGAATCCTGCAATATCTTACTTGAAAGAAGTGGGGGCTAAAAAGCTGCAGTTTGATGTTTGCCGGGTCGTTTATGTGACATGCACAACTCCCCTCGAAAATTCCATTCGACCAAGATTTCGAATATGAATTCGATCTGCGCGGCCAAACGATCAGTTGTTGAGTTAGCAAATCTGTGATGAAATCGGTTGTTGTTCAGTTTTCAAATATGTGGATGAAATCCATAATTCAACTAGCAAGGAATTGAAGAAGGGGAAGACGCAAATAAGTTTGTTATGATATTTCTTGCGCCCACATACAATTCGGCCTAAAGTCTGACCGCAGACGGAGGAAGATGACGACTGAACTTATTATAATTTTAGTTGTACGTCTTTATTCTTTATTGTATATTTTGGGCGGTTCGCTCTTTTGAAAAAACTTTGAACCAAAACCTTCTATTGAGGATTTTTCTCTTCGAGGATAGAAACCACAGTGCAAAAATATTATAGCAAGGTCGATGACGTGCTTAAGGATGGATGGACGTCGAGAAGGACATTCACACAAGACAAACACAGCCGGCGGCCAAAGATGTCGTTGGAAACCTGCTTCCTCGTAAGAATTAGCACCCATCACCCAGAACCCCGTGCTTCTGTTTTTTTTTCAAGTTGATGATGAATTACTCTCACCTCTATGAAGCTTGGGTTTATAAGCAACTTCCTTGGCTCCGATGGACTTGTACCAGGGATAAAACATTTCCTTGTTCAGGTAGGAATGGTACCAAGGATAAAATATTTCCTGAGGTAGGACTGGTACTTGTGATGAGTCCTTTGGATTTAGCCTTGTTGGCATGCATCTTCCACCTTTAGCTCATATTCTTTGCATTGGTGCCTAAGGAGGGGAAGGAAACTTCCTCTTAGCTTGTAGAAATTCCTGAGATTATTTGCTCAAACATTTCTAAGGTAGTAGAGTCCACAACCTCTACTATCCTCTAATCTACTTGATCATCATTCTAAAATTGGGACCTAGTAGAAATTGCTACTTTTGCTTCCACAAAATCTTCTTCCTTTTCTCAAATTGGCATAATTTGGTTAGGAGTAAAAAGTTGTTGATTGAGAGAGGACTAATCATCTAAATATCAAGGGTTGATTGCTCCATATTCTTGAATTTGTTTATGAATAGGAAAACAACCTTAGTTATTAAATTCTTCGAATTTTCGAGATAAAATTCGAAATTCACCGAATTAAAACCCTAACGAGTAAATTTGACGAACAAACTTTAAATTCATCATGGAAAAACAATTGGTGGAAAACAGGTGAAAATATGCCCACCATGAACGAAAACCTGTATGCGAAATTTTTTGATTAAATATTTTATGACAGGGAGCAAAGATTGTTAGTTTTTCCATCCATCGTAAGTCACACTGTAATGAAACAAACCATCTAGAAAATCATCCTCCTCATCATCGTTTGGTTAGGAAGATGTGACCTGCATGAGTGGAAAAGTATCCTCCTCATCGTCGTCTGGTTAGGAAGATGTGACCTGCATGAGGCACTGAGCGATGATTTTGGTTACGTAATTTATTTTATGATGTTCAACGATAAGCCCATGGCTGATCCGGTGGAGGAATGGTTGACATCGATGGCTGCTAGGGATGAGTAAGTTGAATCGCAATGAGGTAAAGACGTTACTACTATGATACCGACAAGATCCTCCTTTCTCATGATCTCCTATTCCCTTGTCCTTTTCTCATGCTCTCTTATTCCCTTATCCTTTTCTCAGCTAACGAAGATTACTGTGCTACCAAGAACTTACAGGGCTCGCAAAAGACTAGCATGATTTTAGGTTATGGGTAAAATTTTAAAAATATTTGAATATAAAAGTTTAAATTATAATTTAAATTATTATAATTAAAAATAATAATTTTATATTATTATAATAATATTAAAAAATATATTTAATTATAAAAGTGAAATTTATTATATATATATAGTTAATTCTAGAATATCAGTAACAACTAAGACCATAGCCATCCTGCTATTTTGAATTAAAACAAACAATTTTTTTTTCAAATAGTGAGATCAGTTATAAGATATATAACATTGAAAAAGATATACGCACATATATAATATATCGAAAATTATGTCGAATTTTTTTTCAAATTTTTTAATATGTCGAATTTATTTTGAACATCAAGAATATCGAATTCGAATAAGAACTCGAACTTGATAAATAAGACAACAACTTGATCTCATTCATCAATTGAATGCAAAGAGGGAGTAGAACCCTTACAAGATCTTCCTTGAAATGAAGCCACAAGTAGCCTCAAATCCACGTTCTACTTTATGATTTTGTGCTATTGATAAAAATAGACCATATCTTTTAGATTCTCTTGTAGGGTTGATAGTTTATTACCATCATAATATGGAAAAAAATATAGTATGGATGTTGGATAGTTATCTCGAGAATATAGTGGCATTGGAGGTCACAAGAGGTTTCTTTTGCTCCATGTTGATAAGTTCACAAGGGTGGAAATATTATGTACTGGCATGCAACCTCCATTGTGGAGATTTTATAGTTTTTTGGGTTCTTTGTATTGAGTGGAGTTGCTAGGTGAATTGAGCATTTTCTCTAAGACAAAATAAGTAGAAGCCTTCATCAAAACCTCAATCTAATTTCTTCAAACAATAGCTTCTTTTGATGTTATTTTTAGAGTAGAGTCGCCAAGTGAGTAAGAGGTGATTCAACAAGAAAAATAGACAAAGATCCACACCAAGTCTAATCTTAGCTTGTTGTTATGATTTGGGATCATGATCCATCACTAGGGTCCCATTGAGTGTGTCATCTTCAACTATCTTGATTGAGGTTTTCATGCCTCATGGAGAGTGACACAACAAAAATACAACTGAGAGCATAGGGTTTGTCTCAATCATAGGGTTCCAAGAGTTTTTTACAAATTTGATTCCCTGTTAAGATGTGATCTTTCAAGTGCATTTATGCTCAATAGGGAATAGGAGAGAGGGAAACAAAAGAAAAATAACTCAACAAAAGAAAATTGTGGTGGGGTGCAAAATTACCTACTAAGATATTCATATAAGAATAGGTTTGAATGTTATGTGCTAGCGGTGAATGCTTCCTCTCCTTGACATAGTTGAGCATAGATAAGAGTCATTGAAATAGGCATGCATAAAAGGTGGGTTCCCTAAGAGTGCCATAGATGAATAGTTCAAAAATATATGTAGGACCCTCACACACACATATATCTATAAAATCCAAAGTAGGTAAAAAATCATAGACACACACATAGAAACAGGTTCGTAGGGAGTCATAGATGACTAAACAAAAAAATTATGGAAGCCTCAACATGTGTGTGTGTGTGTAAGCAATTATTTACAAATAGTATGAAATAAGTGAGGGTTCAATTTTCCCGCAAGCCACTTAGGAGCTAATTACTCTTACAAAAAAAAAAAGGTTACAAATGACTAAAATTACAAACTTGTCGATCCTATATAAAGCTAAAACTACTCCTATTTATAGATTACAAGGGAAAGGTTTTCCCTCCACAAAATCATGGAAAGATTTCAAGGTGGCTACTGCTTTTGATGGCAGGTCACATCTTGTCTAAATAATTTGTCCCTCGAAGGTTCTCTAGATTTGGATTTATGAATGACAAATTATCTCAAGCCTTTATATGAGTAGCTACCATATTTATTGTAATCTACCCATTGTTAGGAATCCCCATCATTTGGGTGTAAAATATTTCTACATTTAATGTCCTAGATTTGTGATCTACTTCTGATATGGCTCCAATATTGTTGTTGTCCCTTCATAGATATAGAAGATATTCTTTTGTAGAAAAGGACGATACTCCTCAAAGATTGTGCACCTTATCAATTTTGTAATTTTTCTCATCACTTGGAATTAAGACTACTTAACATTGAAACATCAATATTTTTTTGCTCAAACCTCATGTTGAAACTTTTTCTCTTCATATTCTAATCGAGACTACCAAAATTTTGGCTTTTTAGACAACCTTCACTTTTGAAACTCAACCTACAATCATTGGATCTTTTTTTATCAAAGTTTATTTTATTTATCCGTGACTTAAATTTCCACTTTCTCTCACCAAAAAATGTGTAGTGAGCCATAACTATAAGAAACATAACATTTTAAGGAAGATGTAGAATATTTTGTTAAATAAACAAGCTAGAAGTTGTATATAACTTACTAAAATATTTATATATTAAAAGGAAATTAGAGTGATAAAAATTTAGAAAAAAAACTAAAGTAATTACCATTTTATTTTTGGTAAAAATTGTCATGCGTCTTTCTCTTTATAATAATTAATCATTATTAATCATACATCATTCTTTCCTAAAAATATAATTTTTATGTAAAAAATAGTTATATATGTTAATTTAATTTATTTTTAAATGTTTTATTATACATAGCATAAGGATGTTATAAGTGGGTAAAATTGCAAGATTTTCAATCCTTTACAAAACTCCTATTTATAGATTACAAGGGAAAGGATTTTCCTCCAAAAAAAATCATGCAAAGATTTCAAGGTGGTTATTGCTTTTGATGTTGGGTCATGTCTTGTCTAAATTGTTAGTCCCTCGAAGGTTCTCTAGATTTGAAGTTATGAATACCAAATTATATCAAACTCTAGATGAGCAACTATTGTCTTTATCGTCATCTACAAATTGTTTGGAATCCCCATCATCTAGGTGTAAAATATTTCTTCATTTAATGTCTTAGATTTATGAAATACTTTTGTTATGGCTCCCATACTATTGTTGTCCCTTCACAAATATAGAAGATATTATTTTTTGGGAAAGGACGATACCCCTCAAAGATTGCAGATACTCCTCAAAGATTGCACACCTCATCAATTTTAAAAAAATTCTCATCACTTAGAATCAGGATTGCTTGGCATCGAAACATCGATATATTTTGCTCAAACCTCATGTTGAAACCTTTGCTCTTCATATTCTAATCAAGAATACCAAACTTTTGACTTTTTAGATATCCTTTGCTTTTGAAACTCAACCTGCAATCATTGAATTTTTTTATCAGGGTTTCTATTATTTATCCGCAACTTAAATTTTCACTTTCTCTTGCTAAAAAGGTGTAGTGAGCCATCATTATAAGAAAAATAACATCTTAAAAAATATGTAGAATATTTTGTTAAACAGAAAAGCTAGATATAACTTATATGACTTATATATATATATATATGAGTGGTCCCAAATAGAAGTTGTATATAACTTACTAAAATATTTATATATTAAAAATAATAAAAATTTGAAAGATAATTACCATTTTAGTTTTGGAAAAAATTATGATGCCTCTTTCTTTTTATAATAACTAATCATAATTAATAATACACCATTTTTTATTAAATATATAATTATTTATGTTAAAAAATAATAATTTATGTTAATTTTATTTGTTTTTAAAACGTTTTGTTATACAAATAAGAAATTAATACCATAAAAATTGGAGAACATCAATAAAATTAATTAGTTTTTTAAGTAAGGTTACTTAAACTTGATAACTAATTTTTCTTTTTTGCCATAATGTTCAATCAAAATGAAAGAGCTCCCATTAAATAGAACGATCAGATATATAATCCTTAATGTAAGAATCATTTAGTACGACATAAACCAAAACTAACAGGAGACATCTATTTCGGGGGATAGAGGTGGCAATTAATATATTAATTATAAATTATGAAAATACGATCAATGAAAGTATTGAAAAGCAAGCAACAAGAAGTCTTAACCCCTATCCCATTTATGTATCCCTACTAATAAAATATAGTGTTGATGATTGATGTAAGCATCGGAAGGTGGCAACTCACGGTTATAAGAGTGGGAATTACTTTTGAACTGACGTTAAACGATTTTTTAAAATTAAATATATTTTATAAAAATAGTGTAAATATATTAATAATAAATATTTTATAATATTTTATTTATTTATTTAATTTTAATATTTTAAAATATTTATAATTTATTAATGTAAGAAAATATAATGGAATTATTCATATTTCTCTTGTATTTTATAATTTTTTTTTTTAATGTGTCTTGCTCAATTTTGTTTTGTCCAAAGATCAGATTTTAAGCAACAAAGGGATGATCTCCGGTCGGAGGTCTGTGCCGCCCCATCAATTATCTATCTCAAACCGATGAAACAAACCGATGAAAAGGGTTGTAGAGATCTCGACCTCCAAACAGAACAAGAGTGTTTCTCATTTTTGTACTCCCCTGTCCTCTCGATTCAAAGTCATTTGCCGATCTCAACCGCCTATATCTATCTCTTGAAAAGGGTTAAAGGGTTGTATCTCTTGAAAAAGTTTAGAGGGTTGGACAACCTTAATTAACTTAGTCTTAACTAGGATTTGTAATGACACGTTCAAATTCAATCCTTTATCTGGTTCTAAATCAACTTAAATGTTATAATTTTTTTATATAATTTATTTTTTAATTAAAATATTAAAAAAAATTATAATATACCTTTGCCTTGAATAATAACACTTCAAACTAAAAACAATATAATATTAATTTATATCCACGATCATTTTTTCTTTATGATGCGTTTATAAAATAAAACTTTCCTTATAAGCTAGCCATATTCATTGAAATTTGCATTATTCCTAACCTAAAATTATCAATCATAGCAAAACACATGTTTCATTTCAATAACTTGAGTTCGAATTACAAGGAAGGACGATCCTTGTTCTCTTATTTTTAAAAAATACACAAGGAAGTCGGTTACATCTACACTATATTTAGTAACTGCCAAGCCCAAGGTTCAAACCATAGGAGCTGCTCCCAACAAGCCTATACCACCTCGTTGTTATTGATCGATATGAGGGTATCACTGATCATTCAAGATTTGAACCATCGTCATCGGTCTGACGTGCAGTCAAAGGATTCAAATCAGACTACTACCTTTGCAAACAACATACTCCCAAAGTTTGAACTTAGGTCTCTTCATGGTATGGTATCGGTCTAGCATGCACTCAGAGGATTTATATTGGACTACTACCTTTGCAAATAGACATACCCCCAAATTTTGAACCTAGGTCTCTTCTTGATAAGTGTCTGGCAAGATAAACAACTACCAATCCATCTAGCCCCCAAAGGTTTTAACCTAGGTCTATTCTTAATAGCGGTCTGATTTTCACTCAAAGAATTTAGATCAAACTACTACCTTTGCAACTAGGCATGCCCTTGAGGTTTGAACCTAAATATCTTTTTGGTAAGTGCCTAACTAAACAAACAACTATCAATCCACCTAGTCCCTGAGGGAAAAACTCTTAGGATAGAGAGAAAACCTAAAGAACCATTCTTAGGTGGTCGGTAGTATTGTCCCATTCGAGTATGCCACTATCTAGACAAAGCCACAACAAAATTTTTTACTGATTTCTAGGTTACATTTTAAAATTTTATTTACCTTTCCATTTTTTTTAAAGATGGTTTAGACACTAGTGAAAATCAACAATTTTTTTAAAGATGATCTAGACATTGGTGAAAATAAACAATTAAATGCAATAAATTTTGGTTATAAATATAGTCTTGTTAATTTCGTTGAAGGGATAATGCTTGCGATACAACATGAAATTTTTGAATCAGTCAACTTAAACATGAATTTGTTGTTACAATAGTCATAAATGACCAACAAAGTTATGCAAAACATAGTTTAGGTGATGTCAGTTATAATTCATGTGCGAAAAAATATTGGCTAGAAAAGAGAACACTCTAATGGATTACACTGTTTGCAGAAGAAATGACCAATGTCTCATACTACAAAGGCAAAGGCAGGAAAAAGTCACAAAAAAAAAAAAGCTAGTTTGAATCTCAATAAAAAAATTTCCATGGTTACAAATTTTCTCTAAAAACTGAAACCCAAAACCGTAGCAAAGTTAATGTGAAAACTGAAACCTAACGCCACAACAAAGCTAGTGTAAAAACTGAAATCCAATGCAGCAACAAAGCTAATATTCAATTTTGTTTGGTGGACTTTCAATTTTGTTTGGTGGACTGTGCAAAGGTGGAGGGATGTCAAACGATGGACCGTGCAAGGGTGGGGGAGCCATATTACCATCTACACCTGGAATTTAATGTTTAAAAATTTGTAATATTAATGCAATAAATATTTTACCTATCACCAGATTCACCACTGGCCCCACACCCACTCGCTCGGTAACTTATTTTATGATGCGATCTTAAGAGATTAGTTGCCGACTCAATTTATTTTTAGTTTAGTTATTAAGACTTTTTTTTAGAAGAACGCTTACAAATTACATCAACAACCGCCCTCAAGGGGTTTGAACACAAAACCACTTAAGAAACAACCATCAACATGGGTTTTTTTTTGAAAGGGGTTCCAATCTCCTGGTACCAGGGTTTGAACTTGTGTCTCTTGAATGAAAACCAAAAGACATACTATTACAATATCCCTCACAGGACTTATATAATCTAATTTATATATATAAAAGATAAATAAAATCTAAATTTTTAAATATATTTATTTGTAAATTTTACAATTTCTAAAAGCAAATAAAAATCGACCATAAATTTAAAATTAAAACCATAATAAAATACGTTCATATGGCTTCCAAATTCCAGCCTGGGGACTCCGGATTGCACTTTTATTTTTGAAAATTGATATGCTTCCGTTACAACTTTCCACGTGCTCTTAAAACCATAATTTAGTGTTTCCAATGCAAAATTGGGTTATATGCTTGTCAAATTCCAGGGCCTGGTGAGGACTCGGGAATGCACTTTTGAAAAATGATATGCTGCCGTTACAACTTTCCACGTGCTGTTTGTTCGTCATCTTTCGCGTCAACCTCCCCAACATGGAAACAGTCAGACGCTGTTCTCCGTCTTTATAAGACCACTCGATCTGTCTACAGCAGAGGAAATACGTGGTTGTCGACTCTAGAAATGAGAGCGTACTTTTCTTCCCCTGCCTCTCACAATGCGCTTGATGTGCCACCGCATCCATCGCACCACACGGTTTATCGGACCTCAACGGTTAAGAATATTTCGGGTTATAAAGATAATTTTAATGATTTAATTTGTGTTGAAAGTAAAAAATTTCTCATATCTTTTAAATACATGGGCATAATTTTTACAAGGCCAATAGTCTGACTTCATTTGCTAGTTTAACTATGGTACTACCAACCATGAGCCACTCGGATGGTCTCCTTTACTCCGAAATGCGTTTAAGAAGGGAAGCAGGGTTATGAAAACAGCTTAATGATTGACGTGTGTTCCCTAACAAAAATCTCGAAAAAACCCCTCATAAATTAAAAAAAAAAAAAAAAACTGCAAGGCAGTAATCAGATCGGAGACAAGCGATCAAGAGGAAGATGATAGGCTCTATAGAGCCCTGCCAAAGCCAGAGCAAAGAAGCGGCGAGCGTATTGTTCGGGATCTCCAGACCTGAGGAGGGCCGCCACATCGACGAGGCCGTCGCCCACATGGTCGGCGTGGCGTCCGTGCTGGAAAGGACCCGCGATCTCAACGTGGCCATTCTCAGGTCCCTAGATCGCAATGGGTGTGTACTGACTTACCCATTTCTCTCATTCGTTGGCAGTGATGTAATTCATTTTTTTAGTTTCTTGGGTTGTAATTGTCTCCATTTCCGCAGGCTGCTGTTTTTGCGGCACGGAAATGGGATTCTCAAAATGGGGACAAATCACCGCTAAATCTGCCAGAGGTATGTCGGCATTCATGTGATGTGCTCAATTTATCGGTGATTTTATTGGCAGACGGCATGATCTTGCTCATTGAAACGCTCTCCTTTCTTTCTCTACTCTATTCTCCGCACTTTCTCCACTCTTCTTCCACTCTTGCCCTACTGTCTTAAATACCCGAACTGTCTTATATAGCCGCGGGAAGAGGAAGATAGGGTTTGTCCTCTGATAGGTTCTGACAGGCCCTCAACTAGGGTTTTTGACCAATCGTCGAACTGTCATTAACTTCTACGACGATCGGATCTGTTAGATGTCACATCCGTCAGAAGGGTAGGTGCGACGTCATGTCAAACATTTGTCGGGATCCCTAACTGCGCAAGCACAGTCCGGCTTAGGTGTGAAATCTGGATTAATATTTCTAACATCCTCCTTTAAGCCTGATTTCATGAGCACTTTGACTCCAAGCTGCTCTCGCAATCTACTGAAGTCTTCCTCCTTCAAAGGCTTCGTGAAAATATCTGTCAATTGCTCATTGGATTTGCAAAACTGCAGTTGAATTTTTTTAGACTTCACCAACTCTCTGATGAAGTGATAACGAATATCGATGTGCTTTGTCTGGCCATGGAACACGGGATCCTTTGACAGTGCGATGGCCGAATTGTTATCACAAAAAATTGTTCTCGTGCCTTCCGGAGGAAAGTTTAGTTCACTCAGAACTCTTCGCAGCCAAACTGCCTGGCATGCGGCTGATGTGGCGGCGACATATTCTGCTTCGGCTGTGGACAATGCAACGATGGGTTGTTTCTTGGACGCCCCTGAGACTTCCCCTGATTCGAGATGGAAAGCATACCCGGAGGTGCTCTTCTGATCGTCGGTACTACCAGCCCAGTCACTATCTGTGAAGCCGACCAGGTCCAACTGGTCCTGTCTGGCGTAAAATAGGTCATTATTTCGCGTCCCATTGACATAGCGCAAGATCCTCTTACCTATTTGCCAGTGCATGTCCTTCGGAGTCTCCATTAAAAGGCTAATCAGATTGACTCTGAACATTAGATCTGGCCGAGTTGTAGTCAAATACATCAGACTGCTAACTAGCCTCTTGAACAGGGTTGGATCTACATTCCTCTCTGAATCTAGTTTGCTCAGCTTCAAACCTGTGGCTCCAGTGTGATGGCAGGTTTGTTGTCCTCCATCTTGAACCACTTCAGGACATCCTTCACATACTTGCCCTAAGAAATGAAGATGCCATCTGTCGATTGGTCAACTTCAATGCCAAGAAAGTACTTCATCAGCCCTAAGTCCGTCATCTCAAACTCCTTCTCCATGGTTGTTCTAAACTAGTCAAACAGGACATTGTTGTTGCCAGTATAAATCAAATCGTCCACATACAGGTAGACGATAATGAGCTCACTTGCTTCATTTTTCTTCATGTACAGGGTGTGCTCATATGGGCATTTTACAAACCCATTTTCCTGAAAATAACTATCAATTCGGCTGTACCAAGCCCGGGGCGCCTGCTTCAAACTGTACAGGGCCTTTTTCAACTTCAGGACTTTATTCTCCTGGCCTTCAATTTCGTAACCTGGTGGTTGGTCTATGTAGACCTCTTCCTCTAACACTCCATTGAGGAAGGCTGACTTGACATCCATCTGGTACATCTTCCACCCCTATTGGGCTACCAATGCCAGGATCATCCTGACTGTGTCAAGTCGGGCTACAGACGCATATACCTCATGGTAATCGATGCCTGACTTCTGCTTGTACCTATTTGCCACTAGTCTGGCCTTATGCTTGTCAACATCTCCTTGGGTGTTAAACTTTGTCCTATACACCCACTTGACCCCAATGGTCTTCTTTCCTGCTGGAAGATCAGTCAGCTGCCATGTCTCATTCTTTTCAATGGCTGCTATCTCCTCATCCATTGCATGCACCCACTTTTGATTTTGACTTGCATCTTCGAACTCTATTAGATCAACTTCAGTAAAGAATGCAAAGTCAGAGTGCTCTTCATCTACGTGGGTTTGGGTTGCCTCGTAGATTTATTGCAAGCTTCTTGTCTTCGCTGGCGTTGCCAGGTTTTGGATTCTACTTGCACATGGAGACGACCGAGATGGAGTGGCTGTGCTACTGCTGGCATTGCTGCTATTGCTGGAAGTTGCAGGTGGCTACATACTTCCTTCTTCCAAGTCAATAGACTATACTACTGCTAGATCTGACTTGCCAGTCTCTGAATTCCAGTTCTAGGCTTCATCTTCAAGAAATTTCACATCACGGCTGATGATGAGCTTCTTTGTCATAGGGTTGTACAACCTATATGCCTTCGTCTGCTCACTGTACCCTATGAAAATGCACTTCTCAGCTCTATCATCCAACTTTTGCCGCTTTTCTTTTGGAACATGTGCATATGCAATGCACCCGAACACACGTAAGTGAGCCACACTTGGCTTCACACCGCTTTAGGCCTCCTGAGGGATTTTGTCCTTCACGCTTTTGATGGGACATCTGTTCAGTAGGTAGACTGCACATGTTATAGCCTCTACCCAAAATTCATGTGACAATCCCTTTGCCTTCATCATGCTTCGTGCCATCTCCATGATGGTTCAGTTATTCCTCTCAGCTACATCATTCTACTGTGGCATGTATCTCCCAGTGAACTGCCTTCGAATTCCATGCTGCTTGCAGTAGTTATGGAATTTGTTGGAGATGAATTCACCTCTGCCATCTGTCCTGAGATTCTTGATATGATATTCACTTTGTTTCTCCACCAGAGCCTTGAAATCCTTAAATCTAGAAAATTCTTCTGACTTCAACTTGATGGCAAAGATCCAAGTCTTTCGGTTGAAGTCATCTATGAATGTTAAGAAGTATTTTTTGCCGGAAAACGTGCTGGTCTGCATTAGACTGCAAATGTCTGAGTGCACCAGCTCCAATGGCTATGATTCTCTCCAAGATTGATCGAAAGGGAACGAATCCCTATGTTGTTTGTCGACTAAGTAGCCATCAGAAACTTGATTTTGCTGCTCTATCAGGGGTAAACCCTTCACCATTTTATTCTTGTGCAGTTGATTTAGGCCACTAAAATTTAGGTGACCAAATATGAGATGCCATAGCCAGGTAGCATCTTTCACAACTACACTCAAAGACATCAATGATTCATTCTAAATCTGCAATGGAAACATTTTGTTCTTCGTTATGGACACTATAGCAATCTACCCATGCGAATTGTCTTCGATGGTGCAAGCTCCGTCTTTGAACTGGACCGAATGTCCCTTCTACATGAGTTGTCCAACGCTCAGCAGGTTATGCTTCAGGCTAGGCACATAGTAGACATCATAGATCTAATTTCGTTCACCGTGCCTGGTGTGGATGAGGATTTTTCCTTTCCCCATTACGGGAACCTTGTTGTTGTTCCCCATCTTCACCTCAGACTAGACTGTTTCATCTAGTTGGGAGAACATCTCCTTGTTCCCCGTCATGTGGTTGTTGCACCCACTGTCTAAATACCAGACATTCTTCTAGCACTCCTCAATGTTGCAAGTCAACAACACATTTCCTCCTATCGCATTTCTGATTTCATCCGTGTAATGGGCTTGCTGCTGGTTCTCTGTGGCCATCCATTTTTTGCACTGTGAGATGTAATGGTCGAACTTCTTGCAGAAATAGCACTAGACCTTTTACATGTCCTTCTGACCAGATCTAGCTTGCTGATTTCTTGAACTGCCTCTTCCACCTTGCTAATGGAAATTACAGTTGGTCTCCCCTTTGCTAGGGTTTGACCATCCTCCTTGCTTGTTGCCTTTCCCACGTCTGCCTTTGCCTCTTCCTCCGTGAGAACTAGAGGCACCATCATGGAAATCTTGTTTGTCGCTATCTTGGAATGAGACCTGAGCCTAGAATGCTTGCTCTAGATAGGTCTGAGATGAACGACTCAACCTCTGTTCATGTTTCTGCAATGAACCCATGATTTCGTCTATCGAGAGGGTTGTCAGATCCCTCGACTCTTTGATTGCTATCACAACCGAGTCAAACTTGGTTGGCATACTTCTGAGAATCTTCTCCATGATTCTCTGGCTCTGCACATGTTCTCCATTCAACCGCATCTGGTTGATAATGTCCATTGTTTGGGTGAAGAAATCACTCATGGACTCGGACTCACTCATCTCCAAATTTTCAAACTCCCTCCTGAGCATCTGTAGTTTCACCAACTTTACCTTATTGGTGCCCTAGTACGAGCTGGCCAGAATCTCCCAGGCCTGCTTCACCTTGGTGGTTGATGTGATCCATGGGAATATGGACTCCTCGACCGCTTGCATGATGTAGAAGAGGGCCTTCTAGTCCTTCATGTTCTCTTTCAACAAATCCTTGTCTGCTTGAGAGAGGGCGGCCAGTGCTACTGCATCTACCAGTTCTGGGTAGCCATTCTCGACTAACTCCCATAGCTCCTGAGATCCGAACAAGATCTTCATCTGGATTCTCTAGTAATCATAATTTTTCTTGTTGAAGCGCAGGATCTACAATTGCAAATTGTTGTTGCTAGAAGCCATTCTGCTTCGGTCTCCGCATTAAGGGATCAGTAGCTCTGATACCAATTTGAAGAAATTTAATTTTTCAAATATCACCAAAGTCCGATCATGGGGGTGAAGTGCGGACTACGGACAACGTAGGGCGAAGGGCAGACAACACCCGAATACAAGCTTCGCTTACGCACTCGGGCTGCGCTCGGATCTCGGGCATAGTCGAGTTACGACAACGAAGTTGGGAAGACTCTTCCAGACTCAGCCAACTTTGGCCTTGCAATATTTTTTGTCTAAAAGGCTTGCGTGGCTACGACAATTGTTTGCCTGGCTAGGAGGAGAGAAACACCGAAATTGAAAGCAAAGTCTCAGATCTAAACTCGAACTATTAGAACCCGAACAAAATCTCTTTAAGGTGATTTGTATAGAGAACAACAAACTTTAGCACATAAAAATAACTGCAAACCCTAAATATGCCTAAAAAAATAGCAAACTTTATTCATATAAAATGAGGGTTACAGAAGTCCTCAACTAAGGAAATAACAACATTTGCAGACTAAGCTGCAGGATAAACTGAAAGGCAAAATGTCGAGTCGGTTGCTCAGACATTAATCAGATGAGCCACACTTCTCACTGAAACACTCTCCTTTCTTTCTCTGCTCTATTCTCCGCACTTTCTCCACTCTTCTTCCACTCTTGCCCTACTGTCTTAAATACCCGAACTATATTATATAGCTGCGGGAAGAGGAAGATAGGGTTTGTCCTCTGACAGGTTCTGACAGGCCCTCGACTAGGGTTTCTGACCAATCGCTGAACTGGATTTAACTTCTATGACGATAAGATCTATCAGATGTCACATCCGTAAGAAGGGTAGGTGCGACGTCATGTCAAAATTTTGTCGGGATCCCTAACTGTGCAAGTGCAGTCCGGCTTAGGTGTGAAATCTGGATTAATATTTCTAAAAATTTCTTGCGCTCATACGCAAACCGGCCTAAAGTCGGATGCAAACGGTGGAAAATGATGACTGAACTTATTATAATTTTAGTTGTACGTCTTTATTATTTATTTTATTTTTTGGGCGGTTTGCTCTTTTGAAAAAACTTTAAACTGAAACTTTCTATTGAGGATTTCTCTCTCTGAGGATAGAAACCACGATCCAAAAATATGAGTCTCATCAAACATTACATTACTATGCAAAAATATGAGTCTCATTAAACATTACATTACATTACTGTGCCAAAAACTTTAAACATAAACTTTCTATTGAGGATTTCTCTCTCTGACGATAGAAACCACGATGCAAAAATATGAGTCTCATCAAACATTATATTACTGTGCAAAAATATGAGTCTCATCAAACATTACATTACATTAATGTGCAAAAAAATTTAAACCGAAGCTTTCTAATGAGGATTTCTCTCTCCGATGATAGAAACCACGATGCAAAAATATGAGTCTCATCAAACATTACACTACTATTATAGCAAGGTCGATGACGTGCTTAAAGATGGATGGACGTCGAGGACATTCACATAATACAAACACAACCAACGGCCAAAGAAAGTCGTTGGAAACCTGCTTTGTCATAATAATTAGCACCCATCAACCTGCTTCCTCGTAAGAATTAGCACCCATCACCCACAACCCCATCGGATGCAAACACTATCGCGATGGCTGAATACAAGGAAAAAGTAATGAATAATCATGCTTTTGCTTATTCAGCTGTGCGAGGAAGATCAATTCCCATCGACCTATCAAAGAATAACTAAAAGAATAACTAATGAGAAGGACCGATGATATTGAGTACTTCAAATAGATCTATAAAAAAGGAGCTCCCTTCACTATGCCTCATGTGCTCTAGAGCAAATATCCTTTTCTAGTTAGGAATATTCCTTCTTAAAATTTCACTACAATGGGAAAATCTAACCTAAAGACGATGTTTGAGCAAAATTACTGTATAGATGTGAACAATATGGGAGGACTTACAACTTCTTTCATTTATCAAGGAGTTGATGCTAAGACAGTACTAAGGATGCTAACAAGAGAAGGCCTTTCTAGAAAGTTGTTAGCTAACTCAAAACTCCCTACACTACGAGGCAATGTTCATCATATAGATAGAATAAAAAAAGGAATATAGCCTTCTTTGTGGTAGCTAAGTTGAACCTCATCATAAGCAAGAACCTCAAAGCCTTTAATATGGTAGCTAAAAGGACTCCATTGTTGGAAGGGTTTCTAGTTGCTTAGCGGATCCAGATCCATCCCTCAACCATATGGATGGAATTGGAAACTGAGCCATCCTCTTATGGTAATTGGGTTGCAACCCATCATGTGTCCTGGTGTTGTTACAAAATGGCACCAACAATATTCCAACAAAAGAAAAAATCTAAGAACAATAGAGGATGGAAATAAGGGGGACAAGGTGTTTAGGCAAGGATTCAACAAAACTATCTAGACTTGTTGGTCCATATGAAGGTCACTCTAAAAATTTGTGATGAAGTGTCTAGAACTAGACAAATAGACAAAGAAAATTATAGAAGTCTAGTGATAGGGCCACTTTGAAGCTTCAAATAGCAAACAAGGAGCAAAGACAACAAAATCAACATTCACCAGATCAAGAGATGATCAAGAAGGCAACAATTGGAACTCTAGTTAATGATCAAACTTAAAAATTGGTCTAAATGCTTAAGTAAATCATCCTAGGATTAGACTTGCTCAAGGCCTATGTAATAAATTTTTATTTGCATAGAATCCAAGGGCAACCCTCTATCTAGGAGTCTTGAGTCAAATGCTATAACTTCCTTGCTCCATTTTTCATATTTCTTTGTCTTGTTTTTTATTTTTATATTTTGGCTATCCTTAGTTTCCATATTTTAACTCCATGCCCAAGGACAAGGCAAGTAGTATGGATTTTACCTCTTCAATAAGAGTTGTGAAGACTATAGAGAATTTCTCCTATAGTCCTACTTAACTCAAAAGCCCAATCGAAAGCAATATGATAGAGAGGATAGTTTGGAGATGTAACCTACCTTCAATTTGAAGGATAGGTGCTAGCCCCACAATACAAAGGAAAAATTTATGTGCTTCAAGTTGCACTAACTGTTGGATCTCTCATCAATGATAAATGCTCATTTTCTGTCTCAAGCCAAAAACTCTTAGGTGCTAAGGCTCACAAGCTATCAATTCTTCATCCAATGCACCATGTTAATATTCTGATGAGTGAAAGCAAAAGAGAAAATACCCCACCATAGCGAAGGCTAAAAATTTGATAACTAATTAGAAGCATCAAAAATAAGCACTGGAACACAATTAGAGAAAAGCTTGGCATTGGTCGAGAAAGATCCTTACCTCACCCTAAACACATGGTAATTGCTCATAAAGTAGGGAAAAGTAGTGGAAAGGTGATTAAAGAGACATTTTCCATTGCTTTCCAAAGTTAAATTTCATGGCCTATCCTATCAAAATCATCCATGTGGCAAGTGCAGAAACTGCTTGCCACATAGGTAAGCCTAACCTACCAACCTATGCCAGTTAAGGAGGCCATATCTACAATTTAAATGAGTGGGAGGTTCATATTGCCATATTCTACTTTCATAACTCGAGGTAGTTGTACCTCACAAATAACAACATAGCAAGATTGTAGCCAAGAGCATCGGGTTTGACTCAACTAAGGATCTTCAAAGTTTTTTACAATGTCATATCCTTGTTAAGATGTTATATTTCAAGCACACTTGAATTCAACAAGGGAAGAGGGAAACAAAGATAAAAAGCTCAACAAAATAAAAATATGGTGATGCACCAAAAGATCTACTAAGATCTTCTTACAAAAATAGGTCGAAATACTATATGCCAGTAGTGAAAACTTCCTCTCCTTGACATAGTTACGCATGGATGAGAGTCATAAACATAGGCATGCATAAATAGGTAGGTCCTATAAGAGAACAATAGATGACTAGTCTTAAAATAGATGCAAGCTCCTCACACACACATACATCAATAAAACTCCTCAAAGAAAGTACAATATCATAGGCACACACATACAAATAGAAATAGGTCTACAGGAAGTCATAGATGACTAAACCAAAAATTGATGTAGGCCTTCATATATATATATGTGCAAGAAATTTGTTTACAAAGATTATGCCAAAATCAAGGAGTTGATTTCCCATAAGCTGCTTAGGAGCCAATTGCTCTTACAAAAAGAAATGAAGGGAAAGCTTACAAATGACAAAAACTGAAAACTTTTTGATCGTTTACAAAGTTAATACTACTCCTATTTATAAATTACAAAGGGGAGGGTCTCCCTCCATAACTTATGCAAAGATGTCAAGGTGACTACTACTTCTAATGTCAGGTCATGTCTTGTTTGAATTGTTGATCCCTCTAAGATTATCTAGATTTGTAGTCATTAATGTCAAATGGTCTGGAACCCTTGGATGAGTAGATATCATGTTTATTTTCATCTACTTAGTTATGAAAATATCCATTATTTGGGTGCATAATATTTCTTTATTTAATGTTAAAGATCTACGGGTTACTTCTTCTATGGCTTCTATGCTACTACTATCCTTTCATGGGGTTATGAGATAGTATTTTTTAGGAAAGGATGATAATCCTCAAAGATTATGCACAATCATCAATTTGGACTTTCAAGGCATCACCGTTTCTTCTTGAAAAAGTTCTCTCATCACTTGAAATTGAAATTGTCTATCATCAAAATTTTGAGATTTTTTGTCTTAGGTACCTACATGTTAGAAATTTTGCACTTTGTCTTCTGATCAAGAGTAATAAAATTTTAAATTTTCAAAAAACCTTCACTCACAAGAACCTCCCTTTTATTTTCATACCTTTTTGATAAGTTGTTTCTTCTATGCTTATTTGTGACTCAAAATTTTTAATTTTCTTGCCAAGTAAAAGGTGTAGTGAGTTATCACTATAATTCCAAGGAGAAATTTGATAGGAATTTAATGGTGTAACCCCCCTAGAGCCACAAAAAAAACAAGGTTCAATAGGAACTTACCTTTTGAGGTCCTAAAAGCCTTCAACACAAATGTCTTTGGATCTAGAGACCGCAAAGTTGTTGACTGCAATTACAAAATAATTTTAGCTATAGAATATAGAAGAGCATGCAAACCACCTTCATGGTTTTTAGGAGGGGAAAATCCCTCATCCCAACCTATAAATAGACCTACAATACCATTGTAAGGGTAGTGAGATCTTCTTGCTTATACCTCATATCTAGCCTTGTACGCCCTTCCTTTCACTTCTTAGTTGTATGAACAAGGCTCAAACCTGAAGCCACTATGTAAGGAGCATTGAGCCTCTTTAGGTTGTATGTCTTGCAATTATTTTGGAACATAAATAGAAGCTATGACTTATTTCACTATATTCTACTTCTTTAGCATGTTTTCAATTTTGGGTTATGTGTGATACAATGTGTTCAAATCCTAGATCTTAGACTACAATGTTCATGCAATTTGGAGAGGAACCTTGATCTTGGAACATTGCCCCTATAGCTTAGGTTTTATTTGTCTACAAATTTACTTATACTTTCTAGCATTTCCTCCTTTCCTTTCCTTGTACCCTCCAAGAAAAGTAAGCATGAACTCATGAGGTTTAAAAGCACACAAAGATCGAATCCAATGAGAAGCCAACCTTAGTTAATATCCCCAAAGGTTTCCCCATAGAATTTCCCTCCACCCATGGATATTCCCACTCTATCACTCTACACAAGACAAGGGTGTCGTAGGTGCATTGGGTCATTGTCCCAATAGGCTAGAACATCGAGAGACAACAATACTAATATTTTATTAATAAATATTTAAGGTCTTAATAAACTTTCAAGTTTAATTATTTAACCTTCACCTAAAAGTCACATGTAATCAGGTATTTATATCATTTTAGACCAACCATTTTATTATTAAGAGAAGCATATATTTTTTTTTATTGAGATTACATTAGTGTTTATGGATGACCTTCATATTACATGTGTTCCTTTTATAATTTTTCTTAATTTGGGGTAATGCATTAATTCTATTTACCTCTAAAAAGCATTATAAAATCCAGAATTTTTTATGGTAAAAATAATTAATGGTATAATTACAGTGTTCTATTATGCCAAAGCCTAGATTGTTAGTGACAAAACATTTCCACAGAGACCATCCTCAATATTAGACCTCAAACACACATGGGCAATTACTAGGTGTTATTCGTCTATGTTCCAAGTCCAATCTTCAGGATGGTCTATGTAGGAGTGGTCCCTCACTAAGATTTTGGGCTTTGGCACAGTGGCACAATAAATGTGGTATCAAATCTAAGTCTTGGGTTCAAACCCCCATGTCTCTACAAGCTATTGGTCTATGCACTAGATATGTACTATAGAGTATAGGTCCTCTCATGGGGGTGAGGTTGGTTAGTAGGTGATATCCACCCATGTTTCAAGCATGATCTTGAGTATAATCTATGTGGAAGTGGTCCCTCACTAAGAGTTTGGGCTTTGGCATAGTGGCACACTAAATGTGGTATCAAATCTAGGTCTTGGGTTCAAACCCCCATGTATCTACAAGCTATTGGTCTATGCACTAGATATGTACTATAGAGTATATGTCCTCTCATGGGGGTGAGGTTGGTTAGTAGGTGATATCCACCCATGTTTCAAGCATAATCTTGAGGATAATCTATGTGGGAGTGATAGGACTCTAGCATAGTGATATGCTACATGACCATAAATTTTCTTCATTCAATACAAAAATAAAGGTAATTCATATAAAATTGGACATAAACAAAGCATACAATATGGTTTATTGGATTTTTTACATTATATATATATATATATATATATATATATATATATATATATATATATATATATATATATTGATTTGGTTAGTGTGAGAAACCCCTATGACCAATGCATAGGGCTAAGCAGTATCTTCCCAACCATGATCCCTTGTAAAGCTGAGAGCTATGCTTATCAATAGAGAATTTAACACACAACCACCACACACCCACCCCCTCACACACTCACCCACACCATGGTTTGAACCTTGGAATTCCCAAAGAATAACCAAAGCTCGAACCATTGCGTTGTCCTCCTTGGGACCAATATATATATTTTTAATTAATGTTGGTATAAATGGATTAGATTTTTTTTATAACACTCCAAAAATATTACATTTTTTAAATGGATCGTGTATTGAATACTTTGACTCATCCTATTGACTTTGTCAGGGTGATTCATTGTGTCCTTTTTTATTTATTATTCTTGTTAAGCTAATTATGGAAAACTTATGAAATGAAAACATAGAAGGAAAAATCAAAGGTATTTTGGTTGTTAAAAATTATCTTTTTGTATCTTGTCTCCAAATTTTAGATGTTACTTTTCTTTTGGGTTATCACTTAGTTAGTAGTTAGCATGGTCATATAGTTCAAATAAAAATTATTATGATATGATAAGGCTACGTGATAATTGGTTAATACTAAAATATCTAGGATACTTTTCATTAGCATTGACCTAGACTTTAAATAAATTATCATGGAAATTTTAGGGTTTAATTTTAAATATTTGCTATAAATATATCTAGGTTTCTTTATTTTATAAGGTAAAGAGGAAATAATTTCAGTACTCAATGTTGGATAGAATGAAATCTTGTTTCAAATATTGTAAATATAAGTTCATAGCCATGGTTGAAATGCTACTTCTTATGAAGAATACATTACCACCTATGTCTAAGTGGGATATGGTTTGGAAAGGCAAAAATATTAGAGGGGAAACATTTTAATATTTAAAACTTATGATTTAGGCATTAGGCACAAAACTTGGTTGGAGACAATTCAAAGATCAAGGAAATATTAAAAAAATTAGTTCAAAAACATATGGTTTCTCTTGATGTAATAAAACTATTTAGGAAATGAACCATAACTAAGGGATTGATAATATCGAATTGTATATCATAGAGCTTGCCACTAATTAAGAATATATTTGGTAATGATTTAATAATGTGGATTTTATAAATTTTTACTTTGATGTTTGGTTGAAGCCTTACCATCATATTTATGATCCAAAATGACAACTATTGGCTTCCAAACTTACTTACAATCATATGGAAATTTACTTAATAAATATGTAAATATTAAGGCATTTCTTGCAAGGGATATGAATTTCCTTTAAATTTTGATAGAAATATATTTCAATTTAGGGGGATTTATAAAGTATTATTGATGTTATCAAGAAAAATGGACGTGAGGATTAGACAAAAAAAAATAATATTATTCCTTATGTCCATAAAATTTTTAGAAGCAATATCTTGGAAATGTCAACATATCTATAGAGAAGGAAATAGGATGGTAAATAATTTAGCTAATTATGGTGTTGATCTTAATATTGTTGAAATTTAAATTTTATAAGGTATGCAGACAAGGAAAAAATTATCTCTTAATAAATATGATATAAATAAATTGATTGTATATATATATATATATATATATATATATATATATATATATATATATATATATATATATATATATATATATATATATATATATATATATATATATATATATACATAACATCTTAAGGAACAAGCCAATGGGGCCTTCGTTCAATGATTAGAACAAATAAATTATGTAACCCACACCAAATTTCACATCTCAATGGCACCAATAGGCTATATAGCTCAATGGGAAATGACAACCCTTTCAAAACCCTTAAAAAAAACATCTTAAGGAACATGTAGACTATTTTGTTAAACAAATAAGCTAGATATGATCTAGTTGACCTATATATATATGTGACTGGACACAAATAAAAGTTGCATATAACTTACTAAATTATTTACATATTAAAATAAATTAAGAGTTATTAAAATTGGACAAAACATCTCCAAGGTAATTAATATTTTAGCTCTGGAAAAATTATCATGCCTCTTTATCCTTGCAATGACTAATCATAATTAATTAATTGTACACACCATTCTTTAGTAGAAATATTTTTTTTATGTCAAAAAGTAGTTATTCATGTTATTTTTATTTATTTTTAAATATGTTTTGTTATACATAACACAAGGATGTTTGAGATAAATAAGTGAATCAATAATAAAAAAAACTAGAAAGCATTAATAAAAGATTAAAATTACTTTGAAGATGATAATAAAGAAAACTTTACCATAATTTTCAATCAAAATGAAATAGCACTCACATGATCATATATATGATTCTTAATGTAGTAATCTCTTAATATGTCATATATAAATAAAACCTAATGAGAGATATATATTTTATGGGAGTGAGGTGGCAGTTGTAATATATATGAAACTATGAAAATGTGGTTGATTGATGTAGAAACATCATATGAAAATATGTGGTTGATTGATGTAGAAACATCCAATCTTTCATTTTCATTATAAACAAATTCTTAAATAGGCATTATATTCCCTGTACAATTTGAGGCCACATTCATGACTAGTGGCTAAGACCAACAACCCAAAATTTAATAACATTTTCTAGAGGATGACTTAGAAGGTCTAGAATATGACTTAAAAAATGTCCTTGCTGGCCTTCATATTCAATTGACCATTTTACATTATTTATTATATGATATTATTGCCTTTTATATTTTTATATCACATATTTGATTAAAATATATTTTAAATTATATTTTATTTTATTCCTCATCGTTCCTCCCCACTATAGAAGCATTGGATTCCAATGTTTTTTTACAATAGAGGAAAAAGCATTTGGATGTGGAAGAACCCTAGTGATTTGAGGAGTCGACATGTCAAAAATGTGATCATGCTTTGGTGGATGTTGCAAATTAGGTACCTAATTGATATGATAAAGACAATGTTTGGTCAAAAGTTGATTTCCAACCTAAGAAGGAGGAGTAAGTTGATGAGGATCAATGGTATGTGGTTGATGCTATTGTTGCTTTTGAAAAATAGGAACTCACCTAGACGAATGTTGCACAAAATATGGATATTGAATACTTTGAGTAATTGTAGCAAAAGGAGGTACTAGTGGTGAAGGAGCAAGTGGCTCCATGAGAGTAGGAGGTGCAACTATTATGTTGTCTTGGAAATGTGGCCTACTAAATATGAGAGCAAACTTTTGTGGTTGAGTATAATGGAGTAGAAGTATGGTGCTTTTGATGCAATGGATGAGAAATATCTTATTCTCATGATGAAAAGTATATGTATTTATAAGGATCATATTGTATATTTTTATTATATTGATATGGTTTCCCAAGTAACAAGACACAACAATTCATGGGATTCAAATCACAAGTGATGTCAACATACTTGGGACCAAAATAAAAAGAGAGAGTACATGTGTGAGTGATTTGTGAGGTGAAGTTGCCATACTTCCATCCTATAGTGTAAGGATGAGGATTTGGATCTATTGGTAGATGCAATTTATCAACAATGAATTTCATGATTAATTTCTATGAATTGTTGTCAATTATACAATCAATATAATAATTGTGAGTAAGGTGAGCATGTGTGATGAATAAATTATCACGATCACCTATATATGAAGAGTGATGCATTAGGATAATTTTGTTAAGTTTTCCATTGAGCTCATTGTGCTCCCTATCTTCTCCTATAACCTCAATAGGAGAATTTTGTGTGGTTCCTCATCGTGAGGTTTTATAATGAGAATTTTTTGCTTTTTAAAACATTAAAATTCTCCATGAACCCTCCTATTACAATAACTAATATATTTATTGCTATAAAATGAAGTATAATATTTTTAATAAGAAAATAAGGAGAGAAGGAAGTATATATCTTCATATTTGGTACTTGTCACTCCTGATTGGATGGTCTAGAATCTCCTAGTGAAGATGCTTATCATTGTTTCTTCAATTGTACAACTAGTTTACCCTATACAAGTTGGGCATGATTGAATGTTACATCCAATTTCACAAAAGGAGTGTACTTAAGCTCTCTAAAAAATATTCTTAATTCTTGCTTTTGAAATTCTTGATGAGGGTTGGTGCCAGATCTAGGACATGAAGGAGAATGTATAACCTATTAAATTGATGCATGTAATTCTGCATAGACATTTATGTACCTTGGCATAGCCAAAACCATTTTATAGTCAAATCATCATCATAATTGGAAGGGTAGAATGTGGCCTTCAAAATAATGACTAATTCATCCCAAGTGGTGATAGGATTTTGAGCATTTTATTGGTAAAAAGTTAGGATTTAGCAACTCCAAAAAGCTTCAATTTTACAAAGGATACTTTTTCTTCTTATGATATTTGACTAAAATGTATTATTTTCACTCAAATAAAATGAGATGCAAAGCATATATATTTTCCTTACCAAGAACACTTATTTTCCCTCTATAATTTAAGGTTGCATTCATGACTAGCAGCTAAGACCAACAACCTTGCATTTAATAACATCTTCTAGGGGGTGGCTTAAAAGGTCTAGAAGGTGGTCTAAAAAATGTGCTTTCCAACCTTCATATTCAATTGACCATTTCACATTATTTATTATATGATATTATTACATTGCATATATTTGATATCATATATTTGATATTAATATATATTTGGAACTTCATATTTTAACTCACTTTGCATTGTATGCCTCCTTTATCAGGTTCCTTATCCTTTTGCGTATCTTCATTAGTGATGTTAGTCTTTATGCTTTCAAATGATATCACGTTGTTATTAGATTTTTGTAAAAATATTTTATCTTTGCCTTTGTCCTTCATATCACAAGTCTTCTTCAGTATAGAACCTTCTAAGTGTTCACTTATAGTATCATGGTGAGGCCTTGAATTAGATGAACTTGAAGCATAAATATTACATGAAGAATGATATACCTTTTCCACAAATGATTCATCCACATTTGCTTTCTTCTTAAGGGATTCAATTAACTCCTTTTGTTTCAATTTCTTCTCTTTGTAATGTTTAAGTGTAATTAATACCATGTATATTATACTAGAAACATTCAAAGGAATCATAAACTATATTTATCATTTTCAATTGCTTCAAACATTCTCGCATGCAGATAGTATTCTAGTGTTTAAAAATTTTCTTCTAATGCTTCTTTGTAAATGAAACTTTAGACTAAATCTATTTTTTTTTTAGACTTTTTAATCAAATCCTTGATCCCAATTTTTATGATATTTCTCTTTTCTTATTTGACAATGTTCTCTATATCATTGTTTAATGTATTCTTTGAAGTAGACATCCTTATTCTTCTATAGTTTTATGATTGACTAAGAAGACTTTTCAAATTTTCAACCTTCCAAACAATTATGTTGTAAGCCTTATATCACTTTATATTTTCAACTTCTAAATTTTAAGTTGAATTTGAGTATAATAACTTTCAATTCTTCAAATATTGTAGTATACCTTATATTTCCTAATGTTTGAATAATGATAAAACAATGGTTTTGACAAAGATTTTATTTTTCAAATCTCTAGGTAGAATTCCTTTTAGATCCCTAGTATTTTTTAATGTAAAATATATTTGATAAAATACTTAGCTTTTTGAGTTGTCCTTTGAGTTGAATCCCTTTTGTATCCCTAACTATGAATAAAAAGCTAAAGATAATTTTGATGCAATTTTAATTTTTGATAAAATTCTCTACTTTCAAGAACTTTAAGTTGGATTCCTTATGTCTCGTTAATTTGAACAAGAGACTATTATCAATGTAATTTTCCAACTTTCCTACAACTCTATGTTTTATTTCTTATATCTCTCAATTTTAAATAATATTGATTCTAAATTTCAAAAAATATGTTGGTGTTGAATTCCTTATAACTCCAAAATTAGAAATTTAGAAAGCAAAGATTTTTACAAATTCAATATTCCAATTTTAGGTCCGAGGTGTAGACCAATTGGTTCATCCAAACCCCATAAGGGGTGCAGAGGTCCAAGGTTCAAATCTCGGGCCTCATTGGACTGAACGCTTGTCCCTTTTCTGGTGCTTTTAGCAGCGTAAAACGTTTAAAATGATTGTGGCATGGTGGTTATAGGGGCAGACTGCACAAATATTTATGTGGCGGCTTCTGGGGCGGACAACGCAAAATAATGTGGTGGCCATAAAAGCTGGAAAGCCTACTTGGATTTGTGGCAGCTACCGATTCCACCATTTAAATACAAAAAAAAAAAAATAGTCCAATTTTGATGTAGAAACACTTATTCCTCCAAGTCAAAATATTTACAAATATTTCTATGCTTGAATTTGAAATAAAATAATTTCAAAAAATTTCAAATCAAATTCTCTTCACTTCAAAAGTCTTCCAAATCTTTCAATAAATATTCCAAGGTTATAATTTATCAATTCATTACCTTATACCTCCACTTATTCAATTAATCTCAAACATAATAGTTTAATTAATCTTAAACTTAGTACTGATATTCCTTATACCAGCTTAACCTTTGTAAAAGGAAAATTAATTTAAATGTTCTATGTACCTCCTTGAATATGGCATACTATATTTTTAGCTTGATCCTTGTCATACTTTTCAACTTTGCAACCTGCACTTTATTTCAGGCATTGTTATTAAAAAATGAACTTCCAAATATTTTCTCTTCCTCCAATATATTTAATTCTTCTCCTTGTGTATGGCATTCATTAAATTCAATATTCAAGACTCTAACATTCCTCTACGTGCTTGTTGGCTTATTTGACCATTAATGTGCAATGCTCTACTAACTTGCACCACTCTCTGCTCTCACAAATGCGCATGTATGACTTGTAACTCATGAACTTATGGATACAAGGAGACGTTTCACTTCCCTGGTGTTGGTTGGAGCTACCTTCGACACTATGACACTTGACAAATATATTCTATCCTCCAAAGTGATAATTAGGTCAAATGGTTGGTTCTTATCCTCCATGTAACATATTTTTATCCTCTTGGTAATGCTACTCTTCTTTTCTATGCTTGGTAATGCACTGCTTCTCCTCTACACTTGGCAGTAAATTCAATTATTTATCTCCAATTCTTCTACTCTTTAGTTCCTCAAAACTCAATGTCTTCTTTCCAACGTATATTCAATGAAGTAACAAAAAATGATTGTTTGAATTCCTTCTAATGGAATTTGACTTTATTTCAATGATTCACTCTAAACAGACCATGGTTTTGATGCTCAAAACTCCTTAGTACAATGCTTGCTCTATGCTTTGGTGGCTTTTCAATTTTTGGTGCTCAAGCTCTACTCAAAGACATCCCAAATTCTCTTGAATAACACTACCTTCTATGGCACTTAAAATATCTTTCCAATGATGTTCTATATTCCTTTTTTATGTTGCTTTCTTTGTCCAACGTGGTGTCTCACTATGGTGGATTATCCTTCAATATGGTTGTTCTACCACTCCTTTTGTATGATGTTTTTTGAAACTCTACCTTGTTCTTGTGTGCTATTTGATCTTTTCTTGTATTCAATAAGACTTAAAAATTCTGCACTTTCATGGATTATAAGAACAACATATATGTACTAATTTTCCTTCTCCTTATTACTCCCTGTTAAGCAAATATTTAAATTTACTTTTTTTGTTGTGTTTTGTAGATTCTAGGATGATAATTATACCTCATTCCTTGTCTTGGAGACACTTACCTTAAACTATATTTTTTTGGCTTTAATAACTATAATATGGTGCTTTCAAAAACATTATAATAAGATAATTTGAATAGTTTAATAATAAATTTTTACAACATCAATATTACAAACCTCTTTTTCCTCCTTTTTGAAGCTAGTCTCCTTGGTGATTTGATTCACCTTTTGTTATCTTGAATTTAAGAATTTTGCAACTTCACTACCTTTTAATTTTCTGCCCCAAAATCAACTTTTATCCTATTTAGAATATGTTCTTCAGATCTTCTCTTTCTCCTTGATAGACAACTATTATAGAATGCTAAAAGTTTTAACCTTTATTCCTCTTGAAATGCTATTTGAAATCAAACTTCTTTATCTTCAACTTCTCTAAATTTTGTTGCTCCAAATACTACCTTCTTGCTCTCCAAAATATATGCAAATTTTAGCTTCAATTGCTACCAAATATTCCTTTGCTTTTTCTATCCAAAGCTCTCTCAAATTTACCCCAAAATTATTCAAATCATATCTCTACTATCTCCCTTTAATTCTACCCAATTTTGCATTCCAAATATCTTAAATTACTACTTGAGAAATATATTTTCTTCTCTTGTATCTTGCTATTAAAAAAATAGTCTCTAACTCCTCCAATCTGCTACCTTAGTTTGTTGTCAATCCTTAATTCAATTGGATATTCAAGGGCACTTCAAAATCTATCCAAATATTCTTCAATTTGCAACTCTATGTGACCTTCAATTTTCTATCCTATGATACTTCAACTTCTATCATAAAAACCAACAATCTTCTCCTCTACAATTTATCCTTCAAATTCTTAATGGTTATGCTCAAATTTCTCAAATTGATGACCTCTTCTATATCCTTTCTTCTCCTTAGCTCTCGCTAAGTTCTATATTCAAATATAACCTCATTCACTAACCTCTTCCTTAAGAATCTACATATCTTGAGGTTTTCAAAAATTCTTTTCAAAATTTGGTAAAATTCTTGCAAAATTTTTCTTCCTTTTGGGCTTATCTTTGGATGACAATAATTGTCCCAAATTATTCTTTCTAGGAGTTTATCCTGCTTGCAATATTCTACCTCGAGATTTCTTTAAATCTCCTCCAATGCCCACTTCTTAAACTTCTTCCATAGGGCTTCTCCAACCTTCTTCATTATCCTTCCAAGTTTGCTTGATACCTCTACTATTGGGTCTTAAAATTCTCAATCTTCTTTTTTAAATCTCCTACATCCTTTCTCAAATCTACAATGGGGACCTCTTCTCTTAGGTCTCCTTTTTCTCAATCTTCAATAGGTCTTTTTTAGCTTCTTTCTCCTTCCTTCAATATTCAATTTACAGTCTTCTATGGGGATTTCTTTCTTGGACCTCCTTAATGTTCAATGTCTATTTTTTTTTGCTGTAACTCAAAAACTAATCCCTGAATGAGGAAAGCACGTAGACTTTCAGGCAATCAAAGATGAAATTCTTCTCTATCCATTGTAGGAAGCTTCTCAACTTTTGAAAACTATTTTTTGTAGTAAAACATAGACAACAACAATCAAATACATCCAAATATCTATATCCCTAAAATAATTAAACCTCACTAGTTATCCTTCAATCTAGTGGAAAAGCAATATTTGTTGAGTCCTAGTCTTCACAGGTTTTCCTACAACTCCGTGAAAAAAAATCAAAATGAAATCTCCCTATCTCCTTTCAATATCTCTTGTGGATCTCCCTATATCCTATCAATCTCCCTTGTAGCTCTGATACCACTATTAACTTTTGATACTAAATTCTTAATGTAAAATAACCACAAGATCTAAAATAAGAATATTATATGAAATATAAGATATTGGTAATATTCTAAACATATAAAACTCATGAATAACTTTTGCAACTAGATAGAAAACAACCATTATCAAATTCTTGCAAAAATAGTAATTTGATATAGAATAGAGATTTCAAATATTCCATACTTCACACATGCTCAATATATATTATGTCTCTTCATTATATTCTTTCATACTCACTTATAAACCTATATATAGAATAGAATGTGACTCTTCATATGGAGTAATATTGGCCATCACTCTTCTTGAGACTCTTTACTTTCCTATTCTATGGACTCATATGCACATGGACTATTATGCACATTTACATCATTAAATACTTTGCACACTCTAATAATATTTGTGCTTTTATTGCATTGCATAAAGTAAATACTCACACTCTAATTTAAGAGACATTACTAATCTAAAGATGTACCTAAGGTGGTACATTAGCATATACCAAATAATGTAATATATTCCAACACCAATGTCAAAAAATAAATGTACTTAAGCTCTTTAAACAAATTTTCTTGAAGCTTACTTTTAAACTTCTTAATGAGGGCTCATGCTAGATCTAGGATATGAAGGAGGATGAGTAACCTATTGAATTGATAAATGTAGTCTTTCATAGACATTTATTTACCTTGGCATAGTCAAAGCCATTTGATATGCAAATCATCATCATAATTGGAGGGGTAGAATGTGGAATTTAAAACAATGGCTAAGCATTTTGTCGCTCATTCAATTTTACAAAGGATACTTTTTTTTCTTTAGATATTTGACTAAAATATATTATTTTCACTCAAACAAAAAAAGATGTAAATTGTCTGCCTTTGTAGCATAAGTGGAGAAGGCAAGCGTGGTCCCATTGAATGGGAGGTCCACGGTTCGAACCTCTGCGATGCAAAGGGATAGACAAAAAAATCTCTTGTGGCTTCCCTCTAGATAGTGGTATACTCGGATGGGACATCATTATCGGTCACCTAAGAGTAGCTCTCAAGTTTCTCTCTAACCTAAAACTTGAGTCCTATTGGAGACAACATAGTTGTTCGGGATTTGGATTTTCTTCATGAGGTCCAAGGTTCAAACTGCGGTGTGGGCAAGTGTGTGAGGAGGTGGGTGTGTATATGGTTATGTGTTAAATTCTCTTTTGATCAGTGTATCTCTTGAATTTATACAAAATTATGGTTCAAAGTTGACTGCTAAGCCTTATACGTTAGTCATAGGAGTTTATCACACTGCCCAAAAAAAATGCAAACCATCTACATTTTCCTTACCAAAAACACTTACTACAATTTAAGGGTGCATTCCTGACTAGCAACTAAGACCAACAACCTTGCATTTAATAACATCTTCTAGGGGCGGCTTAAAAGATCTAGAAAGTAGCTCAAAACATGTGCTTGCCATCCTTCATATTTAACCAACCATTTTACATTATTTATTACATGATATTATTGCCTTACAAATTTTTGATATCATATATTTAATATTAATATATATTATATTTTATTTTGTTCCTTGTGATTGATGAAAGTATTAAAAAGTGTTGTCTTTGAATTTTCTTTATAAAAATTCAACTATTTTCAATTCACTGAAAAAATACTCTAGTTATATACTTTAGTTGTTATTCTATATTTTTTACTCTATATTATTTAAACAAAAAATAATTAAAAAGCAAAAAAAATCTTAACCATTATCCCATATTCATAAAGCAAATAATAAAGCATAGGGTTGATTATCGATGTAAACATGGAATGATAACAGTTCAAGGGTGTAAGCGTGGAAAGCCCATCTTAATTCTTAGTTTTAAATTTTGGACGCCAAGTCAGACGGTCGTCTCTGTCTTTATTAGACGACTCGATCTGTCTTAAATTATAATAATAACTACACCCCTTTTTGCTCTCGTATTATATCGTAAATGAGCGTACGCTAAACAGAAGAAGTACGTGGGTTGTTGCCTCTAGAAAAGAGAGCCACGTGTACTTTTATTTCCCTCCCTCTCACAATCCACGTTGGAAGGTAATTCGAAGCTTCAATTGAGTAGCTTCCCTAGCATTGAATGTGCCAGCGTGAGCCTCGCACCACACGGTTTACCGGTCCCCATATCTCTCCCTTAAATACATGCGCATAATTCTGCAAGGCCTGTAAACTGACGATTTTTCATCAGATCGGAGACAAGCGATCAAGATCAAGAGGAAGATGATAGGCTCTATACAGCCCCGCCAAAGCCAAAGCGAAGAAAGGGCGTGCGTGTCGTTCGGGATCTTCAGGAGGGCTGCCACATCGACGAGGCCGTCGCCCACATGGTCGGCGTGGCGTCCGCGCTGGAAAGGACCCGCGATCTCAACGTGGCCATTCTCAGGTCCCTCGATCGCCAATGGGTGTGTACTGACTAACCCATATCTCTCATTCGTTGCCAGTGATGTAATTCATTTTTTTAGTTTCTTGGGTTCTAATTGCGGCCATTTTGATCTCCACAGGTTGCTATTTTTGCGGCACGGAAATGGGATTCTCAAAATGGGGACAAATCATCGCTAAATCTGCCAGAGGTATGTCGAAATTCATGTGATGTGCTCAATTTATAGCTGGTTTTATCAGCAGACGGCATGATCTGGCATGATCTGATCTAATGGGTATTACTGCGTGTAGGGCTAATGCTGTTGTGGGATTTTGCAGGCGACGACCTTCACCAAGGGGTTGAAGTGCGCGGCGAGAACGGTGGACTCGGGGTGGTTCCAGTTGAATTCTCACCATGTAAACAAAGAATTTCCCTTCGTTCAGCTTTCTCTCGAAGATGTCGTGATCGTGCGGAGGATATATGGCAGTGGAAAGAGGCAGGACCTGCTGTCGTACTCGTGCCTCGCCATTCTCTAGTCGTATTTTAAATTCTACAGAGGATTAATTTCCTACTCGTTCTATGATTCGCTTGACGGAAAGCGGATAGTCGGGTTAGGGATATGGGACAGCGTTGAATCCGCATTGGTTTTCCGAAGAAAACCAGAGGAGAATCCTGCAATATCTTACTGGAAAGAGGTGTGGGCTAAAATGCTGCAGTTTGATGTTTGCCGGGTGGTTTATGTGACATGCACAACTCCGCTCGAAAATTCCAGCAGGCCGGGATTTCGCATATAAATTCGACTTACGCGGCCCGACGATCAGTTGTTGAGTTAGCAAATCTGTGGATGAAATCAGTTGTTGTTCAGTTAGCTAGCAAGTCTGTGGATGAAATCCATAATTCAACTAGCGAGGAATTGAAGAAGGGGAAGACGCAAATAATTTTGTTATGATATTTCTTGCACCCCATATACAAACCGGCCTAAAGTCCAACGCAGACGGCGACTGAAATTATTATAATTTTAGTTGTACATCTTTATTCTTTATTGTATTTTTTGAAGAAATTATTTCAAATTTCTTTTTTCGAAGTAGGGAGAGCGCAGTGCGAAGTGCGCAGCAGGGAAGGGCGCAGTAGGGTTGCTCGGGCGCAGTCGGGTTGCGCACGGACCTCGGGCACAGTCGGGTTGCACGGGCGAATTCGGGTTTCACACGGAATAAGTCGGGTTGCGCACGGATCTCGGGCGAAGTCGGGTTGTGCGGGCGAAGTTGGGAAGACAGTTCCAGACTTAGCCAAATTTTGGCCTTGCAAAATTTTCCTGTTCGGAGGCTTGTGCAGCTGCGGCTTTGGTTTCCCTGGGTTGGGAAGAACCGTATGGGAAGAGAGAAACGCCGGATCTGAAAGCAATGTTTCAGATCTGAGCTCTAACTTATAGAACTCGAACGAAATCGCTCTGAGGCGATTTGTACAGAGAACAACAGACTTTAGCACATAAAAAATAACTGCAAACCCTAAAGATGCCTAAAACAACATCAAACTTTATTCATATGAAACGAGGGTTACAGAAGTCCTCAACTAAGGAAATAACAACATCTGCAGCCTAAGCTGCAGGATAAACTAAAAGGAAAAATGTCGAGTCGGATGCTTGAACATTAATCAGATGAGCCACACTGCTCACTGAAACGCTCTCCTTTCTTTCTCTGCTCTCTTCTCCACACTTCCACACTCTTCTACTCTTGCCCACACTGTCTGAAAAAACCGAACTGCATTATATAACTGTGGGGAGAGGAGGATAGGGTTTGTCCTCTGATAGGTTCTGACAGACCCTCAACTAGGGTTTCTGACCAATCATCGAACTGGCATTAAATCACCAAACTGACATTAACTTCTACGGCGATCGGATTTGTCAGATGTCACATCTGTCAGAGGGTAGGTGTGACGTCATGTCAAACTTTTTCCGGGATCCCTGACTGCACAAGCGCAGTCCGTCTTAGGTGTGAAATCTGGATTAATATTTCTAACACCCTCCTTTAAGCCTGATTTCATGAGTGCTTTGACTCCAAGCTACTCTCGCAATCTGTTGAAGTCTTCCTCCTTCAAAGGCTTCGTGAAGATATTTGCCAACTGCTCCTTGGATCTACAAAAATATAGTTGAATTTCTCCGAACTTCACCAACTCTCTAATGAAGTGATAACGAATATCGATGTGCTTCATCCGACCATGGAACACGGGATCCTTTGATAGTGCGATGGTCGAATTGTTATCACAAAAAATTTTTGTTGCGCCTTCCATAGGATAGTTTAGTTCACTCAGAACTCTTCGCAGCCAAACTGCCTGGCATTCGGTTGACGTGGCGATGACATATTCTGCTTCGACTATGGACAATGCAATGATGGGTTATTTCTTAGACGCCCATGAGACTGCCCCTGATCCGAGATGGAAAGCATACCTGGAGGTGCTCTTTCGATCGTCGGTGCTGCCAGCCCAGTCACTATCTGTGAAGCTGACCAGTTCCAACTAGTCCTATCTGGCGTAAAATAGGTCATTGTTTCACGTCCCATTGACATAGCGTAAGATCCTCTTTCCTGCTTGCCAGTACGTGTCCTTTGAAGTCTCCATAAAATGGCTGATCAGATTGACTCTAAACATCAGATCTGGCCAAGTTGTAGTCAAATACATTAGACTGCCAACTAGTCTCTTGAATAGGGTTGGATCTACATTCCTCCCTGAATCCAGCTTGCTCAGCTTCAAACCTGTGGCTATAGGTGTGATGGCAGGTTTGTTGTCCTCCATCTTGAATCGCTTCAAGATATCCTTTGCATACTTGCCTTGAGAAATGAAGATGCCATCTGTCGATTGGTCAACTTCAATGCCAAAAAAATACTTCATCAGCCCTAAGTCTGTCATCTCGAACTCCTTCTTCATGGTTGTTCTGAACTGGTCAAACAGGACATTGTTGTTGCTAGTATAAATCAATTTGTCCACATACAGGCAGAAAATAATGAGCTCACCTGCTTCATTTATCTTCATGTACAAGGTGTGCTCATATGGGCATTTGAAAAACCCATTTTCTTGAAAATAGCTATCAATCCGGCTGCACCAAGCCCGGGGCGCCTGCTTCAAACCATACAGGGCCTTCTTCAGCTTCAATACTTTGCCCTCCTGGCCTTCAATTTTGTAACCTGGTGGCTAGTCTATGTAGATATCTTCCTCCAACACTCCGTTGAGGAAGGCTGACTTGACATCCAACTGGTACATCTTCCAACCTTGTTGGGCTGCCAATGCCAAGATCATCCTGACTGTGTCAAGTCAAGCTACAGGCGCATATACCTCATGGTAATCGATGCTTGACTTCTGCTTGTAACTCTTCATCACCAGTCTGGCCTTATGCTTGTCAATGTCTCCTTGGGCATTGAACTTTGTCTTATACACCCACTTGACCCCAATGGTCTTCTTTCCTGCTGGAAGATCAGCCAACTGCCATGTCTCATTATTTTCAATGGCTGCTATCTCCTCATCCATCGTATGCACCAACTTTTGATTTTGACTTGCGTCTTCAAACTCTACTGGATCAACTTCAGTAAAGAATGCAAATTCAGAGTACTCTTCATCTATGTGGGTTTGGGTTGCCTCGTAGATTTCTTGCAAGCTCCTTTTCTTCGTTGGCGTTGCCAGGCTCTGGATTCTACTTGCACATGGAGGTGACCGAGATGGAGTGGCTATGCTATTGCTGGCACTACTGTTGCTGCTGGAAGTTGCAGGTGGCTGCCGACTTCCTTCTTCCAAGTCAACAGACTCTACCACTGCTGGCTCTGACTGGCCAGTCTCCGACATCCAATTCTAGGCTTCATCTTCAATAAATTTTACATCACGACTGATGATGAGCTTCTTCATCACAGGGTTGTACAGCCTCTATGCCTTTGCCTGCTCACTGTACCCTATGAAAATACACTTCTCAGCTCTATCATCCAGCTTCTGTCGCTTCTCTTCTGGAACATGTGCATATGTAATGCACCCGAACACACGCAAGTGAGCCACACTTGGCTTCACACCACTCCAGGCCTCTTGAGGGATTTTGTCCTTCACGCTTTTGATGGGACATTTTTTCAGCAGGTAGACTACACATGTTACAGCCTCTACCCAAAATTCATGTGACAATCCCTTCGCCTTCATCATGCTTCGTGCCATCTCCATGATGGTTCAGTTCTTCCTCTCAGCTACATCGTTCTACTGTGGCATGTATCTCCTAGTGAACTGCCTTCGAATTCCATGCTGCTTGCAGTAGTTATGGAATTTGTTGGAGATGAATTCACCTCTGCCATCTGTCCTAAGAGTCTTGATCTGATATTCACTCTGTTTCTCCACCAGAGCCTTGAAATCCTTAAATATGGCAAATGCTTCTGACTTCAACTTGATGGCAAAGATCCAAGTCTTCTGGATGAAGTCATCTATGAATGTTAAGAAGTATTTGTTGCCGGCAAACGTGCTGGTCTGCATCGAACCACAAATGTATGAGTGCACCAGCTCCAATGGTTGTGATTCTCTCCAAGATTGACTAAAAGGGAATGAATCCCTATGTTGTTTTCCGACTAAGAAGCCCTCACAAACTTGATTTTGCTGCTCTATCAAGGGTAAACCCTTCACCATCTGCTTCTTGTGCTGTTGATTTAGGCCACTAAAATTCAGGTGACCAAATCTGAGATGCCACAGTCAGGTAGCATCTTTCACAACTACACTTGGAGACATCAATGATTCATACTGAATCTGTAGTGGAAACATTTTGTTCTTCATCATGGACACTGTGGAAATCTGCCCATGCGACTTGTCTCTGATGGTGCAAGCTCCATCTTTGAACTGGACCGTATGTCCCTTCTACACGAGCTGTCCAATGCTCAGCAGGTTATGCTTCAGGCCAAGCATATAGTAGACGTCACAGATCTGCTTTCGTTCGTCGTGCCTAGTGCGGATGAGGATCTTTCCTTTCCCCATTATGGTAACCTTGTTGTTGTTCCCCATATTCACCTCAGACTGGACTGGTTCATCTAGTTGGGAGAACATATCTTTGTTCCCCGTCATGTGGTTGATGCACCCACTGTCTAAATACCATACATTCTTCTGGCACTCTTCCTCAATGTTGCAAGTCAACAACACATTTCATCCTACCACATTTCCAATTTCATCCATGTAATGGCCTGCTACTGGTTCTCCATGGCCATCCATTTTCTACATTGTGAGATGTAATGGCTAAAATTCTTGCAAAAATAACACTGGACCTTTGACATGTCCTTCTGACCAGATCCAGTTTGCTAATTTTTTGAACTGCCTCTTCCACCTTGCTGATGGAAGTTACAGTTGGTCTCCCCTTTGCTAGGGTTTGACCTTCCTCCTTGCTTGTTGCCTTTCCCATGCCTGCCTTTGCCTCTTCCTCCATGAGAACTAGAGGCTTCATGGTGGGAATATTGTCTGCCGCTATCTCAGAATGATACCTGAGCCCTGAATGCTTGCTCTAGAGAGGTCTGAGATGAATGGATCAGCATCTATTCATGTGTCTACAACGAACCCATGAGTTCATCTGTCAAGAGGGTTGTTAGATCCCTCGACTCTTCAATTGCTATCATAACCGAATCAAACGTGGCAGGCAAAATTCTGAGAATATTCTCCATGATTCTTTAGCTCTGCATATTTTCTCCATTCAACCGCATATGGTTGATAATGTCCATCGTTCGGGTGAAGAAATAATTCATGGACTTGGACTCACTCATTTGTAGATTTTCAAACTCCCTCTTGAGCATCTACAGCTTCACCAACTTTACCTTATTGGTGTTGTGGTATGATCTAGCCAAAATCTCCCAGGCCTGCTTCGCTTTTGTGGCTGATGCGATCCACGGGAAGATGGACTCCTCGAACTCTTGCATGATGTAGAAGAGGGCTTTCTGGTCCTTCTTTGTGTTATCTTTCAACAGGTCCTTATCTGCTTGAGAGAGGGCAGCCAGTGCTGCTGCATCTGCCAGTTTTGGGTAGCCGTTATCGATTAACTCCCACAGCTCCTGAGATCCGAACAAGATCTTCATCTAGATGCTCTAGTAATTGTAATTTTTCCCATTAAAGTGTGGGATCTGCAACTACAAATTGTTGTTGCTGGAAGCAATTCTGCTTCGGTCTCCACATCAAGGGATCAGTAGCTCTGATACCAATTTGAAGAAATTATTTCAAATTTCTTTTGTCGAAGTAGGGAGAGTGTAGTGCGAAGTGCGCAGTAGGGAAGGGTGCAGTAGGGTTGCTCAGGCACAGTCGGGTTGCGCACGGACCTCGGGTGTAGTTGAATTGCACGAGTGAAGTCAGGTTTTTTACGGGCATAGTTGGGTTGTGCACGGATCTTGAGCAAAGTCGGGTTGCGCAGGGGTGAAGTTGGGAACACAGCTCCAGACTTAGCCAAATTTTGGCCTTGCAAAATTTTCCTGTCCAGAGGCTTGCGCGGCCGCGACTTTAGTTTCCCTAGCTTGGGAAGAACCGTATGGGAAGAGAGAAACATCGAATCTAAAAGCAATGTTTTGGATCTAAGCTCTAACTTATAGAACTTGAACGAAATTGCTCTGAGGTGATTTGTACAGAGAACAACAGACTTTAGTACATAAAAAAAATTGCAAACCCTAAATATGCCTAAAACAACAACAAAATTTATTCATATGAAACGAGGGTTATAGAAGTCCTCAACTGAGGAAATAACAACATATGCAGACTAAGTTATAGGATAAACTAAAAGGAAAAATGTCGAGTCGACTACTCGAACATTAATCAGATGAGCCACACTGCTCACTGAAATGCTCTCCTTTCTTTCTCTACTCTCTTCTCCACACTTCCATGCTCTTCTACTCTTGCCCACACTATCTAAAAAAACTGAACTGCCTTATATAGCCATGGGCAGAGGAGGATAGGGTTTGTCCTCTGACAGGTTCTGACAGACCCTCAACTAGGGTTTCTAACCAATCGCCGAACTGCCATTAAATCATAGAACTGGCATTAACTTCTACGGCGATCGGATCTGTCAGATGTCACATCTGTCAGAGGGTAGGTGTGACGTCATGTCAAACTTTTTTCAGGATCCCTGACTATGCAAGCGTAGTCCGGCTTAGGTGTGAAATCTGGATTAATATTTCTAACATTTTTTGGGCGGTTCGCTCTTTTGAAAAAAATTTGAATGGAAACTTTATATTGAGTATTTTTCTCTCCGAGTATAGAAACCACAGTCCAAAAGTATGGGGGCTCATCAAAATTACATTATTATTATAGCAAGGTCGATAACGTGCTTAATACAAGAAAAACACAGTCGATGGCCAAAAATTTCGTTGGAAACCTGCTTCCTCATAAGAATTAGCACCCATCACCCAGAACTCCATTGGATTGATGAAAACACTACTGCAACAGCTGAACACAAGGAAAAAGTAATGAATAATAGCATCCACAACCCCATCATATTGATGGAAACAATACTGTGATGGTTGAATACAAGGAAAAGTAACAAATAACCATGTTTTTGCTAATTCAGTTATACGGGGAAGATCAATTCCCATCGACCTATCAAAGAATAACTAATGAGAAGGACCGACGATATTGGGTAATTTAAATATTGGAGAGGTTTATAAAAAGATGAGCTTCCTTCGCTATGCCTCGTGCTCTCGAGCAAAGCCGATCTTCTAGTTAGGAATATGCCTTCCTAAGATTTCATTACAATGGGAAAATCTAACCTAAAGACGAAGTTTGAGCAAAGAGCAAAGCTGCTATTCTAGATAGTAATATGCCTTACTAAGGTTTCACTACAAGAGGAAAATCTAAGCTAAAGACGAAGTCTAAGTAAAATTACTGTATAAAGATGAATAAGGTGAGAGGACCTAAAGCTTCTTTCATTTATCAATATTAAGAAAGTACTAAGGATTCCAACAAGAGAAGGTCTTCGTAGAAAGTTGTTAGCTAACTCAAAACTCTCCACACCACGAGGCAATTATGATAATCTAGATCAGATAAACAAAGGACTATAACCTTTTTGGTGGTAGCTAAGTTGAACCTCGTCATATGTAAGAACCTCAAAGCCTTTTCGATGGTAGCTAAAAGGGCTCTATTGTTGGTAGGGTTTCTAGCTACTTAGCAGCCCTAGATCCATCTCTCAACCATATGGGCGGAATTGGAAACTAAGCCATCCTCTTCTAGTAATTGGGTTATAGCACATCATGTATATGCCAATGAAAGAAAAAAATGTAAGAACAATAGAGGATGGAAATAAGGGGGACAAGGTGTTCAGGAAAGGATTCAACAAAACTATCTAGACTTACTAGTCCATATGAAGGTCACCTCTAAAATTTGTGATGAAGTATCTAGAACTAGACAAATAGACAAAGAAAATTATAGAAGTCTAGTGATAGGGATACTTTGAAGCATCAAAGAGCAAACAAGGAGCAAAGACAACAAAAGCAACATTCACCAGATTGAGAGATGATCAAGAAGGCAAAAATTGAAATTATGGTTAATGACCAAACTTAAAAATTGGTCTAAAAGATTAAATAAATCATCCTAGGATTAGACTTGCTCAAGGACTATGTAATGCTATAACTTCCCCACTCAATTTTTTCATTTTTATTTGTTTTTTTTTTAATATTTTTTATATTTTTGGTGTCCCTAGTTTCCATATTTTGACTCCATACCCAAGGACAAGGCAAGTAGTCTTGGTTTTCCCTCTTCAATAAGAGTTACCAAGACTATAGGGATTTTTTTTCTATAGTCCTACTTCACTCAAAATCCCAACAAAAAGTGAGATTCTATAGAGGGGAGTTGAAATATGTAACTTACCTTCAATTTGAAAGATAGGTGCTAGCCCCACAATGTAAAGGAAAAGTGGATGTGCTTCAAGTTGCGTTGATCGTTGGGTCTCTCATCAATGATCAATTTTCATTTTCTACCTCAAGTCAACAAATCTTAGTGCTAAGGCTCACAAGCTATCAATTCTCCATCCAATGCCCTATGATAATATTTTGATGAGTGAAAGCAAAAGAGAAAAATTTCCCCACCATAGCAAAGGCTAAACATGTGGTAACCAATTAGAAGCATTGAAGAGAAGCACTACGATACGATTAGAGAAAACTTGTCATTGGTCAAGAAATATCCTTGCCTCAACCTAAACACATGGTAATTGCTCGTAAAGTAGGGAAAACAGTGCAGGGGTGACTAAAGAGACATCCTCCATTGCTTTCCAAAGTTGAATTTCATGTCCTAACCTATCAAAATCATCCATGTGGCAAGTGTAGAAATTTCTTGTGACATAGGTAAGCCTACCCTACCAACCTATGCCAGTTAGGTATGTCATATCTACGATGTCAATGAGTGGGAGGTTCATATTGTCATCTTCTACTTTCATAACTTGGGGTAGTTGTACCTCACGAAGATCAACATAAAATGATCGTAACCAAGAGCATGGGGTTTGGCTCAATCGAGGGCCTTTTAAGTTTTTTACAAGGTCAACTCCTTGTTAAGATGTGATATTTCAAGCATACTTAAACTCAACAAGGAAAAGATAAGAGAGAAACAAAGGAAAAAATCTCAACAAAAGGAAAATATGGTGATGCACCAAAAGATATACTAAGATCTTGTTACAAAAATAGGCTTGAATACTATGTGCCAACAATAAACACTTCCTCTCCCAGGGTTATGCATAAGGGGTTGGACTAAAAAAAATGGTGAATCCTAATAAAAATCAAGGTGAATCATGGAGAATCCTAAGAAAATCAAATCGAGCATCTTCATACTAAAATTTGGGGTATTTGAAATCCTAAAATGTAAGGTCATATTTGGGGCCACTTTTGACCTACTAACTCATCTTATAACTTCATAAAAACACCTCCAATATATCAGGCTTGAAAAGAGCTTTCCAACGAGTACAAATATGCCTATGTTTGGATATATATATTGTGGTGAATTAACCCTAAGAAAAAAATTGTCCTAAAAATTTTAGGCAAATGGGCCAACGTCGAGGGTCCTCATATTCGCCAATTTATAATTTTAAAATCCTAATATTCATCCAATTTATGAATATTCGCCACTATGCATAACCCTGTCCTCTCCTTGACATAGTTAAGCATGGATGAGAGTCATCAACATAGGTATGCATAAAGAGGTGGTTCCTACAAGAGATCCATAGATGGCTAGTCCAAAAATAGATGCAAACCCCTCACACACACGTACATCAATAAAACCCCTCAAAGCAAGTAAAATATCATAGGCATACACATACAAATAGAAATGGGTCTGTAGGGAGTCATAGATGACTAAACCAAAAATTGATTTAGGCCTCCATATATATATGTGCATGCAATTTGTTTACAAATATTATGCCAAAAGCAAGGAGTTGATTTTTCCACAAGCCACTTAGGAGCCAATTGCTCTTACAAAAATAAATGAAGGGAAATATTACAAATGACTACAATTACAAAGTTGTTGATCCTTTACAAAGTTAATATAGAGTTTCCCTCCAAAACTTATGCAACAATTTCAAGGTGATTGTTGCTTCTAATTTCGGGTCATGTCTTGTTTTAACTGTTGACCCCTCTAAGGTTCTCTATATTTAAAGTCATTAACTTAAAATGGCATGGAGAACTTGAATGAGTAGATATTATTTTTATTATCATTTTCCCAATTTTATAAATTCCCATTATCTGGGTGCATAATATTTCTTTATTTAATGTTAAATATCTACATGCTACTTTTTCTATGGCTTCCATGCTACTATTTTTCTTTCATGGGGATATGAGATATTCTTTTGCAGGAAAGGATGATACTCCTTGAATATTATGCACCTTCATCAATGTTGACTTTCAAGGTATCAATGTTTCTTCTTCAAAAGTTTTCTCACCACTTGAAATCAAGACCGTCATATGTCATCAAAACTTTGAGACTTTTTGTCTTAGGTACCTACATGTTATAACTTTTTCTTATTGTCTTTTGATAAGGACTAACAAACTTCTAAACTTTTATAAAACTTCCATTTACAAGACCTGACCTTCAATTGTTAGATCTTTTTGATCAATGGTTTCTTTTATGCTTGTCTACATCTCAAACTTTTGCTTTTTCTTTCCAAGTAAAATGTGTAGTGAGTTATCACTCTAGTTCTAAGGAGAAATATAACAAGAAGTTAATGGTGTAACCATCCTAGAGCCACTAAAATAAGAAATGTCAATAGGAACTTACCATTTAAGGTCCTGAAGGCCTCCAACATTAACACCTTTGGGTCTAGAGACATCAAAGATATTAACTGCAATTAAAAAATAATTTTGGCTATAGAATATAGAAGAACATGTAAACCACCTTCATGGTTTTTAGGAGGGAAAAAGTCCTCATCCCAACCTATAAATAGACCTATAATATCGTTGTAAATGTAGTGAGAGCTTCTTGCTTATGCCTCATATCTAGCCTTGTAATATTTTTCTTTCACTTCTTAGTTGTATGAATGAGGCTCAAACCTTAAGCCACTATCTAAGGCATTGAGCCTATTTAGGTTGTCTACCTTGTAATTATTTTGGCACATAAATGGAATCTATGACTTATTTCACTCTATCCTACTTATTTAGTGTGTTTTCAATTCTAGGCTGTGTGATGAAGTGTATTCAAATCCTAGCTCTTAGACTACAATGTTCATGCAATTTGGAGAGGAACCTTGATCTTTGCACATCGCCCCCATAGCTCAGGTTTTATTTTTCTACAAATTTAATTTCCTACAAGTTAGTTTCCTATTTTATTTATACTTTCTAGCATTTCCTCCTTTCCTTTCCTTTTCTTGCACCCTCAAATAAAACTAAGCATGAGCCCGTGAGGTCTAAAAGCACACAAAGATCAAATCCAATGAGGAACCAACCTTGGTTAATATCCCCAAAGGTTTCCCCTTAGACATTCCCTCCACCCATGGATCTTCCTACTCTATCACTCTACACAAGGCACGGGTGTCCTAAGTGCATTGGGTTGTTGTCCCAATAGGCTAGAACATCTAGAGAAGACAACAATAATATTTTATTAATAAACATTTAAGGTCTTAATAAACCTTTGAGTTCAATTATTTAACCTTGACCTAAAAATCACATGTAATCAAGTAATTATATCCCTTTAGACCAACCATTTTATTATTAAGAAGAGCATATTTTTCCTTTATTGAAATTACTTTGGTGTTTATGGATGATAGTCATATTACATGTGTTCCTTTTACGAAATTTTCTTAATTTGAGGTAATGTATTGGTTCCATTTACCTCTAAAAAGCACTATATTCCAACATTTTTTCATGGTAGAAATAATTAATGGTATAATTATAGTGCACTATTATGCCAAAAGCCTAGATTATTAGTGAGGGAACACTCCCATATAGACCATCCTCAATATTAGGTCCCAAACACATGTGGGTAGTTAACAAGTGCTATTCATCTATGTTCCAAGCCCAATCTTGAGGATGGTCTATGTAGGAGTGATCCATCACTAATATTTTGGGCTTCAGGATAGTGGTACACTAAATGTGGTATTAAATATATTTATTGGGTTCAAACCCCCATGTCTCTACAAGCTATTGGTCTCTGCACTAGACATGTACTATAGAGTATAGGTCCTCTTATGGGGGTCAGGCTGGTTAGTAGGTGCTATCCACCCATGTTTCAAGCATGATATTGAGGATGGTCTATGTGGGAGTGGTCCCTCACTAATAGGCCAGGATTATAGCATAGTGATATGCTACATGACCATACATTCTCTTCATTCAATACAAAAATCAAGGTAATTCATATAAAATTGGACATAAATAAAATATACGATATGGTTTATTGGATTTTTTACATAATATTATAATATATATATATTTAATTAAAGTTGGTATGAATGGATTAGATTATTTTATAACACTCCTAAATGTTGTATTTTTCTCAATGAATCATGTTTTGGATACTTTGGTACATCCTATTGACTTTGTCAAGGTGATTCATTGTATCCTTTTTTATTTATTATTTTTGTTAAGGTAATGATTGAAAATTCATCAAATGAAAACATAGAAGGAAAAATCAAAGGTAGTTAGGTTGTAAAAAATAGTTTTTTGTATCTTATCTCCAAATTTTAGATGTTACTTTTCTTTTGGGTTATCACTTAGTTAGTAGTTAGCATGTCCATAGAGTTCAAATAAAAATTAATATGATATGATAAGGCTACTTGATAATTTGTTAATACTACAATATCTAGGATACTTTTCACTAACATTGTCCTAGACTTTCAATGAATTTTCATGGAAATTTTAGGGTTTAATTTTAGATATTTTCCATCAATATATCTAGGTTTCTTTATTTTATATGGGAAAGAGGAAATAGTTTTTGTACTCAATGTTGGATAGAATGAAATCTTATTTCAAATATTGTAAATATAAGTTCTTAGCCATGGTTGAAATGCTACTTCTCATGAAGACTACATTACCACATATGTCCATATATGATGTTAGTTTCATGATTGTTAATAGGCATAGGATCCAAATTTGATAAAATTCATATAAATTTTCTTTGTTAATGATAGAGCAAAAATTTAGATTTAGTTTGTGTAAGTGGGATAGGGTTTGGAAAGGCAAAAATATTATAGGGAAAATATTTTAAAATTTTAAACTTATGAATTAGGCATTAGGTGCAAAACTTGGTTGGAGACTATTCAAAGATCAAGGAAATATTAAAAAAAAAATTACTTCAAAAATATAAGGTTTCTCTTGATGTAATAAAACTATTTAGGAGATGAACCAAAACTAAGGGGTTGATAATATGGAACTGTATATCATAGAGCTTACAAATAATAAATAAATATATTAGGTAATGAGCCAATGAGGTGGATTTTATACATTTTTACTTTGATTTTTTGTTGAAGCCTTACCATCATATTTATGATCCAAAATGGTAACTATTGGATTCCAAACTTACTTAGAATCATATCGAAATTTACTTAATAAATATGTAAATATTAAGGAACTTCTTGCAAGGAACATAGATTTCCATTTAATTTTGATAGAAATATATTTTCAAGTTTGGAGGATTTATAAAGTATTAGTGATGTTATCAAGAAAAATGGATGTGAGAATTAGATAAAAATAACATTATTTATTATGTCCATAAAATTTTTAGAAGCAATATCTTGGAAATGTCAAAATATCTATAGAGACGGAAATAGGATAGCAAACAATTTAGCTAATTATGGTGTTGATCTTCATCTTGTTGAAATTCAAAATTTAGAAGGTATGTGGACAAGGAAAATTTTATCTCTTAATAAAGATGATATAAATGAATTGATTGTAGACATATAACATCTTAAAGAAAATACCAATGAGGCCATAGTTCAATGGTTGAAATAAATAAATAATGTAGTCCACACCAAAGTTCACATCTCAGTGGCACCAATAGGCTATATAGATCAACGGGAAAGGAAAACCCTTTTAAAACCCTTAAAAAAATATTGTAAGGAGCATGTAGAATATATTGTTAAACACACACATATATACATATCCAAGGTAGTTAATATTTTAGCTCTGGAAAAAATTGCCATGCCTCTTTCTCCTTGCAATGACTAATCATAATTAATTAATTGTACACACCATTATTTATTAGAAATATATTTGTTATATTAAAAAGTAGTTAATCATGATAATTTTTTGTACATAACACAAGGATGCTTGAGATAAATTTTTAAACTGGTAATGCCATTGGTGCATTCCAATATATGGATGCCCAAACTAAGGAAATTTTGTCTAGTAAAATTAATATGAGTAAAGCAAGATTGGTCTGTTTGGATGGATGTTTCAGTTCCTCGACCCCAATCCATTACTATCTCCTTGAGCAAAGGGGAATGAATCCAAAATATTGAATATGAAAAATTCTCTCTAAGATGTTATGGTTGTTAGTAATATGGACACTTGAAGAAGAGATGCCCAAACATCCGATTATGCTTTGATTCATCCTTGGTGGAGAAGGGTCTGAATGTGAATGATTCAAAATCTTCAAATGTCCCAGTTAAAAAGAAATATGCTCATACTCTAGATGCACCGATTTTCCAACAAGAATCATGCAAGCAATAAAATACTCAATCCCAAAAGGAGAATTTGAATCAGATCATTGAGAAAAGCCAAATGGTTACTAAAGACCATCTAGACGATTCCATGAAAAATATTAGCACCTCAGATGGTATTCTTGAAGCTAATTATTTTATTTTTTTTATTTTATTAACATGGTGGAATCAGTATCCACCATGAATCCAGGAAGGCTATCTAAATTTTATGGCCATCATAGTATTCTCCATTGTCCAACCCAGAATCCACAACACAGATCTTCATGCAGTCCGCCCCTATAACCGCCATGCCACAATCATTTTAAACCTTTTATGCTGCTGAAAGCACTAGGAAAGGGACAAGCATTCAGTTCGATGAGGTCCAAGATTTGAACCTTGGACCTCCGCCCCCTTATGGAGTTTGGATGAACCAATTGGTCTACACCTCGGACCTATTCTTGAAGCTAATTATGAAACAATAAATAATGGTCAATTTTATAAAAATGAATATCCTAAAAAATGTGATACAACTAGATACTACCTTAGGAGATTGAAGTGCAAATGTATACTTAGATATTGTCACTCTAAAGGTGGAAGAACCTCTACTATAGAAGAAAAATAATCAAATTTATTTCATCTTTGATGGGTGATTGTTATTTTTGTTTTTATTCTATCTATTGGAGTTATGTGTCATGTAAGGATTGTTCTTGTTTTTAGTTCCTTCAAAAAATGATTAAGAAACCTTAGCAGTTTGAGGAAGATGGAAAATATATTTGATAAAAAAACAAATATAGGTATGCTTTAATTAATTTGTTAGAAATGTAATGAGAGCAATGTATTGGTTTATTTTTGTAATGGGAGTGACCCCAATAGAAGCCACACATGGTTTATTAAAAAAAATAAAACTAATGGAATATATATATCTGATGGGAGTGAGGTGACAGTTGTAATATATATGAAACTATGAAAATATATGGTTAATTGATGTTGAAACATCCAATATTGTCTTTTTATTATCAAAAATACCTTAAATAGGCATTATTTTCCTTGTACAATTTGATGCATTCATGACTAGTGGCTAAGACAAACAACCCTGCATTTAATAACATTTTCTAGAGGCCATCTTAGAAGGTCTAGAAGACGACTTAAAAATGTGCTTACTGACCTTCATATTTAATAGACCATTTTACATTAATTATTACATGATATTATTGCCTTGTATATTTTTATATCATATATTTGATTAATATATTTTATATTATATTTTATTTTGTTCCTCATCATTCCTCCCCACCATAGAAGCATTGGACTCCAATTTTTTACAATAGAAGAGCAAACAGTAGGATGTGGAAGAACCCTAGTGAGTTGAGGAGTTGGTATGTTTAACACGTGATCATGCTCTGGTGGATGCCACAAATTAGGTATCTAATTTATAGGAGAAAGACAAAGCTTGGTCAAAACTCGATTGCCAACTTGAGAATGAGGAGGAAGTTGATAAGGATAAATAGTATGTGGTTGATGTTGTTGTTGCTTTTGCAAAATAGGAACTTTCCTAGATGAAGGTTGCATAAAATATGGTTGTTGAACATTTTGAGGAATCATAGCAAAAGGAGGTATTGGTGGTGAAGGAGCAAGTGGCTCCATGTGAGGATAAGGAGCAACTATTATGATATCTTAGGAATGTGGTCTGCTAAATATGAGAGCAACAGTGTGTGGTTGAGTGGAATGAAGTAGAAGTATGGTGATTTTGATGCAATGGATGAGAAATATATTTTTCTTATGATGAAAATTATATGTATTAATAAGCATCATATTGTGTATTTTTATTGTATTATATGGTTTCCCAAGTAACAAGACAACAATCCATGGGATTCAAACCACAAGTGACCATATCAAAAAACTTGGGACCAAAATCAAAAGAGAATGTACATGTGTGAGTGATTTGTGAGGTGATTTTGCCATCCTTACACCCTACAGTGTAAGGATGAGGATGTGGATCTATTGGTAGATGCAATTTGTCAACAATGAATTTCATGATAAGTTCTTCTATGAACTGTTGTTGATTATAAAATTGATACAATAATTGTGAGTAAGATGAGCATATGTGATGAATATATTATCATGGTCACCTATAGATGAAGAGTGATGCATTAAGGTGATTTGGTTAAGTTTTCTCTAGAGCTCATTGTACTCCCTATCTTATTACAATATCTTGTGGTGGTTCCTCATTGTGAGGTTTTATAATGAGAACTTTTTTCTTTTTAAAACATTCAAATGTTTCATGAACTCTCTTATTACAATAACTATAAAATTTCTTGCTATAAAATGAAGGATAATATATTGAGAAGAAAAGGAAGTATATATCTTCGTCTTTGGTACTTGTCACTCCTGATTGAATGGTCTAGAATATCCTGTTGAAGATGCTTGTCATTGTTTTTTCAAATGTGCAACTAGTTTCTCCTATACAAGTTTGGCATGATTGAATATTGCATCCAATATCACAAAAGGAGTGTACTTAATATCTCTAAAAAATGTTCTTGAAGCTTAATTTTGAACTTATTGATGAGGGTTGGTGCTAGATCTAGTACTTGAAGGAGGATGTATAACATATTGAATTGATGGATGTAGTCCTGCATAGACATTTGTTTACCTTGGCATAGTGAAAGCCATTTGATAGTCAAATAATCATAATAATTGGAGGGGTATAATGTGTCCTTTAAAACAATGACTAATTCATATCAAGTGGTGATAGGATTTTGAGTATTTTATCGCTAAAAATTTAGGATTTTAGCAACTCCAAATAGCTTCAATTTTACAAAGGATACTTTTATTCTTAATATACTTGACTAAAATGTATTGTTTTCACTCAAAAAAATTGAGATGAAAACCATTTGCATTTTTCTTACCAAAAAAATTTATTTTCCCTATACAATTTAAGGTTGCATTCATGACTAGCAGCTAAGACCAACAACCTTGCATTTAATAACATCTTCTAGGGGACAACTTAAAGGGTCTAGAAGGTGGATTAAAACATGTGCTTTACAACCTTCATATTCAACTGACAATTTTTACATTATTTATTACATGATATTATTGCCTTGGATATTTTTGATATCATATATTTGATATTAATATATGTACCATCCTAAAAGCATACATATAGGATATTGAATCAAATGTACCAAACATTAAAACATGAAAATATGAATAACAATGAATTGAACAAGAAAGAACAACTTATTTATATTATCATTGCAAACATTCTTTTACAAATACGTCTCTCTTAGAGATACCAAATTATTTTATACAATTGATACAATATTTTGAGCCCCTCAAAGGGGATGGTGCAATACACAGGATCTTAATGTAGACACAAATTACTTAAGGCTCAAGAAATCCTTCTTCCCACTTGATCGAAGGAATATGTTGCCCAGAATACTTTTAATATGCTCATATACTATAAATATACATTCAAGAAACAACATAAGATAGTTAGAAGCAAAGGAGGCCTCTCATGATGAGGCTCTTGATAGAAATTTGCATGAATTAGTACAAATATGACAAGAAACCATGGAAACTTGTAAGGATTATTAAAAAACCTCTAAAATATTGTAAAGAATACTAAGAAATTTGTAAATCTAGCTATTATGATGCATAATTTGCCATTACAACTTGAAATAAATCAAATCTAATGAAACTAGTGCTAATTAACAAAATAGAAGTAAATAGAGCAAAGCTACCTATAATTCCTGTAATTAACTACATGAAAGCATAAATGAAAGCTAATACATGTTAGATCTAGCTAATTGCATGTTTAGAATGAAAATTCTATGGCTAAAACTAGGTAAATTGAATGTCAAACCCTCACTGCGAGTCTAAGGCATAGTTGGCTCTATTAGTTACGGCTAACAACTGTAACTGAGGTGAAAGTGCTCTTTCTCTTGTAACCAGGGCCTGAATCTCAAATTCCTTTGGGTAATTGATGATCAAGGGTTGCCTCTATGTTCTGGAATTAATTGGCAGTGTAGATTCTTTAAATTTGCAATGGAAGAGGTTCAATTATGGATGAATGATCTCCTCAATGTCTTGAAACCTCCATAGCTTTGAATGCAATCATGATTTCTAAATTGGCAGCATGTAGGTACTCCAAAAGGGTTACAAATGGCTCTTCAATCTGGTAGGGCTTCGTTGCATTCAATTGAAAGCTTCTCTTCTCTTTTTCCCAATTTGGAGGGGGGTCTTATATCACTCTCAATTCCTAATCATGGCTTCATGGAGAAGCCAATATCAAGAACCAAGAGGTTGAAATAGTTGGGAGAAATATTATGGATGCTTCCTCGCTTGAAAGTGCTTGAAATCCATTGCCATGTCCATTTTAATTGAATTTGTCTTACCTCGGAAACTCAAAACAATTTCAGGGCTAGCCATGGATTTGAGGCATAACTAGCTTTGTTAGCCATGGGTGTCAACCACGACTAATGCTAATTAGGCCAAATTTGCCTAAATTGAGTGGTTAGAACCACTACTTAGACTTGGAATGGTCCAAGATCATTTGTATGATCTGCATGGATGCCCATATGAGTAGTCCCCTACACGTGATGCATTTTAGGTTTCTATAGATGCCCCACTTGGGATTCCCTATGCGAAAGCACAATGCTGAGCAAAAATAGACCACCTAAAGCCATGTCGTAAGTTGAATGATGATCATTGATATGATCAACATTAGATGCCCTAGTCCTGCAAAAGGATACACATATTAGAATCATTACTTCCAACTAAGGAAAGGATTAATTTTTCAAAGCTTTTACGCATCCATGGTGATTGGGTAGTTAGGCTACAATAATTGAGATAGGTGGAAAGCTACTAACTTAATTGTCATATTTTCTTTTTACCCCAACAAAGGGTAAGATTATGATAGTTGTTTAGAAATGATTCATAAGACGAATGCAATTTGACAAGATAGAGTGATACCTTGTTAAATTTGATTATGATTTTTGATATTATGACTTACCCCTCAAGCGATGAGTCGATGAGGGTAGTACATTGAATAAATAAATGAGTCGCTTGACCAAGATGAATAATTTGAACGATTGAAGATTTTTGCACTATTGTTATTATTTTGAAAGGCCTGATTCAACCATGATTTCAACTATTAATATTAATTGTATATTTTTATCCTATGGAGCAATCCGACTGTAATGGCCTTATTAGGAAATAAAAATGATAACAATTCCAATTAGGCTTGTGTTGAATCACTATTGTCGATGATCTGCTAAAAATATCATAGGAGAAATGGAATGAATACCTCATTCCTATGGGGCAGTCTAGCCGATGTGGCCTTATTCGAGATTGAAGTGAAGTCATTTCAAGTCAATGATGATTAACTTACCCCAAATGGCCTTATGGTGATTTACTCATATTGCTGGATTGCATGGAGTGCAAGTCGTTGTAACCACTAAGTGTATAGGGTAAATAACTAGATACTAGGAACATTTGAAATTTGAATTATGTGAATTTTTTTATTATTTTTGAAAATTTTAAGGGTTTTGGCCTATTGAATATTTTTAATTTTGCATTTTGAAACCCTTCATTACAAAATTTTAAGGGAATTTATTGTTGGCTGATAGCCATGGTTGTCAGCCACATCTAGTTTTGGTAAATTCCTTAGCTATGACTCTGACCCATGATCGAAAAAACCCTAAATCTACACCCACTGTTACTTGTAGTGACTGAGGGCCAAATTGAAAATATAAAAGAAAAATACATCATTTTTAAATTCATTATTTCCATTTACCAACTGCTTAGCAGAGAGCTCTAAGAGGAGAAATTGCAAAACTAACACATAACGCTGCCAAACCTTGCAATATACCCCTATGGCTAACCAAAAGAAGGCATCTACTAGTGGTGGAGTCGATTCTACAAAGGTAGCATCTCAAACCTCACTTATTGCATTACCAACATAAAATGAACCAAATTAATTAATGAGCAAAATGAACTCACTAAACTATTGGTAACAAACCTCACCCTAGTTAGGATTAGACTAGGCTAGTTAGTTGGGAGGGTTTAATTTTTAGGGTTGATGGGATGGGAAATGACCTTGAACGAGGTTTTTCCCATAGTCACGGGTGGAAGCCATAGCTCCCAATTGGTAAATTAGGAGTCGTGGCCGACTTAAAATCCCAAAGGTCAAAAATTTGACTATTGCCACCAACAGTTGGTGGCAACCACGTTTGAGGGACTTTAGAGAATTGTTTTAATTTTTTTTGCTATTTTTTTGGAATTAATTATGGTTTTTGAATTTTTCCAAATAATTTTTTGATTTTTTTGAACATTATGGATGCATTTATGATTGTTTTTGCCTTTTTGAAGGTTTTTTTGAATTTTTTTTGTGTTTTTAAGTGCATTTTTTATGTTTTTGTGATTTTAATTGAGCTTGTTATTATCTCCCTTTAAAATTTGACTGCTAGAGTGAGGGAATCAAATATCCTTCATGAGCTATTTCCTGAGCTAGACAAAACTGATTGGGACTAGTTCTTAAATATAGGCTTCAACTATGTGCTACGGTTACCTTCCATCTAGGCTGATCATGACTATATAACTACCTTAGCCCATTGTTGGGATGTGTGGACCAACACCTTCCACCTAGGGTTATGCATAGTAGCTATTTATAGCCAATTGGCTAAAATTAGAATTTTCAAAATTTGGAATTGGTTAATATTTGGGACCCTTGACCAAGGCCCATTAGCCAAAAATTTCTAGGTGCAATGTTTTTTGGGGGGTCGATTCGCCCTAATTTTATAATAATTTGGCCATTTTAAGTTTAAATTTCCAACATTACCCCTAATAATAGTTAACCTTCTACATGTGTATGGACACTATTCACCTAGATTTTGAAACTGATTTGCCATATTTTTATAAATACATTTTGGGGAAGATCCCTTATGCAGAAATTTGTTTCCACCTACCCATAGGTGAGATCATAGTGGCCTTGGAGTATGTATACCACATATTTTGTATCCCCATTTATGGTGATGCCATCACATATTTTCCCACTACGATGAAGGATGTAGTTTTTCAAAGGATATTCAATGCTAGGATCAATGAGACGTAGGTGGATTCTAAGCATGATGGGGTGCATATAGAGTATTGGTATCGAGAGCAGGTATTCTTATGGTGATAGGTCATGCTAATGTAGCTTATCATGCAGGTTGTGCTGCTTGATACTTCAGGAGTGAGGTTCCCTTCGAATATCTTGGCTAGGACATAGGACCTGCTTGCTAGAACTACCTAAGATCCACTGAAACTATCCTATGGGAGTGCTCTACTCGTGCAGCTCTATGACAAGTTGTATCAAATCACCCAACAGGGTCACATTGGAGTTGGTTGTATCTTACTTCTCTAGATATTGTTGTGGGAGCATATCACTATCGATCATCCTAGAGGACTATTGCTACATATTGGTGATATTAACGAGGAGTAATAGTGCTATGCAGCATGCTGGCCTAGGGAGACCGAGGGTTTTAGGAGTAGATCACGCATAGGTGATCTATGGTACTACATGGATCACCTCATAGGGTTGAGGCTAGGGAAGTTTCTATGGTGCCCCTACATGGAATGTCCTGCATGGGAGGAGGTATACCACTATTTGAGGTGGACACGATGTGAGAGATGGCTTCTCAAGCACAAGCCCGATATACATGAGTTCTTCCACTTCTCACGTGTCACTAAGTAGTTTAGGATTTTTTTGGACATACCAGTAGAGCTTGATATTTACCATCACCTTAATGTGGAGAGATACTTGGTCTGGAATTAGGTGAATACACTAGGATATGAGGATTATGTCTACCATGATTTGGGGCTGGAAGATGCAGGTACCACAATAGAATATGATGCCTAGTGGACTACTAGATTATGGTAGGATGGTGGCCCGTTAAGTAGATCTAAGGATGAGGCAAGTGCAGAGGCATCAAGTGATGATCCTATGGGTTGACACACTCATCAAAGGATAGAGGGAATATGGGGTAAGGTATCTAAAGTAGTAGAGGAGGAGCCCTAGGTTGAGAAGGAGGGTAGGTAGGAGCCTGATGATGAGGTGTCCTAGTTGAGGGCCCAAGTGGCTAGCTTGCAATCCCAACTATAGATGGTGAGGACACAAATAATGGAGAGGGATACCTCCTTGGCTATCCTACATGCACAAATGAGAGTAGTCTAGGGTTAGATCATAGAGGACCATGCGTAGGAGGAGAGGGAAGCTCTCTAAGCATATATTACCACTACAAATATAGAGATAGAGAAGGTCACCGGGAAACTTGATCTTCTCTGGTTTAAATTGGATGTTGTGACCATAGAGCAAGACTTGCTTTAGTAAATGATGGGAGATCCATCAAATTCTCTGGTTTCTCCTACCACTCTAGTTGTATCGGGACTAGTAGGTTTGGATATGGGTAAAGAGATCCAAAGATTGCATGCCCTCATCTAGGAGGGTACTAGGAAACATGCATTATATGTGGCCCACATCGCTCTCCTAGAGGGATAGGTCAGACTACATAGAGGTATAGTTCTAGACATGCCCATAGCTATAGGGTCACAGTAGATCAGGACATGGAAGACTGGGCAGTCATCAACATGACCTAGTCATAGATCTCAAATTTTAGAGAGGTCGACAGACACCAGTTCCAAGTGGACTCACTGGGAGGGTGGAGGTGGTGGAGGAGACTCCAAGGAAGGGGGTGCATACCCTATGTAGTACAAGTTATCAGATGTTTGTACTATTTTTGAGTGTAAATTTTGAGGACCTACACAGTTGTAGCTTGTGGGCATTTTGACGTACGCCTATGTACTCTTGTTGACACACACACACACACACACACACACATATATATATGATCTAATTTTATATGATGACTCATTATATGTGTACATTTTTATTATTTTATGTTTATGAGATGCATATGGATGCAATGCTTATATGTGATGTTGATTTAATGCTATATGATGTGATGTATTGATGACATGCACTAGCTAGCTGATGGATGTATGACTAGATACTGTGATCTAGATGTGTAGATGAAATGCTATGATGTATGCATATGGATGAAATGTTAGATGTTAAATGCACATTTAATTTTATTTACTTGTATGCATTTAGTTTATGATGTTATGATATGATGAATGCCAATGTATGTAATGCATTATTTACATGATGTAATTTCATGTAAATGAATATGTATGCTTTAATCACTTAAAATATAAGGAATGATTGCAATGAGTTAAAAATATAATGGATGACACCACATAATCTATAACAATCATGAATGTAATTGATCAATATTATCATAAGAATTAACCAATTAGACATCCATATGTGAGATGCGATGATATATTGTTTTTCTTCATAAGCTTTTGTGAGTTAAAATATATGCATAAAATAGTCAGTGGCCATTTAAATATCATTGTTGATATCCATCTAGTATCTAACCTATATTGTGAAAACCCTTTAATAAATAAAATCTCATAAAAATAAATTTATGATTGATTGATCGACGATATTTTTTGTTATTTGGGAATTTTTGAGGTTTTCCATGAGACTCAAACACCCTAGTTGACTTATCAAAAGTTGTATAATAACTATACTAGACTTCTGAAAGATAAAATTATTATAATGAAGACCAAGCGATTCATTATCCCTATGTGTGCAAATGAATATATTATAAGAGACATAAGACTACCTCATTGCCAGGAGGGATTCATTCATCCCATTATTGTAATGAGTATCACCAAATGTCCAACCTAATCCTAGGTTTGGACTTAGTTGGACTAGACTACTAGGCGATACAAACCACTTAAATCTAGCTTGTTTGCAAATTGCTTAGACCTAACCCAATTCTAGACGGGATTCATTCAGCCCATTACTATATTGGGGATCACTCTATGATTTTTTAGTATTGACCATTCCAGTGATTCAAGCTCTTCATCCCCTTATTTATTTTAGTTTTATTGGGACATTTGCTCATATATATAGTGATGAAAATCACTGTTTATTTTTGTATTTTTCTTTTTTCTTTTTTTTGAGCAAGGAATTTCATTTGACTTTGGGATTTTTCTCCTTTTTGTAAGAAAGGGATTTCTTGGATAGGGGGGAACTTGTCCTTTTTCCAATGATCCACACTCTAGACCATTGCGCATCACAAAATGAGAAAGTAAAAAAACATTTCCCTTAAGGTGACTAGGACCACTTTGTAGTGTTCATATTTCCTTGCCCTAATTAGGATTATTAATGTATTTGATTAATGATGGGATTATGATATGCTAAGTGCTATCAAAACTAGACCTCGTCCTCAAAAGCAAAGCAATATTTCTACCAAATCTGAGAATATCACTAGGTATGGCTGAATGATTGAAAAATCCTAGGATATTCTTCATAGCAATAGGAGGGGTTGTGCTGAAAAACACAATTACTCACAAGGGAAATGGAAGATGATGATGCATAGATGCATGATTGAAATACCAATGTGGTGTTGTTTGTAAGATTACAAACACAACCTATCCTACTGCATGGTGTGATGAATGGAGATGCCTAATGCAATGCAATTAATTGAATAAAAGTGCAAAATGAAATGGATAATGCAAATGTTTTTGAGTTTTGGGGTTTTGCAATATTTTTAGATTTTATTGCTTTGTGATTTTTATGGATTTTGAATTTTTCCATGTTTTTAATTTGTTTGATTTTTTTTGAATTTATGTGTGGAACATATTAAGATGAATAATATCAAGATTTTTAGACTCTTAAACACCTTCAAGTGATGTTAGGTAATACATTTTAGGTCCAATATGCTCTGAGATGATATATAAACCTAACCAGTTAGACACAAATTTATATCACAAGTGCAATGACAATTTTGAGTTATGTTGGTTCTATTTCATACAATATCACCAATTTCAAAGTCTCTCAGATGGACTTTATTGTTATAAGCTCGTTTTAGGTGTTCTTTATAAACATAGAGATGCTCAAAGGCATTCACGTGATTTTTATCAAGAAGTGTCAGCTGATTGAGGTGAGCTTGCCATGTAGTGTCATCATCGATGAACTCTTTCAATGTAATGTGTAGGGTTGGAATATCCAAATCTAAGGGCATAATGACCCTAGTACCATATACTAGCAAAAATGGGATTTCTCTAGTGGGTGTCTGTATGGTAGTCCTATAAACCCATAATGCAAGGGGTATTTGTATATGCCAATATTTGTGGTTATCTTGTACTGTATTTTTCAAGATGGCTACCACTATCTTATTTAAAAAATCAACTTACTTGTTTGCCTATGGATATTATGGAGTCACAAAACTATGTTGTATATTGTATTTGGATGTCAAATCCCTCATAGTTTTGTTCTTGAATGACGTTCCATTATTTGAGATTATTTTGGATGGTATCCCAAAATGACTTATGATATTGTGAAGTATGAAATCCGTAATACATACTCCATTTATCATTTTCAAAGGGATTGCTTCCACCCATTTAGTAAAATACTCAATAGTTGTTATAATAAATGTATGTCGACTTGATAACGGGGGAGAGATATTTTTGATTAGATCTAAACCCCACTTAGGAAATGGCCAAGCTGCTTGAATGGGTTGTAAGGCATGCAATGACAAGTGCATAAGATTAGCATGATGCTGACATTTAACGTATTTCTTGACATACGCGATGCAATCCTTCTCTATAGTGGTCCAATAATAACCTATTCAAAGGATGCCCTTGATGATGGCCATGCTGCTAAAATGGCCATCGCATGTACCATAACAAGCCTATGAAATTACCCAAGCTGATTTTTGGGTCTCAAGACAACGAAGGAGAACTCCATCGTAGCTTCAATAGTACAAGATATCTTCTAGAAAGACATACTTTTTCACTTTTTGTTTGAATTTGTATTTTGTGACACATGATAATCCTTACAGGATTAAACCAAGCTTAAAGAAGTCATGTAATTGTGACATCCAATATTGATAAGCTTCTGCCTTGATTGACAATATGACTTGTTCCCTTATAGTTTTCCATGCACGAATGTTGACTGGGATACAACCTTGTGGTGAATGGTGGTGCCATTCCCCATAGGACCTTGCGATATCAAAGACCCCTAGGGCACCTTATTAAGAAATTACCTGGCTTTATAGAACCACTCATGGTTTGGTTCTATATAAATCATGTTGACTGATTCTTTATGATCAAAATCCTCACGCTACATCACAACATGTGATAGCATATTTACATGAATGGTAGTAAAATCAGTAGACAAATTCTAAGGGATAAAATATCCCAAATATACCATAGTATCTATGAATATGTTTGATGTACGATGGATTACCTTGATGTCGTACCACTCTAGTTGGGCCAGATAAGTGTCATCAAGATCCTTATAAGCCTTCAGGATAGGACATCTACATTAAAAAAACCTTAACCTGATTGACAATGAGAAGTGAGTCACCAAAGATCTTCATGGTGATTGTTGTTTGGAGGCCCAATATTAGGGTCTCGTACTTAGCATTTTTGTTGGTACAAGGGAAATCTAGCTTAAAAAACAAGGGTATTGGAGCACCTTGTGGTGTGAAGAAGACAATTCCTACACCATCCCTTGCTCACACTTTAACCCATCGAAGAACAAAGTCTTGTCAGCTTTATTGTCTGGTTCTTCGAGTTCAAGAGATTTTGATAATGCAAAGACTGCATCATTAGAAAACTCTATGACAAGAGGCTTACTATCTTCAAGAGGTGCCTCTACCAGCTAATAAACTATGACCTATCCCTTGATGGAATTTTGGTTGATGAATTCCAAATCAAATTCTATCAATAACATGATCCACTTTGCAGTACATATATTGTGATAAGTCTTGCTCATCATGTACTACAAAGTATTTTGTTTGGATATCACATGTCATATGACTTAGCATGTAATGATGCAAATTCTTCATTGCAAACACCACTGATAAACACATCTTCTCCATGTATGGATACCCTAGCTCATAACTCACCAAGGTGCAACTGATGTAATATATCACTTGCTCTTTACTTTACACATTCTTTTGAGCCAACATAGTTTCCAATGCAAAGTTAGTAGTCGATATATATAGTAGGAAAGGCACATCTGGTCTTGGTGGAGCTAGTATTGACGATGTTGCTAGGTATTGTTTACTTTTAGCAAAGGGCTTATAACAGTCCTCATCCCAACTAAATGAGACTCCCTTGTGTAGCAGTCAATTCATGGGTTGGAATTTATCCGATCATTGTGTGATAAATCACTTTATGGATGCTAATTTACCTTACAAGCTTCTTAGCTCTTTGATATTGGTGTGAGGACACATTTCAAGTATGGCCTTTACCTTTTATGTATCAACTTCAATCCCTAATTTAGAAATGATGAACCCCAAGAGTTTTCTTGAAGTTACGCCAAATATGCACTTCTTGGGATTCAACTTGACAATATGCTCAATCAGATGATCACAGACCTTTCTTAGGACTTCAGCATGCTCTTATCACAGTAATGACTTTGCCAATAAGTCATTGATGTAATTATCAAGGATTTTGTGCATGTAGTCATGAAATATGTATGTCATGGCTCACTGATATGTGGCACAAACATTTTTGAGGCTGAATGACAACTTTATAATAGAATATTCTCCATGGTGTTGTGAATAGAGTTTTGTGTTGTTCTTTAGCTTTAATCCAAATTTAATTATAACCAATAAAATTCATCCATAAGAGAAAGCATATCATGACCTACAGTTATGTCTACGAGAGCATCTATGTTGGGAACCAAGAATGAATCCTTTCGTGTTGCCTTGTTGAGGTCTCTAAAATTCATATAGATACAGATTCTTCCATCAGGTTTTCCTATAGGTACCATGTTTGATACCCATTTTGGATATTCTATGGAGATAATAAACTCTACATCAATTTTTTTTTAAAACTCTTATTTAACTATTAAAGTGATAGTTGGATGCATTTTCCTGAGCTTCTGCTTGATAGGCCTTTTAGAGGGGTCTAGCAAAAGGTTATGAGTAACCAATTTTGGATCTAGACCCAACATATCCTTATATGTCCAAGTGAAAATATCAGGTCTCTATTTAAGTAGAGGGATGAGGATAGCACAATCATTAGGAGATGGAATCTCAAAATTTAACCTTCTTATTATTAGTGGGATCATCACTGATATCCACATCAAAGGTCTCCTCTACTGACATGTGTGATCCCTCCTCAAGATGGTGAGGTATAGGAATCATGTGGATGTCATCATTTGAGTTTAAATATTCCATTTTAAAATTACCCTTAGCATGATAAACATCATGAGTGCAGCCTGGTGCAAAATGAAATAGTTGTAACATTTCTTCATTGGGTAAGAAATATTTAGGCTCTAGTAGTGAATCAGTGTGATCCCAATTATTAGCATCTATATTAAGACACAATGGTTTTTAAGGATCGTCTAGATTGTGGAGTGGAGTGGTCAGATAAATGGAGATCATATTAATGGAATGTATTATATCTCCAGGACCATGTGTGTGCCATTCTACATTATCAGTGTTATTTACATACCCGAGATGTGGCTCTAGGGGTATGGGGATCTCTGAATCTGGTCTATGAACAAACTGGAACATGGGATTGTTAGACTTAAGGAGTTACATATATGTAGGTGGATTTGGGAATACTATATGATAAATCACATCTAAATTTGGTGGTCCCCCTTTGAGGCATGGGATAGGATAAACTCTTTGATACATCTCATCGATGTCAAACGATTCATGAAAATGACATAAATAGTGAGGCCTGAGATAGGCCCTCTTGGTCTCATTGTCGTAATTGCTATCATATACGAGTCCTTCATTCTTGCCTACTAGAATCAAGCACTAAGAAAGATGAGGCACAAGGTAGGCCCTTTTTGTTTCATCCTCATACTCATCATTGTTTGAGGATTTCTCATCATCATCACTCCCAAAATCACAATCTGGTCGATCGCTTTTGAATATGGACTTTTCTTTAAATTCCTCAAAATCCACTTCTGATTCAGTGTCTACTATTTGGGATAGATTCTGGATTTGCATGCCAATGTCATCGGTAGCGTCACAAATTTCAATATCCAAGTTAGATCTTGGAATATCTTCTAGATTGACCTATACCACGATGTTATCATGATAGATATCAGGTGATTCTATAGAAACATAGGTCACCAGCCTATTACCCCTTCACATGTAGGAAGTATTAGGGTGATAAGTGTTCCAATCCATGTTATCCCCTAAACCGAGGTTTAGATTATCAAGAGATGTTGCTAAAAGCTCATCTTGTCCTCTTATATGGTAGCCCAATCCAAACCTATCAATTGGCAACTAATATTGTGATTCATGGAGATTTTGGTGTCCTTGATTTAATAAGCCTAGACCATAACCATGCCAATGGTCACATTAAAAATACAAGGCAAAATCTAGATTGGATAGATAATGAACATTCACCAAGAATGGTTCATCAACACCTTCATCTATGTGTGTGTGATTAGCAATTTGGTCAAGACCTCCATAGATGAAATTTGTTTTGTTTGGTGGCACCCCCTATGGTACCACCATTCGTTTGGAAAACTGATGGGCTTGAGGTCAGTCCATATCTAGTGTAATCTTGATAAAATGCATGAATGTCACATTATGCACTATATACTCTGCTAGCCCAGGATTAACCAAATGGATGATCACCTATAGTGCAGATGATCCTGATGAAGAGACAAGAAAAGCAGGTTGAGGTGCCTCCTTGAATTCATTTTGTGTGTCTCCTTCATCCATGGGACTAGAGATGTTGGCGTTGGCTACTTCGAGTATTTTTTGTCTCTTTTTTATCCAATACTACCTTAAGCTTTTGGTCATTTCTAAGCATCGTCGATGTTGTAGACTTTGTAAAAGCTATTGTTGTATGTGCAATTGGTTGTGGTGCTGATGTGGAAGGTCCAACACACACTTCCTTTAGTTTACCTTCTAAATATTTAATGGGTGATGTTGGTCATATATCTAGGTGTGTTGAAGGGAGAATGAAATCTCTAGGTAAATCTACTTGGTTCACATATTTAAATGGTTCCTCGATAGAAGGAACCATGTGAACTTGTCCCTCATGTATATATTTAATACATTGATGTAAAATTGAGGGAATGCAATGCATCTCTCTAATCCAAGGCCTCCCCAAGAGGATGTTATATTGCATAGCACCTTCAAGTATGTGACACATCACAGGGATGGTATTCAGTATGACCTAAATAGGTAAGACTATAGTACCAATCGTTGAGCACAATGTATCATTAAATGCTCTCAAAGTGAAGGTTGAAGGTATGATGTGCGATTTTGGCAACTTCAAGTATGCTAATTACTTGGTAGTAATAATATTGATTGATGACCTAGTGTCAATAAGCACCTATTTAAATGGTGTGTGGTTAACACACACAATTATATGTAGCGACTAGTTTGATATAGCAATAGAAACCATTTTAATCTCGTGATCATGAATTTGAACCACCAGCTCTTGATATTGCTACACATGTCCCATAAAATTTGTAAATGCTTCAGGATCATGGGACTAAACTTCAATAGACCTTAAGATGTCCATGAGTGTATCCCTATGCTTAGGAGACTATTGTATTAATTCATATATTGACAACTTTGTTGGAGTTTTTTGTAGGCTTTGAATAAGCTTATTCATGATGGTCACCACCGACCTAGTTGGTGGGCTTGGCATATTGTTTTTTATTGGCCTTTGCAGGGATGCAACTTGAATCCTAATCATAGTTAGAGGTGGATCTAGTTGCTCGTACCTTATTTTTCTTGTGACAATGTTTACCATTCTGATGAAACCCTGTGTAGGTGGTTAGATACACACTTATTTCACATGGCTAGAATTATTACTCGGAGGCTCATGGTTTGAACGAGTATTTTTAAAATCCCCATATTTTGGTTGTTTGGAGCCTAAGGCTTTTCCACAATTAGCTCACCTTTCTTGATCATGTTTTGCACCACGTGTTTAAAACTATAACATCCTTCAATGTCATTTCCCTCATCCTATGGTATGCATAATATTGATCATCCCTATACCCTTTTGGTTTGGGTTGGTTAGGGTCTTGCAACTTGATATCAAGTAAGTTAATGGCCTTAGCCTTGCACAGTTCATTGATAATCGTTGTCATCATCTCTAACAATGGTGTGAATTGACAAGGAGGCCATTGCTATTTTTATTACCTCACTTCTTATTATTGCATTGATTATATTGCGCAGGAGGAGGTTGGGACTGATAATTCTATTATTGTTGCCCCTTGTCTCATTTCTAGAGGTTTAACACTACCTTATTCACATGGGTCAAATTGGCTTGGTGATTTTGATTTTGAGTGTTATTCTAGTTCCAATCCTTATTGTTTTGGAGCTTCAAGTTATCCTCATGTAACTTGATGTCCTCAATTACCTTAGCTTATGCCAAGACCTCCTCAAATATCTAGTATTGTTATAGATACAAAAATAGTAAGATGTGCTTCGTACAACTCTTTGTAAACATTCAAGTCAATTCTATGGTCAGAATGGAAAATAGTAACTTTACCATTAAATTTCTCCATCTATTTCCATAGTCCATGATCAACTCATCATCGTATTGCACTAGAGCATCCATATCAGAAAAATTTATCTTCTTCTTGACACTGAAGGATAATAATTCAAGAAAAGCATTAGCCAATTGCTTGAAATTGGTTATGTTGTGCCTCTTTAGTTGGTTGAACCATTCCAGGGCAAGACCTGAAAGGTTTGTGATGAAGGTTCTTAGTAACAGAGCATCATTGCTTTCCATATGAAAGCACATATTCATGAAACACATGAAATACTCTTGAGCATATTCATCTCCTTGAAACTTATCCAACTTTGGCATATCGAAGTCATCAGGATACCCTAGAGTAGGTATTTAAGGGCATATAGGCACATTGTGTATTTTATTCAAGGTTGGCTTTTGGTAAGCCATTCCTTGTTTCTCAATTGCTCTTACCTTTTATACAAAGGCCTTGTAGGCCTTCAAAGATAGAATATCCTCTTCCCTGAGAGGTCCTTAAGGAGCCTTTGGAGGTAAATTCTTCTTTGATCGAGGTGGAGTAATAGGCTCATCTTCCACATCCACTAAGGAGATCTCAAGGTATTCCTATTCTTGCTCATCTCCTACTGCTTCCTCATACTAAGAATGCTCATGATGTTGAAGTGCTTGATGTTGCAATGAGTTTTAGGCCATGTAATGAGTATGATTTCCAATGTGCTCAAGATGTAATTCAAGCTATGAAGCATCTCATCTATGAGGGCACTCCTTGTATTCACTATGAGGGGCTAAATTGGTGCAAGCAAATCAATCGTCTCTCTCTACATGCTTCTTTTGGTCAAGGATGTGTTGCTCACATATGCACTTCTCATATATATGTTGCCTTAACAACCTCTATCTTTGAGTATCCTTATTTTTGAGGTGTTCGCACTCTATGCTTATATCTTCCAATTGATCTTGGAATATCCACTTCTATTTATCTGACACCAATTTTTGTGATCAATCTAGAAGATCGGCCATATGTGGTCTTTGACGGGTTTGTTCTATTTAGGCTATTTTATTGGTGTGAGCTCCAACATACTTATCTACCATGATTTTACCTTGCCTATATATATGGCATTCACGTTATGCTATTGTTTGTGATCTATGCCCATGTGGGTTGATGGCAAACATATACTACTAGAATGCTTTGAGCATTCCCCTAGTTCCTTGATAGTCCTACGTGTACCCTCAAAATGAGAATTCATGGAGTGAGAAGGTGCAGTAGAGGGCTTACACCCTAATTTCCCTAGGACTCTATCAAGACCATCAAGTTGTCTTATCTTCTATGGTTGATTTGGTTGATTACCATTTTATCCATGTCCAATTATGTTAATCGTTCGCTTATCAAGTTCATTATTTTTGGAGTTTGAATGGGCCTACGCTCTGAACCAACCCTCTCTTCCTACCCCTAATTGGGTGGATTTTCTTATTGTCTATCTTGGGATGGTGGGGGCCTTGAGCCACCCTTATATATATATCCCTATTACCTCCTCTATATCGGGTTATCTAAACAGAATCCTTGAATGTAGAATTATCCCCTCTAATGCTCGCCAAACTTTGTTCGGGAGGATTTTGTGGTTGAGGTTTCAACGTGTTGTTTTGTGCATTAGGTGGAGCTTCGGCTTCAACCTTGGTTCTACACCAATATCGACCTCTCCATGGATTAAACATGATGTGAATTATCTCCTATGTATATTTTAAGAGAAAATAAAGTAAACAAGGGTGATTATCTATTTTAAAATTTCTCTATGATCCCTAAACTAGTTTTAGTGTATTTCAGGTGTGTTGTATCATAAACTAACTCTCATCATTTTTTCATATTTTTTGATGATATAATTGTTTAGTTTAATGGATTTCACCTATATGAACACGGTCATGTAAACCTCCCAAAGTGTGGATATGAAATCCACACCCAAGAAGGGGGTATAGGTCCTATTAATCCTCACCCAACACAAAGTGCATAGCGATACACCCATCCTAAGAGGAATGTGAGCTATTTTGCATAGATACGATAGATCTTAGAGTCAGTATTGTCCAAAAGAATACAGTTCATGGTATTTGAGCCAATGCATGGAAATAACTACCACCATCATTGAACTCTACTAGTGGATGGGTGTGAATTCCACCTCACTAGAATTTAAGTGTTGTGTGGTGTGTGTGTGTGTTCATTTTAAGCTTGTATGTAAACAAAAAATGCATCACCAAGAAAACATGATATTTCCTATATGCCTAAAATAAAGATATTTAAAATTAAGAAATATGCATGTATTTAGCTATATGAACTTCAAAGAATGCAATTTATATAATTATTTTAACCTCTGATTGGGCCCCAAAAAGAAAATTCTACACACAACTTTTAACTTCTAGTTGTTGGCCTATGCAACACGTAATAGTGCTGACCGTGGGACAGATCCATAGCCTAAAAAATTAGTTATGGTTGACAATAGTAGTTAATAGTAATAGCTATGGCTGTCAGCAATGACTTACAAATATCATGAAATTTTCATTAAATTTTACCTCTTACAATTTTTCTAAGTGATCTACTTAGCTACTGATAGGCAAAAATGAAAAACAAGAAAATTAGAGGAACATGATTACCTGGAAATATTCATTTTATGGAGATGCAAACTACATACTATATATATTTTTGCTTTACTGGTAGCCATGACTGTTAAGCATGGCTGATACTATTCACCATGGTTGTTAAGCGTGGCTAAGACCTGCAACAAAAAAACAAAAGGAAATCAACCATCTATAGCACAATTTGTGGGGTCCCACCGTGATCACCATTTGTACCACCCTAAAAGCATACACCTAGGCTATTGAATCAAATGTACCAAACATTAAAGCATGAAAATATGAATAACAATGAATTGAACAATAAAGAACAACTTCTTTATATTATAATTGCAAATATCCTTTACAAATAAATCCCTCTTAGGGATACTGAATTATTTTATATAATTGATACAATATTTTGAGCCCCTTAAATGGGATGGTGCAATATGTAGGCTCTTATTGTAGACATGAACTATAGGGAGTGGCCCACTCTGTGGTCACAACATACAACTGAGACCATAGAATATCATGCTACCTAGTGACCTTATATATATTTATATCTACAATGGTAATAAGTGCTCTAAGAGCGACCCTCTCATCCTCATATCTATGCCACTACGTCTGGCCCTCTAGGAGTTGACCCTAGACTACTCTCATCTATGCCTGTATGGTAGCTAGGGAGGTACCCCTCTTCATAATTTTCATCCTCATCGTTTGTATCTAGGACTACAAGATAACAACCTGGGCCCTCAGTTGGGACACCTCATCATAAGGCTCCTCCCTACCCTCCTCCTCAACCTAGGGCTCCTCCTCTACTATTTTAGTTTCTTGACCCCATCCACCCTCTATCCCTTAATGAGTGCATCGACCCACATGATCCTCACCTGCTGCCTCTTTACCTACCTCATCCCTAGATATACCTAGTGGGCCACCACCTTGCCATAACCTGGTAGTCCACCAGGTATCATAATATGTTGTGGTCCCTGCATCTGCCAGCCCCAAATAATGGTATATGTCATCCTAATCTCCTAGCAGAGTCACCTAAGGCTAGGCCAAATATCTATCCATATTAATATGGTGGTAGATAGCGGGCTCTACTAGGATGTCCTAGCAAATCCCAAACTACCTAGTGACATGCGAGAAGTGGAAGAACTAGTGTATCTTAGGTTTTCGCTCAATAATCCATCTCTCATATCGTGTCTACCTCAGGTAGCGGTCCACATCCTCCCATGTAGGATAGTCCATGTAGGGGCACCATATAACCTACCTTGGCCTTATCCTTATGATATGATCCATGTAGTACTACATATCACTTGCGCATGACATGCTCTTGAAGCCTTTGGTTTTCCTAGGACAAAATGCTACATAGCATTGTGAATCCTCATCATTGTCACCAATCCATAGCAGTAGTCCTCTAAAAATATCAATAGTAATATACTCCCACACCCATATATGGAGCAGTAAGCTATAACCAACTCCAGCGTGGCCCCGTTGGGTGATCAAGTACAACTTGTCATAGAGCTACGGGAGTAGAGCACTCCCCTATGATAGAATCAGTTGATCTCAAGTAGTTATGGCAAGTAGGTCCTATGTCCTAGCTAGGAGTTCTCCTAAAGTATTGAGTAGCACAACCTGCATGATAAGCTCCATAAAAATGACTTGTCACCATGAGGAGACCCACTCTCGATACCATTACTCAATGTGCACCCTACCATGCTCAGAGTCCAACTGTGCCTCATCACTTTGAGCATCGAATATCCTCTAAAAAACTACATACTTCACCATAGTGGGTGAAGATGTGAAGGCCTCCCATCAATGGGGATATAGAATATGTGGTAGGCATCCTCCAAGGCCACTATGATATCACCTGTGGATAGATAGAATGTTTTGGTCTACACATCCCCGCGATGGGCCAAGGTAGTCATGTAGGCCTGATCGGCCTGGATGGAAGGCAACCGCAACACATAGCCAAAGCTTATAGCTGTGAACTAGTCCTGATAAGTGTCTTCTAGCTCAGTCAGTTGCTCGCAAAGGATATATGACTCGCTCACTCTAGTAGTTAAAGTCTAAAGAGAGATAATAACAAGATCAATAAAAATAACAAAAACATAAAAAAATGCATTAAAAACATAAAAAAATTAAAAAACCTTCAAAAAGACAAAAAAAAATCACAAATGCATCCAAAATATTCAAAAAAATCAAAATTGTACTTGGAAAAATTTTAAAAAGCAAGTAATTCCAAAATACAGCAAAAAAATAAAAAAAATTAAAACATTTCTCTAAAGTCCCTCAGCCGCGACTGCCACTTGCAGTCGACGACATTGATCAAATTTTTTACTAATGGGATTTGAATTCAACCATGGCTTCCACCCACAGCTATAGGAAATACATCGTTTGAGATCATTTTTTGTCCCATCAACCCCAAAAATTAAACCCTCCCAACTAACTAGCCTAGTATAATTCTAACTAGGGTGAGGTTCGTTACCAATAGTTTAGTGAGTTCATTTTGCTCATTGATGAAATTGGTTTATTTTAACTTGGTAATTTAATAAGTGAGGTTTGAGATGATACCTTTGTAGCACTGGCTTCACCACTGGTGGACACCTCTGATTGGTCAGCCATAGGGGTAGATTGCAAGGTTCGACAACATTCCGTATTAGTTTTGTAGTTTCTCCTCTTAGATATCTTTGATAAGAAGTTGGAAAATGGAAATAATGAATTTGAAAATGACATTTTTTTCTTTTATATGTCCAATTTGGCCCTCAACCATGGTTGGTAATAACAGGTTCAGAATTAGGGTTTTTCGATCATGGGTCAGAGCTGCAGTTATGAAATTTACCAAAATTGGTTTTGGCTGACAACCGCGGCTAGCAACAAACAATAAATAACCTTAAAATTTCACCATGATGGATTTGAAAATGAAAAATTAAAAATATTCAATGGCAAAAACCCTTAAATTTTTCAAAAATAACAAATACATTCAAATAATTCAAAATTTAAATGCACCTCTTATCTAGTTATTTACCCTATACACTTGGCAGTTGCAGCGACTTGTGCTCTATGCAATCCAAAAATATGAGTAAATCACCATAAGACCATTTGGGACAAATTAATCATCATTGACTTGAAATGACTTCACTTCAATCCCAAAGAAGGCCACAATGGTCAGGCTTCCCCACGGGAACGAGGTGTTCATTCCATTTCTCCTACGACATTTTTAGCAGATCATCAATAATAGTGATTCAACACAAGCCTAATTGGAATTGTTATAATTTTGATTCTCTAAGAAGGCCATTACGATCAGACTGCTCCATGGGATAGAAATATACAATTACTATTAGCAGTTGAAATCATGACTGAATCAGGCCATACCAAATAATACCAACAGTGCAAAAGTCTTCAATCATCCAAATTATTCATCTTGGTTAAGCGACTCATCATTTTATTCAATGTCCTACCCTCACTGACTCGTCACATAAGGGAATAGTCATAATATCAATAATCATAATCAAATTCAACAATATATCACTCTATCTTATCAAATTGCGTTTGTCTTACGAATCATTGCCAAAAAAATATCATAAGCTTACCCTTTGTTGGGGTAAAAAGTAAATATGATAGTTAAGTTAGTAGTTTTCCACCTATCAAAATGATTGTAGCCTAACTACCTGATCTTCCTGGATATGCGAAAGCATTGTAAAATAAAGTCTTCCATCAATTGGAAGCAATGATTCTAAGATGCATGTCCTTTTGAAGAATTGGGACATCTAATGTTGATCAGATCAATGATCATCATTGAACCTATGACATGGCTTTAGGCGGTCTATTTTTTCTTAGCATTGTTCTTTTGCATAGTGTATCGCAAAAGGGGTATCTGTAGAGACCTAAAACATATCATGTGTAGGGGACTACTCATATGGAATCCTAGCAGACCATATGAATGATCTTGGACCATTCTAAGGCAAATCAGTGGTTCTAACCACTCAATTTAGGCAGCTTTGGTCTACTCAACATTAGTTGAGGCTGACACATACGACTAACAGAGCTAGTTATACCTCAGAGCTGCAATTAGCCCTAAAATTATTTTGAATTTCCAAGCCAAGCCAAATTTAGTTACAATGGCTATGGCAAAAAATTTCAAATAGTTTAAAGTGATGAAGTGCCCAAAATATTCCTCCCAACTATTCCAATCTCCTGGTTCTTGATCTTGGCTTCTCCATGAAGCCAGGATTAGGAATTGAGAGTGCTATAATACTCCCCTCTAAATTGGGAAAAAGAGAGAAGAGAAGATTTCAATTGAATGCAGTGAAGCCTTGTTGGATTGGAGAGCCATTTTCAACCCTTGAGGAGTGCCTACATGCTGCCAATTTGAAGATCATGATTGCATTCAAAGCTATGGAGGTTTCAAGAGCTTGAGGAGATCATTAATCCATAATTGAACCACTTCCATTGCAAATTCGAAGAATCTACATCACAAATTCATTCCAAAACACAAAGGTGACCCTTGATCATTAGTTATGTAGAGGAATTTGAGATTCATGCCCTGGTTACAAGAGAAAGAGCACTTTCACTTCAACCGTGGCTAATAGAGCCAACTGCACCTCAGACCCACGATGAGGGTTTGACATTCAATTTCCCTGGTTTTAGCCATAGTATTTTTATTCTAAACATACAATTAGCTAGATATGACATATATTAGCTTTCATTTATGCTTTCATGTGGTTAATTATAGGGATTATAGGTAGCTTTGCTCTATTTACTTCCATTTTGTCAATTAGCACTAGTTTCATTAAATTTGATTCATTTCAAGTTGTAATGGTAGATTATGCATCATAATAGCTAGATTTACTACTTTCTTAGCATTCTTTACAATATTTTAAAGGTTTTGTAATCATACTTACAAGTTTCCATGCTTTCTTACCATATTTAACTAATTCATGCAAATTTCTATCAAGAGCCTATTCATGAGAGGCCTCCTTTGCTTCTATCTTATATTGTTTCTTGAATTTAGATTTACAGGATCTGAACATATTCAAAGCATTCTTGGCAACATATTCCTTCGATCAAGTGAGAAGAAAGTTTTCTTGAACCTTAAGCAGTTCGTATCTATAATAAGAGCCTGATTATTGCACCATCCCCTTTGAGGGGCTCAAAATATTGTATCAATTGTATCAAAGAATTTGGTATCCCTAAGAGGGATGTATTTGTAAAGGATATTTGCAATGATAATATAAATAAGTTGTTCTTTCTTGTTCAATTCATTGTTATTCATATTTTCATGCTTTAATGTTTGGTACATTTTATTCAATAGCCTAGGTGTATACTTTTAGTTCAACAGGCCATTTTACATTATTTATTACATGATATTATCACCTTGCATATTTTTGATATCATATATTTGATATTAATATATTTTGAACTTCATATTTTAATATTTGCATTGTATGCCTCCTTGATCAGGTTCTTTTTCCTTTTGCTTATCTTCATCAGTGATGATGGTCTTTATGCTTTCAGATGATATTATGTTGTTATTAGATTCTAGAAAAAATATTTTCTCTTTGCCTTTGTCCTTCATATCACAAGTCTTAGTTAGTATAGAACCTTCTAAGTGTTCACTTATAGTATCATGGTAAGGCCTTGAATTAGATGAACTTGAAGCATCAATATTCATGAAGACAATGAAATACCTTTTCCAAAACCGATTCATCCACATTTTCTTTTTTATTAAGGGATTCAATTAAATCCTTTTGTTTCATGTTCTTCTCTTTGTAATGTTTAAGTGTAAGTAATTCCATGTATATTATACTAGCAATATTCAAAGGAATCATAACACTATATTTGTCATTGTCAATTACTTCAAAAATTATTGCATGTAAATAGTATTCTAATGTTTTAAATTTTTTGAAAAACACAAGCTTATACTGAGAGGGGGGGGGGTGAACAGTATAAGACCTCTTTTTAATTTCTTTATTTAACTTCAACTTCGCAAAGCAATGAACCAATAGCAATATCAAAGCAATGCATAAAGCAACACACAATGAGACACCAATTTTAACGTGGTTCACCCAACATGGGCTACATCCACAAAACTTTTCTCTAAAATTTTTTCTCAAAGTTCTTTGGGAATCCTTTCCAATTACAATGTTTATGAGCCTCAGCCCAAAGGAGAAACCTTCCCCTACTCAAGTATTTATAAGCCTCTGACCAAAGGAGAATCCTTCCCCTCCTCATGAATTTATGAGCCTCCTACCCAAAGGAGAATCCTTCCCCTCCTCATGAATTTATGAGCCTCTTGCCCAAAGGAGAATCCTCCCCTTCAGCTCTGGAAATGATACTTCAGAAGATCACCTGCCTCTTATTCCGCTAGCACATGGAAATCCTTTCCACAGAAGACCTCCTATCCTCAATGCTCAGCCTCAAGATACCTCTGTCCTCATTGATCACCTCCATAGCAACTCATCAACCTATACTAAACACAGTCAGTCGGTCTAGCACAAGTCTTCCTCACTCTATCAGATTTGTCCCAAGATCAACTCATAAATCTTGAACAAATCAATATCTGCTGCACACAAGCCTTCTCAAAGACTTGTCAAAATTGTCCTCAGGTTCTTCTCAAAGAACCACTTCAACTCTATCCTCAAGTACTTTGCTAGGACCTGTCCAAATTAGCTTACAAGTCCTCCCTAGAACTTGTCCAAATCAGCTCACAAGTCCTCACTAGAACCTATCCAAATCAGCTCACAAGTCCTCACTAGAACCTGTCCAAATCGGAGCACAAGTCTTCACTAGAACCTGTTCAAATCAGCTCACAAGTCCTCACTAGAACCTGTCCAATTCAGCTCACAAGTCCTTATTTATCCAAATTAATTAAACCATGCTCAAGGAATAATAGCTTCTAAGCAAATCTCACTCAACAATCAAGCCAAAAATCTCAACCACACACTATCAACCTTATATCTCCAAAGAAGCATTTAACCTTAAAAATAATTTTAAATAAATATGCCCAACCACTTCTTCTTTAACAAAATGCAGATTTTATTTAAAAAACCTTACCAAAAAAAATGCTTTCGAAAATCACGGGTCAACAGTGCCTCCGAAAAAATCGGAGCGCAAAAACTCTTCTCACACTCCACGACGGGAGTCGAATGCTTGACCTCCCTTTAAGTGCCTTCGCAGAACAGTTGTTGCCACTAGGCCAACGATGCTAGCTTGAATGCTAGCAAGAGTCTCCTTCTCCTTAACCCTTTGGCGGTGGATAAACGTGGTGAAAAAATGATAGCCATAGATTTTATTTCCCAAATTTTGCGCAATTCAAATTTCTTTCACACCATCACTTTGGACTATAGGTTATGGCTTATATAGCCAAACTTCCATGCTATGCATGATGTCGACGGGAGGATAATTCAATTTTTTTGAATTAATATTACTTTGGTGCCTTCGAAACAACTTTAGGGTTTATGAAACCCTTTTGATTATTTAAAAAATAATCAAAGGTCTTTTATACCTTAGACCTTAGGTGGAGAACCCATTAAATTATTAAAATAATTTAATCACTAAATCAAATAAATAATTAATTAAAAAAACCTTTAAAAGGTTTTATTAATTAAGTTATGTAATTAATAAGTGTCTCCAGCCTTTGCATTAATCTGAGAGTGGTTTTGAGGAAAAACCCTTAATGCATCCACATGGTTTTAATAAAAACCCTTAAACCTGCCATGGTTTTGATAAAAACCTTTTCATCTGCCACATGGAATCTCTCTGGAATCTTCTAAAAAAGATTCTTTGGAATCTTCAACCTTTGAAGCCAATAAATCCTCTCGACATTAATGCCAGTTCCTTTTGACATCAATGACAACTCATAGACAAGAAGCTAGGATCTCAAACCCAAAATTGCCAACAATCTCCCCCTATGTCATTGATGGCAAACCATGCTTCTCAACAACACTAAAACTCAAAACTGTTGTATAGAAATCAGCTCCCCCTGACTTGAGGCTCTCCCCCTTACTCATATCTCTCCCCATTTGTCATCAATGGCAAAGGGTCACCTTTGGGGCTTGGGACTAAGAATGAGCCTCTTAGCTTAGTCCCTCCCCCACCTCCTGTTGAGGTGATTAATTTTGGGGTGGGAGTAAAACTCCCATTAGGCACTAATCTTCATTAGTGTCTATAGCTGCCTTACCATGTCTTCTCTTGTTCTCCTTGTCCATATTCCTGTTCCCGTTCATGTCACTATTGTTGTTCTTGTTATCATTACTATTCTTATCCATGTCTTGATTCTTGTGCCTCGTTCATACCCATGTTCCTCGTCCCCGTACCTTGGAATTTCAGCTCTACACTGTCTAGCTATGTGACCTTCATTGCTGAACTTATAACAACTAACAATGTTATTTCTTTGAGGCATACCTGATCTTTGACTCCATATGTTCTGACCAACTCTGTTCCTGTTATTAGCCTTGCAATAAATAGCCTTGTGCCCAAAATGTTTACAAAAGTAGCAATACCCTTGAAAGAAATTACCACCTCTGAATCTTTCATTTACCTTCCTCACTTGAGTCATGCAATGTGAAGCCATGTGACCAAACTTGTGACAAACAAAAGATCTGCCATTAAACTTTCCTTGATTTGACCTCTTAGGTCCTGTAAACTTTCTCCCCTTTTTTTTATTCTTGTTTTCTGATTTTGTGCATCTATCACTCAAGGACTCTTTTTCTGAATTACTTTCCTCATATGAACTCTCTTCCTTTCAAAATCTCTTACTAGATTCCCCAGCATAGTCGCCAACCTATTCCATGTGTTTCTTACCAAAACCAAGACTTGTTTTATCTGTTGTCCTTCTTTGATATTTGATGATTGACTTTACATTTTTGGTGCTATATTCAAACCTGTAAAGCTTCTCCTTGTACTCTTTAGTTTCCTCTTTCAAGGAATCCACTTTCTATTCCAACTCTCTACACTCAAGAACCTTAGACTCTAACTTATCCTTAAGTTTCTGTGTCTTAGCTATAGAGAAGTCAAGACTTTCTATAAGCTCATATCTCTCAATACAACATTCATCCAATTTATCATTGAGTCTAGAATTATTCTTTCTTTCATTTTTCAAAGCACTAAGAGCGCTAACAAGTTCAGCTTCAAGATCTACTTCACCATCCTCTATAACTTCCTCTATTTGTTTGCCTTTTGAAACATCAATGACTTGTTCAGATTTCTTATCACTAGAGGTGCTACCCTTTTCTAAAGCCATACAAAGATCTTCCTTACAATTTTTCAAAGCATCCTCATACATAGTATAACTAGAAATCAATCCATCATTTGTGCAATCATCCTCAAGATTTCCAAAATTTCCACATCTAAAACATTTCATAAGGACAAATCTATGTTTCTTTTCTTCTTCTTTTTCCGTTAGGAACAACATCTCATTTCCAACATCACTTGAAGAACTTTCACTATCACTACTAGAACACTTACTTGCCTTGTCTAGGTAGAAAATTTTCTTGTTTTTGTGAGAGTACCTCTTTCCTTGATTGCTTTGCTCATCTTTATTCTTCCTTTGATGCCTGCGCCTTTCAAAATCCTTGATCTTATAATCCTGTTTATCTTCATCACTTTCATCCTTGGCGAAATACGCTTAGTAGCATAATGACCAAACTTTCCACAATTGAAACACTTGACATATTTCATACCTTTGTGCTTTCTTGGGAACTTGCCCTTCTTGCTGTAGTATGCCTCTTCATCACTAGAAGACTCATCACTATCTTGAAGTTCTTTACCCTTGGATTTCTTGGTAGCCTTGAAAGTTTCCTCCTTCTTAACATCAACCTTCACTTGAGTTCTCAACTCAAATGCTACAAGTATACTATGAAGCTCATCCTTTTTCAACTTATCCAAATCCTTAGCTTCCTCAATAGCAAAAATATTTTCACTAAATCTATTTGGAAGAGACCTCAAAATCTTATCACAAATATCATTTTCAGCAAGCTCAAGACCTAGTTCCTTCATAGAGTTAACAATATCATCCATACGAAGAATATAGTCACTAATATTTTCTTCATCATTCATCTTGAGTTGTTCAAACATACATTTGAAGTGTCTCAACTTGGACTTTCGTACATTTGCATCACCTGTATGAACCACCTTCAACTGTTTCCACATTTCACTAGTTGTCTTGCAGTGAATCACCTTGGTAATATCTGCCTTCTGTAAACTCTTCAGGATTGCATTCATTGCCTTTGAATTTCTATGATGTAGCCTATCTTCCTTAGTAGAAGGACCATGCTCAGGAATGGTATGCTCATCCTCAATCACTTCCCAAACTTTATTTCCAAGAGCCATAAGATGAACCTTCATCCTAGCACTCCAAAGCCCAAAATTTGCCCCATCAAGAATAGGTGCTGCATTACCACTTGTAGATTCCATTGTGTTCTTTACAATATTTTCCTTCAAGTTGTTAAACTTTCTGAAGGAACCCACTCTGATACCAATTGAAGAACACAAGCTTATACTGAGAGGGGGGGTGAATAGTATAAGACCTCTTTTTACTTTCTCTATTTAACTTCAACTTCGCAAAGCAACGAACCAATAGCAATATCAAAGCAATGCATAAAGTAACACACAATGAGACACCAATTTTAACATGGTTCACCCAACATGGGCTACATCCACAAAAATTTTCTCTAAGAAGTTTTCTCAAAGTTCTTTGGGAATCCTTCCCAATTACAATGTTTATGAGCCTCAGCCCAAAGGAGAAACCTTCCCCTACTAAAGTATTTATTAGCCTCTTCCCAAAGGAGAATCCTTCCCCTCCTCACGAATTTATGAGCCTCCTACCCAAAGGAGAATCCTTCTCCTCCTCACAAATTTATGAGCCTCCTACCCAAAGGAGAATCCTTCCCTTCAGCTCTGGAAATGATACTTCAGAAGATCACTTGCCTCTTATTCTGCTATCACATGGAACTCCTTTTTACAGAAGACCTCCTGTCCTCAATGCTCAGCCTCAAGAGACCTCTATCCTCACTGATCACCTCCACAACTCATCAACCTGTACTAAACACAGTCAGTAAATCCAGCACAAGTCTTCCTCACTGTATCAGATCTATCCCAAGCTCAACTCATAAAGCTTGAACAAATCAATCTTTGCTGCACACAAGCCTTCTAAAAGACTTGTCAAAACTATCCTCAAGTTCTTCTCAAAGAACCACTTCAACTCTGTTCTCAAGTCCTCTGCTAGGACCTATCCAAATCAGCTCACAATTCCTCCCTAGAACTTTTCCAAATCAGCTCACAAGTCCTCACTAGAACCTATCCAAATCAGCTCACAAGTCCTCACTAGAACCTGTCCAAATTAGCTCACAAGTCTTCACTAGAACCTGTCCAAATCAGCTCACAAGTCCTCACTAGAACCTGTCCAATTCAGCTCACAAGTCCTCACTAGAATCTGTCCAGATCAGCTCACAAGTCTTCACTAGAACCTGTCCAAATCATCTCACAAGTTCATCAAGAAAAACTTGCTTAGCATGAACCCACAAAGAGAATTGTTAGAGATCCAATGTGATTCATCAACCTCATAGAAGCATAAAGAGAATTGTTAGAGACTCAATATGTTCTATACTTAACTCCCAATCTCAATTTCAAATCTCATAGAAATATAAAGAGAATTGTTAGAGACTCAATATGTTCTATACTTAACTCCCAATCTCAATCTCAACTCAATCTCAATCTCAAAAGAATAAGATAGATGTAGTATGCTTTTCTCAAGAACATGAAACACAACCCAATAATTGCCAACCATGCAATATCTCATATAACAATGATACTCATGTTCTTTCCAAAACCAATATCTTTTCTCAACCAATTAGGGCTTTAACAACAATGTTTATAGACAAGGTTTAACCAACATCATTCAACTCAACATTAACATTGAAGCATTCAACCAATCACTACATGAAAAGGAAACTAGTAGACATCCTTTTCCCTCCAAAGGTATTTGAACAAAACAACCACCAAAATAAATCACCAATGCAAAGAATAACTTGCTCAAATCAATATCAATGGAGTAAGCCCAAATCATGTTTCATGTAAAGCATTAACTTGATCAAAACAACCTCTATGGAATAAACTCAACCATCAATCTCAAAACAGCCAACTAAGGGTTTCACCAACTCAATGCAAGTAGCAAGACTTACTAACATAAACCCTAGTGCAAAAATGCTTCCTCTTCCTCAACCAGAATTATGCATTCACCTAAAAAACACATCAATGATTTTAATGCATAAACAATCTTCAATATCCAGAAAATGGTATTTACACCAACAAGAATACCTAGTAGACAACCTTTTCACTCCAAACTCAATTTCAGAAAATACACCATCAACAATATACATGGAAGAAGTTGCCCATACCTTTGTTTGAGGAAGAAGAGAATAGTTCTTCAACCTATTACCAACACCACCCTCAACTTTGCCACCAAGTTAGGGTTAGATCATAAAAGTAACCACAAAAATATTTATTCCATAAAACACCTTATGACTCCAATCCTTAGAAGTCAACTACCAAAAAATATAAAGCATACAAACAATATATCCTTTTACACCTTATTTCTCCAAATTAATTAAACCATGCTCAAGGAATAATAGCTTCTAAGAAAATCTCACTCAACAATCAAGCCAAAAATCTCAACCACACACTATCAACATTATATCTCCAAAGAAGCATTTAACCTTAAAAATAATTTTAAATAAATCTGCCCAACCACTTCTTCTTTAACAAAATGCAGATTTTATTTAAAAAACCTTACCAAAAAAAAATGCTTTCGAAAATCGCGGGTCAACAGTGCCTCCAAAAAATCGGAGTGCAAAAACTCTTCTCACACTCCACAGTGGGAGTCGAACGCTTGACCTCCCTTCAAACGCCTTCGCAAAATAGTCATTGCCACTAGGCCAACGACGCTAGCTTGAAGGCTAGCAAGAGTCTCCTTCTCCTTAACCCTTTGGTAGCGGATAAACGTGGCAAAAAAACGATAGCCATAGCTTTTACTTCCCAACTTTTGCACAATTCGAATTTCTTTCACACCATCACTTGGGACTATAGGTTATGGTTTATATAGCCAAAATTCCATGCTATGCACGTCGTCGATGGGAGGATAATTCAAATTTTTTGAATTAATATTACTTTGGTGCCTTCGAAACAACTTTAGGGTTTATGAAACCCTTTTGATTATTTAAAAAATAATCAAAGGTCTTTTAGACCTTAGACCTTAGGTGGAGAACCCATTAAATTATTAAAATAATTTAATCAGTAAATAAAATAAATAATTAATTAAAAAAAACCTTAAAAAGGTTTTATTAATTAAGTTATTTAATTAATAAGTGTCTCCAGCATTTGCATTAAGCTGAGAGTGGTTTTGAGAAAAACCCTTAATGCATCCACCTGGTTTTAATAAAAACCCTTAAACCTACCATGGTTTTGATAAAAACCTTTTCATCTGCCACATGGAATCTCTTCGAAATATTCTAGAAAATATTCTTTGGAATCTTCAACCTTTGAAGCCAATAAATCCTCTTGACATTAATGCCAGTTCCTTTTGACATCAATGACAACTCATAGAGAAGAAGCTAGGATCTCAAACCCAAAATTGCCAACAATTTTCTTCTAATGCTTCTTTGTAAATGAAAATTGAGACTAAATATACTTTTCCTTCAAACTTTTTAATCAAATCCCTGATCCCAAGTTTTATGATATTTCTCTTTTCTTCTTTGATGTTCTCTATATAATTGTTTAATGTATTCTTTGAAGTAGACATCCTTATTCCTCGATTTTATGATAGAATAAGAACGCTTTTCAATTTTCAACCTTCCAAACAATTATATTGTAAGCCTTATATCTCCCATATTTTCAACTTTTAAATTTTATGTTGAATTTGAGTATACTAACTTTCAATTGTTCAAATCTTGTAGTATACCTTGTATTTCCTAATTTTCGAATAATGATCAAACAATGGTTTTGACAAAGATTTTAATTTTTCAAATCTCTAGGCAAAATTCCTTTTAGCTCCCTAGTATATTGAATGTAAAATAGCTTTGATAAAATATTAGATTTCTAAGTTGTCTTTTGAGATAAATACCTTTTGTCTCCCTAATTATGAATAGAAAGCTAAAGATAATTTTTATGCAATTTCAATTTTTGATAAAATTCTCTACTCTCAAGAACTTTAGATTGGATTTCTCATGTCTCATTAATTTGAACAAGAGACTATTATCAATGTAATTTTACAAGTTTTAAATAACTCTATGTTGTATTTCTTATATCTCTCAATTTTCAATAATATGTTTTTAAATTTCAAAAACCTATGTTGGTGTTAAATTCCTTATAACTCCAAAATTAGAAATTTAGAAAGCAAATATACTTTCAAATTCAAAATTTCTATTTCTATATAGAAATCCTTATTCCTCAAAGTTAAATTATTTGAAAATATTTCTATGCTTGAATTTCAAATAAATTAATTACAAAAACTTTCAAATTAAATTATCTTTACTTTAAAAGTCTTCCAATTCATTCAATAAATCTTCTAAGGTTATAATTTATCAATTCATTATCTTATACCTCCATTCATTCAATTAATTTCAATCATAATATATTAATTAATATTAACCTTAGTAATGCTATTCCTTATACCTCCTTAACCTTTGTAAAAATCAAATTAATTTAAATATTTTATGTACCTCCTTGAATATGGAGTGCTACGTTTTCGGCTTGCTCCTCGTGACACTTTTCAACTCTTCAACCTGCACTCTATTTTAGGTGTTGTTCTCCAAAATAAACTTCCAAATATTCTCTCTCTCTCTCTCTCTCTCCAATGTATTTAATGCTTCTCTTTGTGTATGGTGCTCATTAAATTTAATATTTAAGACTCTGAAATTCCTCTACTTGCTTGCTATCTTATTTGACTGTTAATGTGTAGTGCTCTACTAACTTACACCACTCTCTACTCTCACAATACACTTATATGACTTATACCTCATGCACTTATGGATACAAGGAGACGTTTCACTTCCCTATCATTGGTTGGAGCTACCTTCTATGTTGTGACACTTGGTAAATATATTTTGTCATCCCAAGTGATAATTAGCTCAAATTATTGGTGCTTCTCCTCGATGTAACTTTTTTTCCTCCTTTTGGTAATGCTCCTCTTCTTCTCTACACTTGGTAACACACTACTTCTCATCTACAATTGGAAACAACTTCAATTTTTTATCTCCAACGCTTGTACTCTTTAGTTTCTCAATATTCAATGTCTTATTTACAATGTATCTTCAATTAAGTAACAACAAATGACTTTTTGAATTTCTTCTAATGGCGTTTGGTTTTATTTTAATGATTCACTTTAAATGGCCCATGATTTTGATGCTCAAAATACCTTAGTAACGATGCTTCTCCTTTAGTGGCTCCTCATTTTTTAGCTCTCAAGATCTACTCAATGATGTCTCAACTTCTCTCGAATAAAATTTTCTCCTATGATTCTTAAAATCTCTTTTCAATGATGTTCTACCTTCATATTTTATGTTGCTTCCTCAATCCAACGTGGTGTATCTTCTTCACTATGTTGGATCCTCCTTCAAGATGGTGGTTCTACCACTCCTTTGGTATGATTTATTTGGAAACTCTATCTTTTTATTCTGCACTATTTGGTCTCTTTCTTCTATTCAATAAGACTTAAAAATTCTGCACTTCCTTGGATTATAAGAACAACATATATATACTAATTTTTCTTCTCCTTATTACTCCCTTTCAAGCAATATTTAACTTTACTTTTACTATTGTGTTTTGCAGATTCTAGGATGATAATGATGCCTCCTTCCTTGGCATGGATACACTTAGCTTAAATTATCTTTTTTTGTCTTTAATAACTCTAATATGGTACTTTCATTAGCTAATTTGAATTATTGAATAATTAAATTTTATAGCATCAATATTACAAACTCTTTGTCCTTATTTTTGAAGGTAGTCTCCTTGGTGATTTTATTCACCTTTTGCTATATTGAATATACAAATTTTTCAACTTCACTACCTTTTAATTTGCTACCCCAAAATCAACTTATATCCTCTTTGAAGTATGTTGTTCGAATATTCTCTTTCTCCTTACCAGACAACTATTATAGAATACCAAAATTTTCAGCCTTTCTCGCTCTTCAAATGCTATTTGAAATCAGCCTTCTTATCTTCAACTTATCTAAATTTTTTAGCTCCAAAAACTACCTTCTTGCTATCCAAAATATACCAACTCTTCCTTCACTTTTGCTATTCAAGGCTCTCTGAAATCTACCACAAAAATTATTTAAATCATAGCTCTACTATCTTCCTTTAATCTACCCATTTTTGCAGTCCAAATATATTAAATTGTTGCTCTAGAAATTTGTTTTCTTCTCTTGTATCTTGTTGTTCAAAAAATAGTCTCTAACTTCTCCAGTCCGTTACCTTAGTTTGCTATCAAGACTTCCTTCAATTGGCTATTCAAGACACTTCAAAATCAGCCTAAATATTTTTTAATTTGTAGCTCTATGTCACCTTCAATTTTCTATCTTGTGATCCTTCAACTTCTATCACAAAAATCAGAAATCTTCTCCTCTATAAATTAACCTTCAAATTTTTAATGGCTATCTTCAAATTTCTCAAATCGATGGCCTCTTCAAATTTGACCTCTTTCACTAGCCTCTTCCTCAATAATTTGAATGTCTTTAGGTCTTCAAAAATACTTTTCAAAATTTGGTAAACTTCTTGCCAAATACTTCTATCTTTTGGGTTTTTTTATTGGATGGTGATAATTGTCCCAAACTATTTTTTTAGGAGTTTTTCCTACTTGCAATCTTCCATCTCGAGCTTTCTTCAAATATCCTTCAATGACCACTTCTTCAACTTCTTTAATAGGGCTTCTATAACCTTCTTCTTTCTCCTTCGAAGTTTTCTTGAGATATATTCTCTTGGGTCTTCAAAATCTCAATATTATTTCTCAAATATCCTGTCTCCTTTCTCAAATATACAATGGGAATCTCTTCTTTTGGGTCTCCTCTTTATCAATATTTAATCGACCTTTTTTGGCTTCTTTATCCTTACTTTAATATTTAATTTGTAGTCTTCTATGGGTACCTCTTTCTTGGACCTTCTTAATCTTCAATATCTACTCTTTTGCTGAAACTCAAAAACTAATCCCTGCATGAGAAAAGCACATAGATTTTTAGGTAATCAAAGATATAATTATTCTCTATCTATTATAGGAAGCTTCTCAACATATGAGAACTATTTTTTTATAATAAAACATAGACAACAACAATAAAATACATCCAAATCTCTAGATATCTAAAATAATTAAACCTCATTCGTTATCCTTCAATCTAGTGGACAAGCAATCTTTGTTGAGTCATAGTATTCACGAGTTTTCTTGAAACCCTTTGGAAAGACTCTAGAAAAACAAAAACTTTAAAAATTTTGAACATAAAATTTCTCTATCTCCTCTGAATCTCTCTTGTGGCTCTCCCTATCTCCTATCAATGTCCCTTGTGGCTCTAATACCACTATTAGATTTTGATAATAAATGCTTAATGTAAAATAACCACAAGATCTAAAATAGGAATGCTATATCAAATATAATATAATGACAATATTCTAAAAATATAAAACTCGTGAATAACTTTTACAACCACATAAAAAACAACCATTAACAAATTCTCATAAAAATAGTATTTTGATATAGAATGGAGATCTCAAATATTCCATACTTCATACATGCTCAATATGCATTGTGTCTCTTCATTATATTCTTTCACACTCACATATAGACCCATATAGAGAATGGATTGAATATGACTCTTCATATGGAGTATTCTTGGTCTTCACTCTTCTTGAGACTCTTCACTTTTCTATTTATGGACTCTTATGCACATGGACTATTATGCACATTTACATAATTAAATACATTGCACACCTTAATAATACTTGTGAATTTATTACATTGCATAAAGTAAATACTCACACTCTAATCTAAAGATATATCCAAGGTGTTTGTAGATTCGTAAATTTTGCACCCCTTTCCTTCTGGCTAATGGATCCATGCCTAAAAAGGGGATGGAAAAATAAGGGATCTACACCTCGAATAAGAAGCACTTGTGTCATGCTCTCTTTGGTGTTTGTCGATGAATTGTTGGTGGGTTCACTAGGAAACACTTTGTGGCGGTTTCCACACCTATGTAAGGTGAGGGTTTGATGAGTTCTTTTGGTTTAGCATACACCTAAGGTTTTGGAAAAATGCAGCTAGATTTAATCTACATGCAATTTTATTTTCTTGAAGACAACACATAGATAAATAAGTAATCTAAAATGTAGTGCAAGGTCCTATATATATATATATATATTCTTTGTATATTTTTATTGTGATTATGAAATAAAATTGATCTAAAATTACTATAAATAGAGATATAATATGTAATGAGCTAGAATTTATCTGATCCGGATGGTTGATTTGAGTGGATCTATAATCGACCTATCAAATTTACCAATTTGGACTTGTAAACCTATAACTTAATAGAAAATAACTTGATGCTAATAATTAGAAGCCAAATATTCCATAAAAATGGCCTTAGGCTTTCCTCTAATCATCAAAGTGAATGGATATTCTTGATTCTTTCCTAACAAATCACATGTAAAAGGATGATAATGATGATGATTATAAATAAATCAAATATATATCCAAATGATAAATAATTCAACGATTGATAAAGCTAATAAAGTGAAATAGTTTTAACTATATCATACTTGATCTAAAACAGAGGAATGCTTGATTTAAAGCAAAATATTTTCCCCCATATTTATGTTTATGTAAATTTGTTATATCTGCGTGAATTCACGATAACTAGACTTGTGTATAGTTTTTTTAGCATTTTAGAGGTCCAAACGACATCAAAATGAGGTTAATAATATACCGTTGGAGAGCTCTTTCTGAAACCTATCCAAAAATATAATATTTAAATAAATAAGTATGAGTTGATCAAGGAATATTTAGCTTGAAGATGATGTTACATTTTTTTAAATGGAAAATGGATTGAATATAAAATACAAGTACGAAAGAAAAAATGAAACAATGATTGCTAAGATGATTGCAAAAAAAATACTTGCTTACAGTAGGGATATAGATGATTTAATTTTTGACGGATCCAAGTAGCAAAATGAATATTTTGTAAGTATTCTTCAATCACCAATAAATTTACCACAATCATTCAACCCGCAACAAAACTTGTTGTTGATGCTCAACTTGTAGTAAAATTATCAATTCACAAATTCCTCTCAATTAAAAATTTAATTACCCTTTATTTTCTAATTTCTCTTTTAATTTTACTCTTTCCTTCACCAATCCAAATTTATGGTAGGTGGAATGTATATTTCTATAACCCTCATGGACGTAGAATAACCAAGAAAACCCAAATCTAGGAAGAAGTTGTTTTTGTTTATTAGATTAGTAAATTACCAATCTAAGTGAATTACTAGCTCAAATTAGGGCTAGCAAATCCATGAGAATGCAAAAATACATTACATTGAAATGGTCTTGGGTGGGTTGCAAGATTTTATAAAGTTAAATTTGCTATTTACCCGTGAATTTCGTGATAGCTATACCTATACCTATACATCGTTTTTTTACACTTTAAGGGGTCAAACGGTGTCAAAATTAGAAATATAATATACCATTGGAATGATCTTTCTGAGTCCTATCCAACGGTATAAGATTTAGGAAGAATGGTGATGATTTGAAATAAAATGAAATGAAAGATTTTAATTACGTCTGCAAAACCCAAATATGGTCTATGGGACCTCAAATATGGAAGTACAATTACTCAAATCATATCATATGATCTTTAATATCTTTGAGAAGGTTGTTCCTTCTCCTGTTGATTTGTGTTAGCAATTCTCCAACTTTTTTTATTTTACTGTCTTCAAATAAATCTGTCATAAACTCGTTACCAAGTGTTTCTTTGTATTTGTCCCAGATATCTAAAAAACTCGAGCATTTATAGATGAAGTGTTCCTCTGTCTCTACTACCCCTGTGCTGCATAGAGTACATATCCTTTCTTCCCATTGTTCTTTGGGCATTGTCCATCTCCCTGTTTCACATCTAAGCCTATGAGAGCTAGTCCTTATCTGAGCAATGAGTATTTTTTCCTTCCACTTGATTTCAGTGCCTATATACGCTTTTTCCTTGTGGTCATACATTGGGTTAAAATTTGCAATATAATATTGTCTTTTCCTGCTTCAATTTTTCCACATTCCACTTCTGAACTTTTCATTCACATAATTTTTTGTCTTTGTTGACATTTGGGCATTCATTTATGTTGATTTCCCAACGTTTCATCCATTTCTAATTTTGTTTCATCCACGTATTCTTTCGCCTATGCAGCTCTTCGTCCCTAGCTGCCCTAGGCCATCTATCATTTATCATGTTTTCTATTTTTTTCAAGTAACATAACAACTTGGTCATAGCAATTGCTTCTAAAGGGAAAATTCCAGTTTCAGCTAGAATAATTTCATAAGGGGTTGTGGTCTTAATTTTGAGAAAGTTTGTGATTAGATATTTTTGAATCCTTTCTATTTGCCTCCATTTTGCATTTGATAGGGGAAAAGTTATCTTGAAGATAACATTGATTTTTTAAGAGGAAAAACTAAGGATTTTTAAGAAAAATGACTCATCTTAATGGGTCAATTTTCTATGTCTATAGTAATACATTAGTATGTACTAAATTATGTAATATATTCCAACACCAATATCGCAAAAGGAGTGTACTTAAGCTTTTTAAACAAATGTTCTTGAAGCTTACTTTTAAACTTTTTAATGAGAGTTGGTGCTAGATCTGGGACATGAAGGAGGATGAGTAACCTATTGAATTAATAGATGTAATCTTGCATAGTCATTTATTTACCTTGGCATAGCTAAAACCATTTTATAGTCAAATCATTATCAAAATTAAAAAGACAAAATGTAACTTTTAAAACAATGACTAATTCGTTTCAAGTGGTGATAAAATTTTAAGCATTTTATTGTTCAAAAATTAAGATTTTAACAACTCCAAAAAAAAAAAAACTTCAATTTTACGAAGGATACTTTTTCTTCTCCAAAGTATTAATTTCACTCAAACAAAACGAGATGCAAACCATGTGCATTTTCCTTACCAAAAACATTTACTTTCCTTGTACAATTTAAGGTTGCATCCGTGACTAGTAGCTAAGACCAACAACCTTGCATTACATCCGTGACTAGTAGCTAAGACCTACAACCTTGCATTTAATAACATTTTCTAGGGGCGGCTTAAAAGGTCTAGAAGGTGGCTTAAAACATGTGCTTGCCAACCTTCATATTCAACCGACCATTTTACATTATTTATTACATGATATTATATTTTGATATTAATATATAGTATATTTTATTTTGTTCCTATCATAAGATAAAGATATTGGGTTCTCAGACTCAACTAAATTCAATTAACTTCTATTTAAAAAAACTTAATATCCCTAATAATAAAACCACTGGATCTGTATTAAATTTTAATAACTACTACACCCCATTTTGCTCTCGGATTATCGTAAATAAGAGTAAGCTGCACAGAAGTACGTGGGTTGTTGCCTCTAGAAAACAGAGCCACATGTAGTTTTCATTTCCAATGGTGGAATTTCGTTCCACTTTAATACCTCTTCTTTCTCTCACTATGCGCGCGTTGCAAGGTAATTCGAAGCTTCGATTGAGTAGCTTCCGTAACATTGGATGTGCCAGCGCGCAACCATCGCACCACACGGTTTATCGGTCTCTCCCTTAAATACATGCGCATAATTCTGCAAGGTCTTTAAACTGACGATTTCTCATGAGATCGGAGACAAGCGATCAACAGGAAGATGATAGGCTCTATACAGCCCCGCCAAAGCCAAAGCGGAGAAAGGGCGTGCGTGTCGTTCGGGATCTTCAGGCCCGAGGAGGGCTGCCACATCGACGACGCCGTGGCACACATGGTCGGCGTGGCGTCCGTGCTGGAAAGGACCCAGGATCTCAACGTGGCCATTCTCAGGTCCCTCGATCGCCAATGGGTGTGTACTGACTTACCCATATCTATCATTCGTTGCCATTCTGATGAAATTGATTTTCTTTAGTTTCTTGGGTTGTAATTGCGTCCATTTTGATCTCCGCAGGCTGCTGTTTTTGCGGCATGGAAATGGGATTCTCAAAATGGAGACAAATCACCGCTAAATCTGCCAGAGGTATGTCGAAATTCATGTGATGTGCTCAATTTATCGGTGATTTTATCACCAGACGGCATGATCTGATCTCTGGGTATTATTGCGACTAGGGCTAATGCTGTTGTGGGATTTTGCAGGCAGCGGCCTTCACCAAGGGGTTGAAGTGCGCGGTGAGAACGGTGGACTCGGGGTGGTTCCAGCTGAATTCTCACCATGTAAACAAAGGCTTTCCCTTCGTTCAGCTTTCTCTAGAAGATGTTGTGAGCGTGCGGAGGATATATGGCAGTGGAAAGAGGCAGGATTTGCTGTCGTACTCGTGCCTCGCCATTCTCCAGTCGTATTTTAAATTCTACAGAGGATTAATTTCCTACTCGTTCTATGATTCGCTCGACGGAAAGAGGATAGTCGGGTTAGGGATATGGGACAGCGTTGAATCCGCGTTGGTTTTCCAAAGAAAACCGGAGGAGAATCCTGCAATATCTTACTGGAAAGAAGTGGGGGCTAAAAAGCTGCAGTTTGATGTTTGCCGGGTCGTTTATGTGACATGCACAACTCCGCTCGAAAATTCCAGCAGGCCGGGATTTCGCATATAAATTCGATCTACTCCGCCCGACGATCAGTTGTTGAGTTAGCAAATATGTGGATGAAATCAGTTGTTGTTAGGTTAGCAAGTCTGTGGATGAAATCCATAATTCAACTAGCGAGGAATTGAAGAAGGGGAAGACGTAAATAATTGTGTTGTGATATTTCTTGCGCCCACACAAACCGGCCGGAGACGGAGGAAGACGACGACTGAAATTATTATAATTATGCTTGTACGTCTTTATTCTTTATTGTATTTTTTGGCCGGTTCGCTCTTTCGAAAAAAAATTTTGTGAACCCAAACTTTCTAATAGGCTTTTGCTTCTTTGAGGATATTTCTCTCAAGCATAGCCTCATCAACATTACATTATCATTATATTATTATTGTTATTTATTTAAGCCAAAAATTGCTTACGGGACGTAGACCACGAAACTTTCTAATAGGCTTTGCTTTTTTTTTTAAGGATATTTCTCTCAAGCATAGCCTCATCAACATTTCATTATCATTATATTATTATTGTTATTTTTTTTAAGCCAAAAATTGCTTATGGGACATCTTGGTTTAGAGACCACGACCTTCTACACCATCACCGTCGAAGTCATCAAGAGCCCAACATTATCAATTGCATTTTGGGTACCCATTAAACTTTTTGGTAGAGATTTGAACATGAGACCTCCCTTGGAGGATTGCCCTCTCCTCTCCAACTTACCTGCAACACCTCGGTATTATATTATTATTATTAATATTTTTATAAATAATATAGTAGTATTTTTTCTTTTGAAAAAATGAGTAATTTTTAAAATTTTATTAGTGACCTAAAAATTAGGTCATTTATACATTATAATTAGTTGTGTCTATTATGTTGAGTTCTAAGGTTAGCCACTTTTCAATTTATTAAATAATATCCTTTAAATCAATAACTTCTGAGTTTTTTGAAAAAGTTGTTTTATCTATTCTTGCTTTAACTGAAGTGTATTAATCTCTCAAGATAGAGATTTTGACTAGCCACAGAGCATTGCCCTCATTGAATTCTTGTACCAAGCACATAGCTGGATCAATCTGAAGTGCCTCCTTTGATATTTCATGCTTCCCTAATTAGTTCTCTATAAATATGTCAAAAAAGTAAAATCTTGTAGTATTACAATTATATCTGATAAGATTTTAATTTGAATTTTTATTTTAGAAGATCATATTTAAATTAATTTGAAATTATATCTTTTAATAAAATATTAAAGTTCATCCATAGGATTCAAACACTAGTTTATAATATTTTGTTATTTAATGTTTTCCCTAAATGCCATAGATGTTAATTTTAAAACCCTTCAGATTTGAACTTTGGTTTATGCTGTGAAACATCTCTCTTTACCATTTGCCTTAATCTACATTGAAAAAATATTAAAATTCACACATAAGATTTGTACCTTTATTTATGGTATGAAACTACTTGTACCTAACCACTTTCCACAAATCCTTTGGATAAAATATTAAGGTTTACCCATAGGATTGATACCTTGGTCTATGATTAGAAACCCCTTATTACCAATAGAATGTTAAGAGCCTTATGGCTAAATGCTATGTTAGACTAATGGGATTGAAAACTTGGTTTATTATGTAAAATTTATCATTCTTTAACATTACCCTAAAAATCTATGGGAAACGACAAGACTCACCAATGGGATTAGAACATTTGTTTATTGCGTAAAACTCATCATTCATAACCTAAAATCCTATGGATAAATGTTAAGTTTTACCTATCACAGCCTAAACTTATTTGATTTAATTATGGCAATTTAATTTTATCATATAACTAAATTTCAATAACATGTGGCTATGATGACCTCATAATTTTTGAATAATATTATGGCGTGTGGTTTACTCTATACATATATGCTTGAAATATAATAAATTTAATATTTCATTTGAATTGTATATAATTTTATTGTCTTGTAATGAGAATAACGTTAGATTTGGATTGAGTCCTTCAGTGAGCTAATTCTATAGTGTTATAATACTAAAGGAAGAGAATTGAAAAAAAAAGACGGGTTGTATAGATAATGATATGCTCAAAAATGAACTATTCAAACCCACAATAGGAGGAGGATGAGATACATATAAAAATAGATCAAGAAAATCTTGAGAGAAGAAACAAAGGATAGTATTATAAACTTGATGGTGGAAGTGTGAATTCCCTTTAAAAATAGTAGTAGTAACTAATGGCTTTATCATAGCCTATATTTCATATCTCAACCAACAATGACTTGGTTTTTGTGCCATAGCTTGAATATCACGGATTGTCCAATAACATTTTAGTATTTTCATGTTAGCTTGCACATCACAACCTAGGACCATTATGTGAACTTTGTTTCAAATTGATGCATATGTGAATTATATTTGTATTCCTCTTTAACTTATAACACAAACTTCTTTTAATACAAAAAGTAAAAACTTCATGTGTTCATATAATTCTCAAAAATAGAAATTGCTTAGGGAAGGTATTTGTTTATAGGGAATAAAAGAGAAGTGGGGTGTCCTATGTGAAACCTGGTAAAAATTTGGGTTATTTTCATTATTTTTATTCAGCTCATCATTGACTTCAACATAAAAAATGTTTTGGTATTGATGTTATTCTCTATCAAGTTGATCAATATTAATTTAGCACCAATAATATTGATATCGTTTCTAGTTCACATAAATAAGTTATCACCATGCAAAAATATTGATACCACAAGTAAAAGTGGATACCTATGCTCACACCATGTACAAACATTGGTTCTAATGAGTTGGCATGATACCTAGTATTCGATGCTATGCCAAGTGAGTTAAACCATACCTAGAAGTTGAAACTAGTGTGTTGGCACCATGTCCAAAATTTGAATCCAATGAGTTGACAACATGATTAGCACTCGACACCATGCATTGAAGAGTGACACTAGTAGAGTGGGTGACACACATAGAAGTTAGTTCAATATGTAGAGGTGGTGTTGTTATAGTGCCAAGTCCCCTAAGAAAATAAAAAAACCTACCATTGTTTACATCACTTTATGAGTCTACTTCTTACAAAAGTTTAAAAGGATTTCTTTTGTTGATTACATAATTTTTTGGAACACATTAAGTATAAGCTATACTAGTCATACGACAATTATAACCTGGACTAAATTGATGAATTACTATATGATTTTTTTTATATTGATTTTTTTTTCTATAACCATTCAATATTAGTTGATAAAGTGATATTTAAGGCCATGGTAGTTTTATATTTTTAAATTATGATATCTTGTTTGGTATATTTTATGTTGTTAGTATGACCAAACTTGATATGATATTCATAAACTGATTTCAATATGTATGTTTAGTTTTGATGCTTCCTTATTTGATTGATAGGACATGTTGTGAGTCATAATGACTATTGTGAAGTATATGGTATGGTTGTTGAGTACTAAGTAGTTTTTAAATGAAGGTATAAGGATAAGTGGAAAATGAATGTAATCCCTTATTCAAATCATAACAACCAATATTTTTGAAACCATGCCAATTGGAATATTGATGCATAATATGTTGTAGATGTTTTTTTTGATATCCTATTTATGAACTATACAATTGTGCATATACTTGTCATTGACATTTCTATTTGATGTCCTATTTTTAACTAACACAATGAATAAACAATTGTTGGTAAATTTTTGATACCCTATATTTTAAATAAGAATGATTATGCATAAATTATTGTTGGTACCCTATTTTCAACCTCAATATTTTGATGCATATGCAAACTATTAATAACAATAGAAACAAGGTAATTCCTAGGACCCACCAAATGATGTATCACTACTTTTATGGGATGGTAAGATAGAAGAGGGTAGGTAGTAAGTTGTACATACATTTTATATGCATGTTTGCATGTATTTATATGAGCATAGGCATAGAGAGATAAACATAGAGAGGAGGAATAAATGGATAAAAAATGGACTTGTAATCCAATCCTTAAATAATGAATAAATACATTAGGCATGTCAGATAACATAGATATGGGAATTTATATTTTATTTAAATCACACCTATATACAAATCAAGGAGCCTATATAGAAAACCTTGACCAAGATATGATCAATTTTTTTTTTTTTTTTTTATGTATTGCATTATTTATCGTAAATTCACTTAGAATTTTTTTTGGTAATGTGATTACCTTCATGTCATGATGTTGAATTCATATGGATTGAATTATTTATGCATGCTTGATTATTGAATGCTAAATAATATAAGTTAAATTCATGTAGGAATAATTACATACCATGATTCCTCTTCTATTATGTTGGTGTCCAATAGCTATGTTTCTTATAAAAATGATGGTCTTCATATGTAGGAAAAAGGATCAAGGTAATTACTCATAATAATTCCATGGTTGAGTGTTAAATCATCCAAATGATGCACTCTTCTCATATATCTAGAAGAATCAAGCCATACTAAATGATTATTTGTAAAATGGGTAAAGTAATTTATGCAAGATGATCCAATTAGGGATTTGTGTAAATGAATATGCTTTGAGTTGTTTTTGTATTTGTATTAGAATGGGTGGCTAAATTTGTATGAATGCAACACACCATTTCTCAAAAACATCTAAAATAATATGTAAATGCCATACTTCATGATAACATAGTAAAATATCTTATGAATAAATATTTATGGCATAAACTATTGAGAATATATGATGTTTTATTTCATAAAAATTGTTGTTTATGTTTAGATCATGTGAATTTTATCAACCAAATAATAACATTTTTATAAAATTATGGGAGATATATTATCTAGAAGATATCAACATTTAGGATAACTCTAGAATTATAAATTCTAGTTGTACTTGTGACATTGCATATTTTTACTAAGAACTATTATAGTCTCCCTCATTAATGATAACATTCAAAATAGCTTTTAGAAAGGATAGGATTTCAAATTAAAATTATTTCATAGTTTTTTTGAAACTCACTAGCAAATATCACTTAAAAGTGGATGCAAACCATGTTTTTATGGTGATGCATATCTCAGATAAATTTCTATCATAAGTTATGGATATGTGTAGGTATTATATGTTATCCTTATTGTATTTTAATTTATGTAGAATTATGAGAGTTAAACCATGTCATAGACTAAGAAACATTGAGATATCTTTACAATGGGGATGGAAGATAATAGTAGATAGTTATATGTATTGACTTTCATGACCCTCCCTTGGACCAACTTTATAATATAAAGGATTTATGAATTTAAGTATTATTTTTTATAACAAATATTTATGACTTTATAATATTTTGATGATAGTTGATATGTTACTAATAGATGTATATATTTGCAGGGAAATATACCTTTGCATGAGGGCAGAAAGTTGAATGTTAATACAAAAAAAGTGATTTGGCCAGTGAAATATCTATTTTAGATATAAGTTTATGTCCTATCTTTAATATATCTTTCTATAATTTCTATTTAATAGAATGCTTACATTTCTATTGTGTTATGTAATAGATTATAATGAAAGTAAAACAAAAATAATATGTGTGTGTGCGCGCACGCGTATGTGGGTAAAGTGTTTTAATTAAATTATTAATAAAAACCAAAATGGAAATTAACATATTATAAACTAAGGATGAAAGAAATAATGCTATTCATTATTTAACCCTGCAAAAGCTAAGGTAATTGGTGGGTAGTTGATATTTTGTTACCTATAATGAAAATCCTCTGGTCCTTTATTTAAATAATTATGAGGAAAGAAGTGGGGGAGGATATATATGCTGCTTAAACTAAGAATCAACAGTGTAGATAAATCTTTGATGCATATTGGGAGAAATATCAGTAGGGTATACATACTCGAGTGCACAAAAGAATCATATTTAAAACAAAAAATATCTAAATATATAAGGTGCCTTTCTTGTGAATATCTTGATGTTGGTGTTTCATATTTATGAGAATATTTGAATATGTTGGATTATTTTATTGGTTAAAGACCTTTGAAAAACAATTTGAGCCTCCATGCCAAAATGATTATGAAGCCTTATGACTCCTTGTGAATGGATGCTTTAATACAACCCACATCTGCTTGTTTCATACATCAGAGTTTTTGTATCCTCTTTGTATGGCTACGTTTTTTCTTATACCTAGTTCATAGAACACCATTCACATCAACATGAGACTTTAGTAGTAAACATGTTGCATTCTATTGGCCAATCCTAGCACAAGAGAACATTGCTCATGCTGGCACAAACTAGTGAGAAGCAACACCTAGAAATCAAACAATATTTTGATTTATTTTGATTCAAACCTTATATTCATATATCCATCTAAAGAGTCACCATGCATCTAGGGTAAGATAGAATGGTTTGGATTTATGGATAATTCAAACTATGCTTATTTAGAAATAAATTTCATCTCTACCTTGAACAATGAACAATTTTAGATAGGGGTCCTTTAATTTATACTTGAGATTTGATGTAGGCTACAACATGCTTAAGGAAGAGCAGGACTCTCATTGCCCTCGGAACACAGTTACAATGTTGAATTAAGTTAGAGTTTTGGAAATTTTTTATTAATGATACTTTTAAGAAGAGTTTAATATAAAGTATATATGTCAATTGCATGATTATACTGTGTGTTTTAAAGAAAAATATGGAAGTGAAAATATAATATTGAGAAGGAAAAATCTATTAAGTAAAAGATAAAATATTTCATGAGTAAATGAACTAAATCTTGGGAATTGAAACTATTAGATTATAAGAAGTTAATCTTTAGCACAAAGATATTACATTCTAGAAAAATTTGAATTCATATCATGGAATATCTCATATGGATTAGTATATTATTAATTGATAGATAGTTTGCTTTTGCAAATTATGAATTGATTTAGTTATTTATTAGGTTTTTATGGAATGAAATTTTGGAATTTAATAGTATATGGTTAGACTATTTGGATTAAAATGAAATAGTCACTGATTTATGTGGAATTAAGATTAGTGGATGCTTCTAAATATTAAGTTATCCTATAATATTAAAACACTCTCCTTACTTGAGGAAGCTAATATTATGACTTATCTTAGAAATATTTCATGATATTATACAAAATATTACCAATATATTAATTCATTATTGAACCAAGTTAGCCTTACTTGACGTATGGAACAATATTATGATCTATTTGAAATCTAACCAATTGTATGATTATATTGGTATGTTCTTATGGAAAAAAGAGACCTATTGTTTTATGTTAACCAATGAAGGATCGAGCATAGGTCCAATAAATGGGAAGGAAATTATGGGGTTCCAAATTACTTTTGTAAGAAATTACTCAGAGAGAAGACTCTCGAGTAATATAATATTGAGGAATGAATGTGGATTTAAGAGAGATAATTGTTGGGTTCCCTCACCTTTTTAAAAATGAATTTGCAAAATACATGTAAAGAAAGGGACATAATAATTGAAGAGATTCTTATGCCTTAGATTGAAATTATGGTAATAGGTAATAATGAATTTCCTTTTGTATATTGGTGACTAAGCCATGCAATGAAAAATAAATATGGACATTTAATGGTTGGGTTTTCTTCCTCGATAGGATTCCAAGGATAAATGATGTGTCAATTGTGTATCTTGGTAGAACTTGTTATGGTTTGTTTCAAGCATTTATGATTGTATATAAATATGGAATGGAATTGTTTATTCTAATTATGCATTTAAGGAATAGAAATATGGATGTTTTAAACTACCTTTATTTCTTGCAATAGGATATGGATTTTGTAATCATGGTTTCTAAATGGAATGAATTATAAAGGAGTACTAAAATTTCCTATAATCATATTTGGTTTGGAATTCTATCTTTAAAAGATATGACCTTAGAATGCTAAAAACTTAGTGAATACCTCCAAGAAATATAACTAAGGGATAAGTGATGATACAATCCCTTAGGGTTACAATGGGTACTTTAGTAATAGAACACTAAAGTTTATCTTGAAAGATAACGAGGTTAGATTTTCATTTTAACTAAATCCTGTTAGCATAGATAGTCCATGTCATATATTTTATTACATTATCTTGTAGTGTATAATACACAAGGTGGTTAGGGCATAGTATGAAGTAGTTAGGGGCGTTATCCCACAAGTTGGTTGGAGACACTGAACTCTTCATATTGTATTTATCTCCTACATTTCAATTGAATAATTAATGCTACAATTCCTAATATGGTATCAGAGCATTGATTAATGGGTATGTGAAGGCATGTTCTTCTAGACAATGTGGTCATTTGGTTTTGCAACTTGCTAAATTTTTCTAGTGATAGGCAATACCATGATACACTTTGGAAGATACACTCTGAAATGCATTGAGAAACCCTATCTCTAATAGCTTGATAACTTGTGTTTGCTGCACATATGGATATATCTAATGCAGAGTCATGATCTGTACTCTACCCACTCCCTAAAGAATGGTGGAGTTCTATGTCTAAATTTTTGCATCCCAAGGCACAAATAATTCCATTTTCATCCTAACACTAGAATATTTTCCATTTTTTAGAATAGCACACAAAAATCCCCTATCAAGGCATGTTCTTCAAGACCGTACGTAGACCAAAACATAGACCTCCTGCACACATGGATCGAGGCAAAACATGGAGCCCTACTATCTGCTAACATGGTGCATGTATAACTTGGTAACTAACTATCTACTGATGTGGTATATTCTCCTTGGTGGGTGACACAAGTGGTAACGAGAACTTTTGTTCCTAGCACGTGGCAAAAGGTTCTTTATTTCCAATAGCTCGAAGGCAATGGAAGATATATTTTTGTGTAGATTATTTTATCCCACTCCGTATGTAGCCACTAGATACATGTGGGATTTAATCCCAACTTTATTTTTTTAAAGTTGTTGATGACCCTAAGGAAATAAAAGGCACATCATTCCATATTAATTTCATCTATCCAATAGTGGAGTTGGTCAAGAGCCTTGTGCTAGGGTGCTTGAGGTGGTTGCATAAGTTCAAATCACGCTGAGTGCATTTTTGCTTAAAACAAAGGCGTCTGGAGGATTAATAAGGTATTTTTTTAATATCTTATTATTTGGTTGGTTTCTTGCAAAAATTCCTTTATTTTGCAAACAAGAAAAACAAAGAAAACCACAAAACCTAATTGCCTCATTTTCAAGCAAGATTTGTGCTATTTTTTTTAAGAACAAGTGCATTTTTTTTGTGCCATGGAGGGATAAGTAAATATTTGCACTTAGATTCTTTTGAAATTTGAAAGGGTACATCAAATTTTTTCAACCCTTGTTTATTTTGCAACTAAAAGGGGGGATAAAAGCATTATTTATTTTGCAAAATTCTAAGACAAGGGGGGGAAATTGTGGATTTGAATTTCATTTTTTGCAAACAAAAACCTCAAATATTTTACAAAAATTATTGTAATAATACATTTTTCAGTGGAAACTGACATATTAAAACAACATTGTAAATATGTACATTTTTGATGAAAACCGACACCTATAGTAAAAATTTGTGGGCAGTTATGATTTTTTATTGAAGAACACAAGCTTATACTGAGGGGGGGAGGGGTGAACAGTACAAGACCACTTTTTACTTTCTTTCCAAATCAATACCAATTAATTTCCTTAATTGCAATAACCAAATATAGCAGTGTGCATTAATAACTTAGATAGCAGTAGTAAGAAAGAGTACAAGTCACCACACACAATTGATACAAGATTTAATGTGGTTCCCCCAATGTGGGGTGCTCCATAAGATAATATCCTTATAATATTTCACACAGAATTAAGGATCCTTATCCAATACAATGATTTCTTTGATCTGCTGAAAGCTAGGCAATAACAAGTTCACACAAAACTTGTCCAAATATTAACAACAATCTCACACAAAACTTGTCCAAAACTAAATAACAAGTTCACACAGAACTTGTCCAAATATGAATAACAAGCTCACATAGAACTTTTCCAAAATTGAATAACAAGCTCACACAAAACTTGTCCAAATCTGCTCCAACAAGCTCACCAAGAACTTTTCCAAATCTACTCTAGCAAGCTCACCAAGAACTTGCCCAAATTTGCTCTAGCAAGCTCACCAAGAACTTGCCAAAAATCTTCTCTAACAAGCTCACCAAGAACATGTCCAAATTTGCCAAGCTCACCAAGAACTTGCTCAAATATACTCCAACAAGTTGTCCACAAATATATCCACAAAACTATCCCAAAATTATCCTCAAATATATCCCAAAAATTTCCACAAATATTTCCCAAATTTTTCCACAAAGTTTTCCAAAAACTATCCCAAAACTATCCACAAATTTGTCCACAAAGCTATCCAAAACTGTCCACAAAGCTGTCCCAAAATTGTCGACAAAGTTGTCCCAAATCTGTCCACAAAGCTGTCCACAAAACTATCCATAAAGATGTCCACAAAGCCTTCTCAAAGGCTCAATCAATCATGCTCAAGTAGTCCTCAAATATCATACACAAATCTATCAAGGAAAATATCAAAGATGAACTCAACAATGAATGGTAATGTACTCTTCAATGGATAACAATAATGATCCACAATGATCTCAACTCAACTCAACTCAAATTAACTCATAGAAGCATAAAGAGAATTGTTAGAGACTCAATATGTTCTAAGCTCAATCTCAACTCAAATCAACTCAAATCAATCTCAACTCAACTCAAATAAATCTCAAGTCAACTCAAGTCAACTCATAGAAGCATAAAGATAATTGTTAGAGACTCAATATGTTCTAATCTCACTCTCAACTCAAATAAAAATTATGGAATAGTTTGTTTCATGGAACTTGACCAATCACCTTACACAATCACGTGACTAGGCTCAATAAACTCAACTCAACCAATCACCACAAGGGAATACTCTTTCCCACAAAAACCCTAGTCCAAGCATGTATCAACCAACTCAAATGTTTCCAACAATGCTCAACCATAAATATCACATAACAATGATACTCATGTTCTTTTAAAGTTCTTTCATAGCCAATGGGCTTCAATGACTATGCTTATAAAACAAGGTTTAAACACAACTCTCAAACCAAAAAACCTTGAAGCATTCAACCAACCACTTTCTAAAAGGAAACCACAATCAATCCTTTTCACTCCAATTATATTTCATAAATCAACCACCATAAACAATCAATAGGAGAATGTGCCCATACCTTTTTGATGCCAAGAAGTTGTTCACAAAATCTGCCATACTAAACACAACTTTCCTTTCCAATCTCAATAAGGGTAGTGGACTTCAAATAATAATTACAAGATGTGTAAATTATTATTTGAAGGGTAGTGGACTTCAAATAATAATTTACACATTTTTACTCCAACTTAATAAACACATCCACAAAAGTATGTTTTAATAAATCCCCATATAAAAAATAATAATCAATAAGGCTCTCAAAAATATTTTATAACAACTCCTTATTTCTCCTAAATCTTAATTTTCAATTTCATGAATATCAAAATAAATCAACAAATCATCCACCTCTAAAATAATAATCACAACCCTTATAAAAATAATGTTTAATTAAAAAATTTAATTATTTCTTAACCACCTTATAACTCCTATCCTAGGGCATCAACGAAATTAATTGGAGAAAAACGTAATTACATCCTCAAGAGGATTCAAACCCCCAACTTGCACACACCGCGAGCGCCTTAGCTGTTACTAACATTGCCACATGAGCTAGCCACTCATTCAAAAGGAAAAGGTATGGCGTGCCTTAATTCCTTCCTCCCTTCCATGTAAACCAAAAGCACTTCGAGTGCTTTCTTTCCAATGCCTTCAAATGTAGTTAAGGAGATTCAAACCTTGATGTAAAGCACTACCACACACCTTAATAAAAATCCAATTGCCAATGTGCGACTCTGCCCACAATCTCTTGGGTTTTTGACCAACCTTAGATTTATTCGATGTCTCTCTTTTCAAAATGATTTTCGCACGAGCTCTCTTCAAATGCTTAGCCAACAATTAGCACGAGCAAGGATTAATTTCAAATGAACCTTAGGATCCCCCTTTATATATTCTTCTCCTCATTTTTGATGACGTCGGTGCATAATGATTTTCCTATTTCTTTAGATGTCGGTGCTAACTTTAATTTTAATTTTAAAATCTAAATTTAAATTTTAAATAATTTAAATTTAAACTAAATATTTAAAATTAGATATTTCCATCATCGGGGCACATTTTTCAATGACACGAAAGGCCAACATAGGTTTTAAGAAAAACCCATTTCAAATATACCATCCATAGTTTTAAATAAAACATTTTATTTTGCTTGTCTTGGTTTTCACAAAAACCCTAAATTTATCCATGCTTTCCAAAATATAACTTCCCCATCAAAATTCAATGTGATCCATATGACATCAATGATTCATGTGACATCAATGACAACATAAAATAACTCAAATTTCCAACAATATCCCCCTTTGTCATTGATGGCAACACCTCTAAAGTAAAAATAACAATCAATGCAAAAACCATATCTGAGAATCAAAGCTGCTCCCCCTGACTCAATACTTTCTATGAAGGCTACTCCCCTTGACTCAATGCTCTCTTTGGAGGCTGATCCCCCTAACTCAATGCTCTCCCCCTTTGACATAAATGGAAAAAGGGACACCTATGGGGCTAAAATATATGACTCTTAAACTTAGCCCCCTCACCACCTTCTCTCTTGAGGTGATTAATTTTGGGGTGGGAATACTTTTACTCCCATATCACATTGTTTCTTTCCTCTATCAACTTCCTTCCATGTTTTTTTGATATCCTTCTCTTGATTAATTACTTGATATTCTTGTCTAGAACCTATTTGACCTTCTTGCCTTGAACCTATTTGACCTTCTTGCCTTGAACATGTTTGACCTTCTTGCCTTGAACCTATTTGGAATTGAGTCCTACACCATTTTGCAATATACCCAAAGTTATTGCAATTAAAACACTTGATATTGTAGCCTTTGGATGGTGCCCATGTCCTGAATTCATTCTTAAAATAATTTCCATATCCATTCCTTTCCTGAACCCTGTATTGTGAAGCTCTATTTTTATGACCATTATGACCATGACTTCTGAATTGTGAAGCTCTAAAACCAAAACCAATTTGCTCATTTCATTTGAAATGAAAAGATCTATGACCAATCTTGTTGCATGAGAAGTAATGTCCCTAAAAACTATACCTTCTTCCTTTGAGGTTTCTTCTAGAAAAATCAAACTTATTTGATCCATGGATCCTGCAATGTATAGCCTTGTGTCCAAATCCATTACAATAAAAACAATGTCCTTGAAAAGCCCTTTGTTCATGCCTTGGTTCCTCATATCGTTCTTGACCATTATCCTTATGATCATTTTCAACTTGTGCATTGCATCCTTGAACCTTCTTTGTAGCATCTAAAACATCTTCCTTAGTTTCTTCCTTGTTTTCCTCTTCAATAATTTATTTTTATTTTGAACTTGATTCACCTATCTCAAAACAAAATCCAAACTGAATATTTGGAGCCATAGGAATTTTAAAACTTTCCTCGCAAATCTTAGGTGCTTCCTTGATTTCATCTTTGAGAACTTCCTTTCCTTTTGAGTGTGATTCCCCAAACTTGAAATATGATATCTTTGGTGCTTTGGAATTTTCCTCTTCTTTCCATTTACTTGTGTCAAGTAGCAAATTTGCACACATCTCTATAGCTTCTGAAATGCATGTATCCATTTTTGCTGCTTCTTTTTCTTTAAAAACCGGTTCTTCCTTATAGATTTTTGAAACAAAACCTCCTGATACAAATAAGGTCCTTGTGTACTTATTTTTTATTTCCATTCTTCATAACCAAGCCCTATTTTTATAAATGGATCTCATTGTGAATCCAAAAAATTATCGAGAGTTTTTGAATTTCATTGAAATTGTGCTAACTCATTTATGTAGGTCCCCAAATTTTTTTGATCTTATTCTTCTAACTGATTACATCTTTCTTTTATTACCTTTAATTTCTCAGAAATAGTGATGCCAAGCTATTTTGTTTCTTGAAGCTCTTTTTCCAAATCTTGAATGTGTTGATTGAGCATCATATTGACCTTTTCATTTTCATGAACCTTATTTTCAAGCCTCTTGATTTTCTTTTCCAATATTTTGATTTTATTTTCCTGTTTTGTGGAATCCTCTTCTTCATCATCATTGCTGCTAGAATTATCACTAGAACTGCTACTTTATTTTTCAACAAATAAACTTTCCTTGTTGAAATTGTTGTAGTACATGCAAAATCATCTATATGCCCAAAATATTTGCATATGAATCATTTTAATATCCTTAGACATTTCTTGTACCTATTTTCTTTCTCAATGGCTATGGCAAGCTCTTCATGTCTTTATCCATTTATTTCAAAGAATGTACATTCTTCTTCATATGACTGGTTTCTATCACTGTAATCTGAACTATCACTTGCATCTACAATGTAGTAATATTTCTTTACCTTATGAAAAATTTTCTTCTTCTCATACCTTGTTTGCTTGTATATGTCATCTTTGTCATGCTTATGCTTTTCATCTTATTTTCTTCTTTGACCTTGTTTTTCATCATCACAGTTTTCTTCATGTGGACACTTGTATGCATAGTGACCAATATCACCACACTTGTAGCTTATGAATTTCCTTATATATCTGAAATTCCTTGAGTCCTTATTCCTTTTTATGAAGATAGCTTCCTCATCATTATTTAAAACTCTACCTTTCTCTAGAACTTTACCATTCTATTTCTCTGAAGCCTTGAATGCAATATCTTTTATTGGAACCTGATGCTTACTTACCCTCATCTCATAAGCTATCTTCAAAATATTCCATTTTCAATTCCTCAAATATTTTTCTATGAGTTTGTATTTTTTCCAAATTTACCTTGGAATCTCCTTCATAAGTATTTCGCAACTTGGTCCACATTTCATTAGTTGAATTACATACCATGACCTTTGCAAAATCTATCTCATGAAGCCCACTCAAAATACAATTCATTGCTCTTGCATTGATCTCAACCAATTTCCTAATAGTCTTATCTGCCTCTGGATGACCTTCAAACCTATACTCTTTTTCAAACATTTGCCATTCCTCATATCCTTGTGATATCAATCAGTTCTTCATACTCAATCAAAGGCTCAATCAATCATGCTCAAGTAGTACTCAAATCTCATCCACAAATCTATCAAGGCAAAGCAAAAATATGAACTCAATAATGAATGGCAATATACTCTTCAATGGATGACAACAATGATCAACAATGATCTCAACTCAAATCAACTCATAGAAGGATAAAGAAAATCGTTAGAGACTCAATATTTTCTAAGCTCAATCTCAACTCAACTCAACTCAAATCAATCTCAACTCAACCCAAATCAAATCAATCTCAACTCAACTCAAGTCAAATCATAGAAGCATAAAGAGAATTTTTAGAGACTCAATATGTTCTAATCTCACTCTCAAATCAAATCAGAATTATGGAATAGTTTATTTCATGGAACTTGACCAATCACATCACACAATAACTTGACTAGGCTCAATCAACTCAACTCAACCAATCACCACAAGGGACTACTCTTTCTCACAAAAACCCTAGTCCAAACATGTATCAACCAACTCAAATGTTTCCAACAATGCTCAACCATAAATCTCACATAATAATGATACTCATGTTCTTTTCAAGTTCTTTCACAACCAATGGGATTCAATGACTATGCTTATAAAACAAGGTTTGAACACAAATCTCAAACCAAAAAATCTTGAAGCATTCAACCAACCACTTTCGAAAAATAAACCACAATCAATCCTTTTCACTCCAATGATATTTCAAAAATCAACCACCATAAAAAATCAATAGGATAATGTGCCCATACCTTTTTGATGCCAAGAAGTTGTCCACAAAATCTGTCACACTAAACACAAATTTCCTTTCCAATCTCAATAAGGGTTAGTGGACTTCAAATAATAATCACAAGATAAGCATAACTCAATTTACACCTTTTTACTCCAACTTAATAAACACATCCACAAAAGTCTGTTTTAATAAATCCTCTTATCAGAAATAATAATCAATAAGGCTCTCAAAAATATTTTATAACAACTCCTTATTTCTCCTAAATATTAATTTTCAATTTCATGAATATCAAAATAAATCAAAAACTCATCCATATCTAAAATAATAATCACAGCCCTTACAAAAATAATGTTTAATTAAAAAATTTAATTATTTCTTAACCACCTTATAACTCCTATCCTAGGGCATCAATGAAATTAATTGGAGAAAAATGTAATTACCTCCGAACCCCCAAATTGCACACACGACAAGCGCATTAGCCGTGACTAATGTTACCACACGAGCTAGCCACTTTTTCGAAATGAAAAGGCATGACATGCCTTAATTCCTTCCTCCCTTCCACGCAAACCAAAAGCACTTCGAGTGCTTTCTTTCTAATGCCTTCAAATGCAGTCAAGGAGATTTGAACCTTGACGTAAAGCGCTACCACAGACCTTAAAAAAAATCCAATTGCCACCAATCTTCCCATAATGTCTCGGGCTTTCGACCAACGTTGGATTTATTCATTGTCTCCCTTTTAAAAATGATTTTCGCATGAGCTCTCTTTGGATTCTTAGCCAATAATTAACACGAGCAAGGATTAATTTCAAATGAACCTTAGGATCCCTCTTTATATAGTCTTCTCCTCATTTTCGATGACATCGATGCATTAATGATTTTCCCTCTTTCTCTTAAAATTGGTGCTAACTTTAATTTTAATTTTAAAATTTGAATTTTAAGTTTTAAATAATTAAAATTTGAATTTAAATTTTAAATAATTAAAATTTAAACTAAATATTTAAAATTAAATATCTCCATCACCGGGGCACATTTTTTGACGAAACGAAAGGCCAACCTAATTTTTAAGAAAAAATCCATTTCAAATCTACCATCCATGGTTTTAAATAAAATATTTTATTTTGCCTGCCTTGGTTTTCACAAAAACCCTGAATTTATCCATGCTTTCCAAAATATCACTTGCCCATCAAAATTCAATGTGATTTATATGACATCAATGATTATGTGACATCAATGACAACATAAAATAACTCAAATTGCCAAAATTTATTGCATTTAATTTCATGTTTTTTGCATTTCAATCATAAGTTATAATTATAAAAATCAAAGAAGATACCCCAAATTTTACACATATTTGTGTAATTTATTGCACCATAGTGTTCGGTATATGTGATACCTTTGTACCACACTTATAGGTAATGCTATAATTATTTGGGCTACTATATCTACCACCTAAAATAGTTGTAACAATGATGTCTGAGCTTGTTCTCTATAAATCATTGGTGAGAAATAAGGAAAGCCAAATTTTATTGATATTCACTCCATTTTATACCCTAATTCGTTCTAATTGTTTGGCTTATACTCCTCCAAATAATTATCCTTTTTCGGAAGGGTTTTAAGGTAGGTGCCATAAATTTTATTGAATTCCCTTCCATGTACTATTTATAGTATATCTAAAGGGGGACCATTTGGTGATATAAGGAACCTTCACAATGGCCACTGTTCACAAATATATTTCAGATTCATAGTTTCTCAAAGGTTCTAATTTTTCACCATGGAAAACAAATATGAGAGCTATTATTCAAGTTTTAGATTTATGGGAAGTAGTAACTGGCACTACACCATGTCCTACCTCACCAGGACCAGATCAAGAGGTATCTGATAAAAAATATAGAAGGGCTCTCATGTTTATCTTGCTTGCTACTACATATGAGAAACAACAACACATTTGTGATGCTAAAACTAGTAAAAAATCTTGGGATGCTTTAATCACCATCTATGAAAGCAAGAATTAGTCCATTATTCTTAAACTTAAATCTCAACTACATACACTCAGTATGAAATATGGTGAAATAGTTGAACTATTCCTATGTAGAGTGGTAGAATTGAAAGACAAATTGAATGCTATGGGATAATAAGTGGAATATAAGCTCTTGACTTCAGTAATTTTGATATATTTTCCAAAATCCTAAAAGGTATTGATCACATCTCTTCAAGTATCTAGTAGAAAAGTTACTTTTTTGGAGTTGGTAAATTTTCTTCAAACTGAGGAGGAAAATTAACTTCAAAGAGATGAAGTGACAAATAATGCACTTTAGTCAAAACAAGGGGGGAAGAAGCAAGGTAAATTTCAGAAGGGAGGATCTTCTTCCAAAAGAAAAGTAAAACAAAATCAGCAGAAAGAAAAGAAATATTGCAAAATATTTCATATGGATAACCATGACACCAATAGGTGTTGGTTTAAGAATAAAAAAACCAATGACGAAGATCAAAATAAAAAGGGAAAGGGGAAATACAAACCACAAAAGAAGAATAAGTAACCCAAGGGACATGTTTCTTATAAGGAATCAGACTCAGATTCTAGGAGGGCATACAAGGTGCTCATCACTTACACATCTTCTCAGTAGAAGGATCATATGTGGTATATTGATTTCAGAGCTAGCAAACACATGAATGGTCATAGATTGTGGTTTGAGACATTTGAGTCAAATGAAAGTAAACCAGTGAAATTTTTTGATGATAAGATCTATTGATTCCAGAGTGAAGGATATGTTTCTATCACTCTTACATATGGACAATGTTATATTGATAAAGTTCTCTATGTTCCTGGATTGACCAACAATTTGTTGTTAGTCCCTCAAATATTGGATAAAAATATTGATGTTGATTTTATATTTGATGATGGTAGGAAGTGATGCTTCATCACCCGAAAGGGAAAGTATGTAGCAACAAGTTAATACAAGCATGGCTTGCTTATCTTATATGCCATGTCTACACCTCATGTTGCCATAGTAGAAAACATAAAAGAGACCACTTATCTTTGGTACAAGATATATGGGCATTTGAGTTTAGGAAATTTACTCAAGTTGAGTAAATATGAGATGGTGAAAGGTCTTCCTAACCTTTCATCCATTTTTCTAGTTTTCTCGGATTGCTTAGCAGGGAAGCAACACCGAGTACCATTTGAGGTAAGATCTTCACAAGCAAAGAAACCTTTGGAGTTGGTACACACCAATATGTGCAGTCCTATACCAAACAGTTATGGTGGAAAGAGGTATTTTTAGTTGTTTGTTGAAAATTACTCACAAAAGATGTTATGTTGGAAATTTTCATGAGAGACAAAATTTTAGCACTAACTGAAGTATGTGTATAACTATATGAAAATTAAGCCTAAAAACTAGTAAAGACTGATAGACACTAGTGAGGGAATTGGCATCCCTTTTCAAAACTGAATGAGATAGGGTAAACCATTACATTGTGGTAAAAAATTCCTTCGAAAGAAAGAAAGGAAACAGGGTGACCACACAATGGAATCCTTTAAGTTGCATGGGTAGTATACAAGGTAAACCACAAAATTATTACAAGATATTGGCCACTCCTATTCACCCAAGGGATGTTGTAGCATCTAGAAACTTGCAATATGAAAAAAATTCAACGGCTTTTATCTCAACTATCTTAGTCAAATTTAAACCTAAGAAAAAATTGAGGTAGAAATTGTAGACACTAAAATCGCATCAATCCTATTAGATAACCAAGTAATTGTCTAATTTCACACCATATGACCCTCTTGGGCAACCTTCAGAGGTTACATAGTGGTGCTAACCACTTTTGAGAGGTCCTACACCACTTTTGGGAAGTTTTGGGCCATGTAGGCACGGCCAACTACCTTGGGACGATCATAGTTCGTGGCCATCCCACCCAGGGATAGCCACCAAAATTCATCCCTAGGTGGGACGACCATGGTATTTGACCCCAAAAAAGTCAAAATTGGGCCAAATGACACCCATAAACTACCATTTACCCTGCCTATTCAAGCATGCTAGTGAGAGAGTGCATAAATCACATGACACATTGTAGATTGGATTTAAAAAAGGGATATTCCTTCCCCCTCCAATGCATGGTGACCTTTGGGACAAATGGCGACCCTTGCCTCACATGGCCTCGCATGCCCATTTGACCAAATGCCCTCTTGGGCTATAAAGTGGATCAATTCCACCCAATTTTAGAGAGGAGTCTTTGCATATTTCACCATAGAGTGCTATCAAGATTTTCCCCTGCTTTATTGTGTGTTTTCCCTTGAGATATCCATCAAGAGAAGGAGGTTTTCAAGTGACTATAAAATACAAAATATTTCTACAAAACATATCCATTTTAGTGAATACTATTCCCAAATTTGTTGAAAATACCCCTAAGAGTGTTTTGGACCAATTACTAGAGGAATTGGTGGCAAAAACCACCAAATTTGGTGGCCATCCCACCCTAGGATGACCCTCAAATTGTGACAGTTCTAACCATCCCATCCTACTATGGCCACAAATTGGAGTACAATTAAGTTAATTTATTTACATAGGTCTATTCTAGATTATATTCTATACTTGCTGTTCAAATTTAGTGTTATTTGGAGTTGTTTTGCTTCAAATATTATGCTATTTGTGTTTTGCAGGCCTATCTAGCTCACCCCATGATGATCATAAATCTGAGTATTTTTTCCTTACTATTTTTAATTAGATCATTTATAGAGCACATAATATACATAGATCTCAAATTTAGTAGCATTTGGAGCAATTTTAAATATTCTATTGCATTTTTCCTCTTTCAAGCTTATTGATGCATGCACCTTCATGGTTTCATCTTAATCCGCACATGCTTTTGATCAATTTCATTTTCATGTGTGTAGATCTAGGTATCACAGTGCATGAGGAAGGAGAAGTAAGCTATAATAGTGATAGAATACTTTGTGGTGGCATAGGAATCCCGCTCACCTCAATTGTGAGTGCGAGGAAGACATTGGAAGCATGCCTTGGATTCTTGGAAGGATTTGATCCTTTGATTTTTGTATTGAGTGTATCAATTGAGATCCCTCAATGGGAAGTATCACTTTTTTAGTGCTTATATCAAGTATAAAAATATATACATCTCATAATACCTTGCTAGGTGCACCTTTTTTCTGCTCTACAATGGCGATCATGGTGGGACCCTTGTTCCATTTCATTTTTGCAAATTTTGACCCTATTTCTTGCTTTTAGATGTTGCAAGTACTGGTCATTTTGGCTTGAAATAATCCCTAATTTCCTAATTGGAACACCCATATATGGCCACAATAACCATCCCAAGTAGGTATGGCCCCCAAATTTATAGTTGTCCCACCCCAATATATCCACAAAATAGAGGGGTTTTTGCTCAAATGTCTAGAAACAATAGGATATTAGGCTTTCATGGTAAGTGCCTAAACCTTCACTTTACATTTTTACTATTCAAAATGGCTTGAATTTGGTTTTTCTTACTTCCCTAATTTTTTTGGAAGGTAGAAAGGTAGACTTCACTTTTTTATATTTGTAAAAACAACCAAAAAATAAGAAAAACAGAAAATAACTAAGTAGAGATGCACTTGTAAGACTTTCTTGCTTGTAGCCTACCTAATGGGTAAGTTATCATTTAGGATATGCATTTCGTAGATTTACCTTTTATCTAATATATTTTTTAAGTGAAACATTCTTTTCATGCATTTAGTGAAGATTCATTGAGTGCTCCATGGTTTTACTTTATTTAAGCATAAAAGGAATCACACACACCACGTTCCATATAAATATTAGTGAGTTGGATTTCATCACCAACCACTAATAGATACCAAATATGGTGGGTTTCATATCCAACTGTTGGCTCAAATTCTACAAACCCTATTTTTAGCCAAAGCTGACTCCAAGATCCATCATAGCTTATGGGATATAGCACGTATTTCTCTTCAGAGAGGTATATCACTAACTACGGGTGAACTAGGTGAGGACTTGTAGGACTTGTTCTCCCTGACCAGGTATGGGCTTCATATCTATACTTCAGTGGATTAACATGATCAGACTTTCATTACCAGTTGTCGATCTATGAGTATACAGGTGAAATCTATTTAACATAAGAATATCATCCAACAAGTGCAAAACATGTGAAACAAGGTCTTATTTGTAAAAATATAAATCAAAACACATAAAACCGCTTTAGGGAACACACATAATTATTTAAAATAGATAAATACTTGTATTATTATGTATTTCCATTCTTGTGTATTGCATTATTAAAATTTATAAATGAGATAATCACGTAGGGTTTTGTAGGGAATAACAATGGTTTGCACCCATAGCCAAGCCCATTCAAGGGAAAACATTGCAAATAGTAGATAAGGAGACACAATTCATCTTTGATTTAGCCCTAAGGACATGGTTATACATCTTTGGTAGCCTCCTACTCACCCAAGTTCCAAAATAGATAGTTAGGAACTTCACCTACAAGGAAGCCCTATGCAGGATACCCATATAGGTTTTGATCCCAATCTAATAATATACTCCAAATATTTATACATTTCACATGCATTCTTCCAATAATGGTAACCGTTCATTGAGGTGCTACTAGATAGATCAATACCACACATTCATGTGCCTTCTAGGTCTACCACGTCCACCTATGGGTAAAATAAAGAGTACACTGGGCAAGATCAAATGATCAAATTTTTCCCTTAAATTGCGCTAATAGGTTACAAAAACTTGAGTACCAAGATGAGTATTATACTTATCACTTAGGGCGAGCAAACTCAACCATTACCTTCCTCATAAATGAAGGAATACATGAGGAAATCCTTTATTGTACTCAAGTCCATTATGCTACACAAGTACGATGTACCTCTTTGCCAACTGAGTATAAAGGTCACTTATCTAGGCCTAAACCTATAGTGAATGTGACTACCCTCGATCAAGGGAAGCTCATGATTGATATTTTAGACCATTCTAAACAAGATAGGCCTCAGGGTGATACTGCTAGGGATCATAGACCTCGCACGATAGAATAGATAAATCAAGAAATTGTAAGATATGCTAAACACCAAGTGCAATTCAAGCCACTTATGTGAGACAAAGAGCGCTTGGACTTATTGCACCAATTAGAGAAATAAAGGATTGAACAACAAAGCAAAAAGTTGTTTCAAAAGACCATACATGAGAGGGTTCCTATCCTAATTACACATAGATAGGAGGTCCATCAAAGGTAACCTAATTTCAATCAAGATAGATCTCCTAGGCCTAAACCAATGTTACCTCCTTGACCTCGTAGGCTGAATCGGGACTTGCCTTCTAGGCCAAACATAGAGTATCCTTCATAGATAGTTTCCCCTCCCTATAGGCCAGATCAGGAGACAGTTTATGGGGCCTACACTGAGCATGAACAAGAAGTGGTCAAAGCATAGACTTTGAGCCAAAAAGTTGATCTATCAATCCAAATGCACCAAAGCCCAAAGGATATTACAAAGACCTATACTACAAGTATCATAGACAAAATGGGTATGACGTGTAGATGTGCTAGAGGTTCAAACACCTAGTATATGATATTATTGATAGGTATAACCTTCAAGTCGATAACCCTATTACACCAAATAATCAATAAATGGGTGTTTTTAAAGACTTGTTGCCTACCCATGAGGAACAAACCAGTATTACAAGTGAATTAGGTCCATCAGGCACCCCCCAAACAAGGTTTCATAAGCATGGTAAGCATTATGAAAAGTTAAAAGCATTACCCAAGTCTAATCAGACCACCTGTGGTTTCAAGTGACATTCCTTCAATGTCACAACCTTTGCCACCTCCAGTGCAAAACCTTCCACCTTGGTTGGTGATCATGATAAAGAGTAATATTACTCAGATATTGAGAACAACATCGAATTGAATTTCCATCTATAATATTATTCAAAAATCACCACCTCATCGAGTATATCTCATGGAAATCCTCAAGTCGATCGAGCTACAACCCTAGTAGTCTAACTCATTTAATAATTTCATGGGGCATGTTCGACAATGTACAAAACTAGTGATAACCTTTCACAAGGATGAACTCAATCCAATACCAAATTACATGGTGGATCCTCCTTTTCACATCATAGCATGTGTAAATGGAACACCCTATAAGAGAGTTCTAATTGATACTAGTTCCTCTAGAAACATCATCACCACAACTACTCTCAAACACTTGGGGCTTCCAGTATCCCATATTATCGTGTCAACCTATACCCTCTGAGCATTTAATGATGCTATATGCTCGATGGTTGGCACCATATTCTTGACCATTTAGGTGGGATAAAATACCATACCAACATTGTGCCACATCTTGGAGGGTGAAATGGCCTACAATATCTTACTAGGAAGACCCTGGATTAGGGACATGAAATGTGTACCATCCATCACTCACCAATGTTTTAAGTACACATATGAAGTGCAAGTACATGTTGTCTCTATAGACCTTGAGCCCTTCAAATACTACAACTTGGTGTAACAAATCCCCGAGTCGACCTTACCATCAACCCATATGGATTTCCAACCGAATACATCCAACCAAGGTCTGACTACTTCATCATCACCTTCCATTAATCCATCACCACCTTTTGCTATATCATACTCATAATTGACACCCTTAGATATGAATTCATCATCATAAAATCCTCCATAGATAAATATGGAAAAAAAGGCCTATTGATGAGATCCCTCCAACCATATCCACCATCTCTATAGAAGAGATTCCTAGTCCAATAGACGAGGAACCATATTGTGAGGTAAACATTGAATAAAATAAAGCCTCACTCTCATGTCCTCATTATCTACCACCACAAGTCATAGTTAACCTAGCTACCACTGGTTTAGGAGAATACCTGGTTAGGAATATTACAATAACTCCTACCATTGAGACAATGTAAAACATGGGTCGACCTCATATTCCCATAGGTACCATTGTTCCTATAGGTTCGCCCTTGAATCAAATGAATTTCATTTATGGAGGTCTTGACTATGGCATAAAATCCTATCATCAATATGAAAAGGATGAAGATCCCTTTTATGAGGATATTAACTACATGTCTAATCCCTTCATCGCCATGAGATATATTCATATCTGCAACTGGCATGGCTATGGTTTGGGCTTGTATGATAAAGACACTCATATTCCTTACTAGCCATAATATCAAATGTCATATGATAAGTTTTTTTTGGGACACAATAAGCTTGTGCCTCTCAAGGTTCTCACTAATATTTTAGAGCGTATGAGCCTAAACTATAGGGATGAGCTTGTGTGTGATCCCTATGCCAACCCTAATCGAGCCTATTCACTGAGGGACTTCTTCCATGTATCCATGAGAGACCAAGAGATATATTGTGATGTCATCCAATCCTACAAAAGAGGTGAAAGATCACATACCCTTCCACATGATAGTGAGGAAGAATATCAAGGGTCTCCCTATGAATGGACATCTAATGACGAGTTAGATTATGAAGTGGAATCTATTAAATATTCTAACCCACACATAAAATATGCATATATCATAATATTGTATTATGAACATGAGGGATATTTTCTAATGTTCCCATTACAACATCCTATTTGGAAATAATTTCTACCCAAAGAGGAGTAAGCTCACCCGCATCCACATCGACCACCTTCGATCATTTTTCTTCCACCGTAATCACCTCGACAAGTGTTGTGACAACTTGTTATCAATATACCCACTCAACCACCTAGTGGAGATCATATGTCCATCAACCTAATTTCCATAGATATTTTTATGCCCCTGCAAGATCCAAATAACCCATCAAAGCCATTGCACCTCGACTTGGGGGAAATTGATTTTGATCAGGAAGATTCTCCCCCATCACCTTCTGAGTATTGGCCTTGAAATGAGATGCTACAACTGTTTCATTTCTTTCCAAGGCCTACTCAAGATGTCTTTCATGCTGAGGTTGAACCAAAGTTTCTAATCAATATCATTAACCTAGCATACAACATTCATCTGATCCCTAATCCACACCAATTGAAATAGGGGTTGCATATGTCAATTGATTCAATCATTGATAAAGATATCAAATCATATCTTGAGAATCCATAATTTATCAAGTTAGGGGAAAGCTTATCACCCTTTGAGCAAGCTGCTTTCATAGCTCTTCTCACAAAAAATAAGGAAGTTTTTGCATGGTCATACAAAGATTTGCCAAGAATGGATCCACCACCTATCAATTTCCATCCAGCTTCCTCAAACACTATCCAATCATTGCCTACACTATTTTCACAACATATCTTGGGTAGGTTAGCCAATATTGAGTTACAAGTGATTCACCAACACAATGATTTAAAATATATCTTGAATCAACTCACAAGCATCAAGTTATGGTCGAGTCATCCAAAACCTCAACCCCTTGATTGTCAGGACCAACCCTCTCCTATGCAGTCCATTGTAAAGTATCAACAGAACATGGGGTATAGGCAAAAATACCATCAACCTTATACATTTTCTCCATTTTTAGAACACTTAGCATTGATATTCAATCGATTGTATGAGGCACAAAAAATCAATATTTCAAAGATTAGTCTGTTGAAACCTAATAAGTGTAGATCAAATCTACATAGGAAAAACACATGTTATGTTTACCATAGACAAATGGGTCATAACATCTAGACATATTACCCCTTTAGAGAGTAATTTCATATGATCAAGAGGCAAGAACTTCAGATAGGAGTCGTCTAGTACCCCTTGCCTACAAAGGAAGTAAACACAACACCTACCTGTGAAGTCGAACAACGTAATAAGATGCACATCAATCTAACTTCCCAAGAATTTTTGGAAATGATCAGTGTTGTAAAAGAGAAACAAGAATATCAAAATTGGTGTATGTAACTTGTGGCATCATCTAATGTTCACCTTCACTCATCTTATCTCAGCAAGACATTGACAATGCACAAAATTACACATCACAACAGGGGGGTAAATTTCTACTACTCCCCCTATCCAAGCCAATCACTATGCATCAAACACAATGCACATTGGGAATACATAATGTATCACACCTTCCTCCTAAAATAAAAAAATAATTAAAGTTACAAAAAGCCCCAAAGGTGTCTATAAACCCTTTGGTCAACCCAAAATGCTCAAAATATGCCTATCAATCCTTTGGTCACCCCAAAATACTCCAAAGGTTTCTACGAACCTTTTGGTCAACCCAAAATGCTCCAAAGGTGTCTACAACCTTTTTGTCATCCTAAAATGCTCCAAATATGCCTATCAACCCTTTGGTCACCGCAAAAAGCTCCAAAGGTGTCTACGAACCCTTTGGTCAATCCAAAGTGCTCCAAAGGTATCCATAAACCCCTTGGTCACCCCAAAATGCTCCAAATGAGTCTAGGAACCCTTTGGTCAACCCAAAATGCTCCAAAGTTATCTACAAACCCTTTAGTCACTATAAAAGCCCCAAATGTATCCATAAAACTTTGGTCACCCAAAATCCCTAAAGGTATCTATGGACCCTTTGGTCAACCCAAAAATCCCCAAAGGTATCTATAAACCCTTTGGTCAACCAAAAAAATCCCAAAGGTATCTATAAACTCTTTGGTCAATACTAAAAGACCCAAAGGTATCCATAAACCCTTTGGTCAACCAAAAAGCCCCAAAGGTATCCATAAACTCTTTGGTTAACCTAAAAAGCCCCAAAGGTATATATAAACTCTTTGGTCAACCCAAAAAGTTCCAAAGGTATCTACAAACCTTTTGGTCATCCCAAAATGCTCCAAATATGTCTACGCACCCTTTTCTCATCCTAAAATGCTCGAAAGGTGTTTATAAACCCTTTGGTAAATCCAAAAAACTCTAAAGGTGTTTATGAACACTTTGTCATCCCAAAATATTCCAAAGGTGTCTATGAACCCTTTGGTCATCCCAAAAGGCTCCAATGGTGTCTATGAACCTTCTGGTCATCCTAAAACACTCCAAAGGTGTCTACAAGCCCTTTGGTAACCCTAAAACATTCCAAAGGTGTCTATGAACCCTTTGGTCATTCTCCAAAGGTTTCTATAAACCCTTTGGTCACCCTAAAATGCTCCAAAGGTGTCTACAAACCTTTTGGTCAACCCAAAGTGCTCCAAAGGTGCTTATAAACCCTTTGGTCACCCTAAAATGCTCTAAAGCTATCTATGAACCCTTTGGTCACCTCAAAATTCTCAAAAGGTGTCTATGAACCCTTTGGTCACCCAAAAGTCTCTAATAGCATCCAATAAGACCATTTGTCAATTGTTCATATGTATATCATTCAAAATCCAAAAACATCATTAAAACAACAAAATGACAAAAACATTGCATCACACCACATTGTATACCATTCGATTAGACAATCACTTGCATTAGGTATACTCATCATTGCACTTTACATTTTAGAGTTGCTCATACATGTCTAGCACCAAGACTATACACTAGTTGTCATTCAAAATCAATTTTGTCCAAATCATCATTCACATCATTCCATATTGCACTTATCATTTCCATATACTTTTCCAACCATTCATATTTGTGTATGTTTCCCTCCACCTAGTCATTTGTTATAGGGTGTATTTAGGATTTTTGATCACTCAACCATCTCTAGTTTTTTCTTTTCAAATTTTGTAGAAAGCTATCCTAATTTTTAGAAGGTAGAGTCTTGCTTTGATCATACCTTTTATACATCAAAATCCCAAGATATTTTCACATTAAATCTAAGTTTTGCAAAAGGAAATATGAAACCTACAAAGTAGTACAAGTTACCTTAAGTGAAAAGTTACCTTGCTCATCCCCCTATGTGAATGGTTCAAAAATGCTAAGAATTGATAAAAAGGACAAGCTCCTCCCCATCCAAAATACTCAAATAAATAGTGTTTTTTACCACTATCAAAAAATAAAAGCAACGGTTACCACAACTCCCAAAATCCTTTGTTCATCAAAATAAAATTGAGCAACTCCCTTGAGCAATTCAAAAAAAGAAAAAAAAATAAAGGAGTACTGAACTTGAATCCTTGGAATTCTTAGCATTTGACAAACTATGAGGTGATCCTAATTATAGGTTAGGTTGCATCTAGCTTGCCTAGAAATGGTGGTGTCCTTATGCATGATGATATGTTTATCATATTAGCATCTTACTTTTGTACAAACCAATTTTTGCATGTGGATGAGCTAGATTTTGGTATGTTGTACTACCTAGTGGTCTAATCCAACTACATACAAAACTTAGGATCATGATACTCATAAGGTGATCTTCAGTAATGATGGGTTGCATCAATCCTGTTTGGCATTGGGGTAACCTTATGCATTATTATGATAATGAACTCACTTGCACACACATGGATATTGAATATCTTGGTCATCCTAGTAGATTTGTACCTTGTCAAAAAGTCTTGCATGGTTAGTATATAACTTTTGATCAGTTAACTAGAGTGTTTGAGTCTCATGAAAACCTCAAATACATCCTATAACATCTTACTATTCATTCCATTCCATACCATTTCATCACATGTATGTCAATTTACATTTTCACAAATCCATTACATAGTCTCATGACAACATTACAAAATGAATCGATGAATTCTATACAACCTATGGTGCTAACATAGTATGTCATATAGTATTCATATTTCATCATACATATCAACAAATCATCCATCTCATTATGCATATACACACATACATATCCTCAAATAACATCATAGTACAATACATGCATCCATTAATGCATCCATAAATCGTAACACATAATGAGCCTAACGGTCCAAAAAATCAAAATTGAAAATCGACCAAAAATTTTTAAACATCAACTAAAGCATTATTGGTATCGTACCTCCCCTAATAAAAAATCAAATAGTTAAGCAATCAACCCCAAAAATCCCCAAAGATACCCATAAACCCTTTGGTCAACTCCCAAAAATCCCCAAAGGTATTCATAAATCCTTTGGTCACCCAAAAAGCCCTAAAGGTATTCATAAACCCTTTGGTCATCCAAAAATCCCTAAAGGTACCCATAAACCCTTTGGTCAACTCCCAAAAATCCCAAAAGGTATTCATAAATTCTTTCGTCACCCAAAAAGCCCTAGAGGTATTCATAAACCCTTTGGTCATCCAAAAATACCTAAAGGTACCCATAAACCCTTTGGTCAGCTCCCAAAAAGGCCCAATGGTATCCCTAAACTCTTTGGTCAACTAAAATACCCCAAAGGTATCCACAAAATCTTTTGTCACCCAAAAAAACCCAAAGGTATCCATAAACCCTTTGGTCATCCAAAAATCCCCAAAGGTATCTATAAACCCTTTGGTCAACCTCAAAAAGCCCCAAAGGTATTCATAAATCCTTTGGTCACCCAAAAAGCCCCAAAGGTATTCATAAACTCTTTGGTCACTCAAAAAACCTAAATGGCATCCAATAAGCCCATTGGTCAAATATATATACATATATATTAATAAAAAACCAAAAAACTTTGTAAAAACAACATAAAACAAAGGTCCAAAACCCACCAGAAATAGGTCAAATTTGGTTAAAATTCACTCTTGATCAATATGGAATAAAATTTTCTCATATATGAATGGAAAAGTATTTAATTCAATCCTTAAGAATACCACTATGGTCATATCACCCCACGGGAATGAGGTATTCAATTAGTAGTAGTAGATAAGTCAAGAAATATCAAGAAACACAAAGTAAATTATGCTACATACAACTTGGAACTAGCAATAGTAGTACACACCATTAAGATGTGGTGACATTATCTGTTAGGCAGACCATTTGAGCTTAGGATAGATTAGTAGAGTATGAATATATCTTCACTCAACAAATTTTGAATGTAATATAGAGAAGGTGGTTCAAGATCCTAGTAGAATATGACTTTGGTATAGAATATATCAAGTGTAAGAAGAACAAAGTTGTATATACCTTAAGTAAATGAAGGCATATAGCTTCTGTAACCCATGTCCATGTAGACTTGATGAACCAAGTTAGAAATATGCTAACCTAGGATCGGTTTTGCAATGAGATACAAAACAAGATAACATGAACCCCTAAAAAAAATTATAGAATAAAGGAGGGACTCTTATGTTTTAAATACAAGGTGGTCATACTAGAAAATGGTAACTTAAGGAGAATGATTAAGCAAGAGGTACATATATCTCCTTACTATGCTCATCCTGGAGGTGCTAGGGTGAGGGAAAATATGAAAAAGAATTTATTTTGGATATAAATGAATTTATTGCTAGATGTATAGAATATGAAAAGGTGAAGGCTGAACACCGACATCTAGCCAACCATTTATACCCACATGATATACTTGTTCAAAAATGGTAGGTAATATCCATGGAATTTTTTGTGGAATTACCTAAGAATAGATGTCAACATGATGCAATCCTTGTGGTAGTGGATAAGTTGACCAAGGTTGCACACTTAATTCTTGGAAGTACAAAGGATGATTTAGTTGTAGTGGCTAACATATTTTCCAAGAAAATCTTCAGGTTGAATGGTTTTCCTAAAGTTATTATATTTGATAGGGATTCCATATTCACATCTATATTTTGGCAAGCCCTACGAAGGGCTATAGGCATAAAAATTAAAGGAAAAATGATATAAAACAAGGAAGAACATGACAATGACATAAGAATAGTGCTTGAGCTATTAAGAGGAAACCAACTTTATGGTATCCTCTCAAAATGTGAATTTTATGTCCTTAAGGTACAATATCTTGGGCATAATATTTCTACTGATGGGAAGAGATAGGGAGAGAATTCTTGGATAAATACCAATAATATTCGAGGGTAAAGTATCATAAGGAAGTATTTTTTAGGATGAAACAACAAGATGATAAGAATTTATAATATCATCCTTATAGATTATTGTTTATCCAAAGAAGATGTGGAAGCTAGAATATATCAAGAACATAGCAAGACAATATTCCTTAGAGGTTGAAAGAGGAGTCATAAAAATCTGTAAACCTCGTGGGGAAAGGTGATGTGAAAAAACTTGACATCATAGATATTACAAAACTCTATAGAAATTATTCATGTGCAAGGGTAGGAGTTCAAATGTACAATACTGGTAAGAGTAATAATGATATAAGAGAAATTATTGAGGATTTTAAAATCTTAAAATAGATATTCTAGTACACATTAATACTATCCTAGATGAAATAATGACAAATACTAAATCTATTGATAATATAGCTATGTATTGTCCTAGGTGTAAGAAGAAACGTGCACTTCACGAATGCCCCTTGAATAAAACTACTGTTTGTAGCATTTTTTAAAAATAGCATTACATGGATTATTATGATATATTATTAGAAAACAAAAAAAACCATCATAAATAACAACCAATCCATAAAGGATCTCAACTTCTTAGGGCAAATGAATAACTTTCCTTAAAATCCATATTAAAATTCATACAACCTAAGATCATCAATGAATTGTATGCCTAACACCTAGTTGATGACTTGGTCTATGCCATAATATCCATAATAATGGGGTCAATTCCCTTGGAACCTACCTCAAGAATGGTCCACCCTGCGATGGTCAAACCCACAATTAGAACCACAACCCCCTAAAACCCAAAAATACTAAGGGCAACAATGATTCTAAAACCAAAAATATATATTTTTATTTGGTCACACCACTACTTTATAACAAACACTACACAAAAATTCAAACAACCTCTAATTCCTATACAACCTATGTATAATCCAAATAAAAATCAACAAACATCACCTATCCAAATGACCAAAATAAACAATATTGTCAAACTTAATGTAATTGACTATGATAATATTCAACTTTTCTTAGAGAAAACAATCCCTAATATAACTCTACCCATCATAACAAAGCTTTTAAATAACAACAATAAATATCATCTTTTTCTTAGTATCCTCATGAAGAGGATATAAATACTCGAAAAACCTATCCTCCTATTTCTTCTCATCAAGTATCATACCCTGAGTGCTCTGTGACTAAAGAAGAACATTCTTTACAACCTAATATTTTAACAAAACATAAATGCTTAAGAATCAATATTCCTTTATTGCAAGTTATCAAGGAAGTGCCAACACTCAATAAGACTATTAAGGAACTATGTTAAGAAATTAAACAGAAACAAATACCCTAAGACCATTTTGATGAATGGAAAAATAGTAGATCCCCTCATTGGTGAGCTCATTCCACCCAAATATAGTGATGCAAATAGGTTGATAGTTATAGTTTCCATAGACAATACCAATATACCAAACACATTGATTGATATAGGAGCCACAATCAATGTCATGACCATAGATACCTTGGATAAACTATGTTTATTAGATATACATCCCATCCTTACAATATTAGAAATGATGAATCAATTGACAACAAAATTTGAAGGTATCATAGATGATGTTCAAGTATCGATAGATTCATGGGAATACTCTATTGATTTTTGTGCTCCTACATCCTATTGCCAAGGTAAAAATTTACCATTGATCCTTTGTAGGACATGTTTTTCTATAGTAGTATCGTTCATTGATTGTAAATATAGAGATATGACTATCTCAAATGAAACGAGTTTGAATAAAAATTCCTTATATCCTCATGCTAGACCTTCACTAGATTTGTTTTTAGAATTTATGGGTCGATGAACAAGAAGAACTAGAGAATTTTTCCTACTTGGTCATTATCATATTCAAAGATTATATTAAAGAGCTAACTCACTAATATCCTTTAAATACATTGGTTATGAAATTTAAGGGAATTGATTCAATGTGTCTAGGCACCAAACGGATTCAAATTTAGCTAGATAAAATATTGAACATCACCATATGATGAAGATAATGTAAAATTATTTGATTCGTTGAGTAACACTCCAATTCTTTTGCATGATAATACAATGATATGAAAGGTATTCATCCCAATGATTGTAATCATCACATCTATACTAATGATGCAAGACCTATTTGTCATCCACAACGATGGGTAAATATTGCTTTAAAGATATTGTAAAATTTTAAATTGAAGAAATACTAGAAGTGGGATTTATTTATCCCATATCTAATAGCTAGTGTATTTCTCCATTGGTAAATGACATGTGTGTGTCAATTATCATGAACTTAATAAAACCATATATAAGGATCATTTCCCATTATCATTCAATGATCAAGCTCTTGATATGCTCACCAAAATATGCATTTATATTTCCTTGATGTTTTTAGTGAATATAACCAAATTCATGTATCACTATAATATCAAGATAAAAAAAACCTTTATGTGTCCTTAGGGTATATTTGTGCATCATATCTCACCTTTTAACCTCTACAATACTACAATATTTTAGTGAGTAGGTTTTGCTATATTTTTTGATCTTACCAATTACCAATGAGTGTGTATAAATTTATATGGATAACTTCATTATATATGGAGAGACCTATGATGAAGCTCTTCATAATATTGATAAAGTATTTGCTTGTTGTGAAACCCATAACCTATCCTTGCGCTATGATAACTTATTGATGTTAATGGAATAAGGCATTGTCTTAGGACATCACATCTCATCTAAAGGAATAAATGTAGATCCTAATAAAATTGACATTATAACATAATTAACTACTCCTAAAAAACAAACTATTATTTGAATATTCTTATAGCATGATGGCTAACATTGTCATTTCATATAGAATTTTATCAAAATTATATTCCCCATGTTCTCTTTATTATTTAAAAATGCTAAATTTTGATGGACAAATGCATGCCAAAATGCATTTGATACAGTAAAATAAAAACTCACTTTTATTCCTATGTTATGAGGATCAAACTAGAAAATCCCATTCCTCATCCACACATATGCATATAATAATGCATTATTTTTAGTCCTTGGAAATTAATAAGAATGGAAACATTATACCATATATCATATTAGCAAAAATTTAACTAGGGCTGAAATCAATTAAAAAAGAATATTTAGTAGTAGTACATACTATCAACAATTTTTACCACTATATCACTTGTTAAGTAAAATACTTAATGAATAAACCCATAGTGAGTGGTAGGATTATTAGATGTTTATTTTTACTCTAAGAATTTAACATTACCATTGTAAACCTAATGTAGTAGCTAACTTTTTATTAAGATTGCATAATATAAGTGATCATGAACCAATAGAGACACCTTTATAGATGAACATATTTTAACAATATCAAAACATTCTCCATGTTTGTATATATTTCTAATTACTTATCAACAATGAATATTCCACCATATTTCACTCCTAATAAAAAGGCTAGACTAGTTAAAAAAAAATCATATTTTAAATAGATCATTGGTATATTATTTAAATATAGACTTGAAATTATTTTATGAAGGTGTGTATAACAAGATGAAGTCTTTCACATCCTTTGTATGTGTCATGATGAACCTTTAGGATGAAATTATTCTACTAAGAGAACCATATAAAATCTAAAATTTGACCTATGGTGAATGGGTAAATGCAAGGCTATTCTAAATACCTATGTGCAAAATGAATACAAGTGCATAAAATTCAAATGTAATATGATTTTTTTAATAAAAACTGAATGATGTTCTTTTTATCACTTTATTTGCAAAAATATAAAAATGATGTAGAGGGGTTAGGGTTTTGAAGCAGACTTACTGAAAAGTCTACGTATCCTTTTACCACTCTGTAAAATTCCTCTCAAAGCCTTTGAAATGCACCAAGATATTTTCAAAACACTGGAGGGCATCCCTCGAACACTGCAGTGCATCTATGCAACCTAGATTAACTTTTACAACTCCAAAAACCCTAGTTCTACAAAAATCACATGATCAAATTTCTAGAACCTACAAAATAGAAAATAAAAACAACAAGTTAGTAACAAAGTAAGTTAGCATAGATAACCCATTGTGGGTCCCATCGTGATCACCATTTGTGAATAAAAAATCAAGAAACACCAATATAATAATATAAAATGGCAATAAACACCTGTTGTGGCTGATCCACAACACACCCCAAAATTGGGGACCCACCTTTTTTGCATGCTTTCAAAGAAGAAAACAGTGACCCAGATGCTAAAAATCAAGAAAAAATCAAAGGAAGAGCAAAATATCACAAAAGGAAGAAGTGTCACGATATCGTGACATGTCGCTCCATCGCGGATAGAAAAGAAAAGTTGTCACGATTTCGCGACGTGTTGCTCCATCGCGGATAGAAAAGAAAAGTTGTCACGATTTCGCGACGTGTTGCTCCATCGCGGCCAGAAAAGAAAAGTTGTCATGATTTCGCGACGTGTTGCTCCGTCGCGGCCGAAAAAGAAAAGTTGTCACGATATCGCGACATGTTGCTCCGTCGCGCCGAAAAAGAAAAGTTGTCGCGATATCGCGACATGTCTCTCCATCGCTGCCGAAAAATGAAAGTTGTCACGATATCGCGACATGTCGCTCCGTCGCTGCCCAGAAATGAAAGTTGTCACGATTTCATGACATGTCGCTCCGTCGCCGCCCAAAAATGAAAGTTGTCACGATTTCGCGACATGTTGCTCCGTCGCTGCCAGAAATGAAAAAACGTCGCGATATCACGACATGTCAAGCTTTCATGGCCCAGGCAAGCAGGAAGAGGTGTTGATCGAAAATTGTCGCGATTTCGCGACGTGCTGTGAAATCGCGGTCCAAAGAGGAGAGAGAAAGACAAAATGGAAAATTGTCGTGAAATCGTGACATGTCACAAAATCACGGTCAAACTAGTCAAACAGGGCAAGGCACTAAAGTTGTCACGATATCGCGACATGTCACGTTTTCGTGACCTGAAGCAGCAAGACATGCCAAAGATGAAAAGCGTCACGATTTCGCGACAGGAAGCAGCAAAGGGGTACGAAGCAGAAAAACGTCGCGATATCACGACAGGTCACGTTTTTGTGGCTCCAAGCAACGAAATGGTACGAAAGGAAAATATGTCACGATTTCGTGACATGTCGCATTTTCACGGCCAAATACAGCAAGAGCAGCCCGAAATAGAAAAGCGTCACGATTTCGCGATAGAAAGCCGCAAGACAGTTCCAAATGAAAAACGTCATGATTTCGTGACAGAAAGCAGTGAGACAGCCTGAAAGAGAAAAGCGTCACGATTTCACGATAGAAAGCAGCCAAGTGGTACGGAACGAAAAATTGTCACGATTTCGTGATAGAAAGCAGAAGATGGTGCAAAAGAGAAAAGTGTCACGATTTCGCGACATGTCTCATTTTCGCTGTGCATGATGGCGGACAAGGCTGTTGGCCAAAAAACGTCACGATTTCGTGACATGTCTCATTTTCACTATGCAGGCAGAGGAACAAAGTTGCATGCAGAAAAACATCGCGATATCGCGACATGCTATTTTTTGTCATGATTTACAAGGAGGCAGTTACGGAACATGCAGAGAAGCACGAAACACATGGCATAAAGGTGTAAGGGTTACAGAGGCATTACAGTTCATAGAGAATATTAAACGTTTAAGACATCGAACAGAAAGTCAAAGATAACGATGAGATGGGGGTGAAACGAGCAGCCACTGGAAGATGAAACGAACCGTCGTGGAAGGAGAAGCAATTTGCTAGCAAGTATAAAATGCAGAGGCACAGATTGGTATGGGGGTCAAAAATTGTTCAGAGAATATTGCAGGAATGAAGGCAAGGCTTTGACACTGGGTTTTTCCTAGATATTTTCCTTCCACATGGACTGGTCGAAAATCGCTGGAGCAGTGTTACAGGAGCTGAGGGTGATAAGCCATTCTGGGCCTGTTTGAGTTGTTTCTCTTCCACAGACTGGTTTGAAAAAAAAACCAGAGATTCTGCTATTGTAAAATGAGATATATTTAATGCAGATCTTATTTCAGAAATTTGCATCTTATGGGCAAGAAAGAAGGAGTCATTTTCTGCATGCAAGATTAAATGTCTATTTTCCCTTTTCAGATTTTAGGCTTGTAAATGTAGTTGATACAAGTTTTTCTTGGTTGCTGCATGCGAATGCTTAAATCTGAAAACCTCATTCAAATCCTTAGGAACCAGCACTTAGCTTATCAGGATTGTGCATGTTTTGTAGGTCCAATAGGTTAGGTTGCATGCATGGAAACCTCATATCTTCGGTTTTGTCGGAACAGGATAGCATCAACTGAATGTGTTCTATTTTTAATTTTTTGCATTTCTTTTTCATTTTATTTTATTTTTCTCGAAGGTTTAATTTATTTAAAATGAACATTTAAAAATTACAAAATCTAAAAAAAAAACAATGAACAATCACTAAAGTTTCATGGTGAAATAAACCAACATTGCCCCTTGTTTACAGTTACTTGCAATCACTAAGGTGTTCCAAGCATTTAAATTGATTATCTTTATTTGAGATTACTAATACACAGTTGCAAATGCTAATACAGCGGAGACCTTGGAGAAGTTGTTTGTTTGACTTCTTTGCAAGAGGGGATTTGGGACCCAAATCCTAAAGGAGAGTTGCACTTTCATAGCTGGGTGAAAATACCACTCAACATTTTGGCGCTAGAAGGAGGGCATGAAAGGGTTTATTTTATCGTGATTTTAGATGCTACAGGTTTATAATTGTTTAAGAGCTTTACATTGCTAAATATTTCAAGTCCATTTGATTAGCATCTTCGGCCTCCTCTAACACCACTCAACATTTTGGCGCTAGAAGGAGGGCCTGAACCGGTTTATTTCAGATTGATTTAAATGCTATAGGGATTTAAATTTTGAATATTTCATGCCCTATTGGTTATTATCTTTAAACCTCTTTTAACAATACAACATTGTACTGTTAAAAGGAGGACATGAATTGCTATGCATTGTTCTAACGCTTTGATTGTTCATACAGGAATAATGTGATTTAATTTAATTTAAAAAAAAAAAATAAATTTGATATTAAAGTTGTATTCTTTAAGATACACTAATGGCTATGTTTTCACCATGGATGCCAGGTAGCCCATTGAACATACCGGGAGTTCAAAATTATTTTCCCGTTGGTTTTGAGAGATGTCTTCCTCGATTTTTGTCTAACGGGACAAATACTACAGAAGAACACATTCAAGCATTCAAATTCTGTGCCAATCATTTAACAAGTTGGTATGATGATGTTGCTTGTAAAATGTTCTTGTACACCTTGGACAAAGTGGCATATGATTGGTTTACAAGTCTACCTTTAGGGTCTATCACTTCTTGGGCTCAACTAGAGGCAGCATTTCTTAATCAATTCAACAAAAAGCAAGTTGACTCAATCCGCATGTATGAGCAGTTTTTCACTATTAAAAAAGGACCAAGTGAAAATGTGAAGTCATTTTCTGAAAGGTTCTTTGGATTATATACTCAATTAGTGACATTTTATGTTCTGCAAGAAGAAGTGGCTCTCCAAATATATGTCAATGCTCTTGACCCACTCACTTCCACATATTTGCGAGGGATGCCTCTAATCACATCTTTGTCACAAGCCTATACTCAAGCAATGGCAATTGAGCAACAATTGAGTTGTCAAAATTATGGTGTGGGTTTTGGATCATATAATTTTCAATCATTTAATACCTCCTTTACCCACCCAATGATTTATCCACCTCAACCGAGTTCAAGTTTGAATCAATTTCAGAATCAACAATCACTCCTAAGCTTCAATCAATTTCAAAATCCTCAACCTACTATGCAAGATCAACCATCTTTCTTAAGTATGAATCAACTTCAAAATACTCATCTTGATTCAAAAGATGTTTCTAAAATCAATTTCAATGATTTTCATAATAATATGATTTTAGGCAAGGGAGGAGTACTAGATCCAACTAGTATTGAAACATGTGACAGATTGGGAACCCTTGACTCACCAAAAGATGAATTCTACGAGGATGAATCTGTTTTGGATGACATTGTTGAAGATAATGGCCAAGAAAATTCACACCTTCCAAATTATGTTAAACTTGAATCATGGGTTACACATGTGGATTATGATGGCCTTATCAATTTGAATACAAGCAATAACCCAATTTTGGAAGTAATTGAACCATCTAAGGAAGGTGAAGATAAATTTGATGAGAAACATGTTGATGAATTAAAGGATGATGAAGAAATAGTTGAGCATCACAATTTGATTTTGAAAGATGATCATCATGATTCTAGGGAAGAGTATGCTCACTCCAAAACTGCTAATGAAATTTGTGTGCCTATTGATATGCAGGATAATACGATTGCCCTTTCATATGAGGATGTTACAAGTCCTGTACAATCTAAGAATGCTTTGGAAGAAGGGTTGGAATCTCATCAAAGGTTGGGGAAGGATAATGATTCTACTACCATGGATGAAGAAGGAGAATCAATTGTTTTTGTTCCCCTTGAGGGGCAAGAAATCAAAAATCTTGATCCACCTATTGTTTCTACTATGTCTATGCCATCTCAAAATGATGAAATTACAAAACCTAAGTGGTGTGGGTTTGATACTATTGATGATCCTAATGAAAATATGGATTTTGAGGCAACTCAAGCCATTGATCAGGGAAAGGTGTCACGCGACACATATCTTGAAAAACTAGGCTCTTGTTTTGAAAAATATGGACGCATGTTTGATTGGGTGCCTAACTTTGGTGTTTTTGAACAGGTGTTGGATGATGAAGAAGACAATGAGAAAAAGGAAAAAGCTACTAACACTCATCAAGTTGTTGTAAATTCTAATTATGATGGGTTGAGTATGGGTGACAAGGTGAAATCTTTACCTTTGGTAGTAGCTACAAAAATTTTAAGTGATGGATTACATGATGTCCCTTTGGATGCTAATGTCATTAATGATGAAATGTCAAATCTCGGTGATGTTTGTCAAGTTTTGATTGATTTTGATTGCTTTAAAATCTCGAAAAATAATTTGAATTCAAGACTTTTAGAAATAGGCTCTTGTTTGCAATATTTCACATTTGAAAAGGAAAGCCTACTTCTAAATCATGAATGGAATGATGAAACTTGCACTTTAAAGAATAGACAAAATAAAATTGAATACCAACCATTGTCTAATCAATTTGATTTGAATCTCACCTATGATGTTGGTAATAGAACTAAATCAAATTGGTGGGGTGAGCAAGGTAAGTTAAAAGTTGTTGCATGGTGTGGTATAATATTGTTTTTTTTGGATTCCTACATCATTTGGCATGCACATCACGTTATATTTTTGTTGAAATGTTCTAATCATGTTTGGGATCCAGGAAAGTGATAATCCAAGCTTTGCATCATCTTGTATTATTTTGTACATTTGTATATAGGTTTTGATTTTTGGTTTTGGTTTGTGTTTTCAAATTTTCATTTTTGGATTGCATTTTGGTTTTGGATTGAATAAGTTTTGATTTAAAGTTATGTGTTGGTCCTATGGACATGTTTGGTTTGTAAAAAAAAAAAAAAAATCTGAGATGTCAACTTATGCCTAAAATCAGGAGAATATGAAACATTGGAATTGTATTGTAGAAAGCTCAACAAGTAACACAAACATTTTAAATATTATCGTTTGAATCTTGTGATGCATGAAGTTGTCAGTTTTACACATTATGGTAAAGTAGATGATATACTCCATTAACATTTCAAAAGAAGCAATGCATTCATATCTCATGTTATATTCCACACTGCATATATATTTCATCTTAGTTGCATCTTCATGTCATGTACAATCATTGAAAAGGTGTTGAATCCTCTTAGGGTTATTCTATAACATAAAACATAAAAAATCCTAAGGTTGGGAACTGATGCCCGAACTATCTTGAACCAAGCACGTTCTACGCATATTAAAGAGAGTCTTGAGCAAAATGGTTAAAACCATACTTGGAAGAAAAGGTGAGGCGAAAGGAATAGTCCATGTCTGTCCTATCATGCAACATAATCCTTAAAACAATGGTTTTTACCACTCCCATAATGCTTAAAGCCTAAAATCAAAGTAGTAAGGATAGGGTTAAATCCTCATCTCGCTTAGGTTGAGGATCCAATTCCCCAAAGCTCTGATTTGACCTTCATGGAGTAGTAAGGATAGGGCATAATTCTCATCTTACCTAGGTTGAGAATCCGATTCCCCAAAGCTTCCATCTTTCATTTTATCATAAAACTTGGATGGGAAGGATCGTACTACATGTCCTCTGCAAAGGATGGGTAGTCATCCCAAAAGTCCAAGAAACAAAAATAAAATTAACTAATATTTCCCATTTCATCTTCATCTTGGATTGGAGGGGTCGTACTACATGTCCCTAGCAAGGATGGGTAGTCATCCCAAAGGTCCAAGAAATAAAAAATTAATGTTTCCCATTTCATCTTAATATTGGATTGGAGGGATCGTACTACATGTCCCTAGCAAGGATGGGTAGTCATCCCAAAGGTCCAAGAAATAAAAAAAAAAGAGAATGAATGAAGCCAAATCATGGATTATGGGGTTAAGTGCTCATGCGTGGCATCATGTCTTGTCTAAAAGCAAGACCACTGACTGCTCATATGGATAGACTAGCTTGACAATTTCATCCATAACTGGTTAAATCATTTTGTTCAAGATGAGGTAATGAACTCCAAATCAGAATAGTAAGGATAGGGTTAAATTCCCATCTCGCTTAGGTTGGGAATCCTATTCCCCAAAGTTCTGATTTCACTCACACTTGCACATGGGTTCAAGATGGTAGTGACACATAACCAACTTTGGGATCTAGTAAATTAATTCGGTATACATATATTTGGTCCTAAGAGGGTTTGACAGCTTGAATATGTTTGTTCATGATATTAGAAGGTTTGAGCCTTTGTAAAGCAGGTTGTTATGTCTCTAGCATCTTCATCATGCATCAAATCCTGCACAAATCATTCATAGCCTTGCATACAAATCATAAGTAAAACTGACAATGGAATGTTGATCAAGTTCAAATGATAGGGAATGAAACACATTGCACACATCGAGCTGATACTTATGATTCTGATGTTTCATGTATTTCTGATCTATCGGTATTTGTTTATCTTTATGTGCTGATGCTTGTATCTAAGCTTGTATATTTCAGGTTGGGTTCTCACCAAAATGCTCAGGAGCATTTGATAGCAGAGTCACCATTTGTTGTGGCTGATCCACAACACACCCCAAAATTGGGGACCCACCTTTTTTGCATGCTTTCAAAGAAGAAAACAATGACCCAGATGCTAAAAATCAAGAAAAAATCAAAGGAAGAGCAAAATATCACAAAAGGAAGAAGTGTCGCGATATCGCGACATGTCGCTCCATCGCGGATAGAAAAGAAAAGTTGTCACGATTTCACGACATGTTGCTCCATCGCGGCTAGAAATGAAAAGTTGTCACGATATTGCGACATGTTGCTCCATCACGGCTAGAAAATAAAAGTTGTCACGATTTCGCGACATGTTGCTCCGTCGCGGCCGAAAAAGAAAAGTTGTCACGATATCGCGACATGTTGCTCCGTCGCGACGAAAAAGAAAAGTTGTCGTGATATCATGACATGTCATCGCGAAATGAAATTGCGATTTCCGACATGTCCGGGAAATGAAAGTTGTCGCGATATCGCGACATGTTGCTTCATCAAAATGAAAAAACGTCATGATATCACGACATGTCAAGCTTTCGTGGCCTAGGCAAGCAGGAAGAGGTGTTGATCGAAAATTGTCATGATTTCGTGACGTGCTATGAAATCGCGGTCCAGAGAGGAGAGAGAAAGATAGAATGGAAAATTGTCGTGAAATCGTGACATGTCACAAAATCATGGTCAAACCAATCAAACAGGGCAAGGCACTAAAGTTGTCGCGATATCACGACATGTCACGTTTTCGCGACCTGAAGCAGCAAGACATGCCAAAGATGAAAAGCATCACGATTTCGCGACAGGAAGCAGCAAAGGGGTACAAAGCAGAAAAATGTCGCGATATCATGACAGGTCACGTTTTCACGGCTCCAAGCAGCAAAATGGTACAGAAGGAAAATATGTCACGATTTTATGACATGTCACGTTTGTTGCCAAATAAGAAGAGATGAAATAGAAAAGCGCGATTTGATGAAAGCGCAAGAAGTTCCAAATGAAAAACTTTGCGATTTCGTGACAGGAAGCAGCGAGACAGCCTGAAAGAGAAAAGCATCGTGATTTCATGACAGAAAGCAGCCAAGTGGTATGAAATGAAAAATTGTCATGATTTCATGACAGAAAGCAGAAGATGGTGCAAAAGAGAAAAGTGTCACGATTTCGTGACATGTCTCATTTTCACTGTGCATGATGGCGGACAAGGCTGTTGGCCGAAAAATGTTGCGATTTCGTGACATGTCTCATTTTTGCTGTAGAGGAACAGAGTTGCATGTAGAAAAACGTCATGATATCGTGACATGCTATTTTTTGTCATGATTTACAAGGAGGCAGTTACGAAACATGCAGAGAAGCACGAAACACATGGCATAAATGTGTAAGGGTTACAGAGGCGTTATAGTTCACCGAGAATATTAAACGTTTAAGACATCGAACAGAAAGTCAAAGATAACGATGAGACGGGGGTGAAACGAGCAGCCACTGGAAGACGAAATGAACCATCATGGAAGGAGAAGCAATTTGCCAGCAAGTATAAAACGCAGAGGCATAGATTGGTATGGGGGTCAGAAATGTTGAATGGAATGAAGAGTTTTTTTTTTCTGGAAAACCGCTGGAGCAAGTGTTACAGGAGCTGAGGGTGATAAGCCATTCTGGGCCTGTTTGAGTTGTTTCTCTTCCACAGACTGGTTTAAAAAAAAAAAATAGAGATTCTGCTATTGTAAAATGAGATATATTTAATGCAGATCTTATTTCAGAAATTTGCATCTTATGGGCAAGAAAGAAGGAGTCATTTTTTGCATGCAAGATTAAATGTCTATTTTCCCTTTTCAGATTTTAGGCTTGTAAATGTAGTTGATACAAGTTTTCCTTGGTTGCTGCATGCGAATGCTTAAATCTGAAAACCTCATTCAAATCCTTAGGAACCAGCACTTAGCTTATCAGGATTGTGCATGTTTTGCAGGTCCAATAGGTTAGGTTGCATGCATGGAAACCTCATATCTTCGGTTTTGTCGAACAGGATAGCATCAGACTGAATGTGTTCTATTTTTAATTTTCTGCATTTCTTTTTCATTTTATTTTATTTTTCCCGAAGGTTTAATTTATTTAAAATGAACATTTAAAAATTACAAAATCTAAAAAAAAAACAATGAACAATCACTAAAGTTTCATGGTGAAATAAACCAACATTGCCCCTTGTTTACAGTTACTTGCAATCACTAAGGTGTTCCAAGCATTTAAATTGATTATCTTTATTTGAGATTACTAATACACAGTTGCAAATGCTAATACAGTAGAGACCTTGGAGAAGTTGTTTGTTTGACTTCTTTGCAAGAGGGGATTTGGGACCCAAATCCTAAAGGAGAGTTGCACTTTCATAGTTGGGTGAAAATACCACTCAACAACACCATAGTATATAAATATTACAAAAAATAGATAAGCTCTTTATTGTTGTGGGTGGATCTCAAATGTTACAATCAATATGCCCCAAATGTGAGGTTTTACAATGTTTATTTTTGATACAAAATTACAAAGTACTAGGGTTCTCTGAAACCCTAGTTGAAAATAATGGTGATGTCTTTGCACTTGATTCGATCCCAAAACATTTATGGGTGGTATTGTGTATCTTGAGTAGGGCCAATTGAGCCTCAACAACTTCCAAAGAACATAGTTCTTACACCTACACACAACCAATAATAACAAGGATCATTAATATCTATGAGTGTTGAAAATAAAGCTAGTAAAAGGAGTAAAAAGGAGTAAAAAGGTGTAAAAATTTGTTTCAACTGTAAGCTTTGGATCTTACCCCTTTTACCTCCTTGGATGGTAGCTAACTGGGTAGGTAGGTTGACTTGGACGATAGCTGACTGGGTGGATTGGACGACAAGGACGGCAAGGCAAACCAATTCTATTTCCCTTTCTCTTTTCCTCCCTATCTCCTATTTTCCTAACTTCCCTATATTCCCTAAAGTCATTTGGAGTTACCATTATAAATACCATTGTAATCTCAATTTTCTAAGGTTCAATATATATTATTTTCTATTCGCTCCTAATTTTTCTCTCACAAACCACATTTGGTACAGAGTTGAAGCAGAGAGGGCATGAGGATCAAGGTGAGGGAGGCTTGAGGACCGAGGTGAGATAAGCCCGCAACACACAACTTGAAGTGATGTCAAGGTAAGTCTCATAGCACATACCTCGAGGTGAAGTCTAGAGCAGTCCTTCATAGCAAGCACATAGAGACAGGAGCGACGTAGGAAGACCTATCAAAGAGCGAAACGTGGCAAGAGGAGGACGACTCTGGAGCTGACGTGGATAGACATGTGGCACGATGATGAGGAGCAACATAGTAGAAAATGGAGCAATATTGTGAGGAGCGGTTGGTATAAAGGAGGTAAAAGGGGCGATCATTAATTTCCCGAAGGCAATCGCTTCATTACTCACCCACCCAGGGTTATAAACCCTGCTTTTGCCCCCGTACTGCTCAATGTGGGACAAAAGAATTTCAATTTTTTTTATTAAAATCACTATCCACTGCATTTCAAATAGAAAATCTTCCTCTTTCATACCCAGCCGTGGGTGTAGCTCGAGCAGCAAAGGAGGAGCGCTTGTGAGTAGGGTGTCTCAGATTCAAATCCTACCAGGCACGTTTTTAGTTTATTTATTTTTTAATCTCTAGGAAGCACAAGCTATAAAAGGATTGCGGATCCTTTCTGTTTCAAATAGATACCATGGTGCATTGGTCAAAATTTTTGTGACAGTCAAGAGGTGACGGTTTTGAATGGACTAGAGGATAAATTTTATTAATTTTTTTTTTATCATTTAAACTTTAGAATATTTAAAATTATTAAATATTAATTTAATAAAATTAAAACTAATTTATAATTATTTTAAAAATTAGGTTTTTAATAATTATAAAGTTATTTTTTTATTAAATATGAATATTTAATTTTTTTATTAAGTTTAAATTTTTAAATTTTTATTGTAAAATCCCTAGAGGCTTGATATTTTCAATTATTGGAGCCTTGTAAATTTCACATTTTGTGAAAATTTCAGAGATTGTAAAAGAGGTTAAAACTTTCCTAAGAGGAAAGAGTGTGTAATAAGCCTAAGAGGCTTAGTTTTTTGGTAAAGGGCATTGATAAGACCGAATGGTTGTTATCATACCTTATGTGCAATTCTAACAAGAGAAGATGCAAAAATATCTGATAAAAAGGTAAGATTTTATAGACTCAACATTGTGTTTAGTCAACACCAAAACGTATTAATCGCATATCAAAGGCATCCTGACTCAGGGTACGAAGCATATTTTGAAGATAACTCATTTAGGAGTCAATTTGAACAATCAGAATCCATACAAGTTGCACCACAAGAATCATAGTACACACACTACAATATTTTAGTAGAAATCCTAGAACCAGAATCACCAAAAATCATACAGATAAGTGACGATGAAGAATAAGTGGCAGATAACTTTGTAAATAAAGAGATAGCATCTCCACATCAAGAGGAACAAGCAGTCAATGATAGAGTAGAACAAGTCAGATTTGACTTAAATTTGTAAGCTCTTCCTTATTTCTTCTTCTTATTTCCTTTTTTCAAATAGCAAAAGTACTTTATTGTAATCGTGAAATAAAGAGAGTTTTTTGGTAACTATGGCCTCACACAATAGCTTACCTATACTTAAATTTAACGATTATGACTATGAGTACTGATATATAAATATGAAGACCTTGCTCATAGGTAGAGGTTTGTGGGACATCATAGAAGAGGGCTACACAGAACCCTCAGACTAGACAACACTTAGTGCCGCAGACAAGAAAACATGAAAAGAAGAGAAAAAGAGCAACTCATATGCTCTTTCTCATCTCCAAGCTGCATTGGAGAAAAGCATATTTCCCAAAATCGCTACTTGTACAACTACACAAGCTGCATGGAAAGCGTTGAGTGATGTATTCCAAGGTAGTAATCAAGTGAAGCAGGTAAGGCTCAAACATTGAAGTGATATTTTGAAAATATTCGAATGAAAGATGATGAAAAAGTCGATGATTATTGTGTTAGAGTAAAAGAAATTGTAGATAAAATGGTTACACTAGGCAAAGAAATCAATCTTGAGATAATTGTAACAAAAGTGTTGAGAAAACTTACATAGAAATAGAACTATATTGCCATAATAATAGAAGAATCCAAAGATCTCTCCTTTTTAACATTCAATGTATTTATCAGATCGTTAATGTCACATGAAGAGAGGTTTCCTAAAACTCCTTCAACAAGATACAGAGGTGATGATAAGGCCTCCACTTCCAATGAAAATAATAGAAGAGGATGGGTAAGAGGTCAAGGTAGAGGCAAGCAAAGAGGTAGAGGCAGAGGCAACTACAGAGGAGGCAATTCCAACAGAGGAGGCAATTTCAAGAGAGGAGGCAACTCATACAGAGGAGGAAACCAACAAAGAGGTGGAAATCAAAATTGAGGTGGAAATCAAAGACAAAGTGGCAATCAAGGGTGAGGAAGTGACAAGTCCAAATAAGCATGTTTCAACTGCAGAAATCGGGGTCACTTCGCTCGTGATTACTGGTCAAAATATTCACAAGGTAGCAGTAGTCAATATGGTAATTATGGAGAAGAAGATGATATTTCTAATATTTTTCTGTCATATGGCCAATCATAACAGAATCTAAATGACACACAGATTCTGGATACTGGTTGTTCCAACCATATGAGTGATAAAGAACATTTATTTGCTACTCTTGATTCCACTTATAAATCCCAAATCAAATAAGGGGATGATAATACATTGTAAGTAGAGGGTATTGGAGCCACAAAGGTTCCAACCAAAGAAGTACTAAAGGAAGTGTATGACATTTATTACACTCCAAATATCCAACACAATCTGCTAAGTGTTCGACAAATGATGGAGAACAATTACAAGCTTGTATTTGATGAAGGACAATGTATTATTTTTTATAAGAATAATTGTAATCGTGCCATCACACAGGTCTCCATGACCAAGAATAGGTTACTGCCTCTCAAGTTTTATGAGCCAGGGGGAGCTCAAATTGCAAATGTAGCTATAACAAATCCAAGTGTCCTTTGGCACTTGTGATATGGTCACCTTAATTTTTCTAGCTTGAAACTTCTAACTTCTCAAGCTATGGTGATAGGACTTCCCAAAATCAATGAACAAAAGGACTTCTATGAAGGATGTGCTTTGGGAAAGAACTCAAGGTCAAATTTTCTGATAGGACAAGCATGGAGAGCCAACTATCCACTACAGTTAGTACATTTGGACATCTGTGGTCCAATGCAAACATAGAGTCTCAAAAATAGTTCTTATTTTCTCACTTTCATAGATGATATCTCTAGAATGTGATGGATTTACTTTTTGAAATGCAAAGATGAAGATTTTGATTGCTTCATAGATTTTAGAAATAATGTAGAGAATCAAAGTGGTAATTATGTAAAATGTCTTAGGACAGATCGAGGAGGTGAATACTCCTCAAAATATTTTTTGAAATATTGTAAAGCAAGTGGGATCAAAAGGCAATTTACCATTGCCTATACCCACAGTAGAACGGTGTGGCAGAAAGAAAAAACCGCACCATAGTTGAGATGGTGAGATCGATGCTACAATCTAAGCATCTAACTCATATTTATTGGGTAGAGGCTGTAAGAACCAATGTATATATTCTAAACAAAAGTCCAACTTCTAGTTTAGATGGTGTCACTCCTTATGAGGCATGGTACGAAAAGAAACCTAATGTAAAGCATTTCAAAGTGTTTGGTTCTTTAGCATATGTACACATTCCTGACGAGAAAAGGAAGAAGCTTGATCCAAAAAGTCAGGCTTGTATATTTGTAGGGTATTCTGAGTCTACAAAAGGATATAGACTCTACAATCCCAATACTCATAAACTTGTAATCTCTAGGGATATAATTTTTGATGAAAGGGGAGAATGGGGTCATCAAAGAATTTTTGTTGATGATGTGTCCCAAGATGTAAGTTATTCATAGGTACATCAGGTGTCTCCAAAGAAAAGCAAAGACACACTACCCCCTCCAAGCCCATATAGGAGTACTACATCAAGTACTTCAACAAACACTCAAATTCCTTCTCCATAGATATCAGTAAGTTCTTCATCGATGGACATCAGCAGAGACTATCCATAAAGAGGTAGAAGAATATTACAAAATCATCCATCCTTTCAAATGTTGGATCAGAATTTCTAGAGAATATTCACTAGAAGTCAAGCTAGTGAGATGAATACAGTTTTACAACAACTTGAAAATTTGCAATTGTATGGAGATGATAACTCCCATGATCCTATGGGAGATGTAGTCAATTATGCTTTATTGTCTAGTACACATCTAGAACCAGCTAGCTATGAGAAGGCATGTACTCAAAATGTATGGCAAGAAGCCATGAAGGAGGAAATAACCTCTATAAACAATAATGATACATGGGAGCTAGTAAAGCTACCCAAAGGAAAAAAATGTATTGGGTGTAAATGGGTCTACAAGACCAAGTACAATTCTTATGGAAGCATTGAAATGCATAAGGTGAGACTAGTAGCAAAGGGTTTTACTCAAAAATTTGGCATTGACTATGAGGAAACCTTTGCTCCTGTTGCATGACAAGAGACAATCATATCAGTTCTTTCCTTAGTAGCCCATAAAGGATGGAATGTACAACACATGGATGTGAAGAGTGCTTTTCTGAACGGATACTTGACAGAAGAGGTTTATGTTCAACAACCTCAAGGTTTTCAAGAACAAAGAAAAGAGAACCTTGTTTACAAATTGAAGAAAGCACTTTATGGCCTCAAGCAAGCACCAAGATCCTGGTACTCATGCATTGATGGCTATTTCAGCAAGTATGGATTCACTATAAGCAAAAGTGAACCAACTCTGTACTACCTAAAGCAAGGAGTAGATATTCTCATAGTTTGTTTGTATGTGGATGATCTAATATTTATGGGTAGTAACAATAAATGAATATGGAGTTCAAAAAATCCATGTTGAAATAGTTCAAGATGAAAGATATTGGTTTAATGCGATACTTCCTAGGCATGGAAGTGCATAAATCAAATAAAGGGATCTTCATATGTCAACACAAGTATGCTCGAGACATGATCAAGAAATTTACCATGGAGCAGTGCAAATCAGTTGCAACTCCAACTAGACATGGGATCCAAATGAGCAAGGACGATGGAGCATCAAATATTGACATGACCACTTACAAAAGCATGGTTTGGAGTTTGATGTTTCTCACCAACACCAGGCCCGATATTCAATATGCAATTTCTCTAGTTTCAAGGTTTATGACTAGTCCATCTGAGTTGCATTTACAAGAAACTAAAATAATTTTAAGATATGTAAAACTTACATTGGATTTTGGAATCCATTACCAAAAATGTAATTATGTGAAATTAGTTGGCTTCAGTGACAGTGATTGGGGCAGCAACATAGATGACAAGAAATCTACATCAGGGAATTATTTTAGTCTAGGATCAGTACTAATTACATGGAGTTCCAAGAAACAAACTATTGTAGCATTGTCATCAATTGAGGATGAGTATATAGCCATCACTCATGCTAGTACTCAAGCCCTATGGTTAAGAAAATTTCTTGAAGAGATTGGAGAAAGTCAGAGTGCTCCAACTCGATTGTATTGTGAGAAAATAAGTGCCATTCAATTGGCATAGAATCCAGTCCACCATAGCAGATCAAAGCATTTCGATATGAAGTATCACATCATTTGAGATATGGTGGAACAGGAAATAGTTGAGCTTCAATATTGTAACACTTAGGATAATATTGCAGATATCTTCACCAAAGGTATAACTAAAGCTCAATATATAAAGCTGAGGGACTGTATGTTAGGACCCTCCTAACATGTCCTAATTACTTATATTATTTATTCATTATATTCTAGGGTCACAACCCTTCACTCTTAAAACTATTAGACTAGGTATTTAAATGCAATCCACATATGATAATAAGGCATCATCGAATAAATATATAAATTAAGTCTATTTTGGGTTTTCTACCTTACAATCAAAAAGTGATTCAATATAAAAAAGATCTTGCTTCCCGCACCATTTAGTTTCATACCATCCGGATCAGAACTAGATCAAGGAGCAAATTCACCATTAAATTTTTTTCCCACCGCACATTTCAGCTAGTCCACATTCTCGAGGATGCAAACAACATTCACGCTTCACGGATCCGTGTCAAAATCCTCACAAAAAATTAAACCTTCTCCTAAGGTATGAATTAAGTTGTCTTACACCCAAATTGCTTGACCTTTCGCGTGGTGACCGATGGCTGTTTTGAAAAAGCTAAAATCTTCAACGCAACATCAAGGTTTTCGACGTCCGAAACGCAAAGGAAAAAAATTAAAATTATTTTTTTTATTTTTTTATTTTTTTTGCTCACCTATACCAAGTCATATTGATCATTACCTACACCAACCACAATGGCTAAAGGACGATGATCACTGGATTCCATTCATGAGAAACACGAAAGGCTCGTTGAAGAAGTTCAACAAGAAAGAGAGGAGAATACCTGTACCACAAGAGAACTCTTCGAGAAAATATTTGCAATGGATGTTAAACTTGATGCCATTAGTCAAAATTAGGCAACAACACATGCAAATTCACCCAACCATGGGTCATCAAACCAAGCAATGTTAGGAGGTCCACAAACTTCCATTCTACCATGGACGACCAAATTAGACTTCCCAAAATTTGAAGGAGGAGACCCTACAGACTAGGTCTACCGAGCAGAGCAATATTTCTCACTAAATCAAATTCTGGAAATGCAAAAAGTGCATATTGTCTCCTTCCACTTGGAAAACGATGCCATCCAATGGTACCAATGGTTCAATAAAACTAATGGCACTCCGACATGGTCAACATTTACACAAAATCTATTAGTATGATTTGGCCCTAGCAATTTTCAAAGCTTTATAAGGGCCCTCACTAAATTATGCCAAACCACTTTGGTAAGCGAATACCAAGCAAAATTTGAAAGGCTAGCTAATCAAACATCTGAATTAGATGCTGCATTCTTTCAAGAATGTTTTGTCAGTGGATTAAAAGAAGAGATTAAAATAGAGGTACAAATGTATAACCCTACAAACATGTTAAAGACCATCGGATTGGCAAAATTAGCAGAGGATAAAATCAAGGCACGAAATTGGTTTACAAAACCAACTTAGGGGAAACCATTAAAAACTTATACCAACCCCAAACCAATGCAAGATGGATGAACCCAAAACTCCTACACAGCCCCCAAAATTAACCCCGCTCTACCAATTAAGTGTTTGAGTTTCGAGGAAATGAAGGAAAGACAAGCTAAGGGTCTTTGCTACCATTGCGATGAGAAATTTGACATAAATCATAAATGTGCCTCACGAAAATTATATATTCTAGATGCCACAGAGGAAGGGAATTCTACTGAAGAGGAACTTGAACTCGAAGTAGAGGTATTATCCAACACACTTGAAAGTGACAAAGAAAATGCACCAAAGGTTTCCTTCAACGCCCTTGTCAAATTTTTTGCCCCTCAAACAATGCGAGTTAAAGGGTATTTTAAGAAATAAAACCTTACCGTGCTCGTAGATTCTAGTAGCATGCATAATTTTATCAATCCAAAGGTGGCTAAAAAAGCAAATTGTTTTATATACCTTTGCAATAACTTCGAAGTTATTGGAAACGGTGGAAAATTTGCATGCAAAGGAAAATGCAAAAATATAAAACTAACTATGGGGGTTTATAACATGAAATGTGACATGTACTTCCTACCCCTAGGTGGGTGCGACATTGTACTAGGCGTACAATGGTTATGAACCTTGGGGGTAGTCCAATGGGAATTTGATGAACTATGGATGAAATTCATAGCAAAGAACCAAACCTATATTATCCAAGGCCTAAAATCAGGACCTTTCCAAATCGTCAGCTCGCATAGAATGGAGAAAATTATTCGAAGAGGAAATAAAGGAATGGGCACCCAATTATTTTCAATTCAACCTAGTCACAAATAAGACGAGACACCAGAGTTACAAAATATTTTAGACCACCATAAGGTGGTATTCAATGAACCAAAAGGGCTACCTCCACAACAAAGTCATGATCACACTATTCCACTATTTCCAGGGCATCACCCTCCTAATATTAGACCTTATCGTTATCCATACCTCCAAAATACTGAAATAGAGAAATTAATACAAGAGCTTCTTAAGGCAGGAGTCATTAGACCTAGCAAAAGCCATTACTCCTCTCCAATTATTTTAGTTAGAAAAAAGGATGGCTCATGGTGTTTATGTATCGATTTTCGAGGGCTTAATAAAATGACCATCAAAGATAAATTTTCTATTCTGGTCATAGACGAGCTATTAGATGAACTCCATGGGGCAGCTTGTTTTTCCAAGTTAGACTTACGGTCAGGCTACCACCAAATACAAGTCAATGAAAAGGATATTCCTAAGATGGCCTTTCGCACTCACGAAGGGCACTACGAATTCTTGGTGATGCCATTTGGCCTGACCAACGCTCCTTCTACCTTTCAAAGTCTAATGAATAAGGTATTTCACCCTTTTCTTCGTAAATTTATATTAGTTTTCTTTGATGACATTTTGATTTAAAGAAAAACATGGGAAGAGCATTTGGACCATGTTAGACAAGCATTCCAAATCTTGGAGGAAAATCAACTTTATGCAAAAATATCAAAGTGTTCCTTTGGAAAACAAAAAATTGAATACTTAGGGCATATTTTCTCAAAGGAAGGAGTTATGGTAGATCCTTCCAAAATCGAGGAGGTGAAAAATTGGCCTATTCCAAAAACCTTAAAAGAACTACGTGGGTTTCTTGGACTAACGGGATATTATAGAAAATTTGTCCAAAATTATGGTAAAATCGCTGCTCCTCTAACAACATTACTTAAGAAAAATGCTTTCAAATGGTCGTCTAAAGCGGATGAGGCCTTTATCACCTTGAAAACTGCAATGTGTACCACCCCTATTCTAGCCATGCCCAACTTTTCTAAACCGTTCGTCATTGAAAGTGACACTTTAGGAATAGGAATGGGATTCGTACTCATGCAGGATGAAAGGCCTCTAGCTTTTATAAGCAAAGCATTTTCTCCTAAGAATTTAGCTCGCTCTATGTATGAAAAAGAGATGTTGGCGATTTTCCATGCTATTAAACATTGGAGGCCTTATCTTATTGGCCAACATTTCATTATACGCACTGACCATCATAGCTTGAAGTATTTATTGGAACAAAGGACTAATACCCCAGAACAACAAAAATAGGTTACTAAACTTCTTGGCTATGATTATGAAATTACATATAAAAAGGGAAAGGACAACATGGCAGCTGATGCACTTTCTAGAAAATTTGAAGATATGCCTCAAGTCCATGCTCTTTCCTCCCTTATTCCTAAATGGGTTGATGAGGTACATGAATAATGGATAAATGATCCTACTATCCATGCCTTAATTCAACAACTTCAACATAATCCTAGTAGCAAAACTCCATACACTTGGAAGGACAATATATTAAGATACAAAGGGAGGATGGTCCTCACACCCAATTCAACTTATCATGAAAAACTTCTTCATGAGTTACATACCTCACCCACTGCAGGCCACTCAGGGTTCTTAAAAACCTATAAAAGAGCCACTACCTCCTTCTATTGGGTAGGAATGAAAAATTACATCAAAAACTTTGTAAAAGAATGTGAAGTTTGCCAAATACAAAAGGGGGAGACCCTCACTATTCCAAGATTACTTCAACCTCTTCCTATACCCACCAAAACATGGGTAGATATTTCTATGGACTTTATTGAAGGATTACCAAAATTAGGAGGAAAAACAACCATTTTCATAGTCATTGATCGTTTATCTAAATATGTCCATTTTTGTTCCATGGCTCATCCTTATACCGCTAGCACTATAGCCCACCTCTTCCTAGATAACATCTTTAAATTACATGGTATTCCCTCCACAATTGTTAGTGACCGCGACCCGACTTTCACTAGAACCTTTTGGAAGGAATTGTTCAAATTACAAGGTACTCAACTTTGTATGAGCTCCACTTACCATCCTCAAACCAATGGCCAAACAAAAGTTGTAAATAAATTCTTGGAAACATAACTTCAATGTTTTGTTTCTACTCAACCACTCCATTGGGTAAAGTGGCTTTCACTAGAGGAATGGTGGTATAACACTTCATACCATACATCCATCAAAATGACTCCTTATGAAGCACTATATGGTCAAACACCACCATCCCTCACTTCCTATATTCCAGGGACTACAAAAGTCCATGCGGTGGAAATGAAACTTGCTAATAGAGATGACATACTACGGATACTAAAAGAGAACCTACACACTGCCCAACATCGCATGAAGCAGCAAGCCGATCAACATAGAAGCGAACATAGTTTCCATGAGGGTGATATGGTTTTCTTACGTCTCCAACCTTACCGTCAATCCTCTCTTAAACAAAAATGTTCTCAAAAGTTAGCACCCAAATTTTACGGGCCATATAAAGTTCTCCAACGTATTGGGACCATTGCTTACAAACTAGAGCTTCCTCCCTCTTCCAAACTTCACCTCGTATTTCATGTATCTTGCCTTAAGCTCATAGTGGGAGCCCATATCATGACACAAGCCACTCTCCTTGAATTCTTCTATGATGGAGTACTTCTAGTCGAGCCAGAAGCTATCTTGGATCATCGCTCTCATCATCTTCGTACTTGCAATATCACAGAATTTTTAATCCATTGGAAAGGTCTACCTTTAGAAGACACAACGTGGGAAAATTTTCAAGATATCCAATAGCAATTTCCAGCTTTGAGGACAAAGCTCCTTTAAGGGGGGTGGCATGTTAGGACCCTCCTAACATGTCCTAATTACTTATATTATTTATTCATTATATTCTAGGGTCACAACGCTTCACTCTTACAACTATTAGAATAGGTATTTAAATGCAAACCACATATGATAATAAGGCATCATCGAACAAATATATAAATTAAGTCTATTGTGGGTTTTCTACCTTACAATCAAAAAGTGATTCAATATAAAAACAATCCTGCTTCCCGCACCATTTAGTTTCATACCACTGTATATTGAGTCCTCTCAAATTTAAGGGGGAGAATATTGGAAAAAAATCTTAGTAAAAGGAGTAAAAAAGAGTAAAAAGGTGTAAAAATTTGTTTCAACTGTAAGCTTTGGATTTTACCCTTTTTACCTCCTTGGACGACAATTGACTAGGTAGGTAGGTTGACTAGAAATCTATAAACAAAGTAAAAGAACATGAAATGAAGTACACAAAATTGTTTACATTCTAAAACAATGCTAACCTACTATTTTTATCTTTGTCTATGATGTAGATGATGATTACATAGATGCCCTAACGACACTCAAGGGTTGTTGGACTGAATATCTAGTGTGGGAAATACCCATGAGAGGTTAGGGATGATAAAAAATATTCATATATGCTTTGGGGGCTCTAGACGGTGTTCGAGAATATTTTGAGGATGTTCAACGACTAAGGTAAGGGTTGTAGAACCAGATCGGGTTCACGTTACGTGGGTAGCGATGGATGCAAAATATGTGAATGGCAGTGATGGGGGGAAAGGATGAAAATGATAGGGATAACATCTCTATAACCAAGATAAACTTAGAGATATTAGGTGCTCAAGAAGGATTAGGATCCCAAAATTGCTAAATATGGCTTAGAGAACTCAAAAAGTGTTAGGATTCCAAATATTTAGGGGTTTATTTCTCAAAATGACTCCTCTTTATAATCTTTCCTAATATTTCCTTAGATATGTTCGGGTTTCAACAACACAATTTGAGCGGCCGAGTTTGAAACATGAGGAAGGGTGGAAATTAAATCTAGGTAAATGGCATGGATTAAGGTGGATGAATGGTTGAGATTAAAACATGGCAGAGGGCTAGGATTAATTCATATAAATACATATATTTATTAAATATAATATATAAAATATTAATATTTAAATATATATTAACACACACACACACACACACACACACACACACACACACACACACACACACACACACACACACATATATATATATATATATATATATATATATATATATATATATATTGGACGGTTATGATTGAAGGGCACAGATGGATGACAAGTGGCTAGATTTTGGTTTCTACATTTTTATACATGAGTTAATATTTATTTCTATAAATATGTTATTTTACATTCATGTGAGTTTGATTTTATTTATGCATGTGTGTTTCCAATTATGCATGTGTGTTTTATAATTTACTAAGTTATTTTCTAAGAAATATTGAAATATCCAGTACCAATATATACTTCTTCTCTTTAGCACATACAACCTTTGGACATCACCCTAGATTAAAATATTTTAAAGTGTGAGAATTAAAAATGCTTGTCAACAAGCTCACCTCTTCTATATTTATATAAATGAGTAATTTACCTCTTAAACTAGTTCTCCACAAGCGCTTTGATTTCCTCGAACATATCAAAAGCTTAATTTTTAGTATGAATTATGTGCAACAAGTATACCTATAGAAATATTTAATAAAAGCGAGAAACAAATTGTTCTTAGAAAGATATAGTTTCTCAATGGGCAATCAATTATCACTATGAATAAGATCTATGAATAATGTAGCATACCTAGAATATCCTTTTTGAAAGGGATCTTATTATTGCTTACCCAATATGTAATGCTCATAAATATTTCTAGTAGGAGAGATGGGAGGAAGACCAATAGTGAATTAATATTGAGTCATATACCGTAAGGATCCATAGACAAGATACTCAAGTCTATGATATCATCCCTTTCTAACATAACCTTCTTATGCCATCATAGTCATAAAACTATTTTTCTAGAAGAGGAGAAGGAAGAATATATACATTTATCAATATTATATATATGATCAAATTCATCACACTATCCTAAGGTAACTATCTTAGAACCATCGTAAATATCCTTAGTCACCTAACAATATGACCAAAATTCAACCTTTCGATGTATATGAATAATGTGATAATAAAAAGAAAATTGTGATCTATACTAGAAATATGAAGGACTTTATCAAATGAGTATGAACTAGTTATTACCTCATCACATTCATCCACTTGTAAAGAGAAATCATCCCAATAACCACATGTTATCTGGAATATTTTATGGTTTACTAATGTAAGAGATGACAATGCTTAGTCATATATTGAGTTTTCCCTAAATTAATCATTCATTTTTTCAAAGATATGGATGTTTGATATGTTGAATGAACAACTATAAATACCTAGAGGCATCACCATCATAATTATCCTTACCCTAAGTATATAAATAAGTATAATTAATGACCCTCTTTTGGTTACCAATATAAACTTCAAAATTCATAACTAACAAAATTGTTCCTTGTATTCTTTCTTCTTATAAAAATACATACAAGTTTCTTGAAGGGATTATACTATTTTTGCTCCCCTTGCTTGAACTTCTAATTTGAATACTTATAATGGTGAAGAGGATACTTGAACACATCATTAAAATGCGTAGGCGCATCTAAAGGTATAATAGAAGCATGTTAATTACAATAACAATTATCTCATAATTTATAAAAATATTATTGAACACCATATTAAGATGATCAATAGTCTCATATTCATTAGCATAATATTTTGCAATGAAGATATATTTTTCCAAATTATTTAATCAATCGATGCACTAATCCATGGTCTCAAACTTCTCTATGTTCAAAGCAATAAATTAATCCTCTAATCTATCTATATATGTAAATTCAATATGTTAGACCTCTAATCTATCTATGTAGAGCAACATGGTTATAAACATCCTAGAACTTCTTCAAAAAATTCTCTGGATATAAAGTAGTGTTTATGTAAATATTAAATTTTGTAACATGAAGATAAATCATGCCATGAGCTCCCTTCTTATTCTATTACTACTTTTTTTTTTTTAAATAAAAATTAGTGGCTAAAGGGTTCACATTCACATATTTGAGAAGTCCCTAACTTCAAAGTAAATATTCAATCTTCATTTTGTAGGTGGCATAAATAGGTCCATTGAGAAAGGACATATATTAATCCATGAAATAGCTACCAAAATATAGTCTTTTGCATGTAGTTATAAAAAAAAAATTATACTTTCAATAAAAAAACTATATATAAGTATGGCCATTCTCAAGAAATAATACTTAGTTATATATAAATTATGGCCTTAGTAAATTTGTCTAAAAAAAATAAATGCAGCTTTAGCAAATGAGGATATATCATGTGCCACTAATAATGTGGTTATGAGGTGTAAGTTGTAAGTAAACTAGTCTATTAGCTATGAAATGCTTTAGAAAATAATTTATTGTTAATTGTTATTGAATCATGTAATATGGTGTTATTAGGGTGTTGATTATGCAGGCTAATTGATAGGGTATTAGTAAATAAAATACCACCACATGTTACATTTTGAAAATAAAATAAGATAATCAATATGTTACCCAAAAATAAGAACAAGTCATAGAATCAAGAATAATATAAATGGTGTTCATAGACACTAAAATAGTCTCATTAATGGAAAGAATATATTTCCAATTAATAATGAAATAATTTATCTTTTAAAGAACTAACCTTAAAATTTACTAGTAAAACATTACTAGAAACCAAAATATATAAGTTGTATAAATCGCAAAGAACTATACAATAAATATAATATAAGATTTGGATATAGTTTGAAGTGAAGCTTAACACCACATTATACAACAAATTATAATTGACATTAATTTGATAAATGATATTTTCTAAACAATTTTAAAAAACTACAATAATATATTTATCAAGGGAAAGAGGAAGAAGAGGAAATCCAGCAAGTACTTGGAAAGGTATTTTATACATAAGCCAATTAGAAGGATATGCAAGCTTAGAATCTAAAATGCGAAATTTCTTGAAACCTAATATAAAATCATTTTTTATTTAAGAATATATTCCATGTGTTATGGGAGAGATTTATAGTTTCTTATCTCTTCATAAGATTGATAGAAAAAATTAAAAATTAGAAAACACGAACATGTGCATGGTATGGATTTCATCTAAAATATTATAAGTCAGGCAGTGTCAACTCCTGCGTTTCCCTCGTAGAGGCATTTCTCTTCTTTATCATTAGTAGAACTATTTTCTTCTGAAGCCTGTTGCTCTTCATTTGTCGTTTGCGTAATTTGTGTCGAAAGCCGAGATTCCTTTTCCCTTAACTTTGCGCCCAGCGCAGAATCGACAGCGGTCAATGCTTCGCTAGGATCGTCTATATTACTCATCAAAATTTCTATGATTTCGGCAGGCATCATCTCGGCGCCTGACCCTATTTTTTCTTCAATGGAAGGATACAGTGGATAATCATCAATCCACAGATAATTTTTTACAAGAACTTTGAATGCAGGAAAATTCATGAATGACAGCAGGATGTGCACGTCCATCCGTCCACATCTCAGAAGTGCCGGGTCCAGCTGATCTTTATGGTTGGTAGTAAAGATAATAATCCGCTCTTGCCCGCAGCATGACCACAGTCCGTCTGCGAAATTCAGCAAACCCGAAAGAGTAACTTAACTCCCCCCACTTGGATTGTTGCCGCCGCCGCCGCCTCCTCCGCCTCCTGCCGCTGATGTTCTATCCTGAAGTTGCAGCGAGCAATCGATATCTTCAATAATAATTATGGATTTCTCTTTCGTTTGGGTGAGAAGCGCACGGAGCTCGGTGTTGTCTCTGACCCGGGTGAGTTCGAGGTCGTAGATATCACACCTCATGTAGTTAGCAACGGCAGCGATGAGGCTCGACTTTCCTGTTCCAGGAGGCCCGTATAGAAGGTACCCGCGCTTCCAGGGACGACCGATCTGTTCGTAGAACCCTCTTCCTTCTCTAAATCGGTCGAGATCGTGGAGAATCATGTTACAAAAAGGAATTACAAGAGGAATAATACTTGTTTTAATCATATACATGAATAATTGATAAGCCATTGCCTCTCATTATTGATAGTAAGAGTTAAAATAATATATATATTTCTAAAATTGTAACGTATTTGAATCTACTAATCACATCATATACATAACCACATAATATTGGATTTTTGAAACAATGGAGAGATACACATATAACATAATAATATTTCCTATGTTGTGTCATCAAACCCTTTGACAATAAAATTTTGTGTGATGGTGTATACTCGGATGTTTATGATGTGATTTTGGGTCAACCATTCATGTGGAAGAGGTGTTATGTGTATGAGTAGAGAACATGGAGCATCATCATCACTATAAAATACTACATTTAAAATATATTAAAGATATATTATCCTAGCTCTATTTCCTTTGTCAATTCTAAGTAATGTCAAAAGGTAACATCTAGAACAATATTGATTACCAATACAAAAAGAACAAGAAAAATTTCTACAATGAGCACACCAATTGTAGGATCATACAAAAAAAATAAATGGATGGAATTATACCAACACATGATATTTTATTCATGTAACTAATAGAGGTTCTATTTTATTGTGAGGTAAAGCACTCCATTAAGTTTAGCTTCTTTTGAACCCTCATTTAATACCACTATGTATCTAGATAAATAATTGAGAGTAATAAAATAAGGAGGTATATACAAGACATGATTCAAAAGATATACATCAACCATGTGCTTCACCATGAGGTAATATAATTTATCTTGGATTCAAAAGAATATGGAATATGGAGACTCTATATTCATTATAGTTTTTAATAAAATCTACTATTATCTACTCCCTAGGATAGATGACTTGCTAGATAACTCCTTATTATAAAGCTCTTTATCAAAAGGAAGTAAAATCTAGCTAACACTAAATACCCATCAATAACATTAATATTAAAATACTATATTTAAATCCAAGTTGGCTATGTATGAGTGGTTTATTATTCATTTTGAGATAAGTTATCCATATATCACCTTCATGAAGTTGTTGTATGACATATTGTGTCCCTATGCCAACTCATATATACTCATATGCTAATATAACATTCTTGTCTATAGTAAAATATAGGAGGATTATCTACAATATATTTGGAAAGTAGTCTAAATTCTTTGAAGATAAAATTATATGATAATCTAGAAAATCATTCCATTGGAATGACAAATATTTAGTACTTTAATTATATTCTTGAAAAACGATTTCATGTTGATCCTAAGAAGATTAAAATAATTAGATATTTACCTACCATAAAGTATCTAACAATATTTTATAGATTTATGGATCTAGAAAAATTATATCAATGATTTATATTGATATTTTCATGCAATTATTATCCACTTGACCAAGTGACCAAATGATGCACTCAATACAAGTTCTATTTGTGAGATATATAATAAGGAGTATTGAAGAAGCTAAAATACCAATTATGGTCATATCATACACTTTGTGTACATGAATTGTAATGACCTCCTAAGGTAATGAGTAATGTATGAGAGTTTACAATGGGAGTTATCCTCACACAACACCAACATATAACTAACTAATTAAAAATATACTATATGTACGAAAGAGCTCTATATTATTATCCAAACATGTAAATAGTGGAAAAATAGCATCTTGGGAAAGGAAATATTTGTAAATTATCCAAAGTTGATTCTATTATCCCAATATATAAAATTATTTTGAAAGGTGAATCAATTCATTCATCCTTTATGCTATTGACATGACAACTAATAAGAAGCAAGGATTATATACACCATTTCTAAGCATGAAAATGTTTTTTTTCTATAGTAATTAATTATTTTTAAAAATGGATATCACAAATCCTTTTAATAAATCTATTTCAGCTTAGGAGATAACTAAACTCTATTTTAGTCATGTATGGATCAACTTTAGTTTTTCATAGTCCATTGTTTCTATTAGGGATAACTTATTACTAAATATTTTCTAGACCATATTATATATCATCATGGATAGTATGATGACCATGTCGCCATCCTCAAACGAATTATCAAACCAAAGTTGTGAATTAACTAATTATCTATATTTTTTGCATTTACAATTCCAAGCATCCATGCGCAAAAAACTCCCTTATATTTAGTATAGGTACAATCAATATCTACATAGGTCTACCAAATATAGCCCATTTTAAATATATTTTTTATTTTAACCCACAAATGTAGCTCTCCTTACGTATTCCATGAAGTACTAACCCCATGGATAGAAAGAATCAAAAGGAAATATGGTTTATGGAATAGATTCAACATATTCAATAACAGGTTTATGACTTCATAAAGAAGAGACATTAGAAATAAAATTAATACCATGAACAAAATTGAGTGTCAAATGAGTTAATGGTTGGAGAAAAATTATTACTATGTACTCAAAATGGAAGATTTGTAGTATCCTATCAAAGTATCTAACATCTTTGCCATGGACTATACACCATTATCGAGAGGTTGAGAGAGAACAATTTCAAATTTAATCTTCAACATTAACTTAGTATGCGTCCACTTTTTAATGTTGAACTTATTAGGCCTTATAATACACCTCTATTGGATAGATCCATAATAACAAAATAGTTGGATATTAAAGAACTTGATCTAGATAGTTTAGCACTAGTGGATGATATATTTTTTTATACATAGATTAGGTCTTAAAAAGGTAGTATTTTCAAATGTATATAGTGTTCAAGGTAGGAAAACATGGTCACTAATGGGAATGGATAAGAAAGAATCATATAAAGAAATAATTTCCATACATGATGTCAAAAATTTACACAATGGAAAATACTTTATAAGGGAGGACTATAATGTAGGCATGTGACCTAACTATCCCTATTGTAAAGGACACAAAATTTTGCTTGGGACTTCATTTTATCCCATTCAAGAAGCATTAGAAATTTAGAAGGAGAACAAGAATTTTTAGCAGCAAAGAATATTATAGATAAGATTTCCAATAACTACATATAGGAAAATGATTTAGAGTTACCAGAAAGTTCAAAATAAAATAATTACTAAAGATAATCATTTTCATTGTTTAGATATTTATATGCAAAATGCAAATATTTCCATGTTAGTATATTAGTATAGCATATAGCACAAAATAACAAGATGCATTTTATAACTCATGGCAGGTGAGGCACCACATTTTCATAGGGATGACCTTCTATATTCATTATACTACATTTCCAATAAACCAAAATTAATATAATAGAGATGTACACGTAATTATAAATAAATATGAATAATGGATGTAATATTATAACTTCACATATCTTATCAAATAATTCTTGCACTATAATTTATATTTCAAGTAATAAATCAATTTATTATTTTTATCATATACTTATGTGTTATGATTTATCATAATTTGTTATTATTTGAATTTCATTATTTATTGATTTTTCGTAACTTATAACTATGAGCTTTGGGCCATAGATAATTAGAAAGTAAATGATTATTATTATTGTATCTAGATGCATATACCTATATGGATAGAATCCTAGAATGTTTGAAACATCCATGCCTTGCATAGAGTGACATAGTAGGAAGCAACATAGGTGAAGGAATCACATGTAAGGTAACCTTCAAGGTTTTTAGTGGAGATTAACTCATAATTGAATTAATATTTGAAAAACTAAGGCCTTCATGAGCTTAGGTCTACTTTTATTGGGGGTTGTAGATAAAGGAAAAATAATAAAAGTAAAAAATGTAGGAAACATAAAGGAATAAGAGAGTAAACTTATGGAAAATAAACTTGATTTACAAGGGTGATGTACTAATATTAAATTTCCCCTGTTGGCTACATGAACAAGATAGAAATAAATACATCTACCATAGTCTAATAGCTAGAAATTGAACACACTACAATACACATACTTCAAAATTGAAAACACACTTTAAGGTAGGATATAATTAAATTAGTCACAACTTCCATTCATGTATTGGAATGATTACCATGCATGTTGTCTAAAGAGGAACAATGTGAAGAACACAAGCTTATACTGAGAGAGGGGGTGAACAATATAAGACCACTTTTTACTTTCTTTCTAAACCAATATCAATTAATGTCCTTAATTGAAATAACCAAATATAGCAGTGTGCATTAATAACTCAGATAGCAATAGTAAGCAAGAACACAAGTCACCATACACAATTGAGACACAATATTTAACATAGTTCCCCCAATGTGGGGTACTCCACAAGATAATATCCTTATAATATTTCACATAGAAATAAGGATCTTAATCCAATACAATGATTAATTTTATCTTCTCAAAGCTAGGCAATAACAAGCTCACACAGAACATGTCCAAATCTGCATAACAAGCTCACACATAACTTTTTCAAAACTGTTCAATAAGCTCACACAAAACTTGTCTAAATTTCTTTGATATGCTCAAAGCTAGACAACAACAAGCTCACACAAAACTTATTCAAATATGCATAACAAGCTCACACAGAACTTGTCCAAAACTACTCAACAAGCTCACACAGAACTTGTCCAAATATGCTCAACAAGCTCACATAGAACTTGTCTAAAACTACTCCAACAAGCTCACACAAAACATATCCAAATATGCTCTAGAAATCTCACACATAACTTTCTCAAATATTATCCACCAAGATCACTAAGAACTTGTCCAAATTTGCTCTAGCAAGCTCACCAAGAACTTGCTCAAATCTTCTCCAACAATATCACTAAGAACTTGTCCAAATCTGCTCTAGCAAGCTCACCAAGAACTTGCTCAAATCTACTCCAACAAGCTCACTAAGAACTTGTCCAAATCTGCTCTAGCAAGCTCACCAAGAACTTGCTCAAATATGCTTAACAAGCTCACTAAGAACTTGTCTAAATTTACTCTAGCAATATCACGAAGAACTTGCTCAAATATGCTCCAAAAAGCTCACTAAGAACTTCATCAAAATTTGTCCCAAATCTGTCCATAAATCTATCTAAAATTGTCCACAAATCTATCCCAAAAAAATTCTACAAAGCCTTATCAAAGGCTCAATCAATCATACACAAATTGCCACAAATATTTCTATAAATCTATCCCAAAGGCCTTCTCAAAGGCTCATTCAATCATGCTCAAGTAGCACTCAAATATCATACACAAATATATGAAGGCAAGGCTCAAATATGAACTCAAAAATGAATGGCAGTGCACTCTACAATGGATGACAACAATGATCCACTATGATATCAAATCAACTCAACTCAAATCAATCTCCACTCAAGTCAACTCAAATCAATCACAACTCAAGTCAAATCATAGAAGCATAAAGAGAATTGTTAGAGATTCAACATGTTCTAAACTCAATCTCAACTCAAATCAAAATTATAGAATAGTTTGTTTCATGGGACTTGAACAATTACCTCACACAATCACTTGACTAGGCTCAATCAACTCAACTCAACCAATCACCACAAGGGATAACTCTTTCCCACAAAACCCTAGTCCAAGCATGTATCAACCAACTCAAATGTTTCCAACAATGTTCAATCAAAAATGTCATATAACAATGATACTCATGTTATTTTCAAGTTATTTACATAACCAATGGGCTTCAACAACTATGCTTATAAAACAAGGTTTAAACACAACTCTCAAACCAGAAAACCTTGAAGCATTCAACCAACCACTTTCGAAAAGGAAACCACAATCAATCCTTTTCACTCCAATGATATTTTAGAAATCAACCACCATAAAAAATCAATAGGAGAATGTGCCCATACCTTTTTTTATTCCAAGAAGTTGTCCACAAAATCTGCCGCACTAAACACAACTTTCCTTTCCAATATCAATAAGGGTTAGTGGACTTCAAATAATAATCACAAGATAAAGCATAACTCAATTTACACCCTTTTACTCCAACTTAATAAACACATCCACCAAAATACTTTTTTAATGAAAACCCTTATCAAAATAATAATCAATAAACCTCTTAGAAATTATTATATAACAACTCCTTATTTCTCGTAAATCTTAATTCTCAATTTTATGAACATCAAATTAAATCAACAAATCATCCACCTTTGAAATAATAATCATAGCCCTTATAAAAAAAAAGTTTAATTAAAAACTTTAATTATTCTTAACCACCTTATAACTCCAACTTAGGGCTTAACAAAATTAATTAGAGAAAAAATATATTTACCTCCTCAAGGGGATTCGAACCCCTGAATTTCACACATAGCGAGTGCCTTAGCTGCGGCTAATGTTGCCACACGAGCTAGTCACTTGTTCAAAATGGAAAGGCACAACATGCCTTAAAACCTTTCCTCCCTTTTCGCAAATCAAAAGCGCTTCGAGAACTTTTATTCCAATGCCTTCCGAACGCAGTCAAGGGGATTCAAAACCTTGACATTTTTTCTGCCACACACCTTATCCAAAATCCAACTACCAATGTGCCACTCTACCCACGATGACTTTGGACTTCTACAAACCTTCGTTTATTTGCTGCTTCAAGCTTTCTAAAATATTTTCGCATGAGCTCAATTCGGATGCTTAGCCAATGATTATTAAACATGAGCAAGGATAATTTTATGAACCTTAGGTATTCCCTTTATATAGCCTCTTATTATTTTCAATGGCTTCGGCGAAAATCTTGCATATTTAATTTTAAATTTAAATTTAAATTTTAAATAATTAAAATTTAAACTAAATATTAAAAATTTAATATCTCTATCACCGAGGCATATTTTTCGACAAAACGAAATGCCAACCTGGGTTTTAAGAAAAACCCAGTTCAAATCTGCCATCCATGGTTTTAAAAAAAACCTTTTATTTTGCTTGCCTTGGTTTTCACAAAAATCCTATATTTATCCATGCTTTCCAAAATATCATTTGGTGATAAAAACTCAATGTGATCCATGTGACATAAATGATCCATGTGACATCAATGACAACATAAAATAACTCAAATTGCCAAAAATATCTCCATTTGTCATTTATGGCAACACCCCTAATGCAAAAACCACTAACACTGCAAAAACCATCTCTAAGAATCAAATCTGCTCCCTTGACTCAATACTCTCTATGGAGGCTGCTCCCCCTAATTCAATGCTTTCTTTGGAGGCTGCTCCCCCTAAATCAATGCTCTCCCCCTTACTCAAATATATCCCCCTTTGACATCAATGGCAAAAGGGACACCTATGGGCTAAAAGATATGACTCTTAAGCTTAGCCCCCTCACCACCTTCTCTCTTGAGGTGATTAATTTTTTTGCGGGAGTAATTTCACTCCCATGTTACATTGTTTATTTCCTCTATCAACTTCCTTCCATGTTTTTTTGATATCCTTCTCTTGATCTTCTTGTCTAGAACATGTTTGACCTTCTTGCCTTGAACCTGTTTGGAATTGAGTCCTACACTATTTTACAATATGCCCTAAGTTATTGTAATTAAAATACTTGATATTGTAACCTTTGGATGCTGCCCATGAATTATTTCTTGAAATAATTTCCATATCCATTCCTTTCTTGAACCCTGTATTGTGAAGCTCTGTTTTCATGACCATTATGACCATGACTTCTAAATTGTGTAGCTCTAAAACCAAAACCATGTTGCTCAATTTCCTTGCACTGAGAAGCTCTATGACCAATCCTGTTGCATGAGAAGCAATGTCCCTGAAAACCATACCTTCTTCCTTTGAAGTTTCTTCTAGAAAAATCAAACTTCTTTGATCCATACATCTTGTAGTGTATAGCCCTGTGTCCAAATCCATTACAAGAAAAACAATGTCCTTGAAAAGCCCTTTGTTCATGCCTTGTTTCCTCATACCTTTCTAGACCATTATCCTTATGATCATTTTCAACTTGTGCATTGCATACTTGAACCTTCTTTATAGTATCTAAATATTCTTCCTTAGTTTCTTCCTTGCTTTCCTCTTCAAGAATATATTTTCCTTTTGAACTTGATTCACCTATCTCAAAACAATAACCAGACTGAATATTTGGAACCATAGGAACTTTGGAACTTTCTTCATAAATCTTAGGTGTTTTCTTGTTTTCATATTTTAGAACTTCCTTTCCTTTTGAGTGTGATTCCCCAAACCTAAATTATGAGACTTTCAATGCTTTGGAATCTTCCTCTTCTTTCTCTTCATTTGTGTCAAGTAACAAATTGGCACACATCTCTATAGCCTCTGAAATGCAAGTATCCATTTCTACTGCTACTTTTTCTTTAGAAACCGGTTCTTCATTATAGATTTCTAAAACAAAGCCTTATGATACAAATTTAGGTCCTTGTGTACTTATTTTTTATTTCCATTTTTTATAGCCAAGCCCTGTCTCTATAAATGGATCTCATTGTAAATCCAAAAAATTATCCAGAGTTTCTAAATTCCTTTGAAATAATTCTAACTCATTTATGTAGGTCCCCAAAATTTTTTGATCTTCTTCTTCTAACTGATTACATATTTCTTTCCTCTCCTTCAATTTCTCAAAAATAGTGATGCCAAGCTCTTTTGTTTCTTGAAGATCTTTTTCCAAATATTGAATGTGTTGATTAAGCATCATATTGACCTTTTCATTTTATTGAACCTTATTTTCAAGCCTCTTTATTTTATTTTCCAACTTCATAATTTCTTTTCCTATTTTGTAGAATCCTCTTCTTCATCATAAATGCTGCTGGAATTGTCACTAGAACTGCTACTAGAATTATTACTGGAACTGCTACTTTTTTTTTCAACAGATAAACTTTCCTTGTTGCAATTTTTGTAGTATGTGCAATCATCATCTATATGCCAAAAATATCTGCATATGAAGCATTTTAGTATCCTTAGCCCTTCTTGTACCTATTTGCTTGCTCAATGGATATGGCAAGCTCTTCATGTCTTTCTTCAATAGATATATCCTCTTATTTAACTTCAATACCTAGGAATAGGTGTTCTTGCCTTTCTTCACTTATTCCAAAGAATGTACATTATTCTTCATCTGACTGGTTTCTATCACTGTGATATGAACTATCACTTGTATCTACAATGTAGTAAGATTTATTTACATTACGAAAAATTTTCATCTTCTCAAACCTGTTTTTCTTGTATCTGTCATCTTTGTCATGCTTATGCTTTCCATATTCTTTTCTTTTGTGACCCTATTTTTCATCATCTGTATTTTCTTCATGTGGATACTTGTATGCATAGTGACCAAGATCACTACGCTTGTAGCATCTGACTTTCCTTATATCCCTAAAATTCCTTGAGTCCTTATTCCTTTTGATGAAGTTAGCTTTCTCATAATTATATGAACCTCTACTTATTTCTAGAACTTTCCATTTCTCTTTTTTTGAAGCCTTGAATATAATATCTTTTATTGTAACCTGATGCTTACTTACCCTCATCTCATAAGATGTGAGAGTTCCTTGTAATTCTTCCATTGTTAGCTTGTTCATATCCATTGTTTCTTCTATTGCTGAAACCTTAGCATCATATTTCATGAGTAGTTGAGCCTTATTTGTATATGATCCATTTTGTGAAACCATCTATGCTCTTGTAGAATTTTCCCTCAAGATGTTAGCTTTTTTGAAGGAACTGACTCTGATACCAATTGAAGAACACAAGCTTATACTGATAGGAGGGTGAAAAGTATAAGACCACTTTTTACTTTCTTTCCAAACCAGTATCAATTAATATCCTTAATTGCAATAACCAAATATAGCAGTGTGCATTAATAACTCAAATAGCAATAGTAAGCAAGAGCACAAGTCACCATACATAATTTATACACAAGATTTAACGTGGTTCCCCCAATGTGGGGTACTCCACAAGATAATATCCTTATAATATTTCACACAAAAATAAGGATCCTTATATAATACAATGATTTCTTCGATATGATTAAAGCTAGGTAATAACAAGCTCACACAAAACTTGTCTAAATATGCATAACAAGCTCACACATAACTTGTCCAAAACTTCTCAACAAGCTCACATAGAACTTGTCCAAATTTATTTGATCTGCTCAAAGCTAGGAAATAACAAGCTCACACAAAACTTGTCCAAATATGCATAACAAGCTCACACAGAACTTGTCCAAAACTACTCAACAAGCTCACACATTACTTGTCCAAATCTTCTCAACAAGATCATATAGAACTTGCTCAAATATGCTCCAACAAGATCACTATGAACTCGTCCAAATCTTCTCTAGCAAGCTCACCAAGAACTTGCTCAAATATGCTCCAACAAGATCACTAATAAGTTTTCCAAATCTACTCTAGCAAGCTCACCAAGAACTTACTAAAATCTACTCCAACAAGCTCACTAAAAACTTATCCAAATCTGCTCTAGAAATCTCACCAAGAACTTTCTCAAATCTACTCCAATAATCTCACTAAGAACTTGTCCAAATTTGCTCTAGCAAGCTCACCAATAACTGGCTCAAATCTGCTCCAACAAGCTCACATGGAACTTGTCCAAATTTTCTCTAGCAAGCTCACCAATAACTTGCTCAAATATGCTCCAACAAGCTCACTAAGAACTTCTCCAAATATTCTCTAGCAAGCTCACAAAGAGCTTGCTCAAATATGCTCCAACAAGCTCACTAAGAACTTATCCAAATCTGCTCTAGCAAGCTCACCAAGAACTTGCTCAAATCTGCTCCAACAATCTCACTAAGAACTTCATCAAAATATGTCCGAAATTTGTCCACAAATCTGTCTAAAACTGTCCACAAATCTATCCCAAAAACTATCCATAAAGACTTCTCAAAGGCTCAATAAATCATACAAAAAATTGCCAAAAATCCCAAAGGCCTTCTCAAAGGCTCAATCAATAATGCTCAAGTAGTACTCAAATCTCATCCAAAAATATATGAAGGTAAGGATCAAAGATGAACTTAAAAATGAATGGCAATGCACTCTATAATGGATGACAACAATGACCCACTATGATCTCAAATCAACTCAACTCAAATCAATCTCAACTCAAGTCAACTCATAGAAGCATAAAGAGAATTGTTAGAGATTCAATATGTTCTAAGCTCAATATCAACTCAAATCAAAATTATAGAATAGTTTGTTTCATGGGACTTGAAAAATCACCTCACACAATCACTTGACTAGGCTCAATCAACTCAACTCAACCAATCACCACAAGGGATAAATCTTTCTCACAAAATCCTAGTCCAAGCATGTATCAACCAACTCAAATGTTTCCAAAAATGCTCAATCACAAATGTCATATAACAATTATGCTCATGTTCTTTTCAATTTATTTACATAACCAATGGGCTTCAACAACTATGCTTGTAAAACAAGGTTTAAACACAACTCTCAAACTAGAAAACCTTGAAGCATTTAACCAACCACTTTTGAAAAGGAAACCACAATCAATATTTTTCACTCCAATGATATTTCAGAAATAAACCACCATAAACAATCAATAGGAGAATGTGCCCATACCTTTTTTGATGCCAAGAAGTTGTCCACAAAATCTGCCACACTAAACAAAAATTTCCTTTCCAATATCAATAAGGGTTAGTGGACTTCAAATAATAATCATAAGATAAAGCATAACTCAATTTACACTCTTTTACTCCAACTTAATAAACACATTTATTGGCAATTTTGGGTACCTTGGGTACATTGCCTTTGCTCAAGTGTATAAGTTGTCATTGATGTCAAGAAGCTTTTGAACGAATTTGATTTGATGTAAAATAATTTGTTTTGATGAAGGTTACGGCATGACAGGTTCGAAAGAAAGCAATTTAGAAAAGTGTCACGATATCGCGACATGTCACAGTTTCGTGACTCAAAGAGGAGAGAGAATGTTTGGAGTCAGAAATGTCGTGATTTCATGACATATTGCAAGGAAGGTTGTTCAGACGAAAAAGTGTCACGATTTCATGACATGTTGCAAGAGAGAGTCTGAAAGAAAAAGTGTCACGATTTTGTGACATAATGCAAAAGAGAGAGTCCGTAGTGTGAATTGTCGTGATTTCGTGACAAGTTCAAAGAGAGAGAAAGTAACACAAAAAGTGTCATGATTTCACGACATGCTACAGAGTTCAAAGTGAGAACCGTCACGATTTCGCGACATGCTATAGATGAAAATGTTCCAAGTAAGAACTATCGCGATTTCGTGACATGTAGCAAAGGAAAGGTTTCAAAGTAAGAAATGTCACGATTTCGTGACATGTTGAAGAGAAAGTGTATGGATGCAGAAAGTGTCACGATTTTGCGACAGGTTGAAGAGAAAGCAAACAGATGCAGAAAGTGTCACAATTTCATGACAAATTGAGATAGCAACATTTGGTTGGAGAAAGTGTTACGATTTTGTGATAGAAATAGAATGCAGGTCTTCTATAGGAGAAGTGTCACGATTTCATGACAAAAGCAGAGAGGAAGGCTATGAAGACATAAGTGTCACGATATTGCAACAGAAGTGAAGTCGAAGTCTGTAGAGGCAGAAGTGTTGCGATTTCATGACAAAAGAAGATAGGAGGTTGACGAAGGGAGAAGTGTCGTGATATCACGACAAAAGAAAAGTTGATGCTAACAAAGACAAAAGTGTCACGATATCACGACAAGAGCTTGGTTGAAGTCGTCAAAGGCTGAAGTGTCACGATATCACGACAAAAGCCAAAAGAAAGTGTACGGTTGCAAAGGTGTCATGATATCGCGACATGTTGTAGTTTCACGGTAGAAGCTACATAAGAGTTACAGAGGCAGTGAAGCCGACAAAGTTAAATTTTAGCCAAAAAAAATTAGGGCTTGTAGCTGACGTAGATTAGGGTTTGTTTTTGGTATAACAGCTGACTAAGATTAAATTTTTCATCATGAAATTTTTTTTATAAAAGGAGGGCTTTTTGGAGAGTTGAAGATAAATATGTTGTGGTAGTGCGATGTTCATAGATAGTGCACAGAGCAAGAAGTTCGATCGTCGAGAGCAGAGTGCAAAATTTGATCGTAGTGTGCAGAGTGCATTTCGTCGAATCATTCCAAGTGTGAAAGATCACAAAGGAATGAGAGTGTGCGAAGATGGTGCCACTATGATTGTGCAGAGGTGCAAAGGTTGAAGTTCGATCAAGTGCGACTGTGATTGCACAAAGAGAGCAAAGGGTGTAGAGAGCATAAGGGCAAAGACAAATGCGGAGTGCTGCTACTTAAGGATAGAGGTGCATTGGTTCTTTGAGAAAAACCTAAGGACATATTTGCCAAGTCTTTGAGAAGGCTTGTGTGCAGAGGATTGATCTGTTCAAGTGTTGGACAGTTCTGACAGATAGAGGAAGACTTGTGCTAGACCGACTGACTGTGTTTGGTACAGGTTGCTGAGCTATTATGGACGTGATCATAGAATGCAGAGGTCTCTTAGGATAAGCATTGAGGATAGGAGGTCTTCGGTGGAAAGGAGTTCCACATGCTAGCAAGAGGTAGATACAGTTGATCTTCTGAGAGATCATGTGCAAAGCAGAGGGGAAGGTATCTCTTTTGAGTAGAGGCTCATAAATTCAGTTTGGGGGAAGGTATCTCCTTTGAGTAGAGGCTCATAAATTTTGTTTGGGGAAGGTATCTCCTTTGAGCCGAGGCTCATAAACATTGTAATTGGGAAGGATTCCCAAAGAAATTTGAGATAAATTTTAGAGAAAAGTTTTGTGGACGTAGCCCAGCCATTCTAGGTGAACCACATTAAAATTGATGTCACTTTGTGGATGTTTTTATGCATTGCTTTGATATTGCTTTGGGTATATTGCTTTACTATTTTGAAATATAAAGAAAAAAGTAAAAAGGGGTCTTATACTGTTCACCCCCCCTCTCAGTATAAGATTATGTTCTTTAATTGGTATCAGAGCGGGTGCCTTCAGAAAGTTTAAAAGTTTGAAAGAAAATCTAGTAAAGAACACAATGGATTATTCAAGTGGCAATGCAGTACCTATTCTTGATGGGTCATATTTTGGTCTTTGGAGTGCAAGGATGAAGGTTCATCTAATGGCACTTGGTAATGAGGTATGGGAAGTAATTGAATATGAGTACACTATTCCTGTACATGGTCCAAATACTAAAGAAGAAAAGCTCCTACATCACAGCAATTCAAAAGCAATGAATGCAATCTTGAAAGGCCTACAGAAAGCAAATCTCACCAAAGTGATTCATTGCAAGACAACGAGTGAAATGTGGAAATAGTTGCAGGTGGTTCATACAGGTGATACAAATGTTAGAAAGGCCAAGATGAGACACTTAAAAGGTATTTTTGAATAACTCAAAATGAATTATGATGAAAATATTAGTGACTACATGCTTCGTATGGATGAGGTTGTTAACTCCATGAAATACTTAGGTCTTGAGCTTGCTGAAAATGATGTTTGTGATAAGATTTTAAGATCTCTTCCTAATAGATTTAGTGAAAATATTTATGCTATTGAGGAAGCTAAAGATTTGGATAAGTTAAAAAAGGATGAACTCCATAGTATACTTGCAGCATTTGAGTTGAGAACTCAAGTGAAGGTTGACATCAAGAAAGAGGCAGCTTTCAAGGCTACCAAGAAATCCAAATATAAACAACTTCAAGAGAGTGATGAGTCTTCTAGTGATGAAGAGGCATATTATAGCAAGAAATGCAAGTTCTCTAGAAAGCACAAAAGCATGAAAAATATAAGATGTTTCAATTGTGGAAATTTTGGTCATTATGCTACTGACTGTACTGTTCCCAAGAATGAAAGTGATGAAGATAAACAGGATTCTAAGAGCAAGGATTCTGAAAAGCACAAGCATCACAGGAAGAACAAAAATGAGCACAGCAGTCAAGGAAAGAAGCATTCTCACAAGCACAAGAAGAGTTTCTATCTATACAAAGCAAGTAAGTGTTCTAGTAGTGATAGTGAAAGTTCTTCAAGTGATAATTAAAATGAGATGTTGTTCATATCAGAAAAAGAGGAAGAACCGAAACATAGATTCATTATTATGAAATGTCTTAGATGTGGAAATTTTGGTCACCTTGAGGATGATTGTAAAAATAATGATTTGGTTTCCAGTATGTATGAGGATGCTTCAGAAAACTATAAGGAAGATGCATGTATGGTTTTTGAAAAAGGTAGCACCTCTAGTGATAAGAAATCTGAAAAAGGCTTTGATGATTTAGAAAGAAAACAAATAAAGGATCTTGAAAGTGAACTTATTAGTGCTCTTAGTGATTTGAAAAAGGAAATAAAGAAGAATGCTAGACTCAAGGATAAGTTAGATGAATTTTGTATGGAGAGATATGATCTTATAGAAAATCTTGATTTCTCTATAGCTAAGATGCAAGAACTCAAGGATGAGTTAGAGTATAAGGTTCTTGAGTATAGTGAGTTAGAACAGAAAATGGATTCTTTGAAAGAGGAAATTAAAGAGTACAAGGATAAGCTTTAAAGGTTTCAAGATAGCTCCAAAAAGGTTAAGTCACTCATCAAATGTCAAAGAAAAACAACAGATAAAACAGGCCTTGGTTTTGTTAAGCCACACAAGGAACAAGTTGGAGAGTCTAGTAAGAGACTCCAAAAGGAAGAGAGTTCTGATGAGGAAAGTATTTCAGATCATGAGTTCTTGAATGATAGATGCGCAGAAATAGAAAACAGAATTCAGGATGAGAAGTTTTTAGGACCCAAGAGGTCAAATAAAGTAAAATTTCAAGGCAGATGTTTTGCGTGTCACAGGTTTGGTCACATGGTTGCACATTGCATGGCTCAAGTGAAGAAGGTAAATGACAATTTTAGAAGCACTAGTTTATTTCAAGGGTATTGCTACTCTTGTCAATAGTTTGGGCACAAGGCAGTCTATTGCAAGGTTAATTACAAGAACAGGTTTGGTCAGAATAGGTTTGGTCAGAACAGGGTTAGTCAGAATAGGCAGATTCAAAGAACAGGTATGCCTAAAAGAAATAACATTGTTACTTGTTATAAGTGCAACAATGAAGGTCACACAGCTAGACAGTGTAGAGCTAAAATTCCAAGGTATAGGAATAGGAACAGTGGTATGAACAGGTCCAAGGATCAAGGCATGGATAAGAATAGGAATGATAACAGGAACATGAACAGTGACAGTAACAAGAACAAGAATATGGACAAAGAGTTCAAGAGAAGGCCCGACAAGGAAGTGATAGACGCTGATGATGATCAGTGCCTAATGGGAGTTTTACTCCCACCCTAGAATTAATCACCTCATCATGAGGTTGGGGAGGGACTAAGCTAAGAGGCTCATTCTTAGTCCCGAGCCCCAAAGGTGACCCTTTGCCATTGATGACAAAGGGGGAGAGATATGAGTAAGGGGGAGAGATTCAAGTGAAGAGGAAAGCTTCAAGTCAGGGGGAGCAAAACTTCAAAGGAATATTCTCAGTTGTGGGCACATTTTCTCAGTTGTTAGCATAGTTGGTTTCAGTTTTGGCTCCTGAGACGTGTTTTCAGTAAAGGTTTGCCATCAATGACAAAGGGGGATATTGTTGGCAATTTTGGGTACCTTGGGTATATTGCCTTTTCTTAAGTGTATAAGTTGTCATTGATGTCAAGAAGCTTTTGAAGGAATTTTATTTGATGTAAAATAATTTGTTTTGATAAAGGTTACAGCATGACAGGTTCGAAAGAAAGCAAGTTAGAAAAGTTTTGCGATATCGCGACATGTCGCAGTTTCGTGACTTAAAGAGGAGAGAGAATTTTCAGAGTCAGAAATGTCACGATTTCATGACATATTGCAAGGAAGGTTGTTCGGACAAAAAAGTGTCATGATTTCATGACATGTTGCAGGAGAGAGAGTCCAAAAGAAAAAGTGTCGTGATTTCGCAACATAATGCAGAAGAGAGAGTCCATAGTGTGAATTGTCATGATTTCATGACAAGTTCGAAGAGAGAGAAAGTAACACGAAAAGTGTCACAATTTTGTGACATTCTGCAGAGTTCAAAGTGAGAATCATCGCGATTTCACGACATGCTACAGATGAAAATGTTCCAAGTAAGAACTATCACGATTTCATGACATGCAACAAAGGAAAGGTTTCGAAGTAAGAAATGTCACGATTTCGTGACATGTTGAAGAGAAAGCGTATGGATGTAGAAAGTGTCATGATTTCATGATAGGTTGAAGAGAAAGCAAACAGATGTAGAAAGTGTCATGATTTCATGACAGATTGAGATGGCAGCGTTCGGTTGGAGAAAGTGTCATGATTTTGTGACAGAAATAGAATGCATGTCTTCTATAGGAGAAGTGTCATGATTTCATGACAAAAATAGAGAGGAAGGCTATGAAGACAGAAGTGTTGTGATATCATCACAGAAGTGAAGTCAAAGTTTGCAGAGGTAGAAGTGTCACGATTTCACGACAAAAGCAGATAGGAGGTTGATGAAGGGAGAAGTGTCACGATATCGTGACAAAAGCAAAGTTGATGCTAACAAAGATAAAAGTGTCGCGATATCACGACAAGAGCTTGGTTGAAGTCATCAAAGGCTGAAGTGTCACGATATCACGATAAAAGCCAAAAGAAAGTGTACGGTTGCAAAGGTGTCATGATATCGCGACATGTTGTAGTTTCACGATAGAATCTATAGAAGAGTTATAGAGGCAGTGAAGCTGACAAAGTTAAATTTTAGCCGACAAAAATTAGTGCTTGCAGTCGATGTAGATTAGGGTTTGTTTTTGGTATAACAGCTGACTAATATTAAAGTTTTCATCATGAAAATTTTGTTATAAAAGGAGGTTTGTTTGGAGAGTTGAAGATGAATATGTTGTGGTAGTGCGACGTTCACAGATAGTGCATAGAGCAAGAAGTTCGATCGTCGAGAGCAGAGTGTGAAATTCAATCGTAGTGTGCAGAGTGCATTTCATCAAATCATTCCAAGTGTGAAAGATCACAAAGGAAGCAGAGTGTGTGAAGACAGTGTCGTTGTGATTGCGTAGAGGTGCAAAGGTTGAAGTTCGATCAAGTGCGATTGTGATTACACAAAGAGAGTAGAGGGCATAGAGAGAACAAGGGCAAATACAAATGCAAAGTTCTACTGCTTAAGGATAGATGTGCATTGGTTCTTTGAGAAGAACCTGAGGACAAATTTGGAAATTCTTTGAGAAGGCTTGTGTGCAGAGGATTGATATGTTCAAGTGTTGGACAGATCTGACAGACAGAGGAAGACTTGTGCTAGACCGACTGACTGTGTTTGGTACAGGTTGTTGAGCTGCTATGGATGTGATCATAGAAGGCAAAGGTCTCTTAGGCTAAGCATTGAGGATAGGAGGTTTTCGGTGGAAAGGAGTTCCACATGATGGCAAGAGGTAGAGACAGTTGATCTTCTGAGGGATCATTTATAGAGCAGAGGGGAAGGTATCTCCTTTGAGCAGAGGCTCATAAATTCAGATTGGGGGAAGGTATCTCCTTTGAGTAGAGGCTCATAAATTCTATTTGGGGGAAGGTATCTCCTTTGAGCCAAGGCTCATAAACATTGTAATTGGGAAGGATTCCCAAAGAACTTTGAGATAACTTTTAGAGAAAAGTTTTGTGGACGTAGCCCAACCATTCTGGGTGAACCACGTTAAAATTGATGTCACTTTGTGGATGTTTTTATGCATTGCTTTGATATTGCTTTGGGTATATTGCTTTATTGTTTTGAAATATAAAGGAAAAAGTAAAAAGGGGTCTTATACTGTTCACCCCCCCTCTCAGTATAAGCTTGTTTTCTTCAACATCCACCAAAGTCCTTTTTTAATAAAAACCCTTATCAAAATAATAATCAATAAACCTCTCAAAAATTATTTTATAACAAATCCTTATTTCTCATAAATCTTAATTCTCAATTTTATGAACATCAAATTAAATCAACAATTCATCCACCTTTGAAATAATAATCACAGCCCTTATAAAAAACAAAGTTTAATTAAAAACTTTAATTATTCCTAACCACCTTATAACTCCAACTTAGGGCTTAACAAAATTAATTAGAGCAAAAATGTATTTACATCCCCAAGGGGATTCAAACCCTCTACTTGCCCACACCGTGAGCACCTTAGTCACGGCTAAGGTTGCCACACGAGCTATCCACTCGTTCGAAAGGGAAAGACACAATGTGCCTTAAAACCTTTCCTCCCTTTCTGCAAATCAAAAGTGCTTCAAGCGCTTTTCTTCCAATGCCCTATGAATGCAGTCAAGGGGATTCAAAACCTTTACTTTTGTGCTGCCACACACCTTAGAAAAAAACCAATTGCCAATGCGCCACTCTGCCCACGATGTCTTTGGACTTCTACCAACCTTTGTTTATTCGTTGCTTTTGCTTTCTAAAATATTTTTGCATGAGCTCAATTCGGATACTTAGGAAACAATTATTAACCATGAGCAAGTATAAGTTTATGAAAATTAGGTATCCCCTTTATATAGCCTCCTTATTATTTTTGATGACGTCGGCAGAAATCTTGCATATTTAATTTTAAATTTAAATTTAAAATTGAAATAATTAAAATTTAAACTAAATATTAAAAATTAAATATCTCCATCACCGGGGCACATTTTTCGATGAAACGAAAGGCCAACTTGGGTTTTAAGAAAAACCCAGTTCAAATATACCATCCATGGTTTAAAAAAAAACCTTTTATTTTTCCTTCCTTGGTTTTCATAAAAACCCTGTATTTATCCATGCTTTCCAAAATATCATTTGGCCACCAAAACTCAATGTGATCCATGTGACATCAATGACAACATAAAATAACTCAAATTACCAACACAATGCTCATTAGATAGTGGCTCAAGGTTCAATCCTTTTTTATACACCTAATAAGGAGTGAAAGGAAGAGCTCTCAAGGAAATATTTAAATAATAAATATGAAAACACGAATGCCTTTGTTTTTGGAAATATTGAGTTGTCATTAATTTTAAAGGTGTATGGTACTCAAGGCAAGAATATTATTCAAGAGTTAAAAGATTACAAGGATGGAAAATATTTCATTAAGGTCAAATATTGGCTTAGTGAATAGAAAAATGGATAATTATCAAATGTAAGCATAAAGTAAAGCAAATAAAATATCCAAACAAAGGGTTATAATATTTAAATTTTAAATTTAAATATTATAAGAGAAGTTTAAAATATTGGGATAAAAGTTTAAAGTTGCATAGGACAAAGAGTTTTAAAAAATTAAAAGCGATGAACAAAACTTTAAAGTTGCTTTGGACAAAAAGAGTTAAAAATTAAAAGAGAAAGAAAAAGGATTAAAATGCAAGGGACAAAGGTTTTAAGAATTAATAGTATAAAATTTCAAATATTATAATATAAATTTTTCAAAAAGGAGGAGGCATCAAATATTATGGATGCAATACAAAATTGAATATTTAAATATGCACCGACGTATTTGGATATAAGGGAAAAAGCATATACAAGGAGCATGATTATTTTCATTTGAGTCTAATGGTTAAGCATGCAAAAATCGAAGACTCTCCATGAAAACAAATTGAAGCAGATAAAAAGGAGCTTTAAGGTAGTGAGCAAAATGATATTTTTTTGTACCACAACTGGGATTACAATTGGGTGGCTAGTCTATCTGGTCACCTAGCTAGTGCTAAGGCACTGTCGAAAAAACGGTTGGGGGTCGAATCACATAGGGTCTGTTTTGGTAGGTGGAGACATTTTTTTAATGGGCAGTGATATAGATAAGATAAGGTCTTCATTGTATCATGCACTTTTATTTCTACCTACTAGGGTAGCCCAACTGGTCACCTAGCTAGTGGTAGGGTGTTGCATGGATAGAGGTTTCAAGTTAAATTCTCCTTGAGTACGCATAGTTTATTAGTTGAGGTATGAGCAAAATTTCTGATTAAATTTTATTATTCATTGGGCTTGTTGGCTAAAGGATGAGGAAAATTATTGATCAATTGTATATGAAAAGGAAGATAGTTCGCAAGGATTATTTGGTTACAATAAGAGCAAAATTTTGTTTATATATTTGATTTAGAAAATGATTCATAAGGTGTAATAAGGATTATTTGTAATTGTAATTTTTGGATGAATATATATATATATAAGGTGATTTAGGTATTATTTGAAAGTTATAAATATTGCATGTTAGAAAGGGAGTTATACGGTGTAATGTGGTTTAGTTTTTATTGTATTTCTACTTTATAGAAAAAGGGAATTTTAAGGATTTGGTTATTCTTAAAAGCTTTGACTGTGAGATTAAAAGGAGATACAAGGTATTATTTTTCAAGATTTATTGTGCACATTTTTTAGAAGGTTTTTTGGATGATTCTCTATCTATGCAAGAAGTAGAAAATTGCTAACTAGTTTTTGAAGGATCAAAAAGGAAATTATTTTGCCAAGACAGGTTTGAGAAGTTCATCATCATCAAGGCATTTTTATATGTATGGTGATTTAATCCCTTAATAAAGTTTTTTTGGATGAAGAAAATATTTTGATTTCATATGGTTAGAGATATAATAATTTGTTTGATGTGCATTAGTTTTGATTGAAATTAGGAGTAAATGTGCAAGAGTTATAGATCAATTTTGTGAAGTAAACTTGTGCATTGGTTTTGATTGATTTTGGGAGTAATCATGCAAGGGCTATAGAATAGATTTGTGAAGCAAATTTGTGCATCATCATGATTGATTTTGGGAGTAGATGAAAAATATAAACTTGTGCATTGTGATTGGTTTTGGAGTGAAGGTGCAAATTAGCAATTACCAGGTCAGTTATCAAGTGCTAGACTAGAGCTACCTTTAAAATGTGATAAATGTTAGACATGTGAAAGCGAAAGATTTAATAAATGTGAAGAACATATAGGAAACTTGTTTAGTGCATATCATTTTCAATATGTTCATGAAGATAAAAGAATTCTAGATAGAATATGTTTGAATTGCTTTAGTTGAGAAAAGCACATTGAATAATAGATAAAACATGTGATGGCATAATTATGCAAGATTTAGAAATAAATGATCATTGTTTTGTATGCAATATTTGGGAATAGATGAGCATAGTATGCATGCAATATTTGGGAGTAGATGAGCATTGTTTTGCATGCAATATTTGAAAATAGATGAGCATTGTATGCATGCAAGATTTTGAAGTAGATGAGAAGTGTTTGTAAGTAGGTTTTGGATCATATTATTGAGCACCTTTATGAGCATATGTTGTGAGCAGATTTGAGCAGATGTTTGGAGTAGATTTGAGCTGGTTTTGGTGAGTAAATTTGAGTAAGACTTGTGTGTAGGCTTGAAGAGGATTTAAACAGATTTGAGAGCATATTTTGTAGCATATTTGAGTAAGACTTATGTGTAGGCTTGAAATAGATTTGAGCAAAGTTGAGAGAAATTTTTGGAACATATTTGAACAATATTTGTGTGTAGGCTTGGAGTATATTTGAGCGGAGTTGAGAGAAAACTTTAGAGAAGATTTGAGCAAGCCTTGTGTAAATTATTGGAGTAGATTAGAGTAAAGGTGATTGAGATCTCATATGGATAGAGCTTCACGAATCAAAGTAGAAGGGATAGAGGTATCTTATGGATAAAGGTCCATGAATATAGCATAGGGAATTGAGGTATCCTATGGATAGAGGTCTACAAATCATAGTAGATATGATTAAGGTCTCCTATGGATAGAGGTCCATGAATCATAGCATAAGGGATTGAGTTATCCTATGGATAGAGGTCCACAAATTAGAGTAGAGGGGATTGAGGTCTCCTATGGATAGAGGTCCATGAACTAGAGTAGAGGGGATTGGTGTCTCCTATGGATTGGGATCCATGAACTTGTGAGAGGGGACAAGTGTCTCCTATGGATAGAGTTCCACAAACATTGTAATAGGGAATGAGTTTCCAGTAAATGTGTTGAGAAAGTTATAAGAAATATTCCTCTATGAATGTAGACCATATTGGGTGAACCACACTAAATATGTGTCTCTTGTGTGTATGATAATTTTTGCAATATTTCATTATTGAAATTGATAATCTTGGATGATATTTCTTTGGAAAGAAAAGTAAAACTTTGATATTATACTATTCACCCCCTATCTCACTATAATATTATGCTATTCAATTGGTATTATATCAGGTTCCTTCATGAGAGCCTAACATCTTGAAGGAATATCTTACAGGAACACAAATGACACATCAGGAAGTATTTTCATCAAACAAGACATCATTGTTTTATGGGACTAACTATACTTTCTAAATCATAAGGATGATGATATTTTTGATGGCATAAGGATATGATACATGGCAATCCATTGAGAATGGATTCACACCATCTACAATTCCTCCTATAAATGCAAGTGGTAAGAAATAATATGAAGATAATTCCAAGGCAATGAATACAATTTTGAGTGGGTTATGTGAATCATAGTTTGTGAAAGTCATGTAATAAAATTTAACAAAATAAATATGGGATACACTATAGAGAACATATGAATGATATGACAAGGTAAAAATGGAAAAACTTCAAACACAAAGAAGGAATTTTGAAGACTTGAATATGAAATATGATGAAGATATTGTTATGTATCTACTTCGTGTTGATGAGGTTGTCAACACTAGTTATGGACTTGGAGAAAATATTAAGGAATCTACTATTTTTCTAAAAATATTGATTTCACTCCCTATGAGGTATGATGCAAAGGTTTCAATAATAGAAGAGATGAAGGATCTTAAAATTTTAAGCATTGATGAACTACATGAAATTCTCACATCCTATGAGATGAGGACAAAAAAGAATAAACATAAAAAAGAGAGACATCTTTCAAAGCTTCAAAAAATGAAAAGAATAAAGAACAAGAATAAAATTTTGAATCAAGCAGTGAAGAATAAAATGATTACAATAAAAAGAAGAAAATAAAGTTTTATTATGAAAATAAAAATAGTCATGGTCAATGCAAGCATGAGAAGATATTTTAAAGGCACAAGAAGAGTATTTATGCTGAAGAAACAAGCAATACTTTAAGTTACAATGATGAATATCTCTTTGATAGTGAAGAATAAGAAATTCTATTTTTGACCATAAAAGAGAAAGAAGATGCTTCTATTATTGAAGGTCAAGAAAAAGAGAAAGAAGATGATCCTATAATTGAAGACCTAGAAAAAGAGAAATATTAAGAAAAGGAAGAACTTATGGTTGATATAGAAGAAAATTTTGATTTTGATCTTGAAGAGTTGAAAATGGAGAACTCAATATTGAAGGATCAAGTACATGAGGATGTGAAAAATAGGCAAAACTTCTACAAGATCTCACTAATTTAAGAGTTAATATTGAAGAGGTAAAGAAAGTTGAAGAAGTTATGGTTGAACAGTTAAAGGTAAAAGAACTAAAATGTTAAATACTAGAACATGAAGTTGATATTCTAATGAAGGGACTTGATAAATTCAATAATAAGATATATCAATTTAGGAAAAGGTCAAAATAATTAGATGATATTATCAAAACACAAAGATATCCATTTATGAATATTAGACTTGGTTATGAGGAAGGTCAAGATATATAAGAAGAGGAGTCAAGCTCAAAAAAAATAGAAGCATCAAATAAGGTATTTTAAGAAGAGCCTAAGACCTATACTTATAAGTTGAGAAGTGGAAGCATCAAATAGGAAGAAAATAATGCACCATCAAGGAATAGGGACTATCATAGGAAAATAAAAGAAATAACCATGCAATCATATCCTTCAAAGAAATATAAATATATCTTTCAAGGTTATTGCTACTAATATAATGTTTTTTTCATAAAGCTATACATTACAAGGTTCATGGTAAGAATGATTATGGCTTCACCAAAAGAAATTTCAAGTCCTTTGCATTTTCCAAGGACTACAGTATCATGTGTTTCAATTGCATTAATTTTGGGCATAAATCAAAATGTTGTAGAATAGTGTTTCTTGAATTTCTGAATACAAGAAAGAAGGAAAGTCAAAATATTCAAAGAGGTATGACTTCGAAATTTTGGAGAAGGAAAATGAAACAAGAGAAGCATAGTAATTTAGGAGTTTCACTCTCATACCATAATTAATCACCTCAAGAAAATGAGGTTGTGAGGGGGCAATGTTAAGTGTTTTATTTTTAGCCCCAAGGAGCCCTTTGCCATTGATATCAAAGGGGGAGAGAATTTAGTGAGGAGGAGAAGCTTGTCAGGGGGAGCAGTTTGGAAATTCGATTGTAGTAAAATAATTTTTTTGTAGGATTGCTATCAATGACAAAGGGGGAGATTGTTAGAAATATTGAGTTTTTATTGATGTCAAAGGTGCATGGTACTCAACACAGGAATATTCTTAAAGAGTGAAAAAATTACAAGGATGGACAATATTTCATTAAGGTCAAATATGGGCTTAGTGAATAGCAAAGTGGAAAATTATCCAAGGCAAGCATGAAATAAAGAAAAGAAATATCCAAGCAAGGGGTTGTAATATTTAAATTTTAAATTTAAATATTATAAAGAGAAGTTTAAAATCTTGGGACAAAAGTTTAAAGTTGCATAGGACAAAGAGTTTTAAAAAATTAAAAGAGATGGACAAAAGTTTAAAGTTGCTTTGGACAAAAAGAGTTAAAAATTAAAAGAAAAAGAAAAAGGTTTAAAATGCAAGGGACAATGGTTTTAAGAACTAATAGTATAATATTTTAAATATTATAATATAAATTTTTGAAAAAGGAGGAGGCACCAACGCTTATGGAGGCAATATAAAATTCAATATTTAAATATACACCGACATCTTTAGATATAAGGAAAAAAACATATATAAGGAGCACAATTTTTTTCATTTGAGTCTAATGGTTAATCACACAAAAATTGAAGACTCTCCATGCAAACACATTGAAGCAGATAAAAAATGCTTTAAGGCAGTGAGAAAAATGATAATATTTTTGTGACATGATTGGGATTACATCTGGGTGACTAGTCTAGTTGATCACCCAGCTAGTGCACTATCATTTATTGGCCTACCCCAAGGAGTTGTTGGGTCAAATCACACAAGTTCTATTTTAGTAGGTGAAGACATTGTTTTTCTAGGCAATGAGATAGAAAAGAGAAGGTTTTCATTGTATCATGCAATTTTTGTTCTACCTACTTGGGTAGCCTAGTTAGTTGCCTAGCTGATGCTAGGATGCATGGGTAGAGGTTTTAAGTTTGATAATCCTCGAGTTTTCTTGGATTGTTGGTTGAGGTATAAGAAATTAATTTTATATGAAATTCATTGGGCTTGTTGGCTGAAGTATGAGGAAAATTATTAATTATTTGTATATGAAAAGGAAGATAGTTCATAGGGGTTATTTGGTTAAAATAAGAGAAAACTTTTGTTTATATATTTTATTTATAAAAGGAGTCATAAAGTGTAATATGGATTATTTTTAATTGTAATTTTTGCATGAATAACTATAATGTGGTTTGGGTATTATTTTAAAGTTATAAATCATGCATGTTTGAAATGGAATTATAAGGTGTAATGTGGTTTAGTTTTTATTGTATTTCTACTTTATAGAAAAGAGAAATTTTAAGGGTTTGGTTATTCTTAAAATATTTTGAGTGTGAGATTAAAAGGATATATAAGATATTATTTTTCAAGCTTTATTATGCATAATTTTTGGAAATATTTTTTGTGGATGATTTTCTATCTATGCAAGAAATAGAAAATTGCTAACCAATTTTTGAAGGATTAAAAACAAAATTATTTTTCCAAGACAGGTTTGAGAAGCTCATCGTCATCAAGAAATTTTTAGAGGTATGGTGATTTAATCCCTTAATCAAGGTTTGTTTTGGATGAATAAAATATTTTGATATCATATGGTTGGAGATATAAGAATTGATTTTATGTGCACTTGTGTTGATTGAAATTGGGAGTAAATGTGCAAGAGTTATAGACTAGATTTGTGAAGAAAACTTGTGCATTGGTTTTTATTGATTTTAGGAGTAATTGTGCAAGGGTTATAGATTATATTTGTGAAGCAAATTTGTGCATCATCATGATTGATTTTAGGAGTATATGAAAATATAAACTTGTGCATTTTAATTGGTTTTGAAGTGAAGATGCAAATCAACAATTACCAGATCGGTTATCAAGTGCTATAATAGAGCTACCTTTAAATGTGATAAATGTGAGACATGTGAAAGTGACATACTTAATGAATGTGAAGAACATATAGTAAATTTGTTTAGTGCATATCATTTTCTATATGTTCATGTTTGGGTAGAATATGTTTGAATTGCTTTAGTTGAGAAAAGCACATTGAAGAATAGATAAAGCACTTGATGACATGATTATGAAATATTTGGTAATAGATGAGCATTGTTTTGTATGCACTATTTGAGAACAAATGAGCATTTTATGCATGCAATATTTGGGAGTACATGAGCATTGTTTTGTATGCAATTTTTGGGAATAGATGAGCATTGTATGCATGTAATATTTGGGATTAGATGAGAAATGTTTGTAAGTAGGATTTGGATTAGATTGTTGATCACTTTTGTGAGCAAATGTTGTGAGTATATTTGAGAAGATGTTTGGAGTAGATTTGATCTGGTTTTGGTGAGTAGATTTTAGAAAGCCTTATGTGTAGGCTTGAAGTAGATTTAAGTAGATTTGAGAGCATGTTTTGGAGTAAATTTGAGCAAGCCTTGTTTGTAGGTTTAAATTACATTTGAGTATAGTTGATAGTAGGTTTTGGAGCATATTTGAGCAAGCCTCATGTGTAGGTTTGGAGAAGATTTGAGCATAGTTGAGAGTATGTTTTGGAGCAAACTTGAGCAAGCCTTGTGTAAATACTTGGAGCATATTATATCATAAAGGATTGAGGTCTCCTATGAATAGAGGCCTATGAATTAGAGTAGAGGGTATTAAGGTCTCCTATGGATAGAGATCCATGAATCATAGTAGAGGGGATTAAGGTATCCTATGGATAGAGGTCCATGAATCAGATTAGAGGGGATTGAGGTCTCCTGTGGATAGAGTTCCATGAATTAGAGTAGAGGGGATCGAGTTCTCTTATGGATAGAGGTCCATGAATCAGAGTAGATGGGATTGAGGTCTCCTATGGATAAAGGTCCATGAACCAGAGTAGAGGGGATTTGAGTATCTTGTGGATTTGGATCTATAAAATTTTGATAGGGTAAAAATGTCTCCTGTGGATAGAGTTCCATAAATATTGTAATAGGTAATGAGTTCCCAAGATTTTTGTTGATAAATTTATAAGAAATATTTCTCTGTGGATGTAGCCCATATTGTGTGAACCACCTTAAATTTGTGTCTCTTATGTGTGTGATGATTTGTGCATTTTCTCATTATTTAAATTGATAATATTAGATGATATTACTTTGGAAGTAAAATCAAAATTTTGATCTTATATTGTTCACCCCCCCTCAGTATAAGCTTGTTTTCTTCATTTGCAATACAAATTTAGGCCAATTTATAAGCTAAGAGGATGGTTTCTTCCCTCCAAAACTATGTGTAGAAGGTTTGAAAATTTTCCTCTAATCTACAACCAAAATCCTTCTACAACAAAAATTGAAAACTTTTAGGTATTTGAATCTAGGGCCATAAATATTGGGGGCTTTTGATCCCTTGGATGATAATTTGTTTCTAATACACTAGGGTGGTTACACAATTAATATTTTCTAGTTTTCCTCTAGAATCCCTCACTTGTTCACATAGTAGGCATGCCCCCCTAAGTATTACAGAGTGATAGGATAAGCTTACCCATGTGATAGGTGGTCATTGCATTGGCACATGAATGGTCTTGATAGGATACTCTAAAAAAATTCAATTTTTATGGTGTATGGTATATGTTCTCTCAAATACTCACGTGGACTACCTTATTGTATATGTAAATGATCACCATGTATCCTTGGCTTGGATGTGATATCCTTCAACTAATGGCAGGGCTTCTCAAACTATGCCCTAGTACTTGCCTCCCTTTGTGTTTGATTGACTACCATGTGTTAGGCCTGCACTATGGTTAGCCTATATTATCTTCTATTTTTTTCTATTTATGGTCAACATGGACTATTATATGGGAAAATAAATGGCCTATGGGCCTTGGTGCCTACAAGTTGTTGGATTCATATGGAACAAGGATGTTTACTATTGATAGAAAAATATAATAGTTGATAAGGATTTTGGGATCATTTGCCTTTCTTTAGTTGATGGGTTGGTGCATGCCCTTCCTTCCAACTAATATTTTTAGCCTATCCCACTTCTAACAATATTTTCTTGAGTGAAATAGGACTATAGGGAAAAATTCCCTATACACTATGTATCTTCATGTAATTTTTATATTTCTAAAGAGATTTAACCCTAGACTTATTTCCTTATCCTTAAATGTGAAGTAAAATTTTGAAATTATGAAAATAACAAAATATACAAAACACAAGGGAAGAAAAGTAAGGAAGGAAGTGAGGAAGATTACTGCCTTAGGTTTGGGACTCTCGATAGGAGGGTTGTATTTGGATTTTATGTGTGAGTGAGGAGGGTCATAAGCAATTTCAAAAATTTCCTAGGCTATTGGGGTAACATTAATGAGGAGAATTATTACTCTAGATGATTCTCTTAGTTCCAAATATTAGTTGAGTCTTTAGTCTAGCTTGTCTCCCAATTCAGTCAATGCTAGTCTTATCATGACCCTATATCCTAATTGATTCTTTATGATTCAATTATGATTTCATATGGCATTAATAGAATTATCTTGTTGAGTGTGCCTGAATATCCCCTTGTCTAATTTAGCCAATTCTCTCCCCATAAACTTTGCCATGAACTTTTGATAGATTGTCATATGGCCCAAAAAACTTTGACAAGCTTATTGACATTATCCTTATAAAAAAGTCCCTATTATTTTATCCCTCTTTAGTCCTTGGGTTTTATCTAATGGGTATGTTACTCATGTATTTTTGCAACCACCCTAGGATACATGTCCCTTTGAAATCCAATTACAAATATAAAGTGGTTCAATTTCTAAACCTACCCTTCTAATTGAATAATGGATTTAGAGACATCAAGTAATTTGTAATCCAAATAATAGAGAGGCCCTATTTATTACCACCAAAAATATTTTGAGGTTTCTAATTGCAATTAAGGATGGATTTGATAACACCAAAAAGTATATATCCTTTTCTTTATCCATTTTGGGTGGTTATCATTTCCTCATGGTACTAGAAGCTTCATATTTAATAGAAACTTATTTAAAATGCCTTCCCTTGTTAGCATATTATACATTAAATAAAATGTAGGATTTTTAGATCTTCTCATCTCATTTAGCCCATGAACAACAATTTTTCTCAAGCACCATTTTTAGGTAAGAATGGTCCGTTGTAACTAAATCTCGAGGAAAATGATTTCTTATTTGAATAGAGGCTTTGTTTGAGAGCATATAAGGTAAATTAGAGGGAATAGCCATTTTATAAACCTTTTAAATTGGTAAAATAATTGAAATACCTTTTATTATTAGTTCTTATTTCCATTGGTACTTCTCTGAAGAACCAGTGGGTGATGAAGTTTCTTGTAGAGCTAAATTAGAAAAGGCTTAGTTATCTATTGTGTATCCCCCATGATTCATCATGGTGGTTGTATCATAATTGACCAAGAAATTTTCATAGAAATGTATGATGATTCATAGGTTCTCAAGGATGTTGTTTTCCACTAATTGTGTTTGTCTTGTGTGAGCACATTTACCCAAGACAATCTATATTCAAGGACATATCTAATTTTACTAGAAAAATGATGCTATTGCTTGATCTCAAGAAGTTTATTCCATGTGTCGATGTACAATACTTGCATGCATAATTTTGGTGGGTCATTGTTCAAGGTTTTAAATGGTCCTTAGTTCTTATAAATAAATTATATCTATTAGATTTACATACCTATCATGCAATTTTCCCCTAGCCATGCTCTAGGATCTAGCTCATGCCCTATAGGTGTAAAATATCATAGCCTTGCAAGCCACCACCTCACAAAAAATATTAGGGAACACTCCTATAAGTAGAGATTAACCATCCATGTCTCTTAATAGCCTAAAATTGAATTATATACCTGTTAGGATTATTTATAGTCATTCATGATATTTAATTCAAAAACATGCACTACTTGGCTCTTAGTACATTTAACTCTAGGTTTTTGGGTGATGTAGATCTACCATGTGCTTGGTATAAAGGTGAGTTTCACCTTGTATCATTATAAACCACCTAACACCATCATTTTCTATTGATTTTCAAACAAATGATCAACACTCCTTTGACAAAATGTCTCCTATTCATCCAAAGTTCATCTCTATGACTAAGACACATGCCTCCTCCTGATTAGGTGGATAAAGGGAATTTATAGGGTATACAACCTACTTTGTGCTTAAAAAAGTATTTTTGATTCAAATGGACTCCCCTTATCTCTCTTCCCCCCACACACATATATACTATATACAATATATACATCACTCCTGTGATAGTTGGTCATTTCATCCTAGCTAGCTTTAATGCTTTGTTAGAACTTGATCCCTAAATTTTGGATGCCCATTGATATAGGTGGTTGTTGAGAATTTGAGAATGCACCTTGTCTACAAAGTAGTGAGATTTTGATAGCTCCAAGCATGTGGAGGGGTTTTGACGAGGTCTTAAATTTTGTCTTGTACCTAGTTTGAAGAAACATGTGAGTCTAGTCAAATGATAGGTACCCTTCAATATTGGTAGTGAAACCTCTAGAAAGACATATTCTAAATGTGTTTGATAGATAAATAATTGCTATGTCTTGGAACAATGTTAGATTAGTGTATGTGTAGAGGAGTAATTATACTATATTCTTACCTCTTTTGGAAATCCTCTTGATTCTTGAATAGATGAAGAATTTGGAGGAGGACCTATAATAGTAGAAATAGTTGAGCAAAAATGGGACACCTAATGTACTACAAGTCTCTATCTCAAAGTCTAGTTGGCCCAAACCTATACCATTCTACCTGACCTTGACTTGTAGATATAAGTTGATACATAAATTCCTAGAGGACTTTGGATAAACCACATCTATCATGCCTAAGATGATAGCAGAGAAACTTGGATTAACATGTTGAGAATTTTTGAATGCACCTTGTCTAAAAATTAGTGATATTTTGATAGCTCCAAGCATGTGGAGGGGTTTTAATGAGATATTAAATTTGGTCTTGTACCTAGTTTGAAGAAACATGTGAGTCCATTCAAATTATAGGTATCCTTCAATCTTGGTAGTGAAACCTCTAGAGAGACATTTTATAAATGTGGTTGATAGATCAATCATTGCTATGTATTGGATAATTTTAGATTAGGGTATGCTTAGAGGAAGAATTCTACTATATCCTTACCTCTTATGGACATCCTCTTGATTCTTGAATATATGAATAATTTGGATGAGACCCTACAATAGTAGAAATAGTTGAGAAACAATGGGACACCTAATGTGCTACAAATATCTAGATCAAAGTCTAGTTGACCCAAACCTATGCCATTCTACCTGACCTTGACTTGTAGATATGATTTGATACATAACTTCCTAGAGGACTTTGGATAAACCACATCGATCATGCCTAAAAGGATAGCAAAGAAACTTGGCTTAACATGAGATCATGTTAGTATTAGGGTGATTTAGTTAGAAAAAAATCTTGTACGGATATTTAGATTAGGTCAAGGATTAGACTGGTCATGGGTCTATCCTTCTTATCCTAGTATACAATCCATCACTAGTTTGATTATCCCTATCTCAATCCTAGAGTAACCTCAAATTCCTACCCATTTTACTACTAAAATTTATGACCTATAAAATATGATGAGGACCTTATCTAATAATATCACTATTTTAAAAAGGAATGATCAAATTTTTCCTCACCAAAATTACCTAGATCCTCCTTTACAATAAGGAAACTTAAGTTTCCAACCACCTACAAATGGATATAAAAGACCTCCACTTTTTACCAATAGAAATCTCAATCGGTCATAGGCTTCAACTTGAAAAATAGTACCCATGTTAGTTCTAGTCTAACAAACATTCACAAGCCTAGTCAAGGACTTATACACCACATAGAACAATTATATTTATGATCCTAGTAGATGGTACTATCCTACCCTTGACTTCTACCCCTCTTATTGCTATGTTGGAAAGAAATTTTAGGTAGTTAGGATGGCTTTGTCCAACCATAATCATGCCATATTTCCTTAGTCAAAAATCTATATGCTAAGTACAGAACCTACCTCATAGCCTTTGACCATACCATCAATTGCTAATTCATTAGTCATAATGAAGACCTTTACAATTAGGATGAAGCAAAATTATATATCATATCAAATGGATCATGTTCATCGATGTTAGGGAGAACATAATTCCAAACATAATATATCACTAGGGCTAAGAGAAATATCATTGAAGAGTATTAAAAGTCAAGTTTTATGGATACTAGACACCAAATAATGGAAGCATACAATCAAAGGAGTACCCCATCACAAGTTACACTAGAAAGTTAGATCCAAGTAGTTCCAAAGATAACTATAGTAGTTCTAGAGCCTCTAAGAAAACCTATTGTAAATTCATAAAGGCTCCATACTATAGTAGAAAGATCTAGGCATTTGATATCATGAATACCATTTCAAAGGCTACTTTTATTGGACCATTCGATGTGGTAGAGTACTTAAGGAATTCTACTATAGCCTTACCTCTTTGGGACATCCTCTTGATTCTTGAACAAATGAAGAATCTGGAGGAGGTATTATAGATGCAAAAAGAGTTGAGCAAATGAGGGACACCTAACATGTTATAAGTTCCTATCTTAGATTCTAGTTGGTACAAACCTATATCATTCTACCTAACCCTAATTTGTAGAGACAAGGTGATACATAACTACTTGTGTACTCTAGATCAAGTACATTGGTCATGCCTAAAAGGGTAGTAGAGAAACTTGGCTTAACATGTGATATTGCTAGTAGTAGGGTAATTTAGTTAGAAAGCACTCCAGTGTCGATCTTTGGATTAGTATGGGATCCCCCTATAGCTCTCTAAGTATACCCCAACCTAAAACTATTTCAAGATATAATTATGATCAATCCATCAATCACATTTAGAGTATGTATCTTGAGGTACTTCATTTCCAATATTATAGTACAACTACCACTATACTAGACTCACATTTTGCTCCAAACTAGATACATGACCAAATTAATCATTCCATTGGAACCCATCCATATACATCACATAGATAAATTCCCCTCTATAAGTAGTGAAGACGAACAAGTCTACATAGCTAAAGATTAGTTTCCATAATCTAACTACTTTGAGGATGAGGTGAATTCTCACATACCCAATGACCACCTAGAGTAATGGGAATTCAAAACATGGGATTAGGTCTTGATGAAGCATTCAAGATAGCTAGGATAGGATGAATCCATCACTATAGGTATGATGTATATATTTTAAATAGTTAAAACAATATAGAGAAGTGGATTAATTATGAATCATAAAGTCTTTTTAAAGCATAAAGTGGGTTATCTAACTTATAAAGCAAGACTTAAGGTGATGTCATTATCCACCTAAAAATAAGGAGGCATCTTCCTAGTAGACATCTAGTTCAATCTTGAAGCCAAAATATAAATGAATAGGAGACGTTTTGCTAAAGGAGTGTGTATAATCCATTTGGATATCATGGAGAACAAGGGTTCAAGGTTATTTTTGATTATGCAAGGTGATGCTCACCTTAGGGCCAATCACATAGTAGATTTGTTCTTAACCTAGGGCCTAGAATTAAAAGTACTAAGGACTGAGTAGTGCTTGTCAAAGATCATAAATGGTTGTGAATAATATTTATAGGAGAATAATTAAATTTCAAGCTATTAGGATATGACAATGCTTAATATATTCTTATGGAAGTATGCCATGCCATTTTAATGAGTAATTTGCTTGCAAGGCTAGTATAGTTAATGCTTAGAAGGAGTGATCTAGATCCTAAGCATGACTAGGAGAAATCTACACTATAGGCATGTAAATATAATGGATGAATTTTATTTTTATAAAAAAATGACCATTTAACACCTTAATAAACCACCCATTTAAAGGATGCATGTGAGTCCTATGCCCCAACATATGGACCAAACTTCTTGAGAGTAAGCAATAGTATCAAAATTATAGTAAAATTATCTACACCCTTGAAAATGAATCATCTTGGTAAAAGTACTCGCATAAGACAAATGCAATTAGTGGACAAAAATTCCCTTGAGAACTTGTGAATCATCACACACCACCTAGAAACTGATGTATTCAATAATGAGACAGTTGCCATAGTAGAATATGATAATAAACAATGGATAATTAGGCCTTTGTCAATTCATCTTTGTAATAAATATCACCTTTTGTTGGTTTGTTAAAGAAAGGCCAATGGAAATATGAACTAATAATAAAAATGTAATTCAATGATTTACCTAATGGGAAAGGTCTATAAGTGGAGGATCCCCAACCACTTTGTCTTGTATGCCCCTAACCAAATTCTCTCTTCAATTAAGAAATTTTCTTCCTTAAGATTTATTTACAAAGGACCATTCTTGAATAAAAGATATGCTTGAGGAAAATTGTTGTTTGAGTGTTGAATGAGATGAGAAGACCTAAATATCTTAAAATTTATATTATGGAAAAGATGATGATATGAGAAGTCCTTCAAAAGAATTTATTAGTAAACTTGAAGCTTCCCACACTATAAGGTAATGATGACCATCTAAATTGGACAATAAAAAGTATATAGCCTTCCTAGTGGTATAATAGCCATCCATAATTATAATTAGGAATCCTAAAATATTTTTGGTGGTAATGAAAATGTACTTGATATTGGATGGATTACAACCTACTTGATGACCTTGAATCTACCTTTCAATACAAAGGACAGGTTTAGAGCAAAACCACTCTCTTTTGGTAATTAGGTTTCAAAGGGACATGTATCCTAGGGTGGTTTTAAAAGACATAAGGAACATACCAATAAAATAAAATGCAATGAATGTATAGGGATACAAGAAGGAGAAATTTTTACACAAGGTTAAGGTTGGTAAGATTGTCAAAGCTTGTAGGACCATATGAAAATACCTTTAGAGTTTTTGGTGAAGGGAATGGGAAGCAAACTAGCTAAATAAGATATGGGGATAAATTGGGAATTCTTATTAATAAAAGAAGTATAATAAGCCCATGTGAATGTAGCTTCAAAAATTCAATAATCAAGTAGGGGATAGGGTCATGGTAAGAGCATCATTCATTGATATGGGAGATGAGCTATATTGAAGCTTTGGCTAATATTTGAGATAGATAAAATCATGTGGAGTCACAATTTCCCCCAAGAATGCTATCCCAATATCATAGGAAAATTTAAAATTGCTTATGATCGTCCTCATTTCCAAACCTAAGGTAGGAATCTTCCTTATTTTCTTTTTCACTTTTCTTCCCTTATGTTATTTTATATTTTGTAATTCCATAGTTTCCAATTTTGATTCCATAACAAAGGACAAGGCAAGTAGTCTAGGGTTCACTCTCTTCAATAGGTTGAAGAGCCTTGGGAGCCATAAATACTATATATAAGTTTTCTCTATAGTCCTACTTCACTTAAGAAAATCTAGTCAAAAGTAGGATAGGTTGATGAAGGCTGTCAGAAGGCACATCTTGCCTTTATTAGTTGGATAGGTCCCAACCCTTTAAAAAATTAAAGGTAGAAAATACCCAAAGCTAAATTTACTATTAGGTTTTCCATCAATGGTTTATGGCCTTATTCCATGTAAAGTTAATAGCTTGGGGACACTCAATCTTATAGGCTATTGATTTTCCCATACAATGGCTTATTGTGATCCTCGATAGGGAAAAGATAAAGAAGAGAGAGACCCATCATAGTGTGGGCTATACACATGGTATTTGGTCAAACATAGAGGTATTAAATAATTAAGTCATAGTTTGATAAGGCCTACCATTAGCCAAAGAATATACCATCAAATCCATGGATACATGGTAACCATGTGTACTTATAAGAAGGTATTCCAAGAGGGAATTTGAGAGAACATCATCCACAGGCCACTAAAATTCAGATTTGTGGTCTAGACTATCAATATCATCCACATGTCAATGTGATGAATTTCCATCACATCGGTAATCCTACCCTATCACTCTACACTAGTCAGGGGATCATGCCTGCTACATCATCAAGCAGGGGATTCCAAAGAGAACCTAGAAAAATATTAATGGCACAACCATCCCAACCTAGAAACAATGAGACATATTAGCAATCTTTAAAGGATCACTAATCCCCCAAAATGTATGAATTTAAATAAAATCTATCAATTTTGGTTGTAAAATAATTTTAGCTAGAAATTAGAGGATAATTTGTAGAACTTCAACACTAAGTTTTAGAGGGAAGAAATCCTCATCTCAGCTTATATATACGCCTACATTTTTATTGCAAAGTAATTAGGAGATGTCCACTCATTCATTATATCTAATATTGAGATATATTCCTTTCACTCCTTAGAATTATAAATAGGTCTAAAACCTTGAGCTGTTGTCTAAGAAGCATCAAGCCTATTCAAATTTCATAGCTTGTAATCATTCGAACACATGAATGAAAGTTATGAATAATTTTCTCTGTCATAATCCCATAAGTTTGTTTCTAATTTTAGGTTGTGCATATTGTAGTGTGTTCAATTTCTAGGTATTGGGCTATGATAAATGTGTTCATTTCTATCTTGTTCATGTAGTCAAGAGGGGAACTTTAATATTGGTTCATTATCCCCATATCTTAGGTTTATTTTTTGCAAGTTTACTTTCCTTTTCCTTTATATTTCTTGTATATTATACTTTAATTTCAATTCCATTCCTTGCAACTCCCCATGAAAAGTTTCCGTAAGCTCGTGAAGTCCTTAGTGTGTCAAATATTAATCCCACAAGGAGCTAGCTTCAATTGAAAACCCCAAATGCTGCCCCATAAACAATATATGATGCTTCATGTTGTGTCACTCTACATGATGTGTAGGTGTTCTAGGCATGTTGGGCTTCTACCTTGATAGGCCAATGCATCAAAATATGACAATAACTATCATTTAAGTAATAATTTATGCCATGGAGAACAATTAGTCATAATTTTTTATAAAATAAGCCATGCAAAATTCATCATTATGGTTATATTTCATAATATATTTTAGAAATAAATGAAATCAACACATTATCAAAATATGCAAAAATAACCCATATAAATAAAACACAATGTTAGAGGATATCATTGGACACCAACTAATCTAACCAAATGAAAATAGAATACACTCAAAATAATAACAAAATGGTTGATAGGGTATTTGTACATAATTACAATATACCTTTAGGTGAATGTTATAGAACAATCCTTTAGGTTAAATAATAAAATATTGAAAATAATTGATCTATGAACGATGCATAAGGGCCTAAAGGTCATATATAAAGAATATAATACAACTTCACTCATGGTCAATCATCACATACTCCAAAAACGAACCTATGTTGAATGAGGGATATGGAGAGAGACCCTTATTAGTAATGCCCTTAAGGGATACTCTCTAATGTCAAGATAATATTGCATGCACACAAATGGTACCTCTAACATGAAATTGGCCATGATATTCACTATATTATTTACTAATGTTATATAAACTAGATAAGCATCCTTTGATGATAAATCCATCACAAATAGTACATCCAAATATCAAAGTGTTTAACCCTTTGATAGATAGGCTTGATGATATTATGATTATCATAATGAAGAGTTATTGAGTAGGATTTGGAAATTCTCATTTGTTCTGAAATCATAAACATCCATCCAAGGTGCTTGGTATATTTATTTTCAATATAGTATTTATATTATATATAATACAGATGCTTAATGGGCTTCCATCTACAACACCAAAAAAATATGTTAAAGCTAAGATAGAAGATAAATCTAGTAGTGGATCATTTTTAATCCAAATCAAAAGCTCAATCATCATATGAGAAGGCTATTAAGATTATATGTATACCAATGAAGTATTAAATACCCATGTAATATGTATATCTAATATAGTAAAGTATCTACTTAGCCATTGTTTAGTGACTCTCCTAAGGTGTTTGTACATACCTAGAAAAATTGTTGATGACAAATACAATTTTTAGTTGAGTGTGAGTTAGAAAAAAGAGTTCTCCCACAAGAGATTGATATAATGTAGTATCTACGAAAGAAGTAGTACAATCTACTTAGATTTTCAATCCAAAAGCAAAGGGATTTTGAGTGGACATGCAATACTTCATTTAAAAACACTATAAAAGGTATAATACATACATGGGTTGTGAACATGGTGATCTCAAAAGAGGTTTGATCAATCCAAACCTCCAAGAAGTAGTGCATAAGAGCTAATTTGATCATCTCAAAGGAATTGATGAGGCTCTAAAATGCCTTACTTGATACCATATTTTAGCCTCTTTTGTGTTACTTAACTATAAATTATATTGTAATTTGCATAAGTAGTGGATTTAAGCATAGTAATTAGGATAAATAAAGTACTAAGTCAAATAGAATGTATTTATATGCCTTTAGGAAAACCAATTCTAAATTTAGTGTTTAATCAATAAATATTATGACCTAGGAAAGCATTATGGCACTTTACAAGATTTGAAGCTAATATTAGAGCATCAAAGATGTAAATAAATGACCATATGTAGACACCCAATTTTGACACACCAACAAAGAAAAAGATACCAAACAAGTCACCAACATCATAAAACATCAATCCAACCCAAACCTAGTAATTTGGGCACCTTTTTCAACCTCTACCAAATTCTCCACCCTGACCAAAAATACCACTAGCAAATGAATTTGGTAAGCCTCACAAAATCAAATCTTGATAGTCAGATTTGATCTTTGGCCAAAAATACCAATCATAACCAAAATCACCACTGGAGAATTTGGTCACAAGTGGAAAATTTGGCTAATGGCCAAAATATCTCAGTGTAAGCTAGGGGCACATGGATTCCATCCTTCCACTCCCTACTCTGACCTCGCATGCTCCAACAATGGACCAGACCTACAAATTTCAAATTAGTCCTAACTAATTTTCCCCCTAATCCTTCCTTCAAAATCTATTTAAACAACCCTTGGGGAAAGGCATAGAGAGGATTCTAAGGCTAATTACATTCTATTAAGATTCTTCTAGCAACTCTTCTTCTTTAGCATTCTTCATTTTCAAGCAATCTCAAGCATTTCCAAGCATTTGCAAGCATTTTGGAGGTAAGTCAAGCAAGGCAAAGAGGGCTTGGAGGTAAGGAGATCTTCTTGATACAAGGGAGAGACCATTTCTAGGTGATATCACTCCTAGTACCTCTCCCCTCTCCATTACTTTTCTACCTATTTTGCATTTTGTTCTCTTAGCATTAGCCTTGCTAACTTGAATACTCCATTTACTTGCAATTTTCTTCCATTTTCATGCTCTTAATCCTTTTGTGTAGGGTCTATATTTGTTTGTAGGCCTTAATATATTTATTTCAGGTCTTTGTTGAGCATATACACTCTCATTTCAAAGCATCTAACATCTCTTTGTAGGCTTAGTGGAGCTATTCTACTTGCTATCTTCAGTTTTGTTCATTAATCTCTCCATTTTGTAGGGTCATTTTCATGCATTTCTCTTCATAACATTTAACTACTTGTCTTATTTTCATTCATAGTATTATTTACCTTTATTATCAACATTCTAATCCTCTCTTTTCATGTCCATGCTCATACATTTTCAATCTATTATCATTTGCAAGCATTTAGCATTGTTATTTCTCTCTTTCAAGCACATAAGCATATATTTCATTCCCATCCTATTATAGTGTTGGATACAAGGTTATTATTACCTTTATATCCCACTAATAGTCCCTTTTCAATCACCATTGCATGCATTTGTCTTTCTTATTGCTATAGATTTCATTAATTTTATAGCAACACTCATTATTCATTACATTTGCATTCATTTCTCATTGCTTTCACAAATATTGCTTAAGTTAGGATTTAATTAAGTTATCTTGTTATATTCCTAATATTTTCATAACCATTTTCACCCCCTTTGCACTCCCTAAGCTACTCAAAATAGTCATTGAGAAGTCTCCCCTTGTCCTTTGCACTTGCACTCATTTTGATCACAAATTTGTAAAAATTTGTGGTATAACCCATTGAATTCTTGCATCACAACCCTAGAAAATCCCTCTATCAATCCAATTCCACCATTGCATCACAAAATTGATCAAAAACCCATCCAAAATCACCCCCATAATCATCTCAACCCTATTTTAGACCAAAAATTCCAACCACTATAGTAATTGGTGATTTTGGCTCTCTAGAATCCATAGACCAAAAATACCACTCAGACCAAAAATGCCACTAGCATTTTTGGTAAGCCAATTGGCATTTTTGGTACAACCTTATTTCCATCCAAGGAGGTAAGCATACTCAAATTTTCCAAAAATAGGGGGTCTGATCAACTACCTAGACAAGAAATTCACCTTCTCTAGCTCTTAGACAGACCCCCAAAGCAGAAAATCTATTTTTTTGGTCTTCTTTTGTAGGTACCAAATTCGCTAGTCAGGACCAAAATCACTAATGGTATTTTTTGTAGTAGTGGCATTTTTGGTCAGACATCTATAGAGGTAATCCAACCACTTGGCATCACTCTAAACTCTATTTTTCAGCATTTTCATGTGTTCTGCTCTCTGTCTATCATTGTTTTGCATCTGAAATCACATTTCAATTTGGAAAGTCAAGGAACCCTAATCTAGTCTTAACTTCCTTTACAAAACACATTTACATTGGGCAAAATCAAGGAATATTAGGTCAAAAGCTCAATTTCTTTCTCATTCTTACAAGTATCTAGGCAAGGAATCAAAATCATATAGTTGCATTATAGGCTAACTTGTCTTTTGCATCATCTCTTGTTTGCCTTGGAAATCAAATCTCTCCTTAGTTAGCCTATCATCAAAATGAAAAGCATATAGGTTAGCTCTTATTTTCTTGCATTTGTGTGATATAAGCTTAGCATGCATTTTATATGATCTTAGCCTTAAGTTTTAAATAATTGTTTAAGGCTCAAAAAAGAGTCAAGATTTAGTGATCCAAAACTTTAGGTGTTTTGTTGAATAAACTCATATAACATCGATATACAAGCATTTACATCTACTTTTACACCTTGAAAAATTACATTGAGTAGGGGTCTAATCGTGTAGAGGATATTCATATCCTTGGGGTCTCCTTTGGAAAGAGACCCTCAAGTGGGGAAGTAGAGATTCTAGTGAATTCTCCCTTGCACATGCTTGACGTGGTTAGGTTGAAAATTTCCTGTGCCTACATATTGGTGAACCTAATGTGAATGCTCCTTTTGCCTTAAACAAGATAAAATTTTGTTAAACTTAAACAATATCATCTAATTTTGTTTGCATAGCTTACATCACATTAAATCAAGATAACAAGAACATAACCAATTGTTAATCCTACTAGGGGAAGGATAATGACCCCTTGAGAAAATCGATGTATGAACCTTAGGGGAGCAATCTTCTTTGGCTAGTATATCATGGTGGATTAGCAGGAGTCACAAGGAGGGCTGCTTTTCAAGGTGACATAAGGATTTCAAAACATCTTCTCTTCTTTTCTATAAGTACTCTAGAAACAAAACTCTAATAAATTGATCTCCTTCAAAACAAAACTTTCAAACCATGTCTCAACATCCTTATAATACCCAAAATAAGGGCTTAGCTTCCTCATCTCATGAGGTTTTTACACATGAGCATGATGACCAAGAAGTCAATCCTTGGTCACAACAAGTGACTAAGGAACAAGAACAAGTTATTGAACAAATTTCTTTTCAAACCATAGACCATGTTAGAGAGTACATTAGAAGAAACAAATATATATTTTTAGATATCCTTAAGGATGAACTTAAAGAACAAGTTAAAAAGGAATCAACTACAATTCATGATGGTCCTGAACATTCCAATGATCAATCAACCATAGCTCAAATCAATGAAACTCAAAATAACTTGGCTAGTCTCAATGTGGCTATGACACAACCCACTAATTCTACAATACCTCCAACCATATCCATAGGGACACCCACTATGGGTAACCCCTTTTCAACACCTCTTAATGACACAATACCTACCAATTCTACAAATCCTTTTCTAACTCATAACTTGGGGCTTAACCAAGCCCCTCCAACCATGTCATCTAATCAAAACACTTCAAATATCATGGATCTACCTTTTATGTCTCAAGATTTCTCCCAACCTCTTACACAACCTTTTATGACCTTACCTACCCCACCTAATCCTCCATCCAATGATATTTAGGATATCAACACTAAAATCCTAGACCTTGAAAAGAGGGACTCCAAGTTCGAAGAACTTGAGCATCAAATTACCTCTCTTCAAGGGACATCCAAGCTAAAGTACTCTTTTGAAGAGTTCTATAATGAGCCATTAGATCCTATGATCATCAATCACCCTTTTCCAAAGAATTTTGAAACTCCTAAATTTCAAATGTACAATGGAAAGCAAGACCCCATTAACCATCTAAGGTTATTTCAAATAGCTTGTAGTGACATCAATCATGATGAAAAGCTTCTCCTTAGGTTATTCCCTAAAAGTCTTAGTGGTTTAGCCTTGGAATGGTATTTCCAAATACCTCATCATTCCATTAAGAATTTCAAAGAACTTATGGAAACCTTTGTTAAACAATTCTCAATCTACATAGAAGATAAGGTTACCATAGATGACCTTTACCAACTTAAATAATCTAAGACCAAATGGTTCTTAGACTTCTTGGCCAAATGGAGAGGCTTAGTGGGAAGACTTCAATATATTCCTCCTCCTAAGGAACTCCTACATATTTTCATAAGAAACCTTCATGAACAACTATCATACCCCTTGGAAATGATAAACCTAACCTCTTTTGAAGAAGTTGTTGACATGGCTAAAAGAGTAGAAGTCATCCTCATAAGATGGGGATAACTCAACTATAACAAGAAAGAGGAGGAAAAACCCTCTAGCAAAGGATAATATAAAAACAAACATGTTGTAGGAGATGGTGTAATAGATTCCCATCAAAATAATAACATAAATACAACTCAAAATGCTCCTCAAAATTTAGTTGTCCAAAGGTAAGACAAACCCAAGAGACAATACACAAACACTGGACAAAGTCAAGTAGTCATGTTAAAAATGCTCCTTGATTCTAAGATGTTGGAGCTTCCAACTATTAGACCTTGGGATACAACCAAAGAATTACCAAATTGGTATAAACATGATGAGTATTGTGAATATCATCGTATAGAGGGACACACTACCAACAAATGCATAACCTTAAAGAACATTATCCAAGACCTCATAGAAGAAGGAAAAATAATATTCAATCAACTAGAGACTCCCAACAAAAATTTGGGGATCTTCCAAAATCCCTTACCAACACATAATCAAAAGTCAACCAACTTTGTAGGCACTATGCATTTGTCAAAACCTTCCTACGTTGTGACTAGGCAACAAGCAAAGAATCAATCCTCGATCAACCTCCTTTGGTTATCTCAAGAAGCACTAAAGTCAATATTCCTAATAAATCACCTTTGGTTCTCACACCTTCTCAAAATACCTTACATACCTTTGATATCTATCGATAACTAGATGAGATACCCACAAAAATCTCTCTTCTAGAATTGTTAAAAATATCACCCGCTCATAGGGAAATATTGTTAAAACTCTTAAGTGAACAAGAAGTCCCTCAAGACATATCTCCAAATGATATCACCAATATAGTTGGGTTTGTTGGAGTGAACAATGCTATCTTAGCATTCCATGAGGTAGATACCCCTCTTGAAATAATATCAGGAGACTCACCTCTTTACATCATAACTCAAATAGGTGATAAACATATCAAAAGAGTCCTAGTGGATAACGGGTCAACCTTAAATGTATGCAATGTCAAATTTTTATAAAATTTTGACTTAAGCATAAATAATTTATAAAAATTGACCTCATCATTAGAGCCTTCAATAATGAAGAAAGAGAGGTAATATGCACTATTACCCTACCTATCAAAGTAGGGCCACATGTCCTAAACACCCTCTTCTATGTTATATCATGTGATGTAACATATAACATGCTCCTTGGAAGGCCTTGGATACATGCCATGAAGGCAGTGCCTTCTACCTTACATCAATGTCTCAAATATGAATATCAAGGTAGGATTATCCATGTCCCTAGAGATCTAGAGCCTTTTACCTTATGCAACTTTATTGATACATAAGAGATTAATCTTTGTCCTTCTATACAATAAGCATTACCAACTAATCAACCAAAAATAGACAAAGGGAAGGAAATATTGGAAGAACCCCTCATAAACCTAGGGGACACTCCTCAATCATCCTCTCTCAATGATCAAGTCAATTTAATCCACCAAAAATTAGATCCCTTCATAGAATTAGTAAGCATGTTCCTATCTCCTCATGACATAGGCATGCCAAATAGGAAAGGACTCAAAGTCCAAATAGGGACTTGTGCTTTCATTTATGGGGGAACCACCTTTGATGAAAGGATTCAAGGGTGCAACTTCATGCCAAGTGAATGAACATACATCACATGTTATATATCACCCTCATTCTCTATAGCTAAGCAAATGCTAACCAACATGGGATACCAAGGTAAAGGCCTAGGTCATTATGAATAGGGTATCAAAGAGCCCCTAGAAGTTGAACCTTGGCTAGGATGATGTGGAATTGGATTCATCCCTAGCAAAAATGAACCCTCACCTTTATTAGAAGAAGATAGTGAGGATAACTATCCCAAATCACTACATGGCTCTCAATGGGGTGATGAAGATGAAGAAGAACTATGGTCACTCCTCAACCAAGCACCTCATAAAACCATATGATTTGGTAGCATTAACATGCTAGAAATGGTTCATCCAAAATCAATAGCAATAGAAGAAAACTTTGAGGATTCTCTAGACAACTACCCTATGGAAGAATCCCTTAAGAAGATATTTAATTTAAACTCTACCCAACTCCTCGAGTTAGAACAAACATCTCTAGATCCATAAGAACTTGAAGAATTAGGGGTACTAACTACCCCTCCTCATTTTGAGGATGAATCACAAGCCTTAATCAAAGAAATAATAGATATCAATATCAGAAATAGATCAAGATCCTCACCTTATCAAACTCAAAAAAGTCCTAACTCAAGAAGAATGGATGGAATACACAAACCTATTAAAATAATTTCATGACATCTTTGCTTGGGCATATGATGATATGCCAGGACTTGACCCCTCATTGGTAGTCCACCATTTGGTAGTGCACCCCGATGCCAAACCCATCAAACAAAAATTAAGAAAAATACATCTAAAAGTCACTCTTTTGGTAAAATATGAACTGCAAAAACTTCTAGATGTTGGCTTCATAAAAGCCATAGATTATTTATATTGGATCTCCAACATTGTTCCTATCACTAAGAAGGAAGGATCCATTCAAATTTGCATAGACTTTAGGGATATAAACAATACTTTCCCAAAATATGATTTCCCTTTACCAAACATAGACATGATAGTGGACTTCATTGTAGGATCTGAGATGCTATCTTTGATGGATGGATTCTTAGGATATAATCAAATTAAAATTGTACTAGAATATCAATCCAAAATAACCTTCACTACCCCTTGGGGAACCTTTTGCTATCAGGTCATGTCATTTGGCCTTAAAAATGTAGGAGCAACATATCAAAGAGCCATGACATATATATTCCATGACCTTATGCATAAAACTATAGAAGACTATGTGGATGACCTCTTAGGTCGATCCAAGAAAATACAGAACCATGTTCTAGATCTTAGATGCATTTTTAAAATATTACAAGACTACAAAGTTAGGCTAAAACCCCAAAAGTGCATCTTTGGGGTAACATCAAGAAAACTATTGGGGTTCATCGTATCCCATCATGGGATTGAAGTTGATCCCTCCAAGATTACCACCATAATAGACATGTCACCACCTACAAACTTAACTAAATTATATAGCTTTCAAGGCAAATTGCAAGCTATCCATAGATTCATATCACAACTCGTAGATAAATGTCAACCCTTCTCTAAATTACTAAAGAAGGGAATAAAATTTGAGTGGGATAATGAGTGTCAAAAGGCCTTTGAAGCCTTAAAGACTTATCTCTTAACACCACCTATCTTAGTACCACCAAATCTAAATCAACCATTATTGCTATACATAGCTGCTACTGAACATACCCTTGGAGCTTTATTAGCCCAATATGATGAACAATGTTAAGAAAGGAAATCTACTATATAAGTAGAACTTTGGTGAACTATGAAACTTATTACACACCATTAGAGAAGATTTGCTTAGTCATCATCTTCTCATCCCTCAAATTAAGATATTATATGCTTAGTCAAAAGACCTACATCTTAGCAAGGGTAGACCCATTGCATTACCTTATGTCAAAGCCTTACCTATCAGGAAGGACCACAAAATGGGTCATAGCCCTTAGTGAATTTGACATAGAATTCATCAATCAAAAATCACTAAAAGGGCAAGTTATAGTCGATCAACTCATTACAGCCCCTTTAGAATCAAAGCACCCCATAGACATATCCTTCCTCGATGAAACAATTCTCTCAATAGAAGCTCAAGAACCTAAAACTTGGATCTTGTACTTTGATGGAGCTAAGTGCACTAAAGGTGTAAGGGAAGGAATTATCTTAGTCACTCCACATCAACAACTCATTCCATTATCTTTTAAACTCTACTTCTCATGCACCAACAACATAATAGAATATGAGGTATTGATCTTAGGTCTTAGGGCCACATTAAAATTAAAGATCAAAAGCATAATAGTGTATGGTGATTCATAATTGGTGATCAACCAAGTGAATGACACTTATCAAACCAAGGATAAAAAATTAAAACCTTACAAAGACATTATAGACATGTTGAAAACTCACTTCAACCAAATCACCATAGAAGCCATCCTACGATCTAGCAATCACCATGTTGACACTATGGCTACTGTTGCATCTCTTATCCCTTTATATTTGGAAGATGAAGAAGCTTCTATTATCATAAGATCAATCAATGAGTCCTCTACACTCGAATCATGCCTACAACCCCTCAACATATGCACCATCAAAACATCTACACCTCAAGAACCTTGGTACCAAGACATCTTTAAGTTCCTCAAAGAGGGAATATTTCTTGAGGGATCCAACTCTCAAAAGTGAAGATAATTTAGACTAAAATCTTGCAAATATGTCATCATTGGAGATATCTTGTATCGATGCTCCTTCGAAGGCATACTCCTTATATGCGTAAATATAAAAGAAGCCCAAACTATCATAAAAGAAGCCCATGATGGATCATGTGGTAGACATTTTAGTGGATTAGTTGTAGCCAAGAAACTCCTCAGGATGGGTTATTATTGGCCCTCTATGGAAAAATATGCTCATGACTATGTTAGGAAGTGTGACAAGTGTCAATGACATGACAATATTGTCCATGCCCCCTCTCAATAATTACAACCAATCACATCTCCTTGGCCTTTCTCCTCTTGGGGATTAGACATCATAGGTAAAATCAACCCTCAATCATTATATGGGCATAAATTCATTATCACTACCATAGAATATTTCACTAAGTGGGTCAAGGCAATGCCCCTATCCATTATAATAGGAATTCAAGTATCCAAATTCATCCTTAATCAAATCATCAATCATTATGGAATACCTTCTACCTTAATCATTGATAATGACACCCCCTTTAAAAATAAGGAAGTTGCCAAATTATGCACCAAATATAAAATTCAATAAAAATGGTCAACACCATATTACCCACAAGGGAATGGACAAGTTGAATCATCCAACAAGACACTAATCAAAATCCTCAAGAAGCTAGTAAATAAAAATGGTTGATATTGGCACTTACAACTTTATCCCACTCTATGGGCATACCACACTAGTGTGCATACTCCCATAAGGGCAATGCCTTACACCTTGGTCTATGGTATAGAAGTAGTTTTCCCTTTTAAACTAGAAATACCTTCTCTAAGGGTCTTATTGCAATATTCTTTGGTAGGAGATGAATATCATCTAGGTCACTTACAACAACTAGAGCTCTTGGAGGAAAGATGCATTAATGCTCTAGAACACCTTAGAACATACCATAATAGACTTTGACATGCTTATCACAAGAAAGTATATCCAAGATCCTTCAAAGTTGGGGACCTAGTCCTCAAAGAAAATCAAAAGAACACCAACGCTGACAATGACCTCAAAGGAAAATTTGAGCCTAATTGGTTAGGACCTTTCATCATCATAGCCAAATTTGGATCTAGAGCCTACCATCTAGCCACATTGGATGACAAAGAACATAAGGAACCAATCAACATCATGCATCTTAAAAGATACTATGCATAAAATATTATGTCACTTGCTTGCTCATATGATTGAATGCATGATAAACCTCACAACAAAATAATACATTATACCCCTTGCATGATTGCCTGGTTTTCTTGATCATACCATAGATTTAGGAGGATTTGTTATGATGCAAAATCCAATCCCTATTACAAAATCCATTTGCATTGCATTCACATAGGAAGACCTCATGTTGAGTAAATCCTCTCAATCCCAAAACTCTCTCCTTCAAATATTCTTCTATATCCTACTTCACTACTATCATATTTCTTCTCTTCTTCTCCCTCTCTTGGGTTAAGTGATGTATGATGTGATCATTCATGACCCTAATGATCCATCCTCATCCCTTTATTCTATTTCATACACATTCACATCACTACTATCAACATTATTTCACAATAATAATATCAATATTACATATCTACAATATCCTTCAACAAATAACCTTTTGCATCAACACTCATGATTATTTAATAGGCCCCTTTGGGGCACTACTTCTTCTCCTCTAATGCATCATAATATTACAATCCTTTGTAGGCATGTCATGTAGTATAAGAGGATTTTAGCACTTCAAAGTAACTTATAAAATGAATTATGACACTATTCATCACTTTCATCAAGTGCAACTCATTTGACAAACCACCCATGGATGAGGAATCACATTCAACCAATATCTCATAAATTCATAATCATTTGTGAATTTCACTAGGCACTAGTTGAATGGGGTTCTCTTCCCTAGTTGGCCTATCATCTAAGTTCACAAAATCATACCTAATACAAATTTCATCATCAACCTACTTACTTGGTAGATTGCATGGGCCAAGAAGCCCTATTTATCTATTCTCTTGTAGGTTTACAATTATTTGTGAATCTTATAAGGGAATGGATAAATAGGGTCCTCTTTCTCATTTGATTTATCATTTAAGTATGCAATCAAACATAAATCAAATCTTCATGCATTACCTTTTCAATAAATCATAAGGATCATAGAGTTCCATTGATCCAATATCTCATAGGTTTGCAATTTCTTATGAATCTCACTAGGCAATGGATCAATGGTGTCTTTACTTTCCTCTTGATTCATTGCATTAGCATGCTATCACATTTAAATCATAGTCTCATTGATTACCTTTGATAAACCATGTGGATTAGGGAGGCTCCATAGATCCAATATCTTGTAGACCTACAATCATTTGTAAATCTTACCAGGCACTAGATCTATGTTGTCTTCCTAGCCACCTAGTTTATTTCATTAGCATTCTATCAAACAAAAATCAAAATCTCACAAACTATTATTTAAATAGATCATTCAGACTATGAAGCTCCTTCGATCCAATGGCTTGTGAGCCTACAATTATTTGCAAGCTTCACCAGACACTAGATCGATGGTGTCCTCATAGCCTCCTGGTCTTCTACAATAACAAACCATCCACAAATCATACTCTCTTCACTAGCTACTTGTCTAATAAGTCATTTGGATTATAAAGCTCTATTTCTTGACTGATTTATTATGCAAATATGCGATAACAACAAATCTTAAGAATATACACAATTACATAAGCACCTATTAAGATAGCTAGGTATTCTCTATCCATTTATACAAACATCAATATGTTAGTCAATAGATAGAGAACTTCCTCCATCTTGATATGCTACAACAAACTATCATTTCCTCTTTTCCTCAAAAATCATTATATCATTAATACATCCAATAGTACAAAAATATCTAAGCTAACTTATGGACCCTTCAAGAACATTGGGATTTGATGATCAACACTTTGCATACCCATAATCATTTATGACTATGCCAAGTAGTCGATCATCAAATTCTTATGCTTCCTAATGGCCTATAAGCTAGTATGGATGTTATCTTTGCATTAGCAACAAGATCCTTCAGACTAAAGGCCATGCTATCATATGGACCTCCTAGAAAAGGGGATTCCTTTTTCCTATGTTCTATGCATATACAATTCTTTGTACACACATCGAGCAAAGGAGAAGGGCTTCTTCTTTCCTCAGATTTTCCATATGAATGTGTTACCCTCAGTCTAAAATATTTTGTTTATTTTACAAATTCTCAAATCTTTCAATACATCAGATATGCTCCAGGTACTAGCTCTATGCCTCATGTATCTATAAACTCTTGCATATGCATTAGATAATGGACCTATGTCCCTAGAGTTTTATCTTATGCATTCAAAATTTTAAGGAATAAACATTCTTAAACAACTCATTCTACACAATCAAAACCTTACCTCTTAGGTAAACTTGTTTATCATATCCCCACAAATTGCATACTTACAATTACATTGTAGATATATCGATTTGGGACATATGATCTTCAAGATAACCCTTATTAGAAAATTTTCACAATACAATCTCATTCAATTCTTCTAACACATCAGAGGTGGCAATGAGTATTAAGTCCACTTCCTCACGTACATGTAAATATTTGCATATGTATTAGGTAATGAACTTATATACTCTTGTTACCCTCTCTCATGTGTTAAGAAATATGTAAAGTTATATTGTCATAGATATAAAGATTTGCTTTCAAACCAAGGGGGAAACTTGCTCTGACAACATAAATATCATTATCTTTATAAAAGCATTTGCTTTCAAACCAAGGGGGCAACTTGCTCTGATAAAAACAAAAATATCTCTTCATATGCAAATTTAGAAAGCAACTATTATCTATCACTACTACAAAGTCCTTGTATGAGAAACACTTATTAGGGCAAAGCATACAAATCACTCATTGTAAAATCACACTACAAGCATTACATTACATATCTCTTTCAAAAGCATTACATTACTCTCAAAATATTACAAAGCATTACAAAAGCATAAAATCCTTTGGGTATGCCTCTCAAAGTATGCATAAAATCTTTTGGTATACCTCTCAAAGCATGCATAAAATCCTTTGGGTATGCCTCTCAAAGCATGCATAAAATCCTTTGGGTATGCCTCTCAAAGTATGCATAAAATACTTTGGGTATACCTCTCAAAGTGTGCATAAAATCCTTTGGGTATGCCTCTCAAAGCATGCATAAAATCCTTTGGGTATGCCTCTCAAAGCATGCATAAAATCCTTTGGGTATGCCTCTCAAAGTGTGATAAAATCCTTTGGGTATGCCTCTCAAAGCATGCATAAAATCCTTTGGGTATGCCTCTCAAAGCGTGTAGAACTAACCTCTAACAACTAACTCTACTAACAATAAATACATATATCTTGTACATATTATAGGTACCTCATCATGTCTTAAGTGCTTGTCTTTTATGCAACTTCATAGACCACCATTTAAGCATGATGAGATCATGTTTCCATCTATGGAAACATGCAAGGGATATCTAGGCTCAAAGGATAACCCTTCATGTCTCAATCACATGAGTGCTTGTCTTTTATCAGGTCTAGAGACCACCACTCATAGCATAAATTTGAATGATTATCTATCATTAGACATTAGGTTACCACTCAATAGAGTAACTACTCTCCCTTAGCATTTAATCATCATCAGACTCATAAGGTCATTGCTAAGCGATCAATCAATTTCTAAATACTACAATAAATAAACAAATCAATACATCATACAATCAATACATTACACATCACATAATCAAACCATGAAATTAGATCATCATAAAGAATTTCAAAAGTCAAACATAAATGTCATTACTATATATACCTCAAATCATACATGCCATTGAGGAAGGTGTATCACAATAATAAAATGATACACTCAACCCATATGAAAGAAGGGTGTACCACATCTCAAAATTGGTACACTCACTCCTAAATACCTAACATCTAGAGCTAGTCTCTCCTCCCTTAGCTCTCAATGGAGGTGGTGACTAGTGAAAGCTAATATATTTTATGAAAAATCACTCATCAACTATGTCCTTGATCATATCTATGAAGGTGAAGGTGCTTATCACTCTATAGGAACCTCTATGTGGTACAACTATTGATAATAGGTAGTCCTACCTTGCTCCCTCTCAGCATAAAGCTCTATGTTGTGCCCTCTCCCATAAACTAACTAGTTCTACCCTAGAAAAAGCCAACTCTACCTTAGAATCCTATAGCTCCCACTCTAGTGGTCATATAATTAGACCTTATCCAACCCTCATGTGAGCCTCATCCCTCTCATGAGTCAATTGCTCCACTATCAACTTGAATCTAGCTATAGCCTCTCTATCTGATGCCCTCTCCTCTCGTAATTACTCTAGCTCTAATCATAGGCTAGCAATGATCACCTGATCCATAGTCTACTCCTCTCTAACCTGATCTAGATCTAACTAGAGATGAGCAATAGTCTCCCCACTTGTAGCCCTCACATGAGCTATCTCCTCCTTGACTCTAGTCACCTCATCCACCCGCATAACCTCAGAGGTTACTAGTTATCTCCTCACATCCTCTAGAGTCTAATGTAGAGTCTCTAGCTCTACTACCATACCCTCAGCCATCATCCTACTAGACCCTACCTCCCTTGAAGTGCTAGGACCCACTCCATTAGATGGCACTACCAAAAGTGGAATCATGGCTAGTGGGGGCATATCCAAAGGAGCACTAACTATTATGGCTCCTTATCCATATCCTCCTATCATCTATCTGGCTACTACTTTATCCTTCCACTCCTTCCTAAGTCATCATTTGACCTCTCTTAGAGCACTAGCCACATTATGAAATATCTATGTCTAGTCCCTCGATGGTGGACCCATTATCAACCAATGAGGTTTGAACTATCCATACCATATAGTATACTCTATTATCACCCCCACATCATCCCTCATAGGAGTCAAGACTATAATATCATCCATGTCTACCTCTATAAAAGTATAGGGATCAGCAAGATCCCACCATATCTCATGCTAGACCCATCACACCCACACCTCTCCTATAGTTGATATACCCTATACCTCCCTGTACTAGTATAATACATGATCATATCAATACAACTCATATGCCTAGTTCCCATCATCCAACCATCACATTTACCTAACCTTGGCAAGCTCTTTGTGATCATCTACCCATATGTATCGATCCCTCCATGGTCACCAAATGATATGCATAGGCCTCAACTCATCAATCAAACATTGTGCCTACTCCAATGAACTATGAGAAGGATGAATACACCTCACCCACCTATATACTATCAATCACTCAAGTCCATAGCCTCTCACCACTACCATAGGTCACCTGACCACTATGTGCTCCCAAGCCTAGACCTGAAGGAGAGTACAACATACCAAGCTCTTACCCTTTCTATACCACATGGTATAAGGTATGGTAAAGCCTCACCAAAATTGTTGGAGCCTAAGCATAAATAATCTGATCATCCCTCAATCTAGTAATAATATCTCCCCATCCCCACTACATAAATTACCTACTAGTATCACCCATCAGTAACCCTAATACAATGGATGCCAACAATGTAGTCAATCAATCAATATGCCCTCCTATAAAGGTATTATTGATCCTCAACCCTGATTTCATCTTAGAAAAGTTGCCATGCTCTAAAAATGCTAACTTCCCAACCACAACATCTATCCCTAGATGAATAGGCTCACCCTAGATAGGCACTCAAAGGATGTGCCACACATCCTCCAATGTCATAGTCATCTCCCCCATTGATAATCTGAAGGTATTGGATGATGGATACCATATCTTAGCTAAGGCTATCAATAAAGGCTGATCAAACTCTAGCTTGGGCATGTACGCCATATAGTACAACCCTATCATCGATAACACTCCCACCTCCTTTGCTTTGAGCTTACTTTCCAAAATGCTATCCATACTCTTTGAATGATGTTCTTGACTCACCAAAACTTGCATCCCCTATCAAAACCACATTCAAAGCATAATTAGACAACCTCCCAACCAAATTTTTGTTAGAGGTAAATTTGCCACTGGTGCCAGAAATACCAATGCTAAATTTATCATTGATGCCAAAAATTATAGTGATAAATTTTCCACTAGTGCCAAATTCACCACACATGTCACAAAACATCATAAAATTAACCCAAAATCAAATTTTTTAGTTAAGGTCAAGGACACACCTATCGGTCTCACTTTGGTACATGTATTGTTCCTCGAATAACGTCTACATGATGTGGCCACCTCTAGTTATCTACCATCTTCAAAAGCACACCTCTTTCTCTCTCTCCAACTTTCTCAAAAGGATAAGGTGAAAATGAAAGCAATTTCACCTCCTTTCCCCCTTTTTAGCCCCACCCCCCATTTCCCAACCTTTTTAGCTATACTTCCCATTTTAAGAATTCATCCCAAATCATCAATTTGGCACATCATTCTCGAGGGGGCATCATAGAGAAAAAACTTTTTTTACATGGGGTAACCTTTTTCAACATCAACAAGGCATACATCATCAAAAATGAGGTATACATATAATAATGATGCAAAACAACCAAAATAGATGCAATCATAATCATTTCTTCAAATCAACATTACAACACAACAACAATGCATCACAGTGTCAAAATCAAGTTTTACTACTTAATAAAAAAGAAACATGGTGAAGCAATACTCTAAAAGTATAAAATAGTTTTTTATTTACCAGATTGTAGATGTTCAAGTGAAGAGCATACTCCTAGTGCCATAGGAATTCTGTTTTACTAGATCGCATTATGCACAAGTGAAGAACATAATATTGGCAACAAAAATAAATTAGGAAATAAAAGGAAGAAAGAGAGGGATTATAAACTTAAAGAAAGATATGAGTTAGGAAAGGAACAAAAAATATTTGATTGAATATTTATTCTAGAAAAATGAAGTGATACATCTAAAAAACTCTTGTATGCACCATTCTCTCCTATGGGAGCATCACTCGATGGTGGTGAATGTGGAGTTCTATCCATGAGTGGTTTCCACTGGTTTATTTTTGCTGTGAGTCCCCTATTAGATCCAGGGTTCATTATTTGATCCTCTCATACTACTCAATCTCATACTTTCTCAAATAAAGTTTTTAAAAAAACCTTGAGCAATACTGCGAGAGTTGAACCATTATTCCATATGTATCCCATGATAGTTCTCATGGTGGTATATAAATCACAACACCCACATAGAGATTTGAAAATTAGGAAGTAGTATTTTGGGTGAAATGCCCTAGTGGAATTAGGTAATCCATGATCCAACCCCTCAAACGAGTAAATCATGGCCTAGCCATATGCTCCATCATCTCTTGTGGGAGCATGACTCGATGGTGGTGAGTGTGGAGTTCTCATAATGTGTGGTTTTTGTTGGTTGATTTCCCTTGTGGACCCCATATTAGGTCTATGGTCCATTCTTTTCTCCTCTTGTACTGCCCAGTCTCATACTTTCCTATGGATTTTTGTATATGTATCACTTCCTTTTTTTTAAAATAAAAACTCAATCAAATGTTTTTTATTCCTTTCTTAACTCATCACTTTCTTTACGTTTATATTCTCTCTTTTTCTTCCTTCTATTTTATAATATTTTTTTACTACTGGTATTATGCTCTTCACTTGTGTATAATTTTATATAAATAACCAAAAAGCCTACAACACTAGGAGTATGCTCTTCACTTGTGCATATATAATTTGGTGAATTAGAAACTAGTTTACATTTTTAGTGTACTGCTTATATCATAGGCATAAAATCAAAATTGAGGTAAAATGTAGACACCCAATTTTGACACACCATTAAAGAAAAAATACAAAATAAGTCACCAAAATCATAAAATATCAATCCAATCCAATCCCAATAATTTGGGCATCTTTTTCAGCTTCTACCAAATTCACCATCCTAACCAAAAATACCATTGACAAATTTGGTAAGCCTTACAAAATCAAATCATGATAGTTAGATTTGATCCATGGCCAAAAATTCCAATAGAAAAAAAATCACCACTAGCAAATTTGGTCACAAATGGTAAAATTGGCTAACAGTCAAAATATCTCAGCGCAAGCCAAGGGCATGAAAATTACATCCTTCCACTCCATAGTATGACCTTGCATGCTTCAACAATTGACTAGACCTGCAATTTTCAAATTATTCCTAACTATTTTTCCCCTTATAATTCCTTAAAAATATATTTAAATAGACCTTGGGGAAATACATGGAGAGTATTCTAAGGCTAACTACATTCTATTGAGATTATTCTAGCAATTCTTCTTCTTTAGTATTCTTTATTTTCAAGCAATCTCAAGCATTTTGAAGCATTTTGGAGGTAATTCAAGCAAGGCAAAGAGGTATTGGAGGCAAGAAGATATTCTTTATACAAGGGATATACCATTTATAGGTGATATTATTCCTAGTACCTCTATCCTCTTCATTAATTTGTTGTCTATTTTGTATTTGTTTCTCTTATAGCAATAGTCTTGCTAACTTGAATACTCTGTTTACTTGTAATTTTCTTCCATTTTCATGCTCTTAATACTTTTGTGTAGGGTCTATATTTACTTGTATGTCTTAATATATTTATTGTAGGGCTTGTTTGAGTATATACACTTTTATTTTAAATAATATAATATCTCTTTGTAGGATTAGTGGAACTATTCTACTTGCTATCTTCAATTTTGTGTATTTACCTATCCAATTTGTAGGGTCATTTTCATGCATTTATCTTCATAACATTTAACTACTTGTTGCTATTTTAATTAATGGTATTATTTACCTTTATTATCATAATTTTAATCCTCTATTTTCATGTCCATCCTCATACATTTTAAATCTATTATCATTTGCAAGCACTTAGCATTATTATTTCTCTCTTTCAAGCACATTTAACTTGATTTTGGTGAAGTTTCAAGCACATAAGCATATATTTCATTCCTAGCCTGTTATAGTGTTGGATACAAGGTTATTATTACCTTTTTGTCCCACTAACAGTCCATTTTCAACCATCATTGCATATATTTTTATTTCTTATTGCTATAGATTTCATTAATTTTATAGCAACACTCATTGTTCACTATATTTACATTTATTTCTCATTGCTTTCATAAATATTGCTTAATTTAGGATTTAATTATCTTTTTATGTTCCTAAGTTGAAATTATTGAGCATATTGATTTGTCATTCATGTCAAAGGAATTTGGAGCAAATATATTCATGATAAAAAAAATTCCTCAAAGGTTGGACAATGCCGACTTGATCCTTGGCAAATCATGGTTAAAAGATGCATGGACTGACATCTTTGATATCAATAGTTTACAGGTGTATGTGGACCGACGCATTTGATATCAAAATAAAATATATAAATAAAGGGGAAAATATCTTATTCTAGTGGATGAAATGATATGTGCTATATCCTTTGTATAATTCAATGACTTTGAGAAATATCCGAATGAACGAAAACTCTTTCATGGTATTTGTGTGAAGGTCTTTCGAGATTTTGGAAGGCAAAGGAGTGAAATTTTTGTTAATATTTCAATGAGAGAAGTGTAATGGTTCAAAGTTCAACAAGTGAAGTGTAGTTGTTTGGTGTTCATAAAGAAAAGTGAAACTATTCAGCGTGTAGCAAGTGTAGTGTAGCGAGCATAGTGAAATCATTCAATGAGCGTATTGAGTAATGATCAATGGCGACATAAAAACTTAGTAGTGAAGGAAAAAGTACTAGGTATGCACTGAGAACAATTCTAAACACAAGAAGTGGAGAAGAATGCAAGCAAGTTTGAATCTGATATAACAACTCTCAAACTTGGAATAGGTAGTAGAGTTTGATACGCAGGCCAACAAGTGCATAAAGAGTTAAAGATTGAAGAAAGCTTCAGGAGTAAATTGTGTATTTTTTAGCGAAAGAGTGCATTATGTAATTGTTAGTGGGCACATATGAAGTAAACTGAATAAGGAGGCAGACCCTTGTATTTGAAGAAAAATTGTTGTCATTGCCTCAAAAATTCTACATTGTGAATAACAAAATGGTAGTGTCAAGAGTTTAAACAAGATGAAATCACTATGCAATAAAACGAATGTGTTGAAGATATCCCTGATGAGTTGATAAAATAGATAAAAATGTGCAACAACACTATTATGAAGTAATATAGAATCCTATACATTTGAAGAGGTAAACATTATTGTCTAGATCAATATGTTGAATGAAGGGTGACAATGCAGTTTTAATGGACAATGAACAATATAGTATTTTGAAGAAATGAGCAGTAGATGACTATGAGTGATATTATGATATGAGCACCAGAAGATACATTTCAAAATAAAAAGGTAGAAAGGCATGATCTGAAAGAATCTCCACGTGGACAAGAAAAATAATTCAAGAGAAGACAAATCCATTTATTTAGTTATGCACTAAGGTTTCAAAGATTATCATTCGAATGAAATGATGTCAGAAAAATGTGGTATTATTTTCCTTTTGTGTCATAGTGTTCCAAGAACGTCAATAGTGCAGTTAGTGATGAGGCTTGTGAGAGGATGTTGTATCTTACAAGTGAAGGGATCAAATATTGATGACTACTATAAAGAGGTATTTATTTTTGCTTCCTTAAAATTATCTTAGAGGGAGTCATAAGGTGTATATAGGTTGTCTTATTTGTGTAATATTTGCATGAAATAAAAGTGACATCTAGGTGTTTTGGGTAATGTTTGAGAGTTGAAATATTGCTTTCTAGAAAGGAGATAAAATGGTGTATTTGAGTTCATTATACTTTGTAATTTTTGCATATCATAAGAAAAGGGTTTAAGGATTCTACAAGTTGCTTTTTGTGAAGATAAAAGAAAATAATAGAGTATTATTTTCAGCCTTACTATGCACATATTTTGAGGATATTTTTCATGAGGATGACTTGAGGAGTGTTTTGCTATCTAACCCTTGAATTGGCACAAGAAAGATTGGTTTTTTTTTAGACAGGTCTTTGAGGGCACATCTTCATAAAACATTTTGAGGTATAGTGGTTTAACTCTTTCTCTTGGTGTTTGTGCTTTGAGAAAGTAATTTTTAATGTGGAGATAAAAGGTTTGGTTAGTGTGCATTATTAGAAATATTTGAGCTAGGGTTTGAGAACAACTTGTGCATCATCAGTTAGTGAAATTGGAAATGCTTGTGCTAGGGTTGACGACAAGATTGTGCATCATTGTGAAGCATTTGGGCATTGATTTTAGTGGCATTGAAAGTTATTGAGAAAGTGTTTGAAATCAAGTTTTGTGTAGTAATTTGTGCATTAGGTCTTGAGTTACTTTGGAAGAGAATATATTGAGCATTTGCATTGTATATTATTCTCTATATGTTCTAAAAGGAATTCTATATAGAATATATCTGAATTGTGTAGTTGAAGAAAGTATTTTTGAAAGACATACAAATATTGTTTTGAAAACCATTTGTGTGTAATATTTGGGATTGGTTTAGAAAGTTCCATAAGTTGTTTTGAGCATGTGTTATGAGAATTATTGAACATGTGTTATGAGTTCTTTTGAGCATGTGTTATGATCAGTTTTGAGAATGTGTTATGAGTAGTTTTGAGCATGTGTTAGAGTAGATTTGAGCAAATTTAGTGAACATATTAGAGAAGGATTGTGAGAAGTTTTGAGGTCTTTTTGAGAAGGGTTTTGAGCAGTTCTAAGTAGGATTTATGAGCATGTTTGAGGTAGACTTGTGAACAGGAGTGAGATAGATTAGTACAAAGTTGAGACATATTTGTGCATGTAATGTGTGCATGTTTGGGATAGATTTGTGCATATAATGTGTGCAAATTTGGGATAAAGTTAAGATATATTTGTGCATGTAATATGTTTAGATTTGGGACAATGTTAAGATAGATTTATGCATGTAATGTGTGTAGATTTGAGATAAATTTAATATAGATTTATACATGTAATATGTGTAGATTTGAGACAAAGTCGAGACAGATTTGTGCATATAATATGTGCATATTTGGGATAGATTTAAGATAAAATTTATGAGCAAACTTGAGAAAGTATTATGAGAAGACTAAAATAAGATTTTAGATAGATTTGTGAGAAGACTTGAGTAAGCCTCATAAGTAGTATTGGAAGAGATTTAAGAAGAAGAGTGTACTAGCTTTGGAGGTGACCATAGTAAAGGAGAGGAGTCTCCTACGGATAGAGTTCCACAAACTAAATAAAAAAGGGGATAGATTTATCTTGTGGATAGAGTTCCACAAACTAGAGCAAAGGAGAAGAGTCTCTTATGGATACATTTCCATAAACCAAAGTTAAGGATATAGAGTTCTTCTATGGATAGAGTCACAATAACTAGAGTTAAGGGGATAGAGTTTATCCTATGGATAAAGGTACACAAACTTGAGTATATAGGATTGAGATATATTTTGAATAAAGGTCCATAAACATTGTAATAGGGAATTGGTTCCCAAGATATTTTTTGAGAAAATTTAGAAGAAATATTTTCACTGTGGATGTAACCCACATTGGGCAAACCATGTTAAATCTGTGTCTCTTATGTGAGTGATGATTTGTGCATTATTTACTATCTTGATATTATGGTTGTTATCATTTGGATTGAAAAGTGAAAATTTTTATCTTATACTTTCACCCCCCCTCTCAGTAAAATCTTGTGTTCTTCAATTTGTATCAGAGTGGGTTCCTTCATGAAAGTCCAAACAAATTGAAGGAAGATCTTACAGGAATACACATGGGTAGGAAAGACAAAATGAAAATCATGAGATCATATCATCATAATAAGGAAGGAGCACACATGGCCATGAAATAAAAGGAAGATGCTATGGTGGAAATGAAATAGGAATTTGATTTTGCTCGTAAATATATTGTTACTCAAAATAAGGAAGTAAAAATAGATTCATGTGATAAATCAAGTAGTGAAAATGAAGCTAACTTTGTAAAAGGAAATAAAAGGAACACATAATACTCAAATATTTTATTTTTGGTAACTTTGGTCACCTTGAAGATCATTGTTCAAAAGCTAGGTATAGTAGCAATGAAGAAGAAGAAGAATATTTTGTTTATGGTATCCTTGGTCATGATGCAAATCATTATCATAGGTTTAGTAGCAGTAAAGATGAAAATAAAAATAGGGATAGTCAAATAAGGTATGCGAGGAAGATATTTTTTGGAAATGATAGTGATAAAAGCCCCTCAGATAGTGAAAAATAAGAAATTCTACTTTCAATAATAGAAGAAAAAGAAGACGCTTCTATTGAATATCATAAGTAGAAACATAAAAGAAGATTTTATCATGGAAAATAAAACATGCATAATTATGACCAAGAAGAAGAGAAATAATATGCTCTTGTGATTGAAGACCTAGAAAATGAAAAAGATTTAAAAAAATAAAAGGAGGAAGCCATAGTTGAGGAACTTGTTGAGTTAAAAAGGGAGAACTTAGAATTAAAGGTTCAAATACAAGAGGATGAGAAAACTAAGATAAATCTTGTACAATATCTCTCTGACTTGAAAGTTAAGGTTGAAAAGGCAAGGAGACCGTCCTGTGGGCCCGAAAATCGTCCCGTGGTCTCGAAACCGCTCGATTGGTCCAAAAACCATCTCATGGGCCTGAAATCACCCTGTTGGCCCGAAACCGCTCTGTGGGGTCCGTATCTGCTCAAGGTCCATGAAACTGTTTGATGTGGCCCGAAACCACCCGATGGACCCTAAAACCGCCCGATTGGCCGAAACTGTTTGATTGGCTCAAAATCGCCCTAGTGGACTCGAAACCGCCTAGTTGACCCAAAAACCACCTTGTGGATCCGAAATCGCATGTGGGCCCCGAAACCACTTGGTGGGCCCGAAATCACACGATGTGGCCCGATTCCACTCGGTGGACCTCGAAACTGCTTGTTTTGCTGAAATCGCCTGATGTGGCCCGATATCGCTCGGTGGACCCTAAAACCACTCGTTTCGCTCAATATCGCTTGGTGGACCCTAAAACCGCTCAATTTGCCTGATATCACCTAATGTGGCCCAAATTCACTCGGTGGACCCCGAAACCGCTCGATTGGCTCGAAACTGCCTCGTTGGTCCGAAATCGTCTCGATGGACCCAAAATTGCCTGATTGGTCCAAAAACCACCATGTGGACTCGAAACCGCCACGTGGGTCTTAAAAACACCCAATGAGGTTCAAAATTTCTCAGGGCCCATGAAATTACCCGGTTTGGCCCGATTCTGCTCATGGAACTCGAAATCGCCCGATTGACCCGAAACTGCACCGGTTGACCCGAAACCGCCCCGATTGACCCGAAACCACCCTGATTGACCCAAAATCGCTCGTGGACCCCGAAACCGCTCTTTTGGCCCAAAATCGTCTGATGTGGCCCTATTCTGCTCAATGGACTCTAGAACCGCTCATTTTGTCCGAAATCGCCCGATGTGGCCCGATTTCGCTCGGTGGACCCTAAAACCGCTTGTTTTGCCTGAAATCGCCTAATGTGGCCCAATTCTAATCGATTGACCCCAAAACCGCCGTTTGGCACAAAATCGCCCGATTGGTTCGAAACTGCCCGATGGCCCGAAACCGTCCTAATTTACCCAAAATCGCCCGATTGGTCCCAAAACCATGTGGACTCGAAACTGCCTCGTGGGTGCTGAAAACACGCAATGAGGTTCAAAATCGCTCGAGGCCCATGAAATTACCCGATTTGGCCCGATTTCGCTCAGTGGAACTCAAAATCGCACGATTTGCCCGAAACTGCCCAATTGACCCGAAACCGCCCCGATTGACCCAAAATCGCCCGTGGACCCTGAAACCACTCGTTTGGCCTAAAATCACTCGATGTGGCCCGATTCCGCTTGGTGGACCCCAAAACCGCTCCTTTTGCCCAAAATCGCTCGTTTTGCCTTGAAATCGCTCGTTTTGCTCAAAATTGCCTAATGTGGCCCGATTCCGATCGGTGGACCCCAATATCGCTCGTTTGTCCTGAAACCACTTGATTGGCGCGAAATAGCCCCGGTGGCCCGAAATCGTCCCGATGGACCCAAAATCACTTGATTGGTCCAAAAACCACCATGTGGACCCAAAACCACCTCGTGGGTCTTGAAAACACCCGATGAGGTTCGAAATTGCTCAAGGCCCATGAAATTACCCGATTTCGCTTAGTGGAACTCGATATCGCACGATTGACCCGAAATCGCTTGATTGGCCCGAAATCGCTTGATTGGCCCGAAACCGTCCCGATTGGCCCGAAACTGCCCGGTTGGTCCAAAAACGACCCCATGGGTCCGAAATCGCTCATGCACCCCGAAACTGCTCGATGGACCTAAAATCGCCCGATGCGACCTAATTTTGTTTGATGGACCCCAAAATCGCTTGGTTGGCCTAAAATCGCTCGTTGGCCCAAAATCGTCCTAATGGACCCAAAAATCGCCCTGATGGCCAAAAATCGTCTCGATGGACCCGAGGTTGTCCCGATGGACCCGAAGTTGATAAAATGGCCTAGGAAGGCAAGGTCAAAGTCGATGGGATAGGTTGGGCTCGACCAAAATGATCGTGAATGGGCAAGCAGGGTTCAAGTAGGCCGAAATGTGTCAAACAAACATAAATGACCTGATAGGTAAGAACGGTTCTACAAATATCAGAATGAGTTGGATAGGTCACGATAGGCTGAAACATACAGTAACATGTCGAGCATAATGAAATAGGTCAAACCGAGCAAGAAGATGTCGAATAAATCAAAATGAAATGAGGGGCAAGAAGGGGTCTAAAGATATAAGAATGATTTGGGTAGGTCGTGACAGTCCGAAACATACAAGAATGGACCAAGCAGGTCAAAACAGGTCAAACCAGACCAACATAGATGGATTCAACCAAGATAAGCCGAGCAGGCAAGCATAGGCCGAGATGATCAAAATGAGAAGCAACGAGACAAAATGGGCTATGAAGGCAAGGTTGAAGTTGATGGGACAAGTTGGGGTCGACCAAAACGATCGTGAATGGGCAAGGAGAGCTCAAGTAAGATGAAATGTATCAAATAAGATGAAATGACACAGTAGATAAGAATGGGTCTACAGATATCAGAATGAGTTGGGTAGGCCATGATAGGCCGAAACATACAGTAATAGGTCAAGCAGGATGGAATAGGTCAAATCTGGTAAGAAGATGTTGAATAAACCGAAATGACATGAGAGGCAAGAAGGGATCTAAAGATATAATAATGAGTTGGGGAGGCCGTGATAGGCTAAAACATACAATAATGGGCCCAGTGGGTCAAAACATGCCAAACAAGGACAATGCAGATGGATTCGGTTAAAACAATCCAAGTAGGAGAACATAGTCTGAGAAGATTGAAATGAGAAGCAATAGGATGAAATCGACCAGGGAAGCAAGGTCAAAGTTGATGGGATGGATTTCACTCAACCAGAAAAATCATATATGGGTGAGGAGTGTTGGAATACACCAAAATGCATCAAACAAACTAAAATGACATGGGAGGCAAGAATGGATCTATGGTTATAAAATGAGTTAGGTAGATCGTGACAGGTCGAAATATACAGTAACAAGTTGAGCAAGACGGAATAGGTCAAACTGGGCAATAAGATGTCAAATAAATAGAAATTACATGAGCTAAGAAGGGCCTAAAGATATAAGAATGAGTTGGGTAAGTCGTGACAGGCCGAAACATACAAGAATGGGCCGAGCGGGTCAAACCAAGCCAATATAGATGGATTCGGCCAGTATAAGCCGAGCATGAAAACATAGGTTGAGGCGATCGAAATGAGAATCAACTGGACAAAATAGGCTAGGAAGGCTAGGTCAAAGTCAATGGGACAAGTTGGGCTCAAGTAAGAAAAAATGTGTCAAACAATCCGAAATGACACCATAGATAGGAACGGGTCTACGGGTATCAGAATGAGTTGGGTATGCCACGATAGGCCGAAACATACAATAATAGGTCTAGCAGGATGAAATAGGTCAAACTGGGCAAGAAGATTTCGAATAAACCGAAATGACATGAGAGGCAATAAAGGGTCTAAAGATATAAGAATGAGTTGGGGAGGTTGTGACAGGCCGAAACATACAAGAATGGGCCGAGTGGGTCAAAAAAGGTCAAACCAGGCCAACACAAATAGATTCGGCTAAGACAAGCCACGTAGGAAAACATAGGTCGAGACGACATAAATGAGAAGCAACAAGATGAAATGGGTTAGGGAAGCAAGGTCAAAGTTGATGGGATGGGTTGCACTTAACCAGAACGGTCATAGATGGGTGAGGAAGTTTGGAGTACATCAAAATGCATCAAACAAGCTAAAATGACACGGGAGGCAAGAGCAGATCTATGGTTATAAAATGAGTTAGGTAGGTCGTGACAGGTCGAAACGTATAGTAACAAGTCGAATAGGAAGAAATAGGTCAAACTGGGCAAGAAGATGTCAAATAAACCAAAATTACATGAGAGGTAAGAAGGGGCCTAAAGATATAAGAATGAGTTGGCTAGGTCGTGATAGGTCAAAACATACAAGAATGTGTCAAGCAGGTCAAAATAGGTCAAACCAGGCCAATACATATGGATTCAGCCCAGATAAGCTGAGCAGGGAAACATAGGCCAAGACGATCAGAATGAGAAGCAACAAGACAAATAGGCTAGGAAGGCCAGGTCAAAATCGATGGGACAATTTGGGGCCGACAAAAATGATCATGAATGGACAAGGACATCTCAAGTAAGCCAAAATGTGTCAAACAATCCGAAATGACATGATATATAAGAATGAATCTACAGATATTAGAATGAGTTGGGTAGGCCGCAATAGGCCAAAACATACAATAATAGGTCGAGCAGGATGGAATAGGTCAAACTAGGCAATAATATGTTGAATAAACCAAAATGAGATGAGAGGTGAGAAGGGGTCTAAAGATATAAGAATGAGTTGGGTAGGCCGTGAAATCCGAAACATACAAGCCAAACCAATCCAACACAGATGGATTCGGCCAGGATAAGCCGAGCAGGCAAGCATAGGTCAAGACGATCCGAATGAGAAGCAACAAGATGAAATGGGCTAGGGAAGCAAGGTGAAAGTTGATGGGATGGGTTGCACTCAAACAAGAAGGGTCAAAGTTGATAAGTAGGTATGGCTAAGTAGTTAAAGGTAAAATATCTAGAATGTGAAAGACTTGTTGATCTTGAAGAATTAAAAAGAGATAACTCAAGATTGAAAGCCCAAGTACAAGAGGATGAGGAAACAAAGGCAAAGTTTCTACAATATCTCACTAAATTTAAGGTTAAGGTTGAAGAGGCAAGAAAAATTGAAGAAGGTATGGCTAAAAAATTAAAGGCAAAAGAGCTAGAGTGTGAAAGACTGGAACATGAGGTGGTTTCTCTAAGAATGGAAGTGAAATATGCCAATGATAAGCTACATAGGTTTAGGAAAAGTTCAAAATATTTGGATGACATTACAAAAGCACAAAGATATTCATTTATAAAAATAGGACTAGGCTATGAAAAAGGTCAAAATGTACATAAAGGGGAGTCAAGATCAAAAGAAAAGGAAGTCTCAAAGTAAGCATCAAAATAAGTGATTGAAGAAGAAACTAAGACTTATGTTGATGTGTTGAGAGGTGATAGTATCAAATATAAATCAAACAATGAACCATAAAGAAGCAAGGATCATTACATAAAAAGCAAATAAATAATAATGAGATCAAGACAAGATGAGTATTTATTCCAAGGTTATTGTTACTCATGTAATCAGTTTGGTCATAAAGCAGTGCATTGTAGGGTTCATGGAAAGAAGGTTTATGGCTTCACCAAGAAGAACTTCAATTCATTTGAAAATGATTATTACTTCCAAGGATATTGCTACTCATGTAATAATTTTGGTCATAGAGCTATACATATAGGGTTCAGGATAGAAATAGTTACGGCTTCACCAAGAGGAACTACAATTCATTTGCACCTTCCAAAGACTACAACATCAAATGTTACAATTGCAATAATTTTGGGCATAAAGCAAGGTGGTGTAGAAAAATGTTTCAAGAACTTCCAAGGATAAGCAAGAATAGGGATGATAAAAATATTTAAAAGGTTCAAATAGGCATGGCTACAAAGGTATGAAATAAGGTTGAGAAAGGAGAGGAGAACTGTAATTTGGGAGTAGATTTACTTCTATCCCAAACATGATCACCTCAAGGAAAAGAGGTGGTGAGGGGGCTGAGCTAAGAGTCTTATTTTTAGCCCCAAAAGAGCCTTTTTCCATTGATGTCAAAGGGGGAGATATTTTAGTAAGTGGGGGAGAATTCAGTGAGGGGGAGTAGGTTTGGAATCTAATGGTAGTAAAAGAAAATATGTTAAAAGGGTTTCCATCAATGACAAAGGGGGATATTGTTTGAAATATTGAGCATATCGAGTTGTCATTGATGTCAAAGGAATTTGGAGCAAATATATTCATGACAAACAAATTTCTCAAATGTTGGACAAGGCCGACTTGATCCTTCGCAAACCATGGTTAAAAGATGCATGGGATGACATCTTCGATATCAAGAGTTTAAGTATGTATGTTGACCGATGTCTTCAATATAAAAGATAAAATATATAAATAAAGGGTGAAATATCTTATGGTAGTGGATGAAATGCTATGTGCTATATCCATTGGACAATTCAGTGACTTCGAGAAATATTTGAATGAACAAAAAATATTTCATGGTATTTGTGTGAAGGTATTTCGAGATTCTAGAAGGTAAAGGAGTGTAAGTTTTATTGATATTTCAGCAAGAAAAGTATAATGGTTCAATGTTCAAAAAGTGACATGTAGTTTTTTGGTTTTCAATGAGAGAAGTGAAACTATTCACTGTGCAACAAGTGCAGTTCAACAAACACAATGAAATTGTTTAGTGAGTGCATTGAGTAATGATCAATGATGACATTGAAATTTAGTAGTGAAAGAAGAAGCAACAGGTGTGCAGTGAGAAATATGCTAAACACAAGAAGTGAAGAAGAATGCAAGCAGGTTTAAATTTTATATAGAAACTCTCAAACTTGGAATAGGTAGCAAAGTTTGATATGCAGGCTAGCAAGTGCATAAAGAGTTAAAGATTACAGAAAGATTCATGAGTGTATTGTGTATTTGTTAGCGAACAAGTGCATTATGTAATTATCAGTGGGGACATTCAAAGTAAAGTGAATAAGGAGGCAAACACTTGTGTTTGAAGAAAAATGATTGTCATTGCCTCAAAAATTCTATATTATGAATAACAAAATGGTAGTGTCAAGAGTTTAAACAAGACAAAATCACTATGCAATAAAATGAATGTTTTGAAGACATCCTTGGTGAGTTGAGATAGTAGATAAAAACGTGCTAAAACACTATTATGAAGCAAGATAGAATCCTATACATTTAAAGAGGTAAACATTATTGGCTAGATCAATGTGTTGAATTAAGTGTGGCAATGTAGTTTGATTGGATAAAAAAAATATAATATTTCAAATAAATGAGTGGTAAATGACTATGAGTGATATTCTAAGATGAGCACCATAAGATACATTTCTAAATAAAAAGGTATAAAGGCATGATCCGAAAGAATATCCACGTGGACAAGAAAAATAATTTAAGAGAAGATAAATACATTTCTTTTATTATGCACTAAGATTTCAAAGATTATCATTTGAACGGTGTGACATAAAAACAATGTGGTATTATTTTACTTTTGTGGCATAGTGTCCAAGCACCTCAATAGTGTTTTTTGTGAGCAGGATTGTGATAGGACATTGTATCTTGCAAATGAGGGGATCGAATCTTGATGACTGATGTAAAGAGGTATTTATTTTTGCTCCATTAAAATTATTTAGAGGGAGTCATAAGGTGTATATAGGTTGTTTTATTTGTGTGATATTTACATGAAATAAAAGTGACATATAGATGTTTTGAGTAATGGTTGAGAGTTGAAATGTTGCTTTCTAGAAAGGAGAGAAAAGGGTGTATTTGAGTTTATTATACTTTGTAATTTTTTGCATATCATAAGAAAAAGGTTTAAGGATTCTACAAGTTGCTTTTTGTGAAGATAAAAGAAAATAATAGAGTATTATTTTCAGCCTTACTATGCACATCTTTTGAGGAGGTTTTTCATGAGGATGAATTGAGGAGTATTTTGCTATCTAACCCTTGAATTGACACAAGAAAGATAAGTTGTTTTTGAGACAGGGTTTTGAGGGCACATATTCATCAAGCATTTTGTTGTATGGTCGTTTAACTCTTTCTCTAGGTTTTTGTGCTTTGAGGAAGTAATTTTTAAGGTGGAGATAAAAGTTTTGATTACTGTTTAAGAACAAATTATGCATCATTGGTTAGTGAAATTGGAAACACTTGTGCTAGGGTTGAGAATAAGCTTGTGCATTATTGTGAAGCATTTGGGCATTGATTTGAGTGGCATTGAAAGTGATTAAGAAAGTTTTTGAAATCAAGTTTTGTGAAGTAATTTGTACATTAGGTCTTGAGTTACTTTGGAAGAGAACATATAGAGAATTTGCATTGCATATTATTCTCTATATGTTCTAAAAGGAATCTTGGGTAGAATATGTCTAAATTATCTAGTTTAAGAAAACATTTTTGAAAGAGATACAAGCATTATTTTGAACACCATTTGCGTGCAAGATTTGGGATTGGTTGATAAAGTGCTATAAGTTGTTTTGAGCATGTGTTATGTGTAGTATTGGGCATGTGTTATGAGTTGTTTTGAGCATGTGTTATGAGTAATTTTGAGAATGTTTTATGAGATGTTTTGAACATGTGTTAGAGCAAAGTTTAGCAAAGATAGTGAGTATATTAGAGTAGGATTATGAGCAGTTTTGAGTAGGCCTTTTTGAGAAGGCTTGTGAGAAGTTCTAAGTAGGATTTGTGAGTAGGTTTGAGGTAGAATTGTGAACATAAGTGAGACAAATCAGTATAGAGTCGAGATATATTTGTGCATGTAATGTGTGTAAATTTGGGACATATTTGAGATAGATTTGTGCATGTAATGTGTGCATATTTGGGATAAAGTTAAGATATATTTGTGTATGTAATGTGTGCAAATTTAGGACAGAGTTAAGACAAATTTGTGCATGTAATGTGTGTAGATTTGAGACAGATTTGAGATAGATTTGTGCATATAATATGTGCAGATTTGGGATAGAGTTGAGAGTAAATTTGTGAGCAGACTTGAGTAAGTCTTGTGAGAAGAATTGAAGTAGGTTTTAGATATATTTGTGAGCAGACCTAAGTAAGCCTCGTAAGTAGGCTTGGAAAAGAGTTAAGTAGAAGTGTGTACTAGCTTTGGAGGTGACCAGATAAAAGAAGAGGATTTTTTTGTGGATATAATTCCATGAATAAAACCATAAAGGGGATAGAGTTCTCCTATGGATAGAGTTTCTTGAACTAGAGCAAAGGAGAGGAGTCTCCTATGGATATATTTCCACGAACCAAAGTTAAGGGTATAGAGTTCTCTTGGGGATAGAGTTCTATGAACCAAAGTTAAGGGGATAAAGTGTCTCCTATGGATAGGGGTCCATAAACTTGAGCAAAGGGGATTGAGATCTCCTCTGGATAGAGATCCATAAATATTGTAATAGGAAATTGGTTTCCAAGAGATTTGTTCCAAAAATTTAGAAGAAATATTTTCTCCGTGGATGTAACCCACATTGAGTGAACCACATTAAATTTGTGTCTCTTATGATAGTGATGATTTATTCATTATTTATTATCTTGATATTATTGTTGTTATCATTTGGATTGAAAAGTGAAAATTTTTATCTTATACTGTTCACCCCCCTCTCAGTATAAGCTTGTGTTCTTCATCCTAACATTTTCAAAACTATTTTCACCCTCTTTGCACTTCCTGGGCTGCTCAAAATAATCATTGAGAAGTATCCTATTATATTTTACACTTGCAATAATTTTAATCAAAAAATTTAAAAAAATTGTGGTATAACCAATTGAATTCTTGCATCACAACCGTAAAAAACATATCTATCAGCCCAATCCCACCATTGAATCACAAAATTGATAAAAAAAACCATCCAAAATCATCCTTACAATCATCCCAACCAGGTTTCAAACCAAAAATGCCAACCACTATAGTAACTAGCATTTTTGGCTCTCTAGAATCCATAGACTAAAAATTCCACTTAGAACAAAAATACTACAAGAAATTTTGGCAAACCAATTGGCATTCTTGGTACAACCTTATTTTCATCCAAGGAGACAAGCATGCTCAAATTTTCCAAAATCAAGGGTTCTAATAACCTACCTAGATAAGAAATTCACCTTTTCTAGCTCTTAGACAAACCCCCAGTTGGATCCTCAAAATCCAATGTGAGTTTTCCCCCCCTTTTATAAATATATATATTTTTGGGCACTTTCTTTGTGTATGGATCTAGTATGCTATACCCTATAGATTCATTGTCATAATCAACAAATATTTATACCATGGTTTTGTCATATAATTTTGTTCTCTTTTATTTTGGAATATGCATGTAAGATTTACATCCAAAAGTCTTCAATTTTCCTATATTTGGATTTTGTCCTAATCATGTTTCTTCTGGTGTAATATGTTTGAGTACTCTTATTGGTGATCTATTTTGTATGTAGAATTATGTTTGTACTACTTTTTCCCAATATTGATGATCAAGTTGAGCCTCATTCAACATACATCTCACCATTTTCATTATTGATCTATTTCTTCTCTTCGTAATTCCATTTTGTTGAGTTGAATATGTTGTAGTAAGTTGTCTTTTAATTCCATTTTATTCTAAGAATGAGTCAAATTATTTTGAAACAAATTCTCCTCCTCTATCTGAATAAAGTGCTTTTATAGTCTTTCTTGATTCCTTTTCCACTTGAAGTTTGAATTGTTTGAAATGACTAAATGCTTCTGATTTAAGATTCATGAAATATACCCATATTTATCTGGTATGATTATCAACGAATAATTAAAAGTACTTATGTCCTCCAATACTATCAATTTTCATTGGTCCACATAAATCTATATATTATTTCCAAGGGTTGTTGAGCTTTGTGTTGATGGAGTTCAAATGTAAATCTATGTTTTTTTTCTATTAAGGATTATGGAAATACAATAGATTTTGAATAAAAATTAGGTATTCCTTCAACCATTTGATACTTGAATAATTATTTTATTGAGGACTCACTAGTATGTCCTAGTTACTTATACCATAGATATGATTTTTTGAACAAAAAGGCTAAGTGTGTAGCAATATCTAGAACAAATAGACCATTTCTATAAGACCCTGATGCTATCCATTTTCCTTGTTTAGAAATGTAACACTGTTTTCTTCTAATGAGGACTAAACTCAATAGTTATATTTTGATACATGAGTTGAGAGATGAAAAGAATATCAGTAACATACAATACATTTTTTATCATCCCTTTTCCTTCTTTTAACTTCATTGAGATGTTACCAATTCCCTTAACATCATATATTTTGTTATCTACTACAACAAATGGCTTATCATTTACCTTTTTTAGGGAATTGAACCAATGAATATTTCTAGTTATGTGCTTAATTACTCTTGAGTCTATATACCAATAATCTATGATATCTCTTGATAAAAGGTTGGACCTTATTGAATCCCTTATGTCTCCCTAGTGTTTTTAGATATAATATATGGGTGATAAAGTGCTTTTGGATTGATTTTGTAAAGTTTTATAGATAGAAAAAAGGTCAAATTCTATTACTTGTTATTACTCCTATCGAACTTAAGCACTTTCTATTTTTATGAGGTCCTAATTATTGGATTTATTTTATCCCTTTAATGTGATTTCGAGACAAGTATACTAATTAATTTCCAACCTTTGATAATCGTTAATGAACCTCCATTTATAGAATTTTATATTTGATATTTAATGTTTCTAAATTCCAATATCCTACTTTGGTGTAGTATTCCTTATAACCCCCTAATTTGGAATATTATAAAACAATAATATTTGCAATGATAGAAATTTAATTTTTTCTAGGTAGAAAACCTTATTTGTCCTATGTTTTAATTTGAAAATATTAAACTAAATTCTCCTTTAATTTTGATTTCAAATATGGTTGATTTCCCGATAGTTTCAACCTTATATTATACCCTTATAACTCATTTTAATGAAAGCAAATTAGAATAAGGTAAATTCTTACCTTTATAATGCTACAAACCTCTACATACTCGGTGCTGAATTTAGACGTAGATGACAACAATATTTAGTATTCCTCTTGGCTGTTAAGACCAATGTTAAGCTTTGTATTCTCTGACATATGGACGTAGACGATATCGGTAGACTTTAATGCTTATCTTGAACTTCTTCTATGATGTATGGTGATTGATTTTTTATTCTCTTTTGACTGCAATATTTGAATAGTGGATGCCTCAAGTTTGGATTATTTTACTACCTTAACCAAGAGCTTTAAATGCTCTTCTCCTTTTCTTATACGGTGCAACTCCTTGCTACTATGAATGCACTTTCTTTCTTAGTCTCAGGTGCATTAATTAGGAAGAGGATTTGTTGAGTATGACAAATGTCATGATATTTTTATTTCAATGCTCAAAGAAGACCCTTGAAATTTACTGGAGGATAGATGTTACAGTCTTTATGTGAGCATTTGTATGCATTGGTTATAAGTGTCACCTCTTCTCTAACATAACTAATGTAATGCTTCCTTTCATGCATGCAAGCATGAGTGTTATTTTGAGCACTCTCTAGGGTTTATTCAATGATGACAAGGGGCACCTTTTATATTTTGCATGAACCTTCCTCTTCAATGTATTATTGCAAGCTTTCTCAACATATTATTTCCAACTCATATTTTTTTGTGTTTCTCCTCAATGCTTCGACAACACATGGTATGTGAGTTGGTTCCAATTGGAATAATGAGCACTACTATGATGGATATGATCTATGATAGTGAGCAACACTACTCCAATGGTGTTTTGAATGCCCTTTGGGGATATACATCTAGATTTTTGGTATTGCTTTCTCTATGCTCAATTTTTCTCCTACTTTCAAGCTGCTTGTAATTATACCTTTGTAGATGATAGATTCTTGTGCTATGATATGTAGGTTTCTTAATTGTGGCTATCCAAACCATGGATGATTTGATCTCCTTGAAGACCCCATTTTACCTTGCTCGAATAGTGCTTCTCTACAACTTCTTGGATATGTTTCTTCCTTATGAAGAATGTGTATTTATGACACTTAGACCTTGTCCTTTTTCCTATGTAGGACAAAATATTATGGTGCAAGATAATGTAAATAAACTTGCAAATAAAATACCTTCTTTTTGAACCTCCTTTTGCACTATTTTCTATTGGTTTTAATGGTGGCTTTCTTGTAGGTAAGGGTTATTGTCTCCTTTGATAGACAACTCTCTCCTTTGCTTGGTTAATTTTTGTAATAAACCTAAGCTAATAACCATATAGATAGAAGATTTTGTAGAAATAATTTTTGCACAAATGTTTTTCTATAAATAGCCCTTAGTGCACCTCAAATCTGAGACTCATCAAGTCTCGATTTGTAGATTCTTTTACTAATTTTGATGGTGCATTTCTTCTCCACTCATTGGAGGAATTTGATTTGATTTTGGTGGATTCTTTGGGCCATGAAATGCTGTAGGTTTTATACACCAAATAGTGTCTCTAGAGACTTTAATAATCTTCTGGTTTTGTGTCCTTGATATTTAACAATCAAAAAACAAAACCTAACCTTTTTGAGAGTAACTAGTTAAAGATAAACTAGTAGAGTACTAATGGACTAATAATGTACGTAAATGGTAACAATAATCTCACCTTATTGCTCCTATAAATTGACTCTCAAAATAATTTCAAATGCACTATATTTATTGTAACTTATTATAAAAACCTTTTTTATGAGTAGATGATAGGAAGAATGTATTTTAATTCTATTAATGTGCAAGTAATCACCCATAGTAGAAACTATCTTTTGCACTCCCTTTGAAGACTCAATATGCAACCCTTTATTTTGCAATTTTTGAATCTTAATAAGATGCTCAATAAATCTAAGTAGTAATCTAAATAAATGTTCAAGTAATGAACCCTTTACACCTTAAGTTAGTTACCTTTGATTTATTTTAAATATGATGAATATCTTGATGATTTGATTCATAAAGTTAATATTTGGAATGGAGGGTGCTCATAGCTATGAACATTTTTAGTATTTTGTTGTATAATCCAGTAGTCTTCCTTTTTGGGCTTGTTGTCAAATGGCAATAATTGTTCCAACTATTTTACTATCAAAAGATTTACCTCGGTAGTATTTAATAGGTAAAGGAGATCACTAATATCTTCTTTATCATGAATTCTTCTCTAGAGTATCTCCTTGAGTCTTGCAAAAAGTCTTCTAGAGTCTTGTATTTAACCTCTCTTATAGTAGTGTTTGCAAGGGGCGAAACACAAGGTAGATTCAATTTGCAAATATGTAGGTCAATAGTAGAAATTATGGATTTCTACATTTCTCTCTAGATTCACCATGGATCTAATACCACTGATGGTTTTAGCACCATACCATATCAAGAGAAAGAGATAAAGAGAGAAAAACATCTTATTATGAGAATATAGTAATACATGTGAATGGAGCTAAGAGGCTCTTTATGTAGGAAGATAGATTCCTTGGCCAACACTCTACCTAGTTGTACAAGAGGACACCTTTCATATTACAACTTGCACATTGACACTTGTGCATTTATTACATTGCTTGAAGTAACTAGCTAACTTCCCCCTAAAGTAATATCCTATTCTAGTGATGTACATTACATAACAAAATAATGTAATATATTCTAACATAAATGTCACCTCCTTCTAGTAAGTTTTAAGGCTTCCAATGATTCATTCATAATACAACTTAAAAATATGCTTCTTAATGATCTTTCTCTCAGTTTTGCATGGGATGAGCATTGGAGATTAAAATTGAACCTACCCTAGTAATCCTCTAGTAATTCTTCTTCCTCTGTGACATATCTAGGACTTCATCTCATGCATATATTGCCCTTCCAAAGTCCTAGTATTATTGTAGGAAGATATTTTTCATATTTTCCTAGGTACTTATTTGTCTATTCTCTAAAAAAATAAACCAACATAATGTTGCATCACCTAATGTGGAGGGAATTTTTTTCATTTTTGGCATCAATTTTGTAATCAATTGATCTATAAAGAATATCAAATTTAAAAATAAATAGATAATAATCCTCTAATGGTAGTCCTATAAGAGTAGGGAGGTGTTGATGCAGGAGCATCCGAGGGCAGCAGAGCAATCTTGCATCAACCAAATTTTTCTAAGTATTTTGCAAAGAAAAATATGTGTCACGATATCGCGACAAAAAAGTTGTCATGATATCGCGACCAAAGCAGGGAGCGAAGGTGCGGAGGACAGAATGTCATGAAATCATGAACAAAGCTAGGAATGAAGGCGCGGAGGACAGAAGGTCACAAAATTGTGACATGTTGTGATTTCGTGACATGTTGTGAAATCATGACCAAACTAGGGAGAAAAGGTGCGGAGGAAAGAATGTCATGAAATCATGACCAAAGCAGGGGGAAAAGGTGTGAAGGATAGAATCTCATGAAATTGTGACCAAAGCAGGGAGCAAATGTGTAGAGGACAGAATGTCACGAAATCGTGACATGTCGTGATTTCACAACATGTTGCGAAATCACAACCAAAGTAGGGAGCGAAGGCACAGAGGATAGAAGGTCATGAAATCATGACCAAAGTAGGGAGCGAAGGCGTGGATATGGAAGGTCATGAAATCATGACATTTCATGATTTCATGATCGCAATTGAAGAACGGGGACATGATAGAAATATGTCACGATATCATGACATGTTGCAATATCGCAACCAAGGTAGAAGGAAGGAAGGTGAAAGAAGAGAATGTCGTGATATCATGACATGTCACGATATCACGACCAAAAGAAAAACACGCAGTCCAGGCTATCATAAATGCATTCCTTCATGCACGACAAGCTAGCGATAGTGAAGCAGCAGTCTCAAAGGAAGATTCCAGCAAGCATGTCGGCCACTCACACATTACATCTAGAGACGCAGTTAAGACAACTAGCAATGAAGTAGCAGTTTCAAAAGAATATTTCGGTGGTTATGGCGGCTAGTCATGCACCTCACCCAGAGTCCCATCAATGCGACTTTCTAGTATTGAGCCAGGTGGCTATTGTAGATCGTGGGAAGTTTGAAAACACAAAGGGTCGGGGCCTCGATAAAAACCCAAGAATTGTAATGAGGACGGGTTGGAAAAATGACAGATTATTGTATATTCTCTGTAAATTCTTCTAAAACTATTGGATGAGAAATTTTGGCTCTTGTTTTCCTTGTCTCCTTTACTGTGTTAGTTCTATTCTCCACCAAGTGGTATCAGAGACAGGTTGTTCCTGAGTGTGTAACAGATCACCGGATGTGAGGCAGTTACACCAGGATCTATGGAAGGGCTTGTGAGAGAGTAAGCAGAATGCCTCCAAGAAGAAACCCTATTGGTGGGAGAGGCATGGCGGCAACGAAAGTTGTCCGAGTTTTGCAGAGGAAAATGCAAGCCCTACAAGAAGAGATGCATAGAGGATTTGAACTAAGAAGATATGAAGGTAGTGAAGAGGAAGATGACGAAGAAGAAGGCCAGCCTGAGGAAGAAGAAGAAGCAGTAGATCCTTCTCAAGCCAAACTATACAAAGCCATATCCCAGATTAGGAAGAGGCCGAAGATGGAGGTTTCCATGTATTCTAGGAACCTTGATCTAGAGGAATTGATCGACTAGATCAATGATCTGGAAGAGTACTTTGAGTACGAGGAGGTTGAGGATCCTTATAGGGTCAGATTCGCTAAGACCAAACTGAAAGGTCATGCCAGCATATGGTGGAAGGGAGTGCAGTTGGAGTGAAATAGAAGAGGAAAAGAGAGAATAACAAAATGGGAACGGATGGTAGAAAAGCTAAAGAGGCAGTTCATCCTTGGTGATTATGAGTTAGACCTGCTAAAGAAAATGCAAGGTTTGAGGCAATCAAGTAAGTCTGTAAAAGAATACACAGAAGAGTTTCATAAAATTATGATCAGAACAGGCCACTCAGAGGCCAACAAGGAGAAGGTAGCCCGTTACATTAATGGGTTACGAGCAAGTATTCAAGAATAATTAAGTCTGGTCCGGATGACCACCATAGAGGACGCTTACCAATTTGCCCTAAAGGTTGAAGAAAAGCTCAATAGGAGGTTTGAGAACAAGCAAAGAGGAAGAGGTCATGGCGAAAGAACCGATGGAAGGACCAGTGGAAGAAGAAATGAAGATTCTTAGAAGAATGGAGAAGGTAGCAGTAATCAGGAACAAAGGAGAGAAAATACCTACCGCCCTCATAATCAGAATAATGATTATCGAGGGGGAAGGGGCAGAGCTAGACGTGGCCAGGGAAGAGGAAGATTCTGTGGAACTTGTTTCCAGTGTGGAGAAGAGGGACATCACCAATACGAGTGTCCACAACAACGAGAAAGGAATAATAGGAGGCCAAAAGGAAATTCCAGAGCCGTGGTCACTGATGAAGATGCTGGATCTGAGCATTCTGAAGAAGCAGAGAGAGGAGAAGTAATGATCACAAGGAGAGTCCTGATGAATGAAGAGGGGGGCGTAGATCAGAGGAAAATCTTATTTCGCACAAGGTGTAAATGCGCAGGTAAGATTTGCAATATTATTATTGACAACGGTAGCATGGATAACCTAGTTTCAGAGGGAATGGTTACAAAGCTACAACTGGAGAGGAAGAGACACCCGCATCCATATCAGATCATGTGGTTGCAGAAAGACCATAAGGTTTTGGTTAGTGAACAATGCCTGGTAAAATTTAGCATTGGGAATTACCGTGATGAGGTCCTATGTGACATCCTACCCATGGATGCATGCCATTTGCTATTGGGAAGGCCATGGTAGTTTGATAGGTGCGCGGTTCATGATGGCCATGCCAACACCTACTCCGTGACAAAGAATGGAATGCATCATAAGCTAAAACCCCTGAAGGAGGTGGAAGAAAAGGTATGTGGCAGTGCCAGAATTTGCTTAGTTGACGGGAGAAAATTTTTAGATGATTTGAAGCATGAACATATGTGTTATGCATTAATTCCTAGAGTCAGGGAGAAAGAATGCAAAGATACCCTGGCAAAAGTCCTAGATCTGTTGGAGGAATTTCTAGATATTATATCTGATAATGTGCCTGAGGGTTTACCCCCAGTAAGGAAGATCAGTCACCATATTGATTTGGTTCAAGGATCGAACTTGCCCAATAAAGCTGCACATAGAATGATTCCTGTAGAAACTAAGGAGCTAAACAGGCAGGTCCAGGAGTTGCTGGAGAAGGGACTGATTCACGAAAGCTTGAGTCCATGCACAGTACTTGCAGTTCTAGCACCAAAGAAATATGGAGAGTGGAGAATGTGTACGGACTCTCGAGCCATCAACAAGATCACAATAAAATATAGATTTCCATTGCCAAGAATGGATGACATAATGGACTGTTTGAGTGGAGCCAAGTACTTCACCAAGATTGACCTCAAGAGTGGTTACCATCAGATTCATTTCAGAGAAGGAGATGAGTGGAAGACAACCTTCAAGACCAGAGAGGGTTTGTATGAGTGGTTGGTCATGCCATTTGGGCTATCCAATGCACCAAGTACCTTCATGCGGCTAATGAATGAGGTACTGAAAGAGTTTTTAGGCAAATTTGTCATTGTCTATTTAGATGATATATTAATATTTACCAGAACCCCGGAGGAGCACCGGTGCACATCGAAGGGTTTTTGAGAAGCTGTGGGAGGAGCAGTTATTAATTAATCTAAAAAAGTGTAATTTTGTAAAGAAGAAGTTAGTGTACCTGGGATTTGTCATCTCAGCAGAAGGTCTAAAAATGGACCCAAAAAAGGTGAGAGCTATCATCGAATGGCCTACCCCAAGAAGCACAACAGAGGTAATATCATTTCATGGTCTAGCCATCTTTTACAGAAAATTCATTAGAAATTTCAGCAGCATTTGTGCACCCCTTACAGAAACAATGAGAGGGGATAAGAAAGAATTCAAGTGGACCTTGGGAGCAAATAAGAGCTTCGATGTGTTGAAGAAAAAGGTCATAGAACAACCTGTATTGGCACTTCTAGACTTTAAAAAGGTATTTTAGGTAGATTGTGATGCCAGTGGTAGTGCAATAGGAGCTATACTGAGTCAGGAAGGCAGGCCTGTTGCTTACTTTAGTGAGAAGCTCAATGATGCTCGAAAAAAGTATTCAGTTTATGATCAAGAATTTTATGCTATAGTTCAGGCTCTAAGGAAGTGGAGGCATTATTTGTTGCCAAAAGAGTTTGTTCTATTTACTGATCATCAGGCCTTACAGTACATTAACAGCCAAGCAAAACTGAATCAGAGGCACTTGAAGTGGGTTGAGTTTCTCCAAAGTTATACCTTTGTGTTGAAGCACAGAAGCGGAAAATCAAATAGAGTTGCAGACGCCTTAAGTAGAAGGCAGAATTTGCTGATTGAAATGACAATGGAAGTGGTAGGATTTGAAGAACTAAAGGGTCTATACCCTGAAGATCCTAATTTTGCAGAAGCCTGGATGGCTTGCTTGGCACCTGTTACTTTGGACAGGACAAAATGGTTGGATTTTCTAATCCAAGATGGACTGTTGTTCAAAGGGAGTCAATTATGCATTCCAAGGAGTTCCATGCGGGAAAACTTAGTCAAGGAAAAACACAACGGAGGACTGGCTGGACATTTTGGTCGAGATAAGACCATTGCCCTGGTGAGTGAGAACTACTACTAGCCGCAACTGCAGTAGGATGTGAAAAGTTCTGTGCAAAGTTGCAGAATATGCCAGATGGCAAAATGCATGAGGCAGAACAATGGATTATATCAACCGTTACCTATACCTGAGAGGCCATGGGAGGATTCCAGCATGGATTTCATTCTTGGATTGCCGAGAACATAGAGGGAAAATGACTTCGTATTTGTGGTGGTTGACAAATTCTCCAAGATGGCACATTTTATTCCTTGCCAGAAAACAAGTGACGCAGTTCACATTGGAGGGTTATTTTTCAAGGAAGTGGTATGACTTCATGGTCTGCCAAAAAGCATAATTTCTAACAGAGATACAAAGTTTGTTGGGTATTTCTGAATAACATTGTGGAAGAAGTTGAAGACAGATCTGAAGTTAAGTTCTGCATACCACCCGTAGACTGATGGATAGACAAAGGTGGTAAATAGAATTTTGGGTAATTTATTGAGATGCTTGATAGCAGATAAACCCAAGGGATGGGATTTGGTTTTTCCACAGGCAGAATTTGCATACAACAATTCTGTCAACAAGAGTACAAACAAATCTCCATTCTAGGTCATATATGGAAACAGCCCAAGAAAAATTTTTGAGCTGAGGAAATTGGATAAAGGGGAAAAGAGCAGTGCCAAGGCTGAGAAATTTGCAGAACATATGAAAAGCATGCATGAAGAAGTGAAGAAACAAATTACAAAAATGAATACTCAGTATAAGAAAAGAGCAGACCAAAAGCGGCAGTTCAAAGAGTTCGAAGTAGGAGATGAAGTCATGGTCCATCTCAGAAAAGAAATATTTCCTGCCAAAACTTATAACAAGTTGAAGATGAAGAAGTTTGGGCCATGCAAAATACTAGAAAAACGGGATTCAAGCAATGCATATGAAGTGGAATTGCCAAGTGGGCTTGACATTTCGCCTATTTTTAACATATCAAATTTAGTGGAATACCATGAGGGAGACAGTACAGAGGCACCAAGTACAGATTTATGGAGCATTTCGGCGTCTAACCCAACCACAGACGAGATCAAGGAAATATTAGACACTCGTGAAGGCAGAAGCACCACGAACAAACAATATTCTAAATATTTGATCAAGTGGAAGGGTAGACCTATAGAAGATGCAACATGGTTGTCGAAAATAGAGGTTGACCGACTGGGTCTTCCTCTCACAGATCAGAAGTGAGGATCACTTCTCAATCCACCCCGGGTGTCTAATGCAGGAGCATCCGAGGGCAGCAGAGCAATCTTGCATCAACCAAAATTTTCTAAGTATTTTGCAAAGAAAAATATGTGTCGCGATATCGCGATAGAAAAGTTGTCGCGATATCACGACCAAAGCAGGGAGCGAAGGTGCGGAGGACAGAATGTCGCAAAATCGTGACATGTCACAATTTCGTGACATGTCACAAAATCACGACCAAATATGGGAATGAAGGCGTGGAGGACAGAAGGTCACGAAATTGAGACATGTCATGATTTTGCAACATGTCATGAAATCACGACCAAAGCAGGGAGCAATGGTGTAGAGGATAGAATGTTGTGAAATCGTGACATGTCACGATTTCATGACATGTCATGAAATTGTGACCAAAGCAGGGAGCAAAGGTGCGGAGGACAGAATGTCATGAAATCATGACCAAAGTAGGGAGCAAAGGTGCAGAGGACAGAATGTCATGAAATCATGACCAAAGCAGGGAGCGAAGGCACGGAGGACAGAAGGTCACGAAATCATGACCAAAGTAGGGAGCGAAGGCGTGGAGGATGAAAGGTCATAAAATCATGACATGTCACGATTTCATGACCAAAACTGAAGAACGGGGATGCAATAGAAATACGTCGCGATATCATGACATGTCACGATATCGCGACCAAGGCAGAAGGAAGGAATGCAGAATAAGAGAATGTCACGATATCACGACATGTCATGATATCACAACCAAAAGAAAAACACGTAGTCCAGGCTATCATAAATGCATTCCTTCATGCACGACAAGCTAGCGATAGTGAAGCAGCAGTCTCAGAGGAAGATTCCAGCAAGCATGTCAGCCACTCGCGTATTACATCTAGAGACGCATTTAAGACAACTAGCAACGAAGCAACAGTTCCAGAAGAAGATTTTGGTGGTTATGGCGGCCAGTCGCGCACCTCACCCAGAGTCCCATCAATGTGACTTTCCAGTATTGAGCCAGGTGGCTATTGCAGATCGTGGGAAGTTTGAAAACACAGAGGGTCGGGGCCTCGATAAAAACCCAAGAATTGTAATGAGGACGGGTTGGCAAAATGGTAGATTGCTGTATATTCTCTGTAAATTCTTTTGAAACTATTGGATGAGAAATTTTGGCTCTTGTTTTCCTTGTCTCCTTTACTGTGTTAGTTATGTTCTCCACCAGGTGTGCAAGAGAATTTTTGTTTTTTTTTGGCTTCTCCTATGGATTCTTTAATTGGAAACTCAAAACTGGTGGAAGCTTCATTGTTTCTAGTCATTTTTTTTGTTATAGGTGATATAGGTTCTAAATTTTATACTTTTAGAGTAGCTAATAGGTCATCAAAATAATTTTTATTATCCTAAAATAAAATTCCTAAGTTAAAGTCTACGATAGTCCCCTCTTCAAGTGTTTTCTACCTATAGGTATTCAATAAATATTCAAATTGGCTATGGTTATGGTTTGATTCACTGGCTATTATATGTAGATGATTATTATGCTAGGGTGACTTAGTGTTAAAGTAGTTTGTTTACCTTATATCATGTTCACCTAGGTAATTTATTTTCCTTTTATTTAGTTTTTCCATGTATTTTCCCCATCGGCTTATGTGTTGTTTAGATATTATGAGATGTTACATATTTATTTCTTAGATATTATGGGTATTTTTTTAGGTTTTACTATTATTAGGAGTTATGGGGATATATTTAGGTATATTTGGAGGGTTGATATTATTTCTCCCCATAGCGGTTACAGATTTATGGACCATCTCACTTATTCCTTTTGTATAGTTGATATTTATCTTTAGCTTGATTCTACCGCTATGGTTGATAATCCTTTGCCTATATAAGCAAGGAACCTTCATTGTACTTATTAATAAGATGAAGTTCATTATTCATGTATAATATATAGTATTGTTGATCATTGTTTTGCATATTCGTTTGTAAGATTATGCTATCAATTTGCTTTCAGATTCTTATTTTGGTTGAATGTGGTGTTCTGTTAACACTTAAGATAGTTGTAGCTTGGAATGATCTGATTATCATTCCTTCCATGGCATTAGAACACTAGGTGTTGCAGTCATCCATTTATGAGTGTTGTGCAGTTGTTTTTCTTATAGGTTCGAAGATTGGTGTGGAAGATTTAGTTTTTGTGATCAGGTATTTGGTGGAGGTTTTTTGGCAAGTTTGTGTCTCTCCTTCCATTTCAAATCATCAAACCCTCCTTAAATATCTTCTACCCATACTGAAATAGCCTCATTCCCTTGGATCTATCCTAAGCATTTTTTTTTTAGCATTTCCTTTTCTGGCATGGTCACCAACCCAACCCATTTTTATATTTTGCATGTATCTCCTGATAGAAATACAATTTTTTCACAAAATTGTTTGGAGGTCTGTAAATGCATTCATTTGAGTTGTGACCAAAATTTTAGCTCATTTGGATCAGTATTCTTCAATATATATTGAATTTATGAAAACCTACACGTTTTTAGTAATATGTGTATATCTTCATAACAACTTCTAATTTTTTGAATATTTTTTTTATAGAATGTGTAAAATCATATTATATACCTTCCCATTAAATTTTAGATATGTTGGAGTTGTATTATGATAGTTACAATGATTTTACTATTTTTAGTAAACTCATCATTTTAGGAGAAATATTGGGAGTTGCTCAGCAAACATTTTTCTAGGCTTGTAAAATTATTTTTCTGATATGTTTGTAAATGTTTAGATTTTTTGGATCTGTATTTAGAAATTTACAATGATTTTATGCTACACTCTCAATCTTGCATTGTGAAAAAGGGTTTTTGTAGTTGAACCGGTATATGGACTATTGTTATAAATTCCCATCTTCTCTCATTTTCTGTTTTTCCACTTAGTTTTAAACTTTGTGATCAACGTACCTTGTTTTCAGTATTGGTGGAGCCTACACATTATTGTGCTTGAGGAGTCCTTTGTATTTGACTTCCCTTGATTTTCTGTGGTGCATCCTCTTGTGCCAATCTTCCTAATTGAGGCACTTAGTTTGAAGGAGGGGATTATTTTGGTAATTCCTTTGGAGACTTTTCATAGTTCATAGGCTTCATGTGTGCATTGATGTGATTTTGTGGTATTTTTCACCACCTTGTGACATCACACTAGACCTTTCACATTATAATGGCATTTGATTTTGGGGGGGTCTCTTCTAATTTTGAGGACATCTTTAAAACTTCTTTTTTTTACACTTAGCATAGAGGCAAATGCTGAATATTTTAAAGCATGGTCTAAGGTACTTTGTTCATTATGTCAAAGTGAAGGTTTGAATCCTTTGTTCATAACTCCAAAACCTAAACCAATGGTGAAGGATAATGGGTATAGGACATGGTTCATGAACAATTTAAGGATATCTAGCATGCTTTATTATTCAGTTTGTGAGGAGCTTCAAAATTTTATTGGAGTTCACAAGAACACACCTCACCTTGCTAATCATATGTTTAAAATAAATTTTTTACCCAAGGCACCTTATATTACTATTTTTTGCATGGAGGAAATCATGTGACATTGCATCTTTGTTTTTAGAGTCACTATGTCATGATGTTTTTGATGATGAGGTTGATGCTATAATACCTACTTCAGATATTTTATAGGATACATATCCATACTTGTATTATGTGGATGATCATGTTGATGTTGCAGCATATACAACAAATATTTCATGGCATGTTACATCCTTACATACAAATGACTTCTTGGATGGTGTTGCCACACATGTGATTTTATTAACATGTATGAGGAGCTCACTCATTTATTTGATGATGATGTATACATTGTATCTCCTCCATGTAATTCTTCCTTTGTGGACATTTTTTTTGTGTGCCCTCCTTCATTGAGTGAGCCACCTTGTCCGCAATTTTCATCTCTTGTTTATTTCACATTGGATGATGTACTTATACAAGATTTGGATACATATATTTTGTCTTCAGTTGGACTCTCACTTGGAGATCCTGAAGACCATGTTGATTCTTGTGAGGATTCTAAGCCTCCACATATTTCTCTTGCTGCTTCCATGGGGTCATCATCACTTATGCAACAATATATTGGTGATTCTTCCTTTATGGATGCTCTTCAAACATCTCTTCCACTTTTACACACCCATGGTTTTGTGCATATTGATATTTTGGATGTTGATTGAGAATATATTCTACCCTATTTTGGTGTTGGTTTGGGATTCTACATTCTTGGATATTTATTTCATAATTCATTGGTGATATCTTCTTCACTTCAGCTTAGTTTTAAAGATTATACGTCATCATTCTAAATTTTTTTCCCATCTTCTCACACTTGGAGTGGAAAGAAATTCAACAGATGCTTCATGGCTGCTTTCTTCCTTGTGTGACACACATTGTTCATAACAGAGGCATATACTTCTTCATAGGACTTCTTCATGAATCTCGTCATCCTAGGGGGGTGTTGGGAGCACTTCTTCGCTCCATTCCTACTTTTTATTCTCTCTTTCTAGCTGGATGGTTTTTTTTTTCCACATGGTTTTCCATATTCTGGATACACATTGTACATGAGTACCTAATTAGTCCTTGTTTTCGGGACTCATATTATGTATATACCACTTTATTTTTTGGCACCTAGCTTCACTTGAGGTGGGTTGTTAGAGTAGGTTGTTTACCTTAGCTCATGTTCACCTAGGTAATTTATTTTCTTTTTATTTAGTTATTCCATGTATTTTCCCCACCCACTTATGTGTGGATATTTCATTTATCTTATTTAGATATTATGAGATGTTACATATTTATTTCTTAGATATTATGAGGATATTTTTAGGTTTGACTATTCCTAGGAGTTATGGGGATATCTTTAGGTATATTTGGAGGGTTGATATTATTTCTCCCCATAGCGGTTATAGATCTATGGACCATATCACTTATTCCTTTTGTACGATGGATATTTGTCCTTAGCTTGATCCTACCACTATGGTTGATCATCCTTGCATATATAAGCAATGCATATTCATTGTACTCATTAAGAAGAGGAATTTTGTTATTCATACATAATATATAATATTGTTTCTCATTGTTTTGCATATCCATTTGTAAGCTTATGCTATCAATTTTCTTTCTGATTCTTGTTTTGGTTGAATGTGGTGTTATGTTAACCCTTGAGATCCTTATAGCTTGGAATGATCTGATTATCATTCCTTTCACTTAGGTGGAAGGGTTTTTTCCTCTTCAGGGAATTTTTCTGACTCTTCTAAAGGTATTTCTAGAATATTTTGACCTTGAGGTTGTAGGGTGACCTCTATTTTTCTAATGAATCATCCATTAGGTCCTCTTGGTCTTGGTGGACTCATGCATTTTAGGTAGGGGATCTACGAGTAAGGTAGTTTGAACGTGCACTTTCAAGTTGACTAACCTATGGCTCCCAAAAATATAGTTTTGGTAGCTCCTTGGCAATGATGCCAAAATGACAAACAAAAAATATGTTCTAAAAAGGTCAAGTCCTATCTACTCATGTCCGTTTGGGAGTTCATAAACTTATGAGGTACCATACAAAATATATTCCTGTAGAGTGGGGGATGAGTCCCTCTATGCATGGGAGAATATTTGTTCATATTGTTTCAGTTCACCTAAACCTAAAAAAAACTAAATAACTTAACCAAAGAAAATAATAGTATGGGAAAACTAAATAGCTGGAGTGGGCCTGAGCTCTCATAGTTGTTCTGCTTGACTAGTTACTATAAATTGTTCTCTTAGTTTATGCAAAATGGAAACACTTGATTTTATATTGATAAAATGAAGTTATAGTGCAAAATAATTATTGTCAAAATTTGTGGATCTCTTTATTCATAATTGCTTTGTGTTTTTATATAGAATACAAGCAATTTTATTACAACTATATATTACCAAAAATTCCAATTAAAAATACAAATTATTGGTCTATTACAATGGCTGCATGTGCGACTATAGTTTTTGGCATTAAAATATATAGCATTCTTCAAAATAGATCGTCAGTGGCTGAGAACGATGCTCCTCTATATTTCACAACTATTTTTATCATCTTCCTAGAAATCATGCTATATTTGGTCAATGGTTGGGGTGTAGGCATGTCTCGATAGAGCATGGGTGCTATATTCTTTTGAAGTGTAGGTACCATATTTCTTTGGTAGATGCATGTGATTATTATATTTTGTAGGTTCTATACTCTTGAGTAGAGCATATGTGCCTTCCTATGGTTGGGAAGTAGGTGCCTCCCCATGTTTAAGATGTAGGCACCTTGGTCTTTTGGGAAGTAGATACCCTACCCTTTGTAGGATGTAGGCACCTTATACACTCATTGTATTAGCCCCTTTAAAACATATTTACCCTTAGAAAATATGATCCTTTTCACACAATTCCAAGTCCATATGGGATATTGATGTAAAAACATAAAAGTATTAGAAAAACCTGTAGCTACACATACATTCAACTAGAAACACCATTCAAATATAAGTGCTACCTTTATCATTAACTATAAACAATAATAATACAAAAAATACATTTCAAGTATTAATTATACTAGTGCAATTCACTCAAAAATACAAATAAGATGAGCATTTCTAGTTCTCATTAAATTATGGTCCTACTATGCAAATATATTTTTGATATTTGAATGTACCACATAAACTATGGTCCTACTCTATGATAAGTAATACCCAAACTTATTCAAATATTTCATGACAATGAACACCTATTTTTCTAGAAATTTGTAATTTATTTGGTAATAATGGAATGTTTGACTTATAAAAATATTGGATGTTCATATTCCTTGTCATACTTGTGAGTTAGTACTACAACATAACTATCTATGAAATCATATGCATACAAAATGAAGTTTTTGTTGAAATATAGATTGATCAAAATTAGGTATTTTGTAATGGTTTATTTAATCTATTCAAATACATTCTCCTTTCTAGGTTACATTCAAATATGACATTATTTTTTAGGAGATCTATCATAGGTTTGATAATCTATGGAAAATGAAAAAAAATAGATGAAATTGATTTACCAAAAAATTGATTGTAGAGATTTCTTACTTAGGGGAGTGGAAGAGCTAAAATAGCTTGAATACTTTATGGATCAATGGAAATTCCTTGTTTAGAGACCACATATCCTAAAATATTCTCTTCGTGCATAAAAAAACTAGATTTCTTCATATTTAGTAATATTCTAAATTCACAACACTTCTAAAAACTATTTCTAGGTGCAACATGACATGATCTTGTTGACCTAGTCTCCAAAAGTAAAATCCATGGCATGTTGAAATGTAGCCCCAACATGGGATATTACAAATGGTATTCTTTAATACTCAAAAGTCCTCCACTTGGTAGTAAATGTTATCTTTTGTTGATCCTCATATTTTACCCATAATTGATTGTACCCAAAAAATTCTAGGAGAGAATATTTTTGTCCCTACCATTGTTTGTAGAATTTGATCAATTTGAGGTAGCGGATAATGATTCTTCAATGACACCTTGTTCAAATTTTAAAAATCAACACAAAGGTGAATGTATCCATTCTTTTTCCTAACTGGTACAATATTGGCAACCCATGTTGAATTTTTGATAGGGTATATGATTTTAACATTCAAAAATTTGAGGAGCTCTTATTTCATTGTAACTCCTATCGTAGGGTTAACCAACCTCTACTTTTTCTTGAATGGCTTGGCTTCAGGAGTTAACTCAATAATATGTTGAATCACTTATTTATATGGTTATGCATAAGGGGTTGGCCGCAAAATGTATTTATAAAAATTTTGTGAATCAATTTCAAAATACAGGGGAATAGTGTCAAAACGCATGTAGAAGGTTCATTATTATTAGGATGTTAGAAATATAAATTTAAAATGGTCAAATTGTTATAACATTGGGGTGAATTGACCCAAAAATAAATTTGCACCAAGAAATTTTTGGCTAATGGGCCCTCGTCAAGGGTCCCAAATATTAGCCAATTCCAAATTTTAAAATTTTTAATTTTAGCCAATTCAATTTATACTAATTTTGGCTAATTAATCCTTTAGGAATATGATTATTCTTCAATTGAATAATGTCCTACTATTCAAATTATTTTGATATATCTTTTCATTGAATCAATTAGATTGCCTCTCTCATCAAGAAATCAATGATTTATTGGTTGCCTTCAAATACTTACTAGATTATATCCTTAGATGGGATTGTTGGCATAAAAATAATTTTAGTTTTGTTCTTATTTCTTGAAAAATACTCCATAATAGTCATGTAGTTTTATCATTGAGCATAAAGTACAACATCTAAATCATTTTTTTCTTGGGAATGGACTTTATATTTAATTATTTAAATATTTCATCAAATCCCATACCCTATTTTAGTATACCTTTATATAATGATGTTTACTATTACACTTATCTATCACTTGGTTGACTATTAGATCTGAATCACCATAGATTTAAAGTAACTTAATACTTATTCTTTCTACTTATACTAATCTAAGGTACAAGGATCCATGTTCAGTACCATTATTAGTGTAAATCCATGTTAATTTTTAAGAAAATATTTTAATTCCCTCTAAAGGAGATACTAGAACAACATTGATTTTGATCCCATTTTTGCATCTATACCCATTAAAACAAAGCTTCCAAATCTTTGTATTCCATATTTCTTGATTTATCATAGCTAGAACCTTTGTGTTCTAGACTAAGAAATAGTATGTGCCAACTCCGGTCTCAACTAGGGAATAGTAATCCTTTACAGAGATTTCACATTCTATTTGTAATTATTCATAGATATATTTTAGAGGATCTAATTCTTCAAAAATTGTACTAATATTTGTTTCATCTTCTATCTTCTTAATGTGATAAGTCATTGGTTTCTTATGGATGATTTTAACCCTTTTATCTTTATGTAGTATTATCATATGAGAGTAATCCAAGTACATATAGCCTCCTAAATTTGCTATGAATTATTGGGAAAGAAAGAGACCAAAGTATGGCTCTAGGTCAACAACTATTATTTCCTAGATTATAGTTTTAGCACTCTATGCAACATCATGGGAACATATTTGATAACCCCCACTATATTGACAAGAGTGTCATCTAGTTGAAGAGATTTAGGGTATGAATGAGTATACTCCATACCCATAGATTCACATATCATATTAAGCATTATGGTAGTTGTAGCTCCAAAATAAGGTTATGCATAAGGGGTCATCCCAAAAATGTATGTATAAAAATTTGGTGAATCAGTTTTAAAATCTAGGTAAATAGTGTCCAAATGCATGCATAAGGTTCACTATTAATAGGATTAATATTGGAAATTTAAAATTAAAATGGTTAAATTATTGTAAAATTGGGGCAAATCGACCCAAAAAAATTGCAACCATAAAGTTCTGGCTAATGGGTCGTGGTCAAGGGTCCCAAATATTAGCCAATTCCAAATTTTGAGAATCCTAATTTTATCCAATTTGGTGATAAATGGCTGCTATGCATAACGCTACTCCAAAATAAATCATACAATTACACATGACCTATCTCTCTATTCTTAGGGATATATAAAAAGGAGGTGGTCTATTTTTCTTGGCTCCTAGATCTATCAAATCTTGAGCAAGGTTTTACTCTAATATTAATTCATCCCATAGAGTGGTCTTCTTCAATGAAGCTTTGAGTAAATCTATTTATTTGAGAATCGTCAAAGCATCATACATACCTACTTTAGAAGGAGTCTTTTTGAGTTCTTTGACTATGCTAAAGCTAAAATAGATGATAATCAGATCATTCCAAGCTGCAAGAATATCAGGTGTTTATAGAACACCACATTCAACCAAAATAACAAGAATCTAAAAGAAAATTGATAGCATAAGCCTACAAATAGATATGCAAAACAAAGAGCTTTAGTCTCCTTTGATCCTAGAATATTCTGATAAAAAGGATTTACCTATTTTGTAATTTTACTCTGATATTCAATCCAAACCCCTTCTATTAATTTAATTCTACTAATTTTGGATGTTGATCTTTGTACTATAGCCATCCTATGAATTTTTTTTTTGTATTTTTATCTCCTTATTTTAAGTTTTAATCCAAAATTCTCTTTATTACTCAAAATATTATGATGTTCACTAAGCAAATCCTTTTTCTCCAAGCTTATATTATTATGATAACATTTTTAAAATTTTGAAAGTTTATCTTTTATTTCTTCTTTCTTCTAATTTTTTTTTTTCCAAAAGTATTATTGTTCCATTGTTTTAATCTAGATGTCATAGATTTAATTTGTTTTGGAAGAGCATACAACTCACCATATCCTAAATAATTCCATGTTTATGCTATCATATCAATAAATTTGTTATGGTATTCCCACATATACTCACACTTAAAATATGATATTTTTTTTAAAATCAGTTACCACCACTTTAACTCTTATTGGTTAGTGATTTGAACCTATTATTCTTAAGGTGTTAATTTTAGCATAAGTTCCTTCATCTAGCCAATTATTTGAGAGTATGCATCTATCTATTGTTTTGATATTAGGTTCTGACCTCTCTTTTGTTTGGTCCATTTATAGGTGTCTTCTTCAAACTCAACCTCTTATAGACTATTGTTTTGAATAAATCTAAGAAATATCTCATAATTTGGGTTAATTTAATAATTCTCCTAAAGTTTTGATCCAACTTGGTTATGGCATTAAAATATCCTATGATCATGAATCAGGTTTTTTGGTATTTACTTCTCATAAAGGCTTCAATCCCACTCTAAACTTCTAATCTACCTGACTAAACTATAGGTCCATATATATTGATAAGGATGAAATGAATATCTAGAAAGTATCAAGTGACTAAAGAGGCTATCTAATGTCTAGTTTTACGAATGGTTATATAGGAGGATCTAGAATGATTTCAACAAGTTAGAATTCCCCATACTACATCGAAATCGATAGAATCCTATTCACATCTTACCCATATGACTTTTGTAGTTTTTGAAACTTCTTATTTTGTCATTTTAGTTTCCTAGATGCAAATAATATCAATATTATTAATTAAACAAAGGTCCTTGATACACCTCTACTTTGAGGGGGCATTAACACTTATATTCCATGAGATGATAATCATGTCTCATTAAGTGCTATTGGCCCCACTTGCAAATTACCAATATCATTTTTTTGTTTGATAAATATAAGTTCAACCAACTTAGTTTGTGTTCTTTTATCTATTTTTGCTCTTTCTTCCCTATATATTGCTTGATAATTTAAGGGTTTTCATATTTTTTCCTTACCTATATCAAGAGAAGGTATTATTATTCTATTCCTTAATATTTTTTCACAATTTTATTTTTCATCATATTTATCCGCTCTAGGCTATCTTAATTTTCTCTTGTAATTTTTTACATATGACTCTGCTAGACTCTTCTTAGGGTATGTTGTCTGAATATGAACCACCTCATGATATATTCTACATATAAAGATATGTTTTCATAATCTATGGTTTAGATCCACATCTTATCCCCATACCTAAGAATTATTTATTCTCATAAAGCTTTACTTGTATCAATCATAACAAATATCCAAGCATAAATAGCTAGGAATCCATATTTCATAGTATTTGAAATCTCAAGTAATTATCCTAGAGTGTTTCCTATTGCATTGAAGGTATATATTTCCTAAAATTCAATGGGTAATCGAAACATCCAAACCAATAATGTACTAGGATAAATTTACATTTTTAGGTGAAAAACCTTCTTATTAGTGGGTAAGGAAGAGTCCTACTCATGACATAAACCAAGGATTGCATTTTAATATTGCTTCTCTTTCTTACCTAGAACAAAAAATGGCTAGGAAGAAATATTTGGGAAGAAAGGATAGAATCACTCCTAGAGACTTCTAACTCCTATAAATTCATTTTCTAATGGTTTAAACCCCTAGCCAATACCCATTAAATTGATAAAAAATTAACCTATGTTGGCGCAACAAGGATCCTTTTGAGGTATGCTTACGAACTTCTATTACTAGAGATGATTCTAAATATTTAACTATAAATCATTGCATGGAAAGAAAACTAAAAATTAACATCTATAGAAATTTATCAAGATGTCCTATAACAAATATAATATTTTCTTGCAAAATTATAATAATTTGCTTGCAAAATTTCTAAGATAACGAAAGAAAAAATACTTTGTTGAAAAATTCAATTTCCACATTATTTCCTAACCCTTAATCGCTCTTCCCATCATCCAAACCCTATCTAAAAGATATTTACAATTTTATTTTTTTGCAACTTGAAAAATCATCATTGCTCTTGTTCTAGATGGTTGTATTTACAGGGTTATATCTCCTTCAATATTGCTCAAACTCTTTCATATGACAACTCATTTTAAATCTATTTAAATTCCACACAAGTTAGTCCAAGAATAAATTGGATTGGATAATCCTTCACAAAGATATGGCTCCTAAAAGATGAGAACATTATCAATAATATTATTTTAAAAGTGTCTTTGAGATCTTAATCAAACCGTTATGATTAGTCTACTAGTCAAAATACTTTTTAGTTTTCCTAACATGCTAAAATCACAAGCATATGTCCATATAAATTTCAAAGGATTGATGTAAGTGTGATAAATAAATACCTAACATATGGGGGACACTCCATTCTATTTATCTATACCATATAAAATAATAAATACAACAACTAAGCTTATCATTTGTAAATATAATAATAATTGTATCAAGACTATAAATAATATAAATGAAAGGTTGGCAAATTAATTTATTATAGACTTCAAACATTAAAATATGAATATCAATGTTCCACTATCCACCACTACATATCTTTTATTTTCTATTTAAAATTTAGCTCTTATAATAAAATATTCAATTACCCTTAATTTTTAAATAGAATAATAATTATATCCACACTATAAATAAAGGTTGACAAGTTAATTTATTATAGAATTCAAACATAAAAATATAAATATCAATGTCAAATTATCTATCAAAATAGCTCTTATAATACAATATTTTATTACCCTTTATATAACCATGCCTACACTATACACTCTAAAAAATAAAATTGTTACTAAGTTGTAGACATGTTATAAAAACATGGTAGACTATAACTCAATTGTCATCATAAACTTATAATCTTTTTATATATCAATTCTTGTTTATTATAATTTGTATTTTCTTATAATAAAAATCAAAATTATATCATAAAAAATTATTCATTTGAATTTAAATGCACGCATTTTAAAAAATAAGCTATCTCTTTAAGTACAAATCAAAGGAAATAAATAATAATAATAATAGATTAATATCACTTCAATATAAACACCAAAAATAATATTTTACAAATATAAATTAAAAAAAAAAATTATTTAATTTTATCCTTATTTTTTAGGTGCTCAAAATTTGATAGATAAATGTTTATGGTAGGCATGCTTATTTATTAGATTACATCCAAATAAACATTCACAATTAAATTTATTATTCAAAAAGTGAACACAATCTTATATTAAGAATATTATTCTTTCGCTAACATATTCCTATATTAAAATTTCATTCTTAATATCTCTTCTTACTGAATTATACTAAATATTGAAGGCGCTTTAAAAAATAATAATAATTATATCAAGACTATAAATAAAAGGTTAGCAAATTAAATTTATTATAAAATTCAAGCATAAAAATATGAATATCATTTTTGGATTATCGATCACACCATATCTTTTATTTTATATTCAAAATTTAGCTCTTATAGCACGAGGGGTGCAACACAATGGTTTGGGCTTTGGTTCTTCTTTGGAAGGTTCAAGGTTCAATCTAATGCGAGTATGTGAGGAGGTGGATGTGTGGTGGCTTTGTGTTAAATTCTCTATTGATAAATATAACTCTTAGTTTCATCATCACGAGGAATCATGGTTGGGAGAAGATTGCTCAACCATTTCTCACAATAATCAAATTAAAAAAAAAAAAAGTTAGTTCTTATAACACAATATTTAATTATCCTTCATAGTAACCAAGCTTACACTATAAAAAAATAAAATTATTATCATGGTTGATAAGAAACTGCTCAAACCTGTGCATGAGTCATTTTCTCACAATAACCAAAAAAAAAAAAAAGTTAGCTATTATAACACAATTTTTAATTACCCTTCATAGCTTACACTATAAAAAATAGAATTTTTATAAAGTTGTAGACATTATAAAAAACATGGTAGAATATATAACTTAATATGATTATAAACTTGTAAAATTTTTATATAAACAAATTATTATCATTTTTAATTAATAAACTATCTATTCTTGTTTATTATAAATTTTAATTTATTATTATACAAATTAAATTTTTATTTATTAAAATTTAAATGTACGTATTTTCAAAAAAAAAAAAAACTATCTCTGTCACTAAAACTCAAAGCAAATAAATAATAAATATAAAATAAAATCATTTCAATATAAACACCCAAAACAATATTTTACAAATATAACTAACAAACACAAAAACAATCTAATTTTCAATAATAATTATTTGTTTAATCTAATTTTTTTAGGCGCTCGAAAAATAAACATTCACAATTAAACTTATTTATAAAAAATAACATAATCTTATTTAAGTTTTACCAACATTTTTTTTTTAATTTTGTTTCACTCTTATACTTTTCTTCTACTTTAATTATACTAAATGTTCAACGCACTTCAAAAAAATTATGTAGCATGTAGAAACTACATTCGTTCATTCAGTCAGTTGCCCGCATTGGAATATTTAAAAATTTTAAATTAAGACTTTGAATAGAGGAATAGTTGTTTAAATAAGTTACCCTCGTCAATGTTATTCATGCCTGCAGAGTTCATCCTAAAATACCCTAACATATAGTTTAGAAGAAGTTATCACGTCTTTCTTGAGCTCTTCTCAAACGTTGCTCAAATAACTCAGCCTGGAATTCGGCCAATTTCGGGTCTTCCCCACAGTTTGGGGTTTCCGGGCTGTCCGAATCGCTGACCTCCGAAAAAATTTCCTCATCTTTTTGTGGAGTCTTCTCTACACTCTGGATTTCCGTTTCACTCTGTGTTTGCGTATACTGAGTTAAATGTGAAGCCTCCTTTTCCTTTATCTTGGCATTAAGCTCAGAAATCACAGCTGCAAGTGCTTCATCTGGATCCTTCAGGCTACTCATCAGAACTTCTATGAGTTCCGCAGGTGTCATCTCTCCTCCGCAATTTATCTTCTCTTCAACGGAAAAATAGAGCGGATGATAATCAATCCCCAGGTAATTCTTGGCAAGAACTTTGAACGCAGGAAAATTGCAGAAGGACAGCAGGATGTGGAGATCCATCCTACCACTTCTTAAGAGAGCCGGGTCGATGTGATCTCTATGGTTGGTCGTAAAGATAATGATGCGCTCCTCCCCGCAAACCGACCACAGTCCGTCTGTGAAATTAAGCATACCCGAAAGAGTAATATCCTTAGATTTTGGATTATTATTTGTTGAAGCCCTATCCTGGAGATTGACCGAGCAGTCGATGTCCTCAACGATGATGATGGATTTCTCTTTGGTACTGCAGAGAAGCGCGCGAAGCTCGCCATTGTTGGGGACCTGCGTCAGTTCGAGATCGTATATGTTGTATCTCATGTAGTTAGCAATGGCGGCGATGAGGCTCGACTTTCCCGTTCCAGGAGGCCCGTAAAGAAGGTACCCGCGCTTCCACGAACGACCGATCCGCTTGTAGTATTCCTTCCCATCTTTGAACTGTTTGAGATCGTTGAGAATGGTGTCCTTGAGGTGGGGATCAAGGGCCAGGGTATCGAAAGTCGACGGATGGTCGAAAGGAATTCCGGACCATCCATTACCCCACGTAGCGCTTCCAGAATTTGTAAATAGCGTTAGGTCCCTGTTGCGGTGATTGAACTCCTCTGCTGTTTTTGTAATGTGGTCGCAAAAATCTTTCAAAAACTTCGTGTCCGGCTTCTTGTCGACTTTTAAATTGAGGAACCGCTTCTCCTTGGCTTGGCCGTCATCACCTTCAGAATTAGCTTTGATAACGTTCCTCTTCCACAAGATGGTCTTTCCTTGGAAGGAGTCCTTCACGGCGTAATTCTCAGATGCTGTCACCCCCACACGGCTTGAAGTGGTCTCCTGAAATAAGACCATTGAACGACTGCGATAGACAGTCTCTAGACTTGACAAGTAGATTTGTGCGTCTTCATAAAAGAAGTTGGAATACTCCCAGCCTTCATGTTTTTCTGGAATGCAGAGATCACAGAAGGTGTTGAAGTAATCCTGAAGAGATAACCACCAATGGGAAACGAGAGCTTTGATCTGTGGTGGAATAATACTTCTCAAGAAAGTCCACCAGCTCATGATTGGCCACACATGTTTAAGCAGAGCGTTAATCATCGTGAGCTAATGTCTGGAATATGAGGCACCCGATACCCCTTTTTTTTGAGAAGGCACCCGATACCCTTGATTTTGTCTTGTGATTCAATAGTTCCTCGTGTTTTATAGCAACGAAAATGGGCGAAGGAGTGACGTTTCGTGCTCTTACACGTCAGCACCGTTTTACGCTGTTAATCAGTGAATTTGTCAAGCTAAGAAACCAAAATTGGAAATTGATTAATTAAGCACGACGGCGAATGTATGGCTTTAGGGCTGTTGTGGATTAAACTAAGGTAAAAAATATTAATTTGACTAGAACTTATGTATATAGAGAAATTCTATATGTTGGTGTCGAAATAATTTTGAAGATGTTAAGAAGAAAAATATTTTTTAAAGGAAGAGGTTGATAGCAAATTTCATTTTTAAAATGGCATTTTATAAAAGTGTTGCAAAGGAGCAATGCTGGACTTTCTAAAATCAAATGTTTTGTATATATTTAATCCAAATTATAGATTGAGATTAAATTAATATTAAAAGTGATAGTAATATATAATGCTTATGATAATTATAGTTGATCTTTTTATTAGTTTTTGTTTTAGCAATTTAATTATTAGTATAATTTTTCTAAGTGTATAATAGATGTGATGTGATGATTTATTTGATATGTAGTGCTCATTATAGAAGTGGAGATGAAAGAACATGGATATAGGCCAAAAAAAAGTAACTTTATATAATATATATTTTTTAAAGTCTTTTAAAATAAGTAACTTCATATAATAATGTCATTTATGAACCAAAAAAGTATAAATATCTATACCTATATCTATCAATATATATTGATTGCATAGTGAGTGGGTATATCTAATGTAGACATGGAAAGATATGTTGACAAGAAAAGAGAACATAAGTTATAGAAATATTCATCACAAATATTAATACCTCATACAAAGCTCATGACTTAGCACCAATCCACACCATGACTACGAAGAGGACTATTTGACTATAGAATTTTTGACTATGATATTTTGATGGTGGATGAATATGGTGGAGATATAGAGATTCTACACAAGGATAAAGCCATCATCACGGTTTCAAGGATGAATTACATAGTGCACCTTGATTTCATGAAAATATTTCCATATATTTTTGTCATGTGTAGTCATCAACCCATATTTTTTCAATAACCCATTAGAGGTTCTATCATCCTAGATAAGCATATGGATCCTAATTTCATCCTCTTCCTTTATTTGAGGAGCTTACTAATGTTTAATCACCATTAGCTTTTGACGTCTATGAGTCATGAAAAATGTAATCTCCACATAAATGGACTACTTGATGATATGAACATATCAATAAAATAAAATACATCCTCCAAATAGCAGTATAGATATATTATTTTCCCCCTATGAGGGGTTTCTTAGGCATGAATTTGTTGAGCATATGGGTGTCTTCATATAATATAACCTTATAGTTCGTGAATTGGTGGTAGAATGTATAGTGCATATTGGAAAATTTAAATGTGTATATTCTATGAATCATGTGGTTATTGTGGGCAACATCAAAGAGATATATCTTCAAATAATTATTTCTTATATTAAATAAGCTAAAATAACATAAATCTATAAGGTAAAAACCTGGTTATCTTTTTCTATAACATTCAAAATAATGTGGGAGCTCCTTCAGTCATGCACTTGGGATCAATAAGAATACCACTATTGTATATGGTTAAACAAAGAGTCTTATAAATCAATATTAATGTCATCTTGAATTTTTAAATTTATTTCTATATATAGTAACTATAGTGAATATTCATTACACCTAGAACATTTCACCTTGGCTAAATTTAGAACTCATCCCTAGTAGAGATAAGTTTGATATTTTGTAAGAGAAGTGAGAAGGCAGAGACTTTGTACATCATAAATTTTAGAAAATCAATGATACATGTTGTTTTTACATAGATGATCCTCAAAAGAGTTGGTATTTATTTCAATATCCTTCCTTACTAGTCTCCACTATTTATTTTCTTTCATTTTTCTAGATCTATTTTTTGAAAGTTGAAAACCATCTTCATCCATAGCCATTTGTAATTTTCTCTTGCAATTTTCTACATATGATTCTGCTAGGCTCTTCTTAGGGCATTATCTCTCAATATGACCCACCTCATCTCATATTCTACATCTAAAAGATATATTTTCATAATATATGATTTAGATCCACATCTTATCCCCATACCTAAGAATGATTGATTCTCATAAAGCTTTACTTATATCAATCATTACCAATATCCAAGCATAAATAGCTAGGAATTCATCTTTTATAAAAAGTTATAACAATTTGCTTACAAAATTTCTAAGATAATGAAAGCAAAAAAACTTTGCTAAAAAATTCAATGTCCACATAAATTCCTAGTACTTCATTGCTCTTCCCATCATCAGAAACCTAGCAAACAAATATTTTCAATTTTATGTTTCGCAACATGAAAAATCACCATTGCTTTTGTTCTAGATGGTTAACTTTATAGGGTTGTATCTCCCTCAATATTGCTCAAACTCTTTCATATGACCACTCATTTTAAAGCTATTTAAATTCTACACAAGTTAGTCCAAGAATCATTTGGATTGGATAACCCTTCATGAAGATATGGCTCCTAAAATATGATAACATTATCAATAATATTGTTTAAAAAGTGTCTTTGACATCTTAATCAAACCCTTATGATTAGTCTACTAGTCAAAATAATTCTTAGTTTTTCTAACATATTATTATCACAAGAATATGTCCATATAAATGTCAAAGAATTGATGTATGGATGATAAATATTGGGGCACTCCATTCCATTTATCTATACCATAGAAAACAAAAAAATGCAACAACTAAGCTTATCATTTGTAAAAAGAATAATAATTATATCAAGACTATAAATAATATAAATAAAAGGTTGGCAAATTAATTTATTATAGACTTCAAACATAAAATATGAATATCAATGTTTGATTATCCATTAGCACATATCTTTTATTTTATATTCAAAATTTAGCTCTTACAATACAATAATAAATTACCCTTTCTTTTTAAATAGAATAATAAGTATATACATACTATAAATAAAGGTTTGCAAGTTAATATATTATAGACTTCAAATATAATAATATCAATATCAATGACAAATTATCCATCAAAATAACTCTTATAATACAATATTAAATTACCCTTTATATAACCATGCCTACACTATAAAAAATAAAATTATTACTAGTTGTAGATATGTTCTAAAAAAATATGGTAGACAATAACTCAATTTTGATCATAAAATTATAATTTTTTTATATATCAATTTTTGTTTATTATAATTTGTAATTTCTTATAATACAAATCAAAATTTTATCATAAAAAAATAATTTATTAAAATTTAAATATACTTATTTAAAAAAATAAGTTGTCTCTTTCACTAGAACTCAAAGCAAATAAATAATACTAATAATAAATTAATATCACTTCAACATAAACACCAAAAATAATATTTTACAAATATAAATAACAAAGACAACAACAATCTAGTTTTCAATAATATATATTTTTTGATCCTAATTTTTTAGGTGCTCAAAATTTGATAGATAAATGTTTAAGGTAGGAATGTTTATTTATTAAATTACATCCAAATAAACATTCATAATTAGATTTATTTATTAAAAATTGAACACAGTCCTATTTACATGTTATTCTTTCAATGATATAACTTCCAATGACATATTTTTATGTTAAAATTTCATTCCATTTTAATACGTTTTCTTCTACATTAGTAAATTTTACTAAATATTCAAGGCACTTCAAAAAGAATACAAATTATATCAAGACTATAAATAAAAGGTTAAAAAATTAATTTATTATAAACTTAATATCAATGTTGAATTATTCATCATAACATATCTTTTATTTTATATTCAAAATTTAGCTCTTATAACACAATATTTAATTACCCTTCATAGTAACCAAGCCTACACTATATTAAAAAAAAATATATTATTAAGTTGTAAACATGTTATAAAAAACATAGTAGATAACATAACTTAATATGATTATAAACTTATAAAAAATCTACATAAACAAATTATTATCATTTTTAATTAATAAGCTATCTATTGTTGTTTATTATAATTTTTATTTTATTATTATACAAATCAAATTTTATTTATTAAAATTTAAATGTACTTATTTTAAAAAACAAGTTATCTCTCACTAAAAATCAAAGCAAATAAATAATAATAAAAAAATAATATCACTTCAATGTAAACACCAAAAATAATATTTTACAAATATAAATAACAAACACAACAACAACCTAATTTTTAATAATATTTATTTGTGTGATCTAATTTTTTAGGTGCTCGAAAATTTTATAAATTACATCCAAATAAATATTCAGAATTTAAATTTATTTATCATAATATTATTTAAGTATTACTAATATTATTTGAAATTTTATTTCAAATTAATACCTCCTCTAAAGTTACTGAATTATAGTTAATGTTCGACGCACTTTATATATATATAAAAGATAGAAACTACATCGTTCATTTAGTCACTTGCCCGCATTAGAATATTTAAAAATTTTAAACTAAGACTTTGAATAGAGGAATAGTTGTTTAAAATAAGTTACCCTCGTCACTGTTTTTCATGCCGGCGGAGTTCATCCTAAAATACCCTAACATATAGTTTAGAAGAAGTTATCACGTGTTTCTTCATCAATTCTCAAATCTTCCAGAAATATATGAAGCCGGAGTTCGGCCAAAGCGCAGTTTAGGGTTTCCGGGCTGTCCGAATCGCTAACCTCCGAAGAATTTTCCTCATCTTTTTGTGGAGTCTTCTCTACACTCTGTATTTCCGTTTCACTCTGTGTTTGCGTATACTGAGTTAAACGTGAAGCCTCCTTTTCCTTTATCTTGGCATTAAGCTCAGAAATCACAGCTGCCAGTGCTTGATCTGGATCCTTCAGGCTACTCATCAGAACTTCTATGAGTTCCGCAGGTGTCATCTCTCCTCCACAATTTATCTTCTCTTCAACGGAAAAATAGAACGGATGATAATCAATCCCCAGGTAATTCTTGGCAAGAACTTTGAACGCAGGAAAATTGCAGAAGGACAGCAGGATGTGGAGATCCATCCTACCACTTCTTAAGAGAGCCGGGTCGATGTGATCTCTATGGTTGGTCGTAAAGATAATGATGCGCTCCTCCCCGCAAACCGACCACAGTCCGTCTGTGAAATTGAGCATACCCGAAAGAGTAATCTCCTTAGATTTTGGTTTTTTATTTGTTGAAGCCCTGTCCCGGAGATTGATGGAGCAGTCGATGTCCTCAACGATGATGATGGATTTCTCTTTGGTACTGGAGAGAAGCTCGCGGAGATCGCCATTGTCGGGGACCTGCGTGAGTTCGAGATCGTATATGTTATATCTCATGTAGTTAGCAATGGCGGCGACGAGGCTTGACTTTCCCGTTCCAGGAGGCCCGTAAAGAAGGTACCCGCGCTTCCACGAACGACCAATCCGCTTGTAGTATTCCTTCCCATCTTTGAACTGTTCGAGATCGTTGAGAATGGTGTCCTTGAGGTGGGGATCAAGGGCCAGGGTATCGAAAGTCGACGGATGGTCGAAAGGAATTTCGGACCATGTAGCGTTTCCAGAATTTGTACAGAGCATTAGGTCCCTGTTGCGGTGATTGAACTCCGCTGCTGTTTTTGTAATGTGGTCGCAATAATCTTTTAAAAACCTCGTGTCCGGCTTCTTGTCGACTTTTAGATTGAGGAAGCGCTTCTCCTTGCCTTGGCCGTCATCAACTTCAGAGTTAGCTTTGATAACGTTCCTCTTCCACAATATGGTCTTTCCTTGGAAGGAGTCCTCTATGGCGTAATTCTCAGACGCTGTCACCCCCACACGGCTTGCAGTGGTCTCCTGAAATAAGACCATTGAACGACTGCGGTAGACAGTCTCTAGACTTGACAAGTAGATTTGTGCGTCTTCATAAAAGAAGTTGGAATACTCCCAGCCTTGTTGTTTTTCTGGAATGCAGAGATCACAGAAGGTGTTGAAGTAATCCTGAAGAGATAACCACCAATAGGAAACGAGAGCTTCGAGCTGTGGAGGAATAATATTTCTCAAGAAAGTCCACCAGCTCATGATTGGCCACACATGTTTAAGCAGAGCGTTAATCATCGTGAGCTAATTTCTGGAATATGAGGCACCCGATACACTTTTTTTTTTTTTTTTTTTGGAGAAGGCACCCGTTACCCTTGATTTTGTCTTGTGATTGAATAGTTCCTCGTTTTTTTAGCAACGAAAAAGGGCGAAGGACCGACGCTTCTCGCTCTTACACGTCAGCACCGTTTTACGCTGTTGATCAGCGAATTTGTCAAGCCAAGAAACCAAAATTGGAAATAGTTTAATTAAGCACGACGCCGAATGTATGGCTTGAGGGCTGTTGTGGATTAAACTATATTAAATTAATAATTATTAATTTGACTAAAACTTATATAGATAAGAGAGGAATTCTACATGTTGGTGTCGAAATAATTTTGAAGATGTTCATAAAAAACATGTTTGAAAGGAAGAGCTTGTAGCAATTTTCATTTTTAAAATGATATTTATTAGAGATCCTAGAGATTGGCTGGCAGGTGGTTTTGTTTAAGATAGATAAGATTTGGCTCGTATTCTGGTTACTAGGGAATGCTCTTCTTTACAGGATGATGATGTCTTGGCTTGAGTCCAGATCCTAGAGGGGTTTTCTTCATGGTTTTTGGTTACTATGTTTTACATAGGCAACATTTTTGGGATGAGGAGGTTTCTTGGTGTAAACAGGTTTGGAATAAAGATTCATGGCCCAAAAGCAATTTTTATTTGTGGTTGGCTACTCAGAACAAATATCCTACCTGAAATAATCTTCAAAAGAGAGGGTTTCAGGGCCCTTTATTTTTTTTTCTTTGTAAGAATAGTGATGAATTTGTAGGGCATTTCCTCTTACAGTGTTTGTTTGCACAAGAAATTTGACATCTTTGGTGGAGGGTGTGGAAAAAATCTTGTTATCATGCCTCTTCTCTTATTGAGTTATGGAGGAGTTTAGGAAGACCTCCTGCTAAGGATTCCTTTCTTCAAGTTGCGTGGAGTATTGGGCCCTCATGTCTTATATGGCAGATTTGGCTTGAAAGAGATTGAAGAATTTTTCAGGGTGGAAAGTTAACTGTTTATCAAACTTGGCAGAGGATTATTGGTATGATCCAATAAACTATCTCTTTTGTATGTTAGTTCAGTATTCCTTCGGAGCAGTTTGAGATTTTGATGATGCAAGATCTGGGTTTAGTGGAGAATGGCCCTCGTCCTCCTTTATCAGTTGGGAGGAGAGGTCTCAATCAAAAAGAGTAGAGAGATGGAAAATGGTATTCTTCACCTTGGGGGGTGTTTAAGATTAATACCTATGGATCTTCTAGAATGAATCTTGGGCACATAGGTATTGGTGGTGTTGGGAGAGATAGTAGTGGTGCATCACTTCTCATTTTTTCCTGTTATAAGGGTAAGCAGACGAATAATTATATCGAGGTTCTTGCTATCTATTTTTATTTTTAAAAAGGTTATGCTCTGGGATGACGAAAGATAATCTGTGGGTCATAATCTTAGATTATTATTAATTTATTGAAGACTCATAATATTTCTAATTTTCATTGGCAGCTGGCTTTAGTGGCTTGATAGATATTTCAAATTTGTCAGCATCTAGAGTTTATTTACTTTGCTCATATTCCCAAGGAATGGAATGGTGTGGCTGATTACTTGGAAAAATGGGCTTCTGAGTTTCACGAAGACTAAAATGTTAGGGAATAAGATCAACTTCCATTGGATTTTTCTTGTCATCTTGCTAATTTTCTTACGATGGATATGCCTGACTAAAGTTGTTGTTTGTTGGGTGTCTTTTGGATATGCCTAATTGAGGTTGTTGTTTTTTTGGTGTCTTTTGGATATGCCTGATTGAGGCTATTGTTTGTTGGGTGTCTTTTGGTTAGGTGCTCGATGGTATTGGGGTCTCTTTATTTTGGCCCTTGTAAGAGTTATTGTTATGGGATTCTCTATTTATTACAAGGTTTATTGATTCAATAAAATTTTTACCAACAAAAAAATATTACACTTATTAAAATTTAAAGTTTTGTATATATTTAATATAGATTATATTAATATTAAAAGGTTGGAATACGATATAATAATAGTAATATATAATATGTATCATAATTGTAGTTGATCTTTTTCTTAGATTTTATTTTAACATTTTAATTATTAGGATAATTTTTATAAGTGCACAATAAATGTGATGTGATGATTCATTTGACAAGTAGTTTAATTATACAAGTGAAGATGAAAGAATATGGATATGGATTGCAATTATAATTATCATTTATAAATTGAGAATATTTCTTATAACAATTAACTTGTTTTTGATGTATTTTAAAAATAGGTAATTTTATATATTAATATCATTTATGAAACAAATATATATATATATATATATATATATATATATATTTGATTGCATAGTGAGTGGGTATATCTAATGTAGATATGGAAAAATATTTTGAAAAGAAAAGAGCACATAAGTTATAGAAATATCCATCATAAATATTAATACCTCATAAAAAGCTCTTGACTCAGCACCAATCCACACCATGACTACAAAGAGGACTATCCATGACTATGATGTTTTGATGGTGGATGAACATGGTGGAGATCTAGAGACCCTACACAAGGATAGAGTCATTATCAGGGTTTCAAGGATGAAGTACATAATGCACCTTGATTTCATCGAAGCATTTCAATGTATTTTTATCACGTGTAGTCATCAACCCATATTTTTCAATAACCCATTGCAAGTTATATCATCCTAGTTAAGCATATGAATCAGAATGCCATCCTCTTTCTTTGTTTGATGAGCTTACTGATGTTTAATTACCATCAGGTTTTGGCATATATAGTCATGTATCAATGTAATATCCATATAAATGGACAACTTGATGATATTAACATATCAACAAAATCAAATACAACCTCCAAATATAAGTGTAGATGTATTATTTTTCTTCCATGAGAGGTTTCTTGGGCATGAATTTGTTGAGCGTGTGGGTGTCTTCATATAAAGTAACCTTATAGTCCTTGAATTGGGAGTAGAATATATAGTGCATACTAGAAAATTTAAAGGTGTATATTCTATGACTCATGCGGTTATTGTGGGTAATATCAAAGAGATATATCTTCAAATAATTATCTTTTATATTAGATAAGCTAAAATAACATAAATCTATAAGGTTAAAAATTGGTTATCTTTTTCTATATATTTTAAAACAATGTGGGAGCTCCTTAAGTCATGCACTTGGGATCAATGAGAATACCAATCTTGTTTATGGTTAAAGATATTGTCCTATAAATCAATACTTATGTCATATTGAAATTTTTAATTTATTTCTATATATAGTAACTATAGTGAATATTCATTACACCTAGAAGATTTCACCTTGGCTAAATTTAGAAGTCATACCTAGTAGACACAAGTTTGAATTTTGTAAGAGAAGTGAGAAGGTAGAGACTTTGTGCATCGTCAATTTTAGAAAATCAATAACACATGTTGTTTCTTACATGGAGGATCCATATTAGAACTTCAATACCATGTAAAATATTTGATTCCATGATCAATGATAAGTACTACTTTGAAGAACTAAGGTGAAAGATGCATGCACCATGAATTTTTAGATCAATATTGGGTGTTAACTTCTAGATAACAAATAGTCTATGAAAGAAATCAATCAATAAGAATTTTTGATTTCCTAGATCTATGATACATATCATTTTCTAACAAAGCAACTAAAAGGAGGTTTAGAAAGTTGTACGATCAATTGATTGCACATGGAACGACCTACATCATCTCATAGAGACATCAAAAGAAATAATCGAGATAAGTCTTTATAAATGGTTAAATCCCAAACAGATGGTAGATGTATGACCAACCTATGTAAATGTTCATGACTTTTTGAACCTTAATACTACCACAAATCTCATAGGTTAAATATCATAGGATTGAATATAATATAGCCACAATACAATAAGGTCAAGATAATGATATGAGTAGAATAATATGAGAAAATTAATATATAGAGTAAATTATATAATATATACAATAACATTCAATAATAAGTAGCAATATTAATGTAATAGTTTTAATCATTCATGTACTATGCATGAAGAATAACTTATAGTATTAATTGCTTAAAATGTATGCAATATTTATTACTCCTCTTTCTATTACAAATATGACAATTATACTAATAATAAAATATGAGATTATATGAGATTATCCCTCTATGAAGTACTATATAACCATAGTAGAATGAATATTTGGATACTTGACTATTGCTTTCTATTTTCTTAGTATCATGACTCTTGGCTTCTCTACTTGATGTTGGTTGTGGAGCATGATTAATTCGAAGGCCTTTTTTTGAACCACATTTGAACCCACTCCACGAAGGGGGAGTGTAGGGGGCAACACCTCCTACTTGTATCATCGTGGGGGTCTAGAAATATATATTTTTCTCTTTGTAAATATGGACCATTTATTATTAGGTCATAGATTGAACTATGAATTTTAGGTGAGCTTTTTTACCCTAAAATTATAATGCATATTTTTATATAAGGATGATGTATGGTGGATGAATGTATTGTAATGCACAATGTGCATATTTGTAAGAGACAGTGATATAATGAAGAGGAAGTTACAACATATTTTTTATAGGCTGTATTCCTTCGATATTTTGGATAAAATAAAAAGGTCTGGTTATTTTCAACATGGATGTAGTCCATATTGGGTGAACCACATTAAATCTATGTCTCGTGTATTGCTTTATTCTTCTGTATTTTATTTTCATATTTAATTATTACTTACATTTAATTATTTAATCTTAAAAACTGGTATTAGATCCTAGCATGTGAAAAATGCACTTGAAAGAAGGGTTTCTTGGTTTGAGTGGGAGCAATGCCAGAAGAAGGTAAGTTTAGGATTGAGAATTTTAATGGCCAAAATTATATATTTCAAAGGAAAAAATGGAGGATCTAATGAAGACATTGACCAAATGTATTAAAAACTCTTAGCTTCAAACAAGGTATTTCTTATGAAGCATTTATTTAATATGCAAATGTTAAAATATGGGTCTATTGTTGATCACTTAAATGAGCTTAACATGGTTACCAATTAGTTAAATTATATTATAGTAAATTTTGATGATGAGGTTAGAAATTTTTTGATCTTGTGCTCGTTAACAGAAACCTAAAATGGCTTGGTCATGGCTATGAGTGATTCTATTTATGGTATTTAAAATTTGATAATATTATTGGTGTTATCATTAGTAAGGAAATGCAATAGAAAAGTACAAGTGAGATAGCAGGTAATGTGTTGACTGTGGAAAATAGAGGTAGATAAAAGGAGAGAGGAATGTGTCTAGTAAAGCATAAAAAATTAAATAAAGGAAGATCCAAATCTAGAGAAAATTAGTTAGAATGCTGATACTTTGGGAAGAAAGGACACCTAAAAATATGATAAGTAGGAAATAAACATAGTAGGTGATGCATTTATAGATGCTTTAATAAGTAGGAAGTAAACATAGTAGGTGATGCATTTATAGATGCTTTAATAATTTTACTAGATAATATTAATGATTATTGGGTGTTATAATTAGGGGCTTCATATCATACCACATCCCATAGGAAATATTATACAGATTATATTTGAAGTGATTTTGGATAGGTTTATTTGAGTGATGATAGACCATGTAAAATAATTGAAAAGGGTAAGATATAGTTAAAATTAGCAAATGGAAACCAATGGTTACTAAAAGAGGTAAGGCATATTCCTGATTTGAGAAGAAATCTAATTTCTATAAGGTAGTTAGACAACAAAGGATGCACAGTTATATTCTCATCAAATTCATGCAAGGTTGCTAAAGTATCATTGATATTAGCAAAAGGAAAGAAGTTAGGTACGTTGTATGTTTATACTGGTAATATTGATCTTTCTGATTGATGTAGCCTCTATAGGAGTGGATACAAGTTTGTGGCATCATAGGCTTGGGTACATGAGTTAGAAGGGGATGTAGATTCTCCACTAAAGGAAATTATTATTAGGTTTAAAGTAGGATGATTTGGACTTTTGTGAGCATTGCTTTTATGGAAAATAGAAGAGTTAGATTTCTCAGATTTGGGAAATAAAATAAGAGTGAAAATATAGAGCTTGTGCATACAAACATATGGGGACTAGCTTAGGTATCATACCTTGGTGTCTCTTATTATTATGTTATATTTATTGATGATGCAAATAGAAAAACTTGGGTTTATTGTATTCAAAATAAATTGAATGTCTTTGATACTTATAAGAAATGGAAAGCTTTTGTGGAGAATGAGATAGAAAATAAGTTGAAGTATCTCATATTAGATAATGGAGGTGAGTATCACAATAAAGAGTTTGATAGTTTCTATTATACCATAGGATTCATATAGTGAATACGGTTCCTGGAATTCCATGAGAAAATGGTGTGTCAGAAAGAATGAACATGACTATCATGGAATGTGCTAGGTGTATGAGATTACATGTAATATTACCCTTATAGTTTTGGGTAGATGTTGTGGATACTATTATTTATTTAATAAACAAAGTGACTTCAAGTTATATGGATGGTGGGATTCTAGAAGAAGTATGGACAAGTAAACCTATTAACTACTAATTTCTGAATACTTTTGGCTGTGAATCATTCATGCATATTGATAAAGAAACTAAAAATAAACTTGAGGTAAAATATAAGAAGTACACTTTCATTGGATATGGAGTTAATAATTTTGGTTATCATTTTTGGGATTATAAAAATAACAAAATCATTAGGAGTAGAGATGTGGTATTCAATGAGAAAGTCATTATAAAGACCAGATGCAACAAAAGAAATAGGAAAATATAAACATAGAATACATAGTGCTTGATGAAATTGAAACTCCAAAGGTACTAGAAAATCAATAGCAGTAGCAACAAGCACCTCAAAATACTAAAAATGCTATTAGATGATCTACCAAGATAAGTTGAATCCCTAAACATTAATCTCCTTCATTATAATATGTATTATTATCTGACTCTGGTGAACCAAAAACATATGAAGAAGTGATGCAGGTAGAAACCAAAACAAAGTGGGAGCAATGCATGATAGATAAGATGAACTTCTTGGTACACAATCCAACTTGGGATTTAGTTTGGTTGCCTAAAGGAAAAAGAGCTTTGTAGAATAAATGGGTTTACAGGGTGAAAAAAGAAGATGGAGGTAAAAGAGGTATAAGGTTAGACTAGTTGTAAAGGGGTTTGCACTCAAGAAATGTATTGATTATGATGATTATTTTTATCCTATTGTTAAAATAACTTCTATTATAACTATTTTATTCCTAGTAGTTATAGAGGATTTGCATCTTGAACAACTAGATGTAAAAACAAATTTTCTCCATGGGGAGTTGGAGGAAGAGATTAATATACATGATCCACAGGGATATGAGGTCAAAGGGAAGGAGTAATTAATATGTAGATTGAAAAAGAGCTTGTATGGCCTAAAGCAAGTTCCAAGGCAGTGGTATATGAAATTTGATAGGTTTATGTTAGAACAAGGTTATAGTAGATGTTATTTTGACTACTATGTTTATTTTAAGAGATTGAATAATGGTAACTATATTATCCTATTATTGTATGTAGATGATATGCTTGTTGTAGGGTCTAACATTTAGGATATAAATGTGATAAAAATAAATTTGGTAGATTCATTTGCAATAAAGTATTTAGGTGTTGCAAAGAAAAACCTTGGTATGATAATAACAAGAGAGAAAAAATCATAAATTAACATTGTCTCAGGGTGAGTACATTGAGAAGGTGTTGAAAATATTTAATATGTAGGATACAAAACTTGTTAGTACACCTCTGGTCAATCATTTCAAACTAACTAAAGAGATGTGTCCTACAACACATGAGGACATAGACTACATGTCTAAGGTTTATTATTCATTAGCAGTTGGCACTTTTATGTATGCGATGGTGTGTACAAGGCCAAATATAGCACATGTAGTGGGAGTTGTGAGCAAGTTTATGAACAACATAGAAAAATAGCATGTTAGCTTTTGATGTAATGAGCACTAGGAGATAGAAATCATAAGATGTAGAATAATATGAAATAAATTAAATCTTCTAAATGACTAAAATATGCTATAAATATAAATCAGATAAAATAATACAAGGTACATTATTTGGGTATTGAAGACTTTGTCTTCAATGTGGATCTTCTTCTTCTTCATCTTGATCTTTATGCTCTTCTTATGCATTCTTCGTATTCAGGTTTAGCAGGCAATATATGTCTTCATATGATGTAGAGTAAGTTGTAGCTAAAGCTTTTGCTTTCATTTGATGATCTTCAGCTTGTTCATATTCATCTTTCTTATATTCTATCCAACCACCTTTATATTTCTCCTTGCAAGTATATTCATTTGAATATGATTTTTTATGAATGAGTAGGGCATGGTGCAATTGTCATCTCATATTTTTGTTTTTGATCCTTCTATGCTTATATTTTTGGTGTACTAGTTCTTTATTTTCTTCAACCTATTCTTTTGTAAATATGTTAGTATAATTTTGAAATACCACAATATCTTATAATATTTCCATTGAGTCTAGGATGTATGTATTTTCATGGATTGAACCTGATGCTTTTATTCCATCTTGATTCATAGTGAGACATATATTGATCCCATCCATATATCCAAATTTAATCATATTGTTGTTTTCTCCTAGATTGCTTATTGAGATGAGATTGAATGTTAATCCAGGAACATGCAACACTTTTTGTAGAATAAGATTTGGAAATGATTTTCTAGGTGTTACACATCCATATCCATGTATAATATAAGTTTGGATGTCTACAATTCTTAGTATATAACCTTTAACAACTTCAATACAATTAAACTATTGTATATTTCCTATCATATGATGACTGGCTCCTGAGTCAATAAACTGCATGTGTTCATATTTTGTGAACTGATTCCAATTGGAGCAAGTTTTATTTTTATTGTATGACATTCCTTTACCCATTTTAAGAGGTTGAATTTGAAGAAATGAGATAGAATTTTAGTCTTTCTTATAGCTCCCTATATTAAAATATAAGCTTGATTTGATAAAATCTTTATTAATCCTAGGGTTTGTAGGATTCCTTATGTCTCCCTAGTAATGATAGAATGAACACCTAATTTTAGTTTATGAAGAAAGCTTATATCTTCCGAACTTGATAATATTTGACAAATATTTTTATTATCAAAGTTTGTAGAATACCTTATGACTCTCTAATGATGTTGGAATATGATATAGTGCTTTTCTAAAAATATAGTTCAATTTTGGTTGATTTTGTACAAATTTTGTAAATACCAAAAATCAATTTCCTAACACCTTATTAATCCATTTCAATTTTTTAAGAGGTTTTAATGTTGGATTTATTTTGTGGATTTTTAGAATTTTTGAGATAAGAAAATTATAATTTTACAACCATAGTAAAAAAACCTAATAACCTCTTTTTATATCCCTTGGATTGTTTTTAATTTCTGGTAAGTTAATTTGATGTAGTAATCCTTATGGCTTCCAAATTTGGAAAATTAGAAAATTAATAATATTTGTGAAAAGTTAAATAATTTAATCCAAGTAGAATTCCTTATTTCTCCTAGGTTAAATTATGAATATTAATGATTTGAGGTTTCATAAGTTTGGAGTTGTCTAAGAGGATATCTGAGGAATCGAACTAGGATTTTAGAAGCTAGGGTAGAGGTATATCAGTAGTAAGGATCATGACCAAGAATGGGGGATATAGGTACTTTGGTACCAAATCCTCCAAATGAATGAATCTCATTTTGGGATAAGCTATGTGGAACCCAAGATAAATTCAATGAATATAATCTTAAACACTATTGAGAAGTGATAAAATAAGGATTCTCTACTTGGGAGGGTGAACGAATGTCTACAAGTAAAAAAATACCCGTATTGGAAATAGCTGAGGAATGGATAGTTCAGAATATTTTTATAAGTCAAAACACAATTTGATAGATAAATTCATGGGTTTGAGACCATCTATGCACTTCCTCCACATGCATAAGGAAAAAATGGCATCTAGAAAGAGAATAAAAAGTTCTAATTCTCCCAAATGGATTTATATCTGTAGATTTCACATCCATGACAGATTGATAAAAAGTATTTGAGGGAGGATCGTATCATCATGGGCCAACATGAATATTCTTGAAGCCATGGAATATGGGATTTGATGTGAGGGTGGAACCAATTATAAGACTAATATGGGTAAGAATATTTTCCATTCCCCTTAAATTTTGGAAAGAGGAGGTGCTTAAGGCAATAGACAACTTACTAAGGCATTATCAAGGTACATCAAGAGAAACACTTTTAGGAGGATTGAAAATGTTTGGTAGGGTTTGTGTAGAAATAGACCTTAGTAAACCTCTTCCAGCAAAGATAGACCTAAAAATAGGGTATTTTTTCTAGCATCAACAACTAGATTATGAGGCTATTCCATTCAAATATTGAATGTTACACACTCATGGATATTTGATGCAGGAGCATCTGGTAGCAATAGGGAAATCTGGCACTAACCAAAATTTTTCTAAGGCAGAAGCTTGTCACGATATCTCGACATCGTGAAATCGCGATGTCATAATGAGACCAAGGTGGAGGCTGGTAGCAAAATTGCAATAGCATGATTTTGAGACGTGAAATCGCAACATCGCGAAATCACGTCGAAATGAGACCAAGGCGGAGGCTGGTAGAGAAATCACGACAGCGCAATTTTGTGACGTTGTGAAATTGCGACATCGGAGTGAAGACTCGACAGAGGAGGAAAATGGTAGTGAAATCGCGACAACGCAATTTTGCGATGTCACAAAATCGTGACGTCGGAGTGAAGACTCGACGAAGGAGGAAAATGGTAGCAAAATCGTGACAACACGATTTCGCGACGTCACGAAATCGTGACATCGGAGTGAAGACTCGACGGAGGAGGAAAATGGTAGCAAAATCATGACAACACGATTTCGCGATGTCACAAAATCGCAACATTGGAGTGAAGACTCGGTGAAGGAGAAAAATGGTAGTGAAATCATGATTGCGCAATTTTGCAACATCATATAATCGCAACATCGGAGTGAAGAATCGGTGGAGGAGGAAAATGGTAGTGAAATCACGACGTCATGATTTCACGACATCAGAAAATCACGTCGTCAAGGTGAGGCCGAGGCAGAAGGTGGAATTGGTAGCGAAATCGCGATGTCGTGATTTTGCGATGTCACAAAATCACGATGTCAAAGTGGAAACCAGGAAAAATGTAGAAGGTTGTCGCGATATCATGACATAAAACAAATCAAATGGCTCGAGGGTGGAATGGTCGCGATATTGTGACCAAAAGGAGAAAGGAGCACAGGGAAGCTAAAACATCGTGATATCACAACATGTCACAATATTGTGACGAGAAAATATGAAGACAAAGAAGAAGGAAGAGATGGCAAGAAACCATGGTAGGCGGTATTTTTAGGGACTTTTCTAGAATGACACATGGCACCAAGGTGCAGTTAAGGTGGGCGATTACCCAGAAGCACAGGAAACAAAAAGGATGGATTGCACAGGGTAATCTGACAGGGAGCGGCGATAAGAGTGAATTGACAGGAAGCGATGATGACATGAGCCATGTAGAGTGGAGCCATGAATTGGGTTGGTGCTTCAATTTTTGTGTTGATGTTTCAGAGGGTCGGGGCCTCTATAAAAACCCAGTCTTTGTAATAAATCGGGTTGGTGCCCCGATTAAATGCGTAAGTTGTTTTAGAGGGTCGGGGCCTCTATAAAAACCCAGTTTAATGTAATAGATCGGGTGTGGTGGATCGGAGAACGCGCTGAGAGTGCGAGTTAGAGGAAACCAAGCCGAGCGCTGGTTCTTGTAAAGCCTACGGGCTGTTGATGTAGATTATTTTAGATTAATAGATGAAATTTTTTGGATTTGTGTGTTAGCGTTTTCCTGTCCCCTATTAGTGGTATCAGAGCTAGTGATTCTAAGTGCGTAAACAGATCATCGGTTGTGAGGCAGTTTGCACCAGGATCTATGGTAGGGTTCTGAGAGAGAGAAAAGAGAGTTTAGAAGATTTTGAGCATGTAACAGATCACCGGACGTGAGGTAGTTACACCAGGATCTGTTACGGAGATATGATGACAATGAAAGAGTTCAAGGCATTGCAGAGGCAAGTGCAAGCCCTACAAGAGGAGCTGCTCATAAGAGATTTGCAGAGGCAAGTGAAATCCCTGCAAAGGGAGCTGCGTAGAAAGCCTAAAGAAAGACAGAAAAAAAGAGATGCTGGAGTGCATCAGAAGCTGAAGCTGAAGAAGGCTACATGCAAATAAGAGTGTAGCATTGCTAGGATCTTCTTGGAAGAAGGTATAAATCTAACTAGCCAAGAAGAGGAGTGCAAGCAGGCTATAGAAGAAGTATGCAGTAGTGGGAGAATATTTCTGGAGGAAGACAAAAGTTATTCTAGCTAGGAGATTGGGTTGGAGTAGGCTATAGAGGCAGGAGGATGTCTGGAAGTGTTGTAGAAGGAGGTGACCAGACAACCCAAAAGTGAAGATCACTTCTCCATCAACCTCGGTTGTCTGATGTAGGAGCATCCGGCAGCAACAGGGCAATCTGGCGCCAACCAAAATTTTTCTAAGGCAGAAGCTTGTCGCGATATCGTGACATCACGAAATCATGACGTCAGAATGAGACCAAGGCAAAGGCTGGTAGCAAAATTACAACAGCACGATTTCACGATGTCATGAAATAATGATGTCGGAGTGAAGACTCGACAGAGGAGGAAAATGGTAGCGAAATCGCGATAGCACAATTTTACGACATCGTAAAATTGTGATGTCAGAGTGAAGACTCAGCGGAGGAGGAAAATGGTAGTGAAATAATGATAGCGTGATTTCATGACGTCACGAAATCGCAACATCAGAGTGAAGACTCGATGAAGGAGGAAAATGGTAGTGAAATCATGACAATGCAATTTTGCGATGTTACAAAATCATGACGTCGGAGTGAAGACTCGACGGAGGAGGAAAATGGTAGTGAAATCGCATCGTGAAATCGTGATGTCGTAGTGAAGACTCGACGAAGGAGGAAAATGGTAGTGAAATCATGATAGCACGATTTCACGATGTCGCAAAATCATGACGTCAGAGTGAATACTCGATAGACGAGGAAAATGGTAGCGAAATCATGACGTCGAGGTGAGGCTGAGGCAAAATGTGGAACTAGTAGCGAAATCGTGATGTCACGATTACGTGACGTCATGAAATTGTGACGTCAAAGTGGAAACCAGGACAAAGGTAGAAGGTTGTCATGATATCGCGACATAAAACAAATCAAACGGCTCGTGGGTGAAATGGTCGCGATATCGCAACGTCACGATATCATGACCAAAAGGAGAAAGGAGCACAAGGAAGCTAAAACATCACGATATCGTGACATGTCATGATATCACGATGAGAAAAGAAGAAGAAAAAGAAGAAGGAAGAGATGGCAGGAAACTATGATAGGCGGTATTTTCAAGGACTGTTCCAGAATGACACATGGCACCAAGGTGCAGTTAAGTGGGCGATTACCCAGAAGCACAGGAAACAAAAAGGATGGATTATGTAGGGTAATCTGATAGGGAGTGGTGATCAGAGTGAACTGACAGGAAGTGGTGATGACAGGGGCCATGTGGAGTGGAGCCATGAATTGGGTTGGTGCTCCGATTTTTGTGTTGATGTTTCAGAGGGTCGAGGCCTCTATAAAAACCCAGTCTTTGTAATAAATTGGGTTGGTGCCCTGATTAAATGCGTAAGTTGTTTCAGAGGGTCGGGGCCTCTATAAAAACCCAGTTTAATATAATAGATCAGGTGTGGTGGATCGAAGAATGCACTGAGAGAGCGAGTTAGAGGAAACCAAGCTGAGTGCTGGTTCTTATAAAGCCTACGGGCTGTTGATGTAGATTATTTTAGATTAATAGATGAAATTTTTTGGATTTGTGTGTTAGTGTTTTTCTGTCCCCTATCAGTGGTATCAGATCTAGTGATTCTGAGTGTGTAAATAGATCACCGGTCATGAGGCAGTTTGTGCCAGGATCTGTGGTAGGGTTCTGAGAGAGAGAAAAGAGAGTTTAGAAGATTTTGAGCATGTAACAGATCATTTGACGTGAGGTAGTTACACCAGGATCTTTTATGGAGATATGATGACAATGAAAGAGTTCAAGGCATTGTAGAGGCAAGTGCAAGCCCTAAAGATGAGCTGCTCATAAGAGATTTGCAGAGGTAAGTGAAAGCCCTACAAAGGGAGCTACGTAGACAGCCTAAAGAAAGATAGAAAAAGAGAGATGTTGGAGTGCATCAGAAGCTAAAGCTGAAGAAGGTTGCATGCAAAGAAGAGTGCAGCAGTGCCAGGATCTACCTGGAAGAAGGCAAAAATCTAACTGGCCAAGAAGAGGAGTGCAAGCAGGCTATAGAAGAAGTATGCAACAGTGGGAGAATCTGTCTGGAGGAAGACAGAAGTTATTCTAGCTAGGAGACTAGGTTGGAGCAGGCTGTAGAGGTATGAGGATGTTTGGAAGTTTTGCAGAAGGAGGTGACCAGACAGCATAGAAGTGAAGATCACTTCTCCATCGACCCCGATTGTCTGATGCAGGAGCATCCGATAGCAACAGGGTAATCTGGCGCTAACCAAAATTTTTTTAAGGCAGAAGCTTGTTGCGATATTGTGACATCACAAAATCGTGATGTCAAAATGAGACCAAGGAAAAGGCTGGTAGCGAAATCATGACAGTGTGATTTCACGACGTCGTGAAATCATGACGTCGAAGTGAAGACTTGGTGGAGGAGGAAAATGGTAGCGAAATCGTGACAGCACAGTTTCACGATGTCATGAAATCATGATGTCGGAGTGAAGAATCGATGGAGGAGGAAAATGGTAGCAAAATCATGATAGAGCAATTTTGCGACGTCACAAAATCACGATGTTGGAGTGAAGACTCGACGAAGGAGGAAAATGGTAGCAAAATCGTGACAGTGCAATTTTGCGACATCGTGAAATTGTGACGTCAGAGTGAAGACTCGGTGGAGGAGGAAAATGGTAGTGAAATCATGTCGCGAAATCATGACGTCATAGTGAAGACTCGATGGAGGAGGAAAATGGTAGTGAAATCGTGACATCGAAGTGAAGACTCGACGGAGGAGGAAAATGGTAGCAAAATCACGACGTCGAGGTGAGGCCGAGGCAAAAGGTGGAACTGGTAGCGAAATCGTGACGTCACGATTACATGATGTCATGAAATCGTGACATCAAAGTGGAAACCAGGACAAAGGTAGAAGGTTGTCATGATATTGCGACATAAAACAAATCAAACGGCTCGAGGGCGGAATGGTCACGATATCGCGACATCGCGATATCATGACCAAAAGTCGTGATATCGTGACCAAAAGGAGAAATGAGCACAGGGAAGCTAAAATGTTGCGATATCACGACATGTCATGATATCACGACGAGAAAAGAAGACGAAGAAGGAAGAGATGGCAGGAAACCATGGCAGGCGATATTTTTAGGGACCGTTCCAGAATGACATGTGGCACCAAGGTGCAGTTAAGGTGGGCGATTACCTAGAAGCATAGGAAATGAAAAGGATGGATTGCGTAGGGTAATCTGACAGGGACCGGCGGTCAGAGTGAACTGACAAGAAGCGGCGATGACAGGGGCCGTGCGGAGTGGAGCCATGAATTGGGTTGGTGCTCCAATTTTTGTGTTGATGTTTCAGAGGGTCGGGGCCTCTATAAAAACCCAGTATTTGTAATAAATCGGGTTGGTGCCCCGATTAAATGTGTAAGTTGTTTCAGAGGGTTGGGGCCTCTATAAAAACCTAGTTTAATGTAATAGATCGGGTGTGGTGGATCGAAGAACGCGCTGAGAGTGTGAGTTAGAGGAAACCAAGCCGAGCGCTAGTTCTTGTAAAGCCTACGGGCTATTGATGTAGATTATTTTAGATTAATAGATGAAATTTTTTGGATTTGTGTGTTTGCGTTTTCCTGTCCCCCATCAATATTTGGCTAGAATGTGCCCAACAAATAAGGTTCAACAATATGAACAAGAGGAGATAAAAGCAAATATTAACATGGTGGTTCAATCTCTTTAATAAAAGAGAAATCAAAAGGAAGTGAAAGGCCCAACAAACTCTGAGGGATTTTAAAAATTAATCATAAGGTCAAACAAAATAAATCAACATAGTAACCAGAGATAAGGAGAAAGAGTGGTAAGAACAAATAATCGATATGATATATTCAAACAACTAGGAAACTTGGAAATAAAGGAGGATTGTCAAATGGAAGGGTTAGAGGAGGATACTCATCAAGTCACACCAGTTGATCAGGAACAATATTCCAATCTAGTATTATGGAAAAAATAAGGAGTAGAACTCTACACAACCTCTCTCATGGAAGAGGAGATTCAACCCACGAGAGAGACCATAGGAGGGTAAATATAGCAGAGGATAATTTTGATACATAAAATAGAGATGAAATAAGGAAATAAGAACAAAGAAATCCCTAATATAATGATTCATCTAGTGGATAAGAAAAAAAAATCAAACCAATATCTAGGGAGGAAGTCAAAAAATAAAATGATGGTGGAACAAGGAAGAGATTTGAGCTAGAATGGAAAGGTAAAATCGATGGCTTATTTTTTCTCTCCTAATTCTCAATGATATTAATTACTTGGAATGAAAGGTGTTTAGGCAGTCATCCTAGACAAAATAAAGTCAAAAAAATTATTATAGATATGATTCTAGATATAATTTTGTTATAGGAAACCAAAATGCAAGGAGAAGACTTACAAAAAATAAATTGGAGGATATTGAAAAAGGAGAGATACTTACTAAATAGGCATAGGGGAAAATATGTGGATTGACTACTATATGAGATCACCAATATTTCCTAGTGATAGGGGAAGCCTCTACGAGAGGGATGTTGATGGTCCAGTTACAAAATAGTGAAACAAGGAAAATTTAAACTATAGTTAATTTTTATGGAGCACATACAATTAGATTACAGAGGGATCAATGGGTAGCCATCAAGACTTTCAAAGATAAATACCTAAATAACCAATGGATTATGGTAGGAAATGATCGACTGTAGTAGCTTCCATTTAATTTTGTCAATCCAGATTAATCCATATTATATTTAAAGAGTAGCAACCTAATATAGATTATACAGTAGTAATTAATACTAAGCTTAGTTCAGGTCTCTTTCTGGTTTCATGTGTTGCAGAAATTAAAGTTTGCGGAAAATAAAATAAAATAAAATTAAATATGCAATTTATGAATTATTCTAATGTGGATCCACGTAATGATTTACTTAATGCATTATTTATCTATTATAATTTCTAATTATATTTTCATGTAAATTAATATTTAATCTAATTCTATCTACCATGTTAGTGGGGGGAAGAGATTTAGGGACTAACCTTTCGGAGTGGGCCCTGCCTCCGGAAGGTTAGTGTTAACCCCTTCCCCTATTTTCTATTTTACTTTAACTTCAATAATCTACTCTCATTTAATTAATATAATTCTTAATTATTTCATAATTACAAGAGAATAAAAGAAATAAAAATTACCAAAGCAAGCAAAATATAAAATAATTATAAAACACAGTTACCATATCCTGAAGAAAATATTGTTGTTGCTTTATTATTGAAAATCAAATGTACATGGTTGTACATCCAACTTCCAGAATTGCATACAAAATATTACATCGAGAATAATCACAGATTACATATATTTCTCCATTAGCTCACCATCCCCCTTCAAAGGTCTCGTATGCAAATATATATTGTCACTCAGACAATTCTGAACATAACTCCCCGTATTTCTCCCATATGGTTTGGACTTGATACGCAACAACATTCCGAACATAACTCCCCGTATTTCTCCCATATGGTTTGGACTTGATATGCAACAACTATGTTCTTAACAAGAATAAAGCTAAATTAACACATCTCCTAAAATACTTGGACTCAATAAATATTCTAATTGGTCCAAGTGGCAACTAATTATAACATAATACTAACTTTGACTTGGTGGGATAGCTACGTAACAATACAACCCTTGATTTAGACTTTTTCTATAGCTTTTATCCTTTCTTTTAGGGAAGGATACATTTATTACAAATATTCACGTAACAAATTTATGCCCCAAATAAATGGTGAGTCACCCACATTTGATTCTTCTAAATGCCTATGTGGTATTTTAACTCTCTTGTACTTTATTCTTTCAGCTGCCCACGTGGTGTTTGACTAGGATTTAGCATAGGTGGAATTTTTAAAATAGATTTTTCATAGAATTTTCTAGGCTTTCATAGCACCCTTGCATAGCACACATCCATGTGTCTCCTCAATATTTGTTCATCCTTTATTCAATATATGACCTGTATTTTGTTGTAATATTACCTACCAAAAACATACAAAAACTTCACACAATTTGTGTAAAATATGATCATTTATCATTTTAACCTCATTCATCAAATTAACTGATAAATCACATAAATAAGGTAAAATAATCATTAAAACACATTTACTTTCATGATTTTGCAGATAGAAAACAGATAATCCTTGCATAAAATATGTGTCAATTTAACACTCATTAGGAAACTTCAATACAAAGCTTTGAATAGAGAAACAACAAGGAGGCAAATCCATGCTGGAGGAAAATGATACATTTTTTTCAGCAATAACATGTCAAATGAATCTAATAGATATCCCAACTGTGGATAGATCCATGACCTGTACAAATAGAAGAAAGAAAGGGGAGATGGTCAAATCTTTCTTGGATCATTTCTTCATGGGGAGAAATTATATTTGCATACCAAGCATCAAGTTAGGGTCATGAATAGGATTTCTTCAGATTATTTTCTAGTAAGCCTAACCATAAAAGAAGATAATCATAAAGTTATAAGAACTTTTAAATTTGAGCTATGGTGGCTAAAACATAATGAGTTGGGGGACCGTATAAAGGAATGGTGGAAACTAGGGAAATCAATATTTGGCACAACACAATTCAAACTCCACAAAAAACTACAATATGTAAGAACCCAACTAAAGGAGTGGATTAAATAGGAGAAAGAAATAACTAGAATTCAAAAGAACAAAATAAAGGATCAAAAGGAGAATATTGCTTAGGAGATAAGATAATGAACTATTATGGAAGAACTATAGAAATGTGAGGTAGAAATTATTAGGGGAGAGGAATATTTGAAGAAATAAATATAAATATATTGGAGACAAAGAGCAAAAATAACATGGTTAAAGGAGGGGGGCCAAAATACAATATTCTTTCATAAGCCAATAACAACTAGGAGACAACAAAAAGAATTACAGGTCTTACAAATATGATGGGTCAATTAAAAACTAATGGAAGTGAAATAACAATAATAGCAAATCAATACTTCCATACTATTTTAAACAATAATGAAAATGAATGCAATATGGTAGGATAAGATACTAGAGGCAATTCCACAATTAGTCAAACATGAACACAATAAATTATTAATGGAGGAAATTTCTTTGGAAGAAACCTTGCAGATCATACAAAAAATACAAATAGGAAATACTCTAGGACCAGATAGATTCCCATTGAATTTTATCAAAATTTCTAGGAAATTGTGGGCCAAGCAGTGGTAGAGGCACTAGAGAAAATTAGAAAGAGTAAGCAAATGTTAAAAACCTTGAATCATAATTTTATCACTTTGATTCCTAAGGGACCACTTAGTAATATAATTGATAATTACATTCCTATTTCACTATGTAATGTATTATACAAGATATTAACAAAGCTTATGGTAGAAAGGTTAAAATATTTTTACCAAATATGATTTCAAGTGAGCAAGGTAGTTTTTTTGAAGGAAGATAAATTCTAGATGGAATAGTAGTGGCCCATGAGGTGATACACACAATATCAAAACAAAAGGACGTAGGTATTTTTAATAAATTAGATCTTTCTAAAGCCTATGATAGAGTAGACTGGTCCTTTATGCAAAGGATTTTAGAAAAAAATAGGATTTTCAAAGGGGTGGAGAGATTAGGTAAAAGCATGTACATAGACTACATCATTCTTAGTTTTGTTAAATGGCAGTCCCTCTCCAATGTTCATAGCAGGAAGGGGTTGAGGCAAGGGGACCCTCTCTCCCATTAGCTTTTTATCCTTTACATAGAGGGTCTCGGGAGACTATTAAAAAAGGGATAAAAGAGAGGGGGCCTAAAAATAAGTTCTCAAATTGAGATAAATCACCTCTATTTTATGGATGATACTGCTCTTATTAGTCAATTCAATATAATAGTAGTAAGAAACATAAAAGAATTTTTAGATGGGTATACTCAAGCTATTGGGCAAACTTTTAATGAAAAATCTCAAATTATTTTTTGAAATACAACGAAGAGGTTGAGAGATAAAATTATACAATTGTTAAAATTCATGGAAAATCCTTTAACCATACAGTGTTTAGGAGTACATTTATCTGTAAAGAAATGAAAAAGCAAGGAGTGGAAAGGGTTGATGGAAAAAATTCAAGCTAAGCTAAGCAACTGGAATCACAAATGGCTAGGATTTGGAGGAAGGCTTACAATAATTAACACTATGCTACAAGCTCTCCTAGTTTATAAATTTTTTGTACTTCGGACTCCAAAGAGAATTCTAAAAAATATTGATAAACACAAGAATTTTTTTGTGGTCATGTGCAAGACAAGAACAAAAATTAGCAATAGTGGGTTGAGAGAAGATATATCAACCAAAAATACAAGGAGGATTGGGGATAAAATCACCATCCCACAACAACATGGTACTAGCTGGGAAGATATATTGGAGATGGATAACAACAATTAGAGGTTTATGGAGTAGAATATTACAATTCAAATATTACCCAGGAGTGGTTGAGAAAAATATTCTAAGACATAGAGTGGAAGGAGATGGATCTATAGTATAAAGGATAATGTTAGCAGACCCAGAGTTAATAAAGCCATACCTATATTGGTAGTTATGGGATGGAAAGGATGCTCTATTTTGGGAGGATTCATGGAATCAATCTCAACCAATTATTTATATATTCCTAGAGATGGAGAGTTGGAAAATATAGCTCTAAAAAGTAAGGTGGTGGAAAGACTCTTACTATTTGAAATCATGGAATAAACATGTTCCAGACTTACTATAGTAGAAACATTCCTGAGAATGGCTAGTGAGGGGGATATAGGAGCTAACAAAAAAATTATGGAGACATCTCCAAAGACATCCAATGCAGGATGGTTCTAAGAGGGATATACTATTATGGGGAGGAAGTAATTTGGGAATTTACAAGGCAAAGGAGGGATACAAGGTAGTTTGTGGATATTATAATAACACAACACCACTTCCATGTACATTTGTTTGGAAAAAGGAAGGATGACCAAAAATTAACATGTTATCATCGTTGATTAACCACATAAAGTGCTTGATATTTAATAATTTGAGAAAAAGAGGTTTCTTTGGGCCTTCCAAATGTGTTTTGTGTGGAAAGGTAGAGGATACCTTGAATCACATTTTTTTTGGGTGTTATTTTTCTAAAAATATATGGTCTATTGGTGGAGGCATATGAGACAACATTGAGAATTTTTTGAGAGCCAATAAATCTTTTCAAAAAAATGGAAATAGTGCAACTAAAGACTAAAACAATGAAAATGGTATGGAAACTAGGACCTAGCTTTATATGGTGGCATTTATGGCTAGAATGAAATGCACACATATTTATATCAGAGCACATAATAAGGGAGCAAGTATTGGAGAGGATTATGAGCAAGGTAACAAAAATACTATTTATCATATTACAAGAGGAAACAGACATAAAATGGGGAAGTGATTCTTCTATGGAACCTTGGAATAACTGTAACAGAGAAATAACTTAGGGATGGATACGCAGGTGAGATCCTCTCAAATAACATAGAGTGGAGGCCACCTCCAAGAGAGTGGGTGAAGTAAAATACAGATGGATCTTCTACTAAAAAAACTGGGAAAGCTAGTTTTTGGTATTATCATGCAAAATTGGAAAGGAGAACATGTGTACTAGAGAGAAAAAGGTATGGGGTAGGCAAGAAATAATGAAATGGAAGGACTGGTGATATTATCAACATCAATGATAGCTACAAATATACAGTTACATAAGTTGTGTATAGAGACACATTCTCAGGTATGGGCTAGAATATTGGATCTGATAAGACCCTTTTAGGTGCTAGGATTTTGAGAGAGAATGAATGTGGAAGAAGTTCGAGATATTTGGTAGGTTTTTAAAGATGATTTTATTACACATATCAAGCGAGAAGGAAATAGGGAAAATATCTGGAGGAAGGGTAATATGTGGACTATCTTATGGAAAATAAGATAAGTTGGTACCAAAGAATCTAAGGGATGTCGTAGATGATACAAGAAAATAGTAGAACAGGAAGATAATATAGTGAGCCTAATGAATCTATCATAACTAGGCCATAGATCAAAACAACATGAAGATAAATGGATGGTTTATGGAATATAGATAAAATGGATAAATTGGAATTCAACTATGGTAGTGCTAAGGTGTATGGATATCTACATTATGTATGGTAATGTTTCATGGGTAATTTTTTATCCAGGAGGGACTAGAGGAGGATTTTATTTCTCCCTTGATGCCTGTACAACCCATTTTACATTGTAATACAACTTCTATAAATATAACATATTTTTAATTTAAAAAAAAAAATCAAATATTAATTCAATTTGATAAGTTATCCCTTATATTTTTTGTTGTAAAAATCTAATATTTAACCTTAGCTTATAACCCTTATATATCCAAACATGAAAGCAATAATAAAATGGCATTAAACCTTACATTTGGATGTTAAATCTCCTCACTTTTTGGTACTTTCTTCGGCTGGATAAAACAACAAAATTAAGGTCACCTTTGGCACTAGAATAAATGGATATGCCTTGGAATTTCTTATCTTCAATGCTATAATGTGGGTGTTGTAAAAATATGAAGGTTTGACCTTCAATACTAGGAGTCTTTAATGCTCCTTATTCCTTCCTTCCACTCTATGCTTTGTATGGCTTTGAATGCACTTTATTGTGTGTTGAACTATTGACTTAGGCACCTTTTATTGAGGAATAATCATGGGCTTTATGACACGTGTCACACCCATTACAAATGAGTGCTCCTCTCCTTATTTAATGTACCAATATCTTGTTCAAAACTTCTTGGTCATTCTGTAACGTATGAGAACTCATGTAGACACTTGTGTAAATATTTTGGAGGATAACAAGTGTCACCACTTCCTTGATATTTCGAGTAAATCCTGTGTGAGGTTTCTTAAGCATTGAGAGATGAAATGGTGCCTTAGAAAGTTTATGCCAAGTGGAATTCAAAATATTTGAATGAAGTCCTTCCCTATAATGTTTTCCAAGGAGAATATTATAACTCCTAAAATCCTTTCGTATGTCATTCCTTTATTTTGCTATGTTTCTTGGGAAAAACCAATATTTTTTTTTGCATGTGGATTGATGATGTGCTATGGAGCTTTGAATGTCGATTTTGGTGCTTCCTTTGGTGGATGATTTATTGAAGTTAAAGACCTTAAATATAGCACCTTTGTTCCTTTTCTTCTATGCCTCCAATGTGGTGATTTCTATATAGATTTTTTTTATACCTTTTGATAGTAGTTGTGCACTCTTTATATATACATAAATGTAGCTTGATGATAGCCTTATGTGGGATTTGATTTTACAGGTTCGTCCATCCAATATGAATCCTTTGAGTGGCTTATTTTGCTTGGGAAGAAGAGTGCTTATGTTTGGCCTTCCTTGGTTGATTTAACATGTAGCTATTGTGACTTTTGAGGCACATTCATATATGCTATTTTGCTATAAAAACCATATTAGAGTAGTGAAATAAAATATATCATAAGTTGTATATTAAACTTCTTTAATGCACCTTATTTTACCCTATTTTTCTAGATCTAAATTTCTGGTTTTGTGGCAAATTATTTTCCTGCAATATAATGGTTTTGAGTTTGTCTTTTATGAGTAGACATCTTCCCATTTTTGCTTGAATACTTTGATAACAAATCCAAACTTAGATAACAGTAGATATAAGTTCTCTAATTGATGCAATTTTCTGCACTTTCTTTTCTTGCATCTAAGATTGTAATGGTTTGAATTTGAGACTCACCAAGTCTCAATATTTGAAGCTTCTATTTATATTTTTGGTTAGTTGTGTTCTTCTCCAGATTTTGGATAATTCTAACCTATTTTGGTGGATTCACATAGCCACTATGTGTTGCAAATTTATGTGCTTTAATAGTGTCTTTAGACACTTGATACAGATAAGATTTTGTGCTCTTCAAAAACACAAAACTAATTTCTTTTAAAAGTAGTATAATAGTAAAAATAAATGTAATAGATATTATTTTTAATGCACTAACAATTTCACCTTATCACTCCAATCAAATATCAATATAATGCACTTAATAAAATTTACTGCAACTAATCAAGAATAATCTGAAATGAACCTTCAATAATTATTCTGAAATTTCACTATAATTTAGTATTGTAGGACTTAGTCTTCTTTTTATTTTTTTGAAGTAGATAATAGGTAGTTGATAGAAGAAATTTTGAAAACTAATAAACTCCTAATTAATGTGCAAATGAAACTTAAAAAGAACATTTTTATTTCTCAATTTTGAAGACTGTAATTAAATTAATGAATCTACTTGCACCAAAATTTGCTTACCTTTTGAAATTTTTTGTAGCTCTTTTGCTGCTTTTGTAGAGGATGTAGATTTTGGTGTCTATTATCACCAAGTTGTTGCTTTTAGTAGGATTTTTTAGCTCTTTGGAGACTATCCTGAACAACTGCTTCACCAAATGATGGTATGAAACATTATTTCATGAGCCTAGGATTTGGTGGCTTGTTCTCCTTTTGTGTTCTTCTACTTATGTTGTAGATTTGGATAAGTCTTTGTATTTGAAGTGGTGCCTTCTTCCTGTGAGAGGTAATATTCAAATCTCTAATATTTGGTGAGCTTCTTCTATATTCAAGTCTTGTCAAATTTTGACTTCAAGTAGGATCTTCTTCTGGGATTTGGCACTCCTTGCCAAATTCTTCTTCATGGATTTGGTGCTCCTTGCCAAATTCTCCTTCACAAATTTTGCACTCTTGCCAAATTATTCTCTTGGGATTGTTTTCATAAGGTGAAAATTATACCAAGTCCTTCACTATCAAGGGATTATCCTTGGTAGTGGATTTCTCCAATGATTTCTCCTTAGAACTCTTTTTATGATCTTCAGTAAGGTTGTACATGAATTTTTTTAGATTCTTCTTGAGACCTATTTTGGGTCTTCAATATTATAGCTTTTTATGATCTTCCTTAATATCTTATCTTCAACCTTCTACTCCTAGAAGTGTTGGTGGTGAGATCTTCTTCTAGATATCTGCACTATGAAGGCATGTCAACCTTTGGGTAATGAAGTTGGATACTCCCAAATTTCTGTTGTAGGAGTCCTAATCCTATGAGAATTATTTTTTTGTAATAAAATAAACTTTAGGTAATAGTTAGAAAATTCCAAACATCCTGGATGATCTCCACTAGATGATTTGTCAATCTAGTGGATTTAATGCAAAGTTCTAGTATTCACAAGTTTTTATTGCAACTATGTGGAAAAAACTCTAGTCAAGCTTTTCTAGAGCTAAGATTTATTTAAATCCTAACTTTTTGACTCTCCCTAATTCTACCACCTAGACTCTTCTGAGAGTTTTTTATATTGGCTAGTCTAGCAACATGTTAGGTTGACAAAAATATTAGGTTCAACAATAATGGTGGTTTTATTATTGACCTACTATGGTTAGATTTACCATAACTCTGACGTTAAATTTTTATGTAATGAGAACTGGAAGATAGCAATCACAAGATGTAGAATAATATGAAAGAAAGTAAATCTACTAGATAACTAAAATATGCTATAACTAGAAACCATATAAAAGAATACAATGTAGCTATGGAGGAAATGAACACTCCATTAATAAAGCTACTAGACTACATTGCACCCATCACCAATGGATGGTGATGTACACAAAATTGTACCATGCTTTAAGCTACACTATCTGACTATATCCCCTGACTCTATGTCTATCTAACAATTAGGCCTTTCTTATATAGAAATATAGGTTCATTGGCCAACACTCTACCTAGCTATGCAAGGGATAACTTGCATATATACAACTTACACATTGACACTTGTGCATTTATTACATTGCATGAAGTAACTGGATAAATTCCCCCTAAAGTAATCTAATTTTCTAAGTATGTAACTTGGAAGATACATTTACATAACCAAAATTATGGAATAAACTCTATTTCTAATAGAGCATTGGAATGCAGTGAAGTATATTATCATGTATTTAATCGGTAATAACACTATTTTACAAGGATATGATGATGAAAATATGGCAGGTGATATATATAAAAAAAGGAGTACCATAGGATATGTATTTACTATAGGTGGAACTATAGTAAGTTGGATTTCAAAACAAAAGGTTGTTACACTTTAAAAAATGGAAGCAAAGTATGTTACTATTATAAAGGCTAGTAAAGAGATGATTTGGTTACAAATGTTTATGGAGGAATTGGGAAAGAAACAAGAGAATAGCATATTATATAGTGATAGTCAGAGTGCCATTAATATTAAAAAGACCTCAAGTTTCCATTCTAGGACTTAACATATATAGACCAAGTACCATTTCATATAATCAATTTTGGAAGATGGTTAGTTGAAGATGGAAAAGATATACACTAGCCAGAATCCTGCATACATGTTAACAAAGGCAATAACCAAAGAGAAACTAAGTTCTTGCTTAATTTTAGTTGGTCTTCAAGCATAATAGTAAAGGTGAGAAAATTTCTAGGTCCAAATTTGAAGCATAGTCTAACAAGTGCAATAGCAATGAAGTTATTGTGATCAGTCTCTAAGTGGGAGCTTGTTGGTTGTGGAGCCTAATTAATTTAAAGGCCTTGTTTTTAGACACATTTGGGCTTAATCCATGGAGGGGAGTGTAGGGAAGGCAAATCCCCCTACGTTTTTTGCAATGGGGTTTCCAAAAATAGATGTTTTTTGTCTATGTAAATCTGGACCATTTATTATTAGGTCAAAAACCAAAAGATGGATTTTAGGCAGTATTTTTGCCCTAAAATTGTAACACATTTTTTATATATGTATGATGTATGGAAGTTGAATGTATTGTAATGCACGGTGTGCATAATTATAAGAGATAGTGATAGAGCGAAGAGGAATTTACAATGGATTTATTGTAGGTTGTATCCCTTTGGTTTTCTAGATGAAATAAAAAGGCTTGGTTATTTTCTTTGTGGATATAGCCCATATTGGGTGAACCATGCTAAATCTATGTCTCGTGTATTGCTTTATTCTTCTATATTTTATTATTGCTTGTATTTTATTATTTTATTCTAACACTCAACGCTTGCATAATTAATGAACACGTGACTCTATAATGTACGCACACTCTAACTACATGACTATTGACCATTATAACTTGCACACTCTAACTACATGACTATTGACCATTATAACTTGCACACTCTAACTAAGAAACTTGTGCACATAGACTCAAATTATATTTGTACACTAACTCACATGACACTTGTGCATATCCTGCACATTCACACTTACATAAAGAGAAAATATAACTCACACTCTAAAGTACAACTCAACCCTAATCTATTATTTACAAATGTACCATGCAGGTACCATTGGGGTGCATTAGCATGTACCAAATAATATAATATACTTCAACAAAAGTGAGAAGCTATCCCACAAAGACCCGCATCATAAATAGATCCATCATTATTCTTGGTCCAAAATAATATCCAATTATTCATAGATACTTGAATAAAACATAAGGACATTTAAGCCATAAATTTGTGTAAACCATCATATCTTGATTATCGACAACCTGAATTATGTTTACTAGATATTTTAGCAATAACTAAAGGGAAACCCCCACCTATGGTCAAAGAGCAACAAGGTAAACAAATGCAAGACATGTCGTTCAAGTATATTTATATTGTGGACCAATATTTCATACATGGTTGAACTCATGTCAACCATTCATATGGCACGCAAATAGTCTACCAACCCAACATTTAGGAGAGTCCCATGATTGAAGGCTAGGAAATTCAAAGATCATAAAAAATTATGAGGCATCAAAAGGCTCCAACAACCATCTAATCAAGAGAGAGCTAGCCATGTTATAATTTAAAAAAATGGTAACAAAATTATTTTAAAGTTTTATCACCTTCCTTTCACCCTTCTATGAACAAATGTCCCCCATGATAGAAAGAAACTTTTATTAGGGGTATCTTATTGAAAAGGGGGTAGGTGGGATCATAAAAGTAATGACTATAAAATATTATAAATTCATCTACCTATACTATTGAGGAATGATGTTCCAAGAAATATAGTTAGTATCTTAAATATAGTAGTGGTGGAATCCACTATATTGAATGATAACCAATCTCTCGATCATTTTTGGGAGAATATTTTTGAATCATTGACATAGATTTTTAAGCATCTGAGGCCTAGTTTTGGGTACATTTAATAGTTTCAACAATAGTGTAAGACATCAAAATATTGTCTACTCATGCTTAGTATTCTATCTTACTTGTATTTATTCTTTCACCTCTTATGAATGTAAGTTGAACTCGAGCTTTGAGTCATTTTGATAAAGATCATAAACCTCTTTTGGTCTATATATTCTGTAAAAATGGTATTTTGCAATGTATAAAGGAAATTGTGACTAATTTTACTTTATCCTACTTTTGATATTCATCATGTACTTGCAAAATTGGGTGTTGGATTCATACTATATTCACTTTCTAGCTATTAATGAATGATGAATGTGTTCATTTAGTTAATTATGCTTAGAAGAATCATTGATGTTAATGTATTGCCTCATATTATATAGGTTTAATTTCTATATTTCTATATTCCTTTTTCCTAGTTTCAATTTATAGATTTTCTCTATCTATTTTTCTTGTTTGAATGCAAGTAGTGTAGGAATAATTGCATCAAATATCATATCAAATAAGGATCTAGATTCAAAAAAACCATAAATTTCACCTTATGACCATGTCCCTTGACCACAAAGCTTCCCAACTACATATTTCAATATGTGATGTGATTATTAGAGGTTCTTGGCCACAAAAATAAGCTAATACAATATTATGAGAGACCAACAATTTATCTAGCACACCTAGTGGGACAAATCTAATCTCTAATTCATGCCACATATTTTATAGATATTTGTTAATATTTTGGTGAAAATATCAACTATATTACCTATTGAAGCATGAGAAAATTCACCTATGACTCCATTAAATAATAATAAATAGAAGCATCCACCAAAATATATTAAATTAAATTTTGGTGAAGATCTGAATCTTTTTTCTTTTTGAAACAAAAAACCATTCTGCTAGTAACTGCACCAACAATGAAGGATCTAGAATTACATGAACAAAAGGTCTACCACTACTATATACATAAGAATAAATCTAGAAGCATTTATGGTACCCTTAAATGAGAATCCTAGAAGGAGAGATCCACATTAAAATATGGTGGCATTAAAAAATCAATTGTAAATGAGATATCTAGCCTAAAATGATAGAGGCCCCTTGCAACCACATATTACTCCTATTACATGGGATATGATCCTAGTTTTAGCACTCAAAACACTATTGTACTTCATAGGAGAAGATGCTACCACACCTATAGAGCATCTACATCACATTGTGAGCTTGTGTGTAGTGAACAATATCAAATATTATAACGTGTCCCTTAGTTATCCAAATATTTCAAAGGAAAAGTATGAGAGTAGTATATTTTCCTGACTTCCAACTCCATCAAAATTTTGGACTAGCTTGTTGACTTATTGGCTGATAAATTTAGATAGAAGGTGGGTGATGTGTCTATATTTGGGTAGTTGAAGTTGACAAACATAAAGGGAGCATCTATGAAAAAAATTAATGAATTTAATTCTTGGTTTTATGAGACCTAACATAGAATATCTGATGAGATTAGACCTCCTTTAGGCATGGTTTTTATCTAGTTCTTGAAATATTTCAATTTTTTTTTTTGAATTTACATGGTGGAATCGATAGCCGCCACGAATCCGGGCAGGTTGTCCAGCTTTTATGGCCGCCACAGTATTCTGCATTGTTCGTCCTAGAAGCCACCACATATATCTTCGTGCAGTCGCCCCTATAACCATCATGCCACAATCATTTTAAACCTTTTACGTCGTTGAAAGCACCAGGAAAGGGACAAGTGTTCAATCCAACGAGGCCCGATATTTGAACCTTGGACCTCCGCCCCCCTTATGGGGTTTGGATGAACCAATTGGTCTACACCTCGGACCTAAATATTTCAATTTTAAAATAGACATAATGATCAATTTTATGGGAGGAAACTCACTGATGTCATATTGAATAGCCAACCAAGCCAAAAATAGCCACATACAAACTATAATTCTATCCCCTAGATCTTTTGTGCCATTTTCCCCATTGTACAATCACCATGTTAACTACCTCTAGTAGTCCGACCAATTATCTTCTAGTATACCTCTACTAGAAACTTGGTGAAATATTAGACTTTGCTCCTTGTTCCATGTCCTTACTCTTTTGTGCTAGAAGATATGATAAAATTTCTATCGATAGTATCCAACAAGGTCACAATCCTTTAGGGATAGCAAAATATCAAAAATTCCTCATATCAAAACAATTCAAGACCTTTCTTTTAGTAGATCATCCAAGGAGACAAGCCCCATCCAAATGGGTAATAAATATACCAACCCCATGAAAATGGGAATGTAGGCCAACCACAAAGTTCAAATAAAGAGATAGTAACTATGTCATCCTATAGGAAAAATCTCCTAACCTATTTTGAATACCCTAGCACATGGTGTTGCCTATACCTCATCACGTATCCTAGAGGAGAACCTTAGCAGACCATCACCATATCGATCAAATTTATACCAACCTAACCTACTTGGGATTATATATGAAAATATAATGCCCAAAATTCCCTCATCAATCACCCATCTCTCTCCCTATTGTAATTTCCACACATATAGAGTAGACACTGATAACTTTGAAAAAGGAGGTACATGTGCTTGATGGAATAGAGGCTTCAATTCCTAGTAAACCATAGTTCAATCAGACTATATGATGTGGGATAAGAGAAAGATATTACAAGATCAAATAAGGGCCAATAAAATGGATCTTGATGCCCAAAGTAAGCTAGTTGATCCTAGGGTAGTTGTTTATCTATTATCATACCTAAGCAAATTATACAAAATATATTAGTAACTACTAAAAGGATAGTCCATGAAGCTTATAGGTAGTGCACACTAATCCTATAGCAAGCTAGAGATCCGCAAACTATAATTGAGATTCCAAAACCTCAATGGATACTAAAAAACCTCGATGAAAATTCATCCTATAAAGTCATTTAATGTGGTAGAGCATTTGAAGAAGTCTACCATGGCCATACCTCTCTAGGATGATCTAACTATGCATAAACATATTAAATACATAGAGAAAGCTTTGGTAAGATAGAAAGAGCTAGGCAAGTAGAATCCACCTATAGTCCTATAGATATTTAGTCCTAAAATAATAAAATACAAGTCAAGCACATTCTAGTTGATCTTGATCTACAATAATATATTGATCCATAATTGTATGATAAATTATGGGTCAATTACTATAGTTATGCTTCAAAGCGTAGCAAACACACTAGAGTTGGCATACTAGCCTATTAAAAAAAAAATTATTTAGCTATATGACACCCTTGTTTAAATCCTTAGACTAGTAAATAGCCTTCCCCTCACATTATGATCTTGCCTCAACCTCATAGTCTAATAAGATATTTTTATGATTTAACACCTAACCACTTTTAGAGTATGTTTATTTAGGGATTTAATCCATAAGTTGGACACACATTCTACTCAAAATAAGGTTTAAAACCAAGATAAAAGTCTTTTATGAGCTTCTATATGCTCCATATATGGAGGACATACCCTTAATTGAGAGGGATGTTGAGCAAACCCATGTAGTAGAAGGATAGTCTAGATTACGATCATCCATAGATGAAATCCATTTCTCAATGGGTTTCCAAGATAAAGGATCTATATTCCTATGAGTCCTTCAAGAAAATAAACATGGGGGACTATGTAATTCAAGAAGAGAATCCCTTTATTCCTAAGGTCATATAGACTAGCGAAGACTTAACTATAATGTGGATGTTATAATTTTATAGCACCAAGATAAAAACAGGGGCTACTACTAGTGTAACCCTAATTTTCCTAAGAGAAACAAATAAACCATAGTATTATCAATTTCAATTCAATTTCTCAAACAAGGTGGTCAAATTTGAGGTCTTGGTGCATACTCTTGTGCCAATATTCCTCATTGAGACACTTATTTTGAAGGAGGGGATTCTTTTGAGAAATATTTTGGAGATTTTTTAGAGTTTATAGGCTTCAATTTTGTATTGCTGTGATTTTGTGGTATTTTGCACCACCGTATGACATCACACTAGACCTCTTACATTATAATGGAATTTGATTTAGGGGGAGACTCTTCTAATTTTTAGGACATCTTGGAAACTTTTTTTTTTAATTTGTAGAGGCAAATGCTTTGAAGCATGGTTTAAGATACTTTGTTCATTATATCAATGTAAAGGTTTGGATCCTTTGTTTATAACTCCAAAACCTAAACCAACGGTGAAGGATAAGGAGTATAGGACATGGTTCATGAATAATTTAACGATATCTAGCATGCTTTATCATTCATTTTTTGGGGAGCTTCAAAAATTTATTGGAGTTCATAAGAATAAACCTCACCTTACTTATCATATGTTGAGAAGAAATATTTTACCCAAGGCACGTTCTCTTACAATTACTTGTATTTAGGATTTCATTTGTGATATTGCATATTTATTTTTGGAATCACTATCTCATGATGTTTTTTATAATGAGGTTGATGCTACAGTATCTACTTTAAATATTTTATAGTATACATCTCCACACTTGTTTTAAGTGGATGATCATGTTGACGTTGCAGCATATACAACAAAGATTTCATGGCATGTTACATCCTTAAATACAAATGATTTCTTGTATGATTTTGCCTCTCTCTTCATTGAGAGTCACACATGTGATTTTCTTAACATGTATGAGGATCTCACTTATTTATTTTATGATGATGTATACATTGTATCTCCTCCATTTGCTTATTCCTTTGTTGACCTTTTTTTTGTGTACCCTCCTTATTTGAATGAGCCATCTTGTCCATCATTTCCTTCTATATATTTTATATTAGATGATTTACTCCTAAAAGAGTTGGATACAAATATTTTATCTTCAGTTGGAATCTCACTTGAAGTTCCCAAAGACCATGTTGATTCTTTTGAGGCTTATAAGCCTCCATTTATTTCTCTTGATACTTTTATGGGATGATCATCACTTATGCAATAGTATATTGGTGATTCTTCCTTGACAAATTCTCTTCACACATCTATTCCACTTTTGCACACTCATATTTTTGTACATATTTATATTTTGGATGTTGATATGGACTATATTCAACCCCATTTTGGTGTTGGTTTGGGTTTCTACATTCTTGGAGATTCATTTCATAATTTATTAGCGATATATTCTTCACTTTGGATTTATTTGAATGATTCTACATCATCATTTTACTTTTTGTTCCCATATTCTCATACTCACGTGGAGTGGAAAGATATTCATAGGATGTTTCATAGATTCTTTCTTCCTCGTGGAAGACTCATTGTTCATCGTAGAGGTATCCACTTCTTCATAGGACTTCTTCATGGACCTTGTCATCCTAGGGGGGTGTTGGGAGCACTCATTTTCTCCATTCTTACTTCTTCTCTCTTTCGAGTAGGATGTTTTTTGCACATGGTTTTTTACCTTCTAATTCAAGAGATTTTGGATACACATTGTACATGAGTACCTAATCAGTCCTTGTTGTCGAGACTCATACTATGGACATGGAACTTTATTTTTTGGCACCTAGCTTCACTTGAGGGAGGGTGTTAGAGTAGGTTATTTACCTTAGCTCATGTTCACCTAGATAATTTATTTTCTATTTATTTAGTTATTCCATGAATTTTATCCATACACTAATGTGTGGATATTTCATTTATCTTATTTAGACATTATGAGATGTTACATATTTATTTCTTATATATTATGGGTATATTTTTATATTTAACTATTACTAGATGTTATGAGGATATTTTTAGGTATATTTGGAGGGTTGATATTCTTTCTCCCCATAGTGGTTACAGATCTATGGACCATATCACATATTCCTTTTATATAGTGGATATTTGTCCTTAGCTTGATCCTACAACTATGGTTGATCATACTTGCCTTTATAAGCAAGGCACCTTCATTGTACTTGTTGAGAAGTTCATTATTCAGGTATAATATATGATATTGTTGCCCATTGTTTTGTATATCCATTTGTAAGCTTATGGTATAAATTTGCTTTCAAATTCTTGTTTTGGTTGAATGTGGTGTTTTTTTAACACTTGAGATTCTTGCAACATGGAATGATCTAATTATCATTTCTTTCACTTTCTTCCATTTCAATTTTCTTCTTCAATTAATTTTTTTAGAATAAATATCTTCACCTTCAAATATTTCAAATATAATATTCTTCAAATATAATAATTTCTTCAATCAATAATCTTTCACCTTTCTTAATATTATGTTTTTCATTTTTCGTAATATTCTTATTCAATTTATTTTTCAAATTTCAATATATAAAAATTCTTCTTATAAATCCCATTTATTTCTTTCAATATTTTTCTTCAATTAATAATTTCTATTCAATATATTTAATTTAATATTCTATTTTCAAGTAATTCTTCAACTTGGAAAAATTATTAATCTTTTTATTTATTTAATTATCCAAAATTAAATTCCTCATATAACCTTCCCTTTAAAATCATATAATCCTCCTAACTTTAATATTTGCATCTATAGTCAGATAATTATGTAGGAAATAATCATGATACCTTAGAAACATGAAAATATTCCTATTGGTATTTCTGACACTTTTTTCTTTGAACATTACATATTTTTTATGTATGTTTTAGCTTGATTGCAACAACATATGAGTTCTTTTTTCTAGAAATTTTCTTCTCAAATTCTATCCAGACCAGTGTTTCCTTCTACACTCTCCATACTTCTCTCGGACATGGATCTACCTTTATCTTTGGACCAACATTTCTCTTTGCACTCTCTATTCTTCTCTCAAACATTCTTTGTACCAATGTATGCACTCTTTGTTCTTCTTTCATGCACTTTTAGTTTGGACATTTGTTTCTCTTGCTCTTGGCTCCTACTCAACTTTTCTAAAACCCTCCTCTGCACGTGACCTCTCTTGCATGATCTAAAATATTGGATGACCTCTTTTGGATACTTAAACTCTATATATTACTTATTTGTTTTTATAAAAAGTTATTGTCACTCTTTCAATGTCTCTTTCTCATTGTATCTCTTCCTCCCAAGAATTATAAATGTATCTTTGCCTTCTCTCCACCATAGCTATAATACCACTATTAGCAGATCACTATTATCATAGGTTTAATAATATTCCAATATCATACAACATCTCAAGAAAAATATGCACATGTGTCACTCCATAGAAAAAACAAACAATAAATTCACTAAATATATTATTGAAAATCTACTATTGCAATGCAATGTAATGTAATGCTTTTCGTTCGACACCTATTACAATACTTTATCTTGAATATATAAATACACAAGACACTTCATATTTACAATACTTTTGACCCTTAAACATACATAAACTCTTCATCTCATCATTCTCACGGAATATCCAACTCTTCATATTTCATAATACGTAATAATGAATCTTACATATGTACATAAATATAAGGAATATTATGATTGCACATAACTCATAATTTCTTACTTATAAACATGAAATTTCACTTAACTCACAATTAATAACAATACATCTACTCAAACATTAAACTCACCTTAGCCTAAATTATTTACATGGTCCTTGCATTGACTTTACAAGTTACCAAATAATGTAATACCTTCAACATTTGAAAACAACTTGAATTATTATCTTAATTGAGTTTATTTAGCTAGATACCTACATCTTTTTTCATAAAAAAATTGACTTCTTAATTTTCATTTTTCTATCTTCTTCAATTTTCTTCATAAATATAAATATTGTAGAATTTAGCATCCTTATTCTTAATATTTTCCTATAGTAGACTTTACAATTTTAAAAATACACCTCTATTGTCTATGCACTACACCCAGGTGTTGTAGGTGAGTTGGAGAGGAGAGGGTAATCCTCCAAGGGAGGTCCCAGGTTCTAATATCCACCCTACCAAAAAGCTGAATTGGGTATCTAAAATCCAGTTGATAATGTTGGTACGGGCAGGGTCGGGTGTGACTCCTAGGTGAATTTGACGGTGTAGAACCCCCTGTTCATGGTCTCTCAGACCAAGGCAGCTCCGCAAGGGGTTTTTCTCTTAAAAAAAAAAATATTGTCTATGCACTACATATTAGTAGAGTACTATTTAAAAACATTTGCATTATAATAGTTTTATTTATATTTCCTAGACTATTAGTTTCCTTCCTAAAGAATAAATGCAACCACAAGAGATATAGTAAATAGTTAGAAATATAAAAAAGTTGAAAGTTCATGTTTAAATCTTATCAAGGGATATATGCTTCATAAAAAAACTATGGATCATTATATAATATAAGTAAAATTCATTTTAATCACAAATAACGAATTAAAAAATCATTTTATCATTTCAATAAATTATGAAATCGATCTCATTCATATTATAATGAAATTTTAACAAATCATAATTGTATTATTTTAAATAAAACTATTAGTAATTTCAAAAATTTAAAAGTTTCAATCCTTAATTTGTCCCAACAATTAACTATTCAAATAACTCATTTAGTGATGAAGTCCATCTAATATCATATTCTTCTACTTTAGCATATAAAACTTCTATTCACTTCAAAAAATCATAGTATGTTTTACAAAATATGGATTGTTAGTTTCCTCCAATGTATTGATCTATAAATGGATCCCTTGGAACATTAGTTTTAATTTATTCCATTTATATTTTCCTTGTTATCTTTAGCTAAACTTACTACTTCCTCTAACCATAGAAAAGTGAATTTAACTTCCCGATCCTCTATTAAAACCCCTTAATTGGCTACCCTATTTGCACATTTGTTACCTTCCTCAAAATTGTATTTATTACTATTAGTCAATTTCCTTCCATACATACTCTATTCCATTTTATTTGTTTATATATTTTTAACGCTTCCAAAGTTGTCCAAGCTTTAGCTTCATTATTTGTCTTAAATCCACTATTGAAAGCATAATGTAATAAAATATTGCCCTTGTTATTTTTTATTATTCTTCCTCTTCTTGTTGGTCTTGGATTTCATTTAAATGCTTCAACAAAATTAAATTTGAAAAACTCTTCTTTTGATGGTTTTCACTTTAAAAATATATATTCCTTTTGTTTCTTGTACCCACCATAATAATTTTAGTTGATGACTTGACATCATCTATCAAGGGTTTCTACTTCATGATTAGATATTGGGTGAGTTGATAGGGTTGGTTTATAATCCTCTATGGCTAAGCAAATAATTCTTTTCATTATCTCTAAACTACTTTTCCTTTCTTTAAATATTATTCAATTTCTTTCTAGGTATATAGTCCAAAGTATTGTACCTTTTGATGTATCTCAATGTTTTTGTAAAAACTCATTTTTTAAAACTTTCTATCATTGCTTTAAACATTATTTAATTATATAATTCATCATCGTGCATTTTCCAAACATATTAAGAATCTATTGTCATAGTTTCTATACTATTGAGCAATGTCCCAATAGATGGTATATACTTTCTTCCCTGTTTCACATAGAATACATTGTGAGGTAAAAGCTTCTTTACATTATATTATTCTAGGATAATTTTTTCTTATGACCTACTATCTATAGAAATTTTTTATCTTTTGGAATGCTCAAGTTATCCCAAATATCTCTCCATATTTTTTGTGGTATTACTTTTTTGTTTGTGCTTTACATTATATCCACTTCTTGTTGTGTATTCTTCTAAGCTATTCAAATCCCAAATCAACCTATCCTTAGCTCCCCTAAAAAGTCATTGTTGTTATATTTCTACTCAAATGCCTTCTAGAAACAAAGTCTAGCATACTTGTAAAGAGATCTTCTTTCCACTTGTGTCTTCCTTTCTGATCCTTGTACATAATGTTTGAAACCCTTTAACCATATTTACCTTAAAGTAATATCATCTATTATTTCAAAATTAGATCTAGATTTAGTGGTATTTTATCATACCAAGTATCCTTCAAAATAGAAATTTTTACTTTACTTCACACCACTCATCTTAAGTCTTTAATCACTAGATAATTTTATTTTTTAAAATTGTTTCATAATTCAAAACCATATGGTAGTAATAATAAAATAAACATTAAGAAAAGCTTATTGGGCTCAACATACTTGGAAGAATTTTTCCCATTGTGTCTGGATATCTTTGTAAATTCTCTAAATTACTTTTCCCCTTAGACCTAATTTTGCACCTATAAAAAATCTTAAACTGAGACCTCCCTAGTTTTATCATTACAAATATTTTTCCATTGGAAAATTTCATTTATCATATAATCCTAACCACAAAAATGACCACATAATATAGATTAATGTTTTCTATCAAATTTGGCATAATATACAACGACATATAATATGTTGGAATGGATTGTAAGACTATTTTAACTAGTTTCACTCTTCCTACTAATGATAACCATCTACCTATCCATGATGGTAGTTTATTACGAACTTTACTTATAACTAGAATCCATAATTCTATTCTCATTATCGTTTAAAAAAATAGCATCCTTAGATATATTGCTGGTAAATTTACCTCATTTATTTAATGTATCATATATATCTCTTCTTTGATTCTCTCTAGAGTGTGTAAGAAGTAATTTTTAGATTTTTTCTATTAAAATGTTTTGCAAACATATTTTATTATTCCTTAAATAAGTTATTCAAAGCTCTAGCCTCATTTTTACCTACCCTCCTAAAAAGTGTTGTATCATCTACAAATTGTTGATGGGTGATGTTGTTGATGTTATAACTATTCTTAAGTACACTTATTAGCTCATGTTTGTATGCCTTATTCATATTCCTTCCTGATATCCATACCATAATAATGAATAAATATAGTGTTAGAGGATATCCCTGTCTAAGACCTCTCTTGGATTTAAATTAGTTTATTACTAACCCCTTTATGAACACTAAATATGATATTGTAGAGACACAAACATTAATCTATCTAACCCAATTATTTCCAAATCTAAACTTGTCTAATAGACCTTATTCATATCAAGTTTTAAGACGATTGCTCTATATTTTATAGAAGTTGTTGAATGCATTACTTCATGAGATACTATGATCCTATCATGAATATATATCCATTTCATAAATCTTCCTCACTCTTTTAAAATATTATTCTCTAATAGTGGCATTAAATGACTTTCCCTCACTTTGGAGATTATCTTATATACCATTTAACATAGGCTTATGGACTTAAATCAAACAATTTTGAGTCCTTTTTTATTAATTAGGGTAAGATATGTTGCATTTATTTTACAAGGTACGTAATATTTTACCCTAGAATATTCCATTACCACCAATAAATGATCCTTCACTATTGCCTAGTTATGATGATAAAATATTATAGAGAGTCCATCCAATCTTGGAAAGAAATTATTGCCTTGTTTTTTTATTTCACACATATTCAATATAAACTTCATCTACTAATTTAATTCTAGTAATTCTAGATGTTAATCTCTGTACTATTTTCATATTATAAAAAAACTATGTTTTTATCTCTTTTTAACCAAGTCTCTCTCAATTCTAATCTCCAAAATTTTCTATGAAATTCCCTTTCATTGTTCTTATATTTTTGTGCTCATATTTTTTTAATTTTGAAAGTTTCTCTTTTAGTTTCTCTTTATTCATAAAAATATTTTTAAAAGTGCTTTTGTTCCATTCTTTTAATCTAGATGTAATTGGTTTAATTTATTTCAAAAGTGTATACAACCAATCACTTCATAAGGAATTCTATGCTTATGTTATCATATCAACAAATTGAGGATGGTCTTCTCACATCTCTTCATATTTAAAATATGAGATTTTTTATAATTCACTTATTATTATTTTAACTCTTATTGCCTAGTGATCTACGCCAATTCTTGTCTAGGTACTAATTTTAGCACATGTCCCTTCATCTAGCCAATTATTAAAGAGTATGTGTCTATCCAATTTGTTTGATATCAAGTTCTAACTTATCATGTTGTTGGTCCATGTATAGTTATCCTCCTAAAACTTAACCTTGCATAGAGTTTTTTGTAGATCTTGGTGCTTTTACAATATGTTAAATAGAGAGGTAGAAGCACTGAGTTTCAGGAAATGTCAATGCCTATGCACTTGCAACATAAAAACGATAGTTCTAGGGATTTAAATTGATGTAAAAATGGTCCAAATGCAAGACTAAGCCACAAAATGAGTTCTAAATCCTAATTAAAAATACCTAATACAAGGTGAGTTATAAAAGTATACCAATTGACATCCAAAAATTATAAAATATGCATAGAGAGAGAATAGAGCTACAAAGTATTGAGAAGTGATAATGTCTACAAAATCTTTCAAATGATACCTATGAAGGTCCAAATATAAAATAGAATGCTATAAATATCTACAAATAACTAAGTAGATATCAAAATAAATATATGATATAATGTAGTTAATACAACTAATATAATTGTGATTTCAAGCAACTATATTGAGATGTCTGTGAAATCATATAAAAAAATGCCTACCAAGAGCTAGAAAACAAAGATTGGATGTTGTAAATCAGCTATAAAATATCAATGAGAGTTATAAAATAAGACTAAATGCTACAAAATCAATAATAATAGATACACAAAAATAGATAAGAAGATTAGAGTACTGATATAACTAAAATACAAGGAGAATAAACATGAAATTACTATGAATTCCTAAAAAAAAAATGAAATAAAATTATACCAAGATTGATAGCTACACAAGAGACTAGATATATAAAAATTGAGATGCTATAATAAGGAAATAAATAAAAAAATATTAGATGTAGATTGCACCAAATTAAGTGTTAGCAAAGTGAATAAAGGAGGAAATGCATAAAATAATAAGCAAATGAGAAAAAAAAAGAGTGAGCTAGGAATATAAAACCCAATAGAATCTCATGCTCTCAACCTATAATTCCTTGTTTTAATATCCCTTTGTCTTGTTTGAATTGTATAAAAGCTTGCTTGACGATATTCCAAATGATATGATGTAATAATGTAAGATAGAGATCTTGAAAAGACAAATTGGTAGAGTTTGGACACATTAAGAATGCTTGTTGAATGCATCTCTCATGGGATTTTTTTAAATTATTTGGAGAGGACTCCTTTGGGGCAAGAGAAGGTGTAAAACATTCCATTAGGATAAATGGAAATTCAATTTTTTAGGCTTTATATGAAGGTGATCATGCTCAAAAGTGGAGGAAGAAATCTACATTCCTTAGACTCACGTTTGTAGAGATTTTTCTCATCCCAATAAACGTATTGATATTTTGTAAAAGTGTTGGGGTAGCACAATTATAGTCAAATAGTACTTTTTTTTGAACAAATTGCTAGTTGGTCAACTTTTTGAGATAGGTCAAACTTTCCAAAGTGCTAGAAATAGGCAAAAACGCTAGGAAAATACTTTTGCTAAACTATAGTGCTTTTACACAAAGGTAGTTTTAAGCCTAGTTTATCTAGATTAGAATATTCGGTTGGTGATCTACTACTTGATGTTCTACTTGAATATGAAGTTGGCTAGGTGTACCAAAATTGAATGTCTATAATGGAAAAAATTATATTTTTATTTGGTAACCTTCTAGTTGAAAGTAACTCTTGAAAACCTCATCACTTTTGCATATATAAAATCAATTTCCTTTTTATTTATTATCTTTAAGTTTTAAACCTATCAAATATTTCCATTCACTCAAATGATCGTATATATATTCCTTTTTACAATACTTTCCCATGTATTCCTAATATTTATAATTTGTACTCTATTTCGTTTTTAATTCAAATCATAGTTGATATGCACTCCCTTATTATGAACTCAACATTTATAGTTTTATCCAAAATTATGTTGAACTTGCATGAATCAACATAACAAGGTCTCCTACCATACAAAGTAGCATGTGACTAATAAGTCTATCTAATACCTAGTTTTATGAATGGTTTTATAGGAGGTTCTAATTAGATTTTGATATGTTAAAATTCCCCTTGTTGTTTCTTCTAAATCCACAACATCCCCATACTACATTCATAGTTATGAAAACTTTTTCCTTTGAATTTTATAGTTTCCTAAATACAAATAATATTAGGCTTATTACTTCAATAGAGGTCCCTAATACACCTATGCTTTGACGTAGCATTAACACCCCTTATATTCTATAATCTGGTAATCATATCTCATTAGGGGTTTTGACCTCCTAGAAATTACTAATATCATTTTGTTTTTTGGTGAATATAATTTTAACCAACTTGGATGGCGTTCCTTTCTCTATGTTTTCTCTTGCTTCCCTAGCACGCTTGATAATATGAAGATTTTTTTCTTTTTACCTTGCTAGTATTAGGGGTAGGTCTTATTATTATATTCCTCAATATTCTTTCACAACTTTAATTATCATTATATATACTCTCTCTTGGATCTGCTAAGGAAATATGGTGAATTATCCTATTCATTTTCTAGTATTTCCTTGTTAATAATAGATGTATTAAAATCTAACATTGTGTTTTATATACCAATTTTATTCACATGAATGGTGCATGGTGCTTCAATAGAGTCTTCAAAATCTAATGAGGTATATTTATTAGATTCAATAATAATTCTCATCCCTAAATCAGGTTTAAATTGAGTAGATAATTCCTTATTAGTATTTTGATCCCATTGTACCATGGCCTCTAAGTTCTAATATAATTTTTATTCATAGGATAAAGCCCCAAAAGAATTATAATTTCCTTTAATATTCTTAACTTACTAGTATCCACTATTTATTTACTTTCATGTACCTGGACCTATTTTTCAGAAGTTGAAAACCATCCTCATCCATATCCATTTGTAAGTTTCTCCTACGATTTCTTACATATAATTATATTGGATTCTTCTTACGACATGAACTATTGATATATTATACCTCATGACATATTCTACATTTGATAGATATGCTTTCATAATCCATGGTTTGGATCCATAACTTACCCCAATACTTAAGAATGAATGATTGTGGTAAAATTTCTTTGATATCGATCATTACCAACATCTAGATATAAATAGTCAAGACTCCTTATCTTGTAGTTTCTAAAATATCATGAAACTATCCTATAGTATTGCTTATTATATTGAAGGTATACATTTTGTAGAATTTAATGGGTAACCCATACATCTTGACCCAAAATAGTACTAGATATAGATTTATATTTTCAAGTACAAAGTCTTCATACCAGCGAGATAACAAAATATGGATAGGAAAAATATATCTGGGAAGAAAGCATAGAATCACTCCTAGAAATATCCATATCCCATAAATCCATTATGTCATAGATAAATCCCCTTGCAAAGACCCATTCAATTTACCAATGATTATCTTATATTTGAGCAATAAGGACTGGTGTTGTATGAGGTCCATCATAACCTCTACTACTAGGAATAATACTAAGAATTTAGTTATGATACCGTAACTCAATATATACCAAATTTTATTAGTATATCCTACAAATTATATTATTAAAAAATAAACCTCCAATAATATACATACAAAACTTCAAAACTAATGAAGGAATAAATGAAGCTTAGTGGAAAAATTTTATTCCCAAATGAAATATTGTACCTTGTCATTGATCTAGCCCTTCATTGCTCCTCCCATCATGTGAACCATAACTAATAGTTATCTATAATTTCATTTTTCCATAACTTGAAAAATCATCACTACCCTTGTTCAATATGGATGACACCATGAATAGTTGTTTAAGAAGTGGTTATAGTCTTCACAAAAAGGGTGTAAAACCTAGGTGCATTCAAGCGATGGAATAAAGTGATAAATTTGGCTACAATATTCATGAAAGGGATGCAAACCCTAAGTGTAGTCAAGCATTGAAGGAAGAGGGTTGTTCGCATACCGTTTCTTCAATCTATGAGAAAGCCTCTTTAGTCAAAATAATTATCTCTTAGGGATATTAGAACCTCCATTAATATTTTGGAAGATGAATTTGAGTTGGATTTGATTGATCATGAAGCTCAAACAATTATCTGCAAACTCAAGGATAAAAGAACTAGTCTCAAAGAGCTCAAAGGATACATTAAATATTAGTAGACCAGTACAAATTTCCAAGTAACTCTCCTACCCAAAATTTTCTTTTTTATTTTATTTTCTAATTTAATGAATAAATATAGGTTGATGGATTATAGATATAGTTATTTTTTCAAACAAAGGGGTGTTTATATAAGACCTTGGATGCCTAGTTTCAACCCCTTAATAGAAGTTAATGGATTTCCAATATAGGTGAATATTTATGCTCTCCCTATGGAGTTTTGAGGAGAGAATATATTCACCAAAATAGATAATGTCATTGGTGCAATCTAGTATATGGATGCCCAAATACAGAAACATTTGTCTTATAAAATTAATATGGGTAAAACAAGATTGGTTGTTTGGATGGATGTTTCATTTCTTAGACCTCAATCTATTACTATCTCCTTAAGGAAAAGGGAATAGATCCAAAACTATTGAATATAAAAACTTCACCCTCAGATTTTGTGGATATAAATAATATGGGCACCTAAAAAAGAGATGCTCAATCATCTGATCATTGATCTGATTTCTCCTTGGTGGAGAAGAAGTCCCTACATGTGAATGATTCAAAATATTTAAATATCCCAATTCAAAAGAATAAATATCATCCTCCAAATGCACCAATCGTCTAGCAAAAATCATGTGAGGAACATAAGACCCAACCCTAAATAGAGAATTTGAATCGTATCATTGATAAAAGCCAAATGGTTACTAAAGATAATTCAAATGGTTACATGAAAAATATTAGTACCTCAGATAGTATTCTTGAAGCTAATTCTAAAATAATCGATGATAGTTTTCTAAAAATGAAGATTCTAGAAAATGTTATAACTAGATATTACGTCAAGAGCTTGATGTGTAAAAACACATTCTTAGATATTACCACTCTACAGGAGGAAGAACGTATGTCATAGAAGAAAAATAATCAAACTTATTTTATCTTTTATGGATGACTTATATTATTTTCTTCTTCTATTTGTTGGAGTTATGTGTCATGTAAAGGTTGTTCTTGTTTTTAGTTCCTTTAAAAAATAAAAAGAATTGGTTATGAAAACATAACAGTTTGAGGAATATGGAGAATATCTTTGATAGAAAGACAAATATGAGTATGACTTAATTAACTTTTTAGAAATGTAATGAGAGCAATGTAATGTTTTGTTTTTGTAATGGAAGTGACCCCAATAGAAGCCACACATAGGTCACTAAAAATATATGGATGATATCATAAGGTCATATCTCCCACAATAATGTTGGATTCCTTCATGTCACATAGGTGGATTAATTTTGCAAAGTTTTGATTTTTGGTTTAAATATACGAATACCATAAGTCTTGTTAGGTGGATTGGTAACTTGGTAACTATAGCTGTGACTGTGCACTTACCAAGAAGAGACCTAGGTTCAAATCTTGGGGAAGCCAACTCTTTGCAAATGTAGTAGTTTGCTTCGAATCTTCTAAGTGCATGTCATATTAATGATGATGGTACACGCCAATAAACCAATAGTTTCCATCTCATACCAATGATGGTATTTATGATGACGATACACCTCGAGTAATTGGTAATTTCCATCTCATATTGATGATGGTATTGATGATGACGATACACCCCAAGCAACCAATAACTTTCATCTCATGTCGATGATGGTACAAACCCCAAGCAACCAGTAGTCCCCATCTCATGACAAGTTAACAAGAATAAGATGGATAAATTTATTATGAGTAGTCCTTGTGATTTGAACCTTGCATTTACCAATTACTAAACATAATGACTCTAACAAACTCTCCTATCTAATAAAAAAATTACTAAAAAGGTTGTTTTGATAATTGAAGAATCATAATATAAATACAATAATGTACTATTATGTCATACATTCTTAATTAAATAAAAATGGATTACAATTTAACCATTACTAATAAAATATTTAAATATTTATTAGTAATTTTGAGTAGAGTTACAAGATGGAAAATTAGCTTTTCTAATATGAACAAATATTGCAATAATAATAATGCACGTGTGCATGTCATATTAATGATGACGGTACACCTCGACAGTATTGACAATGAGGGTACACCCCGAGCAACTAGTAATTCCATCTCATACTGATGACGGTATTGATGATCACGGTACACCTCGAGCAACCAGTAATTTCTATCTTATGTCGATGACGGCACAAACCCCAAACAACCAGTAGTCCCCATCTCACGCCAGGTTAACAAGAACAAGATGGATAAATTATTAGTAGTTGTGGTGAAAACCTTACACTTACCAATTACTATTGGTAAACATAATGACTCTAACAAACTCTCCTATCTAATAAAAAAAAAATTACTAAAAAAGTTGTTTTGATAATTGAAGAATCATAATATAAATACAATAATGTACTACTATGTCATACATTCTTAAATAAATAAAAATGGAATTTAACCATTACTAATAAAATATTTAAATATTTATTAGTAATTTTGAGTAGAGTTACAAGATGCAAAATTAGCTTTTCTAATATGAATAAATATTGCAATAATAATAATGCACGTTACTGTCGGACATTGTTGAACAGGTAATGTTGTAAAGGGCTTGCATGCACCCCACTTGACTGCGACAAACAAGATGTTACGATACTGATATAATTTGACATGCAATTTTTTATTTTTATTTTTAACTAAAGACTAAACACCACCAATGACATTGCAGCAGTTTTAAACTTCAACGTCGACAGACCCATTCGTATCTTCCACTGTATCTTAGTGGAGTTGTTCTTGTTCACCGTTTGGAGTGCTCCTCTCGTCTGCGGCGTCTTGATCATCGTTTCTTGTTTGCGTAATTTGTGTCGAAAGCCGAGAATCCTTTTCACGTAACTTTGCACCCAGCGCAGAATCGACAGCGGTCAATGCTTCGCGAGGATCGTCTATATTACTCATCAAAATTTCTATGATTTCCGCAGGCGTCATCTCGGCGCCTGACCCTATCTTGTCTTCAATGGAAGGATACAGTGAATGATCATCAATCCTTAGATAATTCTTTACAAGAACTTTGAATGCAGGGAAATTCATGAATGACAGCAGGATGTGCACGTCCATCCGTCCGCATCTTAGAAGTGCCGGGTCCAGCTGATCTTTGTGGTTGGTAGTAAATATAATAATCCGCTCTTGCCCACAGCATGACCACAGCCCGTCTGCGAAATTCAGCAAACCCGAAAGTGTAACTTTACTCCCCCCACTTGCATTGTTTCCACCGCCGTTGCCTCCTCCCCCTCCTGCCGCTGATGTTCTATCCTGCATTTGTAGCGAGCAATCGATATCTTCGATAATAATTATGGATTTCTCTTTCGTTTGGGTAAGAAGCGCACGAAGCTCGGTGTTGTCTCTGACCCGGGTAAGTTCGAGGTCGTAGATATCATATCTCATGTAGTTAGCAATGGCTGCGATAAGGCTCGACTTTCCTGTTCCAGGAGGCCCGTAAAGAAGGTAGCCGCGCTTCCAGGGACGACCGATCTGTTCATAGAACCTTTTTCCTTCCCTAAATCGGTCGAGATCGTGGAGAATCATGTTTTTCAGCGGCGGATCGAGGGCTAGAGATTTGAAAGTCGAAGGATGATTGAAACGAACGCTGGTCCATCCACGCCCGTAGGAAGCGTCACCTTTGTTGGTGTAGAGTGTTAGATTTCTATTCTGCTGTTTTCTTTCAAATGCATATCTTGTAATACGATCGAAATAAGCCTTAATAAAGTGCTTGTCTATCTTGTTCACTTTGATGATATAGGAATGCTTCTCCGTGCTTTCTCCTCCGCCTCCGCCTTCTTGGCCATTACGTCCACGCGATTTATTGTCCAGTTGGATGACATGTGGCGTCCACATCACCCTTGTTCCTAGGAAGGAGTCCTCTATTATCTGACCGCTATCTGGAGTAATTCCCACGTCGCCTGAATCTCCTTTTCGAAAGACAGTTAATTTTCGAGCTTTGGAGGCGCTTTCTAGACTCTCGACGTACAGCTCGGAGTCGGTGAAGAGGTCGTTGGAATTGACTCCACCGTTACCTTTGAATTCTGGAACGTTGACGTGACAATAGACGTTGAATCTATCCAGAAGAGAAGTGAAACGCTGGGTTAGCACATTCCGTAGCTGTGCAGGAAGAAGGGTTTGTAAGAAGGTCACGAAGCCCATGATGGACCATATTTGCCCAACAAGTTCTTGAATAGTCATCGTCAATAATTATTAGATTCGGCCCACTCAATAAATATTAAAATTAGCGTACCCTAGGCTGTCTGATAACTCCTCTTATGATGGGAAGGCTGTGATGTTTTGATTTAAAAATAGACGAGATACGCGGCATTTTAATAGTAGCGAGAAGGCGCGAGACATCTTATGCAATATGACCGTTCACGTTACCCGTCATCAGTAAGCAAACCTTTTGAAAGTGTAATTATTTTTCATTAAATGATAGATGGTAAAAGTATTGTAGATTCTAAGGTTGGTTATAGATAATATAGGAGGATGTTATTAGATTACAATATACATCCTTACTTTTAGATTTAAACATCAATTATTTTATTAAAAGTTTTAATTTTAATGTTTTTGAAAGGAATAAGTGAATTGGTGTTAATAAAAAAATTCAATATTTCATTCTTTAAACTCATTTTATATCCTATGGACTTATTAGACTTAATTGTTTGTAATATTATGTTTAGATCCTAAAACAATAATATGCCCAAATCATACAATTACCCCCACGTTGAGGTACTGTTAAAGGAATGCAAATTAGCGTAGTCAGGACCGAACGGCTATAATTGAGCTAAAAATTGAATATTACACTAAAAAGTCCATATTTGAGAAGAGGAGACAAAATCGTCATTGAATATTGAGATACAACTCTTAACAATAATTTTACAGACAAGCGAAGAAGGTAGTTCTTAGATCTGTTATTCAAATTCACTACAAGAATTCTTCACTGCTGCTAGATGCTTCATATTGTTCAATGTGGCATACCCAACTATGCAAACAAGAGAAAAAACATTAAATGGGAGAAAAAAATTAAAATATATGATCAATTGATATGTTGGAAAGTACAAATTTCAATAGAAATAAACCATATTATTATTTGCCCTTCATGTAACCCCTTCCTAATCTCACAATGTATTGGGGACCCATTTTATATATCATGTATACATATATCTACATATCTACATATATGTGAACTGATGTTATATTTTATATTTCAGGTAGTTTACTTGTTTCTCTAATTTTTTCCAGAGATACTATCTTACACAATGTTTATACAAAAATAAACGAAATAATATGTATAGATTTAAAAGCAGAAAATGATGTCTTCCTCATGTAAGATTTATATAATTACATAGAATTAGCATTGTGAGAAGGCAACACCAAATATGACACAATTGAACTTCTCCTATTAAAGGAAATATAATTGCAATTTCCAGAGTTTTTAAATGAAGATACATTGAATATCACATTAAAAACATTTTGAAAATAATAGCTTAGGTTTAAGTAACCTATTTAGATGATAAGATCAATCATTATATTACTTTGTTGAATGTAACTTAGAGGGAAATTTTATATTGAATGTTTTAGAGGATGACAAGGGCCTGGTTAGGGTGAGAAAAATTAGACTTTTCAATTTGAAATTTTTATGATATTGTATGAGGTATAAGATTTGGTGTTGATTTCTAAGTCATAACAAATTTGATATTATTAGAAATAATGTTATAGATTTAAAACAATATTGTTAATGCGATAGCATTTTATTATTTTGTAGTCACATATCTTCCAAATTGAGCATGGGTAGGCATGTTAGATTGAATGCAAACATGACCAAAGCAATAATTTTTTTTATTGATATGTTATTGGTCAAGCAATGAGTATCCTAACATAAGATAAGGATGAAAATGACATACCAATTCTTGTAATAGATTCAACCATAATGTTAATGTTTTGGCTGCAAGTTTCTAATTTTTTTATAAGCATTTGGATAGGAAAGTGACTAAGCAAATCAAATGTTTTTTTTCCTCTCTTTTACAATGTTTGTTAAAAGAATATAAAAACTATAGATATGACATCCACTTCACATGGTATATATTTTTGATCTTATTTTATAAAAATATATCAAAGTGGATTATGATTATAGTGGACAGTTATCTCTGTAATAGAATGTACTAGCACCATTGGAAGATTATTTGCATGATATCATGCAACTACTTTTGTAAGTAGATTCACATAAGATATTATAATCTCTATGAATAATAGGCACTAGTGTCCTTATATTGTATCAAAATGGTATCAACAATATAGTCAGTTGCATTGATGCCAATCACAAAAGGTTTTAATGATACATGACATGGTTAAAATTAGAAATTATACAGAGTTACATATTTAATTCTTCAAATACCTATAACAGGTGTTGGTTCATTTGAAATCCACTTTATCATACATGATTTGGTCAAGTAGATTTGAAAAATACAAGAATTCTTGGACAAAGTGGATATAGAAGTTAATTATTCCCAAGAAACTTCTGATCTTGATGAATTCGATGAGGTTAGGTTGTTCCTAAATAATTTTAATCATTTTTCTATATGTATAGGTGTGATGATACTAAATAATGTGGATTATGGACTAGGTCATTGAGACATTAATAATATACTTAGAAATATTTTCTTATAAATTCTATTAACATGAATTATTTGAAACAAGGTTCACTTTCCCAATATATTATTCCTTCAATGTCTTCTTATAAATGATAACACCATCTATGTATATTAAAATAAAAAACTGGCAATATAGCAATATGGTATTTGTTAAGAATAAGAATATAATAGGATAATTGGTGAGAATAATATATACAAGTTGTTAAAATTTATGATTAATAAGTGTTCATGGTTGACTAGGACTTCATAATATAGCTTAGGATCAATATGTATCATATAGTGAATTTCTTATTATGAGTCATAATGTTGATCTATATGGAATAGTAGATACCTATTTTGACAATGACATTGAGGGATAATGTTCTATACACAGGTGCTAATTACAATATTTATTTAGTGCTATAAAAATGAGGCTACCATAAAGATATGATCTTAGATAAATATTTTCTTCATTGGTCATGTCCTATATTTGGTATTTATTTCATAATTATCCTAAATGTAGTAATGGAAAAGACATATATTAGATAGATGATAATCTGCAACAATGGATGTTACTTCATGATATAGTGCAAGCAAAACCCTTGTGATTTATAAAAAATATTAAAGTATATATGAAGGTGTGATCTATAATTTCCATTAATGAAACCTCAAAAATATTCTTATGAACATTTTATGAGTTCATTGGCTTTAATTTATTGAGAGTTAAGATTGAATATTGTATCTTTTGTTCATTATCACATTTTTTTTGAAAAGTGACTTTTATTTCTAAAATAATATAAAATACACTAATTACAAAAAATGTTGGTGGTATGGAAGCACACCCTAAAAAGTTAAACCAAGAGTTCTCCCAATAGCTTAAAAAATTCCTTAAGAATTAAACACAAAGTCTTAGGATATAAATAAAATAAACAATTACAAAGAAGTGGGATTCATTAAACCTTAGATAGAGGGAGTGCTAGTAGATGAGGGAGGATCCTTATAAAATGGGTTACTCAATCCATCTTGAGGGTTTGGTTTTTCTAGCATCAACTCCAATATAGAGTGCATATTAGGGGGTATTGTACTAGAGGATATTTCATTGTTAGAATAATCACAAAATACCATCTTGAATATGAGGTGGGTCAATCTTGAGATTCCTAGCCTTGTATCTAAGTGGAAGGGGTACCTCATACTTGTCCTTAAGGAGAAGAAGTTGGAGTAGAGATCCAACCTTTATTTTTATCTGGAGAGCGGTGCTATCACAAAGGATTGCTTGTACTTCTATTGGGCCTAGGACTATGAGAGCCTTGAACTTGCTAACTATAGCCTCTATTTTATCCTCTTGGGTAAGGTTGAATCCAATAATTGGGTAGGGAAGGTGAAACTCTAGCTATGGAACAAGGGGTATTTTTCCAATGGTATCAAATGCTCCACCTCAAGGATCACCTAATATGATTGGACCTAAATCTATAACAACATATTAGAATAGATTATACCTTTGACATAAGTAAATAAGGCTATGGAGACATTCAAGTGAGTAAAAAAAATATTATTATGGTCTTTCCATATATTAAATAGAATATTTGATCTAAAATATTTCTAAATCTAATCAATGATTGTAGGTATGCCAATTCCATCCCCAAGGAGAACCATATGACAAGAGAATCACCTAGGCCTAAAGGTCTTGAATAAGTCATGAATTCATGTCTAAGTTTCTTGGGCTCTAGGGAAAAGCTACAATATGTAGCTTATAGAAACATACAATCAGGTACATCACAACTAAATATGAAGAAAAAAAAAAAAAGAATAGATGAAAAAACAAAAGGAAATATAATAGAAGACATGAATCAAAAGCTAAATAAGGATCACATACTAATAAAGGAATAAAGGAGGTATATTGACGCAAAAAGATAACTATGAATCTCAAGTAGAGGTTCATGAACAATGCAAGGTCACTTGAATATTGAAGATAAATACAAAGACCAACATTGAGGATTAAAGTCTTCAATCACCAAATAATGTAATACAAGGGGGTGTTGAGGAATATTACATTATTTAGTAAGTGCAAATGTACCCCCATAGTAACTTCATGGTACAAATGTATATATGTAATAGAATATGGTCAAGTATATATTTTAGACGAGTGATTTATGTTTCTCTTTTATGTAAGTTTCAATGTGTAGGATATGCACAAGTGTCATGTAAGTGTCAAGGTGCAGAAAACACACAATTATTATGTAAGTAAGAGCACAAGTGTATATTGAGAGAATGTGCACATGTGTCATGCATATAAGTGTGTAAATATGTAATATGAGGATATGCACAAGTGTCTTGTATTAGGAGTGCATATAGGAGATTAAGAGTCATGTAGAAGTGTGCAAGTATCATAGGCTCAAGTATGCATGTAAGGAGAGAGTGAAGAGTCTAGTATACAAGTGGCAATATGACAAGACAAAGGTCATGGGATATTTCATATGGAGAGCAATAGTCAAGTACATGAAGACTCACTTTATATGCCTATATTATAAAGATAAAATTCCATACAATGTATTGGGGAAATGGTCTACAAATGATCACCCCATAGAAAAAATTGATAATAAAGATTTTATATAGATTGTGGGTAATTCATATTATAATTTTTCTTCATGCATATATATTAATTATTTTGGTCATTTAAATTCATATTTGATATTATAAGTTAATGTTATTTTCCTCATTATATTGACCTAGATAGATATTTAATTCCTCACATATATAATTCTACTCTTCATTATTGATATTTAAACCTTTATGGTGGCTTATTTAAACCTATAATATTTTGAGATATTTAGGCTTAAAAGCCAATAGTTTGAGTGATATATCTTGGCATATGATTCATTTTTAGGTATTTGGTTGTTGTAGTATCATGCTTCCTTGGTACCAACATTCCTACGATATTTAGTTTGAGTGTGAACTCACCACCAAATCATATATGTAGTAAAATTTCACTACAATTGTACATACTTGGTCCTTTATACTTCATAATTTAGATATTCTAAGGTATCCTTTTTTTTAGACATTGTATTTGTATGAGTATGACTTTCACATACATTACAATAAGTAGTTATTCTCCCTATTCTATGGCACCAATGTTGGGTGCTAACCTAGCATAAACATAGTGGATGAAACTAGAAAATACTAACCCCATGCTAACATAATTTTGCCTCTCAATAATAATTGGTATAATATTTCACAAAATATCAATATAAGGTTCCATATCCTACCCTTATTTTGGTATAATATCTTTGAAATAATTATTTGCTTTTTTTATAATATCTTGTTCTTATTTAATATATACTTCACATGCAGTTGAAATATGTTTGGTAAAGTAAGAGAATAAATATATTTTAATAATAACATGAATATTTTAGTATTCCTAGATAACTTTAATGTACTTTTGGGTCTAGTATGATTATTCCTTTGGATACATGTTACAATAATAATCAAGTAATTATTTTTCTTGCACATATGTATGTTGGTCATTTTTTATGATGTCCAAGTTGTCTTATATATCATCAATATTGATTTTAGTTTTATTTTTATTTTATATATGTTATCAAATGATTTTATAATTTTTGCCTTTCTTGATCACTTTAGATAAATTTTCTATTGAACAAAGTTTATTTGTGTGTTCCTTAAAATTTACATCATTCCACCATTAAGATAATAATTTAAAAGAAATTAAGAACTTAATGCCACCTAAATTGAAGAAATGTAATTGGATGATCACTATTTAATATATTCATATCAAGATAATTAGTTTAACTCACAATAAAATATTTGAATATATCACATATTTCATTTGTAACCAGTTAGTTTTTATTAGGGTAAATATAGGGTTTTGAAAGGGCCCATACCCTTTTATAACATAAAAAAAAGTTATTCAAGTATTACAAAATCCAATTATAAGCTACCATCATACTTATTACACAACTCAAAGTTTATTTAAAATAAAAAGATTACTACTTGTCACTAAAGACCACTATAGGTACACTGTGAATAGTATAGATGCAACCCTAATTTATTTATGTCCTTTTCCCTAGTTGATTCAAGTTGGATGAAAGCTATAAAGGGAATCCACATTTATTCCTCTTCTCTAAGAGCACCTGAATTTTTCAACCAATCTACCATATTTTTATCCTCTCTATAATTGTGTGAAAACTCAATGTTCTCTAAGGATTTTTTTTGAATAATACTTCTTATACACATCCACCATGGGAATTGAACCCGGGTCACATCAAAGATAATGCAAGTGGCATTATATAAGGATTTTTAACATCTATAGTGTGTCCTTAATGATACTTGATACTTGATAGCTTAAACTAAATTCTTATTTCAAGCAATTAATAATATTTAGACTCTCTCTCTACCACCATAGTCATTAATCCTATGGCTATGACTAGATTTACTATAGCAAGGGATACTTTAGCTTTAGTCTAGTGGCTGATCATAGTGCCTATATTTTTAGTAACTAACTCCACCATAACATAATTTATGTTCCTAATAACTTCCCCTCCACTAGCTTTACCCATGTTATCTTTCGAAGCCCCATAAAATTTTAGATTCATCCATTTACCTTTAGGGAAATGATAACTAACTTAGCCTCTCAAATATGTTTATAAAATATCCTCTTTTTCTAAAGGTTTAAGATTCCACTTCAAGACTATACTCATTTTCTCACCAAATTTAGGTTTCTCCTTCAGCTTCATAATCAACAAATTATCTAGAATGGATCCCTTAATGATTTGAGTACTTTTTAGTATAGGTATTTTCTCTCCTTTGAATAACCTTCTATTTTGTTGTATCCAAATGCCCTAAATATATTAAAATGGAATGAGATCTCATATCATGTATAATCTACTACTCATGAATGACCTTTCCCACTATTGTAGCTAATATAACATGTTATCTAATATGACCCAACTTATTCCTATTTATAGAATTAAATCGTTAAGAAACTTAAATTATTATTTACATTCTAACATAATGTGTTTCATAGATTCTTTATTAACCTTGTTAAAATAACATCTATAAGGAAAGCAGAAGCCTCTTTTTTCATATTATCCATAGTAGAAAAAAATTGAGATGCTAACCAAAGGAAAATAATAGAATAACTTTCTTTCCCCACAATTTCCATCACAAAGATCCTCCACTCAGTTCTACCAAGAGTATATCATAGGTTTATATGACACTAAAAGCTACATTAGGTATATGACCCTAAATAATGGAATGTTTCTCTAATTATAAGCACATATGATATGCTCTTAATTTATCATTGAGTTTATCAAAATCCTCTACATTCTATAAATTTTATGTTAATTTATTCCATTCTACCATCCTTCCTTTATTTCTATGTAATCGCAAACCAAAGTACCATATTTGTTATTCAATTCATTCTTTATTTTTGGATATTATGCTATCCTTACAAAGTGGATTTTTTCTAGCCATGCATCCTCCCCAAAATTTTTTTTTTTTCCTTTACCTACTTTCCATATAACACCCTTCAAAAGCACATCTCTACATCTTACACAATGATTCAATAAATATTAGAATTTACAAGGGTCTAAGGTAGTCAAAAACCTTTTTACATCTTGATTGTCCAAATATTTATCCTATAGAATTCTTTCTCATAATGAATCCCCGTCCTTGATGATCCTCCATCTGATTTTTGTAGCTAGGACCTCACTCAAATTTTGTATCTTCCTTAGACCTAATCCCCTACTTGATTTATATCTATAAACTCTATCCCATAGTACAAAAGCTAGTCTATTCTTTTCTTTTTATGTTGATGATAGGAACCTTTTCTAAATACTATTGAATACATTTGGAATTTTTACAAGAATTTTAAACACTAAGAGAATATACACAAGGATGTCTTGAAGAGTGTTTTTCAATAGCTAAAGTTTCCTTAATTTAGATGATTACTCTTCCATCCTATCAAATTTTGCTAAATTTATCTAGCAATGGGTCTCAAACATTATCCTTACATATACCAATAAATATTTGCATACCAAGATAAATTGAAGAAGATATATTCATAGGGTCCATATTTATCATAACTTCTTATATTTGGGATTAACTCCACTTCTTATTAAAATTGTTAATATCTATTTTTGTCTTTCCAAGTCAACATTCCTTTATGTTCCTCTTCTCTTTATTCATTTCTTGTGGAACTTATGCTTTTTTTATTTCTCACCAAATTTGTATCCTTATCAATATCTTTCAATTTTATAGTTTGTTCATAATTTAACTTATCATATATAGTTATAGATTACCCTAGAGAACTTGATGTACAAGGGATAACCATGAAAAATATTGTTTCTAAATGCTACATTTAAAACCCTAAAATGTAAGGGACAATATCCATATTAATTTAGCTATTATGATGCTATAAAATCCATCAAGTGCAAGGGATAACCTTATTAATAATATCATTTTTATTTGAAGGAGATTATTTCTTACTATTTGTGGAAAATGGAGATGATTTAAACTGATCACACTTAATCTATTCTATATTTTTTACTTTAAATTTTGTATTTGAAAAAATTCTTTACATATTTATTTATTTTTAAATTTTAACTTATTTTAATACATATTTCTATGTGTCCTACTTAGTTTCTTCTAATTTTTGATCCAAATGGGCTATGTTGTAATTTTGCATATGATGAAGTAGAAGGGATTTTCCTTGCAATTTTCTAAGATTAAGATTCATTACCTTGAGGTATGTTCTACTACAACCTAACCCCTTGCTTTAACTTTGGTTTACATCATGACCAAAAACTTTCATCTCTCTTAGTTGTTTTCACTTTGAATATCTTCCTATTTATCTAGACTCATGGCATATGCAACATCAAAATATAATTTCATAGTCCACTTGTTGAATCCATTATATTGTTTTATAATTAATCATAACAAGTTTGATAATAATTTTGAAATATTCACAACATGTATTTACATATCTATAACTACTTTTCTCTTCCTTAAATTCAATTCATCATAGATGAAAAATCCTTTAGAATGTTACTAATACCTTTCATAACCTCCATATTTATAAGTTAAATGGATGTGAAAAATGTAATCCACATTTGAATCTTTTCATGAGTTTTTTTTTTTTTTGGTAAATAAGGAGCTTTATATTAATAAAGAATTTTGGAGGATCCTTTAGCCTGATTACAAAAGCAGCTGAAAAACATAAACATAGTAATAGAGGTACTTACAAACTAAAGCAAAATCTGAACTGATAAAAGCAAAGTGTGAGGATGCAGCCTTAGATTTAAAAACACCATGAAAATGATCATAAGTTTAGATAAGAAGGACCCTACCTCGATATTGAGGAAATACACAAAAAGGACAACACCTATTTGCATAAAACTAGTAGAACTTGCAGACATGCTAACCCCCAAATAGGAAAAGAGACAAAAAACAAGTAAGGCATAAACCAAACCAGTTAACCCAAGAAACCTCAAAAAATAAGAGAAGGTTATTCCTCAGCTAAGGTTTTCTCTTCTTCCTTACTGGCATATTCATCGGTGACCTCGACCTTGTCGTACTTAGGTTTTTTCTTCACTGTAGTCTTCTCTGATTTAGATCCTTCCTCCACTTTAAATTTCAGGTCAGGTTGCCCATCGTAGAAAAGACTCTACAGGCCTTCTCTGATATCCATTATGTAGTTTACCATAGAGTTCATCATTGTCATGGTGGAAGCAATGATGAATTCCTTTAGCTGTTTGTTCTCATCATTTATTTCTTCCCCATCATTTGAAATATCAATAATATTCTTCTTGGTGGTCATATTTTAGACTCTAATAGACTTCCTTACTAGACCCTCAATGTTGTCCCAACTTATACTTTTCTTCGGCCTTAATCTAGCAACATCTTGCATAGCCTTACTTTTCCTCTCAACAAGAGAAAGTTTGGTCAGAATTTTGATCGGGCTAGGTTTGAAAGGATTAGGCTTAGGGTTTTTGGCAAGGATGTAAGAGTAAATGACTTTGTATAAACCTTGGTGTTAGGGGATGTTGGGGCTAACTTTCTCTCTGATGTTAGGAATGGTGTGGTTTATGGAATTAAGGAGGAACAAGGGAATTCTAAGGGGTTTGATTTCTCTATAATGATTAATAAAATCTAGGTGATAGGTCTTGAAGGGTTTGTCAGGATTATCAACTATGAAAAACTCCATAATAGGTTTTATGATTGAGTCCCAAGGAGAATGGAAATAGGTTCTATAGAGGCTGGAACTCTTGGGTTTTTTAATAATCTTATAATTCCCTTGGAATTTAGTAATTTGATTTCCTAGTTATGCTTATGGTTGTGAATGGATCAACCTATATAGTTTTGACCAGTAATGGATGCTAGAAGGTGGACATCGACCACAAAGTTTTTGCCTCAAAAAAATATAGCCTTATTATCCCAGGTCTCAAGGAAAACCATGGTGATTTCACGGTCATTGCCAGAGAATAGTTGGAAAAAGGATAGAAACTTTCTGTCCTGGAGGACCCTTTTAGCAATGTCATCACAATCGAGGGAATCGGGATCCATGAAGTTGTTGGACATGGTGGGGACAAGGCTTTTGGCTAAAATACATAGACATGGATATATATAATTTGCTGCAGAAAGGATCCAAGGATGAACGAAAAGTGAGAAATCAAGGTTTAAAAGGAGATGGATGGTGGTGGGGACCAGGTGATGTGGAGAAACCAAACAAGGATTGGGAGGCTTGGAAATGGGAGATCAAGTGTAGAGGATATGGAAAGGAGATGTGTGGTGAAATGAGGGAACACATATGAGACATGGTAAAAACCATGGGTAACAACATGCAGTAGCACACAAGGTGGTCTTAGGAAATTTGCTGCTGATACAACTACGCACTATGAGAGCTTCAGGGAGCCACAAAGAAAATGCATGCATCCCAAGAAAAATAAAGTGGAGTTTTTTAAGGTGAGCAAGTCTAGGTTGTATTGACCATTAAAATTGTTGGAGATAGTGTTCATCTGCCATGGCATATCATCAATCTTGAGGTGGGTGCCTTCTTCATGAAAATTTGTAGTGGATTGGTAAGAGGTAATGTTGTCTCCGTGATTGGGAAGGTTTTGGCTTCGATTAGTGTGGGAATTACTGGACCAAAGCACTTCCTTCACCTTGTTCTCACTTTCCAAGATAGAAACCATGCTTCAAAACCTACAAAGTTTGAAACGAATGTACCAAAATATGGTAATTAAATTAGCGTGCATTCCAAAAAAAGAGACTCAATGGGAGTTTGCAAGGTGGCAGTCAATGGAAAAGGGATGAGGATGGTGGGGATAATAGATATTGATAGAGCGAGGCCAATGGGATTGGCGATGGGGATTTTTGGTGGAAGGAAAAGGGCTACGAGGTAAGTAGGCCACGTGAATAAAAATATGGTCGTTACTTTTACAAATAACATTGGAGGGAAGCCAAGGACTATAAGCTAGTGACACGTGGAACTTAGCATGACTAGAAAACAAAAAGGTTTATGCATGAGGATGATGTTGACTATCATGAGGAGGTACTTCCTACTGAGGAAGACTGATATATCATTTTTCTTGATAAACAATACCTTTGAATTCTTCAGGGACATTATGGAGCCAAGTTTGAATATTGGTTGAATTTACCTCGATATTGGCTAGCTTGTCTGTAACCTTATTTAATTCTTTGAAGGTGTGTTGGTAGACAAATTCTTGGAGGTTGAGGATAAGGATCCTGGCTTCTTCAATGTATTCTCTGACTTTTCATAAATATCTACTATTTTTGTTCTTGAGGTAGTTGATAATGTTGAGGGAATCCACTTCAACAATAAGTCTTGTACATTACTCCTTGGTAAGACTTAACCCTCTCCACATGCTTTTAGCCTTGACAATGTGATTAGTTTGATCACCCAATCCTTCAACAAAGGATAGGATAATATCTCCTTTATGGTTTCTTAAGACCCCTCCGGCCCCTGCCTTACCTGAATTTCCTTTAGCAGCTCCATCAAAATTGATTTTGTGCCAGCATGGAGGAGGAGGTTTCCAAATAGATTCAAGTTAGATGGAGGTAGGAGGTTGGATTTCATGAAGGAGTAGGCATTATTTAAGACCTAGGTCAGACTCAACCTTGGAAGGTAGTTTATAAGTGAGGGGAATGAGTGAAGCATTTTCCAAAGTAGAGGTCAAGATTTTTGAGGAAATGAGCTTTAGGACTTTGGGCTTGCTCGAGAAATCTCTACTGTTTCTCTCTAACCAAACTTACGATGGGAAGTTATTGAGGGTAATTTTTCAAAATAAATTTATGCGGGGATCATGGAAGGGGGATGGCCAGTGGATGAACAAGTCATTGATGGAATTGGGTTTAACCCATTGAATATGAAAGGCTTGGAAAAGGGAATTGAGGATGGTGGAGGAAACAAGGCAGTGGAGGAAAATATGAGAGGTGGATTCCAAGACAGAGTGGCAAAGGTAACATCTATTGGGGATGGGTAATACTTTTTCATGATAAGGTCAATGGTGAGGATTTTTTTTAGTCTCACAATGACACTGAGATGAGGGGTGAATAAGTGTAGCTCTTTAAAACTTAAATATTCAACTCTTAAAGCCAAAACAATGAAAAATTAAAACCAAATGAAGCAAACACAACAAGAGGGCATCACACAATACAACATGTATCGAGGTTCACTGATTTGGCTACTCCTCAAAAATTGACTGTTTGGACTCCCATCCAAATCTAGCCTTTGCAAAGCACCAACTTTACAATCAATTTACCAGCACCCACTGGAAGGAGCACCAAGCCCCGATTTATCTGCACCAATAGAAAGGAGCACAAACCCCTGATTTATCTACACCAATAGAAAGGAGCACCAACCCCTGATTTATCTGCACCAACAGAAAGGAGCACCAACCCCTGATTTATCTACACCAATAGAAAGGAGCACCAACCCCTAATTTATATGCGCCAACAAAAGGAGCACCAACCCCTGATTTACCAGCACCAAATGGAAGGAGCACCAAAACCTGATGCCAAGCACCAACTTGGACTTCAATTTTGAAACTAAAGATTGACATAAAAATGCCTTCACTTTTACAAGACACTGATTGGTCTATTGCTTACCCAACATCTTCCACAATTCACAAAACACACACCCTTCTTGCTTGCCTCTCGCTCACCTCTGGCTCTCCTATCACTCTCTTCACGAGATAAAATCCACACCTCAAATTCTCCAAGAAACACTCCTTTCATAACAATCCTTTCTCTTTGTAACTCTAGTTGTATCTCCTTTCATATTCTCATGTGCCACTTGTCAATTGTAACTACTTATTTATGTAACTCCTTTTGTATATATTTAGAAGGCATTTCGTCAAACACGTCACATGCAAATAATTGACACTATATTATCCTACCATGATTGTTCATTTTCTCCTTCATGACTGTTCATTTTCTCCTTTGTGCATGCATGCATTTTGGTTTTCGAAAAGGCTTTTCATTTCTATTTTGATGACTATTCGTTTTCTCATTCCACGACTGTTTGTTTTCTCCACATGGGAATGCGTCTACTTCTTTCCATGACTATTCATTTTCTCCTTCCACGACTGTTCATTTTCTCCTTCTTTGATTGTTCATTTTCTCCACATGGGCATGCATCTACTTCTTTCCATGACTGTTCATTTTCTCCTTCCATGACTGTTCGTTTTCTCCCTTATAGGTCCATGTCACTATGCAGTATTTAGTTTCACTATCCTGGTGTTCATCACTAATATTAGATGCACTGTCAACTACTCTGTTCCTTTGGCAAAAATGCAACATGTCGCGATATCTCGACACTTTTGTTTCTTTGCTAGCCTGCCCTTTTTGAGTCACGAAAAAGTGACATGTTGTGATATCGCGAAACTTTTGTTTCTCTGCTTGTCTGTCCTTTTTGAGTCACGAAAATGTGACATGTTGCGATATCGTGACACTTTTTCTTTCTCTGCCTACCTTCCCTTTTTGAGTCACGAAAATGTGACATGTCGCAATATCGCGACACTTTTTCTTTCTCTGTCTGCCTTCCCTTTTTGAGTCATGAAAATGCGACATGTCGCGATATCACGGCACTTTTTCTTTCTCTGCCTGCCTGCCCTTTTTAAGTCACGAAAATGTGACATGTCGCGATATCGCGACACTTTTTCCTTCTTGCTCTTTCTCCTTGCTTTGGCCCACGAAAATACATGTCGCGATATCATGACACTTTTTCTCCTTGCTCTTTCTCTTTGCTTTGGCCCACAAAAATACAACATGTCACGATATCACGACACTTTTTCTCCTTGCTCTTTCTCTTTGCTTTGGCCCGTGAAAATACAACATGTCGCGATATCGTGACACTTTTTCTCCTTGCTCTTTCTATTTGCTTTGGACCATGAAAATACATGTCGCGATATCGCGACACTTTTTATCCTTGCTCTTTCTCTTTGCTTTGGCCTACGAAAATACAACATGTCGCGATATCGCGACACTTTTTTCTCCTTGCTTTTTCGCTTCTCTTTTGGCCATGAAAATGCAACATGTCACGATATCGTGACACTTTTTTGTCCTTGTTTTTTCGCTTCTCTTTTGGCCACGAAAATGTAACATTTCGCGATATTGCAACACTTTTTCCTTCTTGCCTTTTCACTTCTCTTTTGGCCGTGAAAGTGCAACATGTCGTGATATCATGACACTTTTTTCTCTTTGCGGTGTTTTTCTTTTTATTTGATCTTTAACATATGGGCCACTTCGGTCTTCTTGGAAAATACGTAATAAGGTGAGTAAACATCATCATAAGCATTTAACATCATTGTACATACTCTGAGTAACCTCTGAACTCCTGTCTACTGCATCAACCAATGTATCTGACTGTGTTGACAACAATGACAATAATGTCATTACACCTTGCTCAACAATCTCCCCCTTTGGAATTATTGGCAACACACGTGCAATTTACTGTAACTCTTCTCCCCCTTTGACAACAATATCAAAGGGCTGCTACAAACTCCCCCTGAGTGCACGCACAACATTCTCAGGCAAAAATTATTATACTTAGCAAAAATCACAAACATGAGCAAAAAGATAAACAAATACACAAATGCTCCCCCTGAGAATATGGTCCCGATAGCTAGTCAATTCTTGGGAAGCGTGACCACTCCCAATTTATTGTGAAGGTACTCAAAGAATTCCTTGGGCAACAGTTTTGTGAAGATATCTGCTACTTGCTCTGTTGTTGGAACAAATTCCAGCTTAACCTCACCTTTCACAACTTTCTCCTTCAAAATGTGATATCGGATAGCAATATGTTTTGTGCGAGAATGCATAATCAGATTCTTTGAGATGTTAATGGCACTGGTGTTATCACACTCAACTAAAATTGGCTCACTAAAGTTAATACCGATATCTTTCAGGGTTTGTTTCATCCATAATACCTACGTACAACACGTTGTCGTTGCAATATATTCTGCCTCTGCTGTGGATAAGGAGACTGACTCTTGTTTCTTATTGTGCCACGCGACCAACCTATCTCCAAGATAGAATGCACCTCCATTGGTACTCTTTCTGTCACCTACAAATCCTACCGAATATGCATCTGAATATGCAATAAGTGTGAAGTCCTTACATTTTGGATACCATAACCCATACTCCATAGTACCCTTGAGGTACTGAAGAATCCTTTTCATTGCTGTCACATGAGTCTCCTTAGGACTAGCCTAAAATTGTGCTACCATGCATACTGCCTACAAAATATCTGGTCTGGTAGCTATCAAGTACAGTAAGCTCCCAATCATAGATCTGTACATGGTTTGATCAACATGTGGAGATTTTTCATCCTTGCTCAACTTGCAACCTGTCGTCATGGGAGTGCTAACTGGCTTACAATCCTCCATTGTGAACTTTTTTAGCATCTCTTTCACATATTTAATTTGAGAAATAAATATGCCCTTCTCATTTTGATTAACTTGCAACCTAAGAAAATACGAAAGTTCACCAATCATTGACATTTCAAATTCTTTCACTAAACCAAATTATCTGAACTGTTATAATTTGTAACTTTGAACAATAGCAGTAAGAACCATCAAAAGTACAACACTGACATATAGCAATACTACCAATGGTGACAACTTTGAATTTAATCACCACCATTCACGATACCGCCATAAACAACTACATGAACTAAACCACACTTTGACAACTATACGACAACTCTCCCTGACTACTTGCCTTTCATCCTCAGATAACCAAACAACATAGGAGCATTAAAATAAAACTTTAATATTGCTCCCTCTGAGGATGTGCTAACTGGAGCTGCTTAGTGCAATAGAGAAGTAGTCTTCTTCAGTCCAAGGAGACATGATTTCCTCTCTTCTTTCTTTCTCCAAGCTTCCTTGAACTTGGGCTTGAGTTTTTCAACTGCATCCCTATTTTGAACCTTTTCGTGAACTTGAAAATTTCTCTTGGGTGGTTGTCTCTTGTGCATCCTTGATGGATGATTATTTTCCTTTATTTTATGCACATGATTTATTCCCTGTCTGTGTTGCATTCTTTGTTTCTAATTAAATCTACTTTCTTGTCTTAGATTAGATACAAAAGTGCTTGGACAAAACCTTGCTATGTGCCCATGACCATTACATTTAAAACATTGCATATGGTGTTCAATAAAAAAAACAGATGTATTTCTACCATCATAACTTTTTGATCTATTATTCAATCCACAATAAATTGCCTTGTGACCATAATGGTTGCATCTAAAACAATAGCCATTAAAATCATTATTATGAATAGAGTGCGAGTGATAGAACCTCTTTTGTTGTGGTTGATTTGTTGTAGACCTCATTTGATATTTTCTTCCTTTTGAAGATTCAGCTTCAAACTTTTCTTGCTTTGATCCTTCAACAATGAACTTCTTCTTCTATGCATATTTGGAAGATGAAGGTTGTTTAGCTTCATATCCAAGACCAAGATTAGCCTTGGAGCTTCTTTTTTGCCTTATCATTTCATCTAGCAACTTTGTGCTCTTATCAAATTTGAGATTTTTATTGGCCTCTTCTAGTTGTTTCTTCAAAAAAACAATTTCTTCTTCTTGTTTGCAGCAAACAATCTCTTTCTTATTGATCTATGACCTGAGAGTTTCTTCAATCCTTTTGGACTCTTCTTCATGTAGATTCAGATCACTAATAACTTTGTTAGATTCCTCTTCATGTTTTCTATATACATCGATTTTATCATCCAAGTGTGACTTCAAGGCTTCTTCTATTTTCTTGGCTTTATGAATTTGTAAGAAGAGATCTTCAATATTATCCCCATATTCTTCCAACTTCTTGGATAGTCTTTTGTTCTTTTTCCTTTCTATATTCAACTATTCAAGTGCAGCGATCAACTCACCTTCTAGATCTACTTCAACCTCAAGGTTTTCATCACATGCTTGTTCTTTTTCTATTTTTTCTTATTTGAGTGCCATAAAAAGAGCTTCACTTGTTTCCTTTTCAGAATCATCACTGCAGTTGTCTTCTAATGAACTGACATTCTTGGAGATGAAACTTTTCTTCTTGAAGTTTCCTTTTTTGAAATTTGTTTTTTTCTTCCAGTCACTTCTTTCTTGGTGCGATCCTTCATCACTTTTGTTCTTCTAATTAAGTGGACATTTAGCTGCAAGATGCCCAACGCCTCCACAATTGAAAAATTTAAACGGTAAATTTCCTCTGTATTTTCCTTTTTCCATTTTTAGTTTTTGAACAAAGTTTGCTTCCATTTCATCTGATGTCTCTTCTTCCTCGAATTCTTGTTTTGCTTTCATATTTTTATGGGCTTTAAAAGCAACTTATCTATATGTGGGTTTAGATTTTCCTATTCTCATCTCATATGTAGTCAAATAACCATGCATCTCATCCATATGTAGACAGGGATATATATAATTTGCTGCAGAAAGGATCCAAGGATGGACGAAAAATGAGAAATCAAGGTTTAAAAGGAGATGGATGGTGGTGGGGACCACGCGATGTGGAGAAACCAGAAAAGGATTGGGAGGCTTGGAAATGGGAGATCAAGTGTAGAGGATATGGAAAGGAGGTGTGTGGTGAAATGAGGGAACACATATGAGACGTGGTAAAAACCATGGGTAACAAAACACAGTAGCTCACAAGGTGGTCTTAGGAAATCTGTTGCTGATACAACTACCCACTGGGAGAGACTTCAGGGAGCCAAAAATAAAATGCATGCATCCCAAGAAAAATAAAGTGGAGTGTTTTAAGGTGAGCAAGTCTAGGTTGTCTTGACCATTAAATTTTTTGGAGATAGTGTTCATCTACCATGGCATATCATCAAGCTTGAGGTGGGTGCCTTCTTCATGAAAATCTGTAGTGGGTCGATAAGAGGTAATGTTGTCTTCATGATTGGGAAGGTTTTTGCTTCGATTAGTATGGGAATTACTGGACCAAAGCACTTCCTTCACCTTTTCCCCCTTTCCAAGATAGAAACCATGCTTCAAAACCTGCAAAGTTTGAAATGAATGTACCAAAATATGGTAATTAAATTAGCGTGCATTCAAAAAAAATAGACTCAATGGGAGTTTTTGAGGTGGCAGATAGTGGAAAAGGGATGTGGATGGTGGGGATAATGGATATTGATAGAGCGAGGCCAATGGGATTGGCGATGGGGATTTATGGCAGCAGGAAAATGGTTACGAGGGAAGTAGGCCACGTGAATAAAAATATGGTCGTTACTTTTACAAATAACATTGGAGGGAAGCCAAGGACTATAAGCTAGTGATACATGGAACTTAGCATGACTAGAAAATAGAAAGGCTTATGCATGAGGATGAGGTTGACTACCGTGAGGAGGAACTTCCTGCTGAGGAAGGCTGATACATCATTTTTATTGATCAACAATACCTTTGACTTCTTTTGGGACATTATGGAGCCAAGTTTGAAGATTGGTTGAATTGACCTCGATATTGGCTAGCTTGTTTGTAACCTTATTTGATTCTTTGAAGGTGTGTTGGTAGACAACTTCCTGGAGGTTGAGGATAAGGATCCTGGCTTCTTCAATGTATTCTCTGACTTTTCATAAAGATATACTATTTTTGTTCTTGAGGTAGTTGATAATGTTGAGGGAATCCCCTTCAACAATAAGTATTGTACAGTACTCCTTGGTAAGACTTAACCCTCTTCACATGATTTTAGTCTTGACAATGTGATTAGTATGATCACCCAATCCTTCAACAAAGGATAGGATAATATATCCTTTATGGTTTCTTAAGACCCCTCCAGCCCCTACTTTACTTGAATTTCCTTTAGCAGCTCCATCAAAATTGAGTTTGTGTCAGCATGGAGGAGGAGGTTTCCAAATATATTCAACTCGGATGGAGGTAGGAGGTTGGATTTCATGAAGGAGTAGGCCTTATTTAAGACCTAGGTCAGACTCAACCTTGGAAGTTAGTTTAGAAGCGGGGGGAATGAGTGAAGCATTTTCCAAAGTAAAGGCCAGGATTTTTGAGGAAATGAGCTTTGGGACTTTGGGATTGCTCGAGAAAGCTCTACTATTTCTCTCTAACCAAACTTACGATGGGAAGTTATTGAGGGTAATTTTTCAAAATAACTTTAGGTGACGATCATGAAAGGGGTATGGCCAGTGGATGAACAAGTCGTTGATGGAATTGGGTTTAACCCACTGAATATGAAAGGCTTCGAAAATGGAATTGAGGATGGTGGAGGAAACAAGTCAGTGGAGGAAAATATGAGAGGTGGATTCCAAGACAGAGTGGCAAAGGTAAAATATATTGGGGATGGGTAATACTTTTTCATGAGAAGGTCAATGGTGAAGATTTTTGTTAGTATCACAATGACACTGAGAGGGGGGTGAATCAGTGTAGCTCTTTAAAACTTAAATCTTCAAATATTAAAGTTGAAACAATGAAAACTTAAAACCAAATAAAGCAAATACAAAAAGAGAGCATCACACAACACAAGATGTACCGAGGTTCACCGATTTGGCTACTCATAAAAAATTGACTATTTGGACTCCCATCCAAATCCAACCTTTGCAAAACACCAAATTTAAAATCAATTTATTAGCACCCACTGGAAGGAGCACCAACCCATTATTTATCTACATAAATAGAAAGGAGAACCAACCCCTGACTTATCTGCACCAACATAAAGGAGCACCAACCCCTGATTTATCTGCACCAACGAAAAGGAGCACCAACCCCTGATTTATCTGCACCAATAGAATGGAGCACCAACCCCTGATTTACCAGCACCAACTGGAAGGAGCACCAACCCTTGATGCCAAGCACCAACTTGGACTTCAATTATGAAACTATAAGATTGACATAAAAATGCCTTCACTTTTACAAGACCCTGACTGGTCTATTGCTTACCCAACATTGCCCACAATTCACAAAACACACACCCTTCTTTCTTGCCTCTCACTCGCCTCTCGCTCTCCTCTCGCTCTCTTCACGAGATAAAATCCACACCTCAAATTCTCCAAGAAACACTCCTTTTATATCAATCCTTTCTCTTTGTAACTCAAGTTGTAACTCCTTTCATATTCTCATGCGCCACTTGTCAATTGTAACTACTTCTTTATGTAACTCCTTTTGTATATATTTAGAAGGCATTTTGTTAAACACGTCACATGCAAAGAATTGAAACTATATTCTCCTACCATGACTGTTCATTTTCTCCTTCATGACTGTTCATTTTCTCCTTTGTGCATGCATGCGTTTTGGTTTCCGAAAAGGCTTTTCATTTCTATTTTGATGACTATTCATTTTCTCCACATGGGCATGTGTCCGCTTCTTTCCATGACTGTTCATTTTCTCCTTCCATGACTGTTCGTTTTCTCCTTCTTCGACTGTTCATTTTCTCCACATGGGCATGCATCCGCTTCTTTCCATGACTATTCATTTTCTCCTTCCATGACTATTCGTTTTCTCCCTTATAGGTCCACGTCATTATGTAGTCTTTAGTTTCACTATCCTAGTGTTCATAACTAATATTAGATGCACTTTCAACTACTCTGTTCCTTTGACAAAAATGCAACATGTCACGATATCGCGACACTTGTTTTTTTGCTAGCCTACCATTTTTGAGTCACAAAAATGCAACATGTCACGATATCGTGACACATTTGTTTCTCTACCTGCATGCCCTTTTTGAGTCACAAAAATGCGACATGTCGCGATATCACAACACTTTTTGTTTCTTTGCCTGCCTGCCCTTTTTGAGTCGCAAAAATGCGACATGTCGTGATATCATGACACTTTTTCTTTCTCTGCCTGCATATCCTTTTTGAGTTGCAAAATTGCGACATGTCATGATATCGCGACACTTTTTCTTTCTCTGTCTGCCTACCCTTTTTGAGTCGCAAAAATGTGACATGTCGTGATATCGCGACACTTTTTCCTTCTTGCTCTTTCTCCTTGCTTTGGCCCACAAAAATACAACATGTCGTGATATTGCGACACTTTTTCTCCTTGCTCTTTCTCTTTGCTTTGGCCCGTGAAAATAAAACATGTCGTGATATCGTGACACTTTTTCTCCTTGCTCTTTCTCTTTTCTTTGGCCCACAAAAATACATGTCGCGATATCGTGACACTTTTTCTCCTTGCTATTTCTCTTTGCTTTGGCCCGTGAAAATACATGTCGCGATATTGTGACACTTTTTCTCCTTGCTCTTTCTCTTTGCTTTGGCTTGTGAAAATACAACATGTCGTGATATCGTGACACTTTTTTCTCCTTGCTCTTTTGGCCACGAAAATGCAACATGTCGCGATATCACGAAACTTTTTTCTCCTTGCTTTTTCTCTTCTCTTTTGACCACAAAAATGCAACATGTATCGATATCGTGATACTTTTTCCTCCTCGCATTTTTGCTTCTCTTTTGGCTGCAAAAGTGCAACATGTCACGATATCGCGACACTTTTTTCTCTTTACGATGTTTTGCTTTTTCTTTGATCTTTAGCATATGGGCCACTTCAGTCTTCTTGAAAAATATGCAATAAGGTGGGTAAACATACTCATAAGGATTTAACATCATTGTACATACTCTGAGTAACCTCTAAACTCCTATCCACTGCATCAACCGATCTATCTGACTGTGTTGACAAAAATGACAATATTGTTGCTGCACCTTGCTCAACAATTTTCTCTTGAATGGTGAGCCAGGAGAAGAAGGAGATTTTAGGAGTGAGATGTTTGATCCAGATACAGTCTAAGGATAGTAATTGATCCTCATGATCAAGGAGGATAAGATATACTGGTTTGACTAAGAATTATCCTCCTTTAGTAGGTTCCCAAATAAGCTGGTCTTCTCTATTAAAGGAAGGAATAATAGTGGAAGAGAGGATGTTGTTTAGAAGATTGGACTCAATAGGTTAGGTAGGTTTAGAAATATAGACCCATATTGGGCTTCTAACTTGAGAAATGAGGAAGTCAAAAACTTTAGACCCTATCGTAGCATCCGTGAAGGGTTTGAGTATGGATAGAATATGATTTCTTAGGAGGGGTTCTTGAGTAATCTATTTATCGCTCTAAAAATCAATGTTATTCCCATCTCCCATTCTCCATATCATTCCTTTATTGATGATATGCTTTGTGTTGATTATAGAATTCCAGAAGGCTAATCCTCTACATGGAATGTTCTCACTAAGGAAGTTGTTATTCAGGAGGTACTTCCTTTTAGCTATGGATATCCACTCATTGTGTTCTCCTAAAATGAGTCTACAGGCCTGCTTGGCTATAAGAGCAATGTTGAGAGAATTTATTCTTCTAAGCCCTATTCCTCCTTTTTTTTGGGGCTTGCAAACCTTTTCCTAGGCTACCAAATGAATTCTTTGTTTGGTTTCTACTCCCATCCACAATTTTTTTTTGGAGTTACTTGATCTTTGATGCATCTATTGAGGGTATTTTAAAAACTGACAAGAAGTAAATTGGGATACTCTACAAAATAGCAGCAGTCAGAGTCCCTTTGGTAGCCTAAGATAAGAGGTTACCTTTCCATCCTGTGAGTCTTTTTTGAATGCGTTCTGTTACATTGTTCCACATAGAGGCTGTCAGTTGGCCATTGAAAAGAGGTAGACCTAGGTAGGTGGCTGGAATACTGGCCATGGAGAAATTTAGGATCCTTGCTATCTTTAGTTGTATTGGCATTGGAATGTTTAGAAAGTATAATTTAATCTTGTTGAAATTGTCTTTTTGGCCCGTAGCTATCTCATAAACTTGTAGGATATATTTGATGACTTTATCTTTGAAGACAAAAGCATTAGTATTTAATATAGTATCATCCATGAATTGTTGATGGGAAACTAGGTTACTCTGGGAAGAAGCTTTGATTCCTAATAGCAACCCAGTTCTACAAGTTGCTTGAATAGTTCTTCCTAGCGCATCTACAATGATGATGAATAAGAATGGAGATATTGGGTCTCCTTGACGAAGGCCTCTACTTCTTTTGAAATAACCTTCTAGGGAGCCATTGATGAGAAAAAATAATCAGGGGGAGGAAATGCAACTGCTGATGAGTTCTACCCACTCAGGATTGAATCCAAACTTGTGAAGTACAACTAGTAGGAAGTTCCAATTGACCCTAGCATAAGCTTTGTTCATGTCAAGCTTAAGGACACAAGTAGGTCTTTTGGTATTGGAAGCAGAATGGAGGGTTCATGTATGGTAATGATACCATTGAGAATTGATCTACCCTAGATAGATATCCCTTGCCAAAGGTCAATAATAATAGGCAATATGTTTTGCATTCTAGTGGCCATGATTTTAGTGAGAATTTTGTATGCAACATTGCAAAGACTGATAAGTCTTAAATCAGATAGAGATTTGGCAGTCAAAATTCTAGGAATGAGGGAAATGAATGTGGAATTGAATCCCCTAGGAATACGTTTAGAGGACTAAATATCTTTGATAGCTTTGTCGACATCAGGACAAACAATACCCCATAATGTTTGAAAAAAATGAGGGGGGAAACCATCTGGTTCTAGAGCTTTGTCAGGATTTGTAGAAAATAGGGACGCTTTGATTTTATCATCTTGGAAAGGAGCAACAAGGGAACTGCTTCAGGGATAGAATTGGAAGGAATGTGATGTAGTAAAGCTTCTTGGGCAATACCTGAATAGAGATTGTCATCCTCAAGCATGTTTTGGAAGTGCATGGTGGCCTCATAGCTGATGTCCTTTATATTTGAAGTGAAAGTGTCATCCCTTTTTATTAACTCCTTGATGTGATTGTTAATTCTATTTCTAAGGGTGGACACATGAAATAACTTAATGCTTGAGTCCCCTTCTTTGAGTGAAAGAGCTTTGGATTTTTAGCACCAATAGGTCTCTTCACAAGCAAGAATATTGTGATACTCAACTAAAATCTATTTTCTTCATTCCTAATGTAGTCATCTATTTCACCATTCTAAATCCTCTCTTCAATGTAGTCTAATATTTCTTTGAGGGTTTGTTTATTAGCAAAAAAATTTCCAAAGACTTCCTTATTCTATATTTCTAGATCTTCTTTGAAGCTTCTAATTTTTTGGGCCAGCATAAAGGAGGGAAGTCCTTGGATGTCTTAGTGCCAACTGTGGAGGACCCTTTGTCAGATATCGGGATGGTGTAGCCACATAGATTCAAATATAAAATGCCTTTTATAGGGGTTAGTTTTGTCAAAATCCACTATAAGAGGGTTATGATCTGATCCAATTTTGGGCAGAGGGTATAGAGTAGCATCTCCGAACTGTTGAATGGATTCCGATGAGAGGAACACCCTATCTAATATGACCTGGATGTGGTGAGAACCAGTTCTTCTGTTAATCCAGATGTATTTGGTATTTCTTAGTTTCATATCCATTAGGCAATTAGCATTAACAAAATTATTGAAATCCTCCATGCTTTTGGATGGGGTTTCGTAGCCTCCTTTTTTATCTGAAGAATAGAGGGGGGTGTTGAAATCACCTATAACAATCCAAGGGATGTTTTGAAAGGAGTTTTTCAAACTGGTCAAATCATCCCACAGTTGCGCTCTTCTAAAAATAGTATTGGGAGCATAAAAATTGGTCAAAATCCAAGACAACCTGCTATTAACATCATGGAAGAGGACACTAAGGAGCCTTTCACTAGAATGGATTAATTTTTCCTTAACTAGGTTCTTGTTCCATAAGCACATGAGATCTCTTGACGTTCCTCTTGCATCACTTGTTAGGAAACATGCATCTTTCCATATTTCCTTGTCCACTGATATGGAATTATTGGAACTGGTTTTTGTTTCTTGCATGATGATAATGGAAGGTTTGACTTCCTTCCTCATAGACTTAACTAGTCTTCGTTTAGTTGGGCCATTTAGGCCTCTCACATTCCATTAAAGAATCTTCATTTGGAAAATTTGAGGAGTTTCTTGCCTCCTCGACCATTGTGATGAGGGGGTTTGGAGCTTTTGTTCTCTTCCTTGGGATGGGTATTAATGTTAGGAAAGAGAGTTTTCTGAATTCCATTAGCAATGTCGTCTACAGTTTGGGAATTTTTGATTTCTTCTTTATAAGGTCTGCCTCTTTTTTTATCAGTACCACAATATACAGGAGACTTGGTTGAACTTCTAGTCTATTTGGGGTTGAACTTGTAGGGAATGATTTGTTCCAGGACTGGGCTAAGAGGTCTAGAAGTTTGGATCAAAGTGGGTGAGAGGACTTCCTTTAAAGGAACCTGATTGGGTATGGTTACCATTTCTTCTAGAGGGCTGCGATAAGGTCGTGACATGGATGGGGAATTAAAAAACTACGATCAATGTTCAACATAGAGGGAATCTGAGGATTTGAATGGGGAGAATCCTCAGAGGCATTTGGTGGGATATCTTAAATGGGAAACAAACATGAATCATCTATGATGTTGAACTTGTTATGATATGTGAAAGGGGAACTTACTTGGTTGGAATCGTGAGTCACCTTTTATTTGCCTTTGATAGAGAGAGGCCCTTCCATAGGAATAGAGGGTTTTTACTACTGCTGATGGCTTTTTGTTGTTTGATTTTGTAGCTGACCTTTCCTATGGTTTTTGTAGTACCCATTATTTTGAGTGTTCTTGTTGCTTTTGCCATGGTCGAAGGTGACTCCACTGGGTTGTGCTACCTTTGTCTACTGCCCAAGAATCTGGTTCTTGCGGGTAGGGCACTAGGATCTGAGATATCCTTGGATATGATATTCTACACAGAAGATCAATTTATTTTCATATTCCAAGGGTTGCTTCTTGTTGAAAGACTTATGATTCAGATTGATGAATGTGGGGAGCTCTGATGCCAGATTAGCATTAACACAAATTCTAGCAATATTCATGCGCTTCCAACCCCTAGTCACAGGATCAATGGCAAGGGGTTCGCCTATGGCTTTAGCAATAGATAGAAGGATATTCTCATACCAACAAAAGAAGGGGAGGTTTGGAATGCAGACCCAGATAGGAGAAAATTTTATTTTTTGGGTATCGGGGTTGAAATATGTGTCCCATTTTCTTATAAATAGGCTTTTACGTCCTAAGAACCAGGGGCCTCTTGTAAGAATGTGCTTCACATCTTCATTTTTGCTCAGCCTGATGACAAAGAAACCTCTGGTTAAGACCACTAATTCCATGTCACCAAGGGTTTTCCATTTGGTAACAGCCCACCTACGAATAGTCTCAATGTCAGGTCTGCCTCCAACGAATTTTCCAACCAAGGCATGACGCTCCATGGTGAGATAGTTATCACCAATGTCATCTAGGATATTTATATTCAGACCATCAGGGACTATTGAGGTAGTAAGAAGGTTATGAGGACCCCTTCCTGAGTTGGACCGGATGTGAGCATAGAACGGTGGTTTGGATTTGTCAGCCATAGGTCCCTTAGTAGAGAGGGACTCATTGTTAGGAGGTTCATCTCCCTAGAATAAAACCTTGTCTGTTTCTTCCTTGTCCTTGGATTTTTTGTCCTTGTCCTTGGAACCAGAGGTTTTGCCATCCTTGCTTTCCTTGTGACATGTATTGCAGTCACTGTTTATGATGGTCTTCCTTCCACTTCCATGTCCTCCTTTAGCTCTTGTCGCTCCTCTTCCTCCTAGCGCTTCAGCTCCTCCTCGCTACTCCTCCATTCCTAAATACAAAAATCCTCTTTATCATATTAAATACAAACCAATCCTTTCCATAAACTAAGGTGTGTCATCAATATTATGTGTTTGACTTACAAAGTAGAAACATTAATGAGAAAATATATTTAAAAGAAAAAGCATTGCATGTAGTGAGCTTAATCTCCACTTTCTTTCACTCTCAAACTTATGAAAAAAAAAGACAAATATTCATTTAACTTAATATATTAACTCTCTACTTTTAAAAATCAATACATCATACTTATTAAAATTATGATAGTTAATAATCAATTTTGATTAATCGCATATCAGTTAAATAAAAAGTTCATAAATTTATTTTTTCCACTTATTTTTAATTAATACAAAATTATTAAACATCTATCAATAAGTATTTCGTTACTTGATATTTTAGATTTAACATAAAGAATAAAGACAAAACTCACTTCTGCAACCTTCACCTGCACTCCAATTTGTTTACATGTATCCAAAGCAACTACATTAGTATCATGTTTAGCATCCAAAGCATGTATCCAAGGCAAGTACATTAATACATTAGTTTATGTATTAGACAATTATCAATCAATAAAATAATATCATATTAAAAAATAATAACAATATTTTTTTTTTTGTAAAGGTGTGTTGACACGTCCTTGAAAGGGTCATATTTGATACGCCGTCTCGCCTGTTTTCCCACTATTAAATACCGGTTACCTCTGTCTCTTTTTCAACCATAACAGCTTGACATCTCCATTGTAAAATAAGTTACCAGAGAGATTGAATAATCGTTGAAGATGACTATTCAAGAACTCGTTGGGCAAATATGGTCCATCATGGGCTTTGTGACCTTCTTACAAACCCTTCTTCCTGCACAGCTACGGAATGTGCTAACCCAGCGCTTCACTTCTCTTCTGGATAGATTCAACGTCTATTGTCACGTCAACGTTCCAGAATTCAAAGGTAACGGTGGAGTCAATTCCAACGATCTCTTCACCGACGCCGAACTCTACGTCGAGAGTCTTGAGGGCGCCTCCAAAGCTCGAAAGTTAACTGTCTTTCGAAAAGGAGATTCAGGCGACGTGGGAATTACTCCAGATAGCGGTCAGATAATTGAGGACTCCTTCCTAGGAACGAGGGTGTTGTGGACGCCATACGTCATCCAACAGGACAATCAATCGCGTGGATGTTATGTCCAAGAAGGCGGAGTCTTAGGAGAAAGCACGGAGAAGCATTCCTATATCATCAAAGTAAACAAGATAGATAAGCACTTTATTGAGGCTTATTTCGACCATATTACAAGATATGCGCAGGAAAGAAAACAGCAGAATAGAAATTTAACACTCTACACCAACAAAGGTGACGCTTCCTACGGGCGTGGATGGACCAACGTTAATTTCAATCATCCTTCGACTTTCAAATCTCTAGCCCTCGATCCGCCGCTGAAAAACATGATTCTCCAAGATCTCGACCGATTTAGAGAAGGAAAAGGGTTCTACGAACAGATCGGTCGCCCCTGGAAGCGCGGGTACCTTCTATACGGGCCTCCTGGAACAGGAAAGTCGAGCCTCATCGCCGCCATCGCTAACTACATGAGATACGACATCTACGACCTCGAACTCACGCGTGTCAAAGATAATACCGAGCTCCGTGCGCTTCTTACTCAAACAAAAGAGAAATCCATAATTATTATCGAAGATATCGATTGCTCTCTGCAACTGCAGGATAGAACATCAGCGACAGCAGGCGGCGGAGGCAACAATCCAAGTAAGGGGAGTAAAGTTACTCTTTCGGGTTTGCTGAATTTCGCAGACGGGCTGTGGTCCTGCTGCGGACAAGAGCGCATAATTATCTTTACTACCAACCACAAAGATCAGCTGGACCCGGCGCTTCTGAGATGCGGACGGATGGACGTGCACATTCTGCTGTCATTCATGAATTTCCCTGCATTCAAAGTTCTTGTAAAAAATTATCTGCGGATTGATGATCATCCACTGTATCCTTCCATTGAAGAGAAAATAGGGTCAGGGGCAGAGATGACGCCTGCCGAAATCATAGAAATTTTGATGAGTAATATAGACGATTCTCGCGAAGCATTGACCGTTGTCGATTCGGCGCTGGGCGCAAATTTACGTGAAAAGGAATCTCGTCATTCGACACAAATTACACAAACGATAAATGAAGATCAAGACGCCGGAGAAGAACAGAGCTCCGCACATGGTTAACAAATCCACTACGATATATATAAAAGCAAGTTTGAAAATTAGGGGATATATATAATCACGAATACACTCAAACAATTAATCATTAGTGTAATGTCAATAAGATAAAAATTATATTATTGTTATATTAATAGTTATAACAGATTCCATCTTAATATTGCCTTTAAGAAAATTTTGAAGTTTTTCGAGCACGTTATAAAAAGTTCAAAATCAAGAAGTCTTCTAATTTTTATGTAGTTGTATTTAATAACATAAAGGTTAAATTGTTTTTTCTATATAGGTATTCATGTTTGTGATGAAAATGTACCAATATTAATTATTTTTAATGTTAGACCTAATTTTATTAGGTAATAATATTTTTGCTAAGGTATTAATTTTTTTAAAGTCAAGCATATTGATTTAAGGATTATAAACTTTTCTTTCACATTAATCTATGTTATAATAGTCTCTAAAGAATGACTCACATGATGCTAAATAAAAATTAGGCCTGCCTCAAAACATGTGCATATGTCTAATTGATAATGCATAGTATACGATGACCATAACATTATTCATGACTCAAATAGTTATAGAATGTAATTATATTAAAATGATCTATGCCAAAGTATTGTTATGGAAATTATCAATAAGGAAAATTAATGGGATTCACTATGGATTTTATATATACATATATATTTTGTAGACCATAAAAAGTGGGTTTACATTATTATAGCAATGCTTATTTTTCACTTACCACATTCAAAAAAATTCACAAAAATATTTGAACTTATTTATTTTTTCACAAACTAAATAATGTGTTTTTACTTTTAATTAATTAATAATATTTTTATTTTGCACCACATAATATTCTTCCCCATGGAAGATAGACAAATATATCTTCCTCATATACATTTCAATATAATGGTTGAACAAGAAAAGAATAAAAACATAGTTCCTAAAACAAGTTCCAAGCCATCATCAAATTGTAGAAAATATAGTTTCTCAATCAAGTCAATGACTTAGTTATGGTCCTTAATGGAATCGAACAGAAGGAGGCCAAGGATTTTAAAGCATGGATGTTAATTTTCCTCAAGAATATTCATGGAGGAGAATTTAGTCGTTTCATGTTATCTACCATGCATCCTAGTATTAAGAAGAAAATTTATAAGAGACTCTTAGTGTGACTTGGTATTAACTCGTTTTTATGCTAGAAGCACATGTCATAGTTGAGCATTCATCCAAAACCATTTTTTACTCCTATATTGAAAGAGTTGACATGGAGCTTAAATCCTACTTGGTTCTCTAATACTAATATAAGCTTATTCATTTTTATGCTAATTATTACATCCATGAAAAATGCTTTCTTACTAGTGTTTAGGAGGAGAGTAACTCTATGGCCTTCCCAATAAGATGAGATAATTTAATCTTCATATAATTTTATAGACTAGTACTATAATTTTGATAAAAATACACTAGCAAACATTTGAATAGGGTTGCTAAATTTTCACTCACCATGGATGATTATACATACAAATCCTATAGAGATATCAATAACCAAAATTTTTATCTCAAAACATATATTTTAAGATGGTTAATGAGAGAATCGAGAATGAAAAATACATAATATTTAATAACTATTTAATCCTCTCCATAGGTTAGATTTTTTTTTATGGTTAGTATTTTATAGTAATTTTCATTAAGAAACTAGAAGTCATGCAAATTTTGATTTTTTTGGTTAAAAATTCAACATAGTTTTTACTTTTCAAAATAGAAATTGATCTAGTGATCATAGATTTATACAAATATATTATTTTATCACATTAAAATTTTTGAAATTAAATTTAATAGTTTGGAAAATAATAACTTTAAAGTATTTTTTATTTTATTTTATATTGTTTACTATTGATTAAAATACATGAATTTAATTTATTTTTATAAATCAATATATTCGTCCTAATACTTTTATTATTTACTGGACACAATTATTTTAAAAAATTACCTATATTGGAATAAATTGTTAGGTAGCACATCCAACAAAAATAAATATCATTGTCCAAAAATGTCAAATATCATAAATAAAAAACGGATTACTAGAACATGATTAATATTTTGAAAATGTTTAATAGTTTTCACACTAAAATAGGTATAAAACTATACTAATTATTATATATGAATATAATCAAATAGTATCTTTTGTATTTACAAAATTATAATTAAATTTTAAATCATCATTTTTTAATTCTTTATTTAGTTTATCAAACATAACCATTGTCATATGAATAACATGGATTTCCATTTTTTGGATATATAGATTTTCTTATTAATTTACTTTTATTTGGAATTTTATGTTGGATATAAATGTTTCCATGGAATATAGAATTTCAATATTACCTACACTAGCTAGCAAGAACCAATGCAAGTAATGCAATTTATCTATGTTATAAAATACTAAAACATTCAAAGCAATACCTACTCTAGCATTAACTAAAGTTATATAATATTAAAGGTAAATATTTCTATGTTAATTTTCTTAGTAAAAATTAGAATATTTGAGGTTAATGTAAAAAATATATTTTTATGTGAAACCAATAAAAATATATAACAAATAAATAAAAACTTGCAATAAGCAATTTATAACTAACTACTTTTATTTATTATAACATGTGTTCTTAAGATTTATCACATTAAACTTGCAATAAATAGAAACTTGCTACTTTTATGTTTTATAACATGTGTGCTTAAGATTTATAACATTAAACTTGCAATAAATAGAAACTTGCTACTTTTATGTTTTATAACATGTGTGCTTAAGATTTGAATTACATTACAAAACTCCATGCCATAAAATAACTAATATATATGAATAATATCATAAAAATTTAACTCAAATATATTAATCACTACAAACAAGATTCTTAATTAAAGGTTGACAAGAAGGAAGAAAACTAAAAGCATGCTACATCTCAAAAATGGGAGAAAATTATAACATTAAATTAAGAACATGAAAGCCATGAAATATCTAGATATGCTCATAATTATAGTAGAACACACACCATAGTGTCCTTTAAACATGAAGTCCCATATAAGAGAGATACACATGCCCACCACTATAGTGAAAAAACTATATATTATAGCATTCTTTGAGCATGAAGTCCCATAAAAAAGATCTAGACACACCCAAAACTACATTGGATAAAAATTATGCACTTTAGGGCCATTCTAGAATGAACCCCCACGAAAGAGAGCTAGATATATTCACTGTAATATTGGGAAAAATTATTCATTGTAGCATATTTTAAGCATAAAGTGCCATAAAATAGAGCTATACATTCCCACCACTATAATGGAAGGCCCCTATATGAGAGAAGAAGATCAAATTTCTAAATATTTTCAATGTCATTAAGGAGGTAAAATGCTCACTATAGTTTACCCAAGGCACAAAGTCCTTATAAGAAATAACAAGGTATGCACCTATTATAGCAGTCCAAACTCATGCTATACAAAATACATAGAGAATGAAGTCGTATAAGCTAGAATAAGTATAACCCCACTACTATGAGAGAAAATATCACTTTAAAGTATTATCTAGAAAAACAATGTCTTATTAGGAACTCACTTTACTTCCATGAGTTCTAATTGATTTGAAATTTGATTTTAAAAAACATATAAGATCTTTAGGGAAAAAGTAAAATTGATATGTTGCTTTTGTATTTGTTATATATATCACATAGAAATTAGAATAAGCATGAACTAAGGCAATTTGCTTTATGACACTTAAAGCAACAGGTACTAACATAAAAGTCAATAAAATAAAATTGAACACATTGAAGAAATTATGATGCACCTTGCAACAAAAGGGAATAATAATTAGAGAAAAAACAAGCCATTTGAAGATGAATTTAGTAGTAAAAAATGCTAGTAAGAATAGATAGCCAACACTAAGCAATTAAAAATAAAGACTATCACACAATCAAAAGAATTTAGAAATGAAAAAATACCACTTTTGAAAATCCAAATTGTTGAAACATCATGATCACCAATTATTAAGATAATCAAGGAAAACATATTTTAATAATAATGCAATAGACAAATATAGGACATAAAAAATTCAAGAACATATAAAATTCATATATATATAGTAGAAAAATTGAAGGACACAAATTGTAAACAACAAACAATCTCAATGACCAAACAAAAGAAAGCAAAGTCAAGTAAAATGTTACACACGTAAGCACTAAAGAAAAATATATTTGGTTAACCCATTCATCTCAATTCCATCCATGGTTTATAATTTTGTTGCCTTAGATCCATACAATTCCTTGATACAGTATGGACCAAGCCACTTCTATATAAAATTTTGTTTTCACTTTTCATGCACATTTTCAAGCTTGAAAAAATTTCACAATATTGAAGTTATGATGATACACTTCCTTATTATACTTAGCACCATAAATATTATAGACTCAATTATGATCAAGGGAAAATATTCTTCTTATGAAGTGTAGTAAGTTTTGCAAGGATTGACTCATAATACTCTCGATCATATTCACCATAACTAAAAATATTTTTGAAAGAAATATGCACAAAAGTCAATCGAAATTCAAGGGAAAAATAGCATTAGTACCATACATAAAATAATAAAAAAAATTCCTTGTATATGTAGACACCAAAACAACACCAATCCGATTATGTGACTGCAAATACTGATAAATTTGATACACATAGCCCCCAGGGCAGCCCTTAGAGGTTAAACAGTGGTCTTAACCACTTTTACAACAATTTTGGAAGGTCAGAAAGCAATTTGGCACCTTCAGACACCCTGCTCCAAATTCGTCCCACCCTGGGACGAATTTAAAATAGGATTCGTCCCACCCAGGGATGAATTCTGAATTCGCTCTTGAGTCGGACGAATTCTAGGTTCAACGGGCAAAAAGAAAAATGGCGCCAAGTGGTAGCCGAGGATAGTCAATTAATGCCTCCTACCTTGCATGCGCATGTAGGTGGGCAGATTGGACGTTAGAGGACTGTCACAAGGGCAGTCATGGAAGCCCAAGTCATGGAGGACTTTCCTCCCTCATGGGAAGGCATGACTGCCACATGGCGCTTATGCATGCCCCTCCAAGAGAGACCCCCTAGGTCTATAAAATGGTGAAATTTCTCACCCAAGAAAGGAACAAGTTGGAGGCATTTTCAAGAAACAAAGTGCTGCCAAATTGAATACCACATTTTACCCTTTTGATTCACCTCTTCCACATCCTTGATCTCTTTCGCAAGGGAGGTCATTGGGTGGTTATTGGAAGTGTGAATCTAGACCCAAAACCTGAAATTTGACCACACTGATCTACCAATTCACCGACAACCCATTATAAGAGATTTTGGGCCCATCCCAAGTGGATTGGTGCCAAAATCAGGTTCTAACGGTGGGCGGCCCACCCGGGCACCCCGCACTTCTTAGTTTCATTTTAATTTGTTCTTTTGTCACTTGTTTATCTTCCATTCAATTTTATGCTTTTTAGATAGTTTATAATTTCGATTTCGGAATGTTTTGATCAAATCTTATCATGTTTTGTCACTTTTGTTGTCCTCACTAACTTGCAGGTAGTGACATCAAATTCCTATTGATGGAGGTCAAATTGGGGAAATCCGACCATCTGGGTCATCCCAAAATGCCCCCAATTAGCTAAACCCTATGTTTGCAGGTCTTTTGGAGATCCCGAGACATGACATTTGGGCAGCATCACCTCGGCATTTTGTCTTAAGCGAATTCATCCTACCCGAGGATGCATTACAGTAGAATTCATCCTTCCCAGGGACGAATTACAGTCGAATTCGAATTGGCAGCCTTTTATCTGACTGTTTTGATGGCAGTGGCCTTTTGGTAATGTTCCCTGGTTCCTGTCAAACTTGCAAGTTGTTTAGAATCAGTTCATTCATCATTTTATTCAATTTTATGCATACATCCTTCATCATTTTTAGAGAATAAATGTTTCATATTTGTAGCAGGTGCTACTAACAATTTTGTTGTTTCTTTGAATGTAGGAGGAGCAACAAGGATCAAGGATTCATTTACACAAGCAACAACAACACTTTGGCCCGCCCATTTTGCATGTGGGCATGCGAAAGAGAGATGACTTTCCATTGATGTGACCAAGAGACAAGTTTGATGCTCCTTTCCCCTAAAAAGGGAAGAAGCTAATTGTAACCAAATTTGAAATACATAAATAAAAGAAGAGGGTTGTTTCGTTCCATTTTGGTTCCAATTTGTCTATGCTTTCTCCATTTTACGCATTTCTAATTTGTAGCATTAAGTTTAAGTTTCGTTCTTGCATCGTGTTTGGGGTTTTCCCTTTTTGTTTTTCAAAATCTCGTGCTTTCAGTGGCGATCACGGTGGGACTCTATCCCATGGTTTTTGAGATCAAGAAACTGATTAAAAATTTGTGTTTTTGTGCTCACAGGTACCATTTTTTTGAACTCTGACTGTTATTCATCTTTGCCTATGGCGAATACCTTACTGTAATTCATCTGACCCTCAAATGAATTCTAATTCATCTCAGATAGGGACGAATTCAATACTGTAATTCTTCTCACCCAGGGACAAATTTATGTCTATGCATTTTCAGGGCCGAGGATCAGAAATAGCAAGTCTAGGTAGAGAAAAGGTAAGGGTCTTAAACTGTTCCTATCATTTTTTGCTTTTCTATTTCTATTTTCTGTCAATTTTGCCTTCTTAAGGAAAGTAGTTGCTTCTGCTTGTTTTAATTTTTAATAAAAAGAACCACACACACATCATGTGGCATTTTTAAACCAAGGAGCTGGTTGTAAGACCCCAGCCCTTGATCAAGACCAACGATGGGTTCATCACCACCTTGGCTTGATTTTTGCATCTATTTACCCTAATTGTCACTTTTGTTCGACGTAAATCCTGACAAAAGCTGATCAAGTGTCGTTGGGGTGATTCCCAACGCACGAGGATAAGTATTCTATGGTAGGTGTCATAAACAGGACAATCCCCCTTCCGTACCACCTATGTTCCACATACCATCTACTCTCACGTACCTATAGTTTCCCTCTCGTAAGGGCGGGTATATAGAGAGGTTGGTATATCGGCCTGGCAATGGTATATTGAAGGGGCGATCATTTATGGGAGTCATATGAGCCAACATTCTGCATTTAAACGTTCTTCAAAACTTTCAAAAATAAAACAAAATCATCAAAACACACTAAAACCAGTCTAGGAAACACCATTAATATTTAAAAGAGATAAGCACCATTTGTGTATGTGTGTGTTCATTTCTGCTTAGTGTAACAAAAAAAAAAAAATCAAAAAATCATAAACAAAAAGATAAAAATCTGCTTAGCTTGTAGAAGAACACCACCATGGTGTACACCCGTAGCCAAGCCCAATCAAGGGCAAAAGCTGTGGAAAGTGTACAAGGAGCGGGCACAAGTCACCTCCACTTTAGCCCTAAGGACTTGGCCATACCGCCTTGGCGGTCTGGACTACAAGAGAGTCCACATCATTCCATGTCAAGGTGGAATTATAGGGACACCCCCCTGGGGGACACGCTCGTTCAGCACAACACCTTTCAGGAAGAAGCTTTACATGTGGCACTCAACTTAGATAGGAGACCACATTTAGAGGCTAGATATGAGTGGCCACTGCACGATGAAGCGCTAGAGATGCACAGTGTCCATGAGGAGAGACAACGTGACTATGGCATCTCTCCTTTTCCTCCCATCATTGTTAGAATCGACAGACAAAACCCAGAGCATAGGGCTCCCAAAACAGGGTGAGCTAACTCTGCCCACCCATTTCACACCCATAAAAGGGAGTACGAGGAAGACCATCACATTCATCAAGAGCAATATATAGTGTGGTAGCCCTATATACCATGGTCACACATTGAGGCCAGAGCCTCAGGTAAATTTTGCCAACCTCGATAGAGGGAAGCGGCCCATTGAAATCTCGGATCATCATGACTGAGGCAAATACATAGGAGAAACATTTAGGACCCCTAAGCCCAAGATGGCAGACCAAATTAACCTAGCAGTCGCCAGACATGCCGCTCGCCAAGCCCAGATCATGTGGCTTGAGCAAGATCAGCAGCAGTTAGAGCGCCTATACCATCTTAACAAAGAGCGCATTCAGCGCCAAGCAGACGAGTTGCTTTATAATTTACCTGAGAGGGTTCCAACCCCTCGCACCCAAAAAGTGGAACCATATGAGAGGCATAATCCCTTGGTGCAGGATAGGTCTCCGCGACCTCATCAAGTTTTGCCTCCGAGACCACATAGACCTAAGAGGGAGGCCACTCCCTAAAACAATGATGGGTACCCTCCACGGGGATGCACTCAAGGTCATAGGTCTCACCCAGAGACTCCTCAAGAAGTTTACGAGGAGTATGAACAAGAAGTAGAACGGACCAAAATGCCCTATCAAGGCAGAGGGGCTACTATTCGGCCACCCCTGCATAGGCCTCCAGTCTCCCACAACTCACAATGGGAGCAAACAAAAGAGGAAGAGATTAAATCTTTCAATGCATACAAGGCACTGTTAGAGTGTTTGGAGTCTATGGAAACCAAAGCTTCTAGGCCCCAAAAGCCCATGTTACGTCAACTCCACAGTCATCTGGTGCATCCGTTAGTGGCCGCACCTCCTACCCCAAACATTTCAAGTTGCCTTAGTTGGCAGTATTTAAGGGTGAAGAGGATGCTCAAGAGCATGTGACAAGATTCCTGAGCCAATGCTTTGGCATTTAGGATAATGATGTGCTGTTACTAAGGACATTTATAACCACATTCACAGGTCCCACCTCAGATTGGTTCACCTAGTTGCCGAAGCACAGCATAAATAACTTGGATCAATTAGTGGATGCATTCCTTGAATGCTTCAGCTTCAACACTAAGAAGAAGGTGTCACTGAGTGACCTGGCTAGCCTCAGGCAATATGAGGAGACAATGGTGGCCTACGGGAATCGATGGAGGGCTCTACTTTCTAAGCTACCCTACCTTCCCCATATGTTCGACCTCACACAAATGTTTTCATGAAGTTGTCTGAGATCGATCTCTGGGCTATTGCAGCTATAGCAATATGCCACCTTAGAAGAAGCACTGGCACAAGCCAGAGTTATCGAAGATATCAAAATACAGGATGGCAAAATTGCCAAACCTAAAAAGAAAGAGTGGAACAAAAACACAAAGACAGGGACTACGCAACCAAAACCCGTTGTGGTTAATCAAGTTGCAATAAATGTCCCTAAGCCTACACAAGAATACAACCTCAAAAGGCTAATTATCAGGCATTGCCTCCTAATAATTATGAAAGAGAAAATAAAAAATAGGAGCAAAATCAACAGCGTCACCCTAAGCGATAATACACACCTTATACGGAGTCTAGGGACTCCCTATTTGATCGCTTGTCAGCGACAAATTTAATCACCCTTCTAGAGATCCAAACCATAGATCCTAACGCTCCCAAGCCTAAGGGATACAGAGAGGATTTGTATTGTAGGTTCCACAGGCGAAGGGGACATGACCTGAATGCATGCTGGAAATTCAAAGGATTAATACAAGACTTGATTGATAATAAAACATTGGTGGTGGACAACCCCATAGCACCAAATAACCAGTAGATAGGAGTCTTCAAGGATCCCTTGCCTACCCATGAGGCACAAGAAAAACCCCTTCAGGTCAATGAGGTGTGATAGAATTTCCCCATGTAAGGGTATGTGGGAATGATTAGCATAGTGACCAGGAACAAGAAATACCCAGGAGTTGCCCCCGAGGCAACCACAAGAGAAGTTCCAGCAATGTCGCAACCTCAACAACTCCCTATGCAGTTACCTCTGCCTAGATCCGAGGTCACGATACAGACCAAACCCATGCAGAGTTTGTGGACCACGTCAGTTAGGCTCTCCATATATGAGCTTATACAGCAATTAGTGCCCCATCAGGAGGCTCTCAAGGAGATTTTGAAAGCCATCGATTTGCAACCCCATGAAGTGAATTCCTTCAATAACTTTGTGGGACATGTAAAATGATGCACGAAGCCAGTAATTACCTTTCAAGAATATGAAGTTAAATCAGTATCTGATGATATGGTAGATCCACCCCTGCACATTATCGTGCGGGTCAACGGGATCCCGTATAAGAGGGTGTTTGTAGACACTGGCTCATCTAGTAACATCATTACTATAGCAGCATTGAAAAATCTAAAGCTTCCAGCCTCTCATATCACCGCTTCCACTTACACACTACGAGCATTTAATGATGCAATATGCTCGACAGTCGGCACAATTGTTCTACCCATTTAGGTAGGACAAAATATGATACCCACATTGTGCCATGTTTTGGAAGGTGAGATGGCGTACAACATATTGCTAGGGTGGCCATGGATCAGGGACATGAAGTGTGTCCCTTCGATAGCTCACCAGTGTTTGAAGTATGCATTTGAAGGAGAAGTACATGTAGTCTCGGTGGACTTAGAACCCTTCAAATATTGCAATGCGGTGCAGTTGATGCCGCAATCGACCCTCCCATCGATGCACTTGGATTTTTAGTTAAATCCACCTAGACAGGGTCCGATGCCGTGAGCACCACTGGTGACTAATCCATCAAAACCCCAGCTAGGTGCATCTTCATCGTCCGCTCCTTCGCTACCAACACCACCTATCATGGCTAAACAGAAGGACAAAGGGAAATAAATCTTGGAAGAGGCTCAACCCCTAGAAGAGGTGCTTCCAACAATATCAACCATCTCAATAGAAGAGATACCTAGCACAATGGAAGCTGAGGCTCCTAGTCCACCCAACATGGAATGGACTCCAGAAGGGCTTCCGTTCCCTCCCTCTCAATCGCCAACAATTACTATTGAAATGGCCAGCACGGGCCTGGGGGAGTATCTAGTGCGGAATTTTGTAGCAATGCCCACGCTAGAGTCAGTGCAAGACATGGGGAGACCTCGCCTCCCCATCGGGATAGTTGTTCCTTTAGGCTACCCACCGAACCAGACCAATTTTGTGTATGGGGGCCTTGACCATGGTGTTGAGCCATGCATGCAAAAGGACGAGGATGAAGAGCCTTTTGCAGGAGATGTCAACTATCTGTCTAACCCAGAATTTGCTCTGAAATATCTTGGCCAATGCAATTGGCATGGATACGGGCTAGGCAGGTATGAGCAAGGAGTGCGTGTCCTTTTCTAGCCAAGATACCAAATGCCTTATGACAAGTCAGGAGTAGGGTTCAACCACCCCCTACCCTTAGACATCTTGGTGGAAAACATGCAAGGCCTAGAAATAGGCAACAAGGGTGGATTGGCATCAAACCCTTATGCCAACCCAAACACAATATATACATTGGGAGATTACCTCCCATGGTCAACAACCACCCTTGGTAACATCAATAACCCTTCTCCTTTGATAGAGAGAGGTGAAAGTTCGGGAACTCACTTTCAAGGAGAGCATAAATAGTGTCTAGAAGGATCTTCGAAGGATGAAGCAGAACATGAACCAGTGTCATATGTTCCCTTCGGATCCGATAGTGATCACTCATAGGAGGTTCCCATGAATAACTGGCAAGAGATATTTTTAAATATGTTCCCTCTAGAGGCTCCAATAGAGCCAGTGCTATGTCAAGAGAATCAAGTCCCCCCATGGAGCATGGACCAACAACAATGGGACCAGATTAATTTGCTAGACCAAGGTGAGCCCTTAATGTCGCAAGCAGTTATCAAAGAAAATGAACATTTTTGGATCTTCGAAAGTGATTCAAAATATGAAACTGAGATGGCCTATCTCAACCACATGCAACAAATGCAACAAAGGCAACAAATGTAACAACGATGTCCCTTGGAGATTGATGACTTATTTGCACAGATGGGCATACTGCTAGGGAATGAGTGGTACGTAGACCCAGTAGGGTGGGACCAAGTGTTGGATCCATGGCTCCAAGTTTACGATGAGCACCATCCACCCCAAGACCCTATAATGACATCAGTGCCGAGGGAAGACCCCGTCTTCCTATCAGCACATAGGGCCGATCCATTTGTGCCAGTCCCTCTAGAACCAGATCCAAAACATAGAGAACATCCAAAATGTTTGAGTCATCACACCCACGGTAATGGAGACCAAGTTCATTTCATCCACATGATCTCCATTGACTTGACCACACCCATCCACAATCTGGTCGATCCAGCACGGTCCTTGCATCTAGACATAGATGCCATCGACTGGGATCACGTCAATTCACCTCCATCCCCATCAGAGTACTGGCCTTTTGGTAAAATGCCTCATTTTACCCCAAGGACAACTCAGGATATCTTTTAGGCTGAAGAGGAACCCGAGGTTCCCAATGTAGATTTAAACCCATCTAATGATATCCATTTGATCCCGAATCCACATCAGTTGGAGGACGGATCCCACATGTCGATCGAGGAGATGATTGATGTAGACATTGGCTTAGATCTAATGAATCCATAGATTATCAAGCTAGGGGTAAGCTTATCCCCTGAAGAGCAAGCCGACTACATTGCCCTTCTCAAAGAGAAGAAGGAGGTTTTTGCATGGTCATACAGAGACATGTCGAGGCTAGATCCACAGCTAGTCACGCATAATCCGACGCTTGATCCAACAATCAAGCCAGTTAATCAAAAACTACGTAAGATGCACCCAACAGTGGCCTTGATGGTCAAAGATGAATTGCAAAAGCTATTGGATGCATAGTTTGTCATCTGCATGGATTATCCGCCATGGCTATCCAACATGGTGCCCGTCAAAAATCCCGATGGGAGGATTCACATATGCACTGATTTTTGAGATCTAAAAAAAGTGAGTCCTAAGGATGATTTCCCCTTGCCAAGCATCAACGCGTTGGTAGATGCTATAGCAGGTCACGAAATGTTATCCCTCATGGATGGTTTCTCGAGATACAATCAGATTCGTATCAATCTCGAGGACCAACTAAAAATGGTGTTCACAACGCCTTGGGGGACATTTTGTTATAAGGTCATGCCTTTTGGCCTTAAAAATGTTGGCACCACCTACCAACGTGCCATGACGTACATCTTCCATGATTACATGCATAAAACTTTGGAAGATTACATGGATGATTTGTTAGCCAAGTCTCTTTTGCACCCAGATCATCTCGATGACTTAAGCAAGATCCTCGATCGCCTCATGGAGCATAAAGTTAGACTAAATCCCAAGAAGTGCATATTTGGCATCACATCTGGAAAACTCTTGGGTTTCATAGTCTCAAAGTGAGGCATCGAGGTGGACCCAAAGAAATTCAAGGCAATCCTTGAAATGGTTCCCCCAACTACCATTAAGTAGCTCAGAAGTCTGCAGGGAAAGGTCACGTCAATTAAACGCTTCATAGTGTAGCTATCTGACAAGTGCCGACCCATGAACAAATTATTGCACAAGGGGGTTGCATTTCACTAGGATGACGAGTGCTAGTCAGCCTTTGATGACATCAAACAATACTTGGCTTCATCGCCAGTATTGGCACCACCTAGACCAAGAGTGTCATTCCACTTATACATCTCAGCTATTGAGGTGGCACTCGGGCGCCATGCTGGCCCAGAAGAATGAACTTCACAAAGAATATGCTACTTACTATCTTAGCCGCACCCTGGTCAGTTATGAACTTAACTATGCATACGTCAAGAAACTCTGCTTGGCAGTGGTGTTTGCTACCAAAAATCTATGCCACTACATGCTGAGCAACACTACATATGTTGTGTCTAAGGAGAATCCATTGCGATACATGATGAGTCATACTTATCATAGTAGTCGCACGATGAAATGGATCATGTTGTTGATGAAATTTGACATAGAGTTTATCGGACAAAAATCTATCAAAGGACAAGTCATAGCCGATCAACTAGCAGAGGCTCCTCTCGAAGATGATCAGCCTCTAGTCATAGAACTACCCGATGATGGGGTCTTCCATGTCTCAGAATCGCCAGATTCTGATGAGCCTGAGTCATAGGCTGACATAACCCTATTTTTTGATGGTTCTAAATGTGAGCAAGGTGGTGGCATGGGAATAGTATTCTTCACACCGCAGGGCACTCCAATGCCCCTATCATTTAAATTAAATTTCCCATGCACCAACAATAATGCAGAGTATGAAGCCTTGCTCATAGGTCTTCAAACAACAATCACCATGAACATCAAACTACTGAACATCTTTGGTGATTCATTGTTAATTGTCAATCAAGTCAAAGGGGTATTCCAATGCAAATGCCCAGTTCTGCAGGCTTATAAAGCCCTTGTAGACAAATTCTTGGCAAAACTTGAGTGGTACGACATCGAGGCACTCCCTCGGTCATCGAATCATTTTGCGGACACAATGGCCTCCTTGGGGTCACTAATCCCGCAAGACCTTTTTGGTGATATGACAACCATTCAAGTCAAAACCCTATCGCAATCCGTGATGGAGCGTGCAAGCTCTGACTTGACGCCAGGAATCCACATGATCTAGATTGAACCATCCTCGGATAAGTTCTCTCGAATCCACGATCATCTGAAACATGCCAACTGGGGGTCCTTGTTTTCCCCTACTCCCATTAATAGCAACACAATGCTATTCTTACAAGTTCTATCCCACTCAACTTTTTCTAGGGATGAACTTCAAGAGGGATTGGTTGTTCATACCATCGAGGTTTCTGATCAATAGGACTAGTATTTACCCATTAGAGACTACCTCAAGTTAGGTAATCTCCCGCTTGGATTGACACATGCCACAAAATGAGCATTCAAGCAGAAAGAGGCTAAGTATGTCTTGATAGGAGACATTTTGTATCGTCGTAGCTATGAAGGAATCCTCCTTCGTTGCTTGGACCAACAAGAGTCCACTTGGGCAGTCACCCAAGCGCATGATGGTACATGTGGTGGCCACTTCAGTGGTATGGCCATTGCAAAGCGCATTCTTCACATGGGCTATTATTGGCCATATTTAGAGCGAGATTGTTGCACATATGTTAGGAAGTGCGTGAAGTGTCAACACCATGCCAATTTGATGCATGTACCTTCCTAGGCCTTGCAGATAGTCCAGTATGCTTGGCTATTTTCGTAGTGGGGCTTTGATCTAATTGGAAAGATCTCCCCTGCATCGTCAGGTCATCACATGTTTATCATAATGGCCACAAAGTATTTTACCAAGTGGGTGGAAGCAGTTCCGCTTACCTCTACGATAGGACCCCACATTGTGGAGTTCATTTTGCATAACATCATATGTCATTTTGGTATTCCATCCAAAATAGTCTCGAATAATGGGACACCATTCAAGAACAAATACGTGCATGCTTTGACCACAAAGTACAAAATTCAGCATAGTTTTTTGACACCCTATTATCCACAGGTGAATGGGCAAGCAGAGGCGTCAAACAAAATGCTAGTTGCCATCCTTAAAAATATGGTCGTAGACAGTCATAAGGATTGGCACATCCAAATCCCACTTGCCCTGTGGGCTTATCACACTAGCATTCGGACGCCCACTGGGGCCACTCCATTTTCGCTCGTGTATGGCTCCGAGGCAATCATGCCTCTTGAGTTGGAAATTCCTTCCCTATGCATATCAATGCAAGAGTTCATCGATGATGACGCTGCATAGTAGGACCGGTTAGAACAACTTATGTTGCTTGATGAACGACGCGTTAATGCTCTTGAGCATTTACGTATCTATCAAGAGTGACTTAAGAAAGCTTACAACATGAAAGTTCACCTGAGGGACTTTCGGGTTGGTGATTTGGTTTTGAAGGAAAACCAACAGAACTCTAGTTTGCCGTCCCACCTAAGGGACAAGTTCATGGAAAATTGGTTAGGTCCATATGTCATTGATAGCAAAATAGGACCCAGGACATACCGGCTAGCCTCTCTTGATAGAATCAAGGAAACAGAACCCTTGAATATCAGTCATTTGTGACCATTCCACATCTGAGAGAGCCGTACCCCAAAATGCTCCAAGGATTCCTATAATCGCTTGGTCAATCCCAAAATGCTCCGTTCTTCCTTGGTCAATCCCAAAATGCTCCAAGGATTCATATAATCGCTTGGTCAATCCCAAAAATGCTCCAAGGATTCATATAATCGCTTGGTCAATCCCAAAAATGCTCCAAGGATTCATATAATCACTTGGTCAATCCCCAAAAATGCTCCAAGGATTCATAAAATCGCTTGGTCAATCCCAAAATGCTCCAAGGATTCATACAATCACTTGGTCAATCCCAAAATGCTCCAAGGATTCATGCAATCACTTGGTCAATCCCAAAATGCTCCAAGGATTCCTACAATCGCTTGGTCAATCCCAAAATGCTCCAAGGATTCATATAATCTCTTGGTCAATCCCAAAATGCTCCAAGGATTCATATAATCGCTTGGTCAACCCCAAAAATGCTCCAAGGATCCCCACAATCGCTTGGTCAAAAATAAAGAAATTCAAAATCCAAAAACAACAAAAATTTGCATCTCATTTCCAGGCATGCTCAAATTCATCAATAAAAAACTCTTCTCACATCTCATCTTCATATTCACAAAAATCAACCCATCAAAAATACAAAAATATATAGCTGCACTAAGCATCACATCCATACATTGCATATTTGTGGTCATATAGGTCAAAGGCACCATAGGCTGTAATTGCTCTACTAGTCCATCTTGTTCCACATTTTTCCATTTTATAAGCAATCCAAAAAACAACAAAAATACACCATTTACTGCTTTTTACCACACTAGAGTCAGTGGTCTTATAATGTATCAAGAGTTTTCATCTTTCAGTCATAATTTTGCTTTCTAGCCATGTACTATACCAAGTCAGGCAGATTTTACGAAGGTAGAGTTCTACTTGGATCACACCTTGTTACGTAGCATCCCAACACAAATTAAAACACATAAAAATTCCCAAGTTGTGTGAATGAAAGATGACACATGCAAAGCAATCCAGGTCACCATAAGCGAAACGGTTATCTTGCTCATCTCCCTATCCAAATGACCCAAAGAATGCTGAGAGTTGGCAAAAGGACAAGCATCTTCCCTACCCAATTCCCCAAGAATCCCAAGTTCTCAATAGTTGCAAAACATCAAAATTTTGCAAAAGTTCAAAACACCAAAATTTGATATCCCCAGAGTGCATACATCAAAAAGCACATACAATAGTGATTCTCATCACTCCCAAATCCAAATCCCTCGCTCAAAAAAAAAATATAAAAACAAAAATAAACAGTGATTTTTATCACTACCAACGAGCAAGTATCCCAATACAATAGAAGAAAAGAAGGGAGTTGAACTTGAATCCCCGGAACTCTCAGGATTTAGAAGGTCATGAGAAAAACCTCGATCATCGGTTTGGTTGATAGCCTATCGGTCACTGGAGGTAAACCTCCCACATGTTGATATATCTATCGCATTAACTTGTGTGTAGATCAATGTTTGCATGTGGATGAGCTAGCTTATGGTATCCTAGATAGCATCGTAGATTAATATGACTAAATACAACAAAGGAGGTAGTGGAGCTAATTAGGTGATCCTCAGTACAGGTTTGGTTGATAGCCTATCTGGCACTGGCGGTATCTTGACCAACACCACAAAAATGAACTCAATTGCACACACAAGGATGCAAAATAACTTGGTCAAAAACAAGCACGATTCATACCTTGTTCAAACATCTTGTAAGACAACAATATAGTATTGGCTAGTTAGTTAAACCATCTGAGTCTTAGAAACACTTAGCTACATTCTACGCAAACCGTTGCATATAATCCATCCCTATATCACCATAAAAAAAAAAAAAAAGAGCAACATATATACACAAAAGCATTTACCACAACAATCACCCAGTACACAAAGCCATAAGTCCTGTATAGTCTATGGTGCCAATGCAAGGTTATCAACAAATCATTTCATCCATTCCATTACCTATCATATAAATCAACAACATTCACATTTATCATACCATATGCATACATAAATATAAAGTAGCATGCATCCATCAACATCAATCATTGTGCATAACATGAAATTATGACATATACACAAAGCAAGAAAATCAAAACAACAAAAACAGCAAATATCCACAAACAAACAACAATAAAAATTTCTGGACACAAGTGCTCTTGCACTTAACCTCTTGGCATAGCAAAACTGATGTCGGGGTTTACATTGTCACTATCCTACTCCCTAAGAAGGCTACCATAGCCGGACCGCTCCACGGGAGATCGGATTTTTGACAATTTCACCCCCAAATGGCATCACAAAATGGGTCAAAACCCACTCAAAAACAACAAGAAAATCAAAACAACAAAAATAGCAAATAAATGCAACACAAACACACAACAATAAAAATTGCCGAACACAAGTGCTCTTGCACTTAACCTCTTGGCATAGAAAATCGATGTCGGGGCTCAAATTGTCACTCTCCTACTTCCCCAAGAAGGCTACCATAGCTGGACCACTCCATGGGAAGATGGACTTTCGACACTTTCACCCCATTATGGCATCACCAAAAGGGTTTTTACCCACCAAAAATAGGTCCAAATTTTGGGAAACTGCTTAAGATTTAAACGAAAAACATCTGAAGACACCCTTGCACAAGTCATCTTGGGTCAAGCGACTCGTCGCTTTTCTCACGAAGGTCATTCCCTCATCGATTCGTCGCTTGAGGGGGTAGTCACACTTAGTCATCAATCAACAAGAACACACCCAATCAAGGCAATGACATGCATTCAAAGAATCATTGACAAAGACAATCACGCTCCTGCTTGGGGCAAAAAACAAGCAATAATCACAAATTGATCAAACACTTGGCATTCCCGAAGCTTGAACACAAGGTTCCCCCGTGGACAAAAGGTTGTGCCCTTTGCCTATTCATGACTGATCAACGTCCAAGCTCAAATCACACCTCACCAAAACAGGTTAATACTTGAAATCAAATTCCTTTGCTCTTCAGAAGCAAGGATTCAAGAATGCATGCCCTTTCCATGCTTGGGGCATCAAAAGTTGGTTAGGTTACCAAGAAACCCTAATCATTAGTGCTTTGGTTATCTATTTTTGCTCGCGCTGCGCCATGCACATCGCATCCCAAAAATGGGCATCTATAGACACCAAAACAACACCAATCCAATTATGTGATCGCAAACACTGATCGCTTTGACACACATAGCCCCAAGGGTAGCCCTCAGAGGTTAAACAGTGGTCCTAACCACTTTTGTAGCAATTTTGGAAGGTCAGAATGCAATTTGGCACATTCAGGCACCCTGCTCCAAATTCGTCCCACCCTAGGACGAATTCAAATTGGGATCCGTCTCACCTAGGGACAAATTCAGAATTCATCTTCGGTCAGGATGAATTCCAGGTTCAACGGGAAAAAAGAAAAATGGTGCCAAGTGGCAATCGAGGATAGTCCATTAATGCCTCCTACCTTGCATGCACGTGTATGTGGGCAGATTGGATGTTAGAGGACTATCACAAGGGCAGTCATGGAAGCCCAAGTCATGGAGGACTCTCCTCCCTCATGGGAAGGCATGATTGCCACATGGTGCTCATGCATGCCCCTCCAAAGAGACCCCCTGGGTCTATAAAATGGTGGACTTTCCCACCCAAAAAGGAGACAAGTTGGAGGCATTTTCAAGCAACGAAGTGCTGCCAAATTGAATACCACATTTTACCCTTTTGATTCACCTCTTCCACATCCTTGATCTCTTTCGCAAGGGAGGTCATTGGGTGGCTATTGGAAGTGTGAATCCAGACCCAAAACCCGACATTTGACCACATTGATCCACCAATTCGCCGACAACCCATTACAAGAGATTTTGGGCCCATCCCAAGTGGATTGGTGCCGAAATCAAGTTCTAACGATGGGCGGCCCGCCTGGGCATCCTGCACTTCTTAGTTTCATTTTAATTTGTTCTTTTGTCGCTTGTTTATATTCCATTCCATTTTATGCTATTTAGATAGTTTATAATTTTGATTTTAGAATGTTTTGACCAAATCATATCATGTTTTGTCGCTTTTGTTGTCCTCACTAACTTGCAGGTAGCGACGTCAAATTCTCATTGATGGAGGTCAAATTAGGGAAATCCGACCATCTGGGTCGTCCCAAAATGCCCCCAATTAGCTAACCCCTATGTTTTTAGGTATTTTGGAGATCCCGAGACGCGACATTTGGGCAGCATCACCTTGGCGCTTTGTCGCAGGAGAATTCGTCCTACCCGGGGACGAATTACAGTAGAATTCGTCCTTCCTAGGGACGAATTACAATCAAATTCAAATCGGCGGCATTTTTTTCGACTGTTTTGATGGCAGTGGCCCTCTGGTAATGTTCCCTGGTTCCTGTCAAAATTGCAAGTTATTTGGAGTCATTTTATTCATCGATTTAGCTAACCTTATGCATGCATCCTCCATTGGTTTTTAGAGAACAAATGTTTCATATTTTGTCACAAGTGCTACTAACTACTTGTTGTGTCTTTGAACGTAGGAGGAGCAGCAAGAATCAAGGATTCATCTACACAAGCGGCGACAACACTTTGGCCTGCCCATTTCAAATGTGGGCATGTGGAAGAGAGATGACTTTCCATTGATGTGACCAAGAGACAAGTTTGATGCTACTTTCACCTAAAAATGGAGGAGAAGCTAATTGTAACCGAATTTGAAATACATCAATGAAAGAAGAAGGTTGTTTCGTTCCATTTTGGTTCCAATTTTTCTATGCTTTCTCCATTTTACGCATTTCTAATTTGTAGCATTAAGTTTAAGTTTTGTTATTGCAACATGTTTGGGGTTTTCCATTTTTGTTTTTTGAAATCTCGTGCTTTCAGTATAGATCTAGAAAATAGAGTAATACACCTATTATATAGAATATAAATTCAGTTATCAATATATTTTTATCCTTTAATAGTTTTCTTTATGATACTAACCAAAATTTTATTACATGATTTTCTTGACCATCCAATAATTCAAGGATAGCCTCATATATAGCTAAGATAAGGATAAAATATGTGGTAGTTGGTATTCCTATGCTTGGATCATCATCTTTCCCTACCCATTAACTTAAAGTTCTCATAATATTTGAGGATAGGGATATGTAGTGAAGGATAATGATCTAATTTTTTATAAACTCTTAGTAGAGAATTCATGACTATATTTTTTTATCCATACTTCTTATACGCATCTACAGTGGGGGTTGAACATGGGTCTCACAATTGATAATGCAATGGTATCCTTACCGGTAGACCACATGCACATGGATAATTCATGACTATATTACCTTTAAATTTTGAATAAGTTATTTAAATAGTATTCCTTACCAAAAGGGATAGAATCTATCAAGATATTAGATGATTCCATTGGACATCTAAATATAAAAGGTTTCAAAACAAGACAAATAAAAAGACTTAACTAAAGAGATGATTTGACCAACCCTAAATCTTATTCATTTATGGATTCAATTATCACCTCTCTAAGTAGTGACAATAGTGCTTGTATAAAATTTGTTCAAATTTTTAATTTATTGGATTAAAAAAGAGGTTTAGAAGGAAATTGTTACAAAAAATAGATTTAACAAAACTAGAAATATGTTGCATAAAATAATTAGTTGAAACCATTATCATCTCTTTAAGTGGTGATAGTGGAGTGTGAGAAAAAAATATAATTTATTGATTTATCTAATTTGGTAAGAAACCTTGATAGGAAAATAACCACCAATAGACTCAAATATGATAAGAAAACCAATAATAACAACTACTATCTCTTTAAGTAGATATTTTATGCATCTAAAGTAAAAACTTATATCTTTTTGAGAAAATAAAAAAAAATTAATAAAATATTTATCAAGGACACATATAAGTAGATTTGGATTTAATATAATAGTCAAAAATAATTTTCATATAATAATTTTAGAAGGAATAAATTTTAGATTAGGGCATACATTTTATCAATTTAAAAATTTGTGATTTCATATAATAGCAATTAATATCCATATCATTTGGATTTTTAGTTAAAAAGGCCAACTATAATTTTCATCATGATTAAACTTAGACTTGAAAAATTAGCTAGAGTAAGAAAGGCCCTAATTTTATGATTATTTCCTTGGAAAAAATAGGAGGGATTTAAAAAAATATTATTATTTTTTAAAAATATCCTTCTAGGGATATTTTGGGGGAAAACCGCCTAAGATCACCATTTTCACATATGAAGGGATTGGAACATTTTTTTTTAACTACATAATTTTCAAGCTCTAAATAGTAAAGGATATGATTTACCTTAGAACTTTAATATTCACCATTGTAAGAAGGATATAGCATTGCTTTATTCAAGTCAATACCCTACACCTCTACTTATAAATATCTTACTCTAAAAATACGATATTACATTTCAAAATTAGCCATACCATCATAAACATACTAAGGATTAAATGGAGTAACTAAGGTTGGAACAATAGTAGTCCTACTAGAAGCATTCATGAATTTTTTTATCATATTTTAGAACATGAATTCCAATATGACCTCTTATTGCCTTTGCTATGATTTATTGTGTTCAAATAAAGAATCAAAGTTAAACATCATTGAGACATAATTGGATAGAAGATAATGAACAACAATTCTTAGCATGGATAAGGTTATTTATACCATGAAATATAAAATGAAAAAGGAAAGCCATAAGAGAAGGAGGTAACTAAAAGGAAACACCCTATTGAAATTATAATCTAACTTATTGCCGAGTTTGACATTGTATGGTGTAATATTTTATAGGACTACATGCAATCATTATACAAATAAATATATTTTTATATATTATTGTATTATATAAACCATATGGGACACATTTAACCTTGTTATCGTTAAACCCACCTTATCACATGTAACCAAGGTTTTGGTATTGGTATAAATACCTCCACCACTCTATTCATTGTATCAAAGTTTTGTGATATTTGTCCATATATAATACTATGATTATTTATGTTTTTTGAGGGAATATCTTGCTTTGCTTTTTCATCCTTTTATAATTTTTGTATAATATTTGAGCAAATGGATTATTTTTGTTTTTTTGTGGAAATATGTGTGAATTTCAATATGGTATCAAAACAATTATAGATCTACCTCGTTTAGTCACATAGAAAATATTATAAAGAGCCTTTGATATTTCTTTTGAATCCTAGGACAATTTTCTCCTTGAAGTCTCATAATCCATTTCCACATAATGAACAAAAAAAACCTTTTATACTATTTTTATCATTTATATTTTAAAAAGTATTGAGATTTATAAATTAAGATTAAAATGTAAAAATTAAAAGGATTGTAGTCTTTTGCTCCTAAATATTCTCAAAAATAGATATTGAAATATGCTAGAATTTAAAATTCAATGAAGGTTATTTTACAATTTTTTTTTTTTTAAATTTGGATGACGTTCATTTTCTACCCTTTAACATTGGCTTGGAACCATTGTGAATTGGAGCACATAGTATCCTTCTTTATATATAAGGGGTATGCACTTATGTAGTATATAGAGTGACCATTGCATCTAGAAGAGCACATCATAAGTTATGGGCTCATGAGAACTTGAGTTTGCATCCTTATGGGAATTGATTTTGGTTGAAGGGGAGACAAATTTTTTTGTAGATGAAATTGAGATGGAGAATAAAAGTTCTAAAGTCACTACATCCATCCCAATGATTAGCATCACATGGTGGTTTTTGTTGTGCATGAGAGAGAGGAAGTCACAAGATCGAATCATGTTAGTCTTTATTTTTGAACAATTGGGTAATCACCTAGATTTCTATATAAGAATAGGATCCCATGACACCACTATATGTAATGGTATAATGGTCAATAGGAAGGTATTTAGAATGGTAGGTTGCTTGTTCAATCCATGCACTAGTTTTTTTTGCTATTGATTGGGAATATTATGGGAAGAAAAATTTGCATTTCCTTTGTAAATGTAAGCTTGGCATGTTGGCTAGTGCAATATGCCTAACACTCAAGATAACATAATTTGAGCTCCTATAATGCTCTATGCTTGTTTTACAAAGGATGGAATTTTGGTAAATGTGATTTCAATGTAGCATCCTTGCATGCCACCTTAGACTTATTTTAACCTATTTATATGCTTGCACCCATTTAGAATAAAAAAAGTGTAATATAAGGAGTTCAATGTTTCCCAAGTGATAAAGATCAAGTGGTGGACACCTATGAATGAGAATATGACATGTGATAAGCTATAATTAGACATTATTTTCATAAGGTTTAAGGCATTATTTTTTCTATTTTTGAGGTCTATTTGGAAAAATATTCGGCCATCAATTTTATATACAAAAAGTATTTTAAACATTGTTTTATCAAATTGTATAATATTTTTAGATCCTTCCATTCGTGACATTGGTAAATGACCTTTTATTGTGTTAGGATCCAAATTGTGTGTGATAGTCCTTAAAGCGTATTACCTTATTTTTAAAGAGTAAAATGACCATTTGTTATGCAGTAAGAATATTCGATCTACATATATGGGAGATATTATTTTTATTTGTGATAGTTGCAGCTATTTTTGAGTCTTTGGAGGCATAGAGGAAAATAATGTAGAATATGGTTTAGCTAAAACCTCTTTCTCCTTTAGGTTGCTGATCAACTTATTCATGAAGATCTAATATTTCATGATTATTTCTTTTATTATTTGTAAAGGTACTTTTGGAATTTTGTAATGAATATTTTCATAAGCAAGTCTAAGCAAATTCCAATTTTGGTGATGGAAAATAAGTGACCTAAGAGTAAATTGAACTTTCCCAATAAGGTGATTTATGATGCAAAAGAGAATATTATGCTTCTAAGCCTTGAATTATGTGACTATCAAATATTGGAGTAATTTTTTAGAGGGATTACACTCGACTTTTCTTTCTCATATGGAGTCTTAGTAGAGCTGTGTTATAGAAATTTGTAAAAGTATCTTGTATTAGTGGTGATGTGGACTATCCTAATGTAATTTTTTTATAGAGGAAATTCTATATTAGTAGATTTCCATATGACTAGGGTGATCAATATGATCTTCCTCAAGTGTAAAGGCCCACTAGAGCATCCTTTATAAAGGAGATATATTATTGTTATGAATGTATTATCTCTTTGGCCCCTTAGTTATGATTTTGATGGAGTGTTGAAGGTGTAATATGACTTATAGCTAAGGAGTATGTTGTATCATATAATCTTGTACAGGCCTATGAATAATCATTATATAGATATATTTAACTTATTATATTGTATTAATATGTAAGCCATATCTATCATGATTATCCTTGTTATACACATCCTAGAACTTATAATTAATCAAAAATCCTCTTGTTATATTGGCTTATGATAATTTAACGTACATAATTATGTTTTTGGTATTGCTATAAATATCGACCACCACTTGATTAATTGTATTGGAATATTATGATCGTTGTCCATGGATAATATAGTGATTATTTTTTGTGCTCAAGGGAACCTATAATTTCCATGCCTGACTTTCCCTTTTGTACTTTTATGCTTTTTGTATAAAATTTGAGTGAATAATATTCTTCTATTCATTTTTAGAAAAAGGTGTCAATACCATTATGATAACAAAGTGGGTATGGAGTTACCTCTCTCGATCATAAAAAATATCATTTGAATTCTTTATTATCTCTTTCAAATTGAAGTTAGTGTCCTAATCAAAGTATCATAAACCATTTCTATATAAGGGACCAAACGAATATTTTACCCTATTTTTGCATATGGTTTATAAACTCGTTTGACCACATAAAAGGATATAAAAATTTATATAAAAATAAAAAAATGAAAAATTATAAATTAAATGAATTTTAATATAAATTTAAACAATAAAAAATGTTCCCTATTGAGGACTAGCCTATTCAAATTCCAAAAATGCAAATACAAGATATCCAAGGTATCCTTCATATGAGATATCTCTCTTTGTCCCATGAAAATGAATATTTTGGATGGAACAACACTACTAAGGGTGAGTATTCAGTTGATCAAGGTTATTTGACCTTATGCCATAATAATACCAATCAATCATCTGACATATTTCTCATTTGTTGGCTCAAAATCTCTGACCTAAGGTGAGGTTTATTACTTGGCTTTTATTGCATTGTAGGGTGCTTACTGGTGAGCAACATATGAAGTGTGATTTTCATGGCCTTATAGATGTGAAATGTATGGAGAGAATATAGAAAATATCAACCATATTTTTATTGAGTGTACTTTAGCCTCTAAGCTATGGAGAAGAATGGTCACTTTACTTGGCTTAAAATGGTCCTATATTTTTACTTGTGAACAACTTTGGATGGATTAGCCTAAAAAAGAGGGTGTTGATCATTTTAATAGGCAATTAGTTTGGATGGGTTCTACCACTATTCTTTGGAATATCTGGAATGAAAGGAACAATCAAATTTTTAATTAATATAGGAAGGATATTCACTATATTTGGCAAAATACCATTGCCAAGTTAGTTGAATCAGTCCAACAACTCCTTAATAACCCTAAAAAATCTCACCAAATATAGTACCAAGTGATGTAAATATTTAATATTAAATCTTCTAAGGACAATCAACTTATAGGAAATGTGAGTAATTATAACATGGATAGGACAAAAAATTGGCAACCTCCTCCTAAGAATTTTGGAAAAGTCACTACTAATGGAGCCTCTAGAGGGAACCCTCAAAAATATAGTGCGGGAGGAATTGGTAGACTTGGAGATGGATCCTTGGTTTTTACTTTTGCTAAGAATTTAAGTATTCTTTCCAACAACCTTACTCAGGGGTATGGTATCCTAAGAGGCCTTCAAGAGGCTACTAAGGTTGTATGGGAAAAGGTCCTAGTTGATTATGACTCTCAACTCATGATTAATATTTTGAAGACTCCTTATAAGAATCATAAGGTTGATTGGAGAATAAAAATATTTATTGAGAAGATTTAATTAATCCAGATGGGATTTTTGAAAGTTGATTACAATCATGTGATCAAAGATCAAAACAAGAGTGTTGATGCTTTAGCTAATTGGGCTTTGGACAAAGGTGATCTTACTTGTTATGGCCACCCTCCTATATTGTGGGCTTCACAAATAAGGGAAGCTCTTATTTCTATCATTTCTTTGGATGGCTCTAGTTTTGAAGGTACCTAGTTTCTTCTTGCTTTATTTTTGTTTCTCTTTCGTTTGGTTAGGGTGTTTTAGTTCCCTAGCTCAAACTATTATTTCTTTTGTTTCCTCTGTTGATTCTTAACTTAAAAGTCTTTTGGTCTAGAAAGGTCATTGTTGCGTTCAATATTTTTCTTTTTTTCTTTAGTTTTTTGAGGTGTGTTTTTTTTTTCTTTTATTTTTGTGTTTTTTGTTTTGTTTTTTGTTGTTCTTGTGTTTTTGTTTTGTATTTTTTTATGTTTTTTGTTATTGTCCTTGTGTTTTTGTATGTTTGTGTTAATTCATGTTTTTGTGTTAGTATTTTCTATGTTTTTTTGTTTATTGTTTGTTGTTGGTTGTTTTTTATTTTTATTTTTTAATTTTTTAGGTTTTTTAATTTTCATGTTTTTTTTTGTTATGTCTTTGGAGTGTTATGTTGTGTTTTTCTATGCCATTCATGTTGTGGTTTTTTATTTTATCTTATTGTGTGTATTTGGTTGTGCTTTATCTTTTCGACACACAAGGAGCATGTTTTTTTATTTTATTTTGTTATTTTATTTATTTACTTATCTATTTTAATCTTATTGTGTGTTTTTTTGCTCCTTGAGTATGTCAAAGGTGGTAGGTCAGGTGTGAGTCCTGGGTGATTTTGAAGGAATAGATACCCCTGCCTCCTTGGGTCTTACCCGAAAGTGGAATCCCTTCTGAAATGTTTTCCAAAAATAAAAAAATAAAAATAAAAATAAAAAATATTTATACAATAAAAAAGACATTAAAATACTAACATATATTTATATAAAAAATTATATATTTTTTTATTAAAATTAAACTTTAAAATATAAAAAATAAAATAAATATATTTTTAAAATAAACATTTAATATTATTTTTATAATTTATTTGTTAATATGGTCTACTATTTTCAAATTATGAAGACTTCACTTTCCTAAGTAAATAACCTAATATGCACACCTCCTAACACATACAACAGACATTAGACTTGAATGAATGGAGGTATATGTGGTCTGATGTATGTAATGGCTATAAACCTTAAGACTTACTTTATTCTTTTTTAACCAAGCAGAAAATTTTTAAAAACCTTTAAGATAAAATTAACATGATCGACATAACTTTATTTTACTTAATTAATATACTTTTAAAAATTGTGTTACAGTTCCCTGTTCCATCTATTTTCTAAAAGTATATCTTAATAATATTCATTCCTTTATGAAGGACACTTAATAAATGCCAAGTGACTACTTCGTACTAAGTTCAATCACATGTATTTTGCATTAACGTAATCTTAATTACAAGCTTTGTTTATGATCACTTCCTATTTTAAGAAAGATCATCAGCTCCTACGTTGCCTTAATTTTATGTGTTATCTAGAGGATACCCATGAAGTGCATGGCTCAAGCTAATTCATGTGAATGTAGGTCATTGGAGCAATTTGTTGCTAGTTAACTAAATCTGCTGACCGTCACAACTTCCTTGGCATGAAACGCCCACGTCAATTCATCCCCTCATGACAACATATAAAAAATAAGTATATGGTGGCTACTTGAAATATAACTTAATATCATCCATCGTTTTCTTAAAATACCTTCTTCCAAGATGATTGGCGGATTTCCCACACCTTTGGCATCGATTGCCAAATTGCAAATTTCCTACACCTTTGGCGTTGATACTCATGTTATTTTACAAAACCCTAACTGAAGTTCTTTTCAACCAATGGCTTCAACAATAACTTATTCTAGAAAAACTTGAACCATTAACTCAAACACTCTCAAAAAGAAAACCCTAATCAACTCCTTTTCACTCCAAACTTATTTTGTAGAAAATCAATCAATCAACTCAACTATGGAAGAATGTGCTCATACCTTTTTCTTGATGATGAAGGGATCTCATAAATCTGCCACAACCACAACAACTTCTATGCCAATATCAAATATGTTAGAAGATAAATATTTCTCATAATATAATGTAAATACTCAAATACACCCTATCAGTCCACCTTTCAAAACAACCATCAACATACATAAAATATTTATCCAATAATACCTTATAAACTCCCAACTAGAATAAAATTAACATCCACCAAAAATTAATTCAAACCTCTTTAATTTTTTTTAATGGCAAGAGAAACTTTGATAAAAATCAAATCAACTTTATTTATGTTTCCGAAGATATAAATCACTTCATCAACAAAATAACCTCACATTAATCCTTATTACTCCACAATAATAAAAATCAAATATCAAATCAATAACCTTTCTCAAACCCTTATAACTCCAAAAATAACATAAATCATACACACAACTTTTCTCAAACCCTTATTACGCCACAATATCCTTTGAAAAACCTTAGAAAAAAATTAATTATCAAAAATTTATCTTTACCTCTTAGTGGGTTTCGAACCCATGTTCTTTGCTTTCGTGAGCGCTCTAGCCATGACAATAATCGCCACGTGCGCTAGACGCACAGTTAAGAGCCTAAGCACTCTTCGTCTTCTTTGTCCTTAGCTAGAACACAAAACCATATGCAAAATGAACTTCCCTTGATGCCCAAGACACACCACTCCATGCGAATCGATCACGTGCTTCCTCAACTCCCAACGCCTTCACAAAACATGCATTGCCAAAGGACCACCATGTCCTATGCATTTCAATCAATGTGCCCTTCCTCTTTTGTCCTCTACCTAGTGCTAAAGACAAGCAAAATTTCTTGTCTTCTTCCTCATGATCAACAAGCATAAAAACCTTTCACTTTTTATCGCATACATTAATCAATCGAAGGGGTGAATTTCGAATGCCTCCTTGGCATTTATTTATACACAAAATCCTTTGTTTCTTGGACATCGACACTTCCTTTTATTGCATGACATTGGCACTCCCACATTTATAATTTATAAATTATTTAAATTCTAAGGAATTTAAATTTTATAAATTATTTTTATAAACTTTAACTTTGGGTTTAAACTTAAACCTTTAAATGTAATATATTCTGCCACCGTGGGTTTACCATAAACCCTCATAAAATATTATTTTACCAACTATAATAGTTTTAATGAAACCTTTTAATATTCCATCATGGGTTTACCATAAACCCTTATAAAATATTATTTTGCCAACTTTCTCTTCAAATATTTGTATTGTTCCTGGTTCTATTGATGGTGTGCTCCATAGTATTAATGATAAATTTTCACCTTGACATCAATGACAACTAAATACACTTAAAATGTCCAACAACTAGAGTTATCCAGGAAGCTATTGCCACTATCATGGCTCTGTGTAGGATCAACTCTATCCGTGACGTGTATTCCAAGTCCAAGAAATGCAGATTACATAAAAAAAATTCAAACTTGTGATAGTGCTCATAAATCACACACCAATTCTAGTTCAAATGTTGTAAACCAAGCTTGAAAAAAAAGTACAAAAATAACAGGTCCTCCAAAATTAAAATGGTTACATTATGTTATTGTGTCACAAGCTTTTCCACCATTCATCCTCACTATTTTCCAAAAAGTGGGAATGCACCAATGCCTTTGAACATGTAGTGGTTCATATGATCTGATTATGTGCAACAATAGGCTCTTCCACCAAACAACTACAACATGCCTTCCTCCACCATTTTTCCTCCATTAAACAATAGTAAATACTCTCCATATGTGTATGTCTCCATATGCATCTATCTAGACATCCATTATGGAAACTTCTCTATGCACACCGTAAATCAATGAATAAGCTTCTATTAACACCCTAACCCCTGTGCAATATAAAATCTAGTAGTCATGATATAATCCATCATCTTTGTTGATGATACCAATAATGTGGTAAACTACATGTGGAACAACCTCTTGGGAGGGCAATATAACGATGCCTAGAAAACCCACAAAGCTTTTCTTCCTACACAAATTCTAGCAATAACTAAATGGACAATAGAGCAACTGTACTTCCATAAATAGATGTTCCAGGAGCTCGTGAATACTAAAATAGTTTTCTAATTTGATTGTGTAGGCTTTAAATTTTTTGATGATCACCACTATCACTAATATCTCCACCCTAGAATTCCACCATGAGAACACGCCCCCTACTACTACTCCAAATCTAATTAGAGACATGGGACTTTCAATATTATTGACTGATATTCAACTTCTATGGGCCTTATAGGATGAGTAGCTAAAAATAATAATGCCCACTTCAATCCCCGAGAAAAAAAAATCTCGACTACATAGAAGATAATTAACAGTCAGCTATATTATCCCCATGTACAACGGCTTCTCACCTCTAAAATCATTGTCTCTTCATATAAAAATACACAGCTGGCCAAGTTCAATCAGATTCCTTCATTGTGAGAAGACCTCTATTCTTGGACCTCACTGGCAGAATGTGTGATAGCACACGACCAAATGTTGACAACACCCTCCTGTGTGCTAAAAAAAAATTGATCCTTGTGCTCTAATTATTATTTTTTGCCAGATCTACCTTCTTCGGTTTGATACAGTAGCACAAAAGCTTTGTTTTTCATCCCCTCCATTGAACTGGTTGCATTTATATGTTTGGTTGTGCTAGCTCAACTTGAAATAACCATGATCACATCTTCAACCATAAGGAAACAACCAAAAAAATTGACTCACAGCATAGCGTCTTCCTAAAATAAATATAGACAAAAAGTGTTGAATAAAAAAACAATTTTAGTGAACCCTCAGGCATCAAGACCATCTAAAAATTATAACAAACCCTCAAGGGCCTATCGTTGGTTTTTTTACGATGGAATAATGGCAGCAATAGTTGGTGGTCTTAGAGGTATTGCACACAACCAACAATGTTCTCCACTATAGGTCCAAGCTAAATGAGCTTGATATCCAGCCCTAAGAATCCAAAGAACTAATATTTGACTAGCATGGAGTGACTATTTTAGATGGGTTGTGGATGGGCCAAAAAAAATGGGACACACCACCCCTATTCCAGATGCCAACCATTGTTTTTCAAACTCTTTGAAAACTGTTGTGAAGTTGTAGGTCAGAAGATCATATCCAATCATGAATACCAACCAGTAAAACCATATATGCATAGCAAAACCAGATCTGCAAAGCAAAAATAGATTTGTAAAGCAAAACCAGATCTGTAGAATAGGATTGCAAACTGAGAGAAAAAAAAAAACTTGAAAAAAACTAAAAAAAAATTAACCTCCCAAACTGCAAATTTCTTTTAACCATCTATTTTTTGATCCATCAAAATATGGAGAGCATACTCCCTCGGTAAAAAAATTATGGGGAGGAAAAAATGAGGGGGGGATTTCCATGAGGAAAATCTCCCCATGAGGAAAATCTCCTCAGGCTCACAGGGCAGAGAAAGCCTACCCTGATACCATGTTAGAAAAATAAAATACTTGATATTATTCAATTGAAAGGACCTTACTTAAATAGCAAGTGCTTACAATATGATCCATTAGATCATAACTAACTAAGCTAATCTCAGTCATTCAAACTTATCCTAGTAATAACTTAGGATATGATATATTATTCTAACAAATATTTTACTTTGGAAATAGAATATTACATTTCAAAATTGGCCATATGATCATTAACATACTAAGGACTAAATGCAGTAACTAATATTGGAACTATAGTAGTCCTACTAAAAGTATTCATGAAATATTTTATCATATTTTAGACCATAAATTCCAATATGACATCTTATTGCCTTTGCTATGATTTATTGTGTTCAAATAAAGAATCAATGTTAAACAACATTGAGACATAATTGGATAGAAGATACTGAAAAAAATTCTTAGCATGGATAAGGTTCTTTATACCATGAAATATAAAAGAAAAAGGGAAAGCCATAAGAGAAGGAGGTAACTAAAAGGAAACACCCTATTGAAATTATAATCTAACTTATTGCCAAGGTTGACATTGTATGGTATAATATTTTATAGGACTACAGGTAATCATTATACAAATATATATAATTTTATATATTATTGTATTATATAAACCATATGGGACACAATTAACCTTGTTATGGTTAAACCCACCTTATAACTTGCAATTAACCTAATGTTCTATTTTTAAGTTGGCTTAGGTTAAACTTTCACATGTAACCAAAGTTTTGGTATTGGTATAAAAACCTTCACCGCTCCATTCATTGTATTAAATTTTTGTGATCCTTGTTCATAGATAATACTATGACTATTTATGTTGTTTGAGGCAATATCTTGCTTTTCTTTTTCATCCTTTTATAATTTTTGTATAATATTTGAGTGAATGAATTGTTTTTGTTTTTTGTGGAAATATGTGTGAATTTCAATATAGTATCAAAGAAATTATAGAGCTACCTTGTTTAGTCACATAGAAATTATTATAAAGAGCCTTTGATATTTCTTATGAATCCTTGGACAATTTTATCCTTGAAGTCTCATAATCCATTTCCACATAATGAACAAAAATAAGCTTTTATACTATTTTTATCATTTATCTTTTCAAAAGTATTGAGATTTCTAAATTAAAATTAAAAGAAGTATAGTCTTTTGCTCCTAAATATTCTCAACAGTAGGTATTAAAATATGCTAGAATTTTAAATTCAATGAAGGTTATTTTACACAAAATTTTTTTAAATTTGGATGAGGTTCATTTTCTACCCTTTAACATTGGATTGGAACCATTGTGAATTGGATCACATAGTATCCTTATTCACATAGAAGGGATATGCACTTATGTAATATATAGTAAGTTTCTCTAATATTAAATCATGTTAGTCTTTATTTTTGAACAATTGGGTAATCACCTAGATTTCTATAGAAGAATAGGATCCCATGACACCACTATATGTAATGGTATAATGGTCAATAGGAAGGTATTTAGAATGGTAGGTTGCATTTTCAAACCACACACTAATTGTTTTTTTGCTATTTATTGGGAATAATATGTGTAGAAATGAGTTGCATTCCCTTTGTAAATGTAAGCTTGACATGTTGGCTAGTGTAATATGCCTAACACTCGAGAGACCATAATTTGAGCTCCTATAAAGCTCTATGCTTGTTTTACAAAGAAGTATGGAATTTTGGTCATTATGATAGTCAATGTAGTATCCTTGCATGCCACCTAAGAATTATTTTAACCTATTTGTATGCTTCCACCCAATTGGAATTAAACAAGTGTAATATAAGGAGTTCAATATTTCCCAAGTGATAAAGATAAAGTGGTAGACACCTATGAATGAGTAGATGACATGTGATAAGCTATAATTAGACATTATTTTCGTAAGCTTTAAGGTATTATTTTTTCTATTTTTGAGGTCTATTTGGGAAAATATTATCTAGACCATCAATTTTATATACAAAAAGTATTTTAAACCTTTTTTTGTCAAATTGTATAATATTTTTAGATCTTTTCATTCGTGACATTAATCAATGACCTATTATTGTGTTAGGAGCCAAATTGTGTGTGATAGTCCTTAAAGCCTACTACCTTTTTTTGAAAGAGTAAAATGACCATTTGGTATGTAATAAAAATGTTTGATCTACATATATGGGAGATATATGTTTATTTGTGATAGTTGCAGTAATTTTTGAGTCTTTGGAGGCATAGAGGAAAATAATGTAGAATATAGTTTAGTTAACACCTCTTTCTCCTTTAGGTTGTTGATCAACTTATTCATGAATATCTAATATTTCATGATTATTTCTTTTATTATTTGTAATGGTACTTTTAGAATTTTGTAATGGATATTTGCATAAGCAAGTCTATGCAAATCCAATTTTGGTGATGGAAAATAAGTGACCTAAGGGTAAATTGAAGTTTCCCAATAAGGTGATGCATTATGAAAAAGAGAATGCTATGCTTCTAAGCGTTGAATTATGCGACTATAGAAGATTGGAGTAATTTTTTAGAGGGATTACACTTGACTTCTCCTTCTCATATGGAGTCTTAGTAGATGTGTTTTATAGAAATTTGTAGGAGTATCTAGTATTAGTGGTGATGTGGACTATCCTAATGAGATTTTTTTGTAGAGGTAAATTTATATTAGTATATTTCCATATGACTAGGGTGATCAATATGATCTTCCTCAAGTGTAGAGGCCCACTAGAGCATCCTTTATAAAGGAGATATATTATTGTTATGAATGTCTTATCTCTTTGGCCCCTTATTTCTGATTATGATGGAGTGTTGAAGGTGGAATATGAATTATAGCTAAGGATGATGTTGTATCATATAATCTTTTATAGGCCTATGAATAATCATTGTATAGATATTTAATTTATTATATTGTAAAAATATATAAGCCCTATCTATCATGATTATCCTTGTTATGCCCATCCTATAACTTATAATTAATCAAAAACCCTCTTGTTATATTGGCTTATCATAACTTAACTTACATAATTAGGTTTTGGTATTGATATAAATACCCACCACCATTTGATTAACTGTATTGGAATTTTATGATCCTTGTCCATGGATAATATAGTGATTATTTTTTGTTATCAAGGGAACCTATAATTTCCATGCCTCACTTTCCCTTTTGTACTTTTATGTTTTTTATATAAAATTTGAGTGAATAACATGCTTCTATTCATTCTTAGAAATAGGTGTGAATACCATTGTGCTAACAAAATGGGTATGGAGTTGCCTCACTCGATCATATAAAAATATCATTTGAATCCTTCAATCTCTCTTTCAAATTGAAGTTAGTGTGCTAATCAAAGTCTCATAAAACATTTCTATATAAAGAACCAAAAAGATTTTTATCCTATTTTTGCATATGGTTTATAAACTCGTTTGACCACATAAAAAGATATAAAAAAATTATATAAAAATAAAATAAGAAAAAATTGTAAATCAAATGAATTTTAATAGAACTTTAAACAATAAAAAAATATTTATATGATAAAGAAGACATAAAATAAAACTAACATAAATTTATATAAAAATTAAATATTTTTTTATTAGAATTAAACTTTAAAATTTTAAAAATAAAATAAATATATTTTTTAAACATACACTTTAATATTGTTTTTAAATTTATTTAATAAGATTGTCTAATATTTTCGAATGATGAAGACTTCACTTTCTTAACTAAATAACCTAATATGCATACCTCCTAACACATACAACAGACTCGAATGAATGGAGGGATAAGTGGTCTGAATGTAATGGCTATAAACCTGAAGCCTTACTTTTTTTTTTTTTTTACCAGGCACAAAATTTCAAAAAAACCTTTAAGACAAAATTAACGTGATCGACATAACTTTATTTTACTTAATTAATTGACTTTTAAAAATTGCGTTGCAGTTCCCTGTTCCATCTATTTCTAAAATTATATCTTAATAATATTCATTCCTTGATGAAGAACACTTAATAAATGCCAAGTAACAACTCCGTACTACGTTTAATCACATGTATTTTGCACCAACGTAAGCTTAATTACACGCTTTGTTTATGATCACTTCCTATTTTAAGAAAGCTCGTCAGCTCCTACGTTGCCTTAATTTTAAGTATTATCTAGAGGATGCCCATGATGTGCATGGCTCAAGCTAATTCATGTGAACGCAGATCATTGGAGCAATTTTCTGCCAGTTAACTAATTCTGCTGACCGTCGCAAGTTCCCTGGCGCGAAACGCCCACGTCGGTTCATCCCCTCGCGTCAGCATATAAAAAATAAGTATACGGTGGCTACTTAAAACATAACATAATATCATCCATTTTTTTGCTTAAAATACCCTCTTCCAAGATGATTGGCGGATTTCCCACACCTTTGGCGTCGATTGCCAGATTTCTGCAACAATTATGGGCCATCATCGGGCTTTACAGTTTAGTCCAAAGAATTCTTCCTACCGAAATATCCTCCTTCTTAAGACAACGGTTTTTATCACTCCAGGAACGCCTGAACCTCTTTTCAGAAGTCCTCGTTATGAATTTTACAAATAATTCGGAGTATGAATTGAATCCGCTCTACGGGGACGCGGAAAGCTATCTGGCCCAACTACAGAACGACAAGTTCTCTAGAAATTTACTCATAAATAGCGGAGGACTTAATCGCCACATGGTGAAGATCACTCCAGATTTCGACGAGAAGGTAAAGGACTCATTCCAAGGAACCACGTTATGGTGGAGGCCGCGAAAGAAGAACGTGAGAACTGAAGGTTTAGGAAAGTATGTGGTAGAGAAAAAATGGTTTTCTATTAAAGCCAACAATGCAGACGAAAACCTTTGGAAAGATTATTTCAAGCACATCGTGGAGGTCGCGAAACGGTTGACGCCGCAGTCCAGTGACCTAAGAATCCACTTCAATTATTCAAATAAAATGCTAATGGGGAGGTCTACGTGGGTTGGGTGCACATTACGCCATCACTCCACTTTCGATACAATTGCTTTGGATCCTCCGCTTCGGGACAAGATTATCAAAGATCTAAACCGCTTCAAGGAATCCAAAGAGTTTTATGGGGAGATTGGTCGTCCGTGGAAGCGGGGCTACTTTATTTATGGGCCTGCTGGCACGGGGAAAACAAGCCTCGTGGCCGCCATAGCTAACTATATGAAATACCACATCTACCACCTGGACCTCGACGATGCCGAAAGTAATACAGATCTCAATGGTCTTTTGAGCGCGACGGAGGAAAATGGAGTAATTGTTGTTGAAAACATGGAGAGGTACAAACGCGTAATTTCTAGAAATGCGCAGAATGCTGAAGGCGGTAAGGTTACTCTGTCCGGTGTGCTGAATTTTACAGACGGGATTAGGGCGGGCAGCGGAAATGGGCGCATCATTATTTTTACGGCCAAGAGCAAGGACACGATAGATCCCGCGCTGTTGAGACCGGGAAGGATGGACGTGCATATCGAACTCTCGTTCTGCAGTTTTGCTGCGTTTAGGTCTCTTGCGAAAAGATATTTGGGTCTTAAGAATCACTCACTTTTTCGCGCGGTGGAAGAGAGAATGAAATCTGGGGCGAAGATGACACCAGCGGAAATTGTAGATGTTTGGCCGAATATGATGGGCGATCCCGTTGAAGCACTGCAGGCCTTGATATCAGCCTTGGATGCAAAGCTAATGGAAAATGAGACTGAGAGGGAATCCTACACTACACATACGTAAAACGTAGATTATCAAACATACTTCTCCGATGTGCATATAACATAGATCACCTTGTGTACAGTTTAGTTTTGTTTCTGAAGAAAATAAAACTTGGTTTACCTAACATTATCTAAAGAATGATAATCCAAAAGACAGTATCTTCTTTATTAGGACATTTGCAACATTCAATTAGGATTTAAAATCGACCCATCACCACATCTATTTGTTTAGATTACAATTTTAAAACTACACTCACTTTTCTTACTAAAAAATGTTAGACAGCCTATACTTTTATGCCAAATATTTTGGAGGACTACGACGATAATTATATTTAAAAATATGGCATCACAATAATTAATTTTACTATATTATTTTTATTGTAACATATTTATACATTTTTTATAGTGGATTGAACTTAAAGATATAATAGCTCAAAAATTTCTCAAAAAAATATTATATTATTAGTCATGGTAATGTGAATTATTTTGTTACTTGATATAAAGTTTTAAATTACTAATATTTTTATATTGGAATTCTTAATTTTGAGTTAGTAGGGATTAGACATTATACATTAGATTATTATTTTTAGGATGCCTAACATATAACAAGGGTTAAAGGGTACTTGATTACAAAGATTCAAAATTATATTATAAAAAGTATTTAGTCATTAAATGTAGTTGTTAGAAGTTGTGTTAATTAATATAGTAAAAAATAAAAGTTAAATAAAATAAGAAAATTATTAATTAAAAAGTAAAAGAAAAAATGTTATAAAGTGAGAATATAATAGAAAATCTTAAAGAGAATATAAAATCTTAAAAGTTTATTGATACAATAAAAAAGATATTATATTAATAAATATAGTGTATCATATTGAATTTGTACGAAGATTTGAAGAACAAAATAAGTATTTTTGGAAGTTATGTAAATTTATTTTTATATTGTGTTAATTTTTAATTTATGTATCATCGCATTCCACGTTTGGGTATCAAAAATTATACTTTTTTAATAGGTTGAAAAATTGGAGGCATATAGGGGCCACCCTTACCATTAATCGAACTTGGGTCTTCATTAGGAAAGCCCAATGCCTTTTGCCATTATGGTGATCTTGTGGACACAAAATCATAGAATTTGAGAGGCAAAGACACTGATGAATTATTGGTATAAATATATTTCTAAGAATTACAAGTGTTAATATTACAACTTAGAACAAGTTGAAGGTATCTTATTAAGGGTTTGATCAAGTAAAATTGGTAAATTAATAGATATTAGAAAGAGAATATGAAAATATAAGAATGAAGGTGAATTAGAATGTGCAAGATTATTTGTAAGGTTGTATAGTTATATGCATAAAGTGGGTATTATAGTGAAGAAAAATAACATGGTATGTTGTGGAAAAGGTGTTAATAACATTAAAATCAAATTGAAATATTTATATAATAATTAATGAAGAGATCAAAGATATGGAAAATTTAAACTTTCATGAATTTGTAGGATCACTTTCATCCCATAAAGATAATTATAACTAGTGAAGAAAATATAGAGCAAATTTTTATTTCCAATGACATAGTATTAATTAAGCTTTTCTCAATCTCTAATTCCAAAAAATATATATGGGAGAAATAAAATCAATACTCTATAAGAGTTTGACTCTAAGATACCATAGGAGATATAGATATAGTAGAAGTAAAGGTAGAGTTGTAGGTAAGAGAAATATTTAATGATACTATTGTAGAACATATGGTCATTATAAAGAGTGTGCGATGATACAAACTAAATATTCCTAGTATATAGATATTGGTAGTTCAAATTATATTATTAACCAAAAGAAGTTGTTTGTTGAGTTAGATAACTAATATAGAAGAAATACAAAAATTTACACGCAATAAAGCATTAGATATTGAAGGAACATGAACCTTATAAATTTATGCAAAAGATAAAGAAAATATGTAAAATATTTAATTTAAAATAGGTTTAAAAGTATAATTTGATGAGTGGAAAGCTTGTAGAGAAAAACTACAAAGTATCAAACATTTAACACATTATTTTTATTTTAATTGTAGAGAGATGCTATTGAAGCACCTAAGAGTTCCACACCCATAATAGAGAATGAAAGAATATATGCAATTAAAAATATTAAGATCCAATATTGGTGGAGAGTTTTTATTATAATAAATTCATTCAACTTTATGATGAGCAAAGAATAACAAAGCAATTAACAATAGCCTATACATATTAGTAAAATTAAATCATAAGAAAAGATAAATGTTAGACCAATTTTCAATAATTAATTTTATTTGTTATATAGATGTTACAAACCCAAATATAAAAAATCCATTATATATAGATATATAATATATGATGATATGAGAATATATGGGTAATAAGAACTATATGTCGAACAACCATATCAATTTAAAGTGATAAGATGATGTTATTTTGGTTGTTTGTTATATATTGATGAACTACTTTCCAAAGATACTTCATCAACAACAAATGGAGATCTCAAGAAGTTCATGTTGTAATAATTTAAAATGATTGTTTTGAGTTTGATGTATTATTTTATTAGGATGGAAGTACATCAAACATATGAGGGATATTTCTTTTCTAATATAAATATGCACATGATGTTTTAAAAATATTTGGCATGAATAGTTGTAAATATGTTGCTATCCCACTTGCATACTATAAAAAATATGCAAGGATGATTAAGTGGAAGAATGAATGAGAGGAAGAATATAATTTTAATTCTCATCCTTATGTACTTAACAATAAGAAGACTAAGTATTACATATTTAGTTTTATTATTTTAATATTTATTATTAAACCATTGAAAGGTCATATGAGAAGATAATGTAATTTAGGATATGTAAAAGAAATTTAAATTCTAGTATCTATTATACTATAACTAAAAGGTTAAATTGGTTCGATACAATAATTTATACTAGGTAGACAACAAATTATAGGAAATAACATCAATAACTTATTTATCATTGATAAATTGTTTGGTAACTTGGATCTCAAATAAATAGGTAATGGTTGCACTTTGAATAGTAGAGATAACATATATAGTTATCTATATAATCAAGCATATAAACAATGTGGTTTTGGTAGATCCTAGAAGACTTAGAAAAAAATAAGAAATATCAACTTCCACTTCTTGTAATATCATGAGTATAATTCAAAAACTCAAAATCCTATTTTTGTACAAGATCAATTATCATTTATTTGAGACATGGTTTTATTAGAAATATGTTATAGAAAAAGGAATTTGACTTAAATTACTACAACTATAAATATCGATATGTAGATGTTTTAACAAAGGTAACGGTGGAGGATTTGTTTATTTCTCTTAGAGAGAGAATAAAAAAATTCCATTTTTTAAAGTGGTCAATTGAAATTTAAGATACTAAATGTGATAAAATAGAACAATATAAACTTAGAGTAGGGAAAATTGGATTTACAACTATATATTTTTTTTAAATGTTGCCACCCATATTTGGAGAAAGTGTTAAGCATTAAACTCTCTTGATAAAACCAAGAGAAATTCTATCATATAAATATAAGTATAGTAATGTACAACCAAGAGATATAAATATAATTATATATGCAATAAATTTTGAGGATAAAGAGAATGATCATTAGGAGAACCATGAAAATAGTCACAAAATTTAGGTTTGAAACAATACTTCTATACCTTTGATAGTAATCTATACATAAGGATGTTCAAATATTTTAGTGGTATTTTTATAATTGTTTTGGTAGTTAATTGCTTGGCTAGGTTCTATATTAGATAAATTCTAGATAAATATAAAATATACATGTCAAGTATAGGCATTGTTAGGTAATGGAGTCAAATTGATAATAAAGGAATTAATTACCATTAATTATTGTTTATGGACAACGATCAACAATAGGAACGCAATTACCATTATTATTTTTTTAAATTTAACTATATTTCTTGGTGAAAAACACTTGTCAAAAGAACGTGATAACCGTATGGGTGGTTTCAACCCATGGTTTTGGCCCATTGTATTTCAACACCACTATGTGGTTTCGGGTAGTGGAAAAGTCACGAATCTCTATATATTTTGTATTGTAAAGGTCGTCTTATATGTGAATGCTCTTTTTTGGTTTGAAGGAAGAGAGGGGAGGAGACAGTGTACAAGTGGAGAAGATTGTTGTATTGTTGCTAATACAAAGGACTGATTGTTTCTCCATGGATGTAGGGTACATTGCCCGAACCACGTATATATTGTGTCTCTTATATTTGTGTGATTGCTTGTTGTTTATTGCATTGTTTCCTATTTTTCTTATGGGGCTTAAAATAGGGTTTGAACTGTTTCTCCATTTCCACTATTATTATTTGTTTTTTCATAGGCCGTGTATTTTTTGTACATGGTAAATTCCCAACATGCATTTTATGTTGTTTATGAAAGGTTTATAGTGTGAGGATAAACGTTTTTTCAAAATTTTTTATGGATAAATTCCAAGATAAGTGTAGAAGATACTAAAAATGTATTTTCTCATCATAAAATTAGTATACCATTTTATTAATGCATTTTGTTAATTGAAATATTAAAAAAAATTGTAGTATCTCAATACACTTAGTAATCATTCTTTTAAATATTTGTTGTCTAATTTTAATACCTGCTAGATATTTGAATGTAATATAGTTTTACATGAGATAAAATTGTATCATCTACACTTATCTTGTAGCCTATCCATAAAATATTATTGAAATAAATTATTCTTCTTTTGCTAAAACTCCCCACGTGAAGGTAGCAAGAATTTAATTGCAATGCATTATGTATTATTACCTATTATAAAATTTGAAATACTATAACTTTAAACTTGCATAAATTACTGAATTATATTAGATAGTTAAAAACAAGAGACTTATTTGAATATCCTTCATAAATATTTAATGTGATAGTTGAGATCCTAGTTGGATCTTTATCATATAGATACCACATATTCATGTGAACATGATTCTATTATACAATTTTTAAGTAAGCTTTGTGTAAATCTATAGGAAGCCATGAATATTATATGATGACCTTTTATTTTTCCCTCTAATATTTCCAGAAAGTCATTTTTTAACTATTTAAAGCAACACATTGTTATGCAACATAATACAACATACCTACTTGCAATATAAATTTTTAGTAAATGTAGAATAGTTATATCATTAATCAAAATCAATATGTTTAATGTAATAGCCAATATATTAAGATTCAGTCAATTGCCTATGCTAGAAATGTTTATATTTAATATATATTGTATCTTTACAATATTTTCTCATTGTATTTTTCCATACTAAACAAAGTTTTCTTAAAAAATATTGTTTGAGGATGGATGTGTTAAGGCATGTGGTTTCTCACAAACAATAATATTATCAATTAAATGCACTGATATATTTACTTGAGATTGAAGAGAAGTAAATAATTATTTATCAAATTTACATAGTACTTCAACAATAATTTATGATTTTGCTCGAGTCTACATAATAAAATTTATGATTTTTTCCACAAATCTATCTATGCAATGAAGCTATATAAAAGTATTAACATATCTTAAAGCTATATCATGTAGTATTTCATTCTTTATAAAATTGGATGATGTGTTGATTTGATTTATTTATTTTTATTTAAATTTATCATATCTAGGATAATTTATATCATGAATTTCTAGAAATAAAATATATTAGGAGGGCTATAGAGAAATATTATGCATCATAAATAATCTTATCATAATAGTTATAAAAAATTATGGTAATGGTAAAGGTAATTAAATATTTCTATTAGTTGGTAAGTAGCATTGCATTCTAACCCTCTTCCTCTTAAATTTCTAACAATCATATTTTCTTTTGGTTATTTTTTTTTTGTAACTATTCCCCTGTAATGGTCTTCTCTCTGTAATGGCTATATTGTAACGACCATATTGTAACGGTCATGTTGTAACAACCATATTGTAATAACCATATTATAATTACCATATCATAATGGTCATATTATAATGGTCAAATTTATTAGAGCCTATAAATGCTTGATTCGATCAATAGTTAGGGGAGTGGGTTGTGAGCTTCATACCACCACTTTCAGCTTAGAGTTTGTTATTTTATCTCTTGTATGATTTTTGAGTCTTGTGGTGTTCAAACATAGAGCGATATTAACATATATTCCCCTAGAATTTGTAATAGCATCTTTGAATGTTTGTAATTTCATGGCTATTATTTTAATAAAAACATTTGTTTACTCTCTATATTGCATATGTATGTATTGGTTAGCTTCTATAGTGGTACTACTAACATCAAGTTGTATCAACGCTCAAAATATTTTCTATAGGATTGTGTGCACATTTACCTATTTATTGAGGGGGTTGCACATGTGAAAGAAAATGTGTACATGGATTACAACAAGTGTGAAATAAAAATTGCCTAAGGATCTATAGAAGTGGTGAAATAGACATTCGATATTTCATGGATTACATAGCTATGTTGCACATGTAAAACAAAATGTGTACATAGATTACATTAAGTGTGAAATAGAACTTACCTAAGGATCTATGCAAGTGGTGAAATAGATACTCAATATTTCATGGATTATTTCAAGTGTGCTACACATGTGAAATAAAATGTATACATAGATTATAGCAAGTGCAAAACAGAACTTGCTTAAGGATCTACGTGAGTGGTAAAACAGACACTCATTTTTTCATGGATTACCCTAAGTGTGTTGCACATGTGAAATAGAATGTGTACATAGATTATAGTAAGTGTGAAACAAAAGTTACCTAAGGATCTGCATGAGTGGTGAAACAGACACTCAACATTTCACATATTACCACAAGTGTAAAATAGAACTTGCTTAAGGATCCATTTAAATGGTGCAAAAGATGCTCAATTTTTTTATCCATGATGAATATGGCATACAAACACCTATAAATTAAGGAATATATGGTATATGTGCAAATCAAGCTTCAAAATAATTGAACAACTTATGAGCAGGAGCTCATGAAATTTTAAAGCATGGGAGTCTGATGCATGAGCATTGCATTCTAATCATCTTCTTCTTAAATTCCTAATGATCATATTTTCTTTTGCTTAGTAATATTTTTTGTAATCATTCCTCTTCAATGGTCTTCTATCTACAATAGTCATATTGTAATGACCATATTGTAAGGGTTATGTTATAAGACTCATATTATAATGAACATATTGTAACAACCACATTGTAATGGTTAAAATTATCAAAGCCTATAAATGCTTGATTCAATCAATAGCTAGGTGTGATGGGCTATGCATTAAAGAAAATATATTTAGGTCTTAAGAATAATTCACATTTTTGCATGGTGGAAGAGAGAATGCAATCTAGGGCGAAGATGACACCAATAGAAATTGTAGATATATGGTCAAATATGATGGACGATCCCGTTGAAGTACTACAGAATTTGAAATTAGCCTTAGATGAAAAGCTAAAGGAAAATGAGGTTGAAAGGGAATCCTAAACTACACATAGGTAAAATAAATATTATCAAATATAAAATATAAGAAGACCAGGACTTCTCCGATGTGCATATAACGTAGATCAAATTGCTGTAAAGTTTGGTTTCTAAAGAAAATAAAACTGAGTTTACTTGACATTATATAAATATTTATAATCTAAAATACATTGATAATTTTGACTTAGTAAGGATAATACATGATAAAATCCATTATATATAATAATATAATGGATTTTATCATGTCCATGTGAGTGGTGAAATAGACACTCATTATTTCATGGATTATGCCAAGTGTGTTGCACATGTGAAATAGAATGTATACATAGATTACAGTAAGTGTGAAAAATAATTTGCTTAAAGATTTTCACGAGTGGTGAATCAAACACTCAACATTTCATAGATTACCAAAAATGTGAAATACAACTTGATTAAGGATACACTTAAATAGTGCAAAAAATGCTCAAATGTTTTATCCATGATGAAAATGGCATACACATACCCTATAATTTAAGGTAGAGATGATAGATGTGCAAATCAAGCTTAAAAAAAAAGAACAACTTATGAGAAAAAGCTCATAAAATTTTAAAGCATGGGAATATGATGCATGAGAATTGCATTCTAACGGTCTTCCTATTAAATTCCTAATGACCATATTTTCTTTTGGTTAGTTTATTTTTGTAATCATTTCCCTGCAACGGTCTTCTCTCTATAATAGTCATATTACACTGACCATATTGTAACAGTCATGTTGTAACAACCATACTGTAACAACTATATTGTAACACTCATATTGTAATGAACATATTTTAACAACCACACTATAATGGTTAAATTTATTAGAGCCTATAAATGCTCGATTTTATCAGTATCTAGGTGTGATGGGCTATGCATTCTATACTACCACTTGGTGGCTTGGAGTTTGTTATTTTATCTCTTGTGCAATTTTTGAGTCTTGTGGTGTTCAAACACAGAGTGGCATTGACATATCTACCCCTTGAATCTATAATAGCATCTTTGAATGTTTGTAATTTCAAGGTTGTTATTTTAATAAAAGCATTTGTTTATTCTTTGCATCGTGTTTGTGTGTTGATTGGCTTCTACTATGACATTGTTGACATCATAATAATGATCTAAAACTATATTGTATATGAATGTGATGCATAATTTTAATCATAACATGCATATCCTACTTTGAAATAATCAGGTTAGGTAAATGTGGTATTTTTAACCATACTCCTTTCTAGCTTAGAAATGATAACATCATTCTTTAAAAATTTTGTTTTTTTCTAGATTAGATATTTATTCATAAAGAAAGTATAACACTTTTAAAAAGAATTAAAATGGGAATATAGCCCACCAAAAAAAATTTCAAGTATAAAATTTATTCATTCCCTTCAACTTTTCAACATTTTGCACAACCCATTCAATCATTGATCTCTCCATTTTATTTTTAAAAAAATTAGGAAATTATAAGCTTTCATTAGTTTAGGAGTATCTCTGGGAATATTCTCATTATTTAACTTAATATTTTTAACATAAGACTCTTAATTAGTTGGAAAGAACTACCAATGACCTTTATAATTAGTATTTTTTAATTCATGATATTACTTACACATTAAAAATCAACACACCTTGGACATGCATACATTCTTTTGTTGATGTAAATGATCAAAACATAATCAATAATCAAATAAGATCAACCAAATGATGTGTTTGGTAATTTTTTATAGATTTTAAATATACTTGAACAAACAATTAAATACCAAAATAATCATACATTATCCATCAAATGACTTGGTAACATGTAAATTTTCTACAATTGATAATTTTATAGGTATTATACATCTAAATGATGTTCCATAACATATTAAACTATTATATAATAAGTTCAATGTAAACATCCATGTTTTTTAATGCTTTATAGGAATAGATGTAATGTGAGATTCTTAGTTTATACATACTTTAATATTTTAGTTTATCAACATAATAAGCCAAACAAAATGGTTTATTAATAATTTTAAGTTGGTATTTATGCATATCCAAACTAAAGTTTACACTCCAAAGAGCTTTTGTTGTCTTTGTAGCCAAAAAATATGTTGGGCTTGATAATATTTTCCAAAAATCGCATGAAGCATAACATTCACCACAAGCATAATATTTTTTTTTGTTCAATAAAAAAAATATTTTCCAAAAATCACATGAAGCATAACATTCATAACAAGCATATGCAAGAGAATAGATAAGCAAAATAGAATTATCAATAAGATAATATAGCGTGGATAGGTGCCCATAAGCACCCCATAACATAATATAATAAATCACTTACTTAAAAAATAACACAATGTTCTATTGGTTGAGGGTATTTATACTAAATTTATAATTTCCAAATTATAATTACATTAATCAAGGATAACACAAAAATAAATATTTAATTAAGGTTAACCATTAAGTGGTTTAACCAATCATACTAGGGATGAAGACAAACCATACAAGTGGTTTTACCAATATCACTATGGGTCTATACATCAAGATTACATATAGGATTACATCAAGGTTGTCCAATATATTACATCATCATGTATCAAACATAGTCAATAAGTTTTGGTCATCACATATTCCAACACCCCTACATAATCTATGCTTGGGATGAAGGGGAAAAAATATTAATAATGGCATTAACTACTCCTATGATGCATCCTCAGTTGGATTAAAGAAAATTTTAACCATAACACCTTGTGTATTGTCTAGGATACTATCATGTCATTAAATAATAAGCCTTCATCTCCGTAGTAAATATTGCTAATTTATTTTAAAGGAAAATATTATGAAATCAAAGATACTCACATAATCTCTCTCATGGTATCTTGGGTATGATTTAGGTCAAGTTCACCCATTGATTAGGGCAAATGAATCTTCATCATGAATCTTATTAACTTCTCTTTCCAAAGTTATATGAATTGGATCAAAATTTAATTGGATAAGAAGCCATGAATCTACCCTTTAGATAAAATATGTTGAGTTTACCTTAAGAAGATATTCAATATGCAATATGGTAACCACAACATGTCTTTCAATTGCAAAATAAAATAGTTAAATCATCAATAATAGGAAAATTTCAAAATGGTTAACCCTCAGAGTTAGAAAAGGACTCATAGAAAAAAATTATGCGTTGTGTTAATCATCCGAAATCTATAAATAATGTAGTATATGTGGTCCTTAATAAAATAGGGAAGTTTATGTTGTAAGAATTTAAAATGTGAGCAACAACAAAAATGGGTGCTCTTCATAGATTGAACTTTATATCTTCTTGTTCAGAGAAGAACACCATAATTTTATACCATAAATATGTGAGCAAAAATAAAATTATCCTTGACAAATGACATCATTTAATTAATGCAAATAATATGTAGAAAATTATGCATACGCCATAAGATTGAAAAATAAAATAATCTAATTAATGCAATATTGACTATAGGATTACATCAAGATTCCTTTTAGGCTTACATTTATCAAATTTTACCATCAGTATCAAATTACCATATCTTCCAACAAAATATTCAATGTGATTAATTTCTTTGGCATCAATAATAATACACCACACATATCTTACATTCTATTATCATGATGCCATGTTATAAACTATGTAATTTATATGGAATAAAATTTGTTTAAATATGGCCGAATTTGGGTTTGCAATGATGATTCACCCTAAATCTAGGGTTTGCTATACTAAGAGAAGATATTGTTTTATAGAATCTAGAGGTTGTGATGGCTATCACAATTATTCATGCATCTGAATCTAGAGTTGCAGTAATGATTCACACTAAAGCTAGGGTTTTACTACAATAACTATTAAACACTATAATCCAAGTGTTGTTATGGGGTTGAATCTGGAGTTGTGATGATGATTCACCCTAAATATAGGGTTTGTTATAGTGAGAGTAGATATATTTTTTAGAATATAGAGGCTGCAATGGCTATCATAGTTATTCCTACATCTAAATATGGGGTTGTAGCAATGATTCACCCTAAAGCTAGGGTTTGTTATAGTGAGAGTAGATATTTTTTGTAGAATCTATGGGTTGCAATGGCTATCACAGTGATTCTTGCATCTAAATATAGTGTTTTAGCAATGATTCACCCTAAAGTTAGGGTTTTATTATAGTGGTTGGTAAACACTATAATCCACAGTGCATAATTATCTATCACTATATCCCATGGCTTCCAACTCTGTATATTTGCTCGATGATAAACTTCATGGTTTTCAAATATCAATGGACTCAATTTTTTTTAACATATATTTGAGTAAGAATGGTGTGCAAGGTAGCAAGGATGGATTTCAAGGTTGTAATAATAGCGACCAGGATAACAAGAATGGTGAGAAGATGATGGGTGAAAATTGTAGAAAGGTGATAGAAAACGTTAAGTCCAAAGATGGTCTTGTTGGCCCTATGGTAGATCACATATTTTTACCAAGTGGAGAGGTAGAACCTTTTGCAGGTGTGGGTTCCCTACTAGGTGGTACTTTGAATGGGACCCCTTTGGGGATTCACTCTAAAAACCCTTCGATCCCAATGTTAGATCTTCATTTGTAGTGATAGTTTCATATTTTTTAGGTTTGTATTTTTCAAAAATTATTTTTGATATTTCTTCTATTGAAGACACCCTCTATGTTATTTAAGGCCTTATTAAGCTCACGATGGAGGATGGGGCCTTCAATTTGGTGGTCAAATTTTTGGGTGCCCAAAAAAATCTAGATAATGTTAGGATGTGGTCTTTATCCAAATGGCAGTCTCAAGGTAACCTAGATGTCATTGCTCTTCCCAAATATTTTTCATGTTCAAGTTCAATTATGAATAGGATTGTAGGTGGGTCCTTTGTGGAGGTCCATGGTTATTTGGTAATCAGTGCCTCTTCCTACATCGATGGAGCCCAAATTTCTACCCTGATACACCAAAAATCAATATGGTCCCACTCTAGGTTAGACACCCTAGCTTGCCCCTTCAATATTGGCATGTTAATATTTTGCATGGTATAGCCAAGGTGGTGGGAGAACTAATTTTTTATCAATCGTACAACTAGAGAAAAATAAAGAATGATTTATGCAAGAATGTGCATAAATGCAGATCTAGAAGCTAATCTTCCATCCTCTATTAAGCTCACTTCAAGCTTAGGGTCTTGGACCCAACCCATTATGTATGAGAATCACCCTAATTTTTGTACCAATTGCAAATTTGATGGTCATATTTTGGGTTAGTGCCCCAAGAAGAAACTGATGTTGTGTTTCCAAACAAAGATAAAATCAAAGGATAAATTTCATATTTGAAAAATCATTATATTGAAATAAACTTACATAGGATTACAATTTATAAGTTTGAGCAGAACTAATTTGGGCTCAATATTGTTGGCTTACAACTTTCATGTAATCAAATCCTAACATAGAAAAATGCTAATTTAGAAATATCTCCTATATGCTCTCTCAATTCTAACTAAATAATAACTATGTAGAAAAAATAATATTCAAAGTCCAACATTTTCTCCCTTAAAGTTGAGAGGGTTGAGAAGACAATCTCTCATCTTTATATACTGAGCTTTACGAACTCCTTTGGTGAAGATATCCACTATGTTGTCCAAAGTGCTACAATGTTTTAGCTCAACCACATTTTTCTCCACCATGTCTCTAATGAAGTGATACTTCATGTCGAAGTATTTTGACCTGCTATGGTGGATAGGATTATGTGCCAATTGAATGGCACTCATATTGTCACAATACAATATGGTAGGATCATTTTGTCTTTCACCTATTTCTTTAAGTACTTTTCTCAACCATAAGGCTTGGGTACTAGCATTTGTGATTGCTATGTAATCAACCTCAATAGATGATAGTGCTACAACAATTTGCTTTTTAGAACTCCAAGTAATTAGTCCTGAACCAAGACTTAAACAATTTCCTAAAGTATATTTCCTATCATATATATTGTTGCCCCAATCACTATCACTAAATCCAACTAATTTTACATCATAATTTTTGTGGTAATGGATCCCATAATCCATTGTACCCTTTAGATATCTCAAAATTCTTTTATTTGCTTGTAGGTGAAGTTCAAATGGATCATCCATATACCTTGATACTAGAGAAACAACATATTGAATATTCGGTCATGTGTTGGTGAGGAACATTAGACTCCCAACCATACTCCTATAAGTGGTCTTATCAAATTTTGGTGCTCCATATTCTTTTCTTAACTGTATCCCATGACCTATTGAAGTTGCAATAGACTTGCATTACTCCGTAGCAAATTTATTTATCATGTCATGAGCATATTTATGTTGACATATGAATATCTCATTTCCTATTTGATGTACCTCCATTCTTAGTAAATAATGCATCAAACCTAGATCCTTCATTTCAAACTCTTTCATCATGGATTTTTTGAAATCCTCATTCATTTTATCAGTACTACACATGAATATTATATCATCCACATATAAGCACACAATGAGAATATCTTTATCTTGTTTCATGTAGTAGAGAGTAGGTTCACTTTTTCTCCTAGTGAATCCATGATTTTGAAAGTAGCCATCAATACGTGAGTACTATGATCTTGGTGGTTGCTTTAGGCCATACAATAATTTATTCAATGTGTAGATAAGGTTCTCCTTACCTTGTTCTTCAAAACCTTGAGGTTGTTGCACAAAATCCTCTTCATTCAAGTACCCATTGATAAAGGCACTCTTAACATACATGTGTTGAATTTTCCACCCTTTGTGGGCAGCCAAAGAAAGTACTAGTATAATGGTCTCTTGTATAGCAACAAGAGCACATGTTTCCTCATAGTGAATCCCATAATTTTGAGTAAACCCTTTTTCTACTAGCCTTGTATTATATCTTTCAATGCTCCCATAAACATTGAACTTGGTCTTATAGACCCATTTACATCCAACACATTTCATGCCCTTAGGAAGCTCCACTAGCTCCCATGTATCATTCTTTTTTATAGAGGTCATTTCCTCTTTCATGACCTATTGGCATACATCATGAGTACATGTTTTTTTATAACTAGATGGCTCTAGCTCTACACTAGTCATTAAAGCATAGTTTACAATATCTCCCTTAGGCTCTTGATAGTATTAATCACCATACATGTGTAAATTTTCAAGTCTTTTCAAGACTTCATCCATTTCACTAGCTTGTCTTCTAGTGTATCTTCTTTGAAAATTCTTGTCCATCATTTGGTAGGAGGGATGGTACTAAAGTGTTCTATTACCTATTTATGGTTAATCTACTTCCATTGGTATTGGAGAAGAATTTTCTAATCTTTGTGGAGAAAAACTTGGAGTAGCACTTTTTGTACTTGAAGTAGAACTCTTCTTTAGACTTAAAGGAGGATTTCTAGTGCTGATTTTATTAATGGGCTGTACTTGAGAGGAGCTTGCATCTTGAGATCCATCATCAAAAAAAAGTTTTTGATGATCCCATACTCCCCCTTCATCAAAAATCACATCTCTATAAATTACAACTTTGTATGTTTTTGGATTGTAGAGTCTATACGCATTTGAAGACTCATAATACCCAATGAAAATACATGCTTGACTTTTGGGATCAAGTTTATTTCTTGTCTCATTAGGAATGTGTGCATATGCAAGACAACCAAAAACTTTGAAGTGTTTTACATTTGGATTTTTTCCATACCATCCCTCATAGGGAGTGATCCCATATAAACTAGAAGTAGGACTCCTATTCAAAATGTAAACACTTTTTCTAACTACATCAACCCAATACATGTTACTGAGTTTCTTTGTTTGAAGCATTGATTTAACCATTTCTACAATAGTGTGATTCTTTCTTTCAGCTACACCATTTTATTTGGGGGTGTAAGGAGTAGTTAATTACCTTTTGATCCCATAATCCTTACAATATGTGAGAAATGCATTTGAGCAAAAATCTCCTCCTCTATCAATCCTTAATATTTTTACAACATAATCACTTTGATTCTCTACATTATTTTTGAAATCCTTGAAATATTCAAAAGATTCATCTTTAGTTTTTAAAAAATAAATCCAACACATTCTAGAGAAATCATCAATAAAAGTGAGAAAGTAAGAATTGTTACCCAAGATTTCAGTATACATTGGACTACAAATATTTGAATGTACCAATTGTAGTGGATGACTTGATCTTCATGCTTGACCTCTTGGAAACTTTGTTCTTGAGTGCTTTCCCAAAACACATCCTTCACACACCTCCTTGTGCTCTTCAACTTTTGGAAGTCCACACACCATAGCTTGAGAAGTCAACAAATTTAATCTTTCAAAGTTAATATGACCATATCTCAAGTGTCGAAGCACACTTAGATTTTCTATGGCCACACTAGAAATTTGAGAACCTCCTTGTTCCCCAAAATTAAGATGAAATAACCTATTCTTTTTCATAGGTACATTTGTGACAACTCTATTACAATTGTTTTTGTCAAAAATTACACATTTTCCATCTTCAAAAATAAGTTTATAGTTCTTTTCCATGATTTATCCAACACTAAGAAAATTATGTTGGATTTTAGGAGTGTAATAGATATTGTTCACCTTCTTTGTGCCTTCTTTTGTTGGAACCTCCATGGCTCCCATACCTTCAACTTGTAGTGCCTTGTCATATCCCAATTTGATCTTAGACTTGTATGTGAAATCCATTGTAGAAAATAACTCTTTTTTACCACTCATATTATTTGAGCAACTAGTATCCAAAATCCAAGTTTCATCGAGATTTTGATCAGAATTTCCATATGCGAGGAAAAAAATTGAAGAATTTCCATCCTCTTCTCCATATTTTCCATAATTAGTACTTCTCCCTTCTTGAGAAGCCTTTATTCTACAATCTCTTACAAAGTGACCAAGCTTGCCATAATGAAAACAAGACTTGTTTGATTTATCACCTCCTCTTCCTCTTCCTTTTCCTTGGCAGCCACCTCTTGATCTACCTCTTCCTCTTGCTCTTTATCTTACTTGTCCTCTTCCTTGTGCATTGCCATAAGTCTTACCTTCCTTGGATGATAATACTTTTTCATCACCTCCAAATATTGATGAAGAACATTTGATTCTCTCTTCATGGGACATCAAAGAAACAATTAGTGCATCAAATGTTAGAGTAGACAAATCTTTAGATTCTTCAATAATAATAGGAATATTATTCCATTTATGAAGAAGTGTTCTCAACAATTTCTTCACAACCACTATTTTTGACATCTTCTCCAAGTGTCTCCATTTTGTTTACAATTGCTTTCACTCTCAAACAATAATCTCCTACTCTTTCATCTTCTTGTATTTTTATATTCTCAAAATATCTCTTCAAAATTTAAATCCTCACTTTCTTTACTTGATTTCTCTCTTGATAGCTATATTTCAAGGCTTTACATGCTTCTAGAGTTGTTGAACAAGAAGCAATTTTAGGAAAAATGCTCTTCTCCAAAGCTTCTTGGAGATGGTAAAGGGCAAAAAAAATCTTCTTTTGGGTATCTTTCTTACTTGTTTTATCAGCTGCACTCAAGGTGGTCCAATATGCAGGTTCATTTTAGCTTTCTTCTACAATATCCTATAACCCCTTGCCTATGAGTAAGGTCGTTCATATTGATAGACCAATACTCATAATCTAACCCATTAAATTCAGAAATGGGAAAAAAATTTATTGGCAGCCATTGATGCTAATCAACAAAACTTTGGAACAATGTAGATAGATTCTAATACAATATTTTTACAATAGAGAGCAGCAACAAATATTCTTTTACTCAATTGACTCAACCTTAGGATGCATGAGATATGAATTATTTACTCGAGGTCTTCCTTGCAACACTGTTGAGTGCTGACCACTTGAGTTTCTCTAACAAAGTGTGTGCTTCAGATCTCTTCATGCCACTCTCCACAGGTTTTGATCCATCTGAGCAAACCTGGTATGCTCTGATACCAAAATGAGATTTGAAAACTCATTATATTGAAAGAAACTTGCATAGGATTACAATTTATAAGTTTGAGTAGAACTAATTTGGGCTCAATATTGTTGGCTTACAACTTTCACGTAATCAAATCCTAACATAGACAAATGCTAATTTAGACATATCTCCTATATGCTCTCTCAATTCTAACTAAATAATAACTATGTAGAAACAATAATATTCAAAGTCCAACAAAATATTCTCAAGAGGAACCCTTGAAGAGGATAAATTCACAAGGTAAATCTAGTTAAGAGAAGCTCTTCAAGAATACGACCAAGATGAATAGAAAAAGAATTTGAGCCCATTGAGTTCTAGCAAGTTAAGGAAGTTGATATTTTGAATTCTAAGATTATTCAAAGTGAGAAGCCACCCTCGGTACAAGTTCGTGGTGTGCCTCCCCTTCAAGGTGAGATGCCTCTCATGGTTGAAGAATTTGTTGTACCTCTATCTTTTTTCATATATGAGATTCAAAAATACTTTGAATAGGTAAATGCCCCTTCTCCATTGGTCCCATTGTCTTTGCAAAACTCCTTTGATTACCTTAATATCCCTGTGTTGAATGTTTTGTTAGATTCGATAAATCCTCCCCCATCTACTCTTGTTGAAATGTTGATGAAATTGGAGAAAGGGCCCCTAGGCCCTAAAACCATAAGTCATAAATATCCCACAAAACTCTTCTTAGAAAAAGGATTTCTTGGCCCTAATCCAAGAAGTCTTAAAAAATGATTTGTAGATGTTTAGATAAAGCGTAATGTTGGGAAACCATCAATTAAAACTCTAAGAAAAAAGAAAATTTTTAAAACCTTTAATTTAATGAATAAAGATAAACTTAACATGATCTACAGAACATTATTTTACTTAATTAATAGACTTCAAAAAATTGTATTCCAGTTTCTTATTCCATTTATTTTTTAAAATTATATCTTAATAATATTCTTTCTTAATACCTTTAAGGGTTGGATGGATTGGTAAGTGCTAGTGTGAGTGGATACTTATGAAAAAGAGACCCAAGTTCAAGGACGGAAGTATGTTGCAAGCGAACAATGCAGACGAAAACCTTTGAAAGATTATTTCAGGCATATCGTGGAGGTCGCGAAACGGTTGATGGTCGTGGAGGTCATCATTATTATTTAAGGATGCTGATTAGGAGGTCTATGTTGGAAGGGTGGACATTCCGCCATCACTCAACTTTCGGTACAATTGCTTTGGATCCTCCGCTTCGGGACAAGATTATAAAAGATCTTAACCGCTTCAAGGAATCCAAAGAGTTATGAGCAGATCGGTCGTCCGTGGAAGCGCAGCTACTTTATTTATGGGCCTCCTGGCACGGGGTTATCAAGCCTCATGGCCGCCATAGCTAACTACATGAAATACCACATCTACCACCTGAACCTCGACAATGCCCAAAGTAATACAGATCTCATTGGTCTTTTGGGTGCGACGGAGAAAATTGGAGTAATTGTTGTCAAGGTCAAATTCTCGAGGGTGGAGGCCAAATTGGGAAAATCCGACCATCTGGGTCGTCCCAAAATGGCCCCAATTACATAACCCCCCTGTTTGCAGGCATTTTGTAGGTCTCGGGATCCGACATTGGAGCAGCAGCAGGTCGGTTTCTTCAACACAGAAGAATTCGTCCCACCCAGGGACGAATTGCAGTCAGAATTCATCTTGCCCAGGGACGAATTTAAGTTTAAGGTAGATCGGCTAGCTGTCTCAGTGGCAGTGGCCTTCTGGTAACTTTTTTTATCTTCTGTCAAGTTTTGAAGCCATTTGGACTCACTGTAATTACTGTTTTAGGCAAATATTTACATGCATATTTCGTTAGTTTTAGAGAGCAAACGCTTTTCATTTGCAGCAGGTGCTACTGACATCTTGGTTGTTTCTTTGTTCGCAGGAGAAGCAGCAGAGGTGAAGAACTCATCGACATCAACGGTGGCATCATCTTGGCCCGCCCATTGCAATCGTGGGCACGTGGAAAGAGGAATCATTCAGTGATTGTAATAAAACTCTATTTGCGCTCCTAGCCCCTGAAAAGGGAGGAGACATCATTGTAACAGAGATCAAGGGATATTAATGAAAGGGTCTGTGTTTTCTCTATTTGATTGTGTCTCTTCCAATGTGTTTCTTTTCCATTTCATGCAATTTACATTTCTAGGACTTAAGCATACTTAATTTTGAATGCAATCGCACTTGGTGTTTCCTTTTCCCGGAATCTCGTGCTTTCAGTGGCGATCACGGTGGGACCTGTTCCCTGGTTTTTAAAATCACAGAAACTGATCAAAGTTTTGTGTTTGTGCTTTACAGGTACATTTTTTTTGTTGCAGACTGCTATTTGTCTCTTACAGGGACGAATTCTTTTCTGCAATTGCCTCGACTCCGGGACGAATTCAAATTCATCTCTGGGAGGGACAAATTTTGTTCTGCAATTCGTCTCCCAGAGGGACGAATTCCTGTCTGCGGATTTTCAGAGCAGAAATTCAGAAGCAACTGGAGCAGGAAGAGAATATGTAGGGATTTGTATCATCTCTATTGATATTTTATGTTTCTGCTTCTGTTTCTTTGACTGTTTTCATTTTAGCTTGCATTGCTTAGGAAAAGTCATTCATGCATGTTTCATTTTTGTTGGATAAAATGAACCTCACACACTCCACGAAACAATTTTAATCCAAGGAGCTGGTCGTAAGACCCTAGCCCTTGATCAAGACCATTGGTGGATTTAATCACCACCTTGGCTTGATTTGCATCCATTTCCCGATTTTCAACTGTTGTTAGGCGTAAATCCTGATGAAGACAGACCGAGCGTAGCTGGGGTGATTCCCATGCGCGTGAGGATAAGTTTTCTATGGTAGGTGCCATTAACAGGACAATCCCCCTTCCGTACCGCCTACGTACCATGTACCTTCTGCTCTCACGTACCTATAGTCTCCCTCTCGTAAGGGCGGGTATATAGAGAGGTTGGTATATCGGCCTGGTTGGTATATTGAAGGGGCGACCTTTTGGAGTTATAAGAGCCTACATTATGCATTTAAACGTCCTTCAAAACCTACAAAAATAAGACAAAACATCAAAATGCACTAAACCAGTTTAGGGCACACCAATAATCCTTAAAAGAGATAATCACGGTTTTGTGAATGTGTGTGTTTAATTCTGCTTAGTGTAGACAAAAAGAAAAAAAAATCATAAACAAAAAGATAAAAATCTACGCATTTTGTCATTTTCTCCAAAAAGCTCCAAGGATTCCTGCAATCGCTTGGTCACTCCAAAATGCCCCAAAGGTGTCCATGAACCCTTTGGTCAACCCAAAATCACCCCAAATGTGCCCATAAGTGATCCAGGACCATCCAACAAAAAATGGGAAATCTTTTATTTTTCTCTAAATTTTAGTGCATCTTGCCGGGGCCATAACTTCTCAACCGTAGCTCCGTTTGACACGAAATTTTACAGGGAGTTGGTTGGGCGAATTTTATTTGTTATTCTAAATAAATAAATTCATATAAATGTTACACACCCAAATATATAAAATCCATTATATTTAGATATATAATATCTGATGATATGATAATATATGGGTAAAGAGAAGTGTATGTCCAACAACCATATCAATTTAAAGTGAAATATAAACAAGTAATTTTTTATGAGTTTAAAATGTATTATATGGAATCATATATGCGCTAACTATGTGATATTCATTAATTGATGCATACTTCTTAAAGTGTGATTTTATGAGAAGTAAGAGTGATTCAACATTATTATAATAAAAATATGATGTTATTTTTGTTGTTTGTTCTTGATGAACTAATTTTCATAGATAATTCATCAACAAAGAAGGAATATTTCAAGAATTTCATGTTGTAATAATTTAGAATGAATGGTTCCCCTCCATGGGATAGAGTGGCGAGAGTCATAATGGATTACTTTACTTTAGACTCCACTTATGAGATTATTAGAAGTTTCCATGCTATATTTCTTAATCATTTACGTAGACATGTGTGTATGAATATTCGTCTATTTTTTTTTTAGTCTATGAGAATATTTTGTGGATGTGCAAGGTGGACGGGGTCAGAATCCCCTTCATAAAGACCTAGCTGTACTTGTTTTCGAATAAGTGGATTTGAAGCATGGATTATCTACTTAGGAGATTATCAAATCGTACATGGATTTGCCCATTTCTGTTGCTATTGGTTCCAAAGTGGCCTTCGAGGAATTTATTGATATCAGTGAAGATATTTTTTCATTTACTCTAGGTACAGGCCCTAAGAAGGTCTCGAGGAAGATACAAGTCTCAACTAGAGGTGTTCGTGGAAAGGCTTCATGTGATGCCAATTGTGCTCTTACATATAGTCCTTCCTTCAAGATAGAAACGTCTCCTATTGAGGTTTAATATAGGTTTGTGGATGTGGAACTTATGCCGAATAACTTTGAAGAGGGAAGTGGTAACTATTGTTAGAGTTACTATGCTACAATAACTATAAATTATTACCTCATTTAGTAATTTGTAAGATTCACCTAGGTAAATGTTATTTACCGCATGGTAAATAGTAGTTTGTTAATTTTACCATTAGTTTTTTACTATTACTATTTACCTATGGTTAGTTAGTCATTGTAGTAATTTTGACTACGTTAGTGGTTAGCTACCTTCACGGGGATGCAACCTATAACGCGTTATTTATTAGCGCTAACTTAGGATATTATTTAGTTAATAATATTCTAAACCTAATACGTTTTATTTTTAATGAGGCTCGGTGGTTGGTCCTTTGCAACAGTTATTGGTGCACACGTGTTTTGAACTTACCGATGGATGATGGATTTTTGTTAACTGTTGCTACGAATTTGACCGTTGGCTTCGGTCTTACCCCAATTTATCGGGGGTTAAACAAACCAATTTTTTTCATGGGAAGAGATATTTTTACACGAAGAAGGGAAATTTTAAAAATTTCATATTCAAAATTGGCACCAAAACCTACAACAAAGGACAAAAAGCTCAAACAAGGTTAAAAACAGTCAATTTTGGTCCATTTTTGATCAAATGTTTTGCAATTTTTTGCAAATTTTCCATATATTGATAAAAATTTTCCTCCTAACACAAATTATACATGTAAAATGGCTAATTTTTATAGTTTATTGGTGCACTTTTTGTACTTGCAAAATTTACTTAATATTGTAAAAGCACTAAACTAGCCATTTTTTTGAATTTGGAGAGCAAATTATTGTAAAATACAGGCAATTTTCTGCATTAGGAAACTAAAAATTGTTCCTAAGCCTAGATTAGTTCTTGCAAAGACCATTTTGTAATCCTCCTAGTCTGGCATACACTCGAAACCAAATGGCTCATGAACTCAAAACCAACATGGAAAACCTCACAGAAGCAATAGATATTTTGACATAGAAGGTGAAAGAAATTGTTGTGCAATTCAATACTGTTGACATCAAAATTCACCATAACCATGCCAACAAAGTTAAATGTGAGGTTAAGTTGTATGATGGATCTAAATATCTATATGTATTATCTACATGGATTTTGGATATGTAAACTTGGTTTGCTTATGCTAAAATTTTGGAGGATGAACAAGCTACATTTTCTACATATAAACTTACATGTTTAGCAAAATTTCTAATTGTAGAAAGATAGAGACATAATGCCACAATAACTTGGAAATAATTAACCCAAATTCTGAAAAATACATTCTTTCCACCAAACTACCAAAGTGACCTCACTACCAAGTGTTATAGATTGAGGTAAACCTATGGGATGTCTATTTCTGATGACATTTTCCAATTCAATAGGATAAGGGTATTTCTTGGTGTAAAATATTCAAAAGAGGACTTGATTAATAAATTCACACATGGATTGCAAGATCAAATTTTTAGAGAAATCAAATTCAATGTTTTTCTCACCTTGGATGTGGCATTCAATCATGCCATTCTTGTAGAGGAGAAAGTTGGTGCATATCACAAATATCATTCATCACAGGAGAGCTCTTCTAGAGGTGAGAATCAACATCAATAGAAGGTGAAGAAGAGTTCTCATTATTCCCCTCATTATTCTTCTCCTCTCATTTATCCTAAAGCATATTATTCTTCTTTTCATGCTAAAGAACCTTCTTCTTCATTGTATTGTGAATTTTGTAAAAAGCATGGTCATGTAAAATCCAAATGTTGTACTTTTGAAAATTTTAAGAATAAGAAATCCCTATTTGTATAGCCTACACATGAGGAACCACATGATGGTCCCATTTTGGCTACAAGGATAGAAGAAGAGTATCCCGCTTTAAAGGGTAAATTGAACAAAGTTACCCTTATGTCAAATATATTTTCTCAAGGGGTTTGTGACCATTTGTTTATCACTAGAGCCTACCTTACACATGATTACTATGTCGATTGTATCATAGACAATGGATCACAAAAGAACTTCATTGCAAATTCCATTGTGGATAAGTTGAAAATTTCCATCAAGAAGCATCACCAACCATATGTACTTGGGTGAAAATATGTAGACTCCACATCCAATATCACCCACACTTGCACCTTGAATTTTGCTTTTGGTGACAAGTTTGTGGATAAAGTTAGGTGTGATGTCATAGAGATGGATTGTTTTGGGCTATTTATAGGTAAACCCCATCAATTTGATAGGAATTCTCTTTATCATGCTAAAAATAACACCTACACATTGGAGTTGCATGATAAAACCTACTTGATACAAAGCACTACACCTACTTCTAGTTTGATGTTGAGTTGTAGGTAAGTAAGGAAGTCATTAAGTCAAGTACTCATTTTGGCTCCTACTAGCATCAGTTCCACACAAAATGAAGAACAAGAACCATATAAGGAATAGGAATTATTAATAATATTTAAATCACTTGATCATCAATAATATTCTTAATGTTTTTTTTCCCTAACATTGGTATTAGATACTTTGCTTTGACCTGGATAGAGGTGACCTTTGACAAGAGAAGGTGATATTTTTATATCTTATGGACTAGACCTATGGGGCCCAAATCCTGAGACTCGAGACCCCATGAATAAGCCCACATCCTGAGGCATTGGCATCCATTACAGTTATCAATGTGCTTGTCCCAAGGTAGAATACCTTGACATCTCCTCAACATGGATCCCAATGCTCTTGCTCAAAAATCTAGGTGGTACCAGATGATGACCACAGGAATATGTCAAGCACCTGACAAAATCTATGGGATATGATAGCCTGTAGACTTGTCATGATTGATTGCAACTATCAACACTACCCTACACTTGTGGGAGCAAACAAGCATTGGAAGTTGCATTCCACCTTGGTGGGAATGCATGCATGCAATCCAACTCGATAGAAGCACAACACTAAATTCTTAGATGATCCCTGATGATCAGGGATATCCTTTGATGTGAAAATCTAACAAGACAACTAGAGTGGACATCAAGGTCATCTAACATCACATGAAATTCCTAGCATAGAACTGCCGACCACCTATTGACTAGCACTGATGCAACACAACACAAATCCTAAGAATTGTTGACTGACCCTGCTAACGTAACCTTAGGCATGAATATCGAGGTGTTGATGTGATAAACACCTGGTAGCATACGAATTGAGGTAGAAGCATACTCATGGTGTGGACATGTGGCATGTGAGCTAACGTGGCAACTGAGCTAGTGGGTGCTCTAAGGTGTATGATGTGGCATTGTGTGATTGGTCTAATTGGCTTTGTGACGTGTCGATCTCTAATTCATCCACCTGACTACTAATGTGGCATATTTTGGTTTTCTGGAGAGTATGAAAAATACTAGGTGTTGTCGATTGATTTCTTGTAGTTAATCACTGTGAAGGGGGAGCGTCGGTTTATTTATACACTGCAACCACACGCAGTGTAGTGAATGTCCCACATTTCTCTTTTTTCCCCATGCACACCTAAGGAGGAGACAAAGCGAAGGTGCTTTCCTTTCCCTTTCGTCTTGAGTGGCAGTCCAGACGATAATCCGACAACTTCTAGGGCGTTAGCATGCCCCAAGTGACAGGATCGAGTCCCGTTGAGGGCCAAAAGCCCTTTTTTTTATTACTTTCGGGTGTGCTCAAGAAATATAATGGCCCAAAGTATTTTTTTTTCTTTTAAGTTTACTTTTTAATTTAGTTTTAATTTATTAATAATTTAATATTATTTATATAATTTTTTTTTTTAATAAAGCGCAATTTTAAAAATAAAATAGTTTTTATTATTCATGAATTGTACTTAAATTAATTAGAAAATTGCTATAAACTCATAAATTAAAAGACATATTTTTTGCAAAATTTTCAACCAAAGAGAGATTTTGTTTTCTCCCAAAAAGGGGATATAAGACATATAAAAGCACCATTTTTTTGTAAATTAGCAAACCTAAAAATATTCTCTAACCTTGTTAATTTTACAAACAATAAAGAATCAAACTTGAATTCTTTTTTGCCAAATTTTTAACACAAGGAGACACAAAAAAATTTAAGCTTCAAAGTTGAAATAGTGCATTTGCTTTTCTCCAAGAGGGGATATGATACAAGAAAATTGCACATTCTATTTTTTGCAACACTAAGAAGATATTGAAGCCTTGGGTCCATAAAACCAAGTCATTTATTGACTGGTCTGGAAGCCTTTCAAGCGTGGGTCGTGTGTTGACTTGTCTTGGAAGGAGTTATATTTTGTTAATTTTGCAAATAAAATGGGGGAAGATAAGAAATTGTATTTCTTTACAAAATTGTAACACAAAGTGAGGAGCACTTAAAAATTAAACCTTGCTTATTTTGCAAAATCAAAAGGAAAGGTAATTTTTTTATGCCACATTCTTTGAAAATTTGAAAAACAAGAGGAGGCATCAAATATCAAATATTTGCACAACACAAATTAAAATTTTGTTGCAAAAGTTGGTGATAAAGGTGCATTTTCGATATTACTCAACACCTTTATTACAAATTGGCAAATTAGGTGCATTGTCGATTGCATATGACACCTAAGTAATAACAATTTTGTGCGCACTCTTTGATTGATTATTGCATTTAATTTCTTCTTCTTTGCAATTATAAATCATCAAAATTAAATATCACTCAAAACCCCAAAATTTTACAATAAATTATGTAATTCATTTGCACAACTATAAGCCATTTGTAAAATTGATATTCTCTCCTTACAAACCCTAAATTTAACTCTTATTTGTTTGGCTCAATATCCTCAAACTGATTATTCCTCTTCAAGAGGATTTTTTAAGCATGTGGCATTAAATATCTTTTTGAGTGAATTTTCTTTCTCTTCTTATTTATTTGGCTTAAATATCCTCAAATTGATCATCTTTCTTCAAAGACAGTTTTTCAGGCAGGTGCCATTAAATATCACTTAAGAGTGAAATAAAGATCATCTTAGTGCAAATTCTAGAACCTTTATCATGTCAACTATCAATAAATACCTAAATGATACACAATTGCTTAAAGGTCCTAACTATTTAGCATGTAAAACTAAGATGAAAGATATTTTGACTATATAGGAAATGTGGTATTTAGTAGATGACACTGAAACAAGACCCACATCACCAGGAGCAAATAAAAAAGCATAGGATAAAAAGAACAATCGTCTTCCCATGTTGATTATCCTAGATACTACTGATGAGATCTAGCCTCACATAAGTGAAGCTAGAAATGGTAAATATGCATGGGATGCACTTTGTACCATTTTTTAAGGCAAAAAAAAATTGACTATTCTAAACCTTTAAACATAACTTCATACACTCCATATGAAGTAAAGAGAATCAGTAGAACTATTCCTCTACAGAGTAGAAGAACTGACATCAAAGCTAAATGCTTTAGAAGCCAAAGTAGAAGATACTATTCTAACTTCAGTAATATTGAGGGCTCTTCCGGAATCCTATAAGATGTTAATCACATCCCTTAATGTATCTCAAATAATAGTCACCTTTGTGGAGTTAGTCAATTTTCTTCAAACAAAGGAAGCAAATCAACTCCAAAGCAATGAAGTGACAAACAATGCACTTTACTCGAACAATTAGGGTGAAAAGAAGAAATGAAACTTTTAGAAGGGAGGATCATCTTCAAAATTTAAGGGAAAGAAACCTCAAAAGAAAATTTGCTCAAATTTTAACAAGGGAAACCATGACACCAATCAATGTTGGTTTAAAAACAAGAAAAATAAAAAAGGCAAAGGCACATCATAGAAGCAAAACAAAGGTAATGTTTCTAGTGAAGTCTCTGATTCTAATTCTAATTCTAGTTTAGAAAGAGCACACAAAGGGCTCATGGCTGAGATAGTATTGTAAAGAGAAATAAATTTGTTACCCCAGGCAAAGCACCATTCCAAAACTCTTCTTAGGCTCCATAAAATAGCATAAGTTTTTATTTGAAGTACTTAAAATTAAGAGGTGATTGTACCTCTTTTCAGGCTTCATAGAATAACAAACTCTTTTTTTTTTAAGAACTTGTAAATCAAAGGGGGGAATTTTTGGTGTAATTTCTAAAATTTTCCTAGGAGGCAATCTTTGTAAAAAGCTTCATGAGTTGCACATCTTTTGCAATTAAGGGGGGATAAACATTTCTTTTTCTACTTCACACAATGTTTTGTAAAAAAAGGAAGAAGACTTATACGGGTGTATTTTCGGCAGTGACCGACACCTTAGTATCACTTCTTTCAGAAATTCCATTACAACATGTTTTGTAAAAAATGAGAAACTTATAAGGGTATATTTTTGGCAATGACCGACACCTTAACTACCTTATCAACACTTTTGAAAAATCATATTGTAACCGAATGAACCTTGTAAGTAGTGATCTACTCTACTACACCTAGCTATTGCAATGGCTGTTTACCCATGCAATTCGTTTGGATGACAAGATTACAATAAGGATATTGATTGATGTGAATACAAATTGAGGAATGACCCACTTTATGCTTATAAGTTGATAGAGCCTGAGAAAGAGCAAGAGCTAGTAGATCAACATATTTTTCACTATATTGGGATAGTTATATACATTACCCAAATAATGTAATAATGATGGATGTTAGAGTTACTATGCTACGAGTAACTATAAATTATTACCTCATTTGGTAACTTGTAAGATTCACTTAGATATTATTTACTGCATGGTAAATAGTAGTTTGTTACTTTTACCATTAGTTTTTTACTATTACTATTTACCTATGGTTAGTCATTGTAATCATTTTGACCACGTTAGTGGTTAGCTACCTTCATGGGAAGGCTACCTATAACGTGTTATTTATTAGCGCTAACTTAGGATATTATTTAGTTAATATTCCTCTGTCTATTGTTAGTTTTCTAAAATGCTATTTAAAGCACTTGATCATCAATAATATTCTTAATGTTTTTACGCCCTAACAACCCGCAAATCCAAATGTTGATAAAAAGCGTGAGGAAGGTGGCTTCTACCCTCTCTCTCCCTCTACTAATTTGGATGTCCTACCGATATAATGACATAGGGATAAATCTATCAATGATATTTATGCTCCAGAGGACATCCCCAAAAAGAAATTTTTAATCTTTCACAACTAGAAACTTATTGAGATTAAACAAAAAAATATTTTGAGCTCACTGAAGAGTGCATTGGATTTCTCCGAGGATGTATCATGTTTCACTTCTAATATGGCTCAATAGGTGGGCATGATGGGGTAGAAACATATCAGTTCTCCCCTCTATTCTTGGGTCTTGGATCTTGTGCAATTTTTATTTCTATTTTTTCCTAATGGTTTTATTTATTTAGTTTAGTTTGGTGGGGTATCTAGTTCTGTTGTTGCTCACCTAGGTGGCATTTTTATTGTATAGGTTGTGGGGTTCATATCAAAACCCTCTCTTTATTTTAATAGTACCCAAAAAAATTAGAATGAGTGGTTTGAGTTTGATATATTAATTTATTAGCATATAAGTACATCAAACATATGAGGGTTATTTCTTTTCTAATATAAATGTGTACATGATGATCTAAAAATATTTAGCATAAATAGGTGTATATATGGTGCTATCCCACTTGCATATTATAAAAAAATATGCAAGGATTATTAAGTGGAATAAAGTATGAGAGAAAGTATATTATTTTAATTATCATCCTTATGTACTTGACAATAATAAGACTAAGTATTACATGTTTAGTTTCTTTATTTCAAGACTTATGATAGAACCATTAGAATATCATATAATAAGTTAAGGGAATTTAGGTTATGTAAAAGAAATTTAAATTCTAGTATCCATTATACTTTAACTAATAAGGTTAAATTGGTTTAATACAATGATTTAGACTAGGTAGATACTTGATTATAGGAAATAACATCAATAAATTATTTATCATTGGTAAATTGTTTGGTAACTTGGAGCTCAAATAAATAGATAATGGTTGCACTTTTAATAGTATAGGTAACATATATAGTTGTCTATATCATCAAGCACATAAATAATGTGGTTGAGGTAGATCCTAGAAGACTTAGTAAAAACAAGAAATATCAACTTCTACTTTTGTAATATCATGAGTGTAATTCAAAAACTAAAAATCCCATTTTTGTACAAGATCAATGATGATAAATTTGAGACATGATTTTATTAGAAATATGGTGTAGAAAAAGAATTCTAGTTAGATTAATACAACTAAAAATATCAATATGTAGAAGTTTTTACAAAGGCAATGGTGGAGAATTAGTTTATTTCACTTAGAGAGAGAATTAAAAAATCCATTTTTTAAAGTGGTCAATTATTGAAAGTTAATATACTAAATGTAAAAACAAATAGAACAATATAAACTTAAATTAGGTAAAATTGGACTTACAACTAAAATTAAAAAAATATGTTCTCACCCATATTTGGAGAAAGTGTTAAGCATTAAACTCTCTTGATACAACCAAGAGATATTCTATCATATAAATATAAGTATAGTAATGTACAACCAAGAGATATAAATATAATTATATATGCAATAAAATTTGAGGATAAATAGAATGATCACTAGTAGAACCATGAAAAAATTCATCAAATTTAGGTTTGAAACAAAACTTCTATAACTTTTATAGTAATCTATACATAAGGGTGTTCCACAACAAAAATTCTATAACTTTGATAGTAATCTATACATAAGGATGTTCCACTTTTTGGTGGTATTTTCACAATTGTTTTGATATTTAATTGCTTCACTAGGTTCTATTTTAGATAAATTCTAGACAAGTAAAAAATTTGCATGCCAAGTATAGGTGTTTTGTGTTGTTTATGAAAGGTTTATAGTGCGAGGATAAAAGTATTTTCAAATTTTATTATGGATAAATGCCAAGCTAAGTGTAGCAAATAGTACAAATATATTTTCTCATTATAATATTAGCATGCTATTTTATTAAGTTAATTTGTTAATTAAAATATTAAAAAATATGTATCTCACATACACTTAGGAATCATACTTTTAAATGTTTATTGTCTAATCTGTTAGGTTTACCTGAGGTAAAATGGTAACATCTACATTTGATATTTTAGCTTATCCATAAAACATTATGATAATAAATTATTCTTCTCTTGCCAAAAATCTCCACGTGAAGGTAGTAAGAATTTAAGTCCATTGCATTATGTATTATTACCTATTGTAAATTTTAAAATACAATAACTTTAAACTTGCATAAATGTTGGACATTTTGAGGAATGTTAGTTGTCATTGATGTCAAAATGTTCTAAGAAGAATTGCATTTTGATTGGTTTCAAAAGAGCTTCATGGGAAGCATGATCAAAGGTTTTTATGAAAACCATGGTGGCAAAAAATCAAAGATTAATTATCCACGATGGGCAAAAATAAAAAGGTTTTTATTAAAAACCAAGGTGGCTTTTCGTTTGGTTAAAAAATACCCAAAGATTAATTATTTATTTAATTTATAATATTTAAATTCCAAAGAGAACTTAAATTATTATAAATAAATAATAATTAAAGTTAATTTGAATATTCAAAATTCGAATTTCTAATGCGCCGACATGTGAGAAATTTCCTCCATTCGTGTATAAAAGGTGGATCATTTCACCTTAGAAAATACCAATATTATTTTTTATTTAATGCTCCCGAATCCCCCGGAAAATGTATCTTCGATATTCGTGTGATTAAAGAGATGTAGCTAGTGGATGGTGTATGGTGTTTGAAGGAGGTCAACGTGTGCAAAGAAGAGCATAAGGTGAAGAAAACTCCACTTCCTTCATGTGGGCATTGCTAGCCCACGCGGTGGACTCCCAAGCACTAAGGCGCTTAGGCTTGTGGAGACGGCGATTCGATTCTCATTGAATCCCTTTTAGGGATCAGAGAAAAGGTATGCACATTATTTGAGCGTCGGGTTTTTCAGAGAAGGTTGTTGAAAAATTAAATTAAATTTTTAGATTTATTAAATGGTTTTATAAAATGACGTGGGAGTTATAAGGGATATTTAAAAGGTATTTTTTCTTGGTAATTATTTTTGGTTAAAAATAATTAGGAGGAATAAGGATTTAATTGTTTTATAAAGCCTTTTAATGTATTTAGCTTATTTTGGATAGACAAATACTTTTAAGTGTTGATTATTATTGAATGTCTTCTTTTCATTAAGAAGTGTTGATAAAGTAATTATTTTGAAATTATTTTCTAGTGGTGTATATTATTTCAACTAGGAGATTATAAGGTATAATTGGTCATTTATTTCTATGTTTTGATTGATGATTAATCAAGATGGAGTAATAAGGTGTATTTAGGAGTTGCTATTTATTTTGTATTGTCACCTAACCTTCTTTGAGCTTGGCAAAGAAGTATTTGTGTTTATGGCAGATTTATGAGATCCCTTCATCATCAATAAAAAGTATAAGCACATTATTCCATAATTGAATTGATTGGTTGGTTTTCTAGAAAATAAGTTTGGAGTGAAAAGGACTTGATGAGGTCTTCCTTATTGAGTGTGTTGAGTTAATGCTTGAAGGTTTTTTGGAATAAAGAGTTGTTGTGTAAACCTTGTTTTATATGCATTGTTGTTGAAGCCATTGGTTGAGAAAAAAACTAGGGTTTGAAAAGAACATGAGTATCATTGTTATGTGAGAGTTATTTTATAAGAATTATTGTTGAAGTGAGTTGTTGAGAAAATAACTTGAACTAGGGTTTTAAAAGAACACAAGTATCATTGTTATGTGAGAGTTGTTTTATAAGTATTATTTTTGAAGTGAGTTTTTGAGCAAAGAACTTGAACTATGGTTTGAAAAGAACATGAGTATCATTGTCATGTGAAATTTTTTTTTGAGCATTATTGGAAACATTTTGAGTAAGGGATCATATGCTTAGACTAGGGTTTGTGAGCAAGGATTATTTTAGTGAGATATTGGTTGAGTAGATTTGGTTGAGCCTAGTCAAGTGGATGTGTGAAGTAATTGTTCAAGTTCAATAAAACAAACTATTCTATATTCTAAATTCAATTGAGAAAGTGATTGCGCTAAAGCATATTGAGTCTCTAATAATTCTCTGTATGTTTCTGAAAGAGTGATTGAAAGTCATTGAGCATTATGATGAATATAGAGCATATTGAGTATCTAACAATTATTTTTATGTTTCTATGATATTGGAAAAGTTCTAGAGTGGACTTGTTGAGCAAATTTGAGGCATGTATTTGAGAAGACTTGTGGATAGATTTGAGTAAGCTTTTGTGGAATCTTACAATACAGATTAAGAGTAGATTTGGATAAGTTCTTGAAAAGACTTATTGAGAGCAAATTTGGATAAGTTCTTGAGAGGACTTATTGAGCATATTTGACAAAGTTCTTGAGAGGACTTATTGAGCAGATTTGGTTAAGTTCTTGAGAGGACTTATTGAGCATATTTGGTTAAGTTCTTAAGAGGACTTATTGAGCATATTTGGTTGATTTCTTGATGTAGACACCAAAATAGCACCAATCCGATTATGTGATTGCAAACACTGATTGCTTTGACAAACATAGCCCCCAGGGCAGCCCTCAGAGGTTAAACAGTGGTCTTAACCACTTTCATAGCAATTTTGTAAGGTCAAGAAGCAATTTGGCACACTTGGACACTTTGCCCAGTACTCGTCTCACCCCGGGATGAATTCAAAATAGAATCTGTCCCACCCCAGGATGAATTCTGAATCCATCCCTGGGTGGGATGAATTCTAAGCTTAACGGGAAAAAAGGCAAATGGTGCCAAGTGGTAGCCCAGAATAGTCAGTTAAGGACTCCTGCCTTGCACGCGTGTGTAGGTGGATAGAGGGGTCGTTAGAAGACTATCACAAAAGGCATTTATCAAAGATCAAGTCAATGGAGGACTCCCCTCCCTCATGGGAAGACAAGACTGCCACATGGCGCCTATGCCCAACACATGGCATTTGTGCTTCCCTCCCAAAAGAGACCCCATGGGTCTATAAAAGGTGGGATTTTTCTCACCCAAAATATACAGGTTAAATGAGTTTTCAAGCAACGAAGTGCTGCCGAATTGAAGACCCACTTGCATCCCTTTTAAGTTCACCTTCCCTCATCCACCAATCTCTTTTGCAAGGGAGGTTGTTGGGTGGCCTTTGGAAGTTCGAGCCTTACCCAAATCCGACGCATGGACACCTGAACCAACCAATTCGCCGACCCCCCAATCCTAAGAGGTTTTGGGCCCATCCCTGGTGGATTGGCTCCAAAATCAAGTTCCAATGGTGGGAGGCCCACTTGGGCACCCCCGCACCTCCCAAGTCCTATTTTTAGTTTTTGAGAATTTTAGATCATTTTTTCAGATTGCATTTGGTGTTATTAGGTGTGATTAATCCATAGCTACAATTTTGTAACTTTTGGTCAGATTTTAGTATGTTTTTTGTTGCTTTGTCGTTTCGCTAACTTGCAGGTGTCAAGGTCAAATTCCCGAGGGTGGAGGCCAAATTAGGAAAATCCGACCATCTGGGTCATCCCAAAATGGCCCCAATTACATAACCCCCCTATTTGCAGGTGTTTTTCAGGTCTCGGGATCCGACATTGGAGCAGCAGCAGGTCGGTTTCTTCAACACAAAAGAATTCGTCCCACCCAGGGACGAATTGCAGTCAAAATTCATCCTGCCCAGGGACGAATTCTAGTTTAAGGTAGATCGGCCATCTGTCTCAGTGGCAGTGGCCTTCTGGTAACTTTTTTTATCTTCTGTCAAGTTTTGAAGCCATTTGGACTCACTGTAATTACTGTTTTAGGCAAATATTTACATGCATATTTCGTTAGTTTTAGAGAGCAAACGCTTTTCATTTGCAGCAGGTGCTACTAACATCTTGGTTGTTTCTTTGTTCGCAGGAGAAGCAGCAGAGGTGAATAACTCATCGACATCAGCGACGGCATCATCTTGGCCGCCCATTGCAATCATGGGCACGCGAAAAGAGGAATAATTCAGTGATTGTAATCAAACTCTGTTTGCGCTCCTAGCCCTTGAAAAGGGAGGAGACATCATTGTAACAGATATCAAGGGATATTAATGAAAGGGCTGTGTTTTCTCTATTTGATTGTGTCTCTTCCAATGTGTTTCTTTTCCATTTCATGCAATTTACATTTCTAGGACTTAAGCGTACTTAATTTTGAATGCAATCGCACTTGGTGTTTCCTTTTCCCGGAATCTCGTGCTTTCAGTGGCGATCACTGTGGGACCTATTGCCTGGTTTTTAAAATCACGTAAACTGATCAAAGTTTTGTGTTTGTGCTTGACAGGTACATTTTTTTTGTTGCAGACTGCTATTCGTCTCTGACAGGGACGAATTCTTTTCTGCAATTCGTCTGACCCTGGGACGAATTCAAATTCATCTCTAGGAGGGACGAATTCTATTCTGCAATTCGTCTCCCAGAGGGACGAATTCCTGTCTGTGGATTTTCAGAGCAGAAATTCAGAAACAACTGGAGCAGGAAGAGAAGAGGTAGGGATTTTTATCATCTCTATTGATATTTTCTGTTTCTGCTTCTGTTTCTTTGACTGTTTTCATTTTAGATTGCATTGCTTAGGAAAAGTCATTCATGCATGTTTCATTTTCGTTGGATAAAATGAACCTCACACACTCCACGAAACAATTTTAAACCAAGGAGCTGGTCGTAAGACCCCAGCCCTTGATCAAGACCATTGGTGGATTTAATCACCACCTTGGCTTGATTTGCATCCATTTCCCGATTTTCAACTGTTGTTAGGCGTAAATCCTGACGAAGACAGACCGAGCGTAGCTGGGGTGATTCCCATGCGCGTGAGGATAATTTTTCTATGGTAGGTGCCATTAATAGGACAATCCCCCTTTCGTACCGCCTACGTACCACGTACCTTCTGCTCTCACGTACCTATAGTCTCCCTCTCGTAAGGGCGGGTATATAGAGAGGTTGGTATATCGTCCTGGCTGGTATATTGAAGGGGCGACCTTTTGGAGTTATAAGAGCCTACATTATGCATTTAAATGTCCTTCAAAACAAACAAAAACAAGACAAAACATCAAAATGCACTAAACCATTTTAGGGCACACCAATAATCCTTAAAAGAGATAATCATGGTTTTGTGAATGTGTGTGTTTAATTCTTCTTAGTGTAGACAAAAAGAAAAAAAAAATCATAAACAAAAAGATAAAAATCTACGCATTTTGTCATTTTCTCCAAAAAGCTCCAAGGATTCCCGCAATCGCTTGGTCACTCCAAAATGCCCCAAAGGTGTCCATGAACCCTTTGGTCAACCCAAAATCACCCCAAATGTGCCCATAAGTGATGCAGGACCATCCAACAAAAAATGGGAAATATTTTATTTTTCTCTAAATTTTAGTGCATCTTGTCGGGGCCATAACTTCTCAACCGTATCTCCGTTTGACACGAAATTTTACAGGGAGTTGGTTGGGCGAATTTTATTTGTTATTCTAAATAAATAAATTCATATAAATTTTACACACCCAAATATAGAAAATCCATTATATTTAGATATATAATATCCGATGATATGATAATATATGGGTAAAGAGAAGTGTATGTCCAACAACCATATCAATTTAAAGTGAAATATAAACAAGTAATTTTTTATGAGTTTAAAATGTATTATATGGAATCATATATGCGCTAACTATGTGATATTCATTAATTTATGCATACTTCTTAAAGTGTGATTTTATGAGAAGTAAGAGTGATTCAACATTATTATAATAAAAATATGATGTTATTTTTGTTGTTTGTTCTTGATGAACTAATTTTCATAGATAATTCATCAACAAAGAAGGAATATTTCAAGAATTTCATGTTGTAATAATTTAGAATGAATGGTTCCCCTCCATGGGATAGAGTGGCGAGAGTCATAATGGATTACTTTACTTTAGACTCCACTTATGAGGTTATTAGAAGATTCCATGCTATGTTTCTTAATCATTTACGTAGACATGTGTGTATGAATATTCGTCTATTTTTTTTTTAGTCTACGAGAATATTTTGTGGATGTGCAAGGTGGACGGGGTCAGAATCCCCTTCATAAAGACCTAGCTGTACTTGTTTTCGAATAAGTGGATTTGAAGCATGGATTATCTACTTAGGAGATTATCAAATCGTACATGGATTTGCCCATTTCTTTTGCTATTGGTTCCAAAGTGGCCTTCGATGAATTTATTGATATCAGTGAAGATATTTTTTCATTTACTCTAGGTACAGGCCCTAAGAAGGTCTCGAGGAAGATACAAGTCTCAACTAGAGGTGTTCGTGGAAAGGCTTCATGTGATGCCAATTGTGCTCTTGCATATAGTCCTTCCTTCAAGATAGAAACGTCTTCTATTGAGGTTTAATATAGGTTTGTGGATGTGGAAATTATGCCGAATAACTTTGAAGAGGGAAGTGGTAACTATTGTTAGAGTTACTATGCTACAATAACTATAAATTATTACCTCATTTAGTAATTTGTAAGATTCACCTAGGTAAATGTTATTTACCGCATGGTAAATAGTAGTTTGTTAATTTTACCATTAGTTTTTTACTATTACTATTTACCTATGGTTAGTTAGTCATTGTAGTAATTTTGACTACGTTAGTGGTTAGCTACCTTCACGGGGATGCAACCTATAACGCATTATTTATTAGCGCTAACTTAGGATATTATTTAGTTAATAATATTCTAAACCTAATACGTGTTATTTTTAAGGAGGCTCGGTGGTTGGTCCTTTGCACCAGTTATTGGTGCACACGTGTTTTGAACTTACCGATGGATGATGGATTTTTGTTAACTGTTGCTACGAATTTGACCGTTGACTTTGGTCTTACCCCAATTTACCGGGGGTTAAACAAACCAATTTTTTTCGTGGGAAGAGATATTTTTACACGAAGAAGGGAAATTTTAAAAATTTCATATTCAAAATTGGCACCAAAACCTACAACAAAGGACAAAAAGCTCAAACAAGGTTAAAAACAGTCAATTTTGGTCCATTTTTTATCAAATGTTTTGCAATTTTTTGCAAATTTTCCATATATTGATAAAATTTTGCCTCCTAACACAAATTATACATGTAAAATGGCTAATTTTTATAGTTTATTGGTGCACTTTTTGTACTTGCAAAATTTACTTAATATTGTAAAAGCACTAAACTAGCCATTTTTTTGAATTTGGAGAGCAAATTATTGTAAAATACAGGCAATTTTCTGCATTAGGAAACTGAAAATTGTTCCTAAGCCTAGATTAGTTCTTGCAAAGACCATTTTGTAATACTCATAGTCTGGAATACACTCGAAACCAAATGGATCATGAACTCAAAACCAACATGGAAAACCTCACAGAAACAATAGATATTTTGACATAGAAGGTGAAAGAAATTGTTGTGCAATTCAATACTGTTGACATCAAAATTCACCATAACCATGCCAACAAAGTTAAATGTGAGGTTAAGTTGTATGATGGATCTAAATATCTAGATGTATTATCTACATGGATTTTGGATATGTAAACTTGGTTTTCTTATGCTAAAATTTTGGAGGATGAACAAGCTACATTTTCTACATATAAACTTACATGTTTAGCAAAATTTCTAATTTTAGAAAGATAGAGACATAATGCCACAATAACTTGGAAATAATTAACCCAAATTCTGAAAAATACATTCTTTCCACCAAACTACCAAAGTGACCTCACTACCAAGTGTTATAGATTGAGGTAAACCTATGGGATGTCTATTTCTGATGACATTTTCCAATTCAATAGGATAAGGGTATTTCTTGGTGTAAAATATTCAAAAGAGGACTTGATTAATAAATTCACACATGGATTGCAAGATCAATTTTTTAGAGAAATCAAATTCAATGTTTTTCTCACCTTGGATGTGGCATTCAATCATGCCATTCTTGTAGAGGAGAAAGTTGGTGCATATCACAAATATCATTCATCACAGGAGAGCTCTTCTAGAGGTGAGAATCAACATCAATAGAAGGTGAAGAAGAGTTCTCATTATTCCCCTCATTATTCTTATCCTCTCATTTATCCTAAAGCATATTATTCTTCTTTTCATGCTAAAGAACCTTCTTCTTCATTGTATCGTGAATTTTGTAAAAAGCATGGTCATGTAAAATCCAAATGTTGTACTTTTGAAAATTTTAAGAATAAGAAATCCCTCTTTGTATAGCCTACACATGAGGAACCACATGATGGTCCCATTTTAGCTACATGGATAGAAGAAGAGTATCCTGCTTTAAAGGGTAAATTGAACAAAGTTACCCTTATGTCAAATATATTTTCTCAAGGGGTTTGTGACCATTTGTTTATCACTAGAGCCTACCTTACACATGATTACTATGTCGATTGTATCATAGACAATGGATCACAAAAGAACTTCATTGCAAATTCCATTGTGTATAAGTTGAAAATTTCCATCAAGAAGCATCACCAACCATATGTACTTGGGTGAAAATATGTAGACTCCACATCCAATATCACCCACACTTGCACCTTGAATTTTGCTTTTGGTGACAAGTTTGTGGATAAAGTTAGGTGTGATGTCATAGAGATGGATTGTTTTGGGCTATTTATAGGTAAACCCCATCAATTTGATAGGAATTATATTTATCATGCTAAAAATAACACCTACACATTGGAGTTGCATGATAAAACCTACTTGATACAAAGCACTACACCTACTTCTAGTTTGATGTTGAGTTGTAGGTAAGTAAGGAAGTCATTAAGTCAAGTACTCATTTTGGCTCCTACTAGCATCAGTTCCACACAAAATTAAGAACAAGAACCATATAAGGAATAGGAATTATTAATAATATTTAAATCACTTGATCATCAATAATATTCTTAATGTTTTTTTTCCCTAACGTTGGTATTAGATACTTTGCTTTGACCTAGATAGAGGTGACCTTTGACAAGAGAAGGTGATATTTTTATCTCTTATGGACTAGACCTATGGGGCCCAAATCCTGAGACTCGAGACCCCATGAATAAGCCCACATCCTGAGGCATTGGCATCCATTACGGTTATCAATGTGCTTGTCCCAAGGTAGAATACCTTGACATCTCCTCAACATGGATCCCAATGCTCTTGCTCAAAAATCTAGGTGGTACCAGATGATGACCACAGGAATATGTCAAGCACCTAACAAAATCTACGAGATATGATAGCCTGTAGACTTGTCATGATTGATTGCAACTATCAAAACTACCCTACAATTGTGGGAGAAAACAAGCATTGGAAGTTGCATTCCACCTTGGTGGGAATGCATGCATGCAATCCAACTCGGTAGAAGCACAACACTAAATTCTTAGATGATCCCTGATGATCAGGGATATCCTTTGATGTGAAAATCTAACAAGACAACTAGAGTGGACATCAAGGTCATCTAACATCACATGAAATTCCTAGCATAGAACTGCCGACCACCTATTGACTAGCACTGATGCAACACAACACAAATCCTAAGAATTGTTGACTGACCCTGCTAACGTAACCTTAGGCATGAATATCGAGGTGTTGATGTGATAAACACCTGGTAGCATACGAATTGAGGTAGGAGCATACTCATGGTGTGGACATGTGGCATGTGAGCTAACGTGGCAACTGAGATAGTGGGTGCTCTAAGGCGTATGATGTGGCATTGTGTGATTGGTCTAATTGGCTTTGTGACGTGTCGATCTCTAATTCATCCACCCGACTACTGATGTGGCATATTTCGGTTTTTTGGAGAGTATGAAAAATACTAGGTGTTGTCGATTGATTTCTTGTAGTTAATCACTGTGAAGGGGGAGCGTCGGTTTATTTATACACTGCAACCACACGCAGTGTAGTGAATGTGGGACTAAATGTCCCACATTTCTCTTTTTTCCCCATGCACACCTAAGGAGGAGACAAAGCGAAGGTTCTTTCCTTTCCCTTTTGTCTTGAGTGGCAGTCCAGACGATAAGCCGACAACTTCTAGGGCGTTAGCATGCCCCAAGTGACAGGATCGAGTCCCGTTGAGGGCCAAAAGCCCTTTTTTTTATTACTTTCGGGTGTGCTCAAGAAATATAATGGCCCAAAGTATTTTTTTTTCTTTTAAGTTTATTTTTTAATTTAGTTTTAATTTATTAATAATTTAATATTATTTATATAATTTTTTTTTTAATAAAAAGTAATTTTAAAAATAAAATAGTTTTTATTATTCATGAATTATACTTAAATTAATTAGAAAATTGCTATAAACTTAAAAATTAAAAGACATATTTTTTGCAAAATTTTCAATCAAAGAGAGCTTTTGTTTTCTCCCAAAAAGGGGATATAAGACATATAAGAGCACCATTTTTTTGTAAATTAGCAAACCTAAAAATATTCTCTAACCTTGTTAATTTTACAAACAATAAAGAATCAAACTTGAATTCTTTTTTGCCAAATTTTTAACACAAGGAGACACACAAAAATTTAAGCTTCAAAGTTGAAATAGTGCATTTGCTTTTCTCCAAGAGGGGATATGATACAAGAAAATTGCACATTCTATTTTTTGCAACACTAAGAAGATATTGAAGCCTTGGGTCCATAAAACCAAGTCATTTATTGACTGGTCTGGAAGCCTTTCAAGCGTGGGTCGTGTGTTGACTTGTCTTGGAAGGAGTTCTATTTTGTTAATTTTGCAAATAAAATGGGGGAAGATAAGAAATTGTATTTCTTTACAAAATTGTAACACAAAGTGAGGAGCACTTAAAAATTAAACCTTGCTTATTTTGCAAAATCAAAAGGAAAGGTAATTTTTTTATGCCACATTCTTTGAAAATTTGAAAAACAAGAGGAGGCATCAAATATCAAATATTTGCACAACACAAATTAAAATTTTGTTGCAAAAGTTGGTGATAAAGGTGCATTTTCGATATTACTCAACACCTTTATTACAAATTGGCAAATTAGGTGCATTGTCGATTGCATCTGACACCTAAGTAATAACAATTTTGTGTGCACTCTTTGATTGATTATTGCATTTAATTTCTTGTTCTTTGCAATTATAAATCATCAAAATTAAATATCACTCAAAACCCCAAAATTTTACAATAAATTATGTAATTCATTTCCACAACTATAAGCCATTTGTAAAATTGATATTCTCTCCTTACAAACCCTAAATTTAACTCTTATTTTTTTGTCTCAATATCCTCAAACTGATTATTCCTCTTCAAGAGGATTTTTTAAGCATGTGGCATTAAATATCTTTTTGAGTGAATTTTCTTTCTCTTCTTATTTATTTGGCTTAAATATCCTCAAATTGATCATCTTTCTTCAAAGACAGTTTTTCAGGCAGGTGCCATTAAATATCACTTAAGAGTGAAATAAAGATCATCTTAGTGCAAATTCTAGAACCTTTATCATCTCAACTATCAATAAATACCTAAATGATACACAATTGCTTAAAGGTCCTAACTATTTAGCATGTAAAACTAAGATGAAAGATATTTTGACTATATAGGAAATGTGGTATTTAGTAGATGACACTGAAACAAGACCCACATCACCAGGAGCAAATCAAAAAGCATAGGATAAAAAGAACAATCGTCTTCTCATGTTGATTATCCTAGATACTACTGATGAGATCTAGCCTCACATAAGTGAAGCTAGAAATGGTAAATATGCATGGGATGCACTTTGTACCATTTTTTAAGGCAAAAATCAATTGACTATTCTAAACCTTTAAACATAACTTCATACACTCCATATGAAGTAAAGAGAATCAGTAGAACTATTCCTCTACAGAGTAGAAGAACTGACATCAAAGCTAAATGCTTTAGAAGCCAAAGTAGAAGATACTATTCTAACTTCAGTAATATTGAGGGCTCTTCCAGAATCCTATAAGATGTTAATCACATCCCTTAATGTATCTCAAATAATAGTCACCTTTGTGGAGTTAGTCAATTTTCTTCAAACAAAGGAAGCAAATCAACTCCAAAGCAATGAAGTGACAAACAATGCACTTTACTCGAACAATTAGGGTGAAAAGAAGAAAGGAAACTTTTAGAAGGGAGGATCATCTTCAAAATTTAAGGGAAAGAAACCTCAAAAGAAACTTTGCTCAAATTTTAACAAGGGCAACCATGAAACCAATCAATGTTGGTTTAAAAACAAGAAAAATAAAAAAGGCAAAGGCACATCACAGAAGCAAAACAAAGGTAATGTTTCTAGTGAAGTCTCTGATTCTAATTCTAATTCTAGTTTAGAAAGAGCACACAAAGGGCTCATGGCTGAGATAGTATTGTAAAGAGAAATAAATTTGTTACCCCAGGAAAAGCACCATTCCAAAACTCTTCTTAGGCTCCATAAAATAGCATAAGTTTTTATTTGAAGTACTTAAAATTAAGAGGTGATTGTACCTCTTTTCAGGCTTCATAGAATAACAAACTCTTTTTTTTTTAAGAACTTGTAAATCAAAGGGGGGAATTTTTGGTGTAATTTCTAAAATTTTCCTAGGAGGCAATATTTGTAAAAAGCTTCATGAGTTGCACATCTTTTGCAATTAAGGGGGATAAACATTTATTTTTCTACTTCACACAATGTTTTGTAAAAAAAGGAAGAAGACTTATACGGGTGTATTTTCGGCAGTGACCGACACCTTAGTATCACTTCTTTTAGAAATTCCATTACAACATGTTTTGTAAAAAATGAGAAACTTATAAGGGTATATTTTTGGCAATGACCGACACCTTAACTACCTTATCAACACTTTTGAAAAATCATATTGTAACCGAATGAACCTTGTAAGTAGTGATCTACTCTACTACACCTAGCTATTGCAATGGCTGGTTACCCATGCAATTCGGTTGGATGACAAGATTACAATAAGGATATTGATTGATGTGAATACAAATTGAGGAATGACCCACTTTATGCTTATAAGTTGATAGAGCCTGAGAAAGAGCAAGAGCTAGTAGATCAACATATTTTTCACTATATTGGGATAGTTATATACATTACCCAAATAATGTAATAATGATGGATGTTAGAGTTACTATGCTACAGTAACTATAAATTATTACCTCATTTGGTAACTTGTAAGATTCACTTAGATATTATTTACTGCATGGTAAATAGTAGTTTGTTACTTTTACCATTAGTTTTTTACTATTACTATTTACCTATGGTTAGACATTGTAATCATTTTGACCACGTTAGTGGTTAGCTACATTCATGGGAAGGCTACCTATAACGTGTTATTTATTAGCGCTAACTTAGGATATTATTTAGTTAATATTCCTATGTCTATTGTTAGTTTTCTAAAATGCTATTTAAAGCACTTGATCATCAATAATATTCTTAATGTTTTTACGCCCTAACAACCCGCAAATCCAAATGTTGATAAAAAGCGTGAGGAAGGTGGCTTCTCCCCTCTCTCTCCCTCTCCTGATTTGGATGTCCTACCGAGAGAATGACATAGGGATAAATCTATCAATGATGTTTATGCTCCAGAGGACATCCCCAAAAAGAAATTTTTTATCTTTCACAACTAGAAACTTATTGAGATTAAACAAAAAAATATTTGGAGCTCACTGAAGAGTGCATTGGATTTCTCCGAGGATGTATCATGTTTCACTTCTAATATGGCTCAATAGGTGGGCATGATGGGGTAGAAACATATCAGTTCTCCCCTCTGTTCTTGGGTCTTGGATCTTGTGCAATTTTTATTTCTATTTTTTCCTAATGGTTTTATTTATTTAGTTTAGTTTGGTGGGGTATCTAGTTTTGTTGTTGCTCACCTAGGTGGCATTTTTATTGTATAGGTTGTGGGGTTCATATCAAAACCCTCTCTTTATTTTAATAGTACCCAAAAAAATTAGAATGAGTGGTTTGAGTTTGATATATTAATTTATTAGCATATAAGTACATCAAACATATGAGGGTTATTTCTTTTCTAATATAAATGTGTACATGATGATCTAAAAATATTTAGCATAAATAGGTGTATATATGGTGCTATCCCACTTGCATATTATAAAAAAATATGCAAGAATTATTAAGTGGAATAAAGTATGAGAGAAAGTATATTATTTTAATTATCATCCTTATGTACTTGACAATAATAAGACTAAGTATTACATGTTTAGTTTCTTTATTTCAAGACTTATGATAGAACCATTAGAAGATCATATAATAAGTTAAGGGAATTTAGGTTATGTAAAAGAAATTTAAATTCTAGTATCCATTATACTTTAAATAATAAGGTTAAATTGGTTTAATACAATGATTTAGACTAGGTAGATACTTGATTATAGGAAATAACATCAATAAATTATTTATCATTGGTAAATTGTTTGGTAACTTGGAGCTCAAATAAATAGATAATGGTTGCACTTTTAATAGTATAGGTAACATATATAGTTGTCTATATCATCAAGCACATAAATAATGTGGTTGAGGTAGATCCTAGAAGACTTAGTAAAAACAAGAAATATCAACTTCTACTTTTTGTAATATCATGAGTGTAATTCAAAAACTAAAAATCCCATTTTTGTACAAGATCAATGATGATAAATTTGAGACATGATTTTATTAGAAATATGGTGTAGAAAAAGAATTCTAGTTAGATTAATACAACTAAAAATATCAATATGTACAAGTTTTTACAAAGGCAATGGTGGAGAATTAGTTTATTTCACTTAGAGAGAGAATTAAAAAATCCATTTTTTAAAGTGGTCAATTATTGAAAGTTAATATACTAAATGTAAAAACAAATAGAACAATATAAACTTAAATTAGGTAAAATTGGACTTACAACTAAAATTAAAAAAATATGTTCTCACCCATATTTGGAGAAAGTGTTAAGCATTAAACTCTCTTGATACAACCAAGAGATATTCTATCATATAAATATAAGTATAGTAATGTACAACCAAGAGATATAAATATAATTATATATGCAATAAAATTTGAGGATAAATAGAATGTTCACTAGTAGAACCATGAAAATAGTCATCAAATTTAGGTTTGAAACAAAACTTCTATAACTTGTATAGTAATCTATGCATAAGGGTGTTCCACAACAAAACTTCTATAACTTTGATAGTAATCTATACATAAGGATGTTCCACTTTTTGGTGGTATTTTCACAATTGTTTTGATATTTAATTGCTTCACTAGGTTCTATTTTAGATAAATTCTAGACAAGTAAAAAATTTGCATGCCAAGTATAGGTGTTTTGTGTTGTTTATGAAAGGTTTATAGTGCGAGGATAAAAGTCTTTTCAAATTTTATTATGGATAAATGCCAAGCTAAGTGTAGCAAATAGTACAAATATATTTTTCTCTTTATAATATTAGCATGCTATTTTATTAAGGTAATTTGTTAATTAAAATATTAAAAAAGATGTATCTCACATACACTTAGGAATCATGCTTTTAAATGTTTATTGTCTAATCTGTTAGGTTTACCTGAGGTAAAATGGTAACATCTACATTTGATATTTTAGCTTATCCATAAAACATTATGATAATAAATTATTCTTCTCTTGCCAAAAATCTCCACGTGAAGGTAGTAAGAATTTAAGTCCATTGCATTATGTATTATTACCTATTGTAAATTTTAAAATACAATAACTTTAAACTTGCATAAATGTTGGACATTTTGAGGAATGTTAGTTGTCATTGATGTCAAAATGTTCTAAGAAGAATTGCATTTTGATTGGTTTCAAAAGAGCTTCATGGGAAGCATGATCAAAGGTTTTTATGAAAACCATGGTGGCAAAAAATCAAAGATTAATTATCCATGATGGGCAAAAATAAAAAGGTTTTTATTAAAAACCAAGGTGGCTTTTCGTTTGGTTAAAAAATACCCAAAGATTAATTATTTATTTAATTTATAATATTTAAATTCCTAAGAGAACTTAAATTATTATAAATAAATAATAATTAAAGTTAATTTGAATATTCAAAATTCGAATTTCTAATGCGCCGACATGTGAGAAATTTCCTCCATTCGTATATAAAATGTGGATCATTTCAACTTAGAAATTACAAATATTATTTTTTATTTAATGCTCCTAAATCCCCTGGAAAATGTATCTCTGATATTCGTGTGATTAAAGAGATGTAGCTAGTGGATGGTGTATGGTGTTTGAAGGAGGTCAACGTGTGCAAAGAAGAGCATAAGGTGAAGAAAACTCCACTTCCTTCATGTGGGCATTGCTAGCCCACGCGGTGGACTCCTAAGCACTAAGGCGCTTAGGCTTGTGGAGACGGCGATTCGATTCTCATTGAATCCCTTTTAGGGATCAGAGAAAAGGTATGCACATTATTTGAGCGCCGGGTTTTTCAGAGAAGGTTGTTGAAAAATTAAATTAAATTTTTAGATTTATTAAATGGTTTTATAAAATGACGTGGGAGTTATAAGGGATATTTAAAAGGTATTTTTTCTTGGTAATTATTTTTGGTTAAAAATAATTAGGAGGAATAAGGAGTTAATTGTTTTATAAAGCCTTTTAATGTATTTAGCTTATTGGATAGACAAATACTTTTAAGTGTTGATTATTATTGAATATGTCTTCTTGTCATTAAGAAGTGTTGATAAAGTAATTATTTTGAAATTATTTTCTAGTGGTGTATATTATTTCAACTAGGAGATTATAAGGTATAATTGGTCATTTATTTCTATGTTTTGATTGATGCTTAATCAAGATGGAGTAATAAGGTGTATTTAGGAGTTGCTATTTATTTTGTATTGTCACCTAACCTTCTTTGAGCTTGGAAAAGAAGTATTTGTGGTTATGGCAGATTTATGAGATCCCTTCATCATCAATAAAAAAGTATAAGCACATTATTCCATAATTGAATTGATTGGTTGGTTTTCTAGAAAATAAGTTTGGAGTGAAAAGGACTTGATGAGGTCTTCCTTATTGAGTGTGTTGAGTTAATGCTTGAAGGTTTTTTGGAATAAAGAGTTGTTGTGTAAACCTTGTTTTATATGCATTGTTGTTGAAGCCATTGGTTGAGCAAAAAACTAGGGTTTGAAAAGAACATGAGTATCATTGTTATGTGAGATTTATTTTATAAGAATTATTGTTGAAGTGAGTTGTTGAGCAAAGAACTTGAACTAGGGTTTTAAAAGAACACAAGTATCATTGTTATGTGAGAGTTGTTTTATAAGTATTATTTTTGAAGTGAGTTTTTGAGCAAAGAACTTGAACTATGGTTTGAAAAGAACATGAGTATCATTGTCATGTGAAATTTTTTTTTGAGCATTATTGGAAACATTTTGAGGAAGGGATCATATTCTTAGACTAGGGTTTGTGAGCAAGGATTATTTTAGTGAGAGATTGGTTGAGTAGAGTTGGTTGAGCCTAGTCAAGTGGATGTGTGAAGTAATTGTTCAAGTTCAATAAAACAAACTATTCTATATTCTAAATTCAATTGAGAAAGTGATTGCGCTAAAGCATATTGAGTCTCTAATAATTCTCTCGTATGTTTCGAAAGAGTGATTGAAAGTCATTGAGCATTATGATGAATATAGAGCATATTGAGTATCTAACAATTATTTTTATGTTTCTATGATATTGGAAAAGTTCTAGAGTGGACTTGTTGAGCAAATTTGAGGCATGTATTTGAGAAGACTTGTGGATAGATTTGAGTAAGCTTTTGTGGAATCTTACAATACAGATTAAGAGTAGATTTGGATAAGTTCTTGAAAGGACTTATTGAGAGCAAATTTGGATAAGTTCTTGAGAGGACTTATTGAGCATATTTGACAAAGTTCTTGAGAGGACTTATTGAGCAGATTTGGTTAAGTTCTTGAGAGGACTTATTGAGCAGATTTGGTTAAGTTCTTAAGAGGACTTATTGAGCGGATTTGGTTGAGTTATTGATGTAGACACCAAAACAAGCACCAATCCGATTATGTGATCGCAAACACCGATCGCTTTGACAAACACAGCCCCCGGGGCAGCCCTCAGAGGTTAAACAGTGGTCTTAACCACTTTCATAGCAATTTTGTAAGGTCAAGAAGCAATTTGGCACACTTGGAAACTTTGCCCAGTACTCGTCTCACCCCGGGATGAATTCAAAATAGAATCTGTCCCACCCCAGGATGAATTCTGAATCTGTACCTGGGTGGGATGAATTCTAAGCTTAACGGGCAAAAAGGCAAATGGTGCCAAGTGGCAGCCCAGAACAGTCAGTTAAGGACTCCTGCCTTGCACGCGTGTGTAGGTGGATAGAGGGGCCGTTAGAAGACTATCACAAAAGGCATTTATCAAAGCTCAATTCAATGGAGGACTCCCCTCCCTCATGGGAAGACAAGACTGCCACATGGCGCCTATGGCCAACACATGGCATTTGTGCTTCCCTCCCAAAAGAGACCCCATGGGTCTATAAAAGGTGGTACTTTTCTCACCCAAAATATACAGGTTGAAGTAGTTTTCAAGCAACGAAGTGTTGTCGAATTGAAGACCCACTTGCATCCCTTTTAAGTTCACCTTCCCTCATACACCAATCTCTTTTGCAAGGAAGGTTGTTGGGTGGCCTTTGGAAGTTCGAACCTTACCCAAATCCGACGCATGGACACCTGAACCAACCAATTCACCGACCCCCCAATCCTAAGAGGTTTTGGGCCCATCCCTGGTGGATTGGCTCCAAAATCAAGTGCCAATGGTGGGAGGCCCACTTGGGCACCCCCGCACCTCCCAAGTCCTATTTTTAGTTTTTGAGATTTTTAGATCATTTTTTCAGATTGCATTTGGTGTTATTAGGTGTGATTAATCCATAGCTGCAATTTTGTAAATTTTGGTCAGATTTTAGTATGTTTTGTGTTGCTTTGTTGTTTCGCTAACTTGCAGGTGTCAAGGTCAAATTCCCGAGGGTGGAGGCCAAATTGGGAAAATCCGACCATCTGGGTCGTCCCAAAATGGCCCCAATTACATAACCCCCCTGTTTGCAGGCGTTTTGTAGGTCTCGGTATCCAACATTGGAGCAGCAGCAGGTCGGTTTCTTCAACACAGAAGAATTCGTCCCACCCAGGGACGAATTGCAGTCAAAATTCATCTTGCCCAGGGAAGAATTCCAGTTTAAGGTAGATCGGCCAGCTGTCTCAGTGGCAGTGGCATTCTGGTAACTTTTTTTATCTTTTGTCAAGTTTTTAAGCCATTTGGACTCACTGTAATTACTGTTTTAGGCAAATATTTACATGCATATTTCGTTAGTTTTAGAGAGCAAACGCTTTTCATTTGCAGCAGGTGCTACTGACATCTTGGTTGTTTCTTTGTTCGTAGGAGAAGCAGCAGAGGTGAAGAACTCATCGACATCAACGGTGGCATCATCTTGGCCCCCCCATTGCAATCGTGGGCACGCGGAAAGAGGAATCATTCAGTGATTGTAATCAAACTCTATTTGCGCTCCTAGCCCCTGAAAAGGGAGGAGACATCATTGTAACCGAGATCAAGGGATATTAATGAAAGGGCTGTGTTTTCTCTATTTGATTGTGTCTCTTCCAATGTGTTTCTTTTCCATTTCATGCAATTTACATTTCTAGGACTTAAGCGTACTTAATTTTGAATGCAATCGCACTTGGTGTTTCCTTTGCCCGAAATCTCGTGCTTTCAGTGGCGATCATGGTGGGACCTGTTCCCTGGTTTTTAAAATCATAGAAACTGATCAAAGTTTTGTGTTTGTGCTTGACAGGTACATTTTTTTTGTTGCAAACTACTATTCGCCTCTAACAGGGACGAATTCTTTTCTGCAATTCGTCTGACCCTGGGACAAATTCAAATTCATCTCTGGGAGGGACGAATTCTGTTCTACAATTCGTCTCCCAGAGGGACGAATTCCTGTCTTCGGATTTTCAGAGCAGAAATTCATAAGCAACTGGAGCAGAAAGAGAAGAGGTAGGGATTTGTATCATCTCTGTTGAGATTTTCTGTTTTTGCTTCTGTTTCTTTGACTGTTTTCATTTTAGCTTGCATTGCTTAGGAAAAGTCATTCATGCATGTTTCATTTTCATCGGATAAAATGAACCTCACACACTCCACAAAACAATTTTAAACCAAGGAGCTGGTCGTAAGACCCCAGCCCTTGATCAAGACCATTGGTGGATTTAATCACCACCTTGGCTTGATTTGCATCCATTTCCCGATTGTCAACTATTGTTAGGCGTAAATCTTGATGAAGACAGACCGAGCGTAGCTAGGGTGATTCCCATGCGCGTGAGGATAAGTTTTCTATGGTAGGTGCCATTAACAGGACAATCCCCCTTTCGTACCGCCTATGTACCACGTACCTTCTGCTCTCATGTACCTATAGTCTCCCTCTCGTAATGGCGGGTATATAGAGAGGTTGGTATATCGGCCTGGCTGGTATATTGAAGGGGCGACCTTTTTGGAGTTATAAGATCCTACATTATGCATTTAAACGTCCTTCAAAACCTACAAAAACAAGACAAAACATCAAAATGCACTAAACCAGTTTAGGGCACACCAATAATCCTTAAAAGAGATAATCACGGTTTTGTGAATGTGTGTGTTTAATTCTGCTTAGTGTAGACAAAAAGAAAAAAAAAATCATAAACAAAAAGATAAAAATCTACGCATTTTGTCATTTTCTCCAAAAAGCTCCAAGGATTCCTGCAATCGCTTGGTCACTCCAAAATGCCCCAAAGGTGTCCATGAACCCTTTGGTCAACCCAAAATCACCCCAAATGTGCCCATAAGTGATGTAGGACCATCCAACAAAAAATGGAAAATCTTGTATTTTTCTCTAAATTTTAGTGCATCTTGCCGGGGCCATAACTTCTCAACCGTAGATCCGTTTGACACGAAATTTTACAGGGAGTTGGTTGGGCGAATTTTATTTTTTATTCTAAATAAATAAATTCATATAAATGTTACACACCCAAATATAGAAAATCCATTATATTTAGATATATAATATCTGATGATATGATAATATATGGGTAAAGAGAAGTGTATGTCCAACAACCATATCAATTTAAAGTGAAATATAAACAAGTAATTTTTTATGAGTTTAAAATGTATTATATGGAATCATATATGAGCTAACTATGTGATATTCATTAATTGATGCATACTTCTTAAAGTGTGATTTTATGAGAAGTAAGAGTGATTCAACATTATTATAATAAAAATATGATGTTATTTTTGTTGTTTGTTCTTGATGAACTAATTTTCATAGATAATTCATCAACAAAGAAGGAATATTTCAAGAATATCATGTTGTAATAATTTAGAATGAATGGTTCCCCTCCATGGGATAGAGTGGCGAGAGTCATAATGGATTACTTTACTTTAGACTCCACTTATGAGGTTATTAGAAGCTTCCATGCTATGTTTCTTAATCATTTACGTAGACATGTGTGTATGAATATTCGTCTATTTTTTTTTTAGTCTATGAGAATATTTTGTGGATGTGCAAGGTGGACGGGGTCAGAATCCCCTTCATAAAGACCTAGCTGTACTTGTTTTCGAATAAGTGGATTTGAAGCATGGATTATCTACTTAGGAGATTATCAAATCGTACATGGATTTGCCCATTTCTGTTGCTATTGGTTCCAAAGTGGCCTTCGAGGAATTTATTGATATCAGTGAAGATATTTTTTCATTTATTCTAGGTACAGGCCCTAAGAAGGTCTCGAGGAAGATACAAGTCTCAACTAGAGGTGTTCGTGGAAAGGCTTCATGTGATGCCAATTGTGCTCTTGCATATAGTCCTTCCTTCAAGATAGAAACGTCTCCTATTGAGGTTTAATATAGGTTTGTGGATGTGGAACTTATGCCGAATAACTTTGAAGAGGGAAGTGGTAACTATTGTTAGAGTTACTATGCTACAATAACTATAAATTATTACCTCATTTAGTAATTTGTAAGATTCACCTAGGTAAATGTTATTTACCGCATGGTAAATAGTATTTTGTTAATTTTACCATTAGTTTTTTACTATTACTATTTACCTATGGTTATTTAGTCATTGTAGTAATTTTGACTACGTTAGTGGTTAGCTACCTTCACGGGGATGCAACCTATAACGCGTTATTTATTAGCGCTAACTTAGGATATTATTTAGTTAATAATATTCTAAACCTAATACGTGTTATTTTTAAGGAGGCTCGGTGGTTGGTCCTTTGCACCAGTTATTGGTGCACACGTGTTTTGAACTTACCGATGGATGATGGATTTTTGTTAACTGTTGCTACGAATTTGACCGTTGACTTCGGTCTTACCCCAATTTACCGGGGGTTAAACAAACCAATTTTTTTCGTGGGAAGAGATATTTTTACACGAAGAAGGGAAATTTTAAAAATTTCATATTCAAAATTGGCACCAAAACCTACAACAAAGGACAAAAAGCTCAAACAAGGTTAAAAACAGTCAATTTTGGTCCATTTTTTATCAAATGTTTTGCAATTTTTTGCAAATTTTCCATATATTGATAAAATTTTGCCTCCTAACACAAATTATACATGTAAAATGGCTAATTTTTATAGTTTATTGGTGCACTTTTTGTACTTGCAAAATTTACTTAATATTGTAAAAGCACTAAACTAGCCATTTTTTTGAATTTGGAGAGCAAATTATTGTAAAATACAGGCAATTTTCTGCATTAGGAAACTGAAAATTGTTCCTAAGCCTAGATTAGTTCTTGCAAAGACCATTTTGTAATACTCCTAGTCTGGCATACACTCGAAACCAAATGGCTCATGAACTCAGAACCAACATGGAAAACCTCACAGAAACAATAGATATTTTGACATAGAAGGTGAAAGAAATTGTTGTGCAATTCAATACTGTTGACATCAAAATTCACCATAACCATGCCAACAAAGTTAAATGTGAGGTTAAGTTGTATGATGGATCTAAATATCTAGGTGTATTATCTACATGGATTTTGGATATGTAAACTTGGTTTGCTTATGCTAAAATTTTGGAGGATGAACAAGCTACATTTTCTACATATAAACTTACATGTTTAGAAAAATTTCTAATTTTAGAAAGATAGAGACATAATGCCACAATAACTTGGAAATAATTAACCCAAATTCTGAAAAATACATTCTTTCCACCAAACTACCAAAGTGACCTCACTACCAAGTGTTATAGATTGAGGTAAACCTATGGGATGTCTATTTCTGACGACATTTTCCAATTCAATAGGATAAGGGTATTTCTTGGTGTAAAATATTCAAAAGAGGACTTGATTAATAAATTCACACATGGATTGCAAGATCAAATTTTTAGAGAAATCAAATTCAATGTTTTTCTCACCTTGGATGTGGCATTCAATCATGCCATTCTTGTAGAGGAGAAAGTTGGTGCATATCACAAATATCATTCATCACAGGAGAGCTCTTCTAGAGGTGAGAATCAACATCAATAGAAGGTGAAGAAGAGTTATCATTATTCCCCTCATTATTCTTCTCCTCTCATTTATCCTAAAGCATATTATTCTTCTTTTCATGCTAAAGAACCTTCTTCTTCATTGTATCATGAATTTTGTAAAAAGCATGGTCATGTAAAATCCAAATGTTGTACTTTTGAAAATTTTAAGAATAAGAAATCCCTATTTGTATAGCCTACACATGAGGAACCACATGATGGTCCCATTTTAGCTACATGGATAGAAGAAGAGTATCCTGCTTTAAAGGGTAAATTTAACAAAGTTACCCTTATGTCAAATATATTTTCTCAAGGGGTTTGTGACCATTTTTTTATCACTAGAGCCTACCTTACACATGATTACTATGTTGATTGTATCATAGACAATGGATCACAAAAGAACTTCATTGCAAATTCCATTGTGGATAAGTTGAAAATTTCCATCAAGAAGCATCACCAACCATATGTACTTGGGTGAAAATATGTAGACTCCACATCCAATATCACCCACACTTGCACCTTGAATTTTGCTTTTGGTGACAAGTTTGTGGATAAAGTTAGGTGTGATGTCATAGAGATGGATTGTTTTGGGCTATTTATAGGTAAACCCCATCAATTTGATAGGAATTCTATTTATCATGCTAAAAATAACACCTACACATTGGAGTTGCATGATAAAACCTACTTGATACAAAGCACTACACCTACTTCTAGTTTGATGTTGAGTTGTAGGTAAGTAAGGAAGTCATTAAGTCAAGTACTCATTTTGGCTCCTACTAGCATCAGTTCCACACAAAATGAAGAACAAGAACCATATAAGGAATAGGAATTATTAATAATATTTAAATCACTTGATCATCAATAATATTCTTAATGTTTTTTTTCCCTAACATTGGTATTAGATACTTTGCTTTGACCTGGATAGAGGTGACCTTTGACAAGAGAAGGTGATATTTTTATCTCTTATGGACTAGACCTATGGGGCCCAAATCCTGAGACTCGAGACCCCATGAATAAGCCCACATCCTGAGGCATTGGCATCCATTACGGTTATCAATGTGCTTGTCCCAAGGTAGAATACCTTGACATCTCCTCAACATGGATCCCAATGCTCTTGCTCAAAAATCTAGGTGGTACCAGATGATGACCACAGGAATATGTCAAGCACCTGAAAAAATCTACGGGATATGATAGCCTGTAGACTTGTCATGATTGATTGCAACTATCAACACTACCCTACACTTGTGGGAGCAAACAAGCATTGTAAGTTGCATTCCACCTTGGTGGGAATGCATGCATGCAATCCAACTCGGTAGAAGCACAACACTAAATTCTTAGATGATCCCTGATGATCAGGGATATCCTTTGATGTGAAAATCTAACAAGACAACTAGAGTGGACATCAAGGTCATCTAACATCACATGAAATTCCTAGCATAGAACTGCCGACCACCTATTGACTAGCACTGATGCAACACAACACAAATCCTAAGAATTGTTGACTGACCCTGCTAACGTAACCTTAGGCATGAATATCGAGGTGTTGATGTGATAAACACCTGGTAGCATACGAATTGAGGTAGGAGCATACTCATGGTGTGGACATGTGGCATGTGAGCTAACGTGGCAACTGAGATAGTGGGTGCTCTAAGGCGTATGATGTGGCATTGTGTGATTGGTCTAATTGGCTTTGTGATGTGTCGATCTCTAATTCATCCACCCGACTACTGATGTGGCATATTTCAGTTTTTTGGAGAGTATGAAAAATACTAGGTGTTGTCGATTGATTTCTTGTAGTTAATCACTGTGAAGGGGGAGCGTCGGTTTATTTATACACTGCAACCACACGCAGTGTAGTGAATGTGGGACTAAATGTCCCACATTTCTCTTTTTTCCCCATGCACACCTAAGGAGGAGACAAAGTGAAGGTGCTTTCCTTTCCCTTTCGTCTTGAGTGGCAGTCCAGACGATAAGCCGACAACTTCTAGGGCGTTAGCATGCCCCAAGTGACAGGATCGAGTCCCGTTGAGGGCCAAAAGCCCTTTTTTTTATTACTTTCGGGTGTGCTCAAGAAATATAATGGCCCAAAGTATTTTTTTTTCTTTTAAGTTTATTTTTTAATTTAGTTTTAATTTATTAATAATTTAATATTATTTATATAATTTTTTTTTTAATAAAAAGTAATTTTAAAAATAAAATAGTTTTTATTATTCATGAATTATACTTAAATTAATTAGAAAATTGCTATAAACTTAAAAATTAAAAGACATATTTTTTGCAAAATTTTCAATCAAAGAGAGCTTTTGTTTTCTCCCAAAAAGGGGATATAAGACATATAAGAGCACCATTTTTTTGTAAATTAGCAAACCTAAAAATATTCTCTAACCTTGTTAATTTTACAAACAATAAAGAATCAAACTTGAATTCTTTTTTGCCAAATTTTTAACACAAGGAGACACAAAAAAATTTAAGCTTCAAAGTTGAAATAGTGCATTTGCTTTTCTCCAAGAGGGGATATGATACAAGAAAATTGCACATTCTATTTTTTGTAACACTAAGAAGATATTGAAGCCTTGGGTCCATAAAACCAAGTCATTTATTGACTGGTCTGGAAGCCTTTCAAGCGTGGGTCGTGTGTTGACTTGTCTTGGAAGGAGTTCTATTTTGTTAATTTTGCAAATAAAATGGGGGAAGATAAGAAATTGTATTTCTTTACAAAATTGTAACACAAAGTGAGGAGCACTTAAAAATTAAACCTTGCTTATTTTGCAAAATCAAAAGGAAAGGTAATTTTTTTATGCCACATTCTTTGAAAATTTGAAAAACAAGAGGAGGCATCAAATATCAAATATTTGCACAACACAAATTAAATTTTTGTTGCAAAAGTTGGTGATAAAGGTGCATTTTCGATATTACTCAACACCTTTATTACAAATTGGCAAATTAGGTGCATTGTCAATTGCATCTGACACCTAAGTAATAACAATTTTGTGCGCACTCTTTGATTGATTATTGCATTTAATTTCTTGTTCTTTGCAATTATAAATCATCAAAATTAAATATCACTCAAAACCCCAAAATTTTACAATAAATTATGTAATTCATTTGCACAACTATAAGCCATTTGTAAAATTGATATTCTCTCCTTACAAACCCTAAATTTAACTCTTATTTGTTTGGCTCAATATCCTCAAACTGATTATTCCTCTTCAAGAGGATTTTTTAAGCATGTGGCATTAAATATCTTTTTGAGTGAATTTTCTTTCTCTTATTATTTATTTGGCTTAAATATCCTCAAATTGATCATCTTTCTTCAAAGACAGTTTTTTAGGCAGGTGCCATTAAATATCACTTAAGAGTGAAATAAAGATCATCTTAGTGCAAATTATAGAACCTTTATCATGTCAACTATCAATAAATACCTAAATGATACACAATTGCTTAAAGGTCCTAACTATTTAGCATGTAAAACTAAGATGAAAGATATTTTGACTATATAGGAAATGTGGTATTTAGTAGATGACACTGAAACAAGACCCACATCACCAGGAGCAAATCAAAAAGCATAGGATAAAAATAACAAACGTCTTCTCATGTTGATTATCCTAGATACTACTGATGAGATCTAGCCTCACATAAGTGAAGCTAGAAATGGTAAATATGCATGGGATGCACTTTGTACCATTTTTTAAGGCAAAAATCAATTGACTATTCTAAACCTTTAAACATAACTTCATACACTCCATATGAAGTAAAGAGAATCAGTAGAACTATTCCTCTACAGAGTAGAAGAACTGACATCAAAGCTAAATGCTTTAGAAGCCAAAGTAGAAGATACTATTCTAACTTCAGTAATATTGAGGGCTCTTCCAGAATCCTATAAGATGTTAATCACATCCCTTAATGTATCTCAAATAATAGTCACCTTTGTGGAGTTAGTCAATTTTCTTCAAACAAAGGAAGCAAATCAACTCCAAAGCAATGAAGTGACAAACAATGCACTTTACTCGAACAATTAGGGTGAAAAGAAGAAAGGAAACTTTTAGAAGGGAGGATCATCTTCAAAATTTAAGGGAAAGAAACCTCAAAAGAAACTTTGCTCAAATTTTAACAAGGGCAACCATGACACCAATCAATGTTGGTTTAAAAACAAGAAAAATAAAAAAGGCAAAGGCACATCACAGAAGCAAAACAAAGGTAATGTTTCTAGTGAAGTCTCTGATTCTAATTCTAATTCTAGTTTAGAAAGAGCACACAAAGGGCTCATGGCTGAGATAGTATTGTAAAGAGAAATAAATTTGTCACCCCAGGAAAAGCACCATTCCAAAACTCTTCTTAGGCTCCATAAAATAGCATAAGTTTTTATTTGAAGTACTTAAAATTAAGAGGTGATTGTACCTCTTTTCAGGCTTCATAGAATAACAAACTCTTTTTTTTTTAAGAACTTGTAAATCAAAGGGGGGAATTTTTGGTGTAATTTCTAAAATTTTCCTAGGAGGCAATATTTGTAAAAAGCTTCATGAGTTGCACATATTTTGCAATTAAGGGGGGATAAACATTTCTTTTTCTACTTCACACAATGTTTTGTAAAAAAAGGAAGAAGACTTATACGGGTGTATTTTCGGCAGTGACCGACACCTTAGTATCACTTCTTTTAGAAATTCCATTACAACATGTTTTGTAAAAAATGAGAAACTTATAAGGGTATATTTTTGGCAATGACCGACACCTTAACTACCTTATCAACACTTTTGAAAAATCATATTGTAACCGAATGAACCTTGTAAGTAGTGATCTACTCTACTACACCTAGCTATTGCAATGGCTGGTTACCCATGCAATTCGGTTGGATGACAAGATTACAATAAGGATATTTATTGATGTGAATACAAATTGAGGAATGACCCACTTTATGCTTATAAGTTGATAGAGCCTGAGAAAGAGCAAGAGCTAGTAGATCAACATATTTTTCACTATATTGGGATAGTTATATACATTACCCAAATAATGTAATAATGATGGATGTTAGAGTTACTATGCTACGAGTAACTATAAATTATTACCTCATTTGGTAACTTGTAAGATTCACTTAGATATTATTTACTGCATGGTAAATAGTAGTTTGTTACTTTTACCATTAGTTTTTTACTATTACTATTTACCTATGGTTAGTCATTGTAATCATTTTGACCACGTTAGTGGTTAGCTACCTTCATGGGAAGGCTACCTATAACGTGTTATTTATTAGCGCTAACTTAGGATATTATTTAGTTAATATTCCTATGTCTATTGTTAGTTTTCTAAAATGCTATTTAAAGCACTTGATCATCAATAATATTCTTAATCTTTTTATGCCCTAACAACCCGCAAATCCAAATGTTGATAAAAAGCGTGAGGAAGGTGGCTTCTCCCCTCTCTCTCCCCCTACTAATTTGGATGTCCTACCGAGAGAATGACATAGGGATAAATCTATCAATGATATTTATGCTCCAGAGGATATCCCCAAAAAGAAATTTTTTATCTTTCACAACTAGAAACTTATTGAGATTAAACAAAAAAATATTTGGAGCTCACTGAAGAGTGCATTGGATTTCTCCGAGGATGTATCATGTTTCACTTCTAATATGGCTCAATATGTGGGCATGATGGGGTAGAACCATATCAGTTCTCCCCTCTGTTCTTGGGTCTTGGATCTTGTGCAATTTTTATTTCTATTTTTTCCTAATGGTTTTATTTATTTAGTTTAGTTTGGTGGGGTATCTAGTTTTGTTGTTGCTCACCTAGGTGGCATTTTTATTGTATAGGTTGTGGGGTTCATATCAAAACCCTCTCTTTATTTTAATAGTACCCAAAAAAATTAGAATGAGTGGTTTGAGTTTGATATATTAATTTATTAGCATATAAGTACATCAAACATATGAGGGTTATTTCTTTTCTAATATAAATGTGTACATGATGATCTAAAAATATTTAGCATAAATAGGTGTATATATGGTGCTATCCCACTTGCATATTATAAAAAAATATGCAAGGATTATTAAGTGGAATAAAGTATGAGAGAAAGTATATTATTTTAATTATCATCCTTATGTACTTGACAATAATAAGACTAAGTATTACATGTTTAGTTTCTTTATTTCAAGACTTATGATAGAACCATTAGAAGATCATATAATAAGTTAAGGGAATTTAGGTTATGTAAAAGAAATTTAAATTCTAGTATCCATTATACTTTAACTAATAAGGTTAAATTGGTTTAATACAATGATTTAGACTAGGTAGATACTTGATTATAGGAAATAACATCAATAAATTATTTATCATTGGTAAATTGTTTGGTAACTTGGAGCTCAAATAAATAGATAATGGTTGCACTTTTAATAGTATAGGTAACATATATAGTTGTCTATATCATCAAGCACATAAATAATGTGGTTGAGGTAGATCCTAGAAGACTTAGTAAAAACAAGAAATATCAACTTCTACTTTTTGTAATATCATGAGTGTAATTCAAAAACTAAAAATCCCATTTTTGTACAAGATCAATGATGATAAATTTGAGACATGATTTTATTAGAAATATGGTGTAGAAAAAGAATTCTAGTTAGATTAATACAACTAAAAATATCAATATGTAGAAGTTTTTACAAAGGCAATGGTGGAGAATTAGTTTATTTCACTTAGAGAGAGAATTAAAAAATCCATTTTTTAAAGTGGTCAATTATTGAAAGTTAATATACTAAATGTAAAAACAAATAGAACAATATAAACTTAAATTAGGTAAAATTGGACTTACAACTAAAATTAAAAAAATATGTTCTCACCCATATTTGGAGAAAGTGTTAAGCATTAAACTCTCTTGATACAACCAAGAGATATTCTATCATATAAATATAAGTATAGTAATGTACAACCAAGAGATATAAATATAATTATATATGCAATAAAATTTGAGGATAAATAGAATGATCACTAGTAGAACCATGAAAATAGTCATCAAATTTAGGTTTGAAACAAAACTTCTATAACTTTTATAGTAATCTATACATAAGGGTGTTCCACAACAAAACTTCTATAACTTTGATAGTAATCTATACATAAGGATGTTCCACTTTTTGGTGGTATTTTCACAATTGTTTTGATATTTAATTGCTTCACTAGGTTCTATTTTAGATAAATTCTAGACAAGTAAAAAATTTGCATGCCAAGTATAGGTGTTTTGTGTTGTTTATGAAAGGTTTATAGTGCGAGGATAAAAGTATTTTCAAATTTTATTATGGATAAATGCCAAGCTAAGTGTAGCAAATAGTACAAATATATTTTCTCATTATAATATTAGCATGCTATTTTATTAAGGTAATTTGTTAATTAAAATATTAAAAAAGATGTATCTCACATACACTTAGGAATCATGCTTTTAAATGTTTATTGTCTAATCTGTTAGGTTTACCTGAGGTAAAATGGTAACATCTACATTTGATATTTTAGCTTATCCATAAAAAATTATGATAATAAATTATTCTTCTCTTGCCAAAAATCTCCACGTGAAGGTAGTAAGAATTTAAGTCCATTGCATTATGTATTATTACCTATTGTAAATTTTAAAATACAATAACTTTAAACTTGCATAAATGTTGGACATTTTGAGGAATGTTAGTTGTCATTGATGTCAAAATGTTCTAAGAAGAATTGCATTTTGATTGGTTTCAAAAGAGCTTCATGGGAAGCATGATCAAAGGTTTTTATGAAAACCATGGTGGCAAAAAATCAAAGATTAATTATCCATGATGGGCAAAAATAAAAAGGTTTTTATTAAAAACCAAGGTGGATTTTCGTTTGGTTAAAAAATACCCAAAGATTAATTATTTATTTAATTTATAATATTTAAATTCCTAAGAGAACTTAAATTATTATAAATAAATAATAATTAAAGTTAATTTGAATATTCAAAATTCGAATTTCTAATGCGCCGACATGTGAGAAATTTCCTCCATTCGTATATAAAAGGTGGATCATTTCAACTTAGAAATTACAAATATTATTTTTTATTTAATGCTCCTGAATCCCCTGGAAAATGTATCTCTGATATTCGTGTGATTAAAGAGATGTAGCTAGTGGATGGTGTATGGTGTTTGAAGGAGGTCAACGTGTGCAAAGAAGAGCATAAGGTGAAGAAAACTCCACTTCCTTCATGTGGGCATTGCTAGCCCACGCGGTGGACTCCCAAGCACTAAGGCGCTTAGGCTTGTGGAGACGGCGATTCGATTCTCATTGAATCCCTTTTAGGGATCAGAGAAAAGGTATGCACATTATTTGAGTGCCGGGTTTTTCGGAGAAGGTTGTTGAAAAATTAAATTAAATTTTTGGTTTTATTAAATGGTCTTATAAAATGACGTGGGAGTTATAAGGGATATTTAAAAGGTATTTTTTTCTTGGTAATTATTTTTGGTTAAAAATAATTAGGAGGAATAAGGAGTTAATTGTTTTATAAAGCCTTTTAATGTATTTAGCTTATTGGATAGACAAATACTTTTAAGTGTTGATTATTATTGAATATGTCTTCTTGTCATTAAGAAGTGTTGATAAAGTAATTATTTTGAAATTATTTTCTAGTGGTGTATATTATTTCAACTAGGAGATTATAAGGTATAATTGGTCATTTATTTCTATGTTTTGATTGATGCTTAATCAAGATGGAGTAATAAGGTGTATTTAGGAGTTGCTATTTATTTTGTATTGTCACCTAACCTTCTTTGAGCTTGGCAAAGAAGTATTTGTGGTTATGGCAGATTTATGAGATCCCTTCATCATCAATAAAAAAGTATAAGCACATTATTCCATAATTGAATTGATTGGTTGGTTTTCTAGAAAATAAATTTGGAGTGAAAAGGACTTGATGAGGTCTTCCTTATTGAGTGTGTTGAGTTAATGCTTGAAGGTTTTTTGGAATAAAGAGTTGTTGTGTAAACCTTGTTTTATATGCATTGTTGTTGAAGCCATTGGTTGAGCAAAAAACTAGGGTTTGAAAAGAACATGAGTATCATTGTTATGTGAGAGTTATTTTATAAGAATTATTGTTGAAGTGAGTTGTTGAGCAAAGAACTTGAACTAGGGTTTTAAAAGAACACAAGTATCATTGTTATGTGAGAGTTGTTTTATAAGTATTATTTTTGAAGTGAGTTTTTGAGCAAAGAACTTGAACTATGGTTTGAAAAGAACATGAGTATCATTGTCATGTGAAATTTTTTTTTGAGCATTATTGGAAACATTTTGAGGAAGGGATCATATGCTTAGACTAGGGTTTGTGAGCAAGGATTATTTTAGTGAGAGATTGGTTGAGTAGAGTTGGTTGAGCCTAGTCAAGTGGATGTGTGAAGTAATTGTTCAAGTTCAATAAAACAAACTATTCTATATTCTAAATTCAATTGAGAAAGTGATTGCGCTAAAGCATATTGAGTCTCTAATAATTCTCTGTATGTTTCTGAAAGAGTGATTGAAATTCATTGAGCATTATGATGAATATAGAGCATATTGAGTATCTAACAATTATTTTTATGTTTCTATGATATTGGAAAAGTTCTAGAGTGGACTTGTTGAGCAAATTTGAGGCATGTATTTGAGAAGACTTGTGGATAGATTTGAGTAAGCTTTTGTGGAATCTTACAATACAGATTAAGAGTAGATTTGGATAAGTTCTTGAAAGGACTTATTGAGAGCAAATTTGGATAAGTTCTTGAGAGGACTTATTGAGCATATTTGACAAAGTTCTTGAGAGGACTTATTGAGCAGATTTGGTTAAGTTCTTGAGAGGACTTATTGAGCAGATTTGGTTAAGTTCTTAAGAGGACTTATTGAGCAGATTTGGTTGAGTTATTGATGTAGACACCAAAACAGCACCAATCCGATTATGTGACTGCAAACACTGATCGCTTTGACAAACACAGCCCCCAGGGCAGCCCTCAGAGGTTAAACAGTGGTCTTAACCACTTTCATAGCAATTTTGTAAGGTCAAGAAGCAATTTGGCACACTTGGACACTTTGCCCAGTACTCGTCTCACCCCGGGATGAATTCAAAATAGAATCCGTCCCACCCTAGGACGAATTCTGAATTCGTCCCTGGGTGGGACAAATTCTAAGCTTAACGGGCAAAAAGGCAAATGATGCCAAGTGGCAGCCCAGAATAGTCAGTTAAGGACTCCTGCCTTGCACTCGTGTGTAGGTGGATAGAGGGGCCGTTAGAAGACTATCACAAAAGGCATTTATCAAAGCTCAAGTCAATGGAGGACTCCCCTCCCTCATGGGAAGACAAGACTGCCACATGGCACCTATGGCCAACACATGGCATTTGTGCTTCCCTCCCAAAAGAGACCCCATGGGTCTATAAAAGGTGGGACTTTTCTCACCCAAAATATACAGGTTGAAGGAGTTTTCAAGCAACGAAGTGCTACCGAATTGAAGACCCACTTGCATCCCTTTTAAGTTCACCTTCCCTCATCCACCAATCTCTTTTGCAAGGGAGGTTGTTGGGTGGCCTTTGGAAGTTCGAACCTTACCCAAATCCGACGCATGGACACCTGAACCAACCAATTCGCCGACCCCCAATCCTAAGAGGTTTTGGGCCCATCCCTGGTGGATTGGCTCCAAAATCAAGTGCCAACGGTGGGAGGCCCACTTGGGCACCCCCGCACCTCCCAAGTCCTATTTTTAGTTTTTGAGCATTTTAGATCATTTTTTCAGATTGCATTTGGTGTTATTAGGTGTGATTAATCCATAGCTGCAATTTTGTAACTTTTGGTCAGATTTTAGTATGTTTTGTGTTGCTTTTTTGTTTCGCTAACTTGCAGGTGTCAAGGTCAAATTCCTGAGGGTGGAGGCCAAATTGGGAAAATCCGACCATCTGGGTCGTCCCAAAATGGCCCCAATTACATAACCCCCCTATTTGCAGGCGTTTTGCAGGTCTCAGGATTTGACATTGGAGCAACAGCAGGTCGGTTTCTTCAACACAGAAGAATTCGTCCCACCCAGGGACGAATTGCAGTCAGAATTCGTCCTGCCTAGGGACAAATTCCAGTTTAAGGTAGATCGGCCAGCTGTCTCAGTGGCAGTGGCCTTCTGGTAACTTTTTTTATCTTCTGTCAAGTTTTGAAGCCATTTGGACTCACTGTAATTACTGTTTTAGGCAAATATTTACATGCATATTTCGTTAGTTTTAGAGAGCAAACGCTTTTCATTTGCAGCAGGTGCTACTGACATCTTGGTTGTTTCTTTGTTTGCAGGAGAAGCAGCGGAGGTGAAGAACTCATCGACATCAGCGACGGCATCATCTTGGCCCGCCCATTACAATCGTGGGCATGCGGAAAGAGGAATCATTCGATGATTGTAATCAAACTCTATTTGCGCTCCTAGCCCCTGAAAAGGGAGGAGACATCATTGTAACAAGAGATCAAGGGATATTAATGAAAGGGCTATGTTTTCTCTATTTGATTGTGTCTCTTCCAATGTGTTTCTTTTCCATTTCATGCAATTTACATTTCTAGGACTTAAGCGTACTTAATTTTGAATGCAATCGCACTTGGTGTTTCCTTTGCCCGGAATCTCGTGCTTTCAGTGGCGATCATGGTGGGACTTGTTCCCTGGTTTTTAAAATCACAGAAACTGATCAAAGTTTTGTGTTTGTGCTTGACAGGTACATTTTTTTTGTTGCAAACTGCTATTCGTCTCTGATAGGGACGAATTCTTTTCTGCAATTTGTCTGACCCTGGGACAAATTCAAATTCGTCTCTAGGAGGGATGAATTCTGTTCTACAATTCGTCTCCCAGAGGGACGAATTCTTGTCTGCGGATTTTCAGAGCAGAAATTCAGAAGCAACTGGAGCAGGAAGAGAAGAGGTAGGGATTTTTATCATCTCTGTTGAGATTTTCTATTTTTGCTTCTGTTTCTTTGACTGTTTTCATTTTAGCTTGCATTGCTTAGGAAAAGTCATTCATGCATGTTTCATTTTTGTTGGATAAAATGAACCTCACACACTCCACGAAAAAATTTTAAACCAGGGAGCTGGTCGTAAGACCCCAGCCCTTGATCAAGACCATTGGTGGATTTAATCACCACCTTGGCTTGATTTGCATCCATTTACCGATTTTCAACTGTTGTTAGGAGTAAATCCTGATGAAGACAGACCGAGCATAGCTGGGGTGATTCCCATGCGCATGAGGATAAGTTTTCTATGGTAGGTGCCATTAACAGGACAATCCCCCTTTCATACCGCCTACGTACCACGTACCTTCTGCTCTCACGTACCTATAGTCTCCCTCTCGTAAGGGCGGGTATATAGAGAGGTTGGTATATCGGCCTGGCTGGTATATTGAAGGGGCGACCTTTTTGGAGTTATAAGAGCCTACATTATGCATTTAAACGTCCTTCAAAACCTACAAAAACAAGACAAAACATCAAAATGCACTAAACCAGTTTAGGGCACACCAATAATCCTTAAAAGAGATAATCACGGTTTTGTGAATGTGTGTGTTTAATTCTGCTTAGTGTAGACAAAAAGAAAAAAAAATCATAAACAAAAAGATAAAAATCTACGCATTTTGTCATTTTCTCCAAAAAACTCCAAGGATTCCCGCAATTGCTTGGTCACTCCAAAATGCCCAAAAGGTGTCCATGAACCCTTTGGTCAACCCAAAATCACCCCAAATGTGCCCATAAGTGATGCAGGACCATCCAACAAAAAATGGGAAATCTTGTATTTTTCTCTAAATTTTAGTGCATCTTGTCGGGGCCATAACTTCTCAACCGTAGCTCCGTTTGACACGAAATTTTATAGGGAGTTGGTTGGGCGAATTTTAGGGGCCAAATTCCATCATCTAGTGCCCCGAAATTAGGTTCTAAAATTGCGTGCCCAATTTTTTGCACTTTTTGAGTTGTTCGGATGTCAATATCTCCTAATGTATTTAGAGTTAGGACTTGAAACTTCATTTTTGTCTTATCTATTATAAGAGGGATGCACACACAAATTTTGGGCCCCATCTGACTCATTTTCAATTTTAGGGCTTTTTAGAGAGACATCGTCATGGTGCTAACCCGTAGCCAAGCCCAATCACGGGTGAAGGCTATGGGGGATGTACCAGGAGGCATGAGTCACCTCCGTTACAATCCCAAGGATTTGGTCATACCACCTTGGCGACCTAACACACAATGCAGTCCCCTCCACACCTTAAAGGAAAGGGACTACAGGGACACCTCTTCGAGGAGCACTCCTATTCAACATAGCATTCAACACACACTCTTCCATGATGGGTATAGTCGTAAGAGAGATCCATTAGATGATCGCTATGAGCGGTCATCGCACGATGAAGTGCTAGGTCAACATAGGGTTCGATGGGAGGAATCACATGATTACATTACCCCTCCACCCCCACTAGTTGTCAGGACTACAAAGACAAATCCAGAGCACAAGGCTCTTCGGGCAGGGTGAGATAGCTCCGTCCACCCCCTTTTCACTTATGAACGAGAGCACAAGGAAGACATCTACCTTCCACGATAGCAATATACCGTGCGGGAGCAATACGCCTTCGCACCTGCTATCTATCAGGACCACTCACTGAGGCCAAAGCCCTTAGAGAATGCTGCTACCCCTAATAGAGGGATGTGTCCTATAGAGATCTTAGATCACTACGACCGAGATTTTTATCTAAGAGAGGCGTCTAGGCCTTCTAGACATGAGGCGGTGGGACCAACAATCATATAATCTGTCGAATATATTACACATCTCAAGCAACTCACGCAACTTGAGCTCGAACGACTACCATTAGAGGAACCATACCATATTAATGAAGAGAACCTTCAGCGCCAGAAGGATGAGCTGTTCCAACACACTATGCAATAAAGGACTCCAACCCCTCACATGCATAAGACAAAGTATTTTGAGTGGCACAACCCATGGGGGGAAGATAGGTCATCGCTACCTCATCAAATGCTACCTCCAACACCTCCTAGACAGGAGCGGGAGGCTACTCCCCCGATTCCTGAAGCACCACAAGAGAAGACTCCAACCCCTCACATGCATAAGACAAAATATTTTGAGTGGCACAACCCATGGGGGGAAGATAGGTCATCGCGACCTCATCAAAAGCTACCCCCAACACCTCCTAGACAGGAGCGGGAAGCTACTCTCCTAATTCCTAAAGCACCACCCCCGACGCCTCCTAGACATGAATGGGAGGCCTCTCCTATAACCAATGATGGGTGCCTTCCTCAGACATCCACCCAGGCTTATGAGCCACCCTTAGAAATTCATCAAGAAGCCTCTAAGGAATCAGAGCGTGAAGAAGAGCGGGATGAACTGCCCTACCAAGGCATGGGGGTGCCATCTGGCCACCCCTCCATAAGCCCCAAGTTCCTCAACAAGAACCAACCAAAGAGGAGGAGTTCAAATCTCCCAATACATGCAAAGCACTAGAGCACTTAGAGTTGGTAGAGACCAAGATTTTGGAGCTCCCAAGGCCCAACTTACATAAGGCTCCTTTCGAAGAGGATCAACCTTTAACCGAAGGGCTACCTGATGATGCAGTCCTCCATGTCTCAGAATCTACAAATTTTGATGAGCTATACACATTTTCTGAAGGTGAGGATGAAACAGACATAGCCCACAACAATCACATGCGACAACATCGGCATCCCATAAAATTTGAAGAAGCATGTCAATAGATAAACATAATACTAGGGCATGAGTGGCACGTTAACCCACCACAGTGGGACCAAGCATTACATCCGCCACTTTGGGCACACAGAGAGAAACTTCCACCAAGAGACATCATAGCAACATCAGTGCCACGGGCGGACCCTGTCCTCATCTCTGTGCATAGGGCCGATCCATTCATGCCCATACCTCTAGATCCGGATCCGAAGTGCAAAGACCATCAAGCTGGGGGTACCTCTATCCCCTGAAGAACCATAATCCAAACCAAAAAGCTCCAAGGATTATCGCAATCCCTTGGTCACCCAAAAAGCTCCAAGGATTATCGCAATCCCTTGGTCACCCAAAAAGCTCCAAGGATTATCGCAATCTCTTGGTCACCCCAAAAAGCTCCAAGGATTATCGTAATCACTTGGTCAAAACCAAAAAGCTCCAAGGATTATCGCAATCTCTTGGTCATTCCAAAAGCTCCAAGGATTATCGCAATCCCTTGGTCACCCAAAAAGCTCCAAGGATTATCGCAATCTCTTGGTCACCCAAAAAGCTCCAAGGATTATCGCAATCACTTGGTCAAAACCAAAAAGCTCCAAGGATTATCACAATCTCTTGGTCACCAAAAAGCTCCAAGGATTATCACAATTTCTTGGTCCCCAAAAAAAGCTCCAAGGATTATCGCAATCTCTTGGTCAATACAAAAAGCTCCAAGGATTAACGCAATCTCTTGGTCAACCCAAAAAGCTCCAAGGATTATCGCAATCTCTTGGTCACCAAAAAGCTCCAAGGATTATCGCAATCTCTTGGTCACCAAAAAGCTCCAAGGATTATCGCAATCTCTTGGTCAATACAAAAAGCTCCAAGGATTATCGCAATCTCTTGGTCAACCCAAAAAGCTCCAACGATTATCGCAATCGCTTGGTCAAAAAAAAAAATCAAGAAATTCAAAAAACAAAACAACAAAAATCATCAAAAACAACAAAGATTTGCATCTCAATTCATACTCAAATTCATCAAAAAATTCATATTCTCGCACCTCATCTTCACCTTCACCAAAAAAAAATCCATCAAAATTACAAAAATACATAGCTGCATTAAGCATTGCATCCATACATTGCATATTTGTAGTCATACAGGTCAAAGGCACCATAAGCTGCAATAGCTCTGATAGTCCACCTTGTTCCACATTGTCTCATGTTACAAAAACAACAAAAACACCAAGCATAACTTTTACCACACTACAGTCAGTGGTCTGGGAATGTACCAAGAGTTTCAGTGATTCGGTCATAATTTTCCTCTTTAGCCATGTAGTGTACCAAGTCGAACAGATTTTACGAAGGTGGAGTCATACTTGAAATACCCCTTGTTACGTAACATCCCAACACAAATCAAAACACTAAAATTCCCAAATTGTGTGAACGAAAGACGAAACCTGCAAAATAATCTAGGTCACCACAAGAAAAATGATTATCTTGCTCATCCCCCTATGTGAATGACCCCTAGAATGCTGAGAGTTTGCAAAAGGACAAGCATCCTCCCTACCCAATTCCCTAAGAATCCCTAAAGTTCTCATCAGTTGCAAAACACAAAAAATTTGCAAAATGTCAAAACTCCAAATTTGACAATCTACAGTGCAAACATCAAAATGCATAAACAACAGTGATTTTCATCACTCCATATCCCCAATCCCTTGCTCGAAAGAAAAACAAATCAAAATAAATAGTGATCTCATCACTACAATGAGCAAGTATCCCAATACAATTGAAGAAAAGAAGGGAGTTGACCTTGAATCCCTGGAACTCTCAGCATTCTATAGGTCATAAGGCAAGCTTCAGTACCAATTTGGTTGATAGCCAATGGGTAACATAAGTAAACCTCCCGCATGAAGATATATCTGTCACATTAACTTGCGTACAGATCAATGTTTGCATGTGGATGAGCTAGCTTATGGCATCCTGGATTACACCGCAGATTAATCTTAGTACATACAACAAAAGAATTCGTGGAGCTAATTAGGTGATCCTCAGTACAGGTTCGGTTGAAAGCCCATCTGGCACTGGCGGTATCCTGACAAATACCACATAAATGAAATCAATTGCACACACAGGGATGTGAAATAACTTGGTCAAAAACAAGTCCGATTCATACCTTGGTCAAAAGTCTTGTAAGATAAAGTACAGTCGTGGCTAGTGAGCTAAAATCGTCTGTCTCAGAAAACCTTAGCTACATTTCTAAACCAACTGCGCTACTTTTCATCTTTGCAAATACCATCAAAAAATACAAAAATAGAAAAACCATGTATACATGTAGAGGCATACATCATAGCAGTCGCCTAAAAACAAAATAACAGAGCTCTAAACAGTCTATGGTGCCATAGCCAAATATCACAAATCCCATTCATCCATTTCATATCTGCATATCACATATAAATCAAAACCATTTGCATTCATCATAGCATATGCATCCATCAAAATAAATCAACATGCATACATCCATATTCATCAACCATCATGCACAAGATCAAAGAAAATCAAAACAACAAAAACAACAAATAAATGCAACACAAAAACAAAAAGCAATAAACATTGCCAGACACAAGTGCTCTTGCACTTAACCTCTTGACATAGCAAAATTGATGTCGGGGTTTACATTGTCACTATCCTACTCCCGAAGAATGCTACCATAGCCGGACCGCTCCACGGGCAGACAGATTGACGACAATTTAATCACCAAATGGCGTCACAAAAACAACAAAACAACAAGAACATCACAAAAAAGCAACATAAAAACAAAGCAATAAGCATTGCCGGACACAAGTGCTCTCACACTTAACCTCTTGGCAAATAAAATCGATGTCGAGGTCCAAATTATCGCTCTCCTACTTCCCCAAGAAGGCTACAATAGCCGGACCGCTCCACGGGAAGTTAGGTTTTCGATGATTTCACCTCATTACGCATCACCAAAAGGGTTAACACCCACCAAAAATAGGTCCAAATGTTGGAAAAATTGCACACGCTTAACGGTAAACCCTCTAAAGGCACCCTTGCACAAGTCATCTTGGGTCAAGCGACTCGTCGCTTCTCTCACGAAGGTCATTCCCTCATCGATTTGTCACTTGAGGGGGTAGTCACACTTAGTCACCAATCAACAATCACACACCCAATTAAGGAAAACGACATGCATTCAAAGAATCATTGACAAAGACAATCACGCTCCTGCTTGGGGCAATAAACAAGCAACAATCAAATCAATCAAACACTTGGCATTTCATGAATCATGAACACAAGGTTCCCCCTGAGGATAAAAACGCCCTTCACTTGTTCATGATTGATCAATGTCTAAGTTCAAGTCACACCTCAACAGAACAGGTTAATACTTGAAATCAAATTCCTTAGCTCGTCAGAAGCAAGGATTCAAGAATGCATGCCCTTTCCATACTTGGGGCATCAAAAGTTGGTTAGGTTACCAAGAAACCCTAATCATTAGTGCTTTGGTTATCTATTTTTGCTCAAGACCTTGCGTCACCCGTAGCGCTTCCCAAAAAGGGGCATCTGTAGACACCAAAACAACACCAATCCGATTATGTGACTGCAAACACTGATCGCTTTGACAAACACAGCCCCCAGGGCAGCCCTCAGAGGTTAAACAGTGGTCTTAACCACTTTCATAGCAATTTTGTAAGGTCAAGAAGCAATTTGGCACACTTGGACACTTTTCCAAATACTCGTCTCACCCCGGGACGAATTCAAAATAGAATCCGTCCCACCCTAGGACGAATTCTGAATCCGTCCCTGGGTGGGACGAATTCTAAGCTTAACGGGAAAAAAGGCAAATGGTGCCAAGTGGCAGCCCAAAACAGTCAGTTAAGGACTCCTGCCTTGCACGCGTGTGTAGGTGGACAGAGGGGCCGTTAGAAGACTATCACAAAAGGCATTTATCAAAGCTCAAGTCAATGGAGGACTCCCCTCCCTCATGGGAAGACAATACTGCCACATGGCGCCTATGGCCAACACATGGCATTTGTGCTTCCCTCCCAAAAGAGACCCCATGGGTCTATAAAAGGTGGGACTTTTCTCACCCAAAATATACAGGTTGAAGGAGTTTTCAAGCAACGAAGTGTTGCCGAATTGAAGACCCACTTGCATCCCTTTTAAGTTCACCTTCCCTCATCCACCAATCTCTTTTGCAAGGGAGGTTGTTGGGTGGCCTTTGGAAGTTCAAACCTTACCCAAATCCGACGCATGGACACCTGAACCAACCAATTTGCCGACCCCCCAATCCTAAGAGGTTTTGGGCCCATCCCTGGTGGATTGGCTCCAAAATCAAGTGCCAACGGTGGGAGGCCCACTTGGGCACCCCCGCACCTCCCAAGTCCTATTTTTAGTTTTTGAGCATTTTAGATAATTTTTTCAGATTGCATTTGGTGTTATTAGGTTTGATTAATCCATAGCTGCAATTTTGTAACTTTTGGTCAGATTTTAGTATGTTTTGTGTTGCTTTGTCGTTTCGCTAACTTGCAGGTGTCAAGGTAAAATTCCCGAGGGTGGAGGCCAAATTGGGAAAATCCGACCATCTGGGTCGTCCCAAAATGGCCCCAATTACATAACCCCCCTATTTGCATGCGTTTTGCAAGTCTCGGGATCCGACATTGGAGCTGCAGCAGGTCGGTTTCTTCAACACAGAAGAATTCATCCCACCCAGGGACGAATTGCAGTCAGAATTCGTCCTGCCCAGGGACGAATTCCATTTTAAGGTAGATCGGCCAGCTGTCTCAGTGGAAGTGGCCTTCTGGTAACTTTTTTTATCTTCTGTCAAGTTTTGAAGCCATTTGGACTCACTGTAATTACTGTTTTAGGCAAATATTTACATGCATATTTCGTTAGTTTTAGAGAGCAAATGCTTTTCATTTGCGGCAGGTGCTACTGACATCTTGGTTGTTTCTTTGTTCACAGGAGAAGCAGCGGAGGTGAAGAACTCATCGACATCAGCGGCGACATCATCGTGGGCACGCGGAAAGAGGAATCATTCAGTGAAACGGGAGGAGACATCATTGTAACAGAGATCAAGGGATATTAATGAAAGGGCTGTGTTTTCTCTATTTGATTGTGTCTCTTCCAATGTGTTTCTTTTCCATTTCATGCAATTTACATTTCTAGGACTTAAGCGTACTTAATTTTGAATGCAATCGCACTTGGTGTTTCCTTTGCCCGAAATCTCATGCTTTCAGTATGGAAAGGGCATGCATTCTTGAATCCTTGCTTCTGACGAGCTAAGGAATTTGATTTCAAGTATTAACCTGTTCTGTTGAGGTGTGACTTGAACTTAGACATTGATCAGTCATGAACAAGTGAAGGGCGATTGCCCAGGGACGAATTCCAGTTGAATGTGGATTGGCCAGCTGCCTCAGTGGCAGTGGCCTTCTGGTAACTTTTCTTACCTTATGTCAAGTTTTGAAGCAATTTGGATTCACTATAATTACTGTTTCAGGCAAATATTTACATGCATATTTTGTTAGTTTTAGAGAGCAAACTCTTTTCATTTGCAGCAGGTGCTACTAACATCTTGGTCATTTCTTTGTTCATAGGAGAAGCAGCAGAGGCAAAGAACTCATCTACATCAGCGACGACATCATCTTGGTCTGCCCATTGCAATCGTGGGCACGCGGAAAGAGGAATCATTCAGTGATTGTAATCAAACTCTATTTGCGCTCCTAGCCCCTAAAAATGGAGGAGAAATCATTGTAACAGAGATCAAAGGGATATTAATGAAAGGGCTGTTTTTTCTCTATCTAATTGTGTCTCTTCCAATGTGTTTCTTTTCCATTTCGTGCAATTTACATTTCTAGGACTTAAGCGTACTTAATTTTGAATGCAATCTCACTTGGTGTTTCCTTTGCCCGGAATCTCGTGCTTTCACTTGAGAGGACTTATTGAGCTGAATTGGACAAAGTTCTAGAGAGGGTGTGTGGAGAAGATTTGGACAAGTTCTAGAGAGGACTTGTGAACATATTAGTGTGAGATTTTGTGGAATCTTAAAAGGCAGATTTGAGACAAGTCTTTGAGAAGACTTGAGATCACAATTGATTTATTTGTTTAAACCTTTAGTTAAGGTTTAGGGCAGATCCAGTAGAGTTGATTTGATATTGAGTCAAGTTTTGAGTTAAGGCTTGAGGATAGAGTTTGGTATAGATTTGAGGATAAATTTGTGCTAGATAAGAGATGGATATTGAGAATATATTTGAGGATAAGTTTGTGCCATACTAGAGACAAATATTGAGGACAGATTTGTGCTATACCGAAAGACTATGTTTAGTGTAGACTTGAGAACAAATTTTGGTGTATATTTGAGGATAGGATTGTGCCAGACTAGAGAAAAAAGATTAATAAAATTTGTGCTAGACCAAAGTACTATGTTTACTACATATTTAAGATAGATATTTGAATGTGATTGAGTATAGAGGATGATAGTATCTAGTGGATAGAGATCCATCAGCCAGGGTAGTGAGGATAGGTCTTCTGAGTGAGGAAAATAATATTTAGTGGATAGATATCAATTATCCAGTGGAGTAGAGGTAGCAACTCTTCTAGAATATCACCAATTAGATCTAAGGAGAAAGGATTTCTCCTATGGATAGAGATCCACAAATTTTATTTAGGGGATTGGTATCTCCTTTGGACAGAGGTACATAAACATTGTAATAGGGAAAGGATTTCCAAGAGATTGATTAAGAAAATTTTAGTTAAATATTTTCTCTTTGAAGTAGCCCACATTGGGTGAACCACGTAAAATTAGTGTCTCATATGTGTGTGACATTTTGTACACTTATTTGGTTTCTGTTGTTGATATTGCCATCGATATATTGCATAATATTGAGTGTGATAAGAAAAGTAAAAAATGTTCTTATACTGTTCACCCCCCCTCTCAGTATAAGCTTGTGTTCCTCAATTGGTATCAGAGTTGGTTCCTTCGAAAAAGTTTTAACAACATGAAGGAAGATCTTACAAGAACACAAATGGTAAAGAAAGGCAAAGGCAAAACCATGAGACACAAGAAGAAAAGAACACACATGGTCATGAAATAAAAAGAATATGAATTTGATATTGTTATTTTGGGAGGAAAAGTGGAAATAGATTCAAGATATGAATCAAGCAGTAGAGAAAAGATTAGATGGATAAAGTTTTATACCAGATGTAGGAATACAGGTCACCATGTAGTTTATTGTCCATAATAAGGTGAAGAATATTTTATTTGTGGTCAACTCAGTCATTATGCAAGTTATTGCAATGGGTTTACTAGCGGTGAATATGAAGATGATATTCTCAAAAATGAAATCCTAGAGGTTGGCTCAAAAAAGGATAATAGGGAAAACCAAAATAGATATGAATAAAAACTTTACTTTCAATATTAGAATAAAATACTCCTATTGAAGACCAAATAAAATAGAGAAATTTTAAAAAATAAAAGGAGGAAGCTACTCTTAAGGAACTTGTTAATTTTAAAAAGGATAACTTAGAATTAACGGCTCAAATACAAGATGATGAGAAATGTAAGACAAATCTTCTACAAGATCTCTTTGACTTGAAATATAAGGTTGAAGAGGTAAAGAAAGTTGAAAAAGATATGGTTGAACAGTCAAAGGTAAAAGATATAGAATGGGAAAGACTCATGGTTACTCTTGAAGAATTAAAAAAATGAGAACGCAGGATTAAGGGTTCAAGCTCAAGAATATGAGAAAGTAAAAGCAGAGTTTCTACAGGAACTCACCAACTTCAAAATCAAGGTTGAAGAGGCAAGAAAAATTGAAGAAGACATGGCAAAAAAATTAAAGACAAAAAATCTAGAGTGTGAAATATTAGAGAATGAGATAGTTTCACTAAGGACAGAAGTAAAAGACTCTAAGGACAAGTTGCACAAGTTCTAAAGAAGAACAAAAAAAATGGTAAGAAAAAAAAGAAGAGTCAAGATCAAACACCATAAAAGAAGCATAAAAATAAGTAAGTAAAAGAGAGAGTGAGACTTCTAAGGATGATTTGGACAGTAGAAATTTCAAGAAGAATAGGAACAATGCACCAGGAAGAAAAATATGGAACAACAATCATAATAGGTTAAGAGAGACTAAGAGACCAATGAGGACAAGACAAGGAAGCTTCAATGGAAGATATTTTTCATGTCACAGATTTGGGCACATGGCCTCACAATGTAGGACACATGAAAGACAAGAATATGAGAATGGCTAGTGTTCCAATGGGTATTGTTACTCATGTAATCAGTTTGGTCACAAGGCAATGAATTGTAGGGTTCATGACAAAATAGGATATGGCTTCACAAGGAGAAATCCTAAGATATTTGCACCTCCAAGGAATAATAATATTAAGTGCTATAATTGCCATAATTATGGTCACACAAAAAAGTAGTTTAGAGAAGATATTCCAAAATCAAGTAGGAACAGCAACAAGAACATGGATATGAATAGGAACAAGAACATGGATATGAAAAAGAATAGGAACATGAACAAGAAAATAGACATGGACATGAACATGGACATGGAAATAAACAATCATAGGAATCATAAGTATCAGATAAGAAGAAAAGAGGATAAAGGTAAAGAACATTGCTTTCTAGGAGTAGAAATACTCCCACCCTAGAATTAAACACCTCAAGAGGATGTGGGGGAGGGGCTCAGCTAAGAGGCTCATTATTAGACTTGAGTCCCAAAGGTGACCCTTTTCCATTGATTTCAAAGGGGAAGAGATTTGAGTAAGGGGGAGAGATTTGGTATTTGATTAAATAAGAGAGCATTGATCCAAGGGGATCAGAACCCATAAAAGGTTATGTTTCAGGAAAAAAAATTTGGTTGCCATCAATGATGAAGGGGGAGATTGTTGGACATTTTGAGGAATGTTAGTTGTCATTTATGTCAAAAGGTTCTAAGAAGAACTACATTTTGATTGGTTCCAAAAGAGCTTCATGGGAAGCATGATCAAAGGTTTTTATGAAAACCATGGTGGGCAAAAATCAAAGATTAATTATCCATGATGGGAAAAAATAAAAGGTTTTTATTAAAAACCAAGGTGGCTTTTTGTTTGGTTAAAAAATGCCCAAAGATTAATTATTTATTTAATTTATAATATTTAAATTTCAAAGAGAACTTAAATTATTATAATAAATAATAATTAAAGTTAATTCGAATATAAGAAATTTGAATTTCTAATGCACCGACGTGTAAGAAATTTCCTCCATTTGTGTATAAAAGGTGGATAATTTCACCTTAGAAAGTACCAAACATAATTTTGATTTAATTCTCCTGAATCCCTTGCAAAAGGTATTTTTGATATTTGTACGATTAAAGAGCTACGACTAGTGGATGACGTGTGGTGTTCGAAGGAGGTCAACATGTGCGAAGAAGAGCATAAGGTGAAGGAAGCTCCACTTCCTTCATGTGGGCATTGCTAGCCCACGTGGTGGACTCCCAAGCACTAAGACGCTTAGGCTTGTGGATATGGTGGTTCGATTCTCGTCGAATCCATTTTAGGGATCAACGAAAAGGTATGCACATTATTTAAGTGCCAAGTTTTTCGGAGAAGGTTGTTGAAAAATTAAATTTAATTTTTGGCTTTATTAAATGGTTTTATAAAGTGACGTGAGAGTTATAAGGGATAGATAAAAGGTGTTTTTGCTTGGTAATTATTTTTGGTTAAAAAAAATTAGGAGGAATAAGGAGTTAATTGTTTTATAAAGCCTTTTAATATATTTAACTTATTGGAGAGATAAATGCTTTTAAGTGTTGATTATTAATGAAGATGTCTTCTTGCCATTAAGAAGTGTTGAGAAAGTAATTATTTTGAAATTATTTTCTAGTGGTGGATATTATTTCAACTAGGATATTATAAGGTGTAATTGGTCATTTATTTCTATGTGTTGATGGATGCTTAATCAAGATGGAGTAATAAGGTGTATTTATGAGTTGCTATTTATTTTATATTGTCACCTAACCTTCTTTGAGCTTGGAAAAAAAGTATTTGTGGTTATGTCAGATTTATGAGACCCCTTCATCATCAAGGAAAAGGTATGAGCACATTCTCCTATAATTGAATTGATTGGTTGGTTTTCTGGAAAATAAGTTTAGAGTGAAAAGGACTTGATTATGTCTTCCTTATTGAGTGTGTTGAGTTAATGCTCTAAGGTTTTCTAGAATAAAGAGTTGTTGTGCAAACCTTTTTTTATAAGCATTGTTGTTGAAGCCATTGGTTGAGCAAAGAACTAGGGTTTGAAAAGAACATGAGTATCATTGTTATGTGAGAGTTGTTTTATAAGCATTGTTGTTGAAGTGAGTTGTTGAGAAAAGAACTAGGGTTTGAAAAGAACATGAGTATCATTGTTATGTGAGATTTATTTATAAGCATTGTTGTTGTAGTGAGTTTTTGAGAAAAGAAGTTGTACTAGGGTTTGAAAATAATATGAGTATCATTGTTATGTGAGATTTGTTGTTGAGCATTATTGGAAATATTTTAAGTAAAGGATCATATGCTTAGACTAGGGTTTGTGAGCAAGGACTATTTTAGTGAGAGATTGTTTGAGTAGAGTTGGTTGAGCCTAGTCAAGTGGATGTGTGAAGTAATTGTTCAAGTTCCATAAAACAAACTATTCTATATTCTGAGTTGAATTGAGAAAGTGATTGAGCTATAGCATATTGAGTCTCTAACAATTATTTGTATGTTTCTGAAAGAGTTATTGAAATTTATTGATCATTGTGATGAGTATAGAGCATATTGAGTATCTAACAATTATTTTTATGTTTCTTTGATATTGTAAAAATTCTAGAGTGGACTTTTTGAACAGATTTGACGCAAGTATTTGAAAAGACTTGTGCATAGATTTGAGTAAGCTTTTGTGGAAGCTTACAATACAAAAAAAGAGCAGATTTTGATAAGTTCTTGAAAGGACTTATTGAGAGCAAATTTGGATAAGTTCTTGAGAGGACTTATTGAGAATATTTGAATAAGTTCTTGAGAGGACTTATTGAGCAGATTTGGTTATGTTCTTGAGAGGACTTATTGAGCAGATTTGGTTAAATTATTAAGAGGACTTATTGAGCAGATTTTGTTAAGTTCTTGAGAGGACTTATTGAGCCGAATTGGACAAAGTTCTAGAGAGGGCGTGTGGAGAAGATTTGGACAAGTTCTAGAGAGGACTTGTGAACATATTAGTGTGATATTTTGTGGAATATTAAAAGGCAAATTTGAGAGAAGTCTTTGAGAATACTTGAGAGCAGAGTTGATTGATTTTTTTAAACCTTTAGTTAAGGTTTGGGGTAGATCCAGTAGAGTTGATTTGATATTGAGTCAAGTTTTGAGTTAAGGCTTGAGGATAGAGTTTGGTGTAGATTTGAGGATAAATTTGTTCTATATAAGAGATAGATATTGAGAGCATATTTGAGGATAGGTTTGTGCCATACTAGAGATAGATATTGAGGACAAATTTGTGCTAGACCGAAGGACTGTGTTTAGTGTAAATTTGAGAATAGAGTTTGGAGTATATTTGAGGATAGGATTGTGCCAGACTAGAGATAAAGAGTAATAAAATTTGTGCTAGACCAAAGTACTATGTTTAGTACATATTCAAGATAAAGATTTGAATGTGATTAAATGTAGAGGATGATAGTATCCAGTGGATAGAGATCCATCAGCCAGGGTAGTGACGATAGGTATTATGAGCGAGGAAAAGAATATTTAGTGGATAGATATCCATTATCCAGTGGAGTAGAGGTAGCAACTCTTCTAGAATATTACAAATCATATCTAAGGAGAAAGGAGTTCTCATGTGGATAGAGATCCACAAATTTGATTTAGGGGATTGGTATCTCCTTTCGACAGAGGTACATAAACATTGTAATAGGGAAAGGATTGCCAAGAGATTGGTTGAGAAAATTTTAGTGAAATGTTTTCTCTATGAAGTAGCCCACATTGGGTGAACCACGTAAAATTGGTGTCTCATATGTGTGTGATGTTTTGTGCACTTATTTGGTTTCTGTTGTTGATATTGCCATAGATATATTGCATAATATTGAGTGTGATAAGAAAAGTAAAAAATATTCTTATATTGTTCACCCCCCTCTCAGTATAAGCTTATGTTCTTCAATTGGTATCAAAGTTGGTTCCTTCAAAAAAGGTTTTACAACTTGAAGGAAGATCTTACAAGAACACATAGTAAAGAAAGGCAAAGGAAAAACCATGAGACACAAGAAGAAAAGAACACACATGGTCATGAAATAAAAATAATATGAATTTGATATTGTTGTTTTGGGAGGAAAAGTGGAAATAGATTCAATATATGAATCAAGCAGTAGAGAAAATATCAGACGAATAAATTTTTGTACCAGATGTAGGAATATAGGTCACCATGTAGCTTATTGTCCATAATAAGGTGAAGAATATTTTGTTTGTGGTCAACTTGGTCATGATGCAGGTTATTGCAATGGGTTTAGTAGTGGTGAATATGAAGATGATATTCTCGAAAATGAAATCCTAGAGGTTGGTTCAACAAAGGATAATATGAAAAATCAAAATAGGTATGAAGAAAAACTCTACTTTCAATATTAGAATAAAATACTCCTACTGAAGACCAAATAAAAGATAAATTTTTAAAAATAAAAGGAGGAAGCTACTCTTACGGAACTTGTTAATTTGAAAAAGAACTTAGAATTAAAGGATCAAATACAAGAGGATGAGAAATGTAAGACAAATATTCTATAATATCTCTCTGACTTGAAATATAAGGTTGAAGAGGCAAGGAAAGTTGAAAAAGGTATGGTTGAACAGTCAAAGGTAAAAGAGATAGAATGGAAAAGACTCATGGTTACTCTTGAAGAATTTAAAAAGGAGAACTCAGGATTAAGGGTTCAAGCTCAAGAATATGAGAAAGTAAAAGCAGAGTTTCTACAAGAACTCACCAACTTCAAAATCAAGGTTGAAGAGGCAAGAAAAATTGAAGAAGATATGGTTAGTCTTACAATGGCACTGATAGGGGGAGGTGAATCAGTGTAGTTATTTAAAATTAAATTCATAGCTCTTAAAACTAAAATAATGAAACCTTAAAACCAGATAAAGCAAGTATCACAAGAGAACATCACACAACACAAGATTTAACGAGGTTCACCAATTTGGTTACTCCTCAAGAATGACTGCTTGGACTACCATCCAAATCCAGCCTTTGTAAAGCACCAACTTTACAATAAATTAACCAGCACCCACTGGAAGGAGCACCAACCCCTTATTTATCTACACCAACCAAAAGGAGCACCAACCCTTGATTTACCAAAACCAAATGGAAGGAGCACCAACCCCTGATTTACCAGCACCAACTAGAAGGAGCACCAACCCCTGATTTACTAGCACCAACTGGAAGGAGCACCAACCCCTTATTTACCAGCACCAACTGGAAGGAGCACCAACCCTTGATTTTCTAGCACCAATTGGAAGGAAACCAACCCTTGATGCCAAGCACCAACTTGGAATTCAATTCTAAAACTAGAATATTGACAGTAAGATACCTTTTCTTTTGCAAGACCCTGATTGGTCTTCTTCACCTCTGCATTCTCTACGCACTCTACTTTCTTTGTGCAATCACTTCACACACTCTGCTTCATTGCAATCAAACTTCATGATTGTCTTCTCCCTTTTGCGCACTCTGCTCTCTTTGCAAATTTTGCACTTAGCACAATTCGACATGACTTGCTCTCTTTGCGCACTTTGCCATCATCTCGCCGCTTCTGTGCTTTCTATGCTCTTACGACCACATTTCACACTTTGACATGCATTCAACGACTTATTCAACCACTCCACAATTATCCAAACAACCCTCCTTTTATAACAATATTTTCATGATGAAAACCCTAATCTTAGTCGGCTTGCATAACAAATGTAAACCCTAATCTTAGTCGATTTTCATCAATCTTAGTCGACTTCAACTCATGAAGATATTTGGTAATTCCACCACTCGAAGATTTCATTCGGTAACAGTCCGTGTAGCCACTACACTGACTTTTGTTCACTCTTCATATTTTAACTTCATGAATTCACTTTGTATCTGCCCCTGTAAATGTTGTAGAGATGTCGGTCCACTGTCATACTTCTAATTTTAGTTGGGTTCTTCTTCTTGTCTTGCATACATACGACCTATCATGAAATCATGACATTTCTGCATCTAAAGCTTCTTTTGTTGTTGTTGCCACGAAAACACAACATGTCGCGATATCATGACACTTTTTATCTCTCTTTCTCCTTGCATCGGACCGCAAAAATGCTACATGTCACGATATCACAACACTTTTTCTCCTTGCTCTTTCTCTTTGCATCGGACCGCAAAAATACATGTCGTGATATCGTGACACTTTTTCTCCTTGCTCTTTCTCTTAGCTTTGGTCTGCGAAAATACATGTCGTGATATCGTGACACTTTTGCCTTCGTACACTTTCTCTATTCTTTTGTCGCTATATCGTGACACTTATGCTTCCAAAGACTTTGAATTTGCTTTTGTCGCAATATCGTGACACTTCTACCTCTGTAGTCTTCAACTTAACTTTTGTCATGAAATCGTGACACTTTTTCTTCCGTACTTAGCTTCTTTTTTTTTGTCGTGAAACCATGACACTTATGCCTTTGAATTCTTCTTCTCTGCTTTTGTCTCGAAATCATGAAACTTCTGATTTCGTACTTTACTTATTTGCTTTTGTCATGAAATCACAATACTTCTGCTTTCGAAGTATTGCTTTTTGCTTTTGTCGTGAAATCGTGACAGTTCTGCTTTGTACGCTTCCTCTCTTTCTTTTGTCATGAAAATGTGACATGTCGCGATATCGTGACATGTTTCAAATTTGCTTTCTCTCTCTTGTTTTAGTCACAAAAATGCGACATGTCACAAAATCATGACACTTTTCCAACTTACTTTCTCTCTCCTATTTTAGTCACGAAAATGCGACATGTCGCAAAATTGTGACACTTTTCCAACTTACTTTCTCTTTCCTGTTTTAGTCGTGAAAATGCGACATGTTGCAAAATCGTGACACTTTTCCAACTTACTTTATCTCTCCTATTTTAGTCACGAAAATGCGACGTCGCGAAATCGCGATACTTTTCTTACTTGTTCTCTTTCTTCGAACTTGTCGTGAAACCGTGACACTTCTTCATGCTTTCTCTTTTTCTTCCAACATGTCATGAAATTGTGATAGTTTTTCCACTTGCCTTTTTGTCTTCCAACATGTCATGAAATCATGACAGTTTTTCCTGGTTTTTATCTCTCTTCCAACATGTCATGAAATCACGACAGTTTTTCTTGCCTATTGTATATGTCGCGATATCGCGACACTTTTCTTACTTGTATTTTTCTTTGATCTTTTGCATATGGGCCACTTCGGTCTTCTTGGAAAATCACTGTACATACTCTGAATAACCTTTGAACTCTTGTCCACTGCATCAACCGATCTATCTAACTATGTTGACAACAATAACAATACTTTTGTTGCACCTTGCTCAACAATCTCCCCCTTTGGAATTGTTGGCAACACACGTGCAATTTTATGCAACTCTTCTCCCCCTTTGACAATAATACCAAAGGGATGCTACAGACTCCCCCTGAGTCCATGCACAATATTCTCAGGAACAATTTATTACACTTAGCAAAAATCATGAACATGAGAAAAAATATAATCAAATACGTAAATGCTCCCCCTGAGAATGTGATCCTTGTAGATAGTCAATTCTTGGGAAGTGTTATCACTCCCAATTTATTGCGAAGGTACTCAAAAACTTCCTTGGGCAATGGTTTTGTGAAGATATCTGCTACTTGCTCTGTAGTTGGAACAAAATCCAACTTAACCTCACCTTCTGCAACTTTCTCCTTCAAAAAAGTGATACCTGATAGCAATGTGTTTTGTGCATGAATATATAACCGAATTTTTGGAGATGTTAATGACACTGGTGTTGTCACACTTAACTAATATTGGCTCACTGAAGATAATACCAAGATCTTTTAGGGTTTGTTTCATCCATAATACCTGTGTACAACATGTTGTCACTGCAATATATTCTGCTTCTACCATGCGACCAACCTATCTCCAAGATAGAATGCACCTCCACTGGTACTCTTTCTTTCATCGACACATCCTACCCAATCTACATCTGAATACACAATAAGGGTGAAGTCCTTAAATTTCAGATACCATAACCCATACTCCATAGTACCCTTGAGGTACCAAAAAAATCCTCTTCACTGCTGTCACATGAGTTCCTTGGGATTAGCCTGAAATCATGCTACCATGCATACTACCTGCAAAATATCTGGTCTGGTAGCTGTCAGGTATAGTAAGCTCCCAATCATAGATCTATATATGGTTTGATTAATAGGTGGAGATTTGTCATCCTTGCTCAACTTGTAACCTGTCGTCATGGGAGTGCTAACTGGCTTACAATCCTTCATTGTGAGATTTTTTAACATCTCTTTCACATATTTAACTTGAGAAATAAATATGCCCTTCTTATTTTGATTAACCTACAACCCTAGGAAATACGAAAGTTCACCAATCATTGACATTTAAAATTCTTTTTGCATCTTATTTGTTAAATCTTTACATGACTCATATTTGTTGCTGCCAAATATGATATCATCCTTCTTAAACCCTTGTTGAGTGAGATAGTTGTCTAGCCTTGCATATTATGCTCGGGGTGCCTGTTTCAAGCCATATATCTTTAACTTACAAACCAATTTGGGATCATCACCAAGCTAGAAACCATTTGGCTACTCAATATAAACCTCTTCTTCAAGCTTCCCATTCAAGAACATTGATTTCACATCTATCAAAAAAATTGTCAAGTGACTCACACTTGTACCAACTTTTGTCCAAAACTGTACCGACACTGCAATATTACTACCAATTCTATGCAAGCATCAAACATTGTACCACAACACCAACCAAATCCATTTTTACATTTTCAACTTGGTCTATGTTTTCTACAATCACCGCTGGTCACACCTTACTCAAACTAATACTTCTGGACCTTGGATAGGTATGATTCACAAAGCAAAGTTGCTCATCTTGATGAGCTAAAAATGAATCAATAATCAGACTTCAATATTTTTCACCAGAGCGTCATAATAGATCTAACAATCTTCACATCAATGTGTAGTTCAAATACACATTGCTTTTATCGAAACACATATATGCGGCTAGGGCAACATTCTTTCACTAACCAAATTATCTAAACTGTTATAATCCTTAAATTTGGACAATGGCAGTAAGAACCGTCACCAGTACAACAATGACATATAGCAATACTACCAATAATGACAACTCTCAATTTAATCACCACCCTTCACGACACTTCCACAAACAACTAAATTAACTGAAAACACACTTCAAAAATTATACAACTTCCCTGACTACTACCTTTCATCCTCAAGTAATCAAACAAATACATAGGAGCATTAAAATGAAACTTCAAGATTGCTCCCCCTGAGGATGTGTTACCTGGAGTTGCTTAGTGCAATAGCGGAGTAGTCTCCTTGAGTCCAAGGAGACACGATTTCCTTTCTTCTATCTTTCATTTATGTCATTTATGGACATTGTTGGACATTTTGAGGAATGTTAGTTGTCATTTATGTCAAAAGGTTCTAAGAAGAACTACATTTTTATTGGTTCCAAAAGAGCTTCATGGGAAGCATGATCAAAGGTTTTTATGAAAACCATGGTGGACAAGAATCTAAGATTAATTATCCATGATGGGAAAAAAACAAAAGGTTTTTATTAAAAAACAAGGTGGCTTTTCATTTGGTTAAAAAATACCCAAATATTAATTATTTATTTAATTTATAATATTTAAATTTCAAATAGAACTTAAATTATTATAATAAATAATAATTAAAGTTAATTCGAATATTAGAAATTCGAATTTCTAATGCATCGACGTGTGAGAAATTTCCTCCATTTGTGTATAAAAGGTGGATTATTTCACCTTAGAAAGTACCAAACATAATTTTGATTTAATGCTCCTGAATCCCCTGCAAAAGGTATCTTTGATATTTGTACGATTAAAGAGCTACGACTAGTGGATGACGTGTGGTGTTCGAAGGAGGTCAACATGTGCGAAGAAGAGCATAAGGTGAAGGAAGCTCCACTTCCTTCATGTGGGCATTGCTAGCCCACGTGGTGGACTCCCAAGCACTAAGACACTTAGGATTGTGGATATGGCGGTTCGATTCTCGTCGAATCCATTTTAGGGATCAACGAAAAGGTATGCACATTATTTGAGTGCCAAGTTTTTCGGATAAGGTTGTTGAAAAATTAAATTTAATTTTTGGCTTTATTAAATGGTTTTATAAAGTGACGTGAGAGTTATAAGGGATAGATAAAAGGTGTTTTTGCTTGGTAATTATTTTTGGTTAAAAAAAATTAGGAGGAATAAGGAGTTAATTGTTTTATAAAGCCTTTTAATATATTTAACTTATTGGAGAGATAAATGCTTTTAAGTGTTGATTATTAATGAAGATGTCTTCTTGCCATTAAAAAGTGTTGAGAAAGTAATTATTTTGAAATTATATTCTAGTGGTGTATATTATTTCAACTAGGATATTATAAGTTGTAATTGGTCATTTATTTCTATGTGTTGATGGATGCTTAATCAAGATGGAGTAATAAGGTGTATTTATGAGTTGCTATTTATTTTATATTGTCACCTAACCTTCTTTGAGATTGGAAAAAAAGTATTTGTGGTTATGTCAGATTTATGAGACCCCTTCATCATCAAGAAAAAGGTATGAGCACATTCTCCTATAATTGAATTGATTGGTTGGTTTTCTAGAAAATAAGTTTAGAGTGAAAAGGACTTGATTATGTCTTCCTTATTGAGTGTGTTGAGTTAATGCTCTAAGGTTTTCTAGAATAAAGAGTTGTTGTGCAAACCTTTTTTTATAAGCATTGTTGTTGAAGCCATTGGTTGAGCAAAGAACTAGGGTTTGAAAATAACATGAGTATCATTGTCATTGTTATGTGAGAGTTGTTTTATAAGCATTGTTGTTGAAGTGAGTTGTTGAGAAAAAACATGAACTAGGGTTTGAAAAGAACATGAGTATCATTGTTATGTGAGATTTATTTATAAGCATTGTTGTTGTAGTGAGTTTTTGAGCAAAGAAGTTGTACTAGGGTTTGAAAATAATATGAGTATCATTGTTATGTAAGATTTGTTGTTGAGCATTATTGGAAATATTTTAAGTAAAGGATCATATGCTTAGACTAGGGTTTGTGAGCAAGGACTATTTTAGTGAGAGATTGTTTGAGTAGAGTTGGTTGAGCCTAGTCAAGTGGATGTGTGAAGTAATTTTTCAAGTTCCATAAAACAAACTATTCTATATTCTGAGTTGAATTGAGAAAGTGATTGAGCTATAGCATATTGAGTCTCTAACAATTATTTGTATGTTTCTGAAAGAGTTATTGAAATTTATTGATCATTGTGATGAGTATAGAGCATATTGAGTATCTAACAATTATTTTTATGTTTCTTTGATATTGTAAAAATTCTAGAGAGGACTTTTTGAACAAATTTGACGCAAGTATTTGAAAAGACTTGTGCATAGATTTGAGTAAGCTTTTGTGGAAGCTTACAATACAAAAAAAGAGCAGATTTTGATAAGTTCTTGAAAGGACTTATTGAGAGCAAATTTGGATAAGTTCTTGAGAGGACTTATTGAGCATATTTGAATAAGTTCTTGAGAGGACTTATTGAGCAAATTTGGTTATGTTCTTGAGAGGACTTATTGAGCAGATTTGGTTAAGTTCTTGAGAGGACTTATTGAGCAGATTTTGTTAAGTTCTTGAGAGGACTTATTGAGCCGAATTGGACAAAGTTCTAGAGAGGGCGTGTGGAGAAGATTTGGACAAGTTCTAGAGAGGACTTGTGAACATATTAGTGTGATATTTTGTGGAATATTAAAAGGCAAATTTGAGACAAGTCTTTGAGAATACTTGAGAGCAGAGTTGATTGATTTTTTTTAAACCTTTAGTTAAGGTTTGGGGTAGATCCAGTAGAGTTGATTTGATATTGAGTCAAGTTTTGAGTTAAGGCTTGAGGATAGAGTTTGGTGTAGATTTGAGGATAAATTTGTTCTAGATAAGAGACAGATATTGAGAGCATATTTGAGGATAGGTTTGTGCCATACTAGAGATAGATATTGAGGAAAAATTTGTGCTAGACCGAAGGACTGTGTTTAGTGTAAATTTGAGAATAGAGTTTGGTGTATATTTGAGGATAGGATTGTGCCAGACTAGAGATAAAGAGTAATAAAATTTGTGCTAGACCAAAGTACTGTGTTTAGTACATATTCAAGATAGAGCTTTGAATGTGATTGAATATAGAGGATGATAGTATCCAGTGGATAGAGATCCATCAGCCAGGGTAGTGACGATAGGTATTATGAGCGAGGAAAATAATATTTAGTGGATAGATATCCATTATCCAGTGGAGTAGAGGTAGCAACTCTTCTAGAATATTACAAATCATATCTAAGGAGAAAGGAGTTCTCATGTGGATAGAGATCCACAAATTTGATTTAGGGGATTGGTATCTCCTTTCGATAGAGGTACATAAACATTGTAATAGGGAAAGGATTGCCAAGAGATTGGTTGAGAAAATTTTAGTGAAATGTTTTCTCTATGAAGTAGCCCACATTGGGTGAACCACGTAAAATTGGTGTCTCATATGTGTGTGATGTTTTGTGCACTTATTTGGTTTCTGTTGTTGATATTGCCATCGATATATTACATAATATTGAGTGTGATAAGAAAAGTAAAAAATATTCTTATATTGTTCACCCCCCATCTCAGTATAAGCTTATGTTCTTCAATTGGTATCAAAGTTGGTTCCTTTAAAAAAGGTTTTACAACTTGAAGGAAGATCTTACAAGAACACATAGTAAAGAAAGGCAAAGGAAAAACCATGAGACACAAGAAGAAACGAACACACATGGTCATGAAATAAAAATAATATGAATTTGATATTGTTGTTTTGGGAGGAAAAGTGGAAATAGATTCAATATATGAATCAAGCAGTAGAGAAAATATCAGATGAATAAATTTTTGTACCAGATGTAGGAATATAGGTCACCATGTAGCTTATTGTCCATAATAAGGTGAAGAATATTTTGTTTGTGGTCAACTTGGTCATGATGCAGGTTATTGCAATGGGTTTAATAGTGGTGAATATGAAGATGATATTCTTGAAAATGAAATCCTAGAGGTTGGTTCAACAAATGATAATATGAAAAATCAAAATAGGTATGAAGAAAAACTCTACTTTCAATATTAGAATAAAATACTCCTACTGAAGACCAAATAAAAGATAAATTTTTAAAAATAAAAGGAGGAAGCTACTCTTACGGAACTTGTTAATTTGAAAAAGAACTTAGAATTAAAGGATAAAATACAAGAGGATGAGAAATGTAAGACAAATCTTCTATAATATCTCTCTGACTTGAAATATAAGGTTGAAGAGGCAAGGAAAGTTGAAAAAGGTATGGTTGAGCAGTCAAAGGTAAAAGAGATAGAATGTGAAAGACTCATGGTTACTCTTGAAGAATTAAAAAAGGAGAACTCGGGATTAAGGGTTCAAGCTCAAGAATATGAGAAAGTAAAAGCAGAGTTTCTACAAGAACTCACCAAATTCAAAATCAAGGTTGAAGAGGCAAGAAAAATTGAAGAAGATATGGTTAGTCTTACAATGGCACTGATAGGGGGAGGTGAATCAGTGTAGTTCTTTAAAATTAAATTCATAGCTCTTAAAACTAAAATAATGAAACCTTAAAACCAGATAAAGCAAGTATCACAAGAGAACATCACACAATACAAGATTTAACGAGGTTCACCAATTTGGTTACTCCTCAAGAATGACTGCTTGGACTACCATCCAAATCCAACCTTTGTAAAGCACCAACTTTACAATAAATTTACCAGCACCCACTGGAAGGAGCACCAACCCATTATTTATCTACACCAACCAAAAGGAGCACCAACCCTTGATTTACCAGCACCAAATAGAAGGAGCACCAACCCCTGATTTACCAGCACCAACTGGAAGGAGCACCAACCCCTGATTTACTAGCACCAACTGGAAGGAGCACCAACCCCTTATTTACCAGCACCAACTGGAAGGAGCACCAACCCTTGATTTACCAGCACCAATTGGAAGGAGCACCAACCCTTGATGCCAAGCACCAACTTGGAATTCAATTATGAAACTAGAAGATTGACAGTAAGATACCTTTTCTTTTGCAAGACCCTGATTGGTCTTCTTCACCTCTGCATTCTCTACGCACTCTACTTTCTTTATGCAATCACTTCACACACTCTGCTTCGTTGCAATCAAACTTCACGATCATCTTCTCCCTTTTGCGCACTCTGCTCTCTTTGCAAATTTTGCACTTAGCACAATTCGACATGACTTGCTCTCTTTGCGCACTTTGCCATAATCTCGCTGCTTCTGTGCTTTCTGTGCTCTTACGACCACATTTCACACTTTGACATGCATTCAATGACTTATTCAACCACTCCACAATTCTCCAAACAACCCTCCTTTTATAACAATATTTTCATGATGAAAACCCTAATCTTAGTCGGCTTGCATAACAAATGTAAACCCTAATCTTAGTCGGTTGTCATCAATCTTAGTCGACTTCAACTCATGAAGATATTTGGTAATTCCACCACTCGAATATTTCTTTCAATAACAGTCCCTGTAGCCACCGCACTGACTTTTGTTCACTCTTCATATTTTAACTTCGTGAATTCACTCTGTATCTGCCCCTGTAAATGTTGTAGAGATGTCGGTCCACTGTCATACTTCTCATTTTAGTTGGGTTCTTCTTCTTGTCTTACGCACATATGACCTATCGTGAAATCGTGACATTTTTGCATCTAAAGCTTCTTTTGTTGTTGTTGCCACGAAAACACAACATGTCGCGATATCATGACACTTTTTATTTCTCTCTTTCTCCTTGCATCGGACCACAAAAATGCTACATGTCACGATATCACAACACTTTTTCTCCTTGCTCTTTCTCTTTGCATCGGACCGCGAAAATACAACATGTCATGATATCGTGACACTTTTTCTCCTTGCTCTTTCTCTTAGCTTTGTCCCGCGAAAATACATGTCACGATATCGTGACACTTTTGCCTTCGTACACTTTCTCTATTCTTTTGTCGCTATATTGTGACACTTATGCTTCCAAAGACTTTGACTTTGCTTTTGTCACAATATCGTGACACTTCTACCTCCGTAGTCTTCAACTTAACTTTTGTCATGAAATCGTGACACTTTTTCTTTCGTACTTAGCTTATTTGTTTTTGTTGTGAAACCACGACACTTCTGCATTTGAAGTCTTATTCTCTGCTTTTGTCTCGAAATCATGAAACTTCTGCTTTCGTACTTTACTTATTTGCTTTTGTCATGAAATCATGATATTTCTGCTTTCGAAGTATTGCTTTTTGCTTTTGTCGTGAAATCGTGATAGTTCTGCTTTTGTACGCTTCCTCTCTTTATTTTGTCATGAAAATGTGACATGTTGCGATATCGTGACATGTTTCAAACTTGCTTTCTCTCTCTTTTTTTAGTCACAAAAATGCGACATCTCACAAAATCGTGACACTTTTCCAACTTACTTTCTCTCTCCTATTTTAGTCACGAAAATGCGACATGTCACGAAATTGTGACACTTTTCCAACTTACTTTCTCTTTCCTGTTTTAGTCGTGAAAATGCGACATGTTGCAAAATCGTGACACTTTTCCAACTTACTTTATCTCTCCTATTTTAGTCACGAAAATGCGACATGTCGCGAAATCGTGATACTTTTCTTACTTGTTCTCTTTCTTCGAACTTGTCATGAAACCGTGACACTTCTTCATGCTTTCTCTTTTTCTTCCAACATGTCATGAAATCGTGATAGTTTTTCCACTTGCCTTTTTTTCTTCCAACATGTCACGAAATCATGACAGTTTTTCCTGCTTTTTATCTCTCTTCCAACATGTCATGAAATCACGACAGTTTTTCTTGCCTGTTGTATATGTCGTGATATCGCGACACTTTTCTTACTTGTATTTTTCTTTGATCTTTTGCATATGGGCCACTTCGGTCTTCTTGGAAAATCACTGTACATACTCTGAATAACCTTTGAACTCTTGTCCACTGCATCAACCGATCTATCTATGTTGACAACAATAACAATACTTTTGTTGCACCTTGCTCAACAATCTCCCCCTTTGGAATTGTTGGCAACACACGTGCAATTTTATGCAAATTTTCTCCCCCTTTGACAATAATACCAAAGGGATGCTACATAATCCCCCTGAGTCCATGCACAATATTCTCAGGAACAATTTATTACACTTAGCAAAAATCATGAACATGAGCAAAAATATAATCAAATACGTAAATGCTCCCCCTGAGAATGTGATCCCTGTAGCTAGTCAATTCTTGGGAAGTGTTATCACTCCCAATTTATTGCGAAGGTACTCAAAAAATTCCTTGGGCAATGGTTTTGTGAAGATATCTGCTACTTTCTCTATAGTTGGAACAAAATCCAACTTAACCTCACCTTCTGCAACTTTCTCCTTCAAAAAAGTGATACCTGATAGCAATGTGTTTTGTGCATGAATATATAACCGAATTCTTGGAGATGTTAATGACACTGGTGTTGTCACACTTAACTAATATTGGCTCACTGAAGATAATACCAAGATCTTTTAGGGTTTGTTTCATCCATAATACCTGTGTACAACATGTTGTCACTGCAATATATTCTGTCTCTGCCATGCGACCAACCTATCTCCAAGATAGAATGCACCTCCACTGGTACTCTTTCTTTCATCGACACATCCTACCCAATCTACATCCGAATACACAATAAGGGTGAAGTCCTTAAATTTCAGATACCATAACCCATACTCCATAGTACCCTTGAGGTACCAAAAAAATCCTCTTCACTTCTTTGTCACATGAGTTCCTTGGGATTAGCCTCGAAATCATGCTACCATGCATACCGCCTCGCAAAATATCCATGTCCGGTAGTCGTCAGGTATAGTAAGCTCCCAATCATAGATCTATATATGGTTTGATTAATAGGTGGAGATTTGTCATCCTTGCTCAACTTGTAACCTGTCGTCATGGGAGTGCTAACTGGCTTACAATCCTTCATTGTGAGATTTTTTAACATCTCTTTCACATATTTAACTTGAGAAATAAATATGCCCTTCTTATTTTGATTAACCTACAACCCTAGGAAATACGAAATTTCACCAATCATTGACATTTCAAATTCTTTTTGCATCTTATTTGTTAAATCTTTACATGACTCATATTTGCTGCTGCCAAATATGATATCAACCTTCTTAAACCCTTGTTGAGTGAGATAGTTGTCTAGCCTTGCATACTATGCTCGGGGTGCCTGTTTCAAGCCATATATCTTTAACTTACAAACCAATTTGGGATCATCACCAAGCTAGAAACCATCTGGCTACTCAATATAAACCTCTTCTTCAAGCTTCCCATTCAAGAACATTGATTTCACATCTATCAAAAAAATTGTCAAGTGACTCACACTTGTACCAAATTTTGTCCAACACTGTACCGACACTGCAATATTACTGCCAAATCTATGCAAGCATCAAACATTGTACCACAACACTAACCAAATCCCTTTTTACATTTTCAACTTGGTCTATGTTTTCTACAGTCACCGCTGGTCACACCTTACTCAAACTAATACTTCTGGACCTTGGATAGGTATGATTCACAAAGCAAAGTTGCTCATCTTGATGAGCTAAAAATGAATCAATAATCAGAATTCAATATTTTTCACCAGAGCGTAATAATAGATCTAACAATATTCACGTCAATGTGTAGTTCAAATACACATTGCTTTTATCGAAACACATATATGTGGCTAGGGCAACATTCTTTCACTAACCAAATTATCTAAACTGTTATAATCCTTAAATTTGGACAATGGCAGTAAGAACCATCACCAGTACAACAATGACATATAGGAATACTACCAATAATGACAACTCTCAATTTAATCACCACCCTTCACGGCACTTCCACAAACAACTACATGAACTGAAAACACACTTCAAAAATTATACAACTTCCCTGACTACTACCTTTCATCCTTAGGTAATCAAAAAAATACATAGGAGCATTCAAATGAAACTTCAAGATTGCTCCCCCTGAGGATGTGTTACCTGGAGTTGCTTAGTGCAATAGCGGAGTAGTCTCCTTCAGTCCAAGGAGACACGATTTCCTTTCTTCTATATTTCATTTATGTCATTTATGGACATTGTTGGACATTTTGAAGAATGTTAGTTGTCATTTATGTCAAAAGGTTCTAAGAAGAACTGCATTTTTATTGGTTCCAAAAGAGCTTCATGGGAAGCATGATCAAAGGTTTTTATGAAAACCATGGTGGACAAGAATCTAAGATTAATTATCCATGATGGGAAAAAAACAAAAGATTTTTATTAAAAAACAAGGTGGCTTTTCATTTGGTTAAAAAATACCCAAATATTAATTATTTATTTAATTTATAATATTTAAATTTCAAATAGAACTTAAATTATTATAATAAATAATAATTAAAGTTAATTCGAATATTAGAAATTCGAATTTCTAATGCATCGACATGTGAGAAATTTCCTCCATTTGTGTATAAAAGGTGGATCATTTCACCTTAGAAAGTACCAAACATAATTTTGATTTAATGCTCCCGAATCCCCGCAAAAGGTATTTTTGATATTTGTACGACTAAAGAGCTACGACTAGTGGATGACGTGTGGTGTTCGAAGGAGGTCAACATGTGCGAAGAAGAGCATAAGGTGAAGGAAGCTCCACTTCCTTCACGTGGGAATTGCTAGCCCACGTGGTGGACTCCCAAGCACTAAGATGCTTAGGCTTGTGGAGATGGCAGTTCGATTATTTTTGAATCCATTTTAGGGATCAACGAAAAGGTATGCACATTATTTGAGTGCCAAGTTTTTTGGATAAGGTTGTTGAAAAATTAAATTTAATTTTTGGCTTTATTAAATGGTTTTATAAAGTGACGTGAGAGTTATAAGGGATAGATAAAAGGTGTTTTTGCTTGGTAATTATTTTTGGTTAAAAATAATTAGGAGGAATAATGAGATAATTGTTTAATAAAGCCTTTTAATATATTTAACTTATTAGAGAGATAAATGCTTTTAAGTGTTGATTATTAATGAAGATGTCTTCTTGCCATTAAGAAGTGTTGAGAAAGTAATTATTTTAAAATTATTTTCTGGTGGTGTATATTATTTCAACTAGGGGATTATAAGGTGTAATTGGTCATTTATTTCTATGTGTTGATGGATGCTTAATCAAGATGGAGTAAAAAGGTGTATTTGTGAGTTGCTATTTATTTTATATTGTCACCTAACCTTCTTTGAGCTTGGAAAAAAGTATTTGTGGTTATGGCAGATTTATGATATCCCTTCAACATCAAGAAAAAGGTATGAGCACATTCTTCCATAATTGAATTGATTGGTTGGTTTTCTGGAAGATAAGTTTGGAGTGAAAAGGACTTGATTAAGTCTTCCTTATTGAGTGTGTTGAGTTAATGCTTTAAGGTTTTCTATAATAAAGAGTTGTTGTGTAAACCTTTTTTTATAAGCATTGTTGTTGAAGCCATTGGTTGAGCAAAGAACTAGGGTTTGAAAATAACATGAGTATCATTGTTATGTGAGAGTTGTTTTATAAGCATTGTTGTTGAAGTGAGTTGTTGAGAAAAGAACTAGGGTTTGAAAAGAACATGAGTATCATTGTTATGTGAGATTTATTTATAAGCATTGTTGTTGTAGTGAGTTTTTGAGCAAAGAAGTTGTACTAGGGTTTGAAAATAATATGAGTATCATTGTTATGTGAGATTTGTTGTTGAGCATTATTGGAAATATTTTAAGTAAAGGATCATATGCTTAGACTAGGGTTTGTGAGCAAGGACTATTTTAGTGAGAGATTGTTTGAGTAGAGTTGGTTGAGCCTAGTCAAGTGGATGTGTGAAGTAATTGTTCAAGTTCCATAAAACAAACTATTCTATATTCTGAATTGAATTGAAAAAGTGATTGAGCTAAAGCATATTGAGTCTCTAATAATTCTTTGTATGTTTTTGGAAGAGTGATTGAAATTCATTGATCATTGTGATGAGTATAGAGAATATTGAGTCTCTAAAAATTCTCTTTATGTTTCTATGATATTGGACAAGTTATAGAGTGGACTTGTTGAGAAGATTTGAGATAAGTCTTTGAGAAGACATGTGGATACATTTGAGTGATATTTTGTGGAAGCTTACAATACTGATTGAGAGCATATTTGGATAATTTCTTGAGAGGACTTATTGAGAGTATATTTGGATAAGTTCTTGAGAGAACTTATTAAGCAGATTTGAATAAGTTTTTGAGAGGACTTATTGAGCAGATTTGGTTAATTTCTTGAGAGGAATTTCTGAGCAGATTTGTTAAGTTCTTAAGAGGAATTATTGATATGAATTGGATAAATTGCTAGAGAGGACTTGTGTATATATTAGTGTGATATTTTGTGGAAACTTACAAGGCAGATTTGAGAAAATTCTTTGAAAATACTTGAGAGTAGAGTTGATTGATTTTTTCAAACCTTGAGTTAAGTTTTGGGGCAAATCCAGCAGACTTGATTTGAGATTGAGTCAAGATTTGAGTTAAGGCTTGAGGATAGAGTTTGATGCAGATTTAAGGACAAATTTGTACCAGATCAGAGATAGATATTGAGAATAAATTTTAGGATATGTTTTTGCGAGACCAGAGATAGATATTGAGGATATATTTGTGCTAGAACGAAGGACTATTTTTAGTACAAATTTGAGAATAGAATTTGGTGCAAATTTAAGGATAGGTTTGTGCTAGACTGAAGGTTTGTGTTTGGTACAGATTTGATATAGATATTTGAAGGTGATAGAGTATAGAGAACAACAATATCCAATGGATAGATATCCATCAACCAAGGCAATGAGGATAGGTCTTTTGAGTGAGAAAAAGAATCTTTAGTGGATAGAGATCCATTAGCCAATGGAGTGGAGGCAACAACTCTTCTAGAAGATCACCTATCAGAGATAAGGAGAATGGAGCTCTCCTATAGATATAGATCCATGAACTTGATTTAGGGGATTGGTATCTCCTTTGGACATAGGTCCATAAATATTGTAATAGGGAAAGGATTCCCAAGATATTGATTGAGAAAATTTTAGTGAAATATTTTCTCTATGGAGTAGCCCACATTGGGTGAACCATGTAAAATTGGTGTCTCATATGTGTGTGATGTTTTGTGCACTACTTTGGTTTCTACTATTGATATTTCCATTGATATATTGCATAATATTGATTGTGATAAGAAAAGTAAAAATTTATCTTATACTGTTCACCCCCATCTTAGTATAATCTTGTGTTCTTCAATTGGTATTAGAGTTGGTTCCTTAGGAAAAGGTTTAACAACTTGAACGAAGATCTTACAAGAACACAAATGGTAAAGAAAGGTAAATGCTGAACCATGAGACACAAGAAGAAAAGAACACACATGGTCATAAAATAAAAAATAAGATGAATTTGATATTTTTTTTTGGAAGGAAATGTGGAAATAGATTTAAGAGATGAATCAAGCAGTAGAGAAAAAATCATATGGATAAATTTTTGTACTAGATATAGGAATACAGGTCACCATGCAACTTATTTTCCACAAGAAGGTGAAGAATGTTTTATTTGTGGTCAAATTGGTCATGATGCAGGTTATTGAAATGGGTTTAGTAGCGGTGAATATGAAGATGATATTCTTAGAAATGAAATACTAGAGGTTGGTTCAAGAAAGTATAACAGGGACAATCAAAATAGGTATGAAGAAAAAACTCTACTTTCAATATTAGAAGAAAATACTCCTATTGAAGACCAAATAAAAGAGAGAAATTTAGAAAAATAAAAGAAGCTACGCTTAAGGAACTTGTTAAGTTGAAAAAGGAGAACTTATAATTAAAGCCTCAAATACAATAGGATGAGAAATGTAAGACAAAGCTTCTACAAGATCTTTTCAACTTGAAATATAAGGTTGAAGAGGCAAGGAAAGTTGAAAAATGTATGGTTGAGCAATCAAAGGTAAAAGAGATATAATAGGAAAGACTCATGATTACTCTTGAATAATTAAAAAAGAAGAACTCAAGATTAAGGGTTCAATCTCAAGAAGATGAGAAAGCAAAAGCAAAGTTTCGGCAGGAACTCACCAACTTCAAAATCAAGGTTGAAGAGGCAAGAAAAATTGAAGAAAGTATGACCCAAAAATTAAAGACAAAATATCTAAAGTGTGAAATATTAGAGCATGAGATAGTTTCACCAAAGATAGAAGTAAAACACTC